>CM057452.1:442432500-444832500 GCA_016271365.2 Neoceratodus forsteri
AACGGCACTGGTTCCTACGAAAGGAACCAATTCTTGCTCTATACATGGCTTGTACAGACCTGTCTTCCCAGCGTCCTGGAGCTTGGCGATAACCTTCTCCGAGGGTTCACCAGAAAATATTTCGCCATTATAAGGGACGTCAAGAATGTTCTTCTGTACATCCGGGGTAAACCCGGAGACACGAAGCCAAGAGTGTCTCCAGAGACAGATGCCTGAAGCTGCAGCTCTGGCAGACAAGTCCGCAGAATCGTATGCGTCTTGCAGCACTTGGGTACCCACATCAGACCCTGTGCAGAAGAGGTTTAGGAGCTCCGCCTTCTGATCGCCATCCGGTAATTTATCTACCAGGTCCTGGCCCTGTTCCCACAGGGCATTCTGAAACTGTACCATGTGAGATAGGTAGTTCAGGGACCTGATGGAGCATGTAGCAGCCGCATACATGCGCCTCCCCAAGGCATCCAGCTGTTTGGATTCCTGGTCCGGTAGCTGTGTGCTCATGTGCTGCGGTCAGAGAGACCGGTCATGTGAGGCCTTAATGACCAGGGAGTCAGCCAGAGGTTGTTGAGCCAAGTACTGGTCCTCTTTCGGGGCCCTGTACAGGAGGTCAGCTTTCTTTCTTCGGCACAGCGGGAGTGGAGCGCGGACGCTTCCATGCAGCCTTGGTGACGTCCGCAAAGGTGTCAACCAAGGGTGGCACTACCACAGGCTTTGGGCCTTTCTGCCGAAGATAACTGGCAAGGCACTGTCTTTCGGGATCGAAGTCTTCAGCATCCCATCCCATGTTGTCCTGGATGTGCCTCATGATCTCAGAGAAGGAGGGATCATCCGCAGGAGACCTGGGCAGGTCATGTGGGTCAGGTGATGGAAAATGCTGAGTGGAGAAGGAGATCTGGAGTAATCAGAGGTATCCGATCGGGAGTCCTTCCCTGACAGAGTATACAGACGACGTCTGGGTCGCCTGGGGCTGGGAGACCCTGATGGAGATCTTGAGGGAGACCCTGATGGAGATCTTGAGGGAGGCCTTCTCCGATCCTTGGATCTAGCCCTGGGAGGTGGATTCTGCTCCTTAGGGGTTGGTGGTCGTCCTGCTGGCCCCTGTGGTGGAGGAGGGGGCGTACGAGGTGAAGGAAGAGGAGGATGAAGAAGTTTTACTGGGACCATGTCCTAGCAGATGGTGTCCCACCAGAAAGTAAAGAGATCCTTTACCTCATGTATATTCATGCCCGATGACGGGCCTGGGGCCAGTGGTCTGTCGCCAGGGATCGGCGTCGGGTCCACGGGTGTCTCCAGGGTTGACGAAGGATCCATCGGAAGCCCTGCATCCTCTGTGTCGCCCGCCTGGTCTTCAGGCAATGTGGTGTCCTCCTCCATGGAATCCCTGTGACCGCTGTCCACCGGTGACTGGGGGGGGCAGTCTTCGGGGCTCCTATGAAAATAGCGTTGGTCGCTACAGCGATGACTTCAAGTATGGCGAATGCCGGCTGGAGTCTGGTGTAGCCCGCGCCCTCAGCCCCGGCAAATGCCTGGTCAACTGGTGCTTGGCCGACGCCGGGTGCTGCCATTCGCTGAGGAACATCAGGTCCTTCGTCTTCCCGAGTGGTGGATCTGGGCCCCTAGGGGCTGGGAAACCAACCTGGAGTCTGTGTCCCGATGGACGGATGGTAAGACTTGTGGCGTTCGGAGGACTTAGAGGCCTGAGAGGGAGTAGAGGAAGCCGGGGGCCTGGAAGTCTTCATGAGCTGAAGAGTGAAAGAACCGCTGGAAGCCAGGACTTTAACCGAAGGGGGCTGAGACCTAGCCCAGGAGGGAGAGCGGTCAGATAGAGTGCAGCCTGAGCTCCATGAGTCCGAGGCCCGGTTCAGGGATCTGGACCTTGCTTTCTCCCAGTGTTTATGGGCCCTGGAGTAAGGTTCTTTGTCCATCCTATTAAGTTTTTCCTCTAGCAGGTAAGCCTGAAGTGCCTTCTGACGGCGGATCCTGGTGCGGCAGTTGAACCCTTGGCAAAAGGTACAGGCCTTGGTGTCGTGCTCCGGGCCCAAGCACCGCACGCAGGAAGAATGAGGATCCTTGAAAGGAATCTGTTTGCCGTAGGCACACTTTGAAAGGTGTCCCTCAGATGAAGGAGTTGGAGAGGACATTAATTATGTAGAAACTCGAAGTTCTACGTCGTCGTGCGCTAGGTAGAGACAGTAAGGCTGAAGCTGGCGAGTCGACAGTGGGGAAAAAACTGGGGATTCTGGGGACTGCCCCTTATGTACTATGCCTGACGTTGGGGGCGGGACAGACGCCGGGGGTGGTCCCCGCTGAACACTGCTAGCTAGAAAATTTCCGTGGGATCCTGGCGCCTGCCGGCTTCAGTCCTAATGGTGTAACCTGCTGCAACAGCCGTTTAAGATTGATAGAAACCAGACATCTGGGCACAGGGTAGTGTGAGGTGGTGCAGGGGCCTGGATTCGGTTCCACATCTCCTGGGTAGAAACATTTATGAACGGTTGAAAAGTCAATCTGAAGGGTGACCTGCAAGGCTGCTGCAGAAAGAAAACGAACGTATCAGTGCTGACGCCACCTTACAGTAGGAGGACATGGTCAAACACAGAGCAGAGGAAGGGATCAAGGGAGGAGCCATGGGGAACACTCATGACATGATGCACCAGAACAAAATTCTTCCATCCTGCCACCTTAGTGGAGTAAAGTGGAAGCAATACCAGAGACCTCCATTTTACACAGTAGTTAGGCATGGTCTAACATGTCAAACTCCTTGACCTGATTGACTAAAACACAAAATGACGTACCTACCATAATTCTTCATCTTTCTGTGTATCTTCACCATTCATCACAGTTGGGTTATTGGCCAGAGGTCATGACCACACGGGACCTTTTTTTGTATGGGTGGCGCCGATGCAGTAAGAGCACCGCCCTCGAGGCCGAAGTATGACGTGGCGCTCGACGGTTGGCCATTATCTGTCATCAGTGCCGCCCCCTCACCAGTTCAGAGTCGCCTGCAGAGTAAGATCAGGGTGGGAAGGTGGGACAAGAGAGTCCAAGGGGTAGACAAAGGAAAATATATAATAAATAAATGACAGAGGACAGACGAGGAAGAGTGAAAATCTAAGGGAATTGGGACGGGCCCCAATCTCTGGAAAAGGACAAAGGAGAAAAAAGGGAAGGTAAGAAATAAGTAAACAGAGAGCGGAGGACAAAACCAAGGCTCACGACCTGGATCTGTTTTTTTTCAGGGTAGCTATAATACTGCCAAAGGGAGTAGCCAAAGAACTTGGCAAGGCTGGCTAGTTTTCCACCAAAGAGAACAATTAAGATGAACTCCCAGCAGAAGCTGACATTTCAGCACAGTCAAATTCAAAGGGGGCGGGCAAGAGCCGAGGTATGTCCCCTGCCTAATCCAGCAAAAACAAGGGGGACCTTCCTCTCAATGAACTACAAAAAAGATTCCAAAGAATCATAAAGGGATTAGTTTTGAAGGACAAGGATAAGGGGAGGAGAGACGGGACAGCACATACAGGTTACTCACCTGTAACAGGAGTTCTAGGAGTTGTATATGTTGTTCATGCACACCTATTGGCAGGTTCCTTGCCACTTTAAATCTTGCCGGAAGGTTTTCAAGCTGGCTCCTCCTACCCACCCGGGTGGTAAAACTCTCGGCTCCACCCCATGATGCCAGATCTAGCCCACTGGAAGCCAGGCTGCGCATCGAAGCCGGGAAGGACGGGTGAGTTGTGTGGATGAACAACATATACCACTTCCAGAACTCCTGTTATAAGTGAGTAACCTGTATTTCTAGGGACGTGGATATGTTGTTCAGTCCACACTTATTGGCAGACTCCTAGCAGTTCTCCGGGAGGAGGGTGGCAAGGCGTGCACCCCCAACTTAAGGAATAAGGATCGGAGAACAGAGGTCCCAAAACCAGCATCCCGGCGTGACTCTAGGTCAACGTGGTAATGGGAAATAAAGGTGTGTGCTGACTTCCAGGTAGCAGCCCTGCAGATTTCCTGGATAGGGACGTTCCTAGAAGCAGCCACCAAAACAGCGGTATGGCGGGTAGAATGAGCTCTTATCTGTTCGGGAGGCTCCATGCCCGCCAACCTATAGCAGAGATCTATGCAGGAGATGATCCACCTGCCTGTCGTCCACTTGGCTGCAGGTCTGCCAGGTGCGGCTTCAGCGTAGGTGACAAACAGCTGGCGAACTTCTCCCCAAACTTCAGCTGTCCGCTCCTTATAATAAGACAGCACTCTTCTAGGGTCCAAAGTATGGAGCCTATATTGGCCTCAAGGTGTGATTGGGGTAGAACACCGCAGGGTCAACACCTGGTTAAGGTTAAACACAGACACTACTGAAGGAATTTCGAGAGAGACAACCTTGTCCTTATGGAAGACCAGATAAGTAGACTCGATGGAAAGTGCCTGAGCTCTCCCATCCTTCTGGCTGACATAATAGCCACCAAGAAGGCGGTCTTCCACGACAGGTGGGAGATGTCACACCTGTGCATCGGTTCAAATGGCTTGCCCATGAGCTTAGCCAATACCAGCAGTAGATTCCACGGAGGTGGAGGTTCTCTCACCGGAGGGGGTATGTGATCAAGACCTTTGAAAAAGCACCCGCCCACTTTCTCCTGTGCCACCAACTGCTTTCCGGCCCGCTCGTGGCAGAGATGGCTGCCAGGTGCACCTTAAGGATCGTCGACCGGAGCCCTAGCAGAGTAAGGGACCACAAGTAGTCCAGAATGCTAGCCAAGGAACAGGAGGAAGGGTCCAGCCCCTTGTTCTGGCACCGTGGAGAATCTCTTCCATTTGAAGGCATAGCATTTTCTGGTAGACTCCTTACGGGATGCTCAACGATGTTGAGGACCTCGTCAGACAGACCCAAGGCCTGGAACTCTAGCCGCTCAGGAACCAGGCCGTCAGGTGCAGGGATTGAAGGCTCTTTTGGAGTACCTTCCCCTTGTTGACTGAGATCAGGTCCGTGCGGGCTGGAAGCCGCCTCGGGAGCCTGGAGCTGAGGCCAAGGAGATCTGGATACCAGAACTGGCGGGGCCAGTCTGGGGCTGCCAGAATCTCCTGCGCCTGGTCCCTTTTCACCTTGAGAAGCACCTTGTGGATCAAGGGGAATGGAGGGAAGGCGTACAAGAGGCCCGGGGTCCACGGCCTCGAGAAGGCATCCCCCTGCAGCGAGCTCTGCTAAGGGGCAGGCGCGAAACAGCCTCAGCTTCGCATTCTCCCAGAAGGCAAACAGGTCTACCTGAGGGGTGCCCCAGTGGGAGAACATATCTTGCACTACCTCCGGCAGGAGAAACCACTCGTGAGATGCAGCACCTATCTGGCTGAGGGAATCGGCCAGACTGTTGGAGGCTCCTGCCACATGGATGGCTAGGAGATCCGCCACCAGGCTGATTAAGAGAGACCAAGTTCGGAGAGTCTCCTTGCACAAGGGCAAGGAGTGCGTCCCACCCTGTCGGTTAAGGTAGTACTTGTTCGTGGTGGTGTCCGTCTGGACCAGGACCACTTGATCCCGTACAAACGGAGCAAAGGCAGTGAGGGCTAGTCGAACCACTCGAAGCTCCAACAGGTTGATGTGGCATCAAGACTCCTGAGGGGACCACAGGCCATGGGCTCCGAGCTCCCCCAGATGGGCACCCCAACCCATCAGAGAGGCAGTAATCAGAGTGACAGTCGGCTCGGGGCGGACAAACGGGATACCCTCCTGCAGATGAGCTGAAATAAGCCACCACTGGAGGCCGTTCCACATCTCCTGGGTCACTGTCACTGGCTGGTCCAGAGGACCGGAGCGCTGTGACCACTGGCGGGCCAGCCCCCATTGTAGGGGATGCATATGCCAGCAGGCCCAACGGACCACGCTGGTGCAGGCTGCCATGAGGCCCAGAAGATGCAGGAAGTCCTAGGCAGGGCGCAATTGCCCAACCAGAAATGATTGGGCAAAGGAGGAAAGGACCTCGGCCCTCTCTGCCGGGAGCCATGCTCTGGCTTGAAGAGAGCCGGCCTGCCTCGGGATGAGCTAAATCACCTGCGATGGCACAAGTTCCGACTTGGCCTCATTGATGAGGAGGCCAATCTGAGAGCAGACCTGGAGGGCCAGATCCCGGGACTGCTCCACCTCCAACCTGGAGGAGGCTGCTATCAGCCAGTGGTCCAGGTAAGGGTACACCCGGACCCCTCAGCGCCGCAGGAATGCTGTCACCACTGCCATGTATTTGGTGAAGACCCTGGGAGCTGGAGAGAGGCCGAAGGGCATGGCTCGGAACTCGTAAAGTGATCCCTCTGCTCTGAAGCGGAGGAAATCGCTGGACAGACTGACAGATTGGGACATGAAAGAACGCATCCTGAAGGTCCAGAGAACAGAACCACATGCCTCGTTCCAGGGATGGAATGATCTGAGCCAGAGTGACCATCCTGAAGGTGCGAGGCCTTAGGAACTTTTTTAGGTCGTGCAGGTCAAGAATAGGGCGCCAGCCCCTCGTCCATTTCGGGACCAGGAAGTACCTGGACACAAACCCTGGGTCTGGAGGAGGAGGGTCCGCCACCTCGCTGATCACCTCCTTCTGGAGGAGCAAGACAATGTCGGCTTGATGAGCCGACAGACGCTGCATAACCCCGTAGCCCCCCGTGGGGCAACGGCTCGATAGGGGAGCTGCTTGAATTCCAGAGGCAGACCCCTGCCTACCACTTCCAACACCCAGTGGTCCGTGGTGATAGCAGAACAGGGGAAAAGGAAGTGGCGGAGCTGTTTCCCCATGGGGGAACCCAGGGAGGAGTGAGGAGGTTGGGGGAAGACACCCCTCAACCCGTCACTGGGCAGGCTTGGAGGAAGGGCCGGCCGAGGAACCGCCTGCGCCTTTCCCCCCCCAGGCTTCCTGCTGGAGGAAGCAGCAGGCTTGGCTTTGGGGTGCCAAGCACAAGCCTGCTGGCCCTGATGCTGGTATTGCTGGACCAGACGTGCCGCAGGGGCTGAAGGACGAAAGGGCTTACACTGCTGCTGGCAGCCTTTGTCCTTCTGGGCAGAGGTGACCGAGTCCAAGGCGGCGTTGGACTTCTCTATCCGTTGGAGATTACCCTCCTCCCCTGGCCCGAACAAGTCGGTACCCAGGAAGGGGACGTCTGCCAGCTTGTGCTGGGTATCAGCCGTAAAGGTGGAGATCCACAGCCAAGCTCTGCAGCGCATGGCCACTGCGGCCACCACTGACCGGGCACGTGAATCAGAAATGTCCAACGAAGTTTGGAGCTACTGTTTTGTTACCACCCTTCCCTGATCCTGCACCTGCTTGACCATCGTCTGAAGATCAGCCTGGAGACGAGGAATCACCTCATCCAGGGAGCCCAAAAGGGTGTGTGAAAAGTGTGCCATCAGAACGGCCGAGCTAGCCTGACAAAGGCCTAGGGAAGAAGCAGCGTATACCTTCTGCCCTGAGTAATCCAACTTCTTGGATTCCTTATCGGGTGGTTTGTCCACATCCCGAGCGCTCCCGGAACACCGGAAAACTGTATCGGTCACTAACCCTTAAGCAGAGGGGTGCTCGGAGAAACCGGAGAGTGAGCTGGTAGGGACCACATACTTTCGAGCCATCCTGGCCGAAGGTGCAGGACAAGATGTTGGCCGCTGCCACAACTCCAGGGCCGGGCCAACAATGGCTTCAGCCACTGGAAAAGCCTCCGTGGGAGAATCCCCTCGGTCCAGTATCTCCGTAAGGGGATACTTGGCCCGTTTCTGAACTGGTTCAAGCTGCATCCCAGTAGACCGAGATGAGTCAAAGCATTCCCAAAAATGAGGATGGGCTCTTGTCCACTGACTGACCCCCTGCAGACTCCAGGTCAAGCGGCCTGGAGAACAAGGAGTCGTCGTCGTTTGACTCCGAGGAGTCTGCAAACAGCTGCCAATCGCCTGAGCCACCCTTCACGTGCCGAGGTCGATCAGGAGTGAGGGTGGCAGACAACCTATGGGGCAAGCCCTGACCCGACAGAGAATCCTTGGTTGGGGCCCCAGTCTTCGGTTGTGGAGGCAGAGGTTCCACCACAATTGGTGGAGCAGCCGGTTTTGGCCGAACAACCGGCACCAGTTTCGACTCCTCGACTACTACAAGGGGTTGTTTTGGCTGCTCAGGTGACAGCCACTTAATGGCCTGAGAAGGCAACGGAGTCGGCTTATTCCCAGACAATAAGAGCTGATGCCACATTAAATACTCGTAGCGCCAATGCAACTTGCGCTGGAGCCTATCCTCCGAAGAGGACGATGAGGATGAGTGGTGACGCCCCTTTCCATGGTGCAGAGACTGCCGACATCGGCGGGAACGGCTGGACCTGGAACAGGTCCGAGACCGAGACCTTCGGGGATTCAGAGGATGGGTCAGAGAGGGAATGGGGAAACCTGCTCCTCCCTCGGTACAGAGACCTTAAGTGGGGACTCTGGCACAGGAGCCACAGGCAAGTCCTCAGTTTCCACCGGGGGAACCGATGAAGTAGGGTTATCGGCATCACCAGTTCACAAACCGTCCGACGGGTTGAGAAAAATCTCGACTGCATCGGCGGGTGTCTCGGCCAGCTGACCCGACGGGGACACTGAAGCCAGCGGCCTTAGCCGCAACCTCGACCGAAGTCGAAAGTAGACCATCCGGTGAAGGGTATCGCTCCTGCTCCCGCAAACGTCGACGTTGGGACTTATCTTTTGAGTCATCCTTCTTGGACCAACTGGAATGTCCAGATGGTCCTTCTCCCTCGGTGGAGAGGAACTGACAAAGCTCCTTAAAATAAGCTGTATAATGAAGAGCCCAAGGAGAACACGATAAACGCCACGACCGAGGAGGAAGCCGCGGCCTGGGATACCTCCTCCTCGAGAGCGATCATACAACTGTTCCGTGGAGCCCGCCACCGCAGACACCGCCCAACGGGCCTCCTTCAACTTGACCAGTGGATACCATTTTTCAGGGCGCCCCAGAATAAGTCGAGCAGCATAGTCCTCCAAGACCGAAGTCGAAAAGGATTTGCATAAGTCGCAAGCCTGCGAATCGTGGCCAAGCCCCAGGCACTAGACACACATGGAGTGTGGGATCGGTCAGGGACATCTTCTGCACACAGGGACACGGACGAAAGCCAGGAGTGAATTTGTCCATCACAACCGCGAGGGAAAAGACCGAAGTCTTGTAAATTTTCGAATTAGTTTCGGGTTAACCGAAGAGTGTGGATCCAGGCCTAAAACGCAGAGCGCTATGAAGGGAACCTGAGCTTCCAAGTGGTAAGGAAGATCTGACGTCATGGTGCGGAGCTGAGAGTTTTACCACCCGGGTGGATGGGAGGAGCCAGCTTGAAGACCTTCCGGCAAGATTTAAAGTAGCAAGGAACCTGCCAATAAGTGTGGATTGAACATATCCATGTCCCTAGAATCAACATTCCACCCTTAAGAAGAGGTGGAAGCCGTGAGGCGATAAGGAACAGCTCCCCTTCTCGCCTCCCCCGCAGCTTCTAAGCTGTAGGAGAAGCTCGCTGTGTGCCTAAGATCCCACCACTCCTGGCCAAAGGGAAGGAGGCACACAGAGGTTGGGGGACCCAGAGACTGAGGCCCCAAGGGGATGGTGGTTGGGATTTTGTGATGAATGGTGAAGATACACAGAAAGATCAAGAATTATGGTAGGTACATAATTTTCATATTTTGTCAATCTTCGCCATTCATCACAGTTGGGTGAGTACCAAACCCCCCCCCCCCCAAAAAGGGGGCCAGATAGGACTCTAAGGGACTAAGCCCGTCAGCTCCTAGTGGGGGAAACACTGAGAGGGAGAACCTCTACAGGCCTGGCAAGGCCAGAGACTGGGGAGTTAGACGGGGACCCACCAGCAGGGGAAGGAAGTTGCCCCGACAATTGCCGCCTCACTCTTCGGGAGAAAAGGCAGGTTCTCTGGTAGGTGGAGGAAATCACCTACCCTGGGCCAAGGGTGACAACCGGGAAAGACAAAGCCACGCCATCCACCTGATGCAGATCGCTGTCCCTACGACTCTGGAAGCTACCTCGTTCACGTTGTAGGATGCCCTTGCTTGGTGCCTTGCTAGCTCCAGGCCCTGAGCAGAGAGTTTGATGGCTTGTCTGGTCACCTCCAAATCAGGCAAACAGGCTAGGAGTTGACCTTACCTGGACCACAAGAACCTGTCATAGAATGCATAGTAGGCCAGAAGTGAAGCTATGGACAATAAAAGCTGTGCCAAGTAGAAGGTCCTCCTACCCCAGAAATCAAAATCTGAAAGCGTCTTGATCTGGGGGCCGGTGGCAGTGAGGGGCGCGAAGCCCATCAGGAGTGTCCACCTGCATCAACCCCGATAGAGGGTGAGGCATGCAACCTGGAAACTCCAAGGAAGCACAATACCTCTAGCTCAGTTCCCTATTGGCTGGAACATTGGATACGGGACGCTGCCAGAAACGCAGTGACGCTTCCCGAAAGGGAACAGGCCAGGCGGGAACCACCAGGTTGGCCGCCCTAAAATCACCTAGGAAGGCGCGCATCACGGGCTCAGGATTGTCTTGGGAACTGAGGGTAATCCTAAGTTCTTCCATCATCCTTGTGAGGAAACACTGACAAAGCAAGATCAGCAGCAGGGGAGATATGGACAGAAGGTTCCTCCCACTCAGAGGGTTGGGATAAGGAAGTGGAAGATTTCGGGGATTCAGGAGGTGGCTGCTCAGGGGGAGGGTGGAACACCAACTCGTCCACTGCCCTAACAAAAGTGGGGAAATGAGCAGTTGCACCCCTGAACTGCTCCCAGGTCAGCAGTCCCCTAGGACGGGCAATACCAGGGAGAGAAGGAGGCAGAGGAATGGGGGACCAAGTCCACAGAAGAAAAGGAATGTCCTCTGCCCGGACAACAGCACCCACCAGATGCTCCCAAAAGGAAGGGCGACCCAGGAAGCCCAACAGCCGACAGCTGGACAACCACACTGGAACTGCCTAGACCATGCCCTCAAAAAAAAAAAAAACCCTCTGTGAGCCGACCAGGACCTTGTGAGTCCAAAAGGACAGTCCCTAGCCTCCAAAGTAGAAGACCCTCTCAAGGAGAGAGAAAGGGAAGGGCAAGGATCTGCACTTCGGCTCCTCCCCAAACCCAGGTGGGTCCCAGGGACAGACAGACAGTCATGCAGAAGCCAGGCCCCTCAACCCCTCGGACTCCAAAAGAGCCCTCTGCCTCGTAGCCACTAGCCTAGGCAGCTGACAATCTCGAGTAGTCTCCGAGGAGACCACCCAGGGTGCAGCACCCTCCCCTCCCATGGGTGCTGCAGACTGTCCCAAAGTTGGACTATCCACGCACACCACAGAAAAGGGTACCCCGGCTGAAGGAGCAAACAACCCCCCCTCCCAAGGCTGCCCAGCAGCGGCCACATGGACCGCTGCCGGCTGGTCAGTACCACTGATCTCAGAATCAGACAAAGTAGCCCGCTCCTCAGAAGGAGACAGAGTGGAGGCTTTAGAAGTGGCTACCGAGGAGTCCGAAGACCCCGCGGAGTCAGGAAGCCAGTCCAGATCAGACCCAGACTACCCCTTCGAGGAAGTGGAAACAGAGGCCCGATGCCAGACCACCCTCCGACCCCTACCCATTCCTGGGCCGCGAACAATGCCTGTCCCAACACGAACGGCACCAGAGTCTGAGGCAGCGCTGACTGTGGCACCGAAAACAGAACCCGTGCCAGCCATAGTGCCATCCCCCTCCCCGGCACTATAAACAGCACAGGAGTCTAAGACTGTGCCTTCCACCTCTTCCCCGGCACCGCCAGACTCCTCCACAGTGCCACGAACGGTGTTGGAGATGCACTGCGCCGACCATGGCACCATTCAAGGCGACCGCAGAACCGGCGCTGCCCCTCTCCCTGGCACTGCTGGAAACTGCGCTGTCCCCAGCCCCAGTGCCACCAGGAACAGTTCCAGAAACGATGAAAACACCTGTCCCGACACAGCTCCCATCATCAGCGCCACGAACAGCGCCAACAGCAAAAACAGCACTGAGAGACAGCCCGGCGCCGCAAGTGGCGCCAAGGTCCAAAGTGGCGCCGGGGGACAGCATTGAGGCAGGTGCTGCCGACCCACGGGTCCCAGGACGTAAACAGAAGGGAGCCCTCAACTCCGAAAAAGCGACTGCCAAGGCGGTCCCTCCCACCCAACCCCGAAAGGGATGGACTGGGCCTCCTGCACCGTGGAAGATGCCCTTGCCGAGGTAAGGCTAGAAAAGGGCACCAGCCCACTCCTCCGCAGTCCATATAGAACTGGGAGGGGACCCAGAGGCAGGGCCAAGCATCTGTATCTTGGCCTTACGACTGCACACCAGTCCCCTGAAAGTCGGCAGCACGCGCCCAACTTTCAACGCATGCAACTCAACGACTCAGCGGTTCATGGAGAAGAAGTTGTCACAGTTGTCCATGTCATGAAGAGGGCCAAAACAGGAGAAACATCTTTCATGCTGGTCCGTGACTGAGTACTGATGGCCCCAGGGGCATCAACGCATTGGGGGCCGCCCTGTCTTGGACAACTTCTTGCCTCACGAACCAGACAATCTACCAGTAAAACAATCAAAAAAACAGTACCCAACGTCGCTGAGTAAAATAATAAAAGGAACAATCTTACCGGCAATCAGTGGCGTTAATAAGATGGCGAAACAGAACCGATGGAGCACAGCTGCTAGGCCGAACGAAACTAGGCCACAATGGCGTATAAGGAAAAGTAAGCTCCACATGAGGTCTGTCCTCAATGGCGGTAGACGAAGAACTGGCAAGGGGGCGGCGCCAATATCAGATAATGGCCAACTCTCAAGCACCACATCATACGACGGCCTTCGAGGGCAGCGGCCCGCAGGGTCATGACCTCTGGCCAATAACCCAACTGTCATGAATGGTGAAAACTGACAGATAAGATCAGACTGCACTAAACATTTGGATGTTGTCCATATTGGACAGGATCTTGTCAGTGCAGGAAGGGGTGATGGACTGGCCAGAGAAAACCCAACTGACAGGGTCAGAGGAACCCAGTATATGCATAGTAGACTACCAGCCTTAAGTACCATATATACTCGCTCATAAGTCTGTCCGCTCATAAGTCAGGGGATATGATTCAACTGAGTGCGATAGCACACTTCTCATTGACCCGCTCATAGACCAACTTTTTTAGCTGAGCAATGACTGATGAATCGCTGAATGACTGAAGCAAAAAGCACCGTTTAAGAAATTAAATAAAAATCAGCTTTTAACATGAAGCAACTGCAGAATCAAATTAGCCCATGTATATAATTATTTATTTTCTAGTCCCCATCATTGAAGCCCAAAAACTCTCATCCTCATCGTCTGAGGCAAAAACACTGGAGCTGCTGTTCAGAGCGGGGGATGTCAGCACAGATGTCAAGTTCTGCCGCATTAGTTTCATCCTCTTCAGCAGCATCTGATCGTGCGGTCTCAGAACCAACCAAATCCTCATATAGGAGATGGTCTTCAGTGCCGTCCATCCAGTTCGAGATCCCACACTTAACGATTTAATAATGACGTCAGCAGGTATTGCATTCCAAGCATCACGTACCCACTCTCACACCCTGCCGTGGCTTTTTTTTTTTTTTTTTTTTTTGAGGTTCCCTCCAGCAGTGAATTCTTTATCACCTGCAATTGAAAAAACGAAATAGCGGGCACCCAGGTATGAACACCCAGAGCAAAAAGAGCAACAGACCCAATCTCCTAAATTTCAATAAAATGGCAACACAGAATTTAAATAAAGTAGTGTTGTACCTGCTATCATCCATAGTCACCAGTATTCCCTCATTTCATCTTTAAATGGTTTGTTTAGGCAGACATCCAACGGCTGTAACAGGGATGTACAACCACCGGGAATAACGGCAGAATGTGTCAGTCTCCTTCTCAAATTCTGCTTCACAGAATCCACTAGATGCCCCCAAAACATATCCCATACGAGAAGTGATTTGTTTATAAGTGAGCCTGGGCTTTTACTCCATATTTCGTCAACGCTTTTGTTGACTAATTCTTCATTCATCCACCCATTTACATGGACTTCAACAAGAACACCTGATGGCATTTTTTCTTTTGGTAGGGTCTTCCTTTTAAATATCATCGGTTTCAACTTTGTCCTGTCCGCTAGGCAGGAAACAAAGTGAGACTTTCCTGCTCCTGAGGTGCTGACTGTGACTGTCCTCTCCGCCTCAATGTGCACAATTCGATTTGAGGGGAGATCAAAGCGCACTGCAGTTTCATCCAGGACCCCAATGGATATGGGGATAATTGTGCTCCTTTCCTTTTTTAAAAACCAAGCTGTGGAACCTGTCCACTGTTTTATTTATGTCCGCAGGTAACTTGAAGCTATGCGAGTTCTCTACCTTAGAGTCAAGCCGTGGCACCTCAAACTGCGTACACCAACCAGCGGATGCCTTGCAAGTTATCAAAATGCAAATCGTGTTTCTTTGCAATGGCTAAAACCTGCAGTCTTATAGCCATTCGATCCACAACATACCCCTCTTGTCTAAGATCAAGCACCCACTGACTGAGCTCTGACTGAAACGGGTGATGTGCTTAATTTTATTCTTCCGACGCTTCTTTCAAGACATAGGAGCTCTGGTTTTTTACTGCACCAGTCCCGAATGAGTTTTTCATTAACATTAAACTTTCTCTCTGCTGTGGCATTACTGTGATTTTCCGCGTACCGAATAACTAATTTAAAATCTGTGGTATAGGAACAGCATTTCCGTTTGAAAGAGGGCATCTTAGAGGCTCAATGTTAAAGGGAGGTATGCAATGGTTTTTAACAGCTCACTATACGCAGTTAACTGCAATTAACTAAATACAGGTTACTCACCTGTACTAGAGTTCTAGGAATGGTATATGTTGTTCATCCACACTGGCACGTTCCTTGCCGCTTTAAATCTTGCCGGAAGGTCTTCAAGCTGGCTCCTCCCACCCACCCACATGGTAAAACTCTTGGCTCCGCCCCATGACGCCAGATCTAGCCCGCTGGAAGCCAGGTTGTGCATCGAAGCCGGGGAGGCCGGGTGGGTCATGTGGATGAACAACATATACCATTCCTAAAACTCCTGTTACAGGTGAGCAACCTGTACTTCTAGGGACAGGGATATATTGTTCATCCACACTGTCTGGCAGACTCCTAGCAGTTCTCAGAGAAGAGGGAGGCAAGGTGCACACCCCCTACTTAGGAAGTAAAGACTGGAGAACTGAGGCCCCAAACCCAGCATCCCGGCATGACTCAAGGTCGATGTGGTAGTGGGTGATGAAGGTGTGTGCTGACTTCCAGATAGCAGCCCTGCAGATTTCCTGGATAGCGACATCTCTGGAAGCAGCCACCGATGCAGCAGTATGGTGGGTAGAATGAACTCTTATCCCTCTGGGAGGCTCCATGCCCGCCAACCTATAGCAGAGATCTATGCAGGAGGTGACCAGAATCACCTGCGCCTTGCCCCTCCTCGCATCCAGAAGCACCTTGTGGATCAAGGGGCATGGGGGAAAGGCGTAGAAGAGGCCCAGGGTCCATGGCCTCAAGAAGGCATCCCCCTGCAGCTAGCCCTGCTGGGGAGGGAAGGGCACGAATCAGTCTCAGCTTTGCATTCTCCCTGGAGGCAAACAGGCCCACCTGAGGCATGCCCCAATGGGAGAACAGATCTTGTACTACCTCCAGCAGGAGAGACCACTCGTGGGACGCAGACCCTATTCAGCTTAGGGCATCGGCCAGAATGTTGGAGGCTCCTGCCACATAGATGGCAAGGAGATCCGCCTCCAGGCTGCGCACGAGTGACCAAATGCGGAGAGCTTCCCTGCACAGAAGCATGGAGCACGTCCCGCCCTGGCGGTTTAGGTAGTACATGGTCGTGGTATTGTCCATCTGGACCTGGACCACTTGACCCCGTAGAAACGGAGTGAAGGCGGTGAGGGCTAGTCGAACCGCTCGAAGTTCCAGCAGGTTGATGTGGCATCGGGACTCCCGAGGGGACAAGAGGCCGTGCGCTCTGTGCTCACCCAGATGGGCACCCCAACCCATCAGAGAGGCAGCGGTCGATAGAGAGACCGTCGGCTCGGGGCGGACGAACGGGATGCCCTCCTGCAGATGTGCTGGAACAGTCCATCACTGGAGTGCGTTCCACATCCCCTGGGTCACTGTCACTAGGTGATCCAAAGGATTGGAGTGCTGTGACCATTGGCTGGTCAGCCCCCATTGAAGGGGACGCATGTACCAACGGACCAAGCTGGTGCAAGCCGCCATGAGACCCAGCAGGCACAGGAAGTCCCGGGCAGGGCGCAATTGCCCAACCTGAAATGACTGAGCAAAGGAGGAAAGAACCTCGACCCTGTCCGCCGGGAGCCATGCTCTGGCTCGTAGAGAGTCGAGCTCTGCCCCGATGAATTGCATCACCTGCTTTGGCACGAGTTCCGACTCACTGAGGAGGCCAACCTAAGAGCAAGCCTGGAGGGCCAGATCTCTGGACCGCTCCACCTCCATTCTGGAGGAGGCTGCAATCAGCCAGTCGTCCTGGTAGGGGTACACCCGGACCCTTTGGTGCCGCAGGAATGCTGTCACCACTGCCATGCATACGGTGAAGACCCTGGGAGCTAGGGAAAAGCCGAAGGGCATGGCCCGGAACTCGTAAAGGGATCCCTCTGCCCTGAAGCGGAGGAATCTCTGGTGAGATGGACAGATTGGGACGTGAAAGAACGCATCCTGGAGGTCCAGAGAACAGAACCACACGCCTCGTTCCAAGGATGGAATGATCTGAGCCAAAGTGACCATCCTGAAGGTTCGAGACCTTAGGAACCTGTTCAGGTCATGCAGGTCTAGAATGGGACGCCAGCCCCCCATCCATTTCGGGACCAGGAAGTACCTGGACACAAACCCTGGGTCTGGTGGAGGATCCGCCACCTTCCAGATCACCTCTTTGTCGAGCAGCAGGGCGATGTCGGCTCGGCGAGCCGACAGAGAGGCTGCAGACCCCGAGCCCGCCCCGGGTGACTGCTCGGAAGGGCGGGGCCTGCTCGAACTCAAGGGGCAGGCCCTTTCCTACCACCTCCAACACCCAGTGGTCCATGGCGATAGCGGACCAGGCGGAAAGGACATGGCGGAGCCGTCCCCCCACGGGGCAACCCAGAGGGGAGTAACGAGGCTGGGGGAGACACCCCTCAACCTGTCACTGGGCAGGCTTGGAGGACGGACCGGCCGAGGGACCTCCTGGTCATTTACCTCCCTGCTTCCTATTAGAGGAAGCCGCAGGCTTGGCTTTGCGATGCCAAGCGCGAGCCTGCTGGCCCTGAAGCTGGTGCTGTTGGGCCGGACGCGCCGCAGGCGCAGAAGGGCAAAAGGACTAATGTTGTTGACGATGACCCTTGTCCTTCTGGGCAGAGGTGACAGAGACCAGGGTAGCATTGGACTTTTCGATCCGCTGGAGGTGGTCTTCCACTCCAGGGCCGAACAGGACAGTCCCCAGGAAGGAGACATCCGCCAGTTTACACTGGGTATCTGCCGTGAAGGTGGATATCCTCAGCCATGCTCTGCGGCGCATGGCCACTGCGGCCGCAACTGATCTGGCACAGGAGTCTCCAATGTCCAGAGCCATTTGGAGCTGCTGTTTTGCCACCGCCCTTCCCTGATCCCGCACCTGCTTGACCGTGGTCTGCAGGTCGGCCGGGAGATGAGGGATCACCTCATCCAGGGAGCCCATGAGGGCGTGGGAGAAGTGTGCTATCAGCACGGCCGAGCTGGCCTGGCGGAAACCAAGGGAGGACGCAGCATACACCTTGCACCCGGCACAGTCCAGCTTTTTGGACTCCTTGTAGAGGGGCTTATCCACATCCCTAGCATTTCCGGAACGCCGGAAAACGCCATCAGTGACCAACCCTCCATAGAGGGGTGCTCCGAAAAAACGGACAAAGAGCCGGTAGGGACCGCATACTTCCTGGCCATCCTGGCCGAAGGCGCAGGACAGGAATCAGGCCGCTGCCAGAGCTCCAAGGCTGGGCCAACAATGGCTTCAGCCACCGGAAAGGCCTCCATGGGCAAATCCCCTCGGTCCAGTATCTCCGTCAGGGGATACTTGGCCCGCTTGGATATGGGCTCGAGCTGCATCCCGGTGGACTCCGAGATGAGCCGAAGCAGACTCATGAAAGACAATGGGCTCTCTTCCATCGACTGCCCCCCGGAGGACTCCAGGTCAAGGGGCCTGAAAAAACGGAGTCGTCATCGTCTGACTCCGAGGAGTCCACGAAGAGCTGCCTGGGGTCTGAGCCACCCTCCACCTGCCGAGGACAGTCAGGAGTGAGGGTGACCGACACCCTGTGGGGCAGACCCTGACCCAACCAACAGTCCTTGCCCGGCGCCCCCGATTTCAGTTGTGGAGGCGGAGGTTCCACCACAATCGGTGGGGCAGCTGGCTTAGGCCAAACAACCGGCCCAGGCTTGGGCACCTCGACTACAGCGAGGGGTTGTTTCGGCCGTTCGGGTGACAGCCACTTGATGGCCGGGGAAGGCGACGGCATCGGCTTGTTCCCAGACAGAAGTAACTGCTGCCACATTAGGTCCTCGTAGCATCAACGCAATTTGCGCAGAAGCCTCTCCTCTTCCAAGGAGGAAGACGAAGACAAGCGGCGCCGCCGCTTACTTCGGTGCCGAGACAGAGACCGCTGATGTCGGCGGGATCGGCTGGACCAAGACAGAGACCCTCGGTGTTTCCGAGGCGGGTCTGGGAAGGCGGGGAACAACGCTCTTCCCTCGGCTCGGGAGCCTTGGCGAGGACTCCGGCCGCGGGAGGCGCAAACAGGAAGTCCTCCGAATCTCCACCGGGGAACCGGTGAAGAAGGGTAGTTCTGCTTCACCAGTTGACAGCCCGTCCGACAGGTCGAGAAAATCTCGACCACGCCGAGTTGCGTGCCTCGCCGGCTGACCTGACGGGACACCGTGAAGCTAGCGGTCTTAGCCGCAACCTCAACCGGTAGACTGTTGACTGTCCGGGAAGGGACCTCCGCTCCCATGAACGCCAACGGTGGGACTTACCTTTAGAGTCCTTCTTTTTGGACCGAGAAGAGTGTCCCGATGGCCCTTCTCCCTTCGTGGAAAGGGATTGGCAAAGCTTCTTAAAAGAAGCTGTGTAGGAGGATCCCAGAGAGAGCGGGATAAATGCCACGACCAAGGAAGATGAAGATGCGGCCTGGGCAGCCGCCTCCTCGAGGGCGATCATCTGCTAGACTTGCTCAGCCGAGCCAGCCGCCGGACACCGCCCAACGGGCCTCCTTGGACTTCACCGGCAGGTAGCGCTTCTCGGGGCGCCCAAGCTGTAACCGGCCAGTGTGGTCTTCTAGGACGTTGGCCAAAAACGAATGGCATAACTCGCAGGCCTGCGGGTCATGATCTAGGCAGAGGCAGTAGACACACGTGGAGTGCGGATCCATCCTGTACATTTTCTGCCCACATGGGCACCGCCAAAAACTAGGAGTCGATTTGTCCATCGCAGCCACAAGGGAATAACTAGACCAAAGTCTTGAAAACTTAAGAATTAGTTTCGGGCGAACCGAAAAATTAGGATCCAGTCTATACTCAGAGCATTCAGGAGGGAACTTGAGCTTCCAAGCGATAAGGAAGATCTGGCATCATGGGGCGGAGCCGAGAGTTTTACCACCCGGGTGGGTGTGAGGAGCCAGCTTGAAGACCTTCTGGCAAGATTTAAAGCGGCAAGGAACCTGCCAGACAGTGTGGATGAACATCATATCCATGTCCCCAGAAATGCTATTAAATTATGCTAATACTAATGTGCCAATTAACACCAGCTGTGCCTTCTTAAGCACACCACAGGACAAAATGTAACTGTTACTACATGCAACCTCGAACCTTTGATGCCATTTTTTGCGGGAGACAATTAAAGCCTGCTGAAAAGAGTATATTTTCACAGCTTGGTTTCAAAAATTTTTAGTGATTAGCAGTAAGTCGCTCACAAGTCGGGACCCTTAAATTAAGGGCTGATAAAAACTCCCAAAAAAACGACTAATGAGCGAGTATATATGGTAAACCAAGCACTGAGGACTTTACACAAAATAGGCAGAAGGATACAGGGGAGAGACTATAGTTGCCCATTTTCAAGAAATCATTCCCTTTAATGAGTGGGAGAACCACTGCCTGCTTCCAGGTACTGATGGAGAAACTGAACATATAGGCTGCATATCTGGCAGAAACCTTAGCAATGCTGTCCTTCAGCATGCACTCTTATGATGTTGCACCAATTTCAGTTTCCCAGAATATATATATTTTTTTTCCTGTTTTCAATGTTCCTTTTCAAGGTTTATAGCACATCTTGGTAGTATACCTTAAGTCTGCATAAAAATCATGTTCCTCTCCCCAGTTAACCACACAGTGCTTTTGCTTATGACACCAAAGTGCTTACCAAGATGAGACTGATGTCACCAACAGCAACTGTAAAGTCAGCAGGAAGAGTCAGGTATATTTGAAAAGGCTGTGAAAGAACTACTAATTTAGAACAGCAGAAAACACTAAAGGTAGAACAATCAGTGTAACTACAGTGCTGGTTTTAAAAAGCCACCGATGCCATGAGAAGAACTTTGGAAACATAATATTTGGACACAAAGCAGCTTATATTTCTCACTAGCTTTCTAATTCTTATAGCCATTATTTATTACTGAGGTCATAAGCATGAAAACAGATAGTTGTTCCCTGAGATTTCATCACCTCCCCTTGCTTTCTCCAACCTGATGTCATAATTCTTTGCTAGTGCGATCAGTTATTCCCATGGCAACAGACTAATGTCAACACAGCATTATAAGTTCAAACCGAAAAATAAGTTAGAGGAAGATGAACTCTAGAGAATAAAGATCTTGTTTTTTTGGGAATTTCTTCAGTATTAACTAATGGAAATGAGACAGGATTTGAAATACAAGCTCAATAGTATCTAAAGACCATAATCTCCAATGTTTTCGAAAAAGACAGCAGCTGCGCTGAAAGTTTACTTTAATAGAGAACTGCTCATTAAATAAACAGTCATAGTAGCTTTATGACTTCTACTTACTTCTCTCCATGCACTTCATCTGGCACCGCTTGGACTACAGACCTCTTTTCCTCCACCTCTGTATCTGCATTAGCATGCTTCACAAGAGAAGATTCATCTTTAGACATGGAATCTGCACTTCTTACTTCATGTTTCATGACCTCTTTAGAAACTGGTATAACAGAGCCACCAATCTTGGAGCCTCCACCAAATGGATTGAAATTAGGATCATCCAGCTTGTCCCAATCAAAATTATAGGCAGCCTTCGGAACTGGAATATCATCATCTGGTTTATCCTCACTTGGTTTTTCAGCTGGCTTTTCTGGGTATTGTTCCTTCTGTACAACTTGCTTTTTGTTGGGTACCTTAATTCCAGGCCTTTTCCCCAATTTCTTTGGAGGGGGCTTCTTGGTTGTAGTGTTCCCATCATTGACGTCAATCTCCAGCTTTACTGGTTCAGCTTTAGATGGCACACCACTTCCCAATAACTGTTTTGATGCAGGAGGCGGTGAACTTTGCAGCTTTGATCCCCCTGTTTTAAAAGGGTTGATAGAGTCTATGCCGTCAAGGTCAAAGCTGTAAGAGGCCTTCTGAGGAGGTGGAGAATCCTGCACTTTCACAGAGCTTCTAAAGGGATCAATATTGTCAGAGATATCTGCATTAGAACTGTATGTGATCTTTTCTACAATCACTTTGCATTCATCTTTACCAGCAGCAAGATTCGATGAGTTATTGCTTAGAACATTCTCATCTTCTCCTGAGCAGATGGCAGGCACACCTTTTACGGGACACAGGCAAGATTCCACATTTGAAGTGACTTCATCAGTAACTGTCCTAACCACAGCTGAGGGAACATGAAGTACATCTTCCAGTGCTAACGCAGTTTCAGTATTTTCATCTGGGAAGCTCTTATCAGGACTGCTTGATCCTTTCACTGGGGAATTCACAGGCTTCAATGGGGAATTACGTACCTGGGTGACGCTCTTTAATGGGTCCATGCTATCAAGGTCAAAGTCAATTTTGTATGCTCCTTCGCTTGTAGCAGGAAAGTTGTTGTCATGGTAAGGTGCTAGAGTAGGAGTTACGTCACCATCAGCATTTTCTTCTAGAAAACCTTCAGTGCTAGTTGTTGCAGCCAAATCTGTGTTTCTAAAACGAAAAAATCATATATCACTGCTTACTTCCAAGAAATAATGCAAACTTGGCGTATATATTCAGCCTACCAGTGCAGCAGTCAAAGAATAAATTATATACCATAATAATCTTGTTTCTTCCAAGGGGAATCTTACTGTATTCTGACATATGCAATATGAAAAAATTACTCACCTTAGTAATTATGTTTCTTCTAACGGAGTCTTGCTGTATTTTGACTATTGCAGTTCGCTCCAGCACTTGAACTGCCCCGGAAAGAGAGAAAGGTTAAATTTCTATGCCAAGCATAGAACGTTGAGCTCGAGCTCAGTTGAAAACTCTGTCTGTAGTACTTTGAAACCCAACCGTCAGATTCTTATGAGCTAAACTCACTGACTTAAATAATGTGGAAATTGTAACATTTCTACTAGCCAACTGGCAACAAAGGTTTTAGATCCCTAAAAGATTCAAGTCAGGAAACCCAAAAACCAGGTAATAAAGCATAAACATTCTTAACTAATCAATCACAAAGCACCCAACACAACAGAAAGTGGGCTGAAGACACCCTTGGGGTGCAACACTGCACCTGCCCACCCACTTCCCAAAAACAGGTTCTGAGAGGGGAGGAAGGGAGGGAGGTCAGAATACAGCAAGACTCCATTAGAAGAAACACAGTTACTAAGGTGATTATTTTTTTCTTCTAACAACATGAAGTCTTGTTGTATTCCGACTACTGCAGACTACCAAGCAGTACCTCCAAGGAGGAACAGAACCTACTTTGGGAATAGGCTCTGACATACTGCTGTGCCAAACCTAGCATCACTCCTAGCCTGGATATCCAGAGAGTAATGCACGGTGAAGGTATGAACCATTTTCCAGGTGGCTGCTTATCAAATTTCTAACAAAGGAATATCCCTGGCCACAGCCAAAGAGGCAGCTGTACCTCTAGTGGAATGAGCCCTACGGCCTGAGGGTGAAATTTTCCCAAGTTTATCAGAGCAGAATTGGAAACAGGACAAAATCCAACTGGCAACAGTTCTCTTGGTGGCAGGTTTGCCATTACCTACTTCCCCATAAGTGAGGAACAACTGCAGAGAGTCAAACCTGTGACCCTTTGTACGTTCTATGTAGTAACTAAAAGGCTCTTTTAACATCTAAACTATGTAACCTCCGCTCTCCTGAGGAAGTATGGTCAGTGAGGAACACAGGAAGAGAGAGATTGGTTTAAATGGAACTCAGAAACCACTTTGGGTAAAAACCTTCTATTGGTTCTAAGGACCACCTTATCTCTATGGAATGAAATGAAGTCAGGTTCAACTGACAGGGCTTGCAACTCACTGATATGCCTGGAAGAGGTAACAGCAACCGAAAACAGTTTTCCAAGTCAAGTACTTGGGTTCTGCTGAGGACATAGGTTCAAAGGTGGGGCTTGCATAAGCTGAGCAGTGCAAACATTCAAATCCCAGGCAGGAATAGGATCCCTAAAAGGGGGATTGGTATGAAGCAATCCTTTAAAAAATGTATAGAGTACAGGGTGAGATGACAGAGGAAGGCTTCCCCACTGACAGGAGAGCAGAAACAGCTGACAGATTAACTCAGAGTAGCTGGTCTGAGGCCTAGGCCATTAAGGTGAACCATATAGTCCAGAACTGTAGACAATTCGGCAGTGTCTGGGGATATATGCTTCTTGGAACACCAAATGCTGACTCTTTTCCATTTGGAGTTGTAAGTTTTTCTGGTGGCAGGCTTTCGAGAAACTTTAAGAATATCCAGAACCCCTTGGGACAGATGCAAATCTGCATATCCTAACTCTTCAAGAGCCATTCCTTAAGATTGAGTGACCGACGACTGGTGTACCAAATTGAGGTTAACAGGTTGTAATTCCTGGGAAGAGACAGGGGAAGATGGACTGCCAGAGACAATAAATACAGGTTACTCACCTGTAACAGGAGTTCTAGGAATGGTATATGTTGTCCATCCACTCTATCTGGCAGGTTCCTTGCCGCTTTAAATCTTGCCGGAAGGTCTTCAAGCTGGCTCCTCCCACCCACCCAGGTGGTAAAAACTCTCGGCTCCGCCCCATGACACCAGATCTAGCCCGCTGGAAGCCAGGTTGTGCGTCGAAGCTGGGGAGGTCGGGTGGATGAACAACATATACCATTCCTAGAACTCCTGTTACAGGTGAGTAACCTGCATTTCTAGGGACATGGATATGTTGTTCATCCACACTACTTACGGAATAAAGACTGGTGAACTGAGGCCCCAGCCAGCATCTCAGCGTGACCCAAGGTCGATGTGGTAGGGAGTAAAACGGTATGTGCCGACTTCCAGGTAGGAGCCCTGCAGATATCCTGGGTAGGGACATGCCCGGAAGCAGCCACCGATGCAGCGCAAGGGCGGATAAAATGAGCACTTATCCCTCTGGGAGGCTCCATGCTCGCCCACCTATAGCAGAGATCTACGCAGGAGGTGACCCACCCGCTCATCATCCGCTTGGCTGCAGCTCTGCCAGGTGCGGCTTCAGCGTAGATGACAAACAGCTGGCGAACCTCTCCAGAACTTCAGCCCTACGCTCCCTGAGAAGGTGAGCGCTCAACTAGGGTCCAAATGGAGCCTATATGCGGCCTCCGAGGTGTGAATGGGCTAGAACACCGGCAGAGTCAACACCCGGATAAGGGGAAGCTCCGACACCACCTTCAGAAGGAACTTCGGGTGGGGCGCAGGACAACCTTGTCCCTGTGGAAGACCAGATATGGAGACTCGAAGGAAGCATCTGGAGCTCTCCCATCCTCCTGGTTGACATGGTAGCCACCGAGAAGGTGTTCTTCCACAACAGGTGGGAGAATCGCACCTGTGCATTGGTTCGAATGGCTTGCCCGAGAGCTAAGCCCCATACCAGCAGTAGATCCCACGGAGGTGAAGATTCTTTCCCTGGAGGGAAAGCGTGATCAAGGCCTTGGAAAAGCGCCAGACCACCTTTCCCGTGCCATCGACTGCCTTCCGGCCTGCGCCTGGAGGACAGAGGTGGCTGCCAGGAGCACCTTAAGGGTCGTCGACCGAAGCCCTTGCTGAAGAAAAAGAATAAAAAGAACGGACCACAGGTAGTCCGGAATGCTCGCCGAGGAACAGGAGAAGGGACCAGGCCCTATCCTAACACCAAATGGAGAACTCTTCCATTTGAAGGTGTAGCATTATCCAGTCGACTCCTGGCGGGACGCCTCGACAACGTCGAGGACCTCGCCGGAAGACCCAAGGCCTGGCAACTAGCCGCACAGGAACCAGGCCGCCAGGTGCAGGGATTGAAGGTCCGGATGGAATACCTTCCCCTGATAACAGAGATCAGGTCCGGGCGGGCTGGAAGCCACCTCGGGAGCCTGGGGCTGAGACTGAGGAGAGCTGGATACCAGAGCTGGCGGAACCAGTCTGGGGCTACCAGAATCACCTGCGCCTGGTCCCTCCTCGCCTTGCCTGTAGATCAAGGGAAATGGGGGAAAGGCGTGGAAGAGGCCTGGGATCTGCAGCCTCAAAGGCATCCCCTTACAGCGAGCCCTGCTGAGGGGGCCGGGCATGAAAGTCTCAGCTTCGCATTCTCCCTGGAGAGAAAAAGGTCCGCCCGAGGCGTGACCTATTGGGAGAAAGGTCTTGTGCTACCTCCGGCAGGAGAGACCACTCGTGAGGCGCAGCCCTTATCCGGCTTAGGGCATCAGCCAGGGCGTTGGAGGCTCCTGCCATCGAAATGGCTAGGAAAACCACCTCCAGGCTGCGCACGAGACCAAATGCGGAGAACCTCCTTACGTAACGGCAAAGGGCGCGTCCAGCCCTGGCGGGTTAGGTAGCACATGGTCATGGTATTGTCTGCCTGGACCGCATGAAGCTCCAGCAGGTTGAAATGGCATCGGGACTCCCGAGGGGACCAGAGGCAGTGCACTCTGCGCTCCCCTTGATGGGCACCCCAACCCATCAGAGATGCATCGGTCGAAGAAGACCGTCGACTCGGGGCAGACGACTGGGATGCCCTACTGCAGATGTGCTGGAATGGTACGCCATAGGAGAGCGTTCCACATCCCTTGGGTTACTGTCATGGGCTGGTCCAAGAGATCGCAGGATCGCAGTGTTGTGACCGCTGACTGGCCAGCCCCCACTGAAGGGGACGCATGTACCAACGGGCCCAACAGACCACGCTGGTGCAGGCCGCCACGGGGCCCAGGAGGCGCAGGAAGTCCCGGGAAGGGCGCGATTGCCCAATCAGACATGATTAGGTAAAGGAGGAAGAACCTCGACCCTGTCCGCCAGGAGCCGAGCTCTGGCTCGAAGAGTCGAGCTCTGTCCCGATGAAAGGATCACCCGCTTTGGCACGAGTTCCTACTTCGCTCCGTTAGAGAGGAGACCGGTCTGAGAGCAACTTAGAGGGCCAGAACTCCGGACCACTCCACCTCCGCTATGGAGGGGTTGCAGTCAGCACGCCATCCTGGTAGGGGTACACCCGGACCCTTCTGCACCGCAGGAATGCTGCTGGGAAGAGGCCGAAGGCTATGGCCTGGAACTCGTAAAGAGATCCCCCCACTCTTGAAGCGGAGGAGTCTCCAAAGAAACGGACGGATCGAAAAGTGAAGAATACGTCCTGGAGGTCCAGGGAACAGAGCCACACACCTCGTTCCGAGGATGGAGTATTTGAGACATAGTGACCATCCACAAGGTCCGAGACCTTAAGAAGTTGTTTAGGTCGTACGGATCGAGGATGGGGCGCCAGCCCCCTGTCCGTTTGGGGACCAGGAAAAACCTGGACACAAATCCCGGGTCTGGAGGAGGATCCGCACCTTCCTGATCACCTCTTTTTCGAGGAGCAGGGTAGTGTCGGCTCGGCAGGCCGACAATGACTTCTGGGAACCCGTGCCCCCAAGGGTGACGGCTCGAAGGGTGGGGCCTGCTTGAACTCCAGAGGCAGGCCCTTTCCTAGCACCTACGGCATGGCCGGTCCGTGGTGATAGCGGACCAGGCGGAGGAAGGGGCGGAGCCGTCCCCCCACGGGGGGACCAGGGTAGGGGTGACGAGGCCGGGGACGCCGTTCCTCAGCCTGTCACTGAGCAGGCTTGGAGGAGGGACTGGCCGAGAGAGCTCCTGAGCCTTCACCGCCTTGCTTCCCCTTAGAGAAAGCCGCTGGCTTGGGGTCAGGATGCCAAGCACAAGCCTGCTGGCCCTCATGCTGGTGTTGATGGGCCGGTCGTGCCGCAGGACAAAGGGGCTTACGCAAAGGTTGCCGGCAGCCCTTGTTCCTCTGGGCGGGGGTGACCAAGTCCAGAGTGGCATTGGACTTCTCGGTCCCCTGGAGGTGTCCCTCCACTCCAGGGCCGAAGAGGTCAGTCCCCAAGAAGTGGATGTCTGCCAACTTGTGCTGGGTATCAGTCGAGAAGGTGGATATCCTCTGCCACACCCTGTGGCACATGGCCACCGTGGCTGCTACTGACCTGGCACAGGAATCACCTATGTCCAGAGCAGTCTGAAGCTGCTGCTTAGCCACTGCCCTACCCTGGTCCCGCACCCACCGGACTGTGGTCTGCAGGTCAGCCGGGAGATGAGGGAGCACCTCATCCAGGGAGCCCAAGAGGGCGTGGGAGAAATGTGCCATCAGTGCGCGCCGAGCTGGCCTGTCGGAGGCCTAGGAAGACGCGCGTCAGAACCTTTGCCGACATAGTCCATCCTTTTGGACTCTTTGTGGGGGCCTAGCCACATCCCGAGCGTTCACCGAATGCTGGAAGATGTTATCGTTAACTAACCCCTCAGCAGAGGGGTGCTCCGAAAAACCGGGCAAAGAACCGATAGGGACTGCATACTTCCTGGCCATCATGGCCGAGGGCGCAGGACAGGAAGTAGGCCGCTGCCAAAGCTCCAAGGCTGGGACGACAATGGCCTCAGCCACCGGAAAGGCCTCCGAGGGTGAACCCCCAGTCTAGAATCTCCGTCAGGGGATACAGCCCGCTGGACACGTGGGTTCGAGCTGCATCCCGGTGAACTCCGAGATGAGCCTAAGCAGACCCAGGGAGGACGATGGGCTGTCGTCCAAAGACCGGTCCAGAGAGGACTCCGGGCCCTCCCGCCTGGGGAACACAGAGGAGTCATCGTCGGACTCCGAAGGGTCTGCAAAGAGCTGCCTCAGGCCTAAGTCACTCTTCACCCGCCGAGGGCGGGCAGGAGTGAGGGTGACCGACCACCTGCAGAACAGGCCGTGACCCGACCGAGGTTCCACCACAATCGGTAGGGCAGCAAGATTTGGTCAAATAACCGGCCCAGAAGTGGGCACCTCGACTGCAGCGAGCTGTTGCATCGGTCGTTCAGGAGGCAGCTGCTTGATAGACAGGGAATGAATCTGAGTCGATTGAGTCCCGGACAACAGCAACTGCTGCCACATAAACTCCTTGTAACGTCGACGCCATCTGCGTCAAAGCCTCTCATCCGAGGAGGAGGATGAGGAGGAACGGTGTTGCCACTTAACTCGGTGCCCGGACCAAGACAGCCAAAGTCGGCGGGAACGGCTTGACCGAGAAGAGGACCGAGACCCAGATCCTCGGCGAAACCGAGGGTGGGTCTGGGAAGGAGCGGAGGACACCCGCTCTTCCCTCGGCTCGGACAGAATGACAGAGGACTACCGCCCTGAAGGCGCAGGCAGAACCTCGGCCTCCACCGGGGAAACCGGCGAAGGGTTGACGACTCTTGCAGTCGACCGCCCGGGTGACGGGTCGAGAGAAAACTCGACAACGTCGACAGGAGTCTTGGCCAGCTGGCCTGACGGGGACACCGTGAAGCCAACAGCCTGAGCCGCAACCTCAACCGAAGTCGAAGGTCGGCAGTCCGGGGAAGGGGGACCTCTCCCGCTCCCACAGACACCGACGATGGGACTTACCCTGCGACTCCCTCGACCTGGGCCAAGAGGCAAGTCCCGATGGTCCCTCTCCCTTCGTGGAGAGGGACTGGCGAAGCTCCTTGAACAAAGCCGAATAAGAGGAACTCAAAGAGAGCGGGATAAATGCCGTGACTGAGGAGGAGGAGAGGAGATGCGGCCTGGGCCGCCTCCAGGAGATAGAGAGTTCGAGCTGCTCAGCCGGCGGACACCGCCCACGATGAGCCTCTATAGATTTTCACCGCGGAGGAAAAATCTCGGGTCCCAAACGATCCTCCAGGACGTTGGTTAAAGGGCGAGTACAATTGCAAACTTGTGTCATGGTCCAAGTCAAGGCAGTATCGACGTGAGTGCGGATCAGTCCTGGGATATTCCGCCCGCCAGGCGCCCGAGAGCCGGGAAACGATTGTCCATTGCAGCCGCTAGGGAAAAGAAGACCGACGCTTTTAGAAAACTTCAAAACTAAATTCAGACGAATCAAGAATCAGGAACCAGTCGAAAGCAGAGAGCGCTAAGGAGGAACCTGAGCTCAAGCGGTAAGAAGATCTGGCGCCATGGGCGGAGCCGAGAGTTTTACCACCCGGGTGGGTGGGAGGAGCCAGCTTGAAGACCTTCCGGCAAGATTTAAAGCAGCAAGGAACCTGCCAGATAGTGTGGATGAACAACATATCCATGTCCCTAGAACAGCGGGTATCAAGGCTGCCTGGCCCAGTCTAGAGCAATCAATCACTTTTGCAAGGTTGTGACCTTACCTTGACTAGAACCTTGAACAGCAGAGGAAAGGCAGGGAAGGCAAAGAAATTTCCCTACCCAGTTCAAAATCAGAGCATCCAGAGGGACTGAGCCCAAGACTAGGGGTCTGCAACAAAACAGAGGAAGCTGGTGATTCTCTGGGGCTGCAAAGAGATCTATCTCTGGAGTGCCCCACCTGGAAAAAAAATCACTTTCAACACCAAAGGATCCAGAAACCAGTCGTGATGGCCCTGGGAAATCCGGCTCAATGCATCTGTTAGCACATTGTCCTTTCCGGGGAGGTGGAATGCTACCAGAAGGTCTCTAGGGAATAAGCCAGGGACCATATTTTCATGGCCTCCGTGCACAAAGCCATGGACTGAATGCCTCCCTGCTTGTTGATGTACCACATGGTAGTAGTGTCGTCCGTCCTGACCTGAACCACCTTGTTCTGTACTGACAGAGAAAGCTTGCAAGCCGAGAAGTACTGCCCTGAGCTCCAGGAGGTTGATATGAAGAAGGCATTCCTGAGAAGACCACAGCCCCTGGGCTGTGAGAGCCCCTAGGTGGGCTCCCCACCCCAAAAGGGAAGCATCTGTGGCAAGGACCACAGAGTGAGTCTGAGTGACAAATGGAACACCTTGCCTCAGACTGTCCAGGTCCTGCCACCACTGAAGGGCCTGAATTAGGGTCTGAGTAACAGGAACTAGTTTGATAAGAGGATCTTTCCTTTAGAACCAAAAAGTCCTCAGATGGAACTGAATGTCTCGCATCTGAAACCTGGCCCCTTATACTACCGTCGTGGACGCTGCCATGTGGCCCAAAAGCTGAAGAAAATGCCTTGCTGGTCGAGAAACCAAAGGGAGGAAGGAAGAGGCCAGGAGAGAGATGGCTGCTGCCCTTTCCAGAGGAAGGAAAGCTCTTGCCTTGACCTTGTCCAGCGCTACTTCTATAAAAGTGAGGAGCTGTACAGGCTCGAGAACCGACTTGGGAAGATTGAGAAAAAACCACAGGGAAGTGAGAACTTGCTGGGTAACCTGCAGATCTGACTTGACTTGGTCTGGGGACTGGCCCACAAGGAGCCAATAGTCCAGATATGGACAGATTGAAATCCTTTCTCGTCTTAAAAAGGCCACCACTACTGCTAGGCACTTTGTGAACACCCTTGGGGCTGAAGTTAGGCCAAAGGGCATTGCTCTGAACTGATAATGGCCTGAGGGCAATTCAAACCTGGAGTATTTTCTGTGGGAGCACCTGATGAGAATATGAAAACAGTCACCCTTGAGGTCCAGGGAGGCTAGCCAGTCTCCTGGCCTTAGAGAGGGAAGAACTGTTCCCAGAGTCACAATTCTGAATTTTGGCTTTAATAGGTGCTTATTTATGTATCTTAGATCTAGGATAAGTCGCCACTCCCCTGTCTTTTTTGGGGTAAGGAAGTACCTGGAGTACAGACCTTTGTCCCTGTATGAGGTAGGAACTCTCTCTATGGCTCTTAAGGCCAGTAGAGACGAAACCTTTGCCTCTAGAGCAAGGGTTTCTGATGTATTTGCAGGTGGAAAGGATCTGGGTCTCAGTTTCAGAAAATTTTTGAAACTAAGAACCAGCCCCTGGCTTACAACCTCCAGGACCCACTTGTCGGAGGTAACAGACATCCAGTCCTGGACAAAGTAAGCCAGCCTGCCTCCTCCCAGAACAGGGGAGTCTACCCGAGCTGACACATCAGGGTGTCTGCTTAGCAGGAGCCTTAGGCTGAGGGGTAGATGCAGCCCTGCTCATCCCCCTTCGGCCTCTCCCTCTGAAGAACCCCCTCTGAGAAAAGGGAGAAGAGACTTGCGCTTGATAGAAAGGACTGCCCCTACCCCTAGCTTGCTGCCTTTGAGGAGTTGTCTCCCTCTCCTTGGCCTGGGCACTCCTATAAGTGGTCCTGTACTCACTCATTTTCTTCATGTAATTCTCTGTCTGCTCCCCAAACAGAGAATTACCCACCACAGGGATATCCATGACCTTAGCATGGGTGTCCTATGAAAGGCTATTACATCTGAGCCAAGCCATTCTCCGAAGAGCCACAGATGTAGCCATGACTCATGATGACATCATTGGAGTCCACAGCAGCATGAAATTGCACCTTTGATGCCATGATCCCATCAGCAGCCATCTCCTCCAGCTCCTTGGCTAACTGAGGGAAAGCCAGCTTAGCCAGTTCCAGTACAGTGTCCCACCAGGATTTCTGGTACCTGGCTGTATAGGCCATATAGTTAGCCTGCCTGAGTCCCAAAGATGATGCTATGTACAGTTTCTTATGGCATCTATTTTCCTGGAGTCTGTCTAGGGGGAGTGAAGCCAGGGGAATGTTTGCCTTGTCACAGGCTGCAGCCTGCTCTACCCCCAACATGGCTGCATTGCTGATAGAAAAACTCTGTATCCGAGCCTGATAAGGTGTACCTATTGTCCATTCTCCTGTCAAGAGGAGGTACAGAGTTAGGAGACCTTAGAATTTTTTGTGTCTATTTACCAGAGGACTTATGGAGGGGAACAGAGTCTCAGACTCTGGGATGTCCATTATCTCAACAAAATCAAGCTCCTCCTGATCCTCCACAGTCTCCTCCATGGGAAGCTGGAGGGTTTCAGTCACTTTTCTATGAAACAGATAGTGGAGAGGGGACTCAGAAAGCCTAGGAGGGGAAACATCAGAAGGTCTGTCTGGGTTGATGTCCGGTTCCACAGGCACATCCAGACTTTCCCCATCGCCATCATCCTCTTCAAAATCCCCCTCCTCAAACTTTGGTTCGTAAGTCTTCAGGGGAATAATCTTGAACCGGGGGAACCGACCAAACCGACCCCCTGCCAGAAGGTGCCAGATCGGTCGGAACCGGACGAAACGATTCAACAATCTGAATCGCTCTGGCCATCTCTTCGGCGGTTGAAACATGAAGATCTAGATCCGAACCAGACGATTTATCCTTGCACTTTCTTTTAGTAGAAACCTATCCCTCAGGATCGGTTCTCCTCCTGCCCAAAGTAGTATCACCCTGGTCAGAGGGCACTCCTCCTGATTTGGCAGGAACCGAACCAGGCTGGCCTTCCGGGTCAGCGGATTTGTTGGCCTCCTTATCCCCAAGTCTACCTAACCTTTTATCTAAAGTAGACATACGGAAATTCATGCAAATTTGGCAGTCTGAATCGAGGTGGTCAAACCCCAGACGGTAAACAAGTAGTGTGGGGATCAGCCTTAGCAAAGACCTCCCCACACACACTGCAGTGTTGAAACCCAGTGGCCCTGTTTCTTTTCTTGGGTTTCTCAGACATGGCCAACCTAACAAACTTACCCTTTATTCGGCAACTGCCAGGCAAGACTCCCCTATCGGGTTTCTCACCGTGTTACGGGTGTTTGGGGTTCAAATCATTTTTTTTTTCTTAAACTATTACGGACCAGTAACCACACACTATACTTTCCACAAAAGGTTTTACTAAAGGATCGGTTCAGCCGAACCGACCCAAAAAGAGTTTGTTTTGTTTTTTTTACAATTTCCACAAAAGAACTATCCTAAGTACTTACAGTACCACAGACAGAGTCCTGAATCGACAAACGGAACTTTTAGCAGAATAAATCTGACTAAAACCAACAACTTTAACAGACTTTGAACCGAACAAAAGGAGAAATCTCCAGAGCGGCTGTTCAGTGAGGCGGAGTAAAGAATCTGACGGTTGGGCTTCAAAGTACTACAGAAAGAGTTTTCAACTGAGCTCGAGCTCAACTTTCTAAGCCTGGCATAGAAATTTAACACTTCTCTCTCCAGGGCAGTTCAAGTGCTAGAGCTAACTGCAATAGTCAGAATACAGCAAGACTTCATGTTGCTTGAATTACTAAGGTGAGTAATTTTTTTCTTCAAACCACATGAAGTCTTGCTGTATTCTGACTATTGTAGACTACTAAGCAGTACCTCCATGGAGGAGGGAATCGAACCTGCCTTGGGAATAGGATCTGCAGTACCAAACTAAGCATCACTCCTAGCCTGGATGTCCAGGGAGTAATGTTTGCTAAATGTATGGACTATTTTCCAGGTGGCTGCTTTACATATCTCTAGCAGAGGAATGTCCCTGGCCGCAGCCAGGGAAGCAGCTGTACCTCTAGTCAAATGAGCCCTCAGACCTGAGGGAGGTATTTTACCTAGCTTCTCATAGCAGAATTGAATACAAGAGACAATCCACCTGGCAATAGTTCTCTTAGTGGCAGGTTTGCCCTTCCCCACTTCCCCATAAGTGAGAAACAGGAGGGAGTCAAACCTGTGAGGCTTGGTATGCTCAATGTAGTAACTAAGGGCTCTTAACATCCAAACTGTGTAAACTTTTCTCCTGAAGAAGAATGATCAGTGAAGAACACAGGGAGAGACAGATTGGTTCAGATGAAAATCAAACCACTTTAGGTAAAAAAGCCTCCTGTTAGTTCTAAGGACCACCTTATCTCTAAGGAATGAGAAAATCAGGCTCCACTGAGAGCTTGCACTTCACAGATACGCCTGGCAGAGGTAACCGCTACCAGGAACACAGTTTCCCCAAGTCAAGTACCTAAGTTCTGCTGAGGCCAAGGGCTCGAAGGGTGGTTGCATAAGTTGAGCAATGCAAACATTAAGGTCCCAAGCAGGGGTAGGATCCCTAAAGGGGGGGATTGGTATGAAGCAATCCTTTGAAAAATTTACAGAATACAGGGTGAGATGACAGTGAGGAAGGCTTTCCCACAGACAGAAGAGCAGAAACAGCTGACAAATGTGCTTTGAGTGTAGCTGGTCTGAGGCCCAAGCCATTAAGATGAGCCATATAATCCAGAACTACAGATAATCTCAGCAGTGTCTGTGATATATTTCTGGAAACACCAAATGCTGAATCTCGTTCCATTTTGGAGTTGTAAGTTTTCTGGTGGCAGGCTTTCGAGAGGCTTTGGCGAATATCCAGAACCCCTTGGGACAGATGCAAATCTGCATACTCTAACTCTTCAACAGCCATGCCTTGATTGAGACTCAAGATTGGGGTACCACACCTCCCTGGAGAGAAGGAGAACAGATTGCACCCTGGGAAAGTAGGGGAAGATGGACTGCTAGGGCAGCAACAGGGGGTACCAAGGCTGCCTGGCCCAGTCTGGAGCAATCAGAATCACTTTGCAGGGTTGTGACCTTATCTTGACCAGAACCTTGAACACTAGAGGAAAAGGAGGGAAGGCATATAGAGATTTCCCCTCCCAGTTCAAGATCAGAGCATCCAGAGGGACCGAGCCCAAGACTGGGGATCTGGAACAAAACAGACAAAGCTGGTGATTGTCTGGGGCTGCAAAGAGATCAATCTCTGGAGTGCCCCACCTTGAAAAAAATCACTTTCAACATCGGATGATCCAGGTACCATTTGTGATGGCCCTGGGAGATCCCCCTCAATGCATCTCCTACCACACTGTCCTTCCCTGGAAGGCGGACTGCAATCAGACAGGTCTGCAGAGAATAAGCTAGGGACCACAATTTAATGGCTTCCGTGCACAAGGCCGTGGACCAAGTGCCTCCCTGCTTGTTGATGTACCACATGGTGGTGGTGGTGTCTGTCCTGACCTGAACCACCTTGTTCTGCACTGACAGAGAAAGCTTGCAAGGACAGAAAGACCGCCCTGAGTTCCAAGAGATTGATACGAAGAAGGGATCCCTGAGGGGACCACAGTCCCTGGCCTGTGAGAGCCCCCAGAAGTGCTCCCCACCCCAGAGAAGCGTCCGTGGTTAGGACCACAGAGTGAGACTGAGTGACAAATGGGACTCCTTGCCTGAGGTTGCCCTGATCCTGCCACCATTGGAGAGCCTGGATCAGAGTCTGGGTTACATGGAACTAGTTTGGTTAGAGAATCTTCTTCTGAGACCAAAAGGCCCTAGGTGAAACTGAATATCCTCATCTGAAATTTCATTCTTGGACCACTGTTGCAGAAGCTGCCATGTGGCCCAGAAGTTGAAGGAAGGCTTTGCTGGCCGAGACCAGAAGGTGGACTGAAAAGCCAGCTCTACAGTAGTCCTTGCCCTTTCCGGGGAAGAAAAGCTCTTGCTTTGACTGTATCCAATTCTGCTCCTATGAAGGTGGAGGAGCTGGACAGGCTCGAGAACTGACTTGGGAAGACTGGAGAAGGAATCTTAGAAGTGAGCACTCAAGCCGAGTCACCAGCAGGTCTCGACTTGACTTCGGTCAGGGGACTGACCCACAGTGAGCCAATCGTCCAGGTATGGAACTATGGAAATATTCTTCCTTCTTAAAAAGGCCACTACCACTGCTAGGCATTTTGTGAATACCCTTGGAGCCGATCTCAGGCAAAAAGGGCATAGCTTTGAACTGATAATGGCCTGAAGGCAATTCGAACCAGAGGTACTTTCTGTTGAAGCACCTGATGGGAACGTGAGAGTAGGCATCTTTTAAGTCCAAGGAGGCTAGCCAGTCCCCTGGCCTTAGAGAGGGAAGGATCATTCCAAGTCACCATTTTGAATTTTGGTTTTAAAAGATGTTTGTTCAGGTATCTTAAGTCTAGAATGGGTCGCCACTTCTTCTTTTCTTGGGGAAAAGAAGTACCTGGAGTACAGACCTTGTCCTCAGTATCGTAGGAACTCTCTACAGCCTTTAAGAGTCAGTAGGAGGAAACCTCTGCCTTAAAGGCAATGGTTTAGGAGATGCTTGCAGGTGGAAAGATCCGGCCCTCAGCTTTGGAAATTTCTTGAAACTGAAAACTAGCCCTTGGCTTACTACCTCGAGGACAGTACAGTTACGCAAGAACTTACCGTAAAGTACAGTTACGTAAGAACTTACCGTAACAGTAGATCTTCGAGAACAGCTCTTGCAGCAACACCATTAGGACTGAAGCCGGCAGGCGTCAAAATCCCACGGAATTCTTCTAGTTAGCTAACTTCAGCGGGGACCACCCCCAACGTCGGTCCCGCCTCCGACGTCAGGCGTAGTACATAAGGGAGCGGTCCCGCCAGATTCCCCAGTTCTCCCGCCGGAGACTTCCGGCCACAGGACAACATCAGAATGGGAGACCGAGGATCCACCATCAGAAGACAAAAGGGTGTAAGCCCTGCTCAAGGCTCGGTAAGCTGCGCCCTCCAAAGGGGAAGATGGCGAGTTATACCTGCTGCAAGAGCTGTTCTCGAAGATCTAATGTTACAGTGTTTCACGCAACTGTACACCTTACTTTTGAGATACAGCTTTGCAGCAGGTAACACCATTAGGACCGATTTCGAAGCAATAACGCTTGTAAGCATTCTGGGAGGAGGAAACTAAGAAACTCATCCAAGTCCTGACTCTAGGACAGGAGACCCTGTAGCACCTGCCAGGCCGGGAACCAAACCGGCTCTTCGCCGTGAAGGAATGTCCAGGCTGTAATGCCTGATAAAAGTATGCACAGAGCTCCAAGTGGCTGCAGCACAGATGGCAGAGGAGGAGACGTTGAGTGTTGCAAAGGAGGTAGCCACCCCCAGTGGAATGGCCCCGACTGTACCAGGAGGGCTTCTGCTTAGCATCATAGCAGTATGATATACACTGGACAAGCCAGCGAAAGGACTGTTTCGATACTGGTTGGCCCATCATCCTCTCAGCTTAAGGAACAAAGAGTTGTCTGACTTCATGGTTGCTTAGTCCTGCTCAGGTAGTCCCTAAGGCAGCAGTGAACATCCAGAGTGGAGCATGCTTTCCTCTATTAGCATATTTAGGGAAATAAACAGGCAGGTCAATGTCCTGATTGAGAGTTAGTGCAGAGACCACCTTAGGCAAGATCTTGGATTCGTCCTCAGGGACACTCTGTCCTGGTGAAAATCAAATAAGGTTCCTTACACATGAGAGCGTGAAGCTCAGAAATTCTCCTTGCTGACGTAGCAGCATCAAAGACAACGCTTATGACAGGAAACACAGCTCGCAATCTGCAGCAGGTCTGTAAGGGGAAGCGGAGTTGTTCCAGGACAAAGAGTAAATCCTATGGAGTAGTAGGTCCTTAATGGTGGTTTGAGGTAACACCCTCTCAGAAAGTCTCGAGAGGCGCTCGTTGCGCCACTGTGCGCTGTCCCGACTGGAAGTGGTTAGCAGAAATAGCTTAGATGTGCACCTTAATAGAGGAGTAGTGACCAATGGAAAAGGGAGAGCAGGTATTCTAACACCGCTTTCACCGGGCAACCTGGGGAAAACTGCGGCTGGCGTGTACCACAGACAAAAACGGCGCATTTTACGGCATACGCCGCATGCTGCCGGGCTTGGTCATGAAAGGACTTCCGCCATCTCTTACGTATTCCCTTGTCGAAAATGGCTATGTCTCTAGGAGCCAAGCATGCAGGTTCAGTGAGCTTAAGTCCGGTGGACTAGAGAACCTTCCTCCTGAGACAAGAGGTGGGAAGTGAAAGGCAACTGAATTGGAGGTTCCCGACAGCTGCTGTTAGGGAACCAGATCTTTCTGGGCCAGAAATGGGCTACCAGTATCATTGTTGCATGCTCCCCGGCGCAGTTTGAGAAGAACTCTGGATCAACGTGGAAGGGTGGTGCCGAGAGGAATCTGTCCGCCCAGGAGAGGGGATTAAATTGCCTCGCCAGAAAAACACCAGGCCCTGATCTAGCTTAGCAAAAATTGGGCAGTTTTATGCTGATGGGGAAGCGAATAAGTCCAGTTCTGAGTGCCCCATCAAGAAATAGATCCTCTGGCGACTTCTTTGAAGAAGTTCCCACTGTGGACTCTGGCCTGGGAGCGACTCAGGCTGCTCATGTATTGTGCTGTCCATCTGTGGAACGTGAACTGCAATCAGGCTCGCGCTGTCGGACTACCCAATCCCACACTCTCATGGCTTCTGCAAAGGTAAGAGTGTCCGCCTCCTTGCTTGTTGAGGTATATCACCGTGTTGTCTGTCTGAAGCAGAAGAGTACACAATGATTTTCACTGAAAGGCCTGCAGGGCGAGGACCGCCTCATCTCCAGCACGCTGATGTGGAGGTGGGCTTCCCTGAGGTCCATGTTCCCTGGACCTCACCATTCAGTGCGCTTCCCCACCCTAGCCCTGAGGCGCCTGTGAGAGGATCATCTGGTGATGGCGCTAAACGGGACACCTGCAGAAAGTGTCCCTGGTCTAGCCACCATTGCCAGTCTCGAATCACGTATTTGTGATTCTGACCTGACGCTGCTGTGGTCTTGCCTTGGTCCCACTGCCCTTGAGCATCCTGGAGTTACCCGCGTGAGCCTTTGCCAAAGGACGGGTCTGAATGGCCGCAGCCATGTGTCCGGAGCAGACGAAGGACCAGCCTGGTGGACAGTCTTTGCCGAGAGATCCCTGATGAGGATCTGATGCATTCCGCTCTGTCGTCTGGGAGAAAAGCTCTGAACGGTGTCCTGAAATGAAGTACTATGACTCTACTGTAATTCTTGATCTTCTCTGTATCTTCACCATTCATTACTTACTGCGTAAGCTCGAGGCGCCAGATCTCACGGAGCTTTTTTTTTTTTTTTTAAACTTGGCTAACGGCACCGCCTCAAGAGTGACGCTACAACATGAGGGCGGTCATGAAGGACTGACTCCTCCTCCAACTCAGTTCTGTGAGCTGAGAGGCAAAGAAAGCAGAGAATAAAGATAGCAAGGCAAGATAGCCAAGGATAAAAGCAAGGAAGAATGAACTGAAAAGGAATAAGCCTATGGAGGAAGGACAGAGGAGATAAGAGTATCCCTAACCTAGGGACTGCAGGGCCTCCTTACCTGGGCGACTTAGGAGGAGAGGGAGGAGGGAGGAGGAGTGAGAAGAAGGAGAAATAAAGGAGGAGGGAGGAGGAGGAGATGGGATGTTGAGGGGACCAGAATGCCCAAGGAGCCTAGTTAGCTTATTATTGAAGGCTCGACTCTAACAGGGAAGCAAGAACTCGGAGATAGAGCTGAAGAGAAGGTTCACCAAACCCGCTTAGACAGACTCAGAGGGCAGTCCTCATCCTCAACATGCTATTGTTTTGATAACCACTGGCCCTGGCCGGAAGGCCTTTAACTGGAGGACACTTGAGGAGGAGAATAAACCCCGGCAGTATGAGAGCACTGCTCAGGGGTTTGAAATGAAATGTAAGCCTTTCAGGAGTTCATAAGGCTAAAGGGACTCAGTCGGACTGGGCCAAGGCAGGCCAGAGGCTTAGGCTGGCTGGGATTGCTATATCAGCACCGCTTGTCTGTAAACCTGCCGAGGACACTGAAAGGAAAACACCAATTATCAAAATTGGTGAGAAGGGCAGTCTGCCTTCTCATCTTACTTCTTTTTTTTTTTTTTTTTTTTTTTTTTTTTACAGATAATCACTTGCAGGCTAGGGAGCGTGACCTGAATACTCAAGAATGCCTATGGCAGTCGTAAGAGAGTTCTCAGCTTTTTTTTTTTTTTTTTTTTTTTTTTTTACAAAAACAGACGTACGCCCTCCTCTCTGCAAGGCAATTAGGTGGGAGGGGGGTTTTTGATTCAGGGCTTGTTGAGCATGATTGCAGGACGAAACTGACAGGCCTGAGCCAGGCTAAACCCCAGAGGTATCTCTTCCGAGGATGGCAAGAGATAGTTGTGCAGTTTGATCGCCAAGCAAATCCACTAGATGCCCAAATTCATAGTAAATAATTTTCTGAGAACAAGAACCCCAAAGAAGAAATATTGTAGATTTTTTTTTTCGGGAAAAATTCTAGCATCTCATTTTTTTAATTTTTTTTTTTTTTTTTATACATTGCAGAGAGAGGAAGGAGACGGGAGGAGAAGCCACAGAAGAGGCCACTGAGGGATGAGGAGCAGGTAATGAATGGTAAGATACAAGAGAAGACTGGCATTACGTAGGTATGTACTTTTCATATCTTCCTTGTCAATTCACCATTCATTACTTCCTGTGAGTATTAAGTCTTCTTCCCGCAGGGAAGAGGCCATACCTGAGGAACAGACCCCAGCCTCTGTTGGGTGAGCCAGGATGAGACCCTGCTCATTAGAAAGCCTATGGGGAAGATTAGAGTGCCTCTCAGGACGAGGAGATGGAGGGCTCCTGTGTGTCTCCTAGCCTAGAGGAGAAGACGGTCCTCGAAGGCGGAGCTAATCACTGGCCGCCGGGGGTGACAACCTGGAAAACGGGCTTACGCCGGCCCGGCCTGATGCATATCGCGTCCCGTTCGGAAGCACCATTGGCGCCAGAAGATGCCTTTGCGCTGCGTCTTGCCAGCTCCAGGCCTATGGCGAGGGCAACGCTTGTCTGGTTTGTTCCGGTCAGCATTGATGCCACCAGCTGGGACATCATCACCACAAATGCCGGGTAGGCAGTTGGGAGCCTATGAGATGCAATATGGCACACACGAGAAGAAGAGAATACTTCGCCCCAACGGTCTAACTGGAGAGTCCGATCCGTGGGGCAGCGTGCGCCAGGCAGCGCGCTCAGAAGGAGTTTAGGTAAACCAAACTGAGGGCGGTTGGGAAGAGAACCTAGAGACTCTGAGGGGCACAATATTTACGCTGACAGTCAGCCGGGCTGAAGAAGTTGGGACTGCCAGACTGATAGACGCCCTGAAAGGGATAGGCCAGGAAGGTACTACTAATGCTGGGCATTGACCACTAAGGAATTTCGCCTGCCGGGTATTGTCTCCGAACACAGGGAAATCAAGATCCTCACCATCTCGAGGAAACGCTGATATTCATGAAATCAGTATCGGAGAAAGATGAGTGGTTCCTCTCAGAGGAGGAGATGAGGATGGGGAGTTGAATGTCCAGGATTCCGGGGCGGTGGGGAGAGTTGAAAGACCCGCCCATGCATGTAATATCTAACGTATGAGGGAAGGCCACTGCAGAATCCCTGAACTGTCTCCAGGATAACGACCAGTAGGGACTACATGGCCGGGAGCGGGGTGGAGAAGGCAGAGAGATGGGAGATTGCAGGGAGTAGGAATTGTTTTCTGCGAGGGCCTGAACTGGGAAGGGAGCCCCAGGAGGGATCCCGGATTGTGACCAGGCCGCAGGTCTGAACTCGTGGTTGGTCGGAAGAGCCTGGGGGAGAAACCCCTGTGACGACGCCGGACTGTATGATCGAGGCAGTCCGTATAAACGCCACGAGGACACTTTAGAACCCTGAGGGAGGGTGTCTGGACTACTACTCCTGGCCACCCCTGAGGTGGGTTGAAGAAGACCGAGGGACCCTGCCTCAACCTCGGTCTCGAGAGGGCCTCCTCCCATCACAGCTGCCTCTTCCCTAGGGGCAACAGCACCGGGGGTAGCTGTCCTGCCCTCCAGAGAGGGAGCCTCCGTCACCCCCACGCCTGCCTCTGCTCTGGCCCCCAGCCGGGAACCCCAGAGATGGGGAAGGGGGGAGGGGCTCGGCCGCCGCCTGGTACCAGCCACAGGGGACCAGACCAAGAGTGGGGGGTGCCAGATGGGTCCACGTTCGGAAATATCGCCTCCGAGGGAGGATTTGGTGACCAGCTGGACCTCGATGTTGGCCACCCCAGGGGTCCTTGAGGCCACGGAGCCAATGCACGGCTCCCAGTCTGGGGCGGGGTGACGCCCGCCAGCCCCCCCGCCACCGGTAGCAGCCAGGTTCACCACCGACGGCGCCGCAGGCCCACCACCGCTAGGAGGAAGGACAGGTTCACCGCCGGGCGTTAGGAGGCGGCGGGGTCTCGGTCGGCGCCGCAGTCCATCGGTGTTCAACGTGCCGATGCCCAAAGCGCATTTCGCCAACGGCGTCATCATCACCGTGTGCCGTGGACGCGCCGATCCAAACGAGTCGCATCGATCACCGGCACCACGAACGCGCTGATCCAAACGGCGCGAAGTGGCGGCGTCGAGGGTCTCACCCAGCCAGGCCCAAAAAGCCAAGGGCTCGACATCGGGGAGCCTGCACTGGCATGAGGTGACTGCAGAGCAGCCGCGCCCCGAAGGGACTACACGCCCCAACACCGCGCCTCCTCGCAAGAAAAGAGGAGACCTCCTCCTCGGACCGACAGGTCCGGAGGACCTGGGAGGGGCCTAACGACCTGTTCGTGAATCGATCAACGCTGGCCCCGAAGTCGGCGGGCCTGCTGCTTAAATTCTGATTTCGAGGACGCCACGGTCCACGAAACAGGCCGCACTTAATCCATACTGGTTGGGTCCCAGGCAACGAAGGCAAACGCTGCCGGTCCGAGTCGAGAAATGTCGGTTACAGGAGCACTGACGACAGTGGCGCTAGTCTTGGAAAGCGCTAGCCCTCAACTGACATAATCTAAAATAACAAGGCTAAAATATAGCAAGAAACACACCGCGCCATAGATAGAAAGAGAATAGTCTACCGATCAAGGCCGAGTGTGAAGAAAAACAGGAGTCGGCAAACACGACTTAAAAATGACTGCTACTGCACAGGTGCCGGGGTTTCGACGGCGGGAGAAACAGAACCGAAAGTTGAGGAGGAGTCGGTCGCTACTAACAGCCGCCTCGCACATGACGTCACTCGAGGGTGGTGCCGCACAAAGCTTAAAAAAAAAAGTTTCGGGTGGACGGTGTATCGGGCTTACACCCAGAAGTACTGAATGGTGAAGATTGACAAGGGAAGATCTGTCCAGAATTGTAGTTTGTGACGGTATTGGGAGACACTTCGAGTTGATTATAATGCCCAGAGATTGGAACAAGTCCGAGGCTCTGAATAGTTAGCAACAACGCCTCTGGAGGCGTTAAGAAGCCAATCTCCCGTATCGAATATATAGTGGCCCTGTTCTTAAGGACACGCCACGATTGCCAGTATTTGGTAGACTCTGGGGCCGAGGACATCCTAACGGCGGGCCCAACTGAAAATGGTAGCCGAGGAACTCAAGCGCAGGAACCTCCAGCGCTTTGAGCCACAGGATGTGCAGGTATGCCCTGTATGTCTAGGGACGCTAAAGGCCCCGTTTCAGCATGGGAATGAGGAACTGAAGGGTCACCATGCTGTAATCAAGCTAGGCGATCGACATATTTAGGTCGCTGAGGTCCAAGATTGGCCTTGAGGTCCCTTTGTTTTCTTGGGAACCAGTATGGGAATAGTATCCGAATCTATCTGGTTCTCTGAATATACCCACCGCCTTCACAGGAGCGAGTATTTTTGCCTGATAAGCAATTTGTGCTGACCCGAGTAACGGAGGAGAGGAGGCCTTTAGTGGCTTGTCTGCAACTTCAAAGGGTCTTTTTCGACTACTGAAGAACCCACCGTCGTGGTTGGACTGCCATCCTGGCAGGTATCCAATACGACCCCAGACCTGATGTCCCGCTGATCCTGAGGGGTGGGGGCGGAAGCGAGTCAGGCTGTGAGGCGAGGGAGCCGTGGCTGCGCCAGCTTGCTGGGCGCTACTGCCCGGCTGTCTTCCTGGTCTGTCGGGAACCGAGCCTCTGTTGTGGACCGTGCGGACTGTTGTTCTGTGTCCGCCTGTTCAAACGGCTTTTGTCCACGAAGAACTGCTTTGGTCGGTACATTGCCTGACCAACTCACCGCCTTCCCGCCTCTTGAGCTTGGTGAACTTTCTCAGAGGGTCATCAAAGAGAACTTCCTTCAAAGAGGCGCCCATGATGTTTTCTGATGTCCGTAACCGGAGACACGGTTTAGTGTTCCGAGTGCACGCCTGAAGTTGCCGCTTGGCCGGGGAGTCCGCGATTCATGCAGCCTCGCAGCACCTGGGTTCCCACGTCATCCGCACGGGAGGAGTTGCCCTGCTGCTCCCCTTCTCATTTTGTCCGCCTGATCCAGTCCCTGTTCCCACAAAGCATTTGGAACCGTAGTGTGTCAAGTAGTTCAGGATTGATGGGCAGTAGCGGTGCGATATACGCCGCCCAGCGCCCAGCTGTTTGACCCGTCCAGTGGCAGGCACTGAATGTTGCGGCTCTGGACCGGTCCGTGAGAGGCTGTGATCAGAGAGTCGTCAGAGGATGGAGCCGCTACTGGTCTTCCTTAGCTTTGTACAGGCGGTCGCTTCGCATCGACGGAGCGAGGTGACGCCCACGCTGACTTGGTGACGCCCAAAAGTGTCCACCAAGGGTGGTACCACCAGGCCTGGGATCCTTCGTGAAGATATTCAGCGTGAATTGGGTCTAACTCTTCCGGATCCCGCCTATGTCCTCTTGGATGTCTCATGATTTCCGGTGAACGATGGGTCATCTGAGGAGATTAGAAGCATATGGGGTCCAGAGAGGATGGAAGGAGAGAGGGATCTGATCTGTCAAGGACTCATCCTATTCTCCGTCAAGGCGAACGGCGCCTTCGTTCTTATACTGGGTGACATGGGTGAGGATCTAGATGGAGGTCTCCTATCTGGTCTTCCCTTGGAGGGTCCGGTAGGGTCTGGGTACTGCGGGCTGCCCGGATAAGGGGCCGAGGGTCGGAGGGGCTTCAGGTATGGAGGAGGCAGTGGGAACCAGCATCCTTTTAATGGTATCTCACCAGTGGTAAGAGCCCTTCACCAGAGAAAGAAAGGCCTGACGATGGACCAGGTGCCGGGTCGCCTGATTCTGGGCCGGCTCAGGGCCCCAGGTTGCGGGAGGTTCCCTTGGAGGCTCGATTGACTTCCCGCCTGGTGTCGGTTGCATCAGTTCCTCCGATAGCTCCTGACCAACGTCGGTAGGAGGCGCCTGGGCCTCTTTCAACTCGCGACATCGCCTCCGCCGATGATCGAGGGCGGGCGTCGACCGCCACGGGCGCCTGGTCAGCGGCCCTGACCTGTGATGAGGTCACATCGACGGGCCGTATAGGTCCGACGGTTGAGCGAGGTAAGTCTGGTCTCCGCTGGGAGGAGGAGGTAAGGAGGCAGACCTGACGCCTGGTCTGGCAGGAACTCACTTGGTGAGATGGTCTCAGACCAACTAGGCTGGAAGAAGAGGACAAGAGGGCTTGAGGTCCTACTGTGAGGAGGAAGAGGAGCCCGAAGGTTTCTTCTACTGCATGAGGAGGCTGAGAGCGTCCGGACACAACCCAGTCGGACCGAAAGCTGAACCACGGGAGTTGGGAGCCCTAGATGGGGACCTGATGGTTTTCCCATGCTCGGAATGTTTCCGGCTTTCACAGAACTCCTTGAGGTGTCCATGGCCTTATCCTTCTCCTCTCCGAGCAGGAACGCTTGCAGAGTTTCTTCGTGGATCCGTCCGCTGTTAAACCCCTGGCAGAAAATACAGGACCGTGTCGTGGTCTGGCCTAGTAATCGACGCAGGTTTAATGCGATCCTGAACGGATTGCTTCCTACAGGCGCATTTCGAGGATGGCTTCAACGGAGGTTGAGAGGACACGACAGCAACTTAGCCAAAAGTGAACTTTCCCGGCGAAGAACTTGACCATACCGCTGCCAGAAACGATCCAAAGGTCGAGACACAAGTCGTATCATGAAAGAACTGGGGAATCTATGGACCGCCTTTATGTACCACGCCTGATCGTGCTGAGATGGGACTGACGCTTTGTCCTCGCTGAGTTAGCATTGGCAGCCTGATGCTGGAGCCAGTCCTACGAAAGGTTTGCCGCAGTCATCTCGGGCAAGACTGCAGATCGTGAACAGCTCTGCAGCAGTTTACACCATTAGGACTGAAGCCGTCAGGCATCAGGACCCCACGGAAATTTTCTAGCTAGCAGTCTTCAGCGGGGACCGCCTCCGACGTCGGTCCCGCCATAAACCCCAGTTCTCCCACTGGAGACTCCCGGCCGCTGGCTGAGATCAGAAGAGGAGACCGAGGATCCGTCATCAGATGGCCAAGACTAAAAACAAATCATTCCATCCTGAAAGATGGATTTGGGCCATAACCTAACTCCTCCAAAGGGGGAATAGTGGGCGGGAAGGTACCTGCTGCAAGAGCTGTTCTCAAAGATCTACTGTTACGGTAAGTTCTTAAGTAACTGTACTATCTTACTTTGAGATACAGCTCTTGTAGCAGGTTACACCATTAGGACCGATTCCCAAGCAATTGCAACAATCTTACGCCATTGGGAGGAGGAAAGACAGATTACAGCCCTGCCCAAACCTAGGACAGAAGTCCCTGGAGGACGGCTAGGCCAAAACCTGCCCTTTGCCTTGAAGCGATATCCAGGCTGTAGTGCCTAATAAAGGTATGCACCGAGCTCCAGGTAGCTGCGGCACAAATAGCTGAAGTGGAAACATTCTTCAGCGCTGCAAAGGAGGTGGCCATTCCTCTGCAGAATGACCTTGACCACGCCTGGCAAGTGTTTGTTGGCGCTTTGTCAACAGAAAGAGATACACTGAATGAGCCAACGGAAAGGGACTGTTTAGAAACAGGGGCTCCTTTCATCCTCTCAGCAAAGGAGACAAAAAGCTGATCCGCTTTCCAGTACTGTTTGGTTCTGGTCAAATAATATCTGAGACACCCATGAATATCCAGGGTGTGAAGCAGTGCTTCTCCTCGATTGGTGTACTTGGGAAAGTACACTAGTAAGTCGATATCCTGATTAAGGGTAAGGGCTGAAACCACCTTAGGCAGAAACTTAGGATTTGTCCTCAGGGATACCCTATCCTGGTGGAAAATTAAATAGGGCTGTTTGCACATGAGTGCATGTAATTCGGAGATTCTTCTCGCCGAAGTAACTGCAACTAAAAACAACATTTTCCACGACAGAAAACGTAGCTCGCAATCCGCGGCTGGTTCAAAAGGTGGCAGCGTAAGCTGCTCCAGGACGAAGGGCAAGTCCCAAGCAGGAACCAGATCCTTGATAGGTGGCCTAAGGTGGAGGACCCCCCTTAAAAAGGCACAAGTAGTGTCCAACTGAGCCACCATACGATGGCCTATGGGGGCATGATAAGCCAAAATTGCACAAAGATGCACTTTGATCGAGGAGTAAGCTAGTCCAGATTGGAAAAGGGAAAGCAGGTATTCCAGAACCAGCTTCTCAGGACAGTCTAAAGGCGAGAACCCGCCGCTTGAGCCCACAAGCTAAAACCTGTGCCACTTCATGGCGATAATGTAAGGCCACCGTTTTTAGTGGCAGAAAGTACTTTGACACTTGAGACCCCTTGTCGTATCATGGCTATGTCTCTAGGAGCCAGGCATGTAGGTTCAATGAACGCAAGTCCGATGGACTAGTGAACCTCCTCCTGAGACAACAGATGGGAGCTGATTGGCAAAGGAAGTGGAGGTTCTGGAATAGCTGATGCAGAAGGGAACCAGATTTGCCTGGGCCAGAAAGCGCTACCAAGATAAGCGCCGCGTGCTCCCCGTAAGTTTGAGAAGAACTCTGGATCAACGGGAAAGGAGGAAGGCATAGAGGAATCTGCCCACCCAGGAGAAGGACAGCGGCCTTGCCAGAAACACCAGGCCCTGGATCTAGCGAGCAAAAATTGGGCAGTTTTGCGTTGGATGGGGACTGAAAGATCTAATTCTGGAGTGCCCCATCTATGGAAAAAGATCCTCTGCCACCTCCTGTAGAAGTTCCCACTGCGGACTCCTGGCCTGAGAACGACTCCAGGGCTGGCTCATGGCTGCATTGTCCACCCCAGGACGCGGAACTGCAATCAAGGTTTGCGCCCGTGTCGTACACCCAATCCCACACTCTCATGGCCTCCCTGCAAAGGGGGTAGGAGTGCGTCCCTCCTTGTTTGTTGAGGTAATACATCACCGCAGTATTGTGTTTGCAACAGGAGAGTACTCTGTGGGATCTCAGACTGGAAGGCTTGCAGGGCGTAAAGGACCGCCCTCATCTCCAATATGTTGATGTGGAGATGAGATTCCTAGATTGTCCATGTGCCCTGAGACTTCACCCCGTTCAAGTGCGCTCCCCACCCCAGCCCTGAGGAGTCTGTGGAGAGAGTTACAGTCGGGGACGGCGCTGTGAAGAGAACCCCCATGTAGAGGGTTCCCGGGTCTAGCCACCATTGCCAGTCCCGAACCACGGCCTTCGTGATTCGGACTGGTTGCTGCAGATGGTCTTGCCTTTGGTCCCACTGCACCCTTAACATCCACTGGGTTACCCGCATGAGGAGTCTTGCCATCGGGACTGTTGGAATGGCCACAGCCATGTGTCCGAGCAGGCGAAGGATCAGTCTGGCCGGGGCGGCCTTCTTCGCCGACAGATCACTTATGAGGGACTGAATGCGCTCCGCTCTGTCCTCGGGAAGAAAGGCTTTTCCCTTGACGGTGTCCAGAACTGCCCCTATAAACTGCAGTTTCTGGGACGGTACCAGGAGAGACTTCTCGTAGTTGATGAGGATGCCCAGAGACTGAAAAAGGGTCTGGGTACGCTGAATGGCCATCAGCAATGCCTCCTTGAAGGGGGCCATGAGAAGCCAATCGTCCAGGTACGGGAACACATAGTGGCCCTGTCTCCTCAGAGACGCTGCCACGACTGCCATGCACTTGGTAAATACCCGAAGTGCAGATGACAGCCCGAAGGGAAGCACCTGGAACGGATAATGGCAGCCGAGAAACTCTAAGCGCAGGAACCTCCTGTGCGCTTGAGCAATAGGGATGTGCAGGTAAGCATCCTGCATGTCCAGGGACACCAAGAAAGAGTCCTTCTTTAGCATGGGGATTAGACCCAGAAGGGTCACCATCCGGAAGCGTTTGTAGACGACCGACAGATTGAGGTCACTGAGGTCCAAAATTGAACGGAGGTCCCCTGTTTTCTTTGGAATCAGGAAGAAGTGTGAATAGTATCCTGCACCTCTCTGGTTCCCTGGAACGTGCTCCAAAGCTTCCTTCTCTAGAAGCGCGAGCACTTCCTGCTGTATAAGCAGGCCATGCTGACCCGAGTAGCGGGAAAGCGGAGGAGGCCTTGTGGGCGGGTTGCCTACAAATTCTATATAATGGCCTTTTTCGACCAACTGTAGCACCCACCTGTCGGTGGTGATCGACCGCCACCCTGGCAGGTGGTATGCGATGCAACCCCCGACCTTCATTTCCCGTTGATCCTGAGGAGGGGCGGGGGCCGGGAAGAAGTCATGCTGTGGCAGCATTGGATCCTGCAGGTTGGGCTGACTTTGTGACTCATTGGCCTCTGCCTGAGCATGTCTTAGCTTGGGCTTTCCGGGTGAAGGAGCCCCTCTGTTGCTGGCCGGAACGTGGTTGTTGCCTTTGGGTCCGGCTGTGAAAACGACTCTGGTTCCTGCGAAAGGAACTAAGTCGAGACCTGTAAACAGCGTGCACAGATCTAATCGCCTTCCTGGCTTCCTGCAGTTTGGGGATCACCTTCTCAGAGGCCTCGCCAAACAGAACTTCGCCATGGTAAGGGGTGTCCATGATATTTTTCTGGACGTCCGGGGTAAACCCGGAGACGCGGAGCCACGAGTGTTTCCGGAGACACATGCCTGAGGCTGCAGCTCTGGCCGAAGAGTCCGCAGAGTCGTATGCGTCTCTAAGCACCTGGGTCCCCACGTCCGAACCCATGCGAAGGAGTTCCAACAGCTCCTCCTTTTGGCCACCGTCAGGCATTTTTTCAACTAGGTCCTGGCCCTGCTCCCACAATGCGTTCTGGAACTGAACCATATGGGTGAGGTAATTTAACTACCTAATGGCACAAGTCGCAGCCGCGTACGTGCTCCTGCCCAGGACATCCAACTGTTTGTACTCCGGGTCTGGTGGCTGTGTGCTCAAGTGCTGCGGTTTCTGAGACCGGTCAAGTGAGGCCGTAATGACCAGGGAGTCAGCCAGAGAATGGTTCGCCAGGTACTGGTCCTCCCTTGGGGCATTGTACAGGCGGTCAGCCTTCTTCGGCACTGCCGGAGTCGAATGTGGACGCTTCCATGCAGCCTTGGTGACGTCCACCAAGGTGTCCACCAAGGGTGGCACTACCAAAGGCTTGGGGTCTTTTTGCCGATGTATTGGGCAAGGCGAGTCTCTCGGGGTCAAGCTCTTCAGCATCCCACCCCATGTTTTCCTGGATATGCCTCATGATCTCGGCGAACGAGAGGTCATCCGGAGGGGACCTGGGAAGGTCGCGTGGGTCCGGAGAAGGGATGCTGATTGGAGAAGGGGATCTGGAGCATACAGAGGTGTCAGATCTGGAGTCCTCCACGGACGGGATATACCGACACCGTCTGGGTCTCTTGGGGATGGGGGACCCTGAGTGGATCTTGAAGGAGGCCTTCTCCTCTCCGAAGATCTGCCCCTAGGAGGGGATGCTGGCTCCTTAGGGGTCGATGCCCGTCCAGCTGACCCCCTGGGTGGTGGTGGGGGTGCAGGCGTTGAAGGGGAAGCCTGCGTAGGAGGAGGTTGTGCGGTGACCACATCCTTCTTAATGGTGTCCCACCAGAAAGTGAAGAGCTCCTTCACCTGTCAAGTTCAGAGGGCTGTGGGTTGAGTTCCCACATCTGGCACTTGGGTTAATATCCTAGTACTGACACTGTAGTGCAGCATATGAGGGGTGCTGCACTTCTGAGGTGCCGCCTTTCGGATGAGACGGTAAACCGAGGTCCCATCTGCTTGGATTGGTGGTAGTTCAGGTGGATGTTAAAGATTCCATGGCACTTATCGAAAAGAGTAGGGGAATTTCCCCGGTGTCCTGGCCAAATTTCCCTCATTCACTAAAAATACCACCAACAGCTTAATCTGGTTCAAGGTCAGTTGGCTTTCATCTGTATCCCCTCCCCCGGGTCGTGCCTGAAAATAGGTAGGATTTGTCTAGTGCACTTACCCGGTCAACAAAAACTAAAATAATAAAATAAAAGTTCAGGCCCGACGACGGGCCGGGTGCCGGTGGCCTGTCGCCGGGTCCCCGGGGGTCTCCCGGTCCGGGGAGGGTTCCCATGAGAGCTCGACGGTTCCGGAGTCGATCACCTGGTCTTCGGGCTGGGTAGTGTCCTCCTCCGATGACACCTTCCGACCGACATCGGTAGGCGGTGGTGTGGTCCTTCCTTCTGCAATAGCCGACGCCGGTCCCCCGGGCCGACGTCCTCGGGGGCAAACGCCTGACCAGCGACAGGTGACGTATGGTAGCCAGTTCCCGGGAGTGCCTATGTACTTTGTCCGATGTCGGGTAGACAGACGTCGGGTCCGACGTCCGCCTCAGGGAGGTCAGCTCCTTGGTTTTGCACTGGGGTGGCGGCGGTAGGGAGAAAGACCTGACGTCGGAGTCCGGACGATGGGAGGATGACTTATGGCGCTCCCCAGACCTGGACGAGGCCTTGGACGGAGTGGACGAAGATACAGGCCTCGAGGTCTTGACAGGCTGCAGAGAGGAGGAACCACTAGCCGATCTGACGAGAACTGGGGGAGGCTGAGAGCAAGCCCTAGAGGGAGAGCGGTCAGACCTGGAGCCGGAGCTGCGGGAGTCCGAGGCCCTGGAAGAGGATCTGGGTCTTTCCTTCTCCCGATGCTTTTCGTGATGCCTATGGGGCTTCCCTGACGACTCCCCCTTGGAGGAAGGGTCTCTATCCATGGCTTTAAGTTTTTCCTCAAGAAGGAAAGCCTGAAGGGCCTTCTGGCGGCGGATCCTTGTACGGCTGTTGAAGCCCTGGCCTGGGTGTCGTGGTCTGGGCCCAGGCAGCATACACAGGCCGAGTGAGGATCCTTGAAGGGGATCTGTTTGCCGCAGGCACACTTCGATGAATGGCCCTCCAAAGAAGTAGGAGAGGACAGACGAATTCCAGTGATGAAAAGAAAGGTTGAAGTTTCCTAGTCGCGCGCTAGAAGGTGACAGAGGACGAGGCTGCGATGTCGACAGCGGGAAAAGAACTGGGGATTATGGTGGGACAGTCTCCTTATGTACTACGCCTGACGTCGGGGGGCAGAACCGACGTCGGAGGCGGTCCCCGCTGAAGACTGCTAGCTAGAAAATTTCCGTGGGGTCCCGCTGCCTGACTGCTTCAGTCCTAATGGTGTAACCTGCTGCAAGAGCTGTATCTCAAAGTAAGATCAGGTGGTTCACCACCTGATGCAGGGACCACTTGTGTGACACCTCACCCACCTGAATGAGGGCATCCACTAGCTGGTTGGAGGATCCCTCTACATGGAAAGCCAGGTGATCTGCACTCAAGCTGCGCATGAGAGTCCAGTGGGGAGAGCTTCCCAACACAGGCAAAGGGAGTGTATACCGCCCTGCTTTATTCAAGCAGCACAAGGTCATGGTAGTGTTCATTTGGACTTGCACAACCTGACCCCAGGCAAGCAGAGCAAATTCCAAAAGAGTGAGGCACTCTACATGGAGCTCCAGCAGGCAGATGTGGTGACATGACTCCCTGGGGGTCTAGAATGCAGAACCCTGTGGTCACCCAGGTGCACTCTACATCCCAGAGATGTGTCGGGTGTCAGGGTGACTGTCAGCTCTGGCACGACAAACAGGACTCCTTCCCCCAGATGGTCTGGGATGAGCCGCCACTGGACAACATCCCACATAGACTGTCACTGAAGCTACAGTTATGCAAGAACTTACTGGAACAGTAGATCTTTGAGAGAAGCTCTTGCAGCAGGCCACACGGAAAACTGCTAGCTAGCAGTCTATCAACAGGGACCACCCACCACCAATATCAGTCAGTTGACATCAGCCTAGCCCATATAGGTGGGCGGTCCCTCACATCTACCTCAGTTCTCCCGCCAGATACCACATATAGGCAGCTGAAGGAGAACAGATAGTCTCCCAAAAGAAGAAGAAGCAGTGCAAAGAATAAAAGAGCAGCGGGGGCTGGGGTCCTGCAAGCGCTTCTCTCCAAGATCTACTGTTAAGTTCTTACATAACTGTACTCTTACTTCGAGAAAGGCTCTTCCATCAGGCCACACTGGTAGGAGCGAGTCCCAAGCAGTACGGGGTATCACCAGGATAACCCCACCAGACGGAGGGCAGATGAGAAAAATTACATACCATAGTAATCTTGTTTCTTCAAAGGGATCACTCATTAGGACTAAACTTAATGCAGTCAGCCTCCTGTGTTGAACTACCCGGAGAGATGGAATTTTATATAAATTATGGAACTCTCAGTTGGCTCATGCCACTTTCAAACTGCTACCCTAGCAACTGCTGCACTCTGAGTGCTTCAGATTCTTACAGAGCCTAACTGGGTAAAAGACCCACTAGTTAAAAATTAAACCTTAAAAATAATATTTCAGGTCAAAACATCCTTAACCAACAAACCTAAGAAACTTGAGACCACCTGGACACCAACTGGCTAAACAAAGTGAGTTTCTATCTTAACCTATATAGAAAATAAAAAAAAAACCCTAATGCAGGGATGCAGAGCAACTTCTATAGGTTCTAGTAGGGGAGGTAGGGAGGGTCTTTAATCATAATGAGTGATCCCTTTGAAGAAACAAGATTATTATGGTGAGTAATTTTTTCTTCTAACCCCAGGAACCACTCATTATGATTAAACTTTATGCAGACTACCAAGTAAGTACCTTTGGAGGTTGGGCAGAGAACCTATTTTGGAAACAAACTCTGCAGTACCAAACCTAGCATCCCCTCTGGATTGCAAGTCCAGGCTGTAATGCTTTGTGAAGGTGTGTACCGTTTTCCATGTAGCTGCTTTATAGATTTCCAATAGAGGAATTTCTCTTGAAGCTGCCAGTGAAGCAGTTGTGCCCCTGGTGGAGTGTGCTCTCAGGCCCAGAGGTACCCGTTTACCCACCTTACTATAACAAAACTGTATACATGCCACTATCCAGCGAGCAATTGTACGTTTTGTTGCAGCTCTGCCCTTACCAACTTCACCATATGTGAGAAAGAGCTGTGATTGACTTGTCCTGTAAGATCTGGTTCTGTCAATGTAGTGGCGGAGAGCCCTTTTGACATCAAGGGAGTGAAGTCTTCTTTCTGGAGAACTAGAGTTGTCTGTAAAGACAGGTAAAGTGACAGACTGATTTAAGTGAAAAAATCAGATACTACCTTGAGAAGGAATTTTCTATTAATCCTAAGGACTACCCTGTCCCTATGGAATGAGATGTAGTCCACATCTGTGAACAGGGCTTGTAATTCGCTGATCCTTCCAGCTGAAGTAATGGCAACCAGAAAAACAGTTTTCCAAGTGACATACTTCAAATCTACGGTTGCCACAGGTTCGAATGGTGCATCCATGAGTTTAGCAATGCAAATATTTAGACTCCAGGCCGGAACCGGTTCCCTTAGGGGAGGATGCAGAAGATTAAGGCCTTTAAAATATTTTCTAAATACCGGATGAAAAGCCATAGAAAGTACAGTTACGTAAGAACTTACCGTAACAGTAGATCTTCGAGAGAGGCTCTTGCAGTAGGTAATTACATATAGGACTGACACCGGCCGGCGGCAGGACCCCACGGAAAAATTTCTAGCCATCAGTCCCTGGCGAGGGACCGCCCCCATGTCAGGTGACCGGCGTCATACGACGTCGGTATAAAGGGGCGGTCCCGGACACCTGCGTTCCAGTTCTTTCCCGCCACAGGCCCGGACAAGAGAGAAGCAGATGTTTCCATTCCTGGAAAAGGAGCTGAAAAAGCCTAGGGGGATGGAGGGCGGGAAGGTATTACCTACTGCAAGAGCCTCTCTCGAAGATCTACTGTTACTGTAAGTTCTTACGTAACTGTACTATCTTACTTCGAGAGGGCTCTTGCAGTAGGTAATTACATATAGGACTGAATCCCAAGCAGTCTGGAACAAATAAGAGGCACCGAGAGGAGGAAAACTACTCCAGAAAGTAGTACTGGCCTTGCAAGCCTCAAGACAGGAGGCCTTGCAAAACAGCCAGCCCGAAGCCTGCTCTACGGCGAGAGGCAATATCCAAACTGTAGTGTTTCGTAAAGGTATGGACGGAATTCCAGGTGGCAGCAGCGCATATGTCTGCCACAGACACATTCTTGAAACAAGCCGCAGAGGCCGCTACTCCTCGTGTGGAGTGGCCTCTAACCTGACCCGGAAGGGTCTTGTTATACTTATCATAACAGAAAGTGATGCAATGAGCCAACCACTTCGACAGGCATTGCTTGGAAACAGCATTGCCTTCCCTTTTGTGAGCAAAAGAGACGAACAACTGATCAGTCTTTCTGAGATGCCTCTTCCTGTCGGTGTAGTATCTCAGAATCCGGTGAACATCCATGGTATGGAGTAAATATTCCCCTTGATTAGAGTACTGCGTAAAAAAGGCAGGTAGCTCTATGGACTGATTTAAGGTAGACTCTGTTGCTACTTTAGGTAGAAACTTAGGATTCGTGCAAAGAGCAACTCGTTCCTTGTGAAAAATCAAATAGGGGATTTTACACATAAGGGCCTGGAGCTCGGAAATTCTTCGAGTCGAAGTAATGGCCACCAAGAAGAGCGTCTTCCATTAAAGAAACTTCAGATCTGCAGAAGCTGCAGGTTCAAGGGGGAGAGTAAGTTTCTAGAACAAAATTCAAGTCCCAAGGGGAGCAGGGGATGGATGGGGGCTTAGATGAAGTACCCCTCTGAGAAAGGTCTTAGAGACCTCCAGTTGAGCGAAAGCTTTATCTGCGAAGGGAACATGGTAGGCTGAGATAGCAGCTAAGGGAACCTTCAGGGAGGAATGGCTGAGACCCAGGCTGAAGAGACGACGTAAGTACTCCAGCAGAAAAGCCACTGAACAGGAGAAAGGCTTCCACGTTCTTGGAGGCTGCCCAAATAGAGAATCTCTTCCACTTCATGGCATAAGTGGACCTGGTGGAGGGTTATCTAGCCTCCACTAAAATCTCCGCCACTTTTGGAGAGACGCCAAAACGGGATTGGGCTAGGTCTGCAGGAGCCATGCATGTAGTTGAAGGGATTTGAGGCCTGGGTGGACCAGAGTCCCCTGATCCTGGGTCAGCAAGCCTCGAGATAGAGGAAGAAGAAGAGGAGGAACCTCTGAGTACTGTTGTAGAAGAGAGAACCAGATTTGCCTGGGCCAGAAAAGAGCGATCAGAATCACTCTCGCTCCTTCTGTGGTTAGTTTCTGCAGTACTCGTGGGATCAGAGGAATTGGGGGAAAAGCAAAGACGAATCTGTCATTCCAGTCGAGACAGAGCGCCATCCAGAGCGCCTCGCTCTGGAACGAGCGAGCAAAAGGTGGGAAGTTTTGCGTTTGGGGAGAGGCGAACAGGTCTACCTGAGGAGTCCCCCAAAGCTGAAAGATATCGTCTAGCACCCCTTGGTCCAATTCCAACTCATGTGCCAGGGCAGAGGAGCAGCTTAGCTTGTCTGCTAGAGTGTTGTCGACTCCTGGAACATGAATCGCCATGAGGTGAAGGTCGTGTTGAGTTGCCCAATCCCAAACCCTCATTGCTTCCCTGCATAGAGGGTAGGAGAGAGTTTCTCCCCGTTTGTTGATGTACCACACCACGCATATGTTGTCCGTCTGGACGGCGAGGTGGCCGGGAAGAATATATTGGTGAAGGGCTTGGAGAGCGTATAGCACAGCTCGAAGCTCGAGCACGTTGATGTGGAGAGCTTGTTCCAGTCTGGACCATAAGCTCTGGGTTCGCTGAGGGCTCAGATGGGCTCCCCAACCTTCGCCTGATGCGTCTGTGGTCAGAGTCTGGGAGGGGGGAGGATGAAAGAAGGGGACCCCCCGAAATAGGTACTCTCAAACCATCCACCATTGCAAGTCTCGTACCATCGGCAATGAAAACAGAACTAATTGATCTAGGTCGTCCACAACTTGATCCCACTGGGAGCGAAGAGTCCACTGAGAGATCCTCATGTGGAGTCAAGCTCGGGGGACCGTCTGAATAGCAGCCGCCATGAGCCCCAGAAGACGGAGGATCGACCTCGCCAGAACCCTCCTACGTTCTGATAGCAGGGAAATCTGGGATTGAAGAGAGGCCGCCCTGTCTGGAGGAGGGAAGGCCTTGCTCACAGTCGTATCGAGGATAGCCCGGATGAACTGTAGCCTCTGGGAAGGGTCCAGATGAGATTTGGAATGGTCGATGGTAATACCCAGGCAAGTGAAAACCTGCTGGATGAGGGAGAGAAAATGCAGGACCTCCTCCCTGGACGAGGCCGCCATGAGCCAGTCGTCCAGGTAAGGGAACAACTGTATTCCCATTGTACGCAGGTGGGCCGCTACCACAGCCAGGCATTTGGTAAATACTTGGGGCACCGAGGAAAGACCAAAGGGGAGCGCCTTGAATTGGTAGAGGTCCTCCTGAAACGCAAAACGAAGATACTTGCGGTGAGAAAGGCAAATGGGAATGTGCAGATAGGCATCCTGCATATCCAGCGCACAAAGCCATTGACCGGCCGAAGGAGGGGCAGAAGGCTCTGCAGAGAGAGCATCCTGAACCTTTTGTATTCCACATAAAGATTCAAGGAACTGACATCTAGAATGGGTCTGAGATCTCCTGTTTTCTTTGGGACCAGGAAAAAATGAGAATAGTAACCCATCCCTTGAAGATGAAGGGGGACGGGTTCTATCGCCTGCTTCGCGAGAAGGGCAGAGATTTCTTTCCGGACCAAAGGAAGATGTTCCCTTGAATAGGATGACTTCAGGGTTGGGTGGCGGGGTGGTTTCTGAAGAAACTCTATGGAATGCCCTTCCGCTATAAGCTGGAGCACCCAAGAATCCGTGGTTATCCTCTCCCAACCCAGAAGGTGGAGGGAAAACCTCCCTCCTACCGGTTCCTCTGGGGGTCCGGAGGCGGTTGGAAAGGAAAGGAGTCAGGTGGTGGGGCAGTGCTGCAGCTGAGGCCCCGCTGCTTTTTTGGGTGAGGGGGCTCGCAGCTGCGGGGTCCGACGTTAGTGGCCCGCCTCCTTGGGGTTTCCTGGCTGATTCAGTTCTGCGGAGGACGGCGCTGCTGGTGTTGGGGATGGTACATGGAATCCACGGATTTCAGTGCCGTCCCCTTCTCTTGCAAGTTTGTGATGATGTCTGACATCACCGCCGAAAAGTACCTACGCCCTGAAAGGTGCCTCCTGAATAGCGGATTGCACCTCCGGGACCAAACCTGACATGCAGAGCCAGACATGACGCCACAGACTCACGGCGAAAGCGGAGTTCCGCCCTGCAGTGTCCACTGCATCGTACGTCGCCCGCAAAATGTGTCGACTGGCCGAACGAGCAGAACAGACGAGGTCTGCTAACTCCTGTTTGACTTGGGAGTCAAGTAAGGAGTCCAAGCTTGGATTCCGCCTAAGGATGGCCTTCTGGTAATCCCCCATATGGGCGACGTAATTCAGGGCCCGAATTCCCAGTGAGGAGGAAGCGTAGATCTTTCTTCCATACTGGTCCAGGAGGCGAGATTCCTTATCCGGGGGGAGACGAACTCAGATGCTTTGGATGTGCCGACTGGCCGTGAGCGGCGCTAATCACGACTGAGTCGGCATGAGAGCGAGAGTCAAGATAGTCTACACCCTCGAGAGCCTGATATAGCCCGTTAGACTTCCTGGGAAGTGGGGCTAACGCCGACGGTTGTTTCCAAATCGTGATAACAAGGTGGGCGTGAGGCTCAATCCAGGGTGGCACTAAAGTTGGAGCTGTCACGGGCAGGTCCAGATGTTCGGAGAGTTTAAGTCGCTGAGGATCTGGTTCCAAAGAGCGCCACTGGTGAACTTCCTGGATTTTTCTAAGCACTCCGTGAAAGATGGATCCCCCGGAGGAGACTTCGGAGGGTTCCTCTGCCGGGGCTTAGACGGAGAGCGGGGCTCGTCGTCTCTCTCGAGCATCCCTCGGAGGAGTCCCGAGGAATCCGAGAGGGAAGAAGAAGCAGAAGAAGAATAAGACTCCCTTACATGACTAAGGGGAGGAACAGGTTCCTTGGGTGGTACCCTTAAACGCGTGTCCTACCCCTCTCGGGATCCAGAGGGAAGAGCCCTGGAGTCTGGAGGCAGTGAGGGAGTGTGCCGCCTCGGATGTACGGGAGCCGGCACCGTCGTCATAAGGCGGCTCTCTACCTCCTTGGTGAGTTGAGTCTTGACCTCGGCCCACCAAGAGGCCAGAGTCTCCTGCAGATCCACCCGCGGCCATGGGGGCAGTGAAGGTGGAGGAGGAGGGGGAAATGTGTACGGGTTGTACCGAAGACGAGTATCCAAAACCTGGCTGCGGAACCCAGCGCCGGGTATTGTGGCAGGGCCGGAAGGACCGGGCAGGTACCGCGTCGCGGGGGTGACAGCCAGCCGGATAAGACGGGCGGTACCGGGAGCCAGGAGCTGCCGGAGCAGACGGCCCGGCCGGCGGCCTCATGGGCTGGTCCATTAGCACCGCTGGGGCCCAATCTGAAGGGGGATATCTCGTCGCATGCTGGAGGCACCGCATCCGGGGACAGACGCCAGATCCGGGTCTGGCCGGAGGGTCTGACGGAGAAGATCCTCGCGTCGCGCTGGGATGGAGGAGAGAAACCCAGGTCAGGCTGGGGTGACTCAGGCTCCCCAGACGGCAGCGGCGACCGCGAACCGCACGCACGGACGGTGGGGGGGAGGGGGTTCAGGTCGGCTCCTGCCGCCCGGCCATCGCCGGAGGAGCCTACGTATGGGTTAGGGGTGAGTTTCAGCTGGCGCCGGAGGAGCCGGGCGTCCGCTTACGGGAGCTCCTCACCGAGGCGGGCCGAAAGGAAGGATGGCCCGTCCGAGAGGGAAGTGGTCCGGCGTCACTCGGAGGGTCGGGAGTCTTATCGACTCTCCATGCAGACGCCTGAGGAGCCGACGTCTAACTTAGAGGAGCCGCCTGGTCAGTAGGGCCGCAGAAGCCTGCTGCCGAATCCGGGGCGAGGCCTCCATTCGCCGAGGCGCCTGCAAGGCCTGAGCGCGAACAGACGGGCGGGCCGGACGCCCTCCAAACCCTTGAGGTTGCCGAACGTCCCCGGGGACGTTATTGTGGCCAAGGCCCAGCAGGAGACACAGTAGAGGAGGACTTCCCCCGGTGCCTCTCCTTGTCCTTTTTCAGATGTCCTTCGGGGGAAGTGGACGCCTGCCTCAACTTTTTCAACTCTTTTTCCACAGAAGACATCTTATTCTTGAGGTGATGGGCTTCCAGGGACTGTTGGCACAGTTTACGGGTAGCCGTGTTGAAGTTGAGGCAATGCTGGCACTTATCGACAGGGTGATTGGGACCTAGGTAGAAAAGGCACAGGGAATGGCCGTCTTTGTGTGGTAGTTGGGCGCAGCACGAGTCGCACTTCTTTTTGTGCTCGGAGGTGTAGGGGACGACATACACCGACGATATACCTGACGATAGAAAAAAGAATAACTATTTTTCGGTAAAAACCGACGAAAGGTAGGGCTGACGAAGCACAAGCTTTACCGTGAGGCGCTGCAACGAGCTAACGGCGGAAAGAACTGAAGAAGGGGAAAATCCGGACCGCCTTTATACCGACGTCGTATGACGCCGTCACCTGACATGGGGCGTCCTCGCCAGGGACTGCTAGCTAGAAATTTTTCCGTGGGGTCCTGCCGCCGGCCTGCGTCAGTCCTATATGTAATTACCTACTGCAAGAGCCCTCTCGAAGTAAGATCTCTCCTTACCACCTGACAGGTGAGCAGAGACTGAAGTTAAGTGAACCTTGAGGGTAGAAGGCCTCAGGCCGAAGGAATGTAAATGCGTGAGGTAATCTAGAAGAATAGTCAAATCAGCCCGGAAAGGGCTCAAGCCTTTACTTGTACACCATATTGTAAATCTTTTTCAATTAGAGGCATATGTCTTCTTTGTAGAAGGCTTCCTATAACCCCTAACCACTGTCAGTACCCGTTCTGATAGATTAAAGTTAGCAGACTAAGTCTGCAAGAGCCACGCCTTGAGCCTCAGTGATTTGAGATTGGGGTACAGGATCCTGCCTGAGAGGAGGTTAACAGGTTTTGCCTCCTGGGCAGATGGATTGGGGAAACTACTGACAGCAGAAGAGAGTACCAGCGCTGTCTCGCCCAATCCGTAGCCACCAGTATCATTTTTGCTGGTTGGGACCTCAATTTCAGTAGGGTCCTGAATATCATAGGGAAAGGAGGGAATGCATACAGAAATTTCCATGTCCAATTCAGGGCCAAGGCATCCAGGGGGACTGTGCCCCTTAGAGGAGGCCTGCAACAGTACATTGGAAGCTGGTGGTTTTCTGGGGAGGCGAAGAGATCCACCTCTGGAGTGCCCCATTTTCTGAAAACTGTACTGAGTACCTGAGTATTCAGGCACCACTCGTGGTGGTCCTGACTTATCCTGCTTAAGAGGCTGCCAGCACATTGTCCTTCCCTGGAAGGTGTATGGCTGACAGGGATATTCCCATGGAGTATACTAGGGACCACAGTCTCACTGCTTCTGTGCACAGTAGATGTGACCTGGTACCTTCTTGCTTGTTGATGTAATAAATGGTCGTGATATTGTCTGTTCTGACTTGCACCACGCTGTTTTGCAGGTAAGGAGCAAATGTTTTCAAAGCCAGGTAAACAGCCCTGAGCTCCAAGAGATTTATGTGCAACAGAGACTCTTGGGGGGACCATGTACCACTTGCTGTTTGCTCCGACATGTGTGCCCCCCAGTCTAGAAGAGAGGCATCTGTTGTGAGGATTACTGAAGGTTGTTCCCTTATAAAAGACACACCCACCCTGAGGTTGTGCTCGTCCAGCCACCATTGTAAGGCCTGGACTAAACTTTCTGTGACTGGAACCAGTTTGGACAAAGGATCCTTCCTTTGAGACCAATACTGTGAGATGGAACAGAATCTCACGCATTCGAAATCTGGAGCCCATTACCATTGCCGTGGCAGATGCCATGTGGCCTAGTAACACGAGAAATTCTCTGGCTGTTCTGGGTCTCCCAGAAACAAAGGATTTTGCAATCTGTAGAATGCTCGTTGCCCTGTCCTGTGGCAGGAGGGCTCTGCCCTGTCTGATGTTAGTTCTGCTTCAATAAACTCCAGCACCTGGGTGGTACCTTTTGAGATTTTCTTGTTTAATCAGAAAAAGGGACTCTAGTGTGGATTTTGTGAGTGCCAGTGACTGTACTGCATGCTGCAGAGACTGTCCTACTATTAACCAGTCGTCCAGGTAGCTGAAGACTGTTATACCTTGTTTTCTCAAAAACTCTACCACCACTGATAGGCATTTTGTAAAGTCCTTGGTGCGAAAGTTAGCCCAAAGGGGAGAGCTGCAAACTGATAATAGCCTGAAGCCAGCCTGAATCTCAAGAATTTTCTGTGAGAAGGTCCAATGGGAATATGGAAATAAGCATCCCTTAGATCTAGGGAGGCTAGGCGGTCTCCCTTTTGCAGGGAAGGAATGATTATGGCGAGAGTGACCATTTTGAACTTTGGTTTCAAAATGTGCTTGTTCAGAAGTCTTAGATCCAAAATAGGCTGCCAATCCCGGTTTTTCTTCCTTATGAGGAAGTATCTGGAATAAAAACCTTTTCCCCTGCTTATTAGAGGAACTACCTCTACTGCTTTGATTGCTAGCAGATGTTTTACATCTGCTTCCAACAAAATCCTGTGTGCAGCTGTTGCCGGAGCAAAGGTTCTTGTTCTCAGCTTTGGGAATGATTTGAAACTGAGTGCCAAGCCCTGGCTCACTACCTCCAGCACCCACTTGTCTGTGGTGATGGACTGCCATGCGTGATGGCAATGAGCCAGTCAGCCACCTACTGGTGGATCTGTACTAGGGGATGCGACCTGCACTAGCCAGTCAGGGATTCTGTGCAGGCTGTGCCCGAATCTGTGGTGCAGGAGCTGCTCTTCTCATGGTTCTCCTTCCCCTTCCTCTAAAATAACCTCTAGCCTGCTGCCGAGGCTGGGAGGCTTGTGCCTGAAAGAAAGGAAGGTCTGGGGAAAAAACCCCTGCCCCTACCTCCCCTACTCTGGGATCTGTAAGAGGTGAAGGGCCTATCCTTGGAATTGCTCAGATAGGTGTATTTATATTCCTCCACCTTTTTCATGTATGCCTCAGTTTTATCCCCAAACAAGGAGTTGTTCTCCAGGAGGAAATCCATTGCTTTGGCCTAGGTGTCTAAGGTTAGGTTGGTGGCTCTAAGCCATGCAAACCTTCCGAGTGAAACCGACAAAGCCATTAACCTAGATGCAGTATCATTGGCATCCACTGCCATATGAAATTGGTACCTGGTAGCATCAAGTGCAGCCCTCGCTGTATCTTGTAAGTCTACAGCCACTTCAACTGGGACCCTATCAGCCAAAGCTAGAACTGTGTTCCATAGAGCTTTTTAGTACTGCACTGAATATGCCATGTAACTGGCCTGTCTGACTAATTAAGAGGCAGCCATGTACCCTTTCTTTCCCATAGCATCCATTTTCCTTGAATCTTTGTCTGGTGGATGGGTAGCCAATGGGATCCTGCCCATGTCACATGCAGCAGCTTGGACTACTCCCTCAGGATCAGGATGTGTAAACAGAAAATTAGCTGTAGTTCAGTCCAGCTGGTATTTCTCGTCAGCTTTCTTATCCACACCAGGAATAGAGGCTGGAGTTTTAAAAATCTGCACTGCAGCCTTCTTTAAAGATTTATGCATGGGCAGAAGTAAACATTTCATGAGGGTTAACACCATCATTTCTAGAAAGTAAGCCTCCTCAAATCCTCCTCCGTTTCCTGAAGAGGAAGCTTCAGAGTTTCCACCATGTTCTTAACAAAAGCACAGTGGGAGGAGTATTCCTCAGGACCCCTGGGAGGAGATCCAAACTACTGATCAGGAGAAACCTCTGGATCTATAGGCTCCCCCTCTAAGTCACCCTCCTCCTCCTCCCCAAACACTTCCAGCACTTCTTGCCTTGCTAGAGCTGTAGGAGGAACCGGGATTGCACCCTGTAGAGCTTGTAATACTTGTAATGCCTTAGCAATGTCCTCAGCCGAGGGCACAAGAAAAAATTACTCACCTTAGTAATGTTGTTTCTTCTAATGGAGTCTTGCTGTATTCTGACTATTGCAGTGATCTAAAACCTTTGAACTGCCCCGGACAGGAAAGAGTTAACTTTCCATGAAAGGCATGGAACGCTGAGCTCGAGCTCGGTTGAGGCTCTGCCTGCTGTTTGAACCCCAACCACCAGATCTTTACGAGCTATACTCACTGGGCGTCCTGTGTGGAAACTAAACTCACACTAGCCAACTGGCAACTAAATTTAATAAGGGTTTTTTGGTTTCAAAGCAAAGACTCAAGTCAGGAAACCCAAAAAAACAAAACACCACACACCTAAAAGTAAAGAGGATGAGAAAAAGGAGGCACCCCTAGGATGCCAACACTGCTCCTGCCCACCCACAGCCCAAAAACCAGGTTTGAGAGGGAAAGCGGGGGGTGGGGGAGGTCAGAATACAGCAAGACTCCATTAGAAGAAACAACATTACTAAGGTGAGTAATTTTTTCTTCAAACATGAAGTCTTGCTGTATTCTGACTATTGCAGACTACCAAGCAGTACCTCCTTGGAGGAGGGACAGAACCTACTTTGGGAACAGGCTCTGAAGTACTGCTGTGCCAAACCGAGCATGACTCCTAGCCTGGATATCCAGAGAGTAATGCTTGGTAAAAGTATGGACTGTTTTCCAGGTGGCTGCTTCACAGATTTCTAAGATAGGAATATCCCAGGTAGCAGCCAGGGAAGCAGCTGTACCTCTAGTAGAGTGAGCCCTCAGGCCTGAGGGTGGAGTCCTACCCAATTTTTCATAGCAGAATTGTATACAAGAGACAATCCACCTGGCAGTAGATCTTTTAGTGACAGGTTTTCCCTTACCAACCTCACCATAAGTGAGGAACAATTGGAGGGAGTCCAACCTGTGACCCTTGATGCGCTCTAAGTAGTAGCTAACGGCCCTTTTCACGTCCAGGCTGTGCAGCCTCCTCTCTCCAGAGGACGAATGGTCAGTGAAGAAAACAGGAAGAGACAGACTGGTTAAGGTGGAAATAACCTTGGGCAAAAACTTCCTATTAGTTCTTAGGACCACCTTATCTCTATGAAAAGAGATAAATTCAGGCTTCACTGACAGGGCCTGTAACTCACTGATGCATCTGGCAGAAGTAACGGCTACCAAGAACACAGTTTTCCAAGTCAAATACTTAAGCTCTGCTAAGGACAAAGGCTCAAAAAGGGGGTTGCATAAGCTGAGCAATGCAAACATTTAGGTCCCAAGCAGGAGCAGGGTCCCTGAAGGGAGAATTGCTGTGTAACAATCCCTTGAAGAATTTACAAAATATCGGAAGAGCTGAAAGAGAAGAGGGCTTACCTACTGACAAAAAAGCAGAAACAGCTGCTAAGTGCACTTTGAGAGTAGCTGGTCTGAGCCCCAAGCTATTGAGATGAACCACATAGTCCAGAACTGTAGGCAACCCAGCAGACTCTGGAGAAATATGCTTACCAGAGAACCAAATAGTGAACATTTTCCATTTGGAATTGTAAGTCTTTCTGGTGGAAGGCTTTAGAGAAGCCTTTAGAATATCCAAAACACCTTGAGAGAGATGCAGATCAGCAAACTAACTCTTCAAAACCCAGGCCTCGAGATTGAGAGATTTGAGATTCGAGTACCAAACCCTCCCCTGAGAGGATGTCAACAGGTTGTAATTCCTGGGAAAAGGCAGGGGGAGGTGGACTGCTAAGAACAGCAACAGAGGGTAGGGCTGTCTGGCCCAGTCTGGAGCAATCAGGATCACTTTGCAGGGTTGAGACCTGATTTTGACTAGTACCATGAACAGGAGAGGGAAGGGGGGAAAAGCATACAAGAACTTCCCTTCCCAATCGAGAACTAGAGCATCCAGGGGGACTGAGCCCAATAATGGGGGTTTGCAGCAAAAAAGAGGGAATTGGTGACTGTCTGGGGCTGCAATAAGATCTATCTGTTGAGTGCCCCATCTGGAGAAAAATCACCTTCAAAACTAGGGACCATTCGTGATGGCCATGAGAGATCCTGCTGAGAGCATCTGTCAGGACATTGTTCTTCCCTGGGAGGTGCACTGCTATCACAGAGGTTTGCAGGGAATAGGCCAGAGACCACAACCTCAATGCTTCTGTGCACTAGACCATAGACCGAGTGCCCCCTTGCTTGTTGATGTACCACACTGTGGTGGTATTGTCAGTTCTGATCAGGACTACTTTGTTCTGAACAGACTTGGAAAAAACTTGCAGTGCCAGAAAAACTGCTCTGAGTTCCAAGAGATTGATGTGAAGCAGAGATTCTTGAGGTGACCACAGCCCTTGGGTGGTCAGACCCCCAAGTAGGCTCACCAACCCAAGAGGGAGGCATCTGTGGTAAGGACTAGAGAATGAGACTGAGTGACAAAACGAACTCCTTGTCTTAGATTGTCCTGATCCTGCCACCATTGCAAAGCCTGGATCAGGGTTCGAGTCACAGGGACTAGTTTGGTCAGAGAATCCTTTCTCTGGGACCAGAAGGCTCTTAAGTGGAACTGAATGTCCCTCATCTGAAACCTTGCTCCCTGGACCACTGCCGTAGAGGCTGCCATGTGACCCAGGAGCTGCAGAAAGTGCCTTGCTGGTCGAGACACCCGAAGGGTGAAAGAAGAGGCCAGTTTCATAAGGGTCCTTGCCCTGTCCAGGGAAAGGAAGGCTCTTGCCATTATTGTATCCAGTTCTGCCCCTATAAAGGTGAGGAGCTGTACTGGTTCCAAAACTGACAGAGATTTAGGAGGAACCCTAAGGAAGTGAGCAATTGCTGAGTTATCTGGAGATGTGACTTGACTTGGTCTGGAGACTGACCTACTATGAGCCAGTCATCCAGGTATGAAAAGATGGAGATCTTTTTTCTCCTTAGGAAAGCAACCACTACTGCCAGGCATTTTGTGAACACCCTTGGGGCTGATGTTAGGCCAAAGGGCATTGCTCTGAATTGATAGTGGCCTGAGGGCAACTCGAACCTGAGGTACTTTCTGTGGGAGCATCTGATGGGAATGTGAAAACAGGCATCCTTGAGGTCCAGGGAGACTAGCCAGTCCCCTGGCCTTAGAGAGGGCAGAATCATTCCCAGAGTCACCGTTTTGAATTTTGGCTTTAAAAGGTGCTTGTTTAAATATCTTAGATCCAGGAAGGGCCGCCATTCTCCTGCCTTTTTGGGAGTTAGAAAGTACCTGGAATACAATCCTTTTCCCCTGTGTAAGGGTGGAACCCTTTCTATGGCTCTGACAGCCAAGAGGGAAGAGACCTCTGCCTCTAGGGCAAGGGCCTCTGAAGGATTTGCAGGTGGAAAGGGCCTGGTTCTCATCTTGGGGAATTTTTTGAAGCCGAGAACCAGTCACTGGCTTACTACTTCCAGGACCCACTTGTCTGATGTTAAAGACTTCCAGTCCTGGACAAAGTAAGCCAGCCTGCCCGCTACAGGTAGTGGAGAATCGGCCCGGGCAGACCCATCAGGGTATCTGCTTGGCAGGGGCTTTAGGCTGAGGAGTGGGAGCAGGCCTGCTCATACCCAGTCTGCCTCTCCCTCTAAAGAACCCCCTCTGAGCAAAGGCAGGAGGAGGCCTGGGCTTGGAAAAAAGGCCTATGAAAAGGAATGCCCCTGCCCCTGGAATGCTGCCTCTGGGGAGTGGCTTGTCTTTCTTTGGCCTGAGCACTCCTGCAGGTGGTCCTGTACTCGTCCATTTTCTTCATGTAATTCTCTGTCTGCTCCCCAAACAGAGAATTACCAATGACAGGAAAATCCATGGCCTTAGTCTGGGTATCCTGTGACAGGCTAGTACATCTGAGCCAAGCCATCCTCCGAAGGGCCACAGATGTAGCCATGACTCTAGATGAAACATCATTGGAGTCCACAGCAGCATGAAATTGCACCTTGGATGCCTCAATCTCATCTGCAGCCACCTGCTCCAGCTCCTTGGCAAGCTGGTCAGGGACCTGTTTAGCTAGAGCTATCACAGTGTCCCACCTGGACTTCTGGTATCTAGCTGTGTAGGCCATATAATTAGCCTGCCTGAGTCCCAAAGATGCTGCCATGTACTGTTTCTTTGCCATGGCATCAACCCTCCTGGAGTACTTATCTGGGGGTTGTGAAGCCAAGGGTATATTTGCCTTATCACAGGCAGCAGCCTGCACTACCCCAACATGGCTGCATTGCTGGGAAAGGAACTCCGTAACTGAGCCTGAAAGAGTATACCTCTTGTCCATTTTTCTGTCAACAGGAGGTATGGAATTAGGAGTTTTTAGAATTTTAAATGTCCGTTTCCCAAAAAAGACTTATGGAGGGGAACAGACAATCTCCTGGACTCTGGGATGTCCATCATCTCAACGTAATCAGGCTCCTCCTGATCCTCTATTGCTTCTTCCATAGGAAGCTGGCGTGTTTCAGCCACTTTTTTTTATAAAACATAAAGTGGGAAGGGGACTCAGAAAGCCTAGGAGGAGAAACACCTGAAGGTCCGTCTGGGGAGATGTCCGGGTCAATGGGCACATCCAGACTTTCATAATCACCATCACTATCTTCATACGCTCCCTCCTCCAGTTCATAAAATTCTTCTAAATTATAATCCGGAAACGGGGTAACCGACCAAACTGAGCCCCTAACCGATGGTGCCGGTTCAGTCGGAACCAAAGTTAGTGACTGAACAATCCTTATCGTATTGGCTATTTCATCAGCGGTCGGACAAAGAACTTGTGGATCCGAACCAGCTGACTTATCCCTTCTTTTTCTTTTAACTGGAACCGACTCAGAGTCGGTTCTCCTTTGGCCCGAAGAAGTCTTGCCCTGGTCAGAGGGCACTCCTCCTGGTTCGGTTGGAACCGAACCGGGCTGGCCATCCGGGTCAGCAGACTTCTCGGCCTCCCTTTCCCTCAGTCTACCTACTCTCTTATCCAGGGTACCTTTGGGAAAACTTTTGCAAATCTAGCAGTCTGAATCGAGGTGGTCATGAGCCCGGTTTTTTTCCTGGGTTTCTCAGACATGGCCAGTCCTAACCAAACTTACCCTTTTTTCGGCAATCCGCCAAGCAAGACACCTCTATCGGTTCCAGACCGTGTTATGGGCCCTGGAAAAAAACACAATGAAATTTTTTTTTTTTTTTTTTTTTTTTTTTAAGAACCGATACGGACCGGTTACCACACTCTAATACATCAGAAAAAACAACTTTTTCACAAACCTGATTGGTTCAAACCGAACCGATCCAATGTTTACAAGTTCCACACAGAAACCTAATATATAAACCTATCTAGTACTCACGGTACCACAGACAGAGACCTAACCGACAGGTTAGATTGTAGAAATTCCGTTGAAAGCGAGAGAAAAAACGACACTTTAACCGACTTTTTGAACCGAGCGAAGGAGAAATCTCGGGAGCGACTGTTCAGTGAGGCGGAGTAAAGAATCTGGCAGTTGGGGTTCAAACAACAGCAGACAGAGGCTCAACCGAGCTCAGCGTTCCATGCCTTGCACAGAAAGTTAACTTTCCTCTCCGGGGCAGTTCAAAGGTTGGAGATCACCACAATGATCAGAATACAGCAAGGCTTCATGTTTGAATATGCTTGTCTGCTGGGAGCTCCTTAGACTTCTCGGACGGAGGCGCAGCTTTTTTTTTTTTTTTTTTTTTTTTTTACACACTCTTTTTCTTTAATGGAACAGCTTCAGTGTCTGTTTCCACAGCCCTTTTTGTTTTACCTTGTTCAGATTTATCTGAACTCGTCAGGATCCTTGGCTTTACCTCCATCCTTTTTGTGGGAGGAGGAAGCAGAATTATCCCCAGAAGCAGAAGCCATCTCTTCCAAACTTTTAAACCTTTTCTTTAACTGTTTTTGGGCAAAAGGTCTCGCAAATATCACTATTGGCAAATATCGGACTTATACCCAAACAAGAAATACAGAGAATGTCTGTCTGCTTTTGCTATAAGTTGCCCACAAGAGTCACATTTAAAACCTGCAGGTCCTGTGCGTTTTTTAGGTTTATCCAAATGGACCTCTGACATTTACGCTAGACAAAAAAGATTACTTCAAAATACCGTTATTTAAAGTAACTCGGAACCGGAGATTACTTTAAAATAACTACCGCTAGCGGTTCCTGGAACAGAGCGCTATTCAGTTCCTGAAGAAAAAGGAACAGAGAAAGTTACTAAATTTGGACAAAACCAAAGCGGTTCAGGGAACCGATCGCTAAATCACTCTAAATAATAATAAATTGAGACAAGAAACCTTTAAAATAGACACAGAACCCTCTGTTCCAAGGAACGGTGAGGGAACCGCGCATATAAATAAAAAACTACTAAAACACTACTTTACTATACTAAACAATGTTTCTAAGGCAGCAATTTAAAATTAAACTAAAAATGAGTACTTATATAGAGATAAACTTTAGTCAGAGACAGTTCAAGGAGAGCTCTCTGGGACGTCCTTACTAGGCAGGCGGAGTAAAGAATTTGAAGCACTCAGAGGGCAGCAGTTTGAAAGTGGCATGAGCCAACTGAGAGTTCCATAATTTATATAAAATTCCATCTCTCCGGGTACTTCACAGGAGGCTGACTGCATTAAGTTTAATCATAATGAGTGATTCCTCATGTTAGAAGCAGCAAAGAGCACAGGGAGAAGGCCCTGAAGGACTGCCAGGTTGAAATTGGCGCTGCGCTGAGAGGTGATCTCCAGACTGTAATGCTTAAACATAGAAACATAGAATTTGACAGCAGATAAGGACCGCTTGGCCCACCCAGTCTGCCCATTTCCCTACCTGATGGATAAGCTGCAGATCCTAGTTAACCAGCAGCCTACTTCTTCCTACCCCCACCCCCTAGAATTGCCTTATGACTGTCCCATGCATGCTTGAATTCCACCACTTTTTGACTCCACAACCTACTCTGGAAAGCTGTTCCATGCATCCACAACCCTCTCTGTGAAAAAATGCTTCCTTAAATTACCTCTGCCACCCCCCCCTTCTATCTTCAAATTGTGCCCTCTTGTTCTTGCACACCTCTTTTTTTGAAAGATGCTACCCTCTTGGACTTTGTTGATTCCCTTGAGGTACTTGAAAGTTTCTATCATGTCCCCTCCCTCCTTTCCTCGAGGCTACATATTAAGCTCCTTAAGTCTCACTTCATATCTTCCGTGCAGACCCTGCACCATTTTAGTTGCCCTCCTCTGGACAGCTTCCATCCTGTTTATGTCTTTGCGGAGATTGGGTCTCCAGAACTGCACGCAGTACTCCAGATGTGGTCTCACCATCTGTCTGTACAGAGGGATAATAACTTCTTGTTTTCTGCTGGTGATGCCTCTCCCTATGCATCCCAGTATCCCCCCAGCCCTCCTTGTTGCCCTCTCACATTGCTTGCCCACCTTTAGGTCATCTGATATGACTATCCCCAGGTCCCTTTTGGTGAAAGTGTGGACAGAACTCCATGTGGCAGCTGCACAAATGTGCAGCAAACATTTCTGAAACAAGCTGTGGAGGTAGCCACACCAACCCCTGGTGGAAAGGCCTTTAACCACCACTGAAAGGGTTTGTGGTACTTACAATAGCAATAAACAAAGCATATCGCTAACCATTTAGATACACTATTTGGAAACAGGAGCACACTCTCTCTTGGGGCTTACAGAAATGAAAAATAAAACAATTGGGCAAGCATCGGAAATGGCAGTCTACTGTAGCTGTGGCATCCACCAAGGTCTGATGTGCGCAGGTAGACGAAGGGAAAAGAACTGAAGCAGGTGTGAGGGAACATCCAACTATATAGGCTAGGCCGATGTCAGCGTGACGCCAGCAGTGAGCAGTCCCCCATGAAAGACTGCTAGCTAGAAGTTTTCCATGTGGTCCTAGCGCCTGGTAGTTTAGTCCTACGGATGTGGCCTGCCACAAAAGCCTTCCTCGAAGTAAGATCGGCTGGTCCAGGTGACTTAGGCGCCGAGACCACAGAGGGCCCAGCTCCCAATGTAGGTGGTATATCCACCAGCGGGCCCATCTGACCACATTAGTACAGGATGTATGTAGCCCAACAGCCACAGAAGTCCTAAGCATGGCACAAGTGCCAAACTTCAAATGATCGGGAAAATTAGGGTAAGACCTGGTGCACAATCCACAGGGAGTCAGACCTTGGCTCCGAGAAAGTCTAGCTCTGCCCTTATCAAGTTGATCTCCTGCGAGGGGTTGACTTCGCACAAGGCCAGGTTGACCAGAAGACCCACATCTCTGCACATCTGGAGGGCCAGGTCCATGGACCACTCCGCAGCCACCCTGGCGGTCTGGCTATCAGCCAGATGTCCAGGTAAGGACACACTTTGATACTGCGGCACCTTAGGAATGCAGCCACCACTGTAATGCACCTGGAGAAGACCCTAGGGCGGAGAAGAAATCGAAAGGCATGACCTGGAACTCTGAGAACCATCTCTGCATGGAACCAGGGGGTACTGCCAGTGGGACTGACTAGAATGTGGAACAAGGCATCCTGGAGGTCCAAGGAACAGAACCAGATTCCTTGCACCAGGGATGGAATGATCTGCTTCAGAGTGGCCACCCAGAAGAAAAAAATTTCTCACCTTAGTAATGTTGTTTCTTCTAATGGAGTCTTGCTGTATTCTGACATACGCAGTTAGGTCCTGCCTTTCAACTGCCCCAGAGAACAAAGAGTTAAACTTTCCATGGCCTGCACAGAATGTTCACCACGAGCTCAGTTGAGGCCCCTGTCTGCAGTTGTTTAAACTGCAACAGTCAGATCTTTCCGAGCAATACTCACTAGAAGTTATGTGTGGAAACTAAAACTCAAACTAGCCAGCTGGCAACTACATCTATATTAAAGGGTTTTTGGTTTCAAAAGGAAGACTCAAGTCAGGAAACCCAAAAACAAAACACATCCAAAACACAACCACTCAACTAAACTAAAAGAGGGTGAAAAAAGGACACCCCTAGGGTGCCAACACTGCTCCTGCCCACCCACATCCCAAAAACTAGGTTCTGAGAGGGGAGGCGGGGGAGGTCAGAATACAGCAAGACACCATTAGAAGAAACAACATTACTAAGGCGAGTAATTTCTTCTTCAAACAACATGAAGTCTTGCTGTATTCTGACATATGCAGACTACCAAGCAGTACCTCCATGGAGGAGGGACAGAACGTACTTTGGAAACGGGCTCTGAAGTACTGCTGTGCCAAACCGAGCATCACTCCTAGCCTGGATATCCAGAGAGTAATGCTTGGTGAATGTATGGACTGTTTTCCAGGTGGCTGCTTGACAAATTTCTAAGAGAGAGGAATATCCCTGTCAGCAGCCAGGGAAGCAGCTGTACCTCTAGTAGAATGAGCCCTCAGCCTGAGGGTGGAGATCTACCCAGTTTTTCATAGCAGAACTGTATACAATAAACAATCCACCTGGCAATAGACCTCATAGTGGCAGGATTGCCCTTACCAACCTCTCCGTGAGGAACAACTGGAGAGACTCAATCCTGTGACCATTGGTACGCTCTATATAGTAGCTCAGGGCCCTTTTAACAACCAAGCTGTGTAGCCTCATCTCTCCAGAGAAGGAATGCTCAGTGAAGAAAACGGTGAGATATGAAAAAATTACTCACCATAGTAATGTTGTTTCTTCTAATGGAGTCTTGCTGTATTCTGACTATTGCAGTGATCTCCAACCTTTGAACTGCCCCAGAGAGGAAAGAGTTAACTTTCCATGCAAGGCATGGAACGCTGAGCTCGAACTCGGTTGAGACTCTGTCTGTTTGAACCCAAACCGCCAGATCTTTACGAGCTATACTCACTGGGCGTCCTGTGTGGAAACTGTAAACTCACACTAGCCAACTGGCAACTAAATTTAATAAAAAGATTTTTTGGTTCCAAGGCAAAGACTCAAGTCAGGAAACCCAAAAAACAAAACACAACACACACCCAAAAATAAGAGGGTGAGAAAAAGGACACCTCTAGGGTGCCAACACTGTTCCTGCCCACCCACATCCCAAAACCCAGGTTCTGAGAGGGGAGGCGGGGTGGGGATCAGATTACAGCAAGACTCCATTAGAAGAAACATTACTAATGTGAGTAATTTTTCTTTAAACAACATGAAGTCTTGCTGTATTCTGACCATTATGACTACCAAGCAGTACCTCCATGGAGGAGGGACAGAACCTACTTTGGGAACAGGCTCTGAAGCACTGCTGTGCCAAACCGAGTATCACTCCTAGCCTGGATATCCAGAGAGCAAAGCTTGGTGAAAGTATATACTGTTTTCCAGCTGGCTGCTTGACAAATCTCTAAGATAGGAATATCCCTGGCAGCAGCCAGGGAAGCAGCTGTACCTCTAGTAGAGCGAGCCCTCTGGCCTGAGGGTGGGATTCTACCTAATTTTTCATTGCAGAATTCTATGAAAGAGACAATCCACCTGGCAATAGATCTCTTAGTGGCAGGTTTTCCCTTACCAACCTCACCATAAGTGAGGAACAATTGGAGGGAGTCAAACCTGTGCCCTTGGTGTACTCTATGTAGTAGCTAAGGGCCCTTTTCCCATCCAGGTTGTGTAGCCTCCTCTCCCCAGAGGAGGAATGGTCAGTGAAGAAAACAGGAAGAGACAGACTGATTAAGGTGGAAATCTGAAACCACCTTAGGCAAAAACTTCCTATTAGTCCTGAGGACCACCTTATCTCTATGGAAAGAGATAAAATCAGGCTCCACTGACAGGGCCTGTAGCTCACTTATGCGTCTGGCAGAAGTAATGGCTACCAAGAACACAGTTTTCCAAGTCAAGTACATAAGCTCTGCTGAGGACAAAGGCTCAAAAGGGGGTTGCATAAGCTGAGCAATGCAAACATTAAGGTCCCAAGCAGGGGCAGGATCCCTGAAGGGAGGACTGGTATGCAGCAATCCCTTGAAGAATTTACAGAATACAGGATGAGCTGAAAGGGAAGAAGGCTTGCCTGCTGACAAGAAGGCAGAGACAGCTGCCAGATGCACTCCAAGTGTAGCTGGTCTGAGTCCCAAGCTATTGAGATGAACCATATAGTCCAGGACTGTAGGCATCCCAGCAGACTCTGGAGAAATATGCTTGCCAGAGCACCAAATAGTAAACCTCTTCCATTTGGAGTTTTAAGTCTTTCTGGTGGCAGGCTTTCGAGAAGCCTTTAGAATATCCAGAACACCTTGAGAGAGATGCAAATCAGCAAACTAACTCTTCAAGAGCCAGGCCTTGAGATTGAGAGATTTGAGATTCGGATACCAAACCCTCCCCTGAAAACATGTTAACAGGTTGTAATTCCTGGGAAGAGACAGGGGAAGGTGGACTGCTAAGGACAGCAAGAGAGGGTACCAGGGCTTTCTGGCCCAGTCTGGAGCAATCAGAATCACTTTGCAGGGTTGAGACCTGATTTTGACTAGTACCTTGAACAGGAGAGGGAGGGGGGAAAACATACAGGAATTTCCCTTCCCAATTGAGAACCAGAGCATCCAGGGGGACTGAGCCCAACACTGGGGGTCTGCAGCAAAAAAAGAGGAAGTTGGTGATTGTCTGGGACTACAAAAAGATCCATCTGTGGAGTGCCCCATCTGGAGAAGATCACCTTCAAAATTAGGGGACTCAGGGACCATTTGTGATGGCACTGACATATCCTGCTTAGAGCATCTGCCAGGACATTGTCCTTCCCTGGGAGGTGCACTGTTATTAGAGAGGTATTCAGGGTATAGGCCAGAGACCACAACTTCATTGCTTCTGTGTACAAGGCCATAGACAGAGTGCCCCCTTGCTTGTTGATGTACCACATTGTAGTGGTATCGTCTGTCCTGATCTGAACTAGTTTGTTCTGAACAGACTTGGAAAAAACTTGAAATGCAAGAAACACTGCTCTGAGTTCTAAGAGACTGATGTGAAGCAGAGATTCTTGAGGTGACCACAACCCTTGGGTGGTCAGATCCCCCAACTCGGCTCTCCAGCACAAGAGGGAGGCATCTGTGGTAAGGATTAGAGAATGAGATTGAGTGACAAAGGGAACTCCTTGCCTTAGGTTGTCCTGATCCTGCCACCATTGCAAAGCCTGGATCAGAGTTTGACTCACTGGGATTAGCTTGGTCAGAGAATCCTCTCTGGGACCAGAAGGCTCTTAAGTGGAACTGAATGTCCCTCATCTGAAATCTTGCTCCTTGGACCTCTGCCATACAGGCAGCCATGTGGCCCAGGAGCTGCAGAAAATGCCTTGCTGGTAGAGACACCTGTGTGACTTGACTTGGTCTGGAGACTGACCCACTATGAGCCAGTCGTCCAGGTATGGAAAGATGGAGATCTTTTTTCTCCTTAGGAAAGCAACCACTACTGCCAGGCATTTTTGTGAACACCCTTGGAGCTGATGTTAGGCCAAAGGGCATTGCTCTGAATTGATAGTGGCCTGAGGGCAACTCGAACCTGAGGTACTTTCTGTGGGAGCATCTGATGAGAATGTGGAAATAGGCATCTTTGAGGTCCAGGGAGACTAGCCAGTCCCCTGGCCTTAGAGAGAGGGAAGAATTATTCCCAGAGTCACCATTTTGAACTTTGGCTTTAAAACGTGCTTGTTTAAATATCTGAGATCCAGGATGGGCCGCCATTCTCCTGTCTTTTTGGGGGTTAGGAAGTACAATCCTTTTCCCCCGTGTATGGGTGGAACCCTTTCTATGGCTCTGGCAGCCAAGAGGGAAGAGACCTCTACCTCTAGGGCAAGGGCCTCTGAAGGATTTGCAGCTGGAAAGGATCTGGTTCTCATCTTGCGAAATTGTTTGAAGCTGAGAACCAGTCCCTGGCTTACTACTTCCAGGACCCATTTGTCTGATGTTAAAGACATCCAGTCCTGGACAAAGTAACCCAGCCTGCCCCCTATGGGTAGTGGAGAATCGGCCCGGGCAAACCCATCAGGGTGCCTGTTTGGCAGGGGCTTTAGGCTGAGGGGTGGTAGCAAGCCTACTTATACCCCATCTGCCTCTCCCTCTGAAGAGCCGCCTCTGAGCAAAGGCGGAAGAGGAGGCCTGGGCTTGGTAGTAAGGCCTATGAAAAGGCCTGCCCCTGCCCCTGGAATGCTGCCTCTGGGGAGTGGCTTCCTTGGATGCCTCAATACTATCTGCAGCCACCTGCTCCAGCTCCTTGGCAAGCTGGTCAGGGGCCTGTTTAGCCACAGCCAGTACAGTGTCCCACCTGGACTTCTGGTATCTAGCTGTGTAGGCCATATAGTTAGCCTGCCTGAGTCCCAAAGATGCTGCCATGTATTGTTTCTTTGCCATGGCATCAATCTTCCTGGAGTCCTTGTCTGGGGAGTGCGATGCCAAGGGAATGTTTGCCTTATCACAGGCAGCAGCCTGCACTACTCCAACATGGCTGCATTGCTGGAAAAGAAACTCTGTGTCTGAGCCTGAGAGAGTGCACCTCTTGTCCATTCATTTGTCCACAGGAAGTATAGAATTAAGAGCCCTAAGAATTTTATGTGCGTTTCCCAATGGATTTGTGGAGGGAAATAGACAGTCTCCTGGACTCGGATGTCCATCATCTCAACATAATCAGGCTCTTCCTGATCCTCTACTGCTTCCTCCACAGGAAGCTGGAGGGTCTCAGTCACTCTTTTGTAAAACAGTGTGAAGGGGACTCAGAAAGCCTAGGAGGAGAAACACCTGAAGGTCTGTCTGGGGAGATGTCCGGGTCAATAGGCACATCCAGACTTTCAAAATCACCATAATCATCCTCATACTCTCCTTCCTCCTCCTCCTCTTCATAAAATTCTTCCAAAGTGTAATCCAGAACCGGGGGAACCAACCGAACCCCTGCCAGATGGTGCTGGTTCGGTCGGAACAGAAGTAAGCGATTGCACTATCCTTATCGCCTTGGCTATCTCAGCGGCGGTCGGAGTATGAACTTCTGGGTCCGAACAGGACGATTTCTCTCTTCCTTTTCACCGGAACAGACTCCTCAGAATCGGCTCTCCTTTTGCCCGAATAAGTATCGCTCTGGTCAGAGGGCACTCCTTCTGGTTCGGTCGGAACCGAACCAGGCTGGCCATCCGGGTCAGCGGACTTCTCAGGCTCCCTTGCCCTCAGTCTACCTAATCTCTTTTCCAGGGTAGATCTGGGAAAATTCTTACAAATTTGGCAATCTGAATCGAGGTGGTCAAGCCCAAGACAAACACAGGCGGTGTGGGGATCAGCCTTGGCAAAGACTTCCCCACACACACTGCAGTGTTGAAACCCAGTGGGCCCGTTTTTCTTCTTGGGTTTCTCAGACATGGCCAATCCTATCCAAAACGTACCCTTTTTTCGGCAATCCGCTAGGCAAGACTCCCATATTGGTTCCTGACCGTGTCACGGGTCTTGGAAAAAAATATAACAAAATCCGTTTTTTTTTTTTAGATCCGATACAGACTGGTTACCACACTCTAAATAAATCAAACTTTTTTTTACCTCAAACTGATCGGTTCAGCCGAACCGATCCAGAATTTACAAGTTCCACACAGAAACTGCACAGAAAACCTATCTAGTACTCACGGTACCACAGACAGACTTGAACCGACTGAGTGGTAACAGCAATTCGGTAGAAACCGACCGAAAAAAAACGACATTTTAACAGACTTTTTTTTTTTTTTAACTGAGCAAAGGAGAAATCTCCAGAGCGACTGTTCAGTGAGGCGGAGTAAAGAATTAAACAACAGCAGACAGGGGCATCAACCGAGCTCGTGGTGAACATTCCATGCTGGCCATGGAAAGTTTAACTCTCTGCTCTCCAGGGCAGTTGAAAGGCAGAACCTAACTGCATAAGTCAGAATACAGCAAGACTTCATGTTGTTTGAACCTGCACTTCCCCAAAAACTGATGACATCATGAAGATCCAGTATTGGGGAGCATCCCATCCATTCTGGAACCAGGAAGTACACTGACACAAAACTCTGGTCTGCCGTGCAGTCTGGGGGCACGAGCTATGGCTCCTTTCTATAAGAGCTGGGAAACATCTTCAGAGGGTGGACAGCATGTCCTGCAACATCAGACTCCCTTCATGAATGGGATCAGTACGGCAGGAGAGCCTCGAACTGTAGAAGCAACCCTGCACCCACCACATCTAGTACCATTACTCCAAGGTGATGACTGACCATTTGTGCCAGAGAAGGCAAAGCCAACCTCACACTACCCATCATTTGGCAGCCTTGGAGGGGCACCAACACCCCTGCCCCCTCTCTTCTTGGTGCTCTGACCAGCAAACTTGGTCTTGGGTAGCCAAGCCCTGACATTGCACTTGCAGGGGTTGCTGCAGCCTGAGCTGCTGTGACAGAAAGGGCTGAAACTCAAAGTGCTTTTTTCAGCTTCTGCCCCTTCTGTGAGGAAATCTGAGTTGAGAGTGGCATTAGACTTCTCTATCCTAGTGAAATACAGGTTACTCACCTGTAACAGGAGTTCTAGGAGCAGTATAGGTTGTTCATCCACACTTGTTGGCAGGTTCCTTGCCGCTTTAAATGTTGCCGGAAGGTCTTCAAGCTGGCTCCTCCCACCCACCCGGGTGGAAAAACTCTCGGCTCCACCCCATGATGCCAGATCTAGCCCGCTGGAAGCCAGGGAGGTCGGATGGGTCATGTGGATGAACAACATATACCATTCCTACAACTCCTGTTACAGGTGAGTAACCTGTATTTCTAGGGACATGGATATGTTGCTCATCCACACTGTCTGGCAGACTCTAGCAGTTCTCCGGGAGGGAGGGAGGCAGAGCACACCCCCTACTCGGGGAATAATGACTGGAGAACAGAGGCCCCAAAACCAGCATCCCGGCGTGACTCAAGGTCGATGTGGTAATGGGCAATGAAGGTGTGTGCCGACTTCCAGGTAGCAGCCCTGCAGATTTCCTGGATAGGGATGTCCCTGGAAGCAGCCACCGATGCAGCGGTATGGTGGGTAGAATGAGCTCTAATCCTTCTGGGAGGCTCCATGCCCACCAACCTATAGCAGAGATCTATGCAGGAGGTGACCCACCTGCCTATCATCCGCATGGCTGCAGGTCTACCAGGTGCAGCTTCAGCGTAGTGACAAACAGCTGGCGAACCTCTCCCTGAATTTCAGCCGTCCACTCCTTATAATAAGCAAGCGCTCTTCTAGGGTCCAAAGTATGGAGCCTATATTCGGCCTCCGAGGTGTGACTGGGGTAGAACACCGGCAGAGTCAACACCTGGTTAAGGTGAAACTCCGATACCACCTTCGGAAGGAATTTCGGGTGGGGACGCAGGACAACCTTGTCCCTGGGGAAGACCACATAAGAAGACTCAATGGAAAGCGCCTGGAGCTCTCCCATCCTTCTGGCTGACGTGATAGCCACCAAGAAGGCAGTCTTCCACGACAAGTGAGAGATGTCACACCTGTGCATCGGTTCGAATGGCTTGCCCATGAGCTTAGCCAATACCAGCAGTAGATCCCACGGAGGTGGAGGTTCTCACACCGGAGAGGAAATGTGATCAAGACCTTTGAAAAAGCGCCCGACCACCTTCTCCTGTGCCACCAACTGCTTCCCGGCCGCGCCCGGTAAGCAGAGATGGCTGCCAGGGGCACCTTTAGGGTCGTCGACCGAAGCCCAAGCTGAGAAAGGGACCACAGGTATCCAGAATGCTTGCCAAGGAGCAGGAGAAAGGGTCCAGGCCCTTGTCCTGACACCAAATGGAGAATCTCTTCCATTTAAAGGCATAGCATTTCCTGGTCGACTCCTTACGGGAAGCCTCAACAACGTTGAGGACCTCATCAGAAAGACCCAAGGCCTGGAACTCTAGCCGCTCAGGAACCAGGCCGTCAGGTCCAGGGATTGAAGGTCCGGATGGAAAACCTTCCCCTGACTGACTGAGATCAGGTCCGGGCAGGCTGGAAGCCGCCTCGGGAGCCTGGAGCCAAAACTGAGGTGATCTGGATACCAGAATTGGCGGGGCCAGTCTGGGGCTACCAGAATCATCTGCACCTTGTGGATCAAGGGGAAGGCGTAGAAAAGGCCCGGGGTCCACAACCTCGAGAAGGCATCCCCTTGTAGCAAGCCCTTCTGAGGGGGGCGGGCATGAAAAAGCCTCAGCTTCGTATTTTCCCTGGAGGCAAACAGGTCCACCTGAGGCATGCCACAATGGGAGAACAGATCTTGTACTACCTCCAGTAGGAGAGACCACTCATGACACGCAGCTCCTATCCGGGTTAGGGCATCAGCCAGAATGTTGGAGGCTCCTGCCACATGGATGGCAAGGAGATCTTCCTCCAGGTTGCGCACGAGGGACCAAATGCGGAGAGCTTCCCTGCACAGGGGCAAGGAGCGCGTCCTGCCCTGGCGATTTAGGTAGTACATGGTCGTGGTATTGTCCATCTGGACCTGGACCACTTGACCCCGTACAAACAGAGCGAAGGCGGTGAGGGCTAGACGTACCGCTTGAAGCTCAAGCAGGTTGATGTGGCATTGGGACTCCCGAGGGGACCAGAGGTCGTGCGCTCTGTGCTCCCCCAGATGGGCACCCCAACCCATCAGAGAGGCATCGGTCAATAGAGAGACCGTCAGCTCGGGGCAGACAAACGGGATACCCTCCTGCAGATGAGCTTGAACGATCCACCACTGGAGAGCGTTCCACATCTCCTGGGTCACTGTCACTGGCTGATCCAAAGGACCGGAGCGCTGTGATCATTGGCTGGCCAGTCCCCATTGTAGGGCACACATGTGCCAATGGGCCCAACCTACCACGCTGGTGCAGGCCGCCATGAGGCCCAGGAGGTGCAGGAAGTCCCGGGCAGGGCGCAATTGCTCAACCTGAAATGATTGGGCAAAGGAGGAAAGAACCTCTGCCCTGTCCGCCGGGAGCCATGCTCTGGCTCGCAGAGTCTCGAGCTCTGCCCCAATGAATCTGATCACCTGCTTTGGCACGAGTTCTGACTAGGCCTCGTTGATAAGGAGGCCAACTTGAGAGCAAACCTGGAGGGCCAGATCCCTGGACCGCTCCACCTCCATTCTGGAGGAGGCCGCAATCAGCCAGTCATCCAGGTAGGGGTACACCCGGACCCGTCGGCGCTGCAGGAATGCTGTCACCACTACCATGCATTTGGTGAAGACCCTGGGAGCTAGCGAAAGGCCGAAGGGCATGGCCCGGAACTCATAGATGGACCCCTCTGCTCTGAAGCGGAGGAATCGCTGGTGGGACAGACGGATTTGGACGTGAAAGAACGCATCGTGGAGGTCCAGAGAACAGAACCACATGCCTCGTTCCAAGGATGGAATGATCTGAGCCAGAGTGACCATCCTGAAGGTTTGAGACCTTAGGAGCCCGTTCAGGTCGTGCAGGTCTAGAATGGGGCACCAGCCCCCCGTCCGTTTCGGCACCAGGAAGTACCTGGACACAAACCCTGGGACTGGTGGAGGATCCGCCACCTTCCTGATCACCTCCTTTTCGAGGAGCAAGGCTATGTCGGCTCGATGGGCCGACAGAGGTTGCGGACCCCGTAACCCCCCGTGGGACGACGGCTCAGAAGGGCGGGGCCTGCTCGAACTCCAGAGGCAGGCCCTTCCTTACCACTTCCAACACCCAACTGTCCGTGGCGATAGCAGACCAGGCGGAAAGAAAACGGCGGAGCCATCCCTCCCCCCCCGGGGAAGCGACGAGATTGGGGGCGACACCCCTCAACCAGTCACTGGGCAGGCTTGGAGGAAGGACTGGCCGAGGGACCTCCTGGGCCTTTTCCTCCCGGCTTCCTGTTAGAGGAAGCTGCAGGCTTGGCTTTGGGTGCCAAGTGCAAGTCTGCTGGCCCTGATGCTGGTGTTGCTGGGCCGGACGTGCCTCAGGGGCAGAAGGGCGAAAGGACTTTTGTTGCTGTCGACGGCCTTTGTCCTTCTGAGCAGACGTGACCGAGTCCAAGGTGGCACTGGACTTTTCGATTCTCTGGAGGTGGCCTTCCACTCCAGGGCCGAACAGGTCAATCCCCAGGAAAGGGACGTCTGCCAACTTGTGCTAGGTATCCGCCGTAAAGGTGGATATCCTCAGCCAGGCTCTGCGGCGCATGGCCACTGTGGCCGCTACTGACCGGGCACACAAATCAGTGATGCCCAGGGAGCAGTTTGGCCACCGCCCTTCCCTGATCCCGCACCTGCCTGACCATAGTTTGGAGGTCAGCCAGGAAATGAGGAATCACCTCATCCAGGGAGCCCAAAAGGGCGTGTGAAAAGTGTGCCATCAGGATGGCCAAGCTGGCCTGACGAAGGCCTAGGGAGGAAGCGGCGTAAACTTTCCGCCCAGAGTAGTCCAGCTTCTTGGACTTCTTTTCGGGAGGCTTGTCCATGTCCCGAGCGCTCCCGGAGCGCTGGAAAACGCCATCGGTCACGAGCCCCTCCACAGAGGGGTACTCCGAGAAACCGGAGAGTGGCCTAAGGTGCTGGACAAGAAGCTGGCCGCTGCCATAGCTCCAGAGCCAGGCCAACAATTGCTTCGTCCACCAGGAAGGCCTTTGTGTGGGAATCCCCTTGGTCCAGTATCTCCGTGAGGGGATACTTGGCCCATTTGGAAACGGGTTCAAGCTTCATCCCAGTGGATTCTGAGATGAGCCGAAACATTCCCAAAAACGAGGATGGGCTCTCGTCCACTGACTGACCTCCGGCAGACTCCAAGTGGTCTGGAGAACAAGGAGTCATCATCAGACTCCGAGGAGTCTGTGAACAGCTGCCGAGCGCATGAGCCGCCCTCCACCTGCCGAGGTCGATCAGGAGTGAGGGTGACAGACAACCGATGAGACAAGCCCTGACCCGACCAAGAATCGTTGGTCGGGGCCCCAAATTTAGGTTGTGGAGACAGGGGTTCCACCACGATGGGTGGCGCAGCTGGTTCCAGCCGAACAACCGGTGCCGGCTTCGGCTCCTCTACCACTGTGAGGGGTTCATTCAGCCGCTCCAGTGACAACCACTTAATGGCCGAGGAAGACGACGGAGTCGGCCTATTCCCGGTCAAAAGGAGCTGCTGCCACACATTAGCTCCTCGTAGCGCCGACGCAATTTGCACCGGAGACTATCCTCCAAAGAGGACGAAGACGAGGATGAGCGGCGCTGCCGCTGTCCATGGTGCCGAGACAGAGACCACAGATGTCGGTGGGATCGGCTGGACCTGGAAGAGGTCAGAGACAGAGACCTTTGGTGTTTGAGGGTGGGTCTGAGAGGGGGCAGGGGAAACCCATTCCTCTCTGGGTTCAGAGACCTTAACCGGGGACTCCGGCACAGGAGGCACAGCCAGGTCCTCTGTTTCCACCACGGAACCGTGAAGAAGGGTTGCCTGCTTCTCCAGTCGACAGATCGTCCGTGAGTCGAGAAAAATCTCGACCGCGTTGATGGTTGTCTCGACCCGTGACATAGCCCGGACACCATGAAATGTGACCTTACCCACATAACCTCGACCCGAGAGTAGTGTATCAACTTTCTGGGGAAGGGACCTCTCCTGCTGCCACGAATGCTGATGGTGGGATTTACCCTTGGGGTCCTTTTTGGACAGAGAGGAATGTCCTTAAGGGCCTTCTCCCTTGGTGGAGAGGAATTGGCAAAGCTCTTTGAAAGAAGCTGTGTAGGAGGATTCCAAGGAGAGCGGGATAAATGCAGGGACCGAGGATGATGATGATGATGATGATGATGATGATGTGGCCTGGGCCTCCTCCTAGAGGGCGATCATCTGCTCTAGCTGTTCCGCCGAGCCCGCAGCCGCGGACACCGCCCAACGGGCCTCATTAGACTTAACCAGAGGATAACATTTCTCGAGTCACCCCAACAGTAACCAGACAGCGCGGTCCTCCAAGACTGAAGCTGAAAAGGACTTGCACAACTCACAAGCCTGTGAGTCATGGCAGAGTCCAAGGCAATAAACACACATGGCATGCGGATCGGTCCGGGACATCTTATGCCCACAGGGGGCACCAACGAAATCTGGGAGTCGATTTGTCCATCACAGCCCGAGGGAAGATATAGACCGAAGTCTTGTAAATCGTAAAATAAGTTTCATATTAACCGAAGAGTATGAATCCAGCCTAAAACGCAGAGTGCTAAGGAGGGAACCTGAGCTTCCAAGCGGTAAGGAAGATCTGGTGTCATGGGGCGGAACAGAGAGTTTTACCACCTGGGTGGGTGGGAGAAGCCAGCTTGAAGACCTTCCGGCAACATTTAAAGCAGCAAGGAACCTGCCAATAAGTGTGGATTGAACATATCCACGTCCCTAGAAATGCCCTTCAGACCCCCAGTCAAAACAGTCAGTGCCAAAGAAGGGGACATCAACCAATTTTGTGCTGGCTTTTCACCGTGAGGATGGATATCTGCAGCCAGACATTGCGATGCATCACTATGGAAGCTGCCATGGAAAAGACGCAAGACTCTATATCCAAGGGCATCATGAGTAGGTGTTTAGCCAGCACCTAACCCTGGTCCATGATCATTTTAACCACCAGCTGCAGGTCAGCAATGAGGCAATGGAGGACATGGTCCAAACCTCCCATGAGGAAGTGGCCGAAGTTGGCCATCAGTGTGTAATTCGCCTGACAGTGACCCAGGGAGGGCATCGCATACATTTTCTTTGCAACATGGTCCAGCTTTTTGGACTCCTTGAGAAGACACCCGTCCACATCCTCAACATACAAAGTCTGCCACCAACCCATCTGCCTAGGGGTGGTCTGAGAAACTGGACAAGCAGCTAGTAGGGACCGCATACTTGCCGACCATACAGACAGAGGGTGCCGCACAGAGGACAGGATGCTGCCAAAGCTCCACAGCAAGTCCTACGATGGCATCATCCACTGGAAAAAGCAACCCTGGGGATTCGAGCCTGTCCAGAATTTCAGTGAAGGGATATTTAGACCTCTTCTGAACTGGTTCCAGAGCCATCTTCATGAACTCAGAAATCAACCCCAGCATAGCCCCAAATGACACCCATGGTCAGCTCATCAGATTTACAGTCAAAGCCATGGGTTGAGGACAACATGCAGTACGCATCAGAGTCTGAAGACTCTTCGAATTTGTCACTCGTCCGCTTCTCACCATGTACCACTCAGGACTCATCCAAGTGGGTAATCTCTGACAACCAGCCTCGCAAGCCTGAACCCGGATGAAGCCTTTTCGGGCTCACTGCAATAGCTGCCATGGCAAAAGTTCCACACAGGATAAGGGGAGAGATGGATGTCAGTAACACTTGTCTCAGCAGGACTGGAATGAGCTGTACCGGAGGAAGCAAAGGGATCACAGGGGTCAAGGGTAGGGCCCTACCCTGCCCATTCTAGGCCCATTACTGCAACCTCAGCTCCTCACAGCACTAACGCAACCTGCCATGGTACCTCTCCTCATTAAGAGGAGAAAGAGTAGCACCTGCAGTGCTGCCTTACAGAATATGGGGATCAGGAATGCGAGGAATCCATCAACAGACCAGGATCTTACCCAAAACAAGCTTGGTAGAACCTGAGCACACCAGACAGCTGCTGAGTGATCGAGGGAATCACGGAGGCGAGAACAGCGTGCTCGGTCTTACTCCCATCACTGAAGGCAGGATTTCTTTGCTTTCTTTTTGCTACTGTGGCAGGTGGGACCCTCCCCAAAGGTCCCTGAAAGTCCTGGAGAACAACACTCCAACACTGGCCCCAACCACTAGAAGTGTTGAGGCAGAGTAGGCCATCACAGCAGCTTGGGCCGCCACCTCTTCCACTGCTGTGAGCTGGGCGTCCTAACACAGATCACCTTGCAGACGTCAGAGTAAACTGGGTGGAGGTGGGGGGGTTGTCATGTTCAGCTTTACAAGATGACATACGTAGCAGTCTACAAGGGACAAGGGTAACAGGATCTGCATAGGTTGCAGGCAGAAACGTTGTGCCCTGCCATGAGGCAGTAAATCCATAAAGTGTGCAGTCAGTCCTCAACATCTTCTGGTTGCACTAAATGCAACTCTTAAATCCTCGACACTATCTGGAGTCCTCCCAGTCCTTTACCGCATCACTGACTAGGTGGAACCAACACATATACACAAAAGTTAGAAAACAGGTTTGCCAATGGCACACTTTAAACAGGCCTACACTACGCACACAGCTACAAAGCAGGAGACGAGACTCTTCCAGAAAGGAAGATCTGACATCATGAGGCGCAAGCGAGGAGTTCACCACCCAGGTGGGTAGGAGAAGCTTGGCTTGAAGACACTGGCAGATCTGGAGAGGAGGGAACATTGCCATAGTGTGGCTATACTGCACCATATCCACATCCCTAGAGGTACTTGTTATTTGTAATATTTAGTACACTAATAGGAAAAAGTGAAAAAACTACACAACGCTAAAGTCAGAAGATAATTTGTGTTAATACAGTGGTTGCAAGCTTTTTATTATAATAAACAGAGTGTTACTCTTTAAAGCAGTAGTGCAAAAAAGTTATTCCAAAAACCTGCTTTTCTGCTATGGTTACGAAAAATATTGGAAGAACTCTTGATTTAGGTTTTCTGATGATTCCTTTGCTGCATAAGAAAAAATTACTCACCTTAGTAATTATATTTGTTCTAATGGAGTCTTGCTGTATTCTGACTATTGCAGTGATTCCTAACCTTTGAACTGCCCCGGAGAACTAAGGGTTAACTTTCCATGCAGGGCATGGAACGCTGAGCTCGAGCTCGGTTGAACTCTCTGTCTGGAGTGTTTTGAACTTAAACTGTCAGATTCTTATGAGCCCAACTAAACTAAAAATTATATGTGGAAATGGTAAAAATTATACTATACTAGCCAACTAGGTGAAAACGTTTCGGATTCCCAAGGAAGACTCAAGTCAGGAAATCCAAAAACTAAACTCAATGTACTAAAAAAATAAATAAGCAACCAAACAAAAGGACGGAGGGTGCCAGGAAATACACCCCTGGGGTGCAACACTGCACCTGCCCACCCACTTCCCAAAAACAGGTTCTGAGAGGGGAGGCAGGAAGGGAGGTCAGAATACAGCAAGACTCCATTACAAGAAACAATTACTAAGGTGAGTAATTTTTTCTTCAAACACGATGTCTTGCTGTATTCTGACTATTGCAGACTACCAAACAGTACCTCCACGGAGGAGGGACAGAACCTACTTTAAGAATAGCCTCTGAAGTACTGCTGTGCCAAACCGAGCATCACTCCTAGCCTGGATATCCAGAGAGTAATGCTTGGTAAAGGTATGGACCGTTTTCCAGGTGGCTGCTTGACAAATTTCTAGGAGAGGAATATCCCTGGCCGCAGCCAGGGAAGCCGCTGTACCTCTTGAGGAATGAGCCCTCAGGCCTGAGGGTGGAGTTTTTCCCCAGTTTTTCACAGTAGAATTATGTGCAAGATACAATCCACCTAGCAAGAGATCTTTTGGTGGCAGGTTTGCCCTTTCCCACTTCTCCATAAGTGAGGAACAACTGGAGGGAGTCACACCTGTGACCCTTGGTACGTTCTATGTAGTAACTAAGGGCTCTTTTGACATCTAAACTGTGTAGCCTCCTCTTTCCTGAGGAAGAATGCTCAGTGAAGAACACAGGGAGAGACACAGACTGGTTTAAATGGAAGTCAAACCACTTTGGGCAAGAACCTTCTATTTGTTCTAAGGACCACTTTGTCCCTATGAAAGGAGATAAAATCAGGTTCCACTGACCGGGCTTGCAATTCACCGATACGCCTGACAGAGGTCATGACTACCAAGAACACAGTTTTCCAAGTTAGTACTTAAGCTCTGCTGAAGACATAGGCTCAACGGGGGGTTGCATAAGCTGAGCAATGCAAACATTCAAATCCCGGGCAGGGGCAGGGTCTCTAAAGGGGGGACTGGTGTGAAACAATCCTTTCAAAAACTTACAGAACACAAGATGGGAACATAGTGAGGAAGGCTTCCCCACAGACAAAAATGCAGAAACAGCTGACAAATGTACCTTGAGAGTAGCTGGTCTGAGGGCCAAGGCCATTAAGATGGACCATATAATCCAGAACCGTAGGAAATTCAGCAGTGTCTGGAAAGATATTCTGCTTAGAACACCAAATGCTGAATCTTTTCCATTTGGAGTTGTAAGTCTTTCTGGTGGAGGGCTTTCGAGAAGCCTTGAGGATGTCCAGAACCTCTTGGGAAAGATGCAGATCTGCAAACTCAATCTTCAAGAGCCATGCCTTGAGATTGAGGGACTGAAGATTGGGGTACCAAATCCTCCCGAGAGGATGTTAACAGGTTGTAATTCCTGGGAAGAGACAGGGGGAGATGGACTGCCAGGGACAGCAAAAGAGGGTACCAGGGCTGTCTGGCCCAATCCAGAGCAACCAGAATCACCTTGCAAGGTTGAGACCTTATTTTGTCTAAAACTTTGAACAGGAGTGGGAAGTGTGGGGTCGGGGGGCATACAGAAACTTCCCTTCCCACTTCAGAATCAGGGCATCCAGGAGCACTGAGCCCAAGACTGGAGGTCTGCCACAAACGAGAGAAAGCTGGTGATTGTCTGGAGCTGCAAAGAGATCAATCTCTGGAGTGCCCCACCTTGAAAAAATCACTTTCAACACCTGAGGGTCCAGGGACCATTCGTGATGGGCCTGAGAAATCCTGCTCAGTGCATCTGCTAGCACATTGTCCTTGCCTGGAAGGTGAACTGCTACCAGAGAGGCTTGCAGGGAGTAAGCCAGGGACCACAATTTCATTGCTTCTGTGCACAAAGCCGTGGACAGATTGCCTCCCTGCTTGTTGATGTACCACATGGTGGTAGTGTTGTCTGTTCTGACTTGAATCACCTTGTTCTGAAACAGACTGTGAGAACACTTTTAGAGCTAGAAAAACTGCCCTGAGCTCTAGAAGATTGATGTGTAGCAGGGATTCTTGAGGGGACCACAGACCCTGGGCAGTGAGGGACCCCAGGTGGGCTCCCCAGCCCAGAAGAGAAGCATCCGTGGTAAGGACCACTGAGCAACAAAAGGAACATCTTGCCTTAAATTGTCCTGATCCTGCCACCACTGAAAGGCCTGGATCAAGGTCGAAGTCACTGGAATCAGTTTGGTAAGGGAGTCCTTTCTCTGAGACCAGTAAGCTCTCAGGTGGAACTGAATATCCCTCATCTGGAATCTTGCCCCTTGGACCACTGCTGTTGAAGCCACCATGTGGCCCAAGAGCTGGAGGAAATGCCTTGCTGGTCGAGATACCTGAAGACTGAAGGAAGAGGCTAGTTCCATAAGAGCCCTTGCCCTTTCTAGGGGAAGAAAGGCTCTTGCTCTGAGTGTGTCCAGTTCTGCCCCTATAAAAGTAAGGAGCTGGACTGGTTCGAGAACTGACTTGGGAAGGTTGAGAAGAAATCCTAGGGAAGTGAGCACTTTCTGGGTCACTTGCAGGCGAGACCTGACTTGGTCTGGAGACTGACCCCCTAACAGCCAATCATCCAGATAAGGAAAATGGAAATCTTTTGCCTTCTTAGAAAGGCAACTACTACTGCCAGGCACTTTGTGAAAACCCTTGGACCCGAGGTTAGGCCAAAGGCATTACGCTGAACTGATAGTGGCCTGAGGGCAACTCGAACCTGAGGTACTTTCTGCGAGAGCACCTGATGGGAATGTGGAAATAGGCATCTTTGAGGTCCAGGGAGGCTAGCCAGTCCCCTGGCCTTAGAGAGGGAAGGATTATTCCCAGAGTTCTCATCTTGAACTTTGGTTTTAAAAGATGTTTCTTCCGATATCTGAGGTCTAGGATGGGTCGCCACTCCCCTGTCTTTTTGGGGTCAGGAAGTACCTGGAGTATTGTCCTTTGCCCCAGTGTAGGGAAGGTACTCTCTCTATAGCTCTTAAAGCTAGGAGAGAAGAAACCTTTGCCTTTAGGGCAAGAGTTTCCAAAAGATTTGCGGATGGAAAAGATCTGGCTCTCATCTTTGGATATTTTTTCAAGCAGAGTACCAGTCCCTGGCTTACTACTTCCAGGACCACTTGTCTGATGTAACAGACATCCAGTCCTGGACAAAGAAAGCCAGCCTGCCGCATACTGGAATAGGAGAATCGACCCGGGCAGACCCATCAGGTTATCTGCTTGGCAGAGGCTTTAGGCTGAGGGGAGGATGCAGGCCTGCTCATCCCCCTTCTGCCTCTCCCTCTGAAGAACCCCCTCTGTGAAAATGAAGAGGCCTGTGCTTGGTAAAAAGGCCTTTGAAAAGGCCTGCCCCTGCCCCTAGACTGCTGCCTTTGAGGAGTTGCCTGCTTTTCCTTGGCCTGAGCACTCCTGAAAGTGGTCCTGTACTCGTCCATCTTTTTCATGTAATTCTCTGTCTGTTCCCCAAACAGAGAATTACCCACCACAGGCAAATCCATTGCTTTAGCCTCGGTGTCCTGCGAGAGGCTAGTACATCTAAGCCAAACCATCCTCCGAAGAGCCATAGATGTAGCCATGACTCTTGATGAGACATCATTAGAGTCCACAGCAGCATGAAATTGCACTTTAGATGTCTCAATCCCATCTGCAGCCACTGCCTCCAGCTCCTTGGCTAGCTGGGGGGAGACCTGTTTAGCCAGTGCCAGTACAGTGTCCCACCTGAACTTCTGGTACCTGACTGTATAGGCCATGTAATTCACCTGCCTGAGTCCCAAAGAAAATGCCATGTTCTGCTTCATTGCCATGGCATTAATCTTCCTGGAGTCCTTGTCAGGGGGGTGTGAAGCCAAGGGAATATTTGCCTTGTCACAGGCAGCAGCCTGCACTACCCAAACATGGCTGCATTGCTGATATAAGAACTCAGTGTCTCAGCCCGAGAGTGTATACCTCTTGTCCATCCTTTTATCCACAGGAGGAATAGTGTTAGGAGACTAAGATTTTTTGTGTCAGTTTCCCAAAAGATTTATGGAGGGGAACAGACAGTCTCTTGGACTCTGGGATATCCATCATCTCTACATAATCAGGCTCTTCTTGATCTTCCACAGCCTCCTCCATAGGAAGCTGGAGGGTTTCAGCCACTTTCCTGTAAAACATAAAATGGAAAGGGGCCTCAGAAAGCCTAGGAGGGGAACACCTGATGGTTTGTCTGGGGAGATGTCCGGTTCCACAGGCACATCCAGACCTTCATTGACATCATAATCCTCAAATTCCCCTTCCTCTTCAAACTCAGGTTCATAAAATTCTTCAAGGGTATACTCTTGAACCGGGGGGAACCAACCGAACCAAACTCCTGCCAGGAGGAGCCAGATCAGTCAGAACCAGACGGAGCGATTCCACAATTTGAATCGACCTGGCCATCTCTTCGGCGGTCGGAACATGAACCTCTAGATCCGAACCAGTTGATTTATCCTTGCGCTCTCTTTTTGTCAGAACCGATCCCTCGGAATCGGCTCTCCTTTTGCCCGAAGTATCGCCCTGGTCAAAGGGCACTCCTCCTGGTTCGGTCGAAACCGAACCGGGCTGGCCATCCGGGTCAGCGGACTTCACGGCCTCCTTTTCCCTCAGTCTACCTAATCTCTTCGAGGGTAGATTTGGGAAAATTTACATATTTGGCAGTCTGAATCAAGGTGGTCAAACCCCAGATAATAAACACAGGTGGTGTGGGGATCGGCCTCGGCAAAGACCTCCCCACACTCACTGCAGCGTTGAAACCCAGTGGGCCTGATTTTTTTTTTTCTTGGGTTTCTCAGACATGGCCAACCTAACCAAACTTACCCTTTTTTCGGCAACCGCCAGGCCAGACTCCCTTATCGGTTCCCAACCATGTCACGAGTATGGGAAAAAAACGCTCAACACATTTTTTTTTTTTTTTTTTAAAGAACCGGTAACCACACTAAATATAGCAAAATTCACAATCAAATGAACGGTTCAGGCGAACCGACCGCACTTTTACAAGTTCCACACAGAAAATATAGAACAATTCCTATCTAGTACTCACGGCACCACAGACAGAGACTGAATCTGCTATGTGGACACTTCTTTTCGGTTTAAACAGACGAAAAACTGAACACTTCAACCGACTTCTAACCAAGCTGAAGGAGAAATCTTCGGGGTGACCATTCAGTGAGGCGGAGTAAAGAATATACAGGTTACTCACCTGTAACAGGAGTTCTAGGAATGGTATATGTTGTTCATCCACACTGTCTGGCAGGTATCCTTGCCGCTTTAAATCTTGCCGGAAGGTCTTCAAGCTGGCTCCTCCCACCCACCCGGGTGGTAAAACTCTCGACTCCGCCCCATGACGCCAGATCTGGCCCGCTGGAAGCTCAGGTTCAGCGTCAAAGCCGGGAGGTCGAGTGGGTCGTGTGGATGAACAACATATACCATTCCTAGAACTCCTGTTACAGGTGAGTTAGAAAAAATTACTCACCTTAGTAATGTTGTTTCTTCTAATGGAGTATTGCTATATTATAGACATTAGCAGTTTGATCCAGCTCTAGAACTGCCCCGGAGTGAAATGGTTAAAACCATTCCAAAATAGAATTTTGGCACGAGAGCAGCTCTATCTGCGTCATTTCAAACTTGAACTGTCAGATCTTTACGAGCCAAACTCACTAAGGTCTGTGTGGAAGCTGTAACCTACACTAGCCAAATGGCTACCTAAATAATAACAACCACTGATGGGCCCAACACCCAAGACTCAAGTCAGGGGACCAGAAATACTAACACCATTCTAATAATATGAAAATGGAACATAAGTATAATAAAACACACACACGCGAACACATACACACCCCCAAAGTCCCAAAGGGGACAAAATGCTAACAGGACATAAGTAGTGCCCACACTAAGTTGCCCGCACCCCACCAAGTAGAGGTTCTGAGAGGGGCAGTTGGGGTCTATAATATAGCAAGACTCAATTAGAAGAAACAACATTACTAAGGTGAGTAATTTTTCTTCAAACATGAAGTCTTGCTATATTATAGACATTAGCAGAATACACAGCAGTACTCCATGGAGGAGGGCAGGAACCCTACTTAGGGAATAGGCTCTGAAGAACAGCTGTGCCAAACCGCAGTGGCCTCCGGCCTGGACATCCAGGAGTACTGCTTGGCAAAAGTGTACCGCTTTTCAAGTAGCAGCCTGGCAAATCTCTAATAAGGATATCTCTGGCGGCAGCTAGAGCGCAGCTGTACCCTGTGAGAATGAGCCTCAAACCGGGGCTCTGCCCACTTTCGATAACAAAATTGACACAAGAGACAATCCACCTGGCTATTGATCTCTTAGTGGCAGGTTTGCCTTTCCCAACTTCACCATAGGTAAGGAAAAGGAGGGATTCAACCTGTGACCTTTGGTACGCCTACATAACAACTAAGAGCTCTCTTAACATCCAGGCTGTGCAACCTCCTCTCACCCAAGAGGAGTGATCAGTGAAAAATACTGGAAGGGAGATAGATTGATTAAGATGGAAATCTGAAACCACCTTAGGCAAAACTTCATATTAGTCCTAAGGACTACCTTATCCCTGTGAGAAGAAATAAAGTCAGTCTCCACTGACAAGGCTCACCAATTCACTTATGCGTCTGGCAGAAGTGATAGCCACTAGAAAAACAGTTTTCCAAGTTATACTTAAGCTCTGCAGAAGACAGAGGTTCAAAAGGGGTTGCATTAACTGGGCAATGCAAACATTAAGGTCCCAAGCAGGGCCGTTCGTAAAGGAGGATTAGTGGAGTAATCCTTAAAAACTTGGAAAACACAGGATGAGAGGAAGAGGATGACTTTCCTGCTGACACAAAAGCAGACACAGCTGCCAAATGAACTCTCAGGGTAGCTGGTCTGAGACCCAAGGAATTAAGATGTACCATGTAATCTAACAAAATGGGCAATTCAGCAGATTCTGGGGAAATATTTTTCCCAGCACACCAAATAGAAAACCTTTTCCATTTAGAACTATAAGTAGCCCTAGTGGAAGGCTTTCTGGAAGCCTTTAGGATCTCAAGAACACCCTGAGAGAGGTGTAAATCAGCAAACTAACTCCTCAAGAGCCAGGCCTTGAGATTGAGGTATGAGGTCGGATACCAAACCTTCCTGGGCACAAGTCAACAGATTGTGATTCCTGGGAGGCACAGGGGAAGATGGACTGTCAGAGACAGAAGAAGTGGGTACCAGGGCTGCCTGGCCCAATCCGGGGCAATCAGAATCACCCTGCAAGGCTGAGATCTGATTTGACTAGTACTTTGAATAGAAGGGGAAGCATAGAGGAACTTCCTCCCAATCCAGAAAAAGGCATCCAGGGGAACTGAGCCCAGCACTGAGGCCTGAAACAGAACAGAGGAAGTTTGTGATTGTTTGGGGCTGCAAAAGATCTATCTGAGGGATGCCCCACCTGGCAAAAACTATCCCCAGCACTTGAGGATCCAGGGACCATTTGTGATGGCCCTGGGAAATCCTGCTGAGGGCATCCGCTAGGACACTGTCCTTCCCTGGAAGATGAACTGCTTCGAGGGAAGTGTTCAGGGAACAGGCCAGAGACCACAACTTCATTGCCTCAGTGCACAAGGCCGAAGACAGAGTGCCCCCCCCCCCCGTTTGTTGATGTACCACATTGTTGTGGTGTTGTCTGTTCTGACTTGTATCACCTTGTCGTGGACAGATGCAGAAAAAGCTTGAAGAGCCAAAAGACAGCTCTGAGTTCCAGCAAATTGATGTGGAGCAGAGATTCCTGGGGGACCAAACTCCTGAGTGGAAAGGTCGCCCATGTGGGCTCCCCAACCCAGAAGGAAGCATCTGTAGTGAGAGTCAAGTCGTGAGAGGGAAATGAAGGGACCCGCTCTTAATTGCTCTGATCCTGCCACCACTGAGAGCTAGGATCAAGGTTCGAGTCACTGGGACCAACTTGGAAGGGGTCTTCTCTGAGACCAAAGGTTCTCAAGTGAAACTGAATGTCTCTCAACTGAAATCTGGCTCCCTGCACAACAGCTGTGGATGCAGCCATGTGCCCCAGGAGCTGCAGAAGTGTCTTGCTGGTCGAGACCTGCAGAGTGAAGGAAGAGGCCAGAGCCACTAAATTCTTACCTTTCTGGGGGAAGAAAGGCTCTGGCAGCTTTGTGTCCATTCTGCCCTATAAAGGAGAGTACCTGGACTGGTTCCAGAACCGACTTTAGTAGGTTTAGTAGAAAACCCAGGAGGTGAGAAGCTGCTGGGTGACCTGCAGGTGAGATTTTACCTGTTCTGGGGACTGGCCTACAATGAGCCAGTCGTCTAGATAGAAAACAGCAATCCTCTGCCTCCTTAAGTGGGCACACTGCTAGACACTTTGTGAATACCCTTGGAGCAGAGGTAAGGCCGAGGGCGTTATTGCCTGAACTGTAATGACCTGAGGGCGTTCGAATCTGAGGTACTTTCGATGGGATCTTCTGATTAGGACATGGAAATAGGCATCCTTGAGGTCCAGGAGGCTAGCCAGTCCCTGGCCTTAGGAAGGTAAAATCATTGCCAGAGTTACCATTTTGAACTTTGGTTTCAGAAGATGCTTGTTCAGATATCTGAGATCTAAAATGGGCCGCCATTCTCCTGTCTTTTTGAGGTAAGGAAGTATCTGGAATACGACCCTGCCCTGATGCAGGGAGGAACCCTTTCTACTGCTCTGAGGCTAACAGGGATGAGACCTGTTTCCAGAGCGAGGTCTCTAAGCACTTGCAGGTAGAGAAAGTCTGCTTCTCAACTTGGGAAACTTTTGAAGCTGAGAACTAGACCCTGGCTTCTACTTCCAGAACCCACTTGTCTGAGGTTAAAGAAGCCCAATTCTGACTGAAGTAGTCAGCCTGCCCCCACTGGTACAGGAGAATCGGCCCTGGGCACCCCATCAGGTGCCTGTTTGCAGGAGCTTTAGGCTGGGGGTGGGAGCAGGTCTGCCCACCCTCGTCTGCCCCTGCCTCTGAAGAAGCCCCTCTGAGCATAGGCAGGAGGCGGAGTCTGGTAGAAGGCCTGACAAGGCTACCCCTACCCTGGGGCATGCCTTTGAGGAGTGGCTTGCACGCTCCTTAGCCTGGGCACTCTTGTAAGTGTCCTATATTCATCATCTTCTTCATGTAGTTCTCTGTCTCCTCTCCAAACAGAGATTTCCCACCACAGGAAAATCCATAGCCTTAGTCTGGGTGTCCTGTGACAAACTAGTACACCTGAGCCAGGCCAACCTCTGAAAAGCTACAGATGTGGCCATGACCTAGAGGAAACATCATTAACATCCACAGCAGCATGAAACTGAACCTTAGAGGCTTCAATGCCATCAGCAGCCACCTGTTCTAGTTCACTAGCCAGCTGGCCATGGGCCTGCTTGGCACATTGCATAACAGTATCCCATCTAGATTTCTGATACCTAGCTACATAAGCCATATAATTTGCTTGCCTGAGTCCCAGAGAGGCTGCCATATACTGTTTTTTGCCATGGCATCAATCTTCCTGAATCCTTGTCAGGAGGATGTGAAGCCAAGGAATAAGCATCACAGGCAGCAGCCTGAACTACTCAACATGACTGCATTGCTGAGAAAGATTCTGTATCAGGCCTGACAATGTATACCTTCTGTCCATCTTTTTATCTACAGGAGGCACAGAATTAGGAGCTTAAAATTTTAATTGTTTGTTTCCTAAAAGACTTATGTAAAGGAATAGACAATCTCCAGACTCTGGAATATCCATCATTTCTACAAAATCAGGCTCCTCTTGCTCATCCACAGCCTCTTCTAAAAGGAAGCTGGAAGGTTTCAGCAACTTTTATAAAACATAAAATGAGATGGGGACTCAGACAGTATGGGAGATTCTAAAGGTCTGTCTGGGGAGATGTCTGGTTCAATGGGCACACCAGACCTTCCCAGCCACATTCATACTGTTCATAATCCTCCCCTCCTCTGGTTCATAAAATCCTCAATATCATAATCCTGAACCGTCTGGACGGACGAACCAACCTTTACCAGATAGTGAGTGGTTCGGACGGTCCCTAATTCAGTGACTGGACAATTTGTATGGCTTTTGCTATCTCTGCAGCAGTTGGAGGAAGGAATTTTGGACTCCAGACCTGCTGATTTTCTTATTTTCTTTACTGGAATTGGTTCCTCAGAACCAGCTTTTCTTTGCCCGAGGAAGTCTGGCCCTGGTCAGGGCACTCCCTCTTGGTTGATTGGCACCGAACCGGCTGGATCCGGTCCAGCGGACTTTTTAGCCTCTGTTCCCTAGGCCTGCCCAATCTTTCCAGGGTGGCTGCAGGAAATTCTTACATACCTGGCAGTCTGACTGGAGGTGGTCAAACCCCAGACATAAACACATGTGGTGTGTGGGTCAGCCTTGGCAAAGACTTCCCACAAACATCACAGTGTTGAAACCCAGTGGCCCGGTTTTTTCTTGGGTTTCTCAGACATAATACCAGCCTAACCAAAAACTTGCTCCTTTTAACGCAGTGCCAGGCAGTAAGACACCCTTATCGGTTCCTAACCGTGTCACGGGTATTGGAAAAACGAATAATCATTTCTTTTTTTTTTTTTAGAACCGATAAGAACCGGGAACCGTGACTTAAAATAGTAACTTTTAGTTTTAAATGAGTTTTAACCCACTGATCAGTTCAAAACCGAACCGATAACTTACAAGTTCCACAGACAAAACCTTCATTTACTTACGGTTACTACAGATAGAGCTTGAACGAACAGTTCTGTGTTAAGTATACAGGTTACTCACCTGTAACAGGAGTTCTAGGAATGGTATATGTTGTTCATCACACTCATTGGCAGGTATCTGCCGCTTTAAATCTTGCCGGAAGGTCTTCAAGCTTCACTCCTGCCCACCGGTTGAGTATAACTCGGCTCCGCCCCATGGCGCCAGATCTGGCCCGCTGGAAGCTCAGGTTGTGCGTGAAGCCGGGGAGGAGTCGGGTTGGAGTGGGTATGGATGAACAACATATACCATTCCTAGAACTCCTGTTACAGGTGAGTAACCTATCATTTATAGGACATGGATATGTTGTTCATCCACACTCATTGGCAGACTCTACTAGCAGTTCTCCGGGAGGAGGGGCAAGACGCTTTCCCCATATACTTACTTGGGAAAGAGAGACTGGAGAACGAGGCCCCAAAACCAGCATCCCGGCGTGACTCAAGGTCGATGTGGTAGTGGGTAATGAAGGTGTTTGCTGACTTCCAGGTAGCAGCCCTGCAGATTTCCTGGATAGGGACGTCCCTGAAGCAGCCACCTTGCAGCAGTATGGCGGGTAGAATGAGCTCTTATCCCTCTGGGAGGCTCCATGCCCGCCAACTTATAGTAGAGATCTATACAGGAGGTTACCCACCTGCTTATCGTCCGCTTGGCTGCAGGTCTGCCAGATGTCGCTTCAGCGTGGGTGACAAACAGCTGGCGAACCTCTCCCGTCTTCAGCCGTGCGCTCATATAATAAGCGAGCGCCCTTCTAGGGTCAGAGTATGGAGCCTATATTCGACCTCCGAGGTGACTGGGGTAGAACACCGGCAGAGTCAACACCTGGTTAAGGTGTGAAACTCCGACACCACCTTCGAAGGAATTTTCGGTGGGAAGCAGGACAACCTTGTCCCTGTGGAAGACTTGGTAAGGAGACTCGATGGAAAGCGCCTGGAGCTCTCCCATCCTTCTGGCTGACGTGATAGCCACCAAGAAGGCGGTCTTCCACGACAGGTGAGAGACACTCTGTGCATAGGTTCAATGGCTTGCCCATGAGCTTTGCCAGTACCAGCAGTAGATCCCACGGAGGTGGGGGTTCGCGGACTGGAGGAAATGTGATCAAGGCCTTTGGCAAGCCAGACCACCTTCTCCTGCGCCACCGACTGCTTCCGGCCCGCGCCTGCAAGCAGAGATGGCTGCCAGGTGCACCCTTAGGTCGCCGACCCAAGCCCTTGACTAGAAAGGACCATAAATAGTCCAAGATGCTTGCCAAGGAACAGGAGGAAGGGTCCAAGCCCTTGCTCTGACACCAAATGGAAAACCTTTTCCATTTGAAGGCATAAGCATTTTCTGGTCGACTCTCACGGGACGCCTAACTACATTGAGGACCTCGTCGGAAGCCACAAGGCCTGGAACTCTAGCCCGCTCAGGAACCGGGCCGTCAGGTGCAAGGGATTGAAGGTCCGGATGGAACACCTTCCCTGATTGATTGAGAGCAGGTCCGGGCGGGCTGGAAGCTGCCGCGAGTCCTGGAGCTGAGACTGAGGAGATCTGGTACCAGAACTGGCGAGGCCAGTCTGGGGCTATCAGAATCACCTGCGCCTTGTCCCTCCTCGCCTTTGAGAAGCACCTTGTGGATCCAGGGAAATGGGGAAAGGCGAAAAGAGGCCCGGGGTCCATTGCCTCGGAAGGCATCCCCTGCAGCGAGCCCTGCTGAGGGGGCGGGCATGGAACAGACTCAGCTTGCGTTCTCCATGGAGGCAAACAGGTCCACCTGAGGTGTGCCCCAAAGGAGAACAGATGCTGTACTACCTCCGGCAGGAGAGACCACTCTGTGGGATGCAGCCCCTATCCGCTCAGGGCATCGGCCAGGGTGTTGGAGGCTCCTGCCACGTGAATGGCTGGTCCGCCTCCAGGCTGCGCCACGAGTGACCGTCACGGAGAGCTTCCACGCCAAGCATGGAAGCGCGTCCGCTCCTGGCGGTTTAGATAGTACATGGTCGCGGGTATTGTCCGTCTGGACTCGGACCACTTGACCCCGGAGGAGCGGAGCAAAGGCGGTGAGAGCTAGGCGGACCGCTCGAGCCTCAGCAGGTTGATGTGGCATCGGGACTCCCGCGGGGACCAGAGGCCATGAGCCCGGTGTTCCCCAGATGGGCACCCCAACCCATCAGGAGAGGCATCGGGTCGATGCAGAGAGAGACCGTCGGCTCGGGCGGACGGACGGGATGCCCTCCTGCAAATGATCTGGAACGGTCCACCACTGGAGAGTTGCCCACATCCCCTGTGCCACCGACACAAGCTGGTCCAAGGATCGCAGCTGCCAGACCACTGGCTGGCCAGTCCCCACTGAAGGGATCGCATGTTCCAGCCCGGCCTAGCGGACCACGCTGGTGCAGAGCCGCCATGAGACCCAGGAGGCGCAGGAAGTCCCGACATGGCAATTGCCCAACCAGAAATGATCGGGCAAGGAGGAAAGACCTCGGCCCTGTCCGCCGGGAGCCGCTCTGGCTCAAGAGAGCCGAGCTGCGCCCGACATGAATAGAATCACCTGCCTGGCTCGAGTCTGACTTGGCCTGGTGATAAGGGAGGCCCAGTTGAGAGCAGACCTGAGGGCCAGATCTCTGGACCACTCCTCGCCTCCTTCCTGGAGGGAGCTGCTATCAGCCAGTCGTCCGGTAGGGTACACCTGACCCCTCGGCGCCCAGCAGAGGAATGCTGTCACCACTGCCATGCATTTGGTGAAGACCCTGGGAGCTGGAGACAAGCCAAGGGGCATGGCTTGAACTCTAAGAGGGATCCTTCCGCCGAAGCTTAAGGAATCTCTGGTGAGACGGACGGATAGGGACGGAAAAGAGGCCCTGCAAGTCCAGAGAGCAGAACCACCACGCTGCTCCAAGGATGGTATTATCTGAGCAGGAGATGACCATCCTGAAGGTTCGAGACCTTAGGAACTTGTTTAGGTCGTGTAGGTGGGGAATGGGCGCCAGCCCCCGTCCGCTTCGGAACCAGGAAGTACCTGGACACAAACCCTGGGTCTGAAGAGGTCCACCACCTCTCTTACCACCTCCTTCTGGAGGAGGAGAGCGGTCGTCGGCTCGGCGCAGCCAGTGAGGCTGGGGATCCAGGCTCCCGAGGGCGATGGCTCTGAAGGGTGGTGCCTGCTCGAATTCCAGAGGCAGCCTCTTCCCACCACCTCCAAGACCCACCTGTCCGTGGTAACAGCGACCAGGCGGAACGAGTGCGGAGCCGTCCCTCTAGTGGGACCCAGGGGAGTGAGGTGGCGGGGATGAGGGCGACACCCCTCAGCGTCACTGGGCAGAAGCTTTGAGGAGGGACCGGCCGAGGGACCTCCTGGGCCCTTTCCTCCCTGCCTCCTGTTAGAGGAAGCCGGCGGCTTGGGTTTGGGATGCCAAGGCCGAGCCTGCTGGCCCTGGACGTTGTTGGCCGGGCGCGGCCGGGGCACAGAAGGACCTAAAGGGCTTAGGCTGTGGTTTATGCCTTTGTCCTTCTGAGCGAAGAGACCGAGTCCAAGGTGGCATTGACTTCTCGATCCTCTGCAGGTGACCTTCCACCCCAGGGACGAAGAGGTCAGTCCCCAAAGGGAACATCCGCCAACTTGTGCTGGGTATCCGGGTAAAGGTGGATATCCTCAGCCAAGTCTGCCGAACGATAGCCACCATGCAGCCACCGATCTGGCACATGAGTCCCCATATCCAAAGCAGTCTGGAGCTGCTGTTTGGCCACTGCCCTGCCCTGGTCCCGCACTCCGCTTAACCGTGAGTCTGCAGATCGCATGGAAGATGAGGGATGACCTCATCCAGGGAGCCCAACAGGCATGAGAAAAATGTGCATGAGGACGGCTGAACTGGGCTGATGAAGACCGAGAGAGGACGCATGCGAGACTTTTCGGCCCGACACTAGTCCAATTTCTTGACCTTTGTCAGGAGGTTTGTCCACATCCCTGGCGTTGCCGGCCCGCCTGAAAACGCTGTCGGTAACCAACCCTCAGCAGTGGGTGTTCAAAACCGACAAGGAATCGGTAGGGGACCGCGTACTTTCCTGGCCAATCCTGGCCGAAGGCGCAGGGCAGGGCCAGGGCCTGCCAAAGCTCCAGTGCCAGACCCACTATGACCTCGGCCACGGAAAGGCCTCCGTCGGAGAATCTCCTGGGTCCAAATCTCCGTGAGGGATACCTGGCCGGTTTGGAAAGCAGGTTGAGCTCCATCCCGGTAGACCTCGGTGATGAGCAGGCAGTCCTAGGAAGGACGACGGCTATCGCTCCATTGACTGACCTCCTGAAGACTCCAAGTCCAGTCGCTTTTGAGAAAAGGAGGAATCATCTTCGGACTCGGAAGAGTCCTTGAAGAGCTGCTCTCTGGCCTGAGCCACCTTCACCTGCCGAGGTCGGGTCGGAGTGAGGGTAACTGACAGCGATGGGGTAGACCCTCAGCTTACCGGTGAATCTGGTCGGAGCCCCAATTGGTGGCTGTGGAGGCGGGGTTCCACCGGAATCGTGGAGCAGCTGGTTTTGGCCGAACAACCGCCTGGGTATAGGCTCCTCGGATAAAGTCGAGGGTTGTCGGGCCGGCGCCCGTGACAGTTACTTAATGGCGCGGGAAGCGACGGGTCGGCTTATTCCGGCCAGGAGGAGTTGTTGCAACATAAGGTCCTCGCGTCGCTGGACGTAATTTACGCCAGGCCTCCCTCATCCGAGGAGGAGGACGAGGACGAGACGGCGCGCCGGTTTATCAGCGTGCTTTAGACCGAGACCGCCTATGACGGTGGGATCGGCTGGACCACGAAGAGGTCCGAGACGAGTCCCGAATTTCCGAGGTCGGGTGCGGGAGGGTGTCGGCCGGAACCGCACTCCTTCGCTCGGATGGTCCATCCGAGGGCTCCGGAACCGAGGCACAGGCGAGCCCACGGGATCCTCACCTCCTGGGAACCGGGAGAGGAATCTCGGCTGCTAAAGGCGACAGCCCGTCCAATGGGTCAGAAAATCTCGACTTCATGGGTGGGAGTCTCGGTCCAGCTGACCTGGCGAAGGGTACCGTGAGGCCAGTGGGCGAGCGAGCGGTCGGACTTCAGCCACGGTCGACGGGGAGAGGACCTTCCCGCCTCCTGCGCCGCCGACGGAGGGACTTACCCTGTCCCTCTTTTTGGACCGAGAATAAGGTCCAGCAGACGCAGGCCCTTCTCCTTTAGTGGAGAGGGACAGACAAAGCTCCTAAAAGAAGCCGTGTAGGAAGAACCCAGAGAGAGCGGGATAAATGCCGCGGCCGAGGAAGATACGGCCCGCGCCGCCTCCTCTTCGAGGGCGACCATCCGCTCGAGCTGATCCGCCGAGCCCGCCGCCGCGGACACCGCCAACCGGGCCTCCTTGGACTTCACCGGAGGGAAACGCTTCTCGGGACGGCCCAGTTGCAATCGGGCAGCCGCGGTCTTCGAGGGGCGTGGGCCGAAGATGAGCACAGGTCGCCAAGCCTGCGGGTGGTGTACTCAAGGCCTAAAGTAGACACACGTGGAGTGTGGATCCGTCCGAGACATCTTTCTGCCCGCATGGGCATCTCCCAAACCGGGAGTCGATTTGTCCATCGCAGTCATGAGGGTTAGAAGACTGAAAGTCTTTTTGCAAAATTTATTTTTAAATCCGTAAACGGAGAAATAGGAACAGTCACAAACGCAGAGCGTTAAGGAGGGAACCTGAGCTTCAAGGTAAGGAAGATCTGGCGTCATGGGCGGAGCCGAGTTATACCACCCGGTGGGGGAGGAGCAAGCTTGAAGACCTTCCGCAAGATTTAAAAGCGGCAAGGATACCTGCCAATGAGTGTGGATGAACAACATATCCATGTCCCTAGAAACTATTCTCGTTAAATCCAACCGAGAAAACACTTTTAAACCGAGAAATGAACCAGCAGAAGAAGAAATCTCCGGAGCGACTGTTCACTGAGGCGGAGTAAAGAATCTGACAGTTCAAGTTTGAAATGACACAGATAGAGCTGCTCTCGTGCCAAAATTCTATTTTGGAATGGTTTTAACCATTTCACTCCGGTGCAGTTCTAGAGCTGGATCGAACTGCTAATGTCTATAATATAGCAAGACTTCATGTTGTTTGAACCTGTATTTCTAGGGACATGGATATGTTGTTCATCCACACTGTCTGGCAGACTCCTAGCAGTTCTCCGGGAGGAGGGAGGCAAGGCGCACACCCCCTACTTAGGGAATAGAGACTGGAGAACCGAGGCCCCAAACCAGCATCCCGGCGGACTCAAGGTCGATGTTGCTAATGGGTGATGAAGGTGTGTACTGACTTCCAGGTAGCAGCCCTGCAGATTTCCTGGATAGGGACGCCAAAGGAAGCAGCCAGTGCAGCAGTATGGTGGGTAGAATGAACTCTTATCCCTCTGGGAGGCTCCATGCCCGTTAACTTATAGCAGAGATCTATGCAGGAGATGACCCACCTGCCTATCGTCCGCTTGACTGCAGGTCTGCCAGGTGTGGCTTCAGCGTACGTGACAAACAGCTGGCGAACCTCTCCTGAATTTCAGCCGTCGCTCCTTATAATGTGACGCCCTTCTAGGGTCCAGAGTATGGAGCCTATGTTGGCCTCCGAGGTGTGATTGGGGTAGAACACCGCAGAGTCAACTACCTGGTTGAGAAACTCAGACACCACCTTCGGAAGGAATTTCGGTGGGGGCGAGGACAACCTTGTCCCTGTGGAAGACCAGGTAAGGGAGACTCTATGCAGAGCGCCTGAGCCTCCCATACTTCTGGCTGACGTGATAGCCACCAAGAAGGCGGTCTTCCACGACAGGTGAGAGAGTTCACCTGTGCATTGGTTCGATGGCTTGCCCATGAGCTTTGCCAGTACCAGCAGTAGATCCCATGGAGGTGGAGGTTTCGCACCAGAGGGGAAATGTGATCAAGGCCTTGAAAACGCCAGACCACCTTCTCTGCGCCGACTGCTTCCGGCCCGCGCCCGTAAGCAGAGATGGCTCAGTGCACCTTAAGGTCGCCGACCTGCCCTTGTTAGAGAAAGGACCAAAGGTAGTCCAATATGCTCGCCAAGGAACAGGAGGAAGGGTCCAGGCTCTTGTTCTGGCACCAAATGGAAAATCTCTTCCATTTGAAGGCGTAGCATTTTCTGGTCGACTCCTTATGGGACGCCTCAACCACGTTGAGGACCTAGTCGGAAAGACCCGAGGCCTGGAACTCCTGGCGGCCTGGAACCAGGCAGTCAGGTGCAGGGATTGAAGGTCCGGATGGAACACCTTCCCTGATTGATTGAGAGCAGGTCCGGCGAGCGGAAGCTGCCTCGGGAGCCTGGAGCCGAGGCTGGGGAGATCTAGGTACCAGTACTGGGCGGGGCCAGTCTGGGGCTATCCGAATCACCTCGCCTTGTCCCTCCCTGCTTTGAGAAGTCCACTTGGCATCAAGGGAACGGGAAAGGCGTAGAAGAGGCCTGGGGTCCACGGCTTTCCGAGAGGCAAGTATCCTCCCAGCGATCCCTGCTGAGGGGGCGGCATGGAACAGCCTCAGCCTGTGATTCTCCCTGGAGGCAAACAGGTCCACCTGAGGTGTGCCCCAATGGGAGAACAGATCTTGTACTACCTCCGCAGGAGAGACCACTCGTGGACGAGCCCCTATCCGCTTAGGGCATCAGCCAGGGTGTTGGAGGCCCTGCCACATGAATGGCTAGGAGATCCGCCCAGGCTGCGCACGAAGTGACCAGATGCGGAGAGCTTCCTTGCATAGAAGCATGGAGCTGGCCCCGGCCCTGGCGGTTTAGACAGTACATGGTCGTGGTGGTGTTGTCCATCTGGACCCGACCACTCTGACCCAGAAGAAACGGAGCAAAGGCAGTGAGAACTGGCGGACTGGCTGAGCTCCAGCAGGTTGATGTGGCATCGGACTCCCGCGGGGACCAGGGCCGTGCGCTCAGTGTTCCCCCAGATGGGCACCCCAACCCATCAGAGAGGCATCGGTCGATAGAGAGACCGTTGGTTCGGGGCGGACAAACGGGATGCCCTCCTGCAGATGAACTGGAACAGTCCACCACTGGAGAGCTTCCACATCCCCTGGGTCACCGTCACTAGCTGGTCCAATGGATCGCAGCGTTGGGACCACTGGCTGGCCAGCCCCCACTGAAGGTGGCACGTGTTCCAGCGGGCCCAACGGACCACGCTGGTACAGGCCGCCATGAGACCCAGGAGGCGCAGGAAGTCCCAGGCAGGGCGCAATTGCCCAACCAGAAATAATTAGGCAAAGGAGGAAAGAACCTCGACCCTGTCCGCCAGGAGCCGTGCCCTGGCTCGAAGAGAGTCGAGCACTGCCCCGATGAAAAGAATCACCTGCTTCGGCTCGAGTTCCGACTTGGCCTTGTTGATGAGGAGGCCGACCTGAGAGCAAACCTGGAGGGCCAGATCCCTGGACCGCTCCACCTCCTGTCTAGAGGGGGCTGCTATCAGCCAATCGTCCAGGTAAGGGTAAACCCGGACCTCTCGGCGCCGCAGGAATGCTGTCACCACTGCCATGCATTTGGTGAAGACCCTGGGAGCTGGAGATGTCAAGGGCATGGCTTGGAACTTGAAAAGGGATCCTCCGCCAAAAAACTAAGGAACCTCTGATGTGACGGACGGATAGGGACGTGAAAGAACCGGGCCCTGTAGGTCTAGAAAGCAGAACCACACGCCGTGTTCCAAGGATGGTATTATCTGAGCCAGAGTGACCATCCTGAAGGTTCGAGACCTTAGGAACTTGTTTGTAGGTAGGTAGAGAATGGGCGCCAGCCCCCCAGGTCCGCTTCGGAACCAGGAAGTACCTGGACACGACCCCGGTTTGAGGAGGGTCCGCCACCTCTCTTATCACCTCCTTCTCAAGGAGGAGAGCGATGTCGGCTCGGCGAGCTGACAGTGGTGAGGCCGGACCGAGACCCCCTCCGAGGTGCGACTGCTCTGAAGGGTGGGGCCTGCACGAACTCCAGAGGCAGGCCCTTTCCCGCCACCTCCAACACCCACCGGTCTGTGGTGATAACGGACCAGGCGGAAAGAAAGTGGCGGAGCCGCCCCCCACCGGGAAGGGGCACCTGGGGTGAGGCGAAGGGGTTGGGGGAGACACCTCTCAACCCGTCACTGGGCAGGCTTGGAGGAAGGGCCGGCCGAGGGACCTCCAGGGCCTTTACCTCCCTGCTTCCTGGAGGAGGAAGCCGCGGGCTTGGGTTTGGGACGCCAAGCACGAGCCTGCTGGCCCTGATGCTGCTGGGCCGGACGTGCCGCAGGCGCAGACGGACGAAAGGGCTTGGGTTGCGGTCTGCAGCCCTTGTCCCTCTGAGCGGATGAGACAGAGTCCAAAGTGGCAGTGGATTTTTCGATCCTCTGGAGGTGGCCTTCCACTCCAGGGCCGAAGAGGTCGGTCCCCAGGAAGGGGACATCCGCCAATTTGTGCTGGGTATCCGCTGTGAACGTGGATATCCTCAGCCATGCCCGACGGCGCATAGCCACTGCAGCCGCGATTGACCTGGCGCATGAGTCTCCAATGTCCAAAGCAGTCTGAAGTTGCTGCTTGGCCACTGCCCTGGTCCCGCACCTGCCTAACCATGGTCTGCAGGTCAGCCGAGATGAGGACTACTTCATCCAGGAGCCCAACAGGGCATGGGAGAAATGTGCCATAAGCACGGCCGAGCTGGCCTGATGAAGGCCAAGGAGGAGCGCTAGCATAGACTTTTCAGCCTGGCATAGTCCAATTTCTTGGACTCCTTGTCGGAGGTTTGTCCACGTCCTAGCATTTCCGCACGCGCGAAAAGCGCTGTCGGTAACTAACCCCTCGGCGGTATGTTCTGAGAAACCGGACAGGGAACCGGTGGGGATCGCATACTTCCTAGCCATCCTGGCCGAAGGCGCAGGGCAGGAAGCAGGCGCTGCCAAGCTCAAGGCGGGCCCACAATGGCCTTGGCCACAGGAAAGGCCTCCATAGGGAATCCTCGTCCAATATCTCCGTGAGGGATACTTGGCCCGCTTGGATATGTGGCTCGAGCTGCATCCCGTGGACCTCGAGATGAGCCTAAGCAAACCCAGGAAGGACGGCGGGGCTGTCGCTCCAGCGACTGACCTCCAGAGGACTCCAAGTCCACTCGCTGGAGAAAAGGAGGAATCGCCGTCGGACTCAGAAGAGTCCAGCAAAGAGCTGCCCTAGGCCTGAGCCACCCTCCACCTGCCGAGGGCGATCGGGAGTGAGGGTGACCGACGCCTTATGGGGCAGACCCTGAGCCGACCGGAGTTCTTGGTCGGAGCCCCAAACAGCGGCTGTGGAGGCGGAGGTTCCACCAGAATCGTGTGGAGCAGCTGGTTTTGGCGAACAACCGCCTGGGAACAGGCCTCGGGTAAGATGGGGTTGTTCGCCGCTCCAGTGACAGCCACTTAATGGCCGGGAAGGCGGACGGCGTCGGCTTGTTCCAGTCAGAAGGAACTGTTCCACACGAGGTCTCGTATAAATCGGCGTAACTTCATTGAGCCTCCCCGATCCGAGGAGGGCGACGGCGGCAGCGCGCCTACATGATGCCGAGACCGAGACCCGCCTGTAGCGGGCGGGATCGGCTGAGACAGCGAAAGTCCGAGACAGAACCTGGGCCTTTCTGAGGACGGTGCGGGGAGGGGACGGGTGGAACCGGCTCCCCCCTCGGCTCGGAGGGTTCACCCGAGGGCTCCGGAACCGGAGGCACTGGCAAGCCCATGGGATCCTCAACTCCCAACAGGGGAACCAGTGAGAGAGAGGATTTTTGGCATCGCCGGTCGACAACCCATCCAATGGGTCGAGAAAGATCTCGACTGCGTCGACGGGAGTCTCTGTCACCTGATCCGACGGGGACACCGTGAAACCAGTGGCCGAAGCCGAACTATCGACCAAAGTCGATGCCTGACAACTCGGGGAGAGGGACCTTTCCCCCTCCCAAGAGCGTCGACGGAGGGACTTACCCTTGTCTTTCTTCTTGGACCAAGAAGAAGGTCCAGCAGACGTTGGTCCCTCTCCTCTAGTGGAGAGGGACAGACAAAGCTCCTTAAAGGAAGCTGTGCAAGAGGAACCCAGGGAGAGCGGGATAAATGCCGCGGTCGAGGAAGATGCGGCCCACGCCGCCTCCTCAGAGGGCGATCATCTGCTCTAGCTGATCCGCCGAGCCCGCCACCGCAGTAACCGCCGACCGGGCCTCTTTTGACTTCACCGGAGGAAAACGTTTCTCAGGGCGCCCCAGTTGTAAACGGGCAGCACGGTCTTCGAGGCCGTAGGCTGAGAAGGAAGAGCACAGGTCGCAAGCCTACGGGTTGTGCTCAAGGCCTAAACAGTAGACACGTGAGTGCGGATCCGTCCGAGACATCTTCTGTTCGAAGGGCACTCTCCGAAAACACGAGTCGATGGTCCATCGCATTGCCAGGGATAGAAGACCAAGTCTATAATACAAAAACTTTAAATTCGGTTAGGAAGATCTGGCGTCATGGGGCGGAGCCGAGAGTTTTACCACCCGGGTGGGTGGGAGGAGCCAGCTTGAAGACCTTCCGGCAAGAGTTAAAGCGGCATGGATACCTGCCAGACAGTGTGGATTAACATATTCATGTCCCTAGAACAGACGGTTTTGGTTCAAAACACTCCAGAGTCTTCAACCAAGCTCAAGCTCAGCGTTCCATGCCTTGCATGGAAAGTTAACCCTTAGTTCTCCGGGGCAGTTCAAAGGTTGGGAATCACTGCAATAGTCATAATACAGCAAGACTTCATGTTTGAATGTACCTCTGCATTTTGGTCTGGATTCTTATCCTCCTCAGGTCTTCAATATTATTTCAATGCAAAAATGAGGTGGCCATCTTTTTTTCTTGAGAAAATTATTTTAAAACTTTCATAAAATTGTTAATAACGGAAACTGAAAATGTTACCACTAAAAAAACCTAGAAGATCTCGGACATTAATTAGGAAGAAAAACGTGGGGTCACATTTTAGCCCATCTTCATTGCACTGCTACTTTAAGTAGCCTTAACACTACGTTCATGACTTCTACTTACCCTTCTTCATGTACTTCATCCGACACAGTTGGGATTACAGCCAATTTTTCTTCCGCCTGTGTATCTGCGTCAGAATGCTTTAAAGGAGCAGGTTCATTCTTGGACACAGTTTTTGCATTCCTTACTTCATCTTTACCAACCTCTTTAGAAGATGGTACAGGGGAGCCACCAATTTTGGAGCCGCCACCAAATGGATTAAAATTAGGATCAGCAAACTTCTCCCAATCAAAGTTATAGGAGACCTTTGGCACTGGAATATCATTTTCATCTGGTTTCTCCTTACTTAGTTCATCTGCTGGCCTTTCTGGGTATTTTTCCTTCTGTACTGCTGGTTTCTTGACAGGCACCTTAATTCCAGGCCTTTTCCCCAATTTCTTGGGAGGTGGCTTCATCTTTGCATTGTTCCCATCAATAAAGTCAATCTCCAGCTTTACTAGTTCATCCTTAGATGGCACATCACTTCCTGATAGAAATTCTGCTGCAGGAGGTGGTGAATTCTGGAGCTTTGGTCCCCCCATTTCAAAAGGGTTCATCGACTCTATGTTGTCAAAGCTGTAAGATGCCTTTTGAGGAGGCGGAGAATCCTGCACTTTCACAGAGCTTCTAAAGGGATCAATATTGTCAGAGATTTCTGCATTAGAACTGCATGTGGTCTTTTCAAGAATCATTTCGATGTCATTTTTACCAGCAGTAGGGTTGGATGAATCACTGCTTGAAACAGCCTTATCTTGTCCCGAGCAGATGGCAGTATCATCATCATTTACTAGACCCAAGGAGGATTCCACACTTGAAGTGACTTCATCATACACTGTGATAATCCCAGCTGAGGTAACAGGAAGTGCATCTTGCAGTGTGATTTCATGTTCATTTTTCTCTGGAAAGCTCTCGTCAGGACCGCTTGATCCTTTCAATGGAGAATTCTGAACCCGAGTGACACTCTTAAATAGGTCCATGTTATGAAGGTCATCAAAGTCAATTTTGTGTGTTCCGTTACTTGCAACAGACAAGTAGTCACCAGGGTAAAGCGCTAAAGTAGCAGCGATATCACCATCAGCATTTTCCTTTGGGCGGCCTTCATTTACAGCACTTGCAGCCAACTCTGTGTTTCTAAAGTAAAAAGATCATGTATTAATTCTCATTTCCAAGTAATAATGCAAACATGAAGCACAGTCAGCCAGCCAGTTCAAGGGCAGTGCTATCATTTTCAGCAGAAATGACCTGCACAAGGAAGGTGCATAAGGCATCTCAAGGATTCCTCTACTCCTAGGGGGGAGGGGGTTACCTTTCAGTGTATGATTACCTTTTAATGGAGGCTAGACAATAGCCCACCTTGGCTACACACTGTGGAAAGTGCTGCTAAACACAAACACACTGAGCACAGAACAGCCCCCAGTCATGCCTGGGGCATTACCGCACAAGGCAGTACCCATGGATAAAAGGAGAAAAATGAATGCCAATCAGGCAGATGATGCCTTTGCTTTGCCATCAAGGTCCAGCACCAGACCTCCACTAACTGTCCTGAGTACAGCTACAAACTTCACCTCTGCCAAGATCTAACTAGTCAGAGTGGGGAACTTGCAATGGAGCAGCAGGCAATCATGCCCCTGTAGGTAAACGATTTGGGGGTGGGGGTGTGCATCACAGGCAGCCTGACGCTCCAGGATCCAAGTAGAAAGACTCAGTGGACAGCATGGTGGTGCAGGTGATTACCAACAGAGGTACTAGTGAATGAACAAGACGGAAAAAACAAAAAAGTAAATAAAAACTTGCGGTACAAAACAAAACAAAAAACATTTTATAGAATATAATTGTATGTTTAAAGATGAGAAGCATACCATATATTTGATGTCATTTTCACATTTAAATCTGATGAAAATTGTTTTTAACACCTAAAAGCAGCCTCTAGTTTTTCCCTTCTAATGTTATTAGATCTTCTCGTACATACTGGTTGAACTTTTTGGTGGTTTGTTACTGTACATGCATCATTTATTTCTAATCACTGTTTGCTGCTCTCTTTCAAGATTTAAATTATGTATTTTCTTATGGTTTCTCTATCACCGTTTTCCTCTGTACAAGCCTCCTTTATATGGGACACTGCCAACCAGACACCCAGCTTCTAAAGAGCTGACTCCATTCTCCAACGGCTTACCCCACAGTGGCAGTAGCGATAGCAAGGTCCTTGAGCTGCTGTAGTCAGGATCCACTTGGGCCATGCCCTGGGTCACAACTGTGGGACCTGCAACAAGCCAGTAAATCATCTCGCCTTGTCAAGGTGCATTTCTTTTCCAATCCGCAGGTCAAAAGATGCCAGCAGATTAGGGTAAGCATGCGTGGTGCCAGCTGGTGTCTTTCTACCCATTTAGAAATGCCTACTGCTCTACCACATGTGGTCTCCAAGGTGGCAGCACAGCAGTGGAGCTCTCTGCCCTCCCTCCCCAGTCAGGGAAGCGTGTCTCTGGGATGCTCGATCCACCCCCACAACCAACTCAGGCCACGGCCTCATGACCAGCAGTCCAATCTTTGAGCTATAGATCTCCCTTCAAGGACTTTACTTCACGTCACTTCCTCCTTTCAATACAGTTCACTCAGCAGTAGGAACAGTCACTGCCATAAAAATGCTGAAAAACCAATCAATGTAAAACATTAAATGAAGACAATGGCAAAAAGATAGACAGAAGTAGTAAATAATTTAGCCAATTATACATAGGAAAAGCAGATCAAAAGAAAACACAAAACGGACACCCAAGCCTATTTTAAGATACATGTGTTTATAATAATTTCACATCACTTAAAAGGAAATCTGTATTCTCAACTTCACTTTACAAAAATGGTCTGCACTGTGATTGCCCCAAACTATGAACTTCTTACAGTTTAATAACATGCATAACTTAAACAAGGGCTGTGCTGAACCTGAAAAACAGGTTACTCACCTGTAACAGTAGTTCTTGGAGTGGTATTCGATGTCCATCCACACTTCTCGCAGTGTCTTTTCCCTTTAAGAGCTTGCCGGAAAGTCTTCAAGTTGGCTCCTCCCACCCACCCAGGTGGTAACTCCCTCGGCTCCACCCCATGATGCCAGATCTTGCCCGCTGGAAGCAGTTGTGTGCTCCAAAGCCAGGGCAGGTCTGGTGGGTTCATGTGGATGATCATCAAATACCACTCCTAGAACTGTTATAAGCGAGTAACCCATTTTTCTAGGAATGTGGATATAATGTTCTATCCACACTTCTGCAGATTCCTGTAAGTAGTTCCCCTGGGAGGAGGAGGCAGCAAGACAACTCTACTTAGTAATAGAGATTGAGAACTGAGGCCCCAAAACCAGCATCCCAGCGTGACTCTAGGTCAATCTGCTAATGAGAAATGAGGTGTGTGTTAACCTCCAGGTAGCAACCCTACAGATTTTCTGGATAGGGACATTCCTGGAAGCAGCCACTGATGCAGCAGAATAGCGGGTGGAATGAGCCCTTAGCCCTCAAGGAGGCTCTCTACCTGCCAACCTACAGCAGAGATTAATGCAGGATACAATCCACCTGCCAATTGTCAGCTTGGCTGCAGGTCTGCCAGAGGCGGCTTCAGCGTAGGTGACAAACAGCTGGTGAACCTCTCCCGAACTCAACCCGTGCGCTGTTCTCCATTGTCGGGCGGCTTGTCAAAGTCCCCAGGGTTTCCAGAGCGCCTAAACAGCCGTCCACCAAACCCTCAGCTGTGGGGAGCTCTGTAAATCCCGAAAGGGAACCGATGGACAGTGTGCATTTACGAGCCATCCGGGCAGGAAGCAGGGTGCTGCCAAAGCTCAGGGCAGGGCCAAAGGACGGAATCTGCCACGGGGAAGGCCTCCGAAGAGTCTCCCCAGTAGAGGATCTCAGTCAACAGGTAATGAAACCCCTTTTCCACGGGCTCCATCTTTATATCAGTCGACTCAGACGCAGAAGGCCCAGAAAGGATGTAGGACCCTCATCCGTCAAGACAGTCCCTACCGATTAATCGACTACACACAGAGTGCCATGAGAAACCTCAACTCAGAGAAGTCAGTCAAAGGGCGTCGACTGCCCGAAAATTCATGACCCTGCACAGACAGTAAGGGTCGACGGTGACTGCCCGCTGATGCGGAAGCTCCTTGATCGGTCGAGACGCCTTCAACAGAGCACTGACCGTCTGCTGTTTGGGCGGAGGATCCAACACAAATCGGCGGAGATGCCAGAGGCGGCCAAGAACAGAACGCACAGGTTGGATCCGAAAAGAAAAAGGCTTCGGTCTTTCAGGCGACAGCCAGGTGATGGCCGACGTAGAAACTAGGGTCAGTTTGGAGCAAGTCAACACTAATTGCTGCCACATCAAGTCCTCACACCGTCTATGCAACTTGCGCCAAACCCTCTCCTCACCTGAGGATGAAGAATGGCAGCGGCGCTGCTTCCTGGGATGCAGAGCACGCCAGTGTCGACGGGACTGGCTCGACCCACAGGAGAAAGACCTCAACCTCAACGGGACCAGCGGCGGGACTCTGAGGGAGTCGCCGATTGCCTATTCTCCTCTTGGTCAGAGTCAGGGGCCTGAGGCGGATGGTCAGCAGACTGATCCGTCCCTTGAACGGTCTGCATCAGGACCGGAGTCCTAGACAAGGAAGTATCGGCCTCTTCTGTCGACAACTGGTCAGTCGGCTCGAGAAAAATCTTGGCTAGGACTTCAACCAGCATCTCAGCCGACAGACTCGACAGGGTTACTGTGGAGCCAGCAGTCAGGGTAGAGTATTCAACTGAAATAAAATCCGGAGAAGTTCAGGAATCTAAGGCCCTCAACCGAGAGCGCTCCTGATCCCACAGTCGACAACGAGTCTTTTCTTTTTTAGACTTTTTTTAGATTTAGATTTGCCAGTGGGTCCCTGACTGAAAGTAGGCAGAGACTGGCACAATTCCTTGAAGAAGCCCGTAAAACTCGAGGGCACCTGAAGTGGCACGAAGGCAGAAGCAGAGGAGGAATGGGCAGCTGCCTGGGTCGCCTCCTCTTCGAAGGCTGCAAGCTGCTAGACTCTGCAGTCACTGACACCACCCAATGGGCACCCCTGGATTTCATCGTCGGGTTCCTCTGCGCCAGGCGGCCCAGTTTCAAACAGGTGAGATCGCCCTCCAGGACAGTCGAACAAGCTGCTAAATGAGGCCTAGGAAACGGATCATTTCCTAGGCAGTAGATTTATGGTATGCGCGGGTCGGTCCTGGATATCATCTGCCCGTAAGGACACCAGAGGAACCCGAAGCGACCTCCAATCGCGATCAAGATTGAGCTGAAGACAGAAAATTCATACGCTTCGGAAGTAATTCCGAAGAATTTAAACACTAGGTCCTAATCAACACAGGAGTGGTACGGATGGAACCTGCTTCATCCAAAGGAAAGGAAGATCAGGCGTCTGGCGGAGCCGAGGGAGTTACCACCCTGGTCAGTGGGAGAAGCTATCTTGAAGAATTCTGAGCAAGCTCTTAAAGGCAAAGGACACTGCCAGAAGTATGGAAACAGGATATCCACATCCCTAGAAAGTATATTTTTCAGCTGAAGATTTTTTTAAATAATGGTTCCAATTGAGTTATTCCTTATATAATGGCCTGTTAACCTCAGTGCTCGTTTCTCATTTGCACTCTAGTATTAAGTGCCACTTTTTTTCCTCCAATTGTTTAACCAGGTGAGACACACTAAGCTGAAAGCTTGTTTACAGGTGCAACCTGGGAGCACTGGGAAGTTAAGTGACTTGCTCAGGGTCACAGTATGTAAGTCGGGGCTGTGGGATTCAAACCCAGGTCTCTAGATTTGCAGCTCAGAGCCTTAAACCACTGCACTATACCGCCTCCCAAACTTCATTTCAGAACTGATGTACTTTATCTCTCTCAACCACCGAGATCTACAACAGAACACAGACGTTTTGAACAATGAACGAGCCGAGCAACAAACAAAATTATATCATATAGTTTAAAAATTGTACAGTACAACTATCTGTAAATCACATTCACTACAATAACAAAAAGTTGAAGAAATGGAATTGTAGTATTTAAAAAATAAGCTTCTATACAAAAAAATAAACAGTTACATACTTGCCATAACAGTAGTTCTTGGAGAAAATCTTTTCCATTAGGCTAGACCTTTGGAACTATATCTGTGTTAGTGTCTATATAAATGTGGGTGGCCCCATCTTTCCTTAGTCGCCTGTCAGAGATCAACTTCGAGGACCTCAATTTCTGGAGGACCAGACCACCACCAACTATAACTAGGCAATAAACTATCGTACATAACAGCCATGGATTAGGATAAAGCAGAAAAATGTGATGCTACCCTTACAAGATAAGAGAAGGGGGATGAAGGAAAGTACGAAGTGGCCAAATAGAATACAGTCCAACGCACATCTACTGTTAACGTTAATTATGTAATTTTTCTACCTTCAAGGATCTCTCTCACTAGCCCTCACCTCTGGAATGAGCCCCAGTCAGTCCCAAACAACAACTGGGATGCTGGAAGAGTGAGTCAAGACAGCAGTCCTTGTAGAACAGCAGGGCAAAAGCCTATGAAAAGGCCTGCCCCTGCCCCTAGACTGCTGCCTTTGAGGAGTTACCTGCCTCACTTTGGCCTGAGCACTCCTGTAAGTGGACCTGTACTCATCCATTTTCTTCATGTAATTCTCCGTCTCCTCCCCAAACAGAGAATTACCCACTACAGAAAAATCCATGGCCTTAGCCTGGGTATGCTGCGAGAGGCTAGTACATCTGAGCCAAGCTATTCTCCGAAGAGCCACAGATGTAGCCATGACTCTTGACGACAGATCATTGGAGTCCACAGCAGCATGAAACTGAACTCTTGATGCCTCAATCCCATCAGCAGCCACCTCCTCCAGCTCCTTGGCTAGCTGGGAGGAGGACTATTTAGCCAGTGCCAGTACAATGTCCCACCTGGACTTCTGGTATCTGGCTGTATGAGCCATATAATTCGCCTGTCTGAGTCCCAAGGAAGATGCCACGTACTGTTTTTTTGCCATGGCATCAATCTTCCTGGAGTCTTTGTCTGGGGGGGGGGGAGCCAAGGGAATGTTTGCCTTATCACAAGCAGCAGCCTGCACAACCCCAACATGGCTGCATTGCTGATATAAGAAGTCTGTATCTGAGCCTGAAAGTTTATACCTCTTGTCCATTCTTCTATCAACAGGAGGTATAGAATTGGGAGACTTCAGGATTTTGTGTCTGCTTCCCAAAAGATTTGTGATGGGGAATAGACAGTCTCCTGGACTCTGGAATGTCCATCATTTCCACAAAATCAGGCTCCTCTTGATCCTCCATTGCCTCCTCCATAGGAAGCTGGAGGGTCTCAGCCACCTTTCTGTAGAACATAAAGTGGTAAGGGGACTCAAAGCCTAGGAGGGGATACATCTGAAGGTCTGTCTAGGGAGATGTCCGGTTCAACAGGCACATCCAGACTTTCACCATCACCATCATCATCTTCAAACTCCCCCTCCTCCTCAAACTCCGGTTCATAACTCTTCAGGGGTATAATGGTGAACCAGAGGAACCAACCGAACCGAGCCCTGCCAAAAGGTGCCGGATCGGTCGGAACTGGGCAAAGCGATTCCACAATCCGACTCGCTTTGGCTATTTCCTCGGAGGTCGGAACATGGGCTTCTGGATTCGAACCGGAAGATTTCTCTGAGTTTTCTTTTTGTCGGAACCGAACCCTCGGGATCAGCTCTCCTTTTGCCCAAAAAAGTAATCACCCTGGTCAGAGGGCACTCCTCCTGGTTCGGACGGAACTGAACCAGGCTGGCCATCCGGGTCAGCGGACTTTTCAGCCTCCTTTACCATCAGTCTACCTAATCTCTTTTCAAAGGTAGATTTGGGAAAGTTTTTACAAATTTGGCAGTCTGAATCGAGGTGTTCAAACCCCAGACAATAAACACAGGTGGTGTGGGGGATTGGCCTTAGCAAAGACCTCCCCACACTCACTGCAGTGTTGAAACCCTGTGGGCCTGTTTTTTTTCTTGGGTTTCTCAGACATGGCCAACCTAACCAACTTACCCTTTTCTGGGCAACCGCCAGGCAAGACTCCCTTATCAGTTCCTAACCATGTCACAGGTCTTGGAAAAAAATGTACCAAACACTTTTTTTTTTTTTAGAACCGATAAGGACCGGTAACCACACACTAAGATACAAAAATTAACAACTGATCGGTTCAGCCAAACTGATCCACACTTTTACAAGTTCCACACAGAAAAACAGTGCAAAATCTATCTAGTACTCACGGTACCACAGACAGAGACTGAACAGACTATGCGGAAATAAATTTTGTTCAAAAACAGACGGTAAACCGAAACTTCAACCGACTTTCGAACCGAGCTGCAGGAGAAATCTCCTGAGCGACTGTTCAGAGAGGCAGAGTAAAGAATCTGACCGTTAGATTTCAAAAGGGAAACAGAAACACCAACTGAGCTCGAGCTCAGCATTCTATGCTCTGCATAGAAAGTTAACCCTTTGTTCTCCAGAGCATAGAGCCTGCCTTTCTTTGGCCTGTGCACTCATGTAGGTGGTCCTATACTCATCCATCTTTTTCATACAATTCTGTCTGCTCTCCAACCAGAGAATTCTCTGAGACAGGGAAATCCGTGGCCTTAGCCTGGGTATCTTGTGATAGGCCAGTACATCTGAGCCAAGCCAGTTTCCAAAAAGCCACAGATGTAGCCATGACTCTTGACACATCATTGGAGTCCACAGCAGCATGAAAAGGAAAATTACGTACCTACCGTAATTCTTGATCTTCTTGGACGAGTCTCCACCACTCATTCACACTAGTGGGATTAGCGCCGGAGGCACTAAGACCCATCGAGAACAAACTTTGCTGGAGGGTGGTAGCGAGAGACGGCGCCCATGAGACGCGGCGCCGATGAGCAGCGGCTCGAGCGGTAATGACCATCTCGCGCATACCTCCAACCGCCTCAGTACTTTTTACCAAGGAGGTGCAGCGCAACTAACGTAAAGAGTAAACCCAACATTAAAAAACGGACATAAGATAGTCCGTATGACCCGTGTAAGAAGGGTCAGTAAAGAAGTCCTCACGGCCTAAAGATTTGAGGGAGTGAAGACCAATACAGCGGTGAGCTCGGGGGATGGAGGGGGAAGTGTAGGAGTGAGGAGACGTCCAAGAAGATCAAGAATTACGGTAGGTACATAATTTTCCTATCTTCCTGGACATAAGTCTCCACCACTCATTCACACTAGTGGGAGAGTACCAAGCTGATAATCCCCCAAAAGGGCGGCAGGAGAGCCAGAGCTCACGCGTCTAAGATAGAAGCCCATTAAGGATAGTTCTGCCGAATGCGGAATGTCGCCAGCATGAACATCCAGTGCATAGTGCTATAAGGTATGCACTGAGCTCAGGTGGCGTGGTGCATATATCTGCAATTGGAACATTGCAATTTCCGCTAGGGATGCCACACTAGTAGAGTGAGCGACACTCTACCTTCTAATTTAACTTGAGCCATGGAATAGCAATGACGAAGGCATGTCACTAACCATGAAGAGATGCATCTAATAGCGACAGGTTGACCCAGCCGGGTGTCGCTGAAAGAAACTAACAGTTGCTGAGTCTTGCGAACATCCTTGGTTCTATCTAAATAGAACCAGAGGCTCTCTTAACATCCAAGGAATGAAGAGCTCGTCCCTTCATTTTGGAAATTAGCAATGAGCGGGAAGTACCAGAGGTTGGTTTAGATGGAATTCTGACACAACCTTGGGAGAAATTAGGATGAGTACGGAGAACTACCTTGTCTTTATGGAATACAGTATACGGAGGGTCCGTAACCAGGGCATGTATCTCAGAGACCCTCATGGGCTGAGGTAATGGCCACGAGGAAGGCAGTCTTCCAGGTAAGAAATTTTAGCTCACAGGTAGCTAAGGGTTGAAAGGCTTCGAGTGAGCATGTCCAGCACCAGGTTAATGTCCCAGGCTGCAACTGGACGCTTAACAGGGGTCTGGTATGGAGAATTCTTAAGAAATCTCTTCACCATAGGTAACTGAGCCAGAGTTAAGGAAGAAACCGGCTCATGGAGCGCTGAGATGGCACTAAGGTGAACTTTAACTGTGGAGTACTGAAGACCTAAGTTTGACAGGTCCAAAAGATACTCCAGAACCTTACCAGGAGGACAGGAAAAGGGATTCCAAGAGATTTGCACACCAGAGAGAAACGTTTCCATTTGGAGCGTACGTTTTCGGGTGGCTGGCTTCAAGCAGCCAGAAGGATGTCTGAGACTCTACGAGACGTTGAACCGATTCACTTCTATCTCTTCAGGAGCCAAGCATGAAGGTGAAGTGATTTCAGGTTGGATGGACCAACGAACCCCGAGTCAAAAGACTGATTTGCAAGGAAGTGGTCTCGAGAGGCTGCCAACATACTGTTGAGTAGAGGAAACCATAGTTGCCGAGGCCAGGAAGGAGCAATGAGAATCATCTTGGTCCCCTGAGACTCGAACTTGAGGAGTACTCTCTGGATTAGAGGAAGCGGTGGAAAGGCGTAAAAAGCGTTTGTCCACCGCAGCCTGAACGCATCCTGACAGAAAATGCCAGGCCCTGGATTTCTGGAGCAGAAGAGAGCAGTTTGCGTTGAGTGGGGATGCAAAAGGTCCAGGTCTGAGTCCCCACTCTTTGAACAGGGACCGAGCTACGGCTGGATCGAGAGACCACTGTGAGGGTCTGCCTCGTTCTGCTGAGGTGATCTGCTAGGTCGCTTTGTATACCCGGCAGATAAACCGCTTGAATCAGAGACTTGTGCTCCAAGCACCACTCCCACACCCTCATTGCTTCCCTGCAAAGGGATAAGAATGAGCACCGCCTTGCTTGTTGATGTAATACATCACTGCTTTGTTGTCCGCTTGAAGGAGAATGTTCTTGTGACAAAGGACATCCTTCAGAGCTCGGATTGCATAGAGGACCGCCTCTCATCTCCAGGACATTTATGTGGAGATGAGTTCGAACTGAGTCCATACACCTTGAGTGTGGAGGAGAGACAGTGAGCTCCCCATCCCATTAGCGATCGTCTGTGGTGATGGAGATCTGATGATCCGGGGAGCAAAGGGAATCCTTCCAGGAGATTGCTCACTTGAGACCACCAGGTGAGAGACCTTCAAGGGCTCCGTCACCTTGATGGATAAGACTGGGGTGAGAGGTCGGGACCACTGAGTGGAGAGCATCCATTGGGTGGTTCTCATTGCAGTCGGGCCAGAGGGACAGTGAAGACCGAGGACGCCATGAGACCCAACATGCGTGAGCATCGAGAGAGCTGTAACCCATTGGTTCTCCTGATGTAACGGGCACCAAGGATGTCGAGTCTTCTGTCCTCTGGAAGGAAAGCCTTCGCTGAAGAGGTGTCTAGAAGGGTCCCTAAGAAGGAGCCTCTGGGAGGTTGCAGTTGAGATTTTTTCAAATTCAGCAGAACTCCCATGGACGTGAGAAGACGAGAAGTCGTTTGCACGGCTTCCAAAGTCCCCTGGACGGAAGGGCTTGCTAGAAGCCAATCGTCCAGGTAGGGAAACACCCGGAGTCCGACTTTCCTGAGATGCGCCGCGAGAACTGCACAACACTTTGTAAAAACTCGCGGCGCCGAGGATAGCCCAAAGGGCAGGACTCTGAACTGATAATGCTGACCCAAAGCTACAAACCTGAGGAACTTGCGGTGGGTCGGGTGGACGGGGATATGCTGGTAAGCATCCTGCATATCCAGAGAGGCCAGCCAGTCGTGCTGATGCAGCAAGGGTAACAGGGTACCTAGGGAAATCATCTTGAATTTCTCCCTGGGGAGGAATTTGTTTAACTTTCTGAGGTCTAGAATGGGGCGCATCCCCCCAGATTTCTTTGGAACCAGAAAGTAATGGGAGTAGAACCCTGTGTTTCAGAATGATGAGGGGCACCAGTTCTATTGCCCTGTTGTTCAGAAGGCCCTGGATCTCCGCGGTGAGGAGGTCTGACTGAGAGGCCGACAACCTGGGTTGTCGCCTGGGAGGAACAATTCGGGGTTTCTAAGAAATTGAGAGAATAACCTCGCGACTATCCGAAGGACCCATTTGTCCAATTATGGACTTCCACTGGTTGTAGAAGTACATCAGACGACCTCCCACGAGGAGAAAGTTCCACCTGGGCAGAGTGGATGGAACTTGGCCTAACGACTCATAAGGTAGCACTGGGAGCTTTAGGCCCTGCGCTTTCTGCCGTCTTCTTTTGAGGTTGGGCAGGTTGGCTTTATGGAAGCTTCCCTGCCTCTGCCTCGAGAAGGACTGACGACTATGAAACTGACGTCTGTTCACATGCCCCGAGAGGGGCAGGCGGAGGTCTGGCCAACTTAATGGCCGATCTAGTCTCTGAGTGGCCTCTAAGACTTGCTCCACCTGAGGCCCAAAAGAAAGGAGCCATCAAAAGCAGCGCCATCACCTGCTGCTGAGCATCATTCGTGAAGCCAGAAGTACGCAGCCAGGAATGGCGCGAGTACAAATCCCGGCTGCTGAGCGAGAAGCAGTGTCGAAAGCGTCCATGGCGGCTTTGACCTGTTGGTTATTGGACTCAATACCTCTAATAACGGTCAGAAGAAGCTCTGACTTGGAATCAATCTGGAAGAGCTTCAACCATTCTTTTCATAGAGTGCCACAGGATATACTCATACTGAGAAAAATAGCCTTGATAACTGTGCACGATACTTAGAGTGGAGGCAGCAAAGACTCTCTTACCTAATGTATCAATCTTGAGACTCTTGTTAATAGGTCGAGCTGTAGTAGTTTGAGGAAGAACGACCTTGTCATTCTCTGCCAGGACTACAATAGGATCCTAAAGGCTTGGGATGCCAAAATGGGACGATCCTTGGGAGCTGAATACTTCTTATCAATGGATTTAGCCACTGAGGGAATAAGAGCAGGATTATTCCATACCATTTGAGACAGCGTCTCAAGGAAGGCTGGATCGGAGGAGTCAAATCCAGTAGGGATCTCCGAGCATGAAGATACTGGAGTCTTAATATCTTCCCAGGATCGATGTCTGTAGTCTGGAGAAAAGAGTGGATCCCAGGTTCTTCAACAGAGACTTAAAGGACAGGTCCTCGACCACAGGCTCTGTAGCAAAGAAAGATCCTGTTCCTCCACTTCATCACCCAACCAAGGTCTGGGTCAGGCTCAACATCATCTCCTGATGGTCCAGAAAGGACTGTTGGACAGGAAAGGTGAAAATTAGGAGAGGAGAAATAGCAGAAAAACAAGGAGAGTCCCAAGGGCTGCAGGCGCAAGGAGCGCAAAACAGAGCTGAAGGCGGCACCGAGGCGCACGGCGCCCGAAGAGCCTGCCTGACCCCATAAGCGCCCCGGCGCGCAGGCGAACAGCGCCGCAGCGCGCCGGCCCTTGTGATCGGCGCCTTGAGCGGCACAGCATGACGCGCCGCCCTATCAGCACCACCCAGCGGCGCCCATAAGACCCAGGCGCGCAGCGAGCAGCGCCACAAGACCCAGCGGCACAGCAGCGCGCCGACAAGCCAACAGACCCTGCCAGGCGCCAGAAAAGCCCAGGAACCTGGAAAGCTAGAGAAGGAAAAAAACAGGAGATAAGGGCATCGGTGAGGCCCCTGCGCCGCAGCCATGTGAGGGGAACACCTAAGCGGAGTCGCTGGCACCGAGAAGGCGCCGCGACTAGGAAGATCAACCGCCCTACCTGATCGCGGAGGGCCCGAGGGCTCCGAGGCAACCGAGCCAGGCAGAAGAACCAACCTCCGAGCCCATTGCTCCATAAGAGCGGCCCACTGATGAAACTGCTCATCTGGAGTCCTACCTATAGGCGGGAGGGACTCCGATGTCGGGGCGGCGATTACGGAAGTTGGCGACTCGAAGAAGGAGACGACGCAACAACGATAACAGAGCGTCGGCACAGAACATACCAGAGGGCGACCTCGGTGATGCCTTCTTTTGACCTGTGGTCAAGAAGAGCTCGAGGCCGAACGGTGCCGAGAATGCGACCGCTTATTTTATGCCGGCGGGGACCGCCATCCCCCGGCATCGGACTGACCGTTGTCGGAACCCCGCTGAGGAGAAGGAGGCTGACGGACCCAGCCCGCTGACTGAACAGCTTTCATGAAGTCTCCCTACCGTCACCTGACCTGCTCATAGGTCGACTCCGTCCAGTGGGCGAGACTTCTTCAAGTAAAATTTAAATATTAGAAAAATATTAGAAAATAGAATAAAATTAAGCGATACTACTTATCGTGATAAAGTTACAAAAACAAACTGAAAACTATGCTAGTTTGAAGTTTGACTCTTTCAATGACGACGATAACGTCACTGAAAGCGCACTCGACAGCGGGAAAAAAGGAACTGAGGCGGTTGGAGGTGGCCGAGATGGTCATTACTGCCGAGTCAGCTGCTCGCGTGTCTCGCTGGGCGCCTGCCTCTCGCGCCAACCTCCAGCAAAAGGTTTGCTCCCGATGGGTCTTAGTGCCTCCGCGCTTAATCCCACTAGTGTGAATGAGTGGTGGAGACTTATGTCCAGGAAGATCTGTATTTTTGATGCCTCAATCCCATCAGCACCCACCCCTCCAGCTCCTTGGCAAGCTTTGGGGAATACCGTTATCAGTTCAGAACAGTATCCCATCTGGGCTTCTGGTATCTGGCTGTGTAAGCCACATAGTTAGCCTACCCGAGTCCCAAGGAAGATGCCATTTACTGCTTTTTAGCCATGGCATCAAGTTTCCGGGAGTCTTTATCTGGGGTGTGTGAAGTCAAAGGTATATTAGCCTTATTACAGGCTGCAGCCTGCACAACTCCAACATGGCTGCATTGCTGGTACAAGTACTCCGTACCTGGGCCTGACAACATATACCTCTTGTCCATTCGCCTGTCCACAGGAGGTAAAGAATTTAGAGTCTTAAGTAACTTCTGTGCATTTCCCAAAGGACATGTGGAGGGGACTAGTCAACCTCTTGGACTGTGGGATGTCCATCATCTCCACATAATCAGGCTCCTCTTGCTCCTCGACAGCTTCATCCAGAGGGAGCTGGAGGGTTTTTGCCACTTTTTTGTAGAACATACCAAGTGGGAAGGGGACTCAGAAAGCCTAGGATGGGGAAACACCAGAAGGTCCTTCTGGGGAGATCTCCCTCCCCCTCCTCCTCCAAATCCAGTTCATAATAGCCTTCTGGGGAATAATCCTGAACCGGTAGAATCGACCGAACTGAATGCCTACCGAGAGGCATCAGATCAGCCAGAACTAAACGGAGCGATTCAACTATACTAATCACTCTGGCAATTTCTTCAGCGGTTGGACGATGTGGTTCTGTATCCGAACCGGCTGATTTCTTTTTTCCTTTTTGCTGGAAACTGACCCCTCAGAAATGGCTCTCAGTTTGCCTGAGGGAGTCTCGCCCAGGTCAGTGGGCACTCCCTCAGGTATGGTCGGAACTGAACCGGGCTGGCCATCTGGGTCAGCAGGCTGCTCGACCTCCTTTTCCCTAAGCTTGCCCAATCTTTTATCCAGGGTGGCCTTAGGGAAATCTTTTTACATATTTGGCAGTCTGACTCCAGGTGGTCAAAACCCAGATAAACACAGGTGATGTGGGGATCAGCCTTAGCAAAGGCCTCCCCACACTCACTGCAGTGTTGAAACCCAGTGGGCCCTTTTTCTCTTGGGTTTCTCAGGCAGCCATCTACAACTTACCCTTTTTCGGCAACAGCCAGGCAAGACCTCCTTATCGGTTCCTAACCATGTCACGGGTGTTGGAAAAAAACGATAACTTTTTTTTTTTGAACCGATAAGGACCAGTACGTCACACAAAATTCAAACTGAAAAAAAAAAAAAAAAAACACAAAACAAATACAGACAACCGGTTCAGCCGAACCGGTTGAAATATAAGTTACAATTTCCACAAGTTCAGCACTAGTTCACTACCTGAAGTACTTACTGTGCCGCAGACCGGGATCTGAACCGAAATAAAGTAAAAATAGCGGTATAAAGAGACTTTTTTCTTACCGGACCGAACCAATAGCGCAGGAGAGATCTTCGGAGCGACTGTTCAGTTAGGCAGAATAAAAAATCTGACGGTTACACTTCAAAGTGCAGCAAACAGATGTTTGAACCGAGCTCAAAATACAGGTTACTCACCTGTAACAGGAGTTCTAGGAATGGTATATGTTGTTCATCCACACTCATTGGCAGTATCCTTGCCGCTTTAAATCTTGCCGGAAGGTCTTCAAGCTTGCTCCTCCCACCCACCCGGGTGGTATAACTCTCGGCTCCGCCCCATGACGCCAGATCTGGCCCGCTGGAAGCTCAGGTTGTGCGCCGGAGCCGGGAGGGTCGGGTGGGTCGTGGATGAACAACATATACCATTCCTAGAACTCCTGTTAGGTGGTGAGTAACCTGTATTTCTAGGGACATGGATATGTTGTTCATCCACACTCATTGGCAGACTCTAGCAGTTCCTCCGGGAGGAGGGAGGCAAGACGCACACCCCATATACTTACTTGGGAAAGAGAGACTGGAGAACCGAGGCCCCAAAACCAGCATCCCAGGTGACTCAAGGTCGATGTGGTAGTGGGTAATGAAGGTGTTTGCTGACTTCCAGGTAGCAGCCCTGCAGATTTCCTGGATAGGGGCGTCCCTAGAAGCAGCCACCCGTTGCAGCAGTATGGCGGGTAGAATGAGCTCTTATCCCTCTGGGAGCTCCATGCCCGCCAACTTATAGCAGAGATCATGCAGGAGGTTACCCACCTGCTTATCGTCCCGCTTGACTGCAGGTCTGCCAGATCGCGGCTTCAGCGTGGTGACAAACAGCTGGCCGAACCTCTCCCAATTTCAGCCGTCGCTCCTTATAATAAGCGGCGCCTTCTGGAGTCCAGAGTATGGAGCCTATATTCCGACCTCCGAGGTGTGATTGGGGTAGAACACCGGCAGAGTCAACACCTGGTTAAGGTGAAACTCCGACACCACCCACCGGAAGAATTTGGGTGGGGGCGCAGGACAACTCTGTCCTGTGGAAGACCAGGTAAGGAGACTCGATGGAAAGCGCCTGGAGCTCTCCCATCCTTCTGGCTGACGTGATAGCCACCAAGAAGGCGGTCTTCCACGACAGGTGAGAAAAGCACACCTGTGCATGGATTCGAATGGCTTGCCCATGAGCTTGCCAATACCAGCAGTAGATCACCCAGGTGAGGGGTTCCCGCACTGGAGGAAATGTGATCAAGGCCTTTGAAAAAGCGAGTGCACCACCTTCTCCTGCGCCATCGACTGCTTCCGGCCCGCCCGGCAAGCAGAGATGGCTGCCAGGTGCACCTTTAGGTCGCCGACCTAAGCCCTTGACTAGAAAGGGACCATAAATAGTCCAAGATGCTTGCCAAGGAACAGGAGGAAGGGTCCAAGCCCTTGCCCTGACACCAAATGGAAAACCTTTTCCATTTGAAGGCATAACATTTTCTGGTCGACTCATACAGGACGCCTCAACTACATTGAGGACCTCCGGAAAGACCCAAGGCCTGGAACTCTAGCCCAGGAACCAGGCCGTCCAGGTGCAGGGATTGAAGGTCCGGATGGAACACCTTCCCTGATTGACTGAGAGCAGGTCCGGGCGAGCTGGAAGCTGCGCGAGTCCTGGAGCTGAGACTGAGGAGATCTGGGTACCAGAACTGGCGAGGCCAGTCTGGGGCTATCAGAATCACCTGCGCCTTGTCCTCCTCGCCTTGAGAAGCACCTTGTGGATCAAGGGAAATGGGGAAAGGCATAAAGAGGCCGGGGTCCACTGCCTCGAGAGGCATCCCCTGCAGCGAGCCCTGCTGAGGGGCGGGCATGGAACAGACTCAGCCGCGTTCTCCATGGAGGCAAACAGGTCCACCTGAGGTGTGCCCCAAAGGGAGAACAGATGCTGTACTACCTCCGGCAGGAGAGACCACTCGTGGGATGCAGCCCCTATCCGGCTCAGGGCATCGGCCAGGGTGTTGGAGGCTCCTGCCACGTGAATGGCTAGAGATCCGCCTCCAGGCTGCACTGCAGTGACCAAATGCGGAGAGCTTCCTTGCATAGAAGCATGGGCGCGTCCCGCCCTGGCGGTTTAGATAGTACATGGTGCGTGGTATTGTCCGTCTGGACTCGGACCACTTGACCCGGAGGAGCGAAGCAAAGCGGTGAGAGCTAGGCGGACGCTCGGAGCTCCAGCAGGTTGATGTGGCATGGGACTCAGCGGGACCAGAGGCCATGAGCCCGGTGTCTCCCCAGATGGGCACCCCAACCCATCAGAGAGGCATCGGTCGACAGAGAGACCGTCGGCTCGAGGCGGACGAGACAGGATGCCCTCCTGCAAATGATCTGGAGCGGTCCACCACTGGAGGCGTTCACATCCCCTGTCACCGAGCTAAGCTGGTCAAGGGATCTGGCGTTGTGACCACTGGCTGGCCAGTCCCCACTGAAGGGGCGCATGTTCCAGCAGGCCCAGCGGACCCGCTGGTACAGGCAGCCATGAGACCCAGGAGGCGCAGGGAAGTCCCGGGCAGGGGCGCAGTGCCCAACCAGAAAAGATCGGGCAAGGAGGAAAGAACCTCGGCCCTGTCCGCCGGGCAGCTCTGGCTCGAGAGAGTCGAGCTGCGCCCCGATGAATAGAATCACCTGCTTCGGCTCGAGTTCCGACTTGGCCTCGTTGATAAGGAGGCCCAGTTGAGAGCAGACCTGGAGGGCCAGATCTCTGGACCACTCCGCCTCCTTCCTGGAGGGAGCTGCTATCAGCCAGTCGTCCAGGTAAGGGTGCACCCGGACCCCTCGGCGCCGGAAGAATGCTGTCACCACTGCCATGCATTTGGTGAAGACCCTGGGAGCTGGAGACAAGCCGAAGGGCATGGCTTGGAACTCGAAGAGAGATCCTTCCGCTCGGAAGCGAAGGAATCTCTGGTGAGACGGACGGATAGGGACGTGAAAAAACGCGTCCTGCAAGTCCAGAGAGCAGAACCACACGCCGCGTTCCAAGGATGGTATTATCTGAGCCAGAGTGACCATCCTGAAGGTTCGAGACCTTAGGAACTTGTTTAGGTCGTGTAGGTCGAGAATGGGGCGCCAGCCCCCCGTCCGTTCCGGAACCAGGAAGTACCTGGACACAAACCCTGGGTCTGAAGGAGGGTCCACCACCTCTCTTACCACCTCCTTCTGGAGGAGGAGAGTGATGTCGGCTCGACGAGCCGCCAGTGAGGCTGGGGATCCCGAAGCCCCCCGAGGGGCGACGGCTCTGAAGGGTGGTGCCTGCTCGAATTCCAGAGGCAGGCCTCTTCCCACCACCTCCAAGACCCACCTGTCCGTGGTAACAGCGGACCAGGTGGAGCAGGAAGATGCGGAGCCGTCCCCAGGGGACCCAGGGAGTAGGTGGACGGGGATGGGAGACACCCCTCAGCCCGTCACTGGGCAGGCTTGGAGGAGGGACCGGCCGAGGACCTCCTGGGCCCTTTCCTCCCTGCCTCCTGTTAGAGGAAGCGGCGGTTGGGTTTGGGATACCAAGGCCGAGCCTGCTGGCCCTGACGTTGCTGGGCAGGCGCGAAAGGGCACAGAAGACGAAAGGGCTTAGGCTGTGGTTTGCGGCCTTTGTCCTTCTGAGCGGAAGGACCCGAGTCCAAGGTGGCATTGGACTTCTGATCCTCTGCAGGTGACCTTCCACCCCAGGGCCGAAGAGGTCAGTCCCAAAAGGAACATCCGCCAACTTGTGCTGGGTATCCGAAGTAAAGGTGGATATCCTCAGCCAAGCCATGACGCATAGCCACTCGGCGCGCCACCGATCTGGCACATGAGTCCCCTATATCCAAAGCAGTCTGGAGCTGCTGTTTGGCCACTGCCCTGCCCTGGTCCCGCACCTGCTTAACCGTAGTCTGCAGATCGGCGGGAAGATGAGGATGACCTCATCCAGGGAGCCCAACAGGGCATGAGAAAAATGTGCCATGAGGGCGGCCGAACTGGCCTGACAGGCCGAGAGAGGGCCTAGCGGTGAACTTTTCGCCCGGCGTAGTCAATTTCTTGGACTCCTTGTCAGGAGGTTTGTCCACATCCCTGGCGTTGCCCGGCGCGGACAGCTGTCGGTAACCAACCCCTCAGCAGAGGGGTGTTCAAAAACGGACAAGGAACCGGTAGGGACCGCATACTTCCTGGCCATCCTGGCCGAGCGCGAGGGCAGGAAGCAGGCGCTGCCAAAGTTCCAGTGCGGACCCACTATGGCCTCGGCCACGGAAAGCCTCTCGGAGAATCCCTCGGTCCAGAATCTCCGAGGGATACCTGGCCCGTTTGGAAGCGGGTTCGAGCTCCCATCGGTAGACTCCGAGATGAGCGAAGCAGTCCTAGGAAGACGGCGGGCTATCGTCCATTGACTGACCTCCTGAAGACTCCAAGTCCAGTCGCTTGGAAGAAGGAGGAATCATCTTCGGACTCGGAAGAGTCCTCGAAGAACTGCCTCTGGCCTGAGCCACCTTCACCTGCAGGTCGGTCGGGAGTGAGGGTAACTGACAACCGATGAGATGAACCCTTAGCCGACCGAGAATCCTTGGTCGGAGCCCCAGATAGGTGGCTGTGGAGGCGGAGGTTCCACGGAATCGGTGGAGCAACTGGTTTGGCCGAACAACCCGGCCTGGGTATAAACTCCTCGGACAGGTCGAGGGTTGTGTCGGCCGTTCGGTGACAGCCACTTAATGGCGGAAAGGCGCGGTCGGCTTATTCCCGGCCAGGAGGCTGTTGCAACATAAGGTCCTCGTGCAGTCGGCGTAATTGCGCGAGCCTCCCTCATCCGAGGAGGAGGGGCCGAGCCCAGCCCGGCCCGCTTACACCAGCAGTGCGAGACCGAGACCGCCTATGACGGTGGGAACGGCTGGACCGCGAAGAGGTCCGAGACCGAGACCGAGAGTCCCGGAATTTCCGGGGTCGGTGCGGGGAGGTGTCGGCCGGAACCGGCACTCCCTTCGGCTCGGAAGGTCCATCCGAGGGCTCCGGAACCGGAGGCACAGACGAGCCCACGGGATCCTCAACTCCTCCCGGGGGAACCGGGGAGAGGGGAATCTCGGCTGCTAAAGGGGACAGCCCGTCCAATGGGTCGAGAAAAATCTCGACTTCATCAGTGGGAGTCTCGGTCAACTGACCTGACGGGGACACCGTGAGGCCAGTGGCGAAGCTTGAAGCGATCGACCAAGCCGGCGAGGCCGGGAGAGGGACCTTTCCCGCTCCCAAGAGCGTCGGCGGAGGGACTTACCCTTGTCCCTCTTTTGGACCGAGAATAAGGTCCAGCAGGCGCGAGGCCCTTCTCCTTTAGTGGAGAGGACAGACAAAGCTCCTTAAAAGAAGCCGTGTAGGAAGAACCCAGAGAGGCGGGATAAATGCAGCGGCGAGGAAGGCCTCTGACCGCGCCGCCTCCTCTTGAGGGACGACCATCCGCTCGAGCTGATCCGCCGAAACCCGCCCAGCGGACACCGCCAACCGGGCCTCCTTGGACTTCACCGAGGGAACGCTTCGGACGGCCCAGTTGCAATCCGGGCAGCACGGTTTCGAGGACGAGGGCCGAGAAAGATGAGCACAGGTCGCAAGCCCGCGGTCGCTCAAGGCCTAAGCAGTAGACACACGGAGTGTGGATCCGTCCGAGACATCTTCTGCCGCATGGGCATCTCGAAATCGAGTCGATTTGTCCGCCGCGGCCGCGAGGATCGAAGACTGAAGTCTTTTGCAAATTTTTATTTTAAATCCATAAGCGGAGAAATAGGAACCAGTGCTAAGCGCAGAAGCGTTAAGGAGGGAACCTGAGCTTCCAAGCGGTAAGGAAGATCTGGCGTCATGGGGCGGAGCCGAGAGTTATACCACCCGGGTGGGTGGGAGGAGCAAGCTTGAAGACCTTCCGGCAAGATTTAAAGCGGCAAGGATACTGCCAATGAGTGTGGATGAACAACATATCCATGTCCCTAGAACTCAGCGTTCTATGCTCTGGCATAGAGTTAACTTTCCTCTCCGGAGCAGTTCAAGTGCTGGGGCTAACTGCATAATGTCAGAATACAGCCAGCGGAGACCGGCAAGGGAGAGGTTCTATAAGCGTCCATTGGACGCTTCCCTCACGGGGGTAGATTTGTCTTGGGAGCTGTGGGCGGATTGGTGGCGAGCTTGGGGATGTGGTGCCTCAACACACCCACGGCACGCCCCCACCCACGGAATACCCTGCGTGCTTATGCAAGGCCGAGAACTGCGGTAGCCAGGGCACAGAAACAAAATTACACCTCTGCCTGGACCGGATGACGAGCGCCTGGCCCCTGCCACCAAAGCCCTGAGCCAGCCCGGATATAGCCCATAGCACCTTGGATGCAAAGTCGGCGTAGAACCCCAGTATAGGGATACACTGGGCTACCAAGGTAGGCTGCAATTGGGGTTGGGAGTAGGTGGCAGGAAGGCACTGGCGCTTTGAAGGAGTGGCCGGTCGGGGTGTGTGGGAGGCGCATAAAAAATAAATAATAAAAAAAAGAATACAGCCAAACTTCATATTGTTTGAAAGTAAGATTTCCTGGGGTTAGAACAAGCACTTTACATTCTTCGTCCACTCATGAACTGCTAACAGAGACAAAGGCCCAGGTCTCCCAAGGGTCTCCATAACCATATCAAACAAGGACTTAACACAAGTCTAAAGAACAGGTTTATGGCCTGTGAAACCACAATAAAAGAGCATAGTCCAGGACCTTGGGAGTCCTCACCCTAGAGGAAGAGTGAGTAAAGCCTTCAAGTCCAGTAGTGTCCAAGCTATTGGTTCCTAGCAGTAGAAAGTCCAAGGGAGTGCCCCTGGCCAGATGAAGACCCATTGGCCTTCAGAGGCTCCTGCCGCAGGGACACTTATGGCACCAGTATAGTAATAGATGTCAGCAGTGCCACTAGCACAGTTGACACCACAGCCTGCAGACAGATGGTGCCAACATTCTACATGGACAATCGGCACAGCAGCTGGCACCAAAGGAGGTACCAACACCAGCGAATGGGTGTTACACTACAGATGGCTACTCAGCCATGTTGGGAACTCTGCGACCGACCAGAAGTTTTCTGACTATCCACCTCATGACCACCCGTGTTGAGACCTGGCCCTGAAGTCTGGGGCTGGCTATCCCCATCTTCAGAATCCAAATCTCCAATGTCTGTAAACAGAAGGAGGAGCATGTACCTCGGACTCCATGTCATGGTTGGGTGCAAGGCAGGTGAAACAGCGTACATCAGTCTGTGTAGGCAATGTTATTCCTGCACTGGCATTCTCTGAAAAATGGTCCCAGTCTTGCAAAGCTTGGCTTTCTTGCCTGACAGGACTATCACACAAGATAAACCTTCAAAATGAAATGACAGTCTGGGAGAAAGCGTCGATCTTACAGCTGAAATGGTTTTACTGACCATCTACCCATACCGTTCCTCACCATGGACAAAAACTTTACTACCCATTTTATTGCTAGCAGCTAAAAAAAATTAAAAAAAAGGGATGTCTCGTGTTATTCCTACCATATATGATTGGAGACGTATCATGATCTCCATATACCAGATGGAAAGCCTGACTGCCAAGATGAACAAACAGTCTCAATCCTTCACCAGTCAATGGCAGCGATGGTCCTTACATCTGGCAGTGGTAAATCCTGACTTCTGCCCACAGCAAGACTTGAAGGGTAGGTTGAGGGAATTAAACAGTGGGAGGAAATATAGATATGACCTCGATATTCTTTTAACCATAATTGAAATAATGTAATAAATCTAAATTTTTTTTATTCTAACAACCAGAGGATGTCAAGGAATTCTAAATCTGAAGTACTATACTGAATGTCAATGACTGTGAAGTGTCTCATGGATTCTTGGAAAAAAATCTTAATAAACAACTAATTAAAAAAAAGCAGAGAAAAGAACTGGTACACGTTTGCTCCCATGATGCACACTCCAGGCAGGGGTTAAAATGAGCAGGAGCTCATTTCCATCACCTCTTACAAACTATATGAAGAGTTCCGCTACATCGGTCATCTTTTTATACTGCATTGTATAATACAAAAGATTTCTACCACCCAAGGATGACCATTCCAATCTACAAATCTAAAAGTGAGAGTTTCCCCATCTAAGCATGGGGCTGCTTTTTTGGACTTTGGTGACACTGATGACACCATATCCAGCACACAGAAATCTTTTTCTTTTTGACTTCTTTATTTATTGCTCCCCAAGCCCTCAGCCGGCCACTCCTTCAGGCCGCCGCTCCGCCACCAACCGCCGCACTATAACTGCAGTAATCAGAGTAACCTAAAGGTTACCGGATAAGGTCCACTAACTAGGTACAAGGCCTGTTTACAAGGATGATCTGGGAGCACAAAGGAGGTTAAATGACTTGTTTTCAGCATCACACTATGCAAGTGGAGATTGTGGGAATCAAAACCAACTCTGTTGGATGTACCAAGCTCTTTTACTGCTGGGGTTACTCTAACCCTACAGACTATAGTACGTGTGTACGTCTGTAGATGGATGGATAGGTAGAGAGAGATAACTAGAGAAGGCAACATGTGACTTTGGCATTTCCCATATTTCACTTTCCTAATGCTACTGAGGCTGAATAACTTGCATATGGCGACAGAGCCTCAGAACTACCACGTGCTGTCCCCTCCAGAGTTATAAATAGTCTGTCCATGATCCAGCAGCCATGGCAAAAAGTTCCCTCAAGTGGGATCATAGAACCTCCTGTTTAAAGACCAAAATAGTGCGGCTCAATGGAGAGTTTGGATTCTTGAAAGATCAGATTACTGGAATGAATACACAAATACAAACATGCAGCACTCATTCAACCTGCTGAAGCAGAAACAAATTGAAGATGCTTAGGATCACAGGGAGGAAGACTGACAGGCATCTTCAGGTTTATAAATCTGCCACCATAATAAACTGGTTTCCAAGAAGAGCCGAGCCGTGTTGTCATGGGCAAGAGCAATTCAGAGGAAATGGGGCAATACATCAACAAATACAGTCGGAAACAGCATAAGCAAAATGGCAAAAAGGGAGTGATTAAAAACAATGATGTACCTCCAACACCACACATCTAGACAGAGTTGGGTTCAAGGAGTCATAAAACATTTCTGATCAGTAACCAGCTGATGCAAATTGATAATGTGAATATTGGTTAGTCAAACAATTAAGGCTGTCAAAATAATCATGCAGGCAAGTAGAGGTACTTACTCTGTTGTAAACAAGTGCACATTTTCAAAACCCTCTGCACAATCACCCAATGCAAAGGGATTTTCTGATGTATTCACCATGCAAGGAGATAGGATTCTCTGAGTTTGAGGATCCCTCACAGGTGTCTGGAATGTTACCTAGAAGTTTAAAAACAAAAACAAGTGCTTTCAATCTAATTTGGCAGCTGACTTCAATGAACCAAAGAAGAACCACAAGAGATGGAAGGGCTTTTTTTTTTGTTGCTTAGTTAAAAATCTGGTTGCCATTCTAGAATCTGACTCAATTTGGAATTATTACTTTTCCACCTTCCTTCATCCCGGAGGTGTTTAAACACCAACGTCTTTTACAAGACAATCCTTTTTAAGAAGGAGAGAAGGGTTACCAACCAACGTATAGTGACGGTTTCTTTATATGTAAGGGTTGGAGGCTCACACTGTTTACATCTAACACGTATATGCGTGATGCCCTAGAACCTAGAATGTAGTTAAAAAAACAATTTAAGCATTTTTCTGGTCATCAGCTCCAGCCCCATACCTGCTAGATCCATTAGCTTTAGAGTCCTGGAGATTAAGGCCTTTTTTAACAAATAAATCACCAATTGGGAAAATGATACAGAAATAACCAATTTTATAATCCTTAAAGGAAAACACCACGTTTTAAATGCTTAAGCATAAAACATAACTTTATTCAAAGAGAATACCACAGAGGAGCCTAGGACTATCCTACAAATGGAGGTACTGTAGGGAAGGGATGGTGCAACCCTCCAACACATCCAAGAATCAAAGTTACAACAGTGAGTAAATTTAGGTCATGTAACCTGTAACTATAGTGCCAACAGTGGCATACTGTACATATCCACACAACTGCAGTCTTCCTGGAGACAGCAGTCATCAGAATGTCTTCAATGAAAGTTCCTCCTTAACCTTGGTGGTATATCTTTCACCTCTACCCCATGACATCAAATCTTTTCATGCTGGAAGCAGGGATTCCGGTGTCACATTGCCAGGGGAGGTCACCTGGGTGGTGTGGATCTGAAATGTAAACCACATTTGGAAATGCAGCTACAGGTGAGTAAAGTACAGTTACATGAACTTACCGTAACAGCAGATCTTTGAGAAAAGCTCTTGCAGCAGGCAATAGCCTTAAGGACAGAGTCCCAAGCAATCAAGGGATAAGGAATAGACTAGCATGGGAGGAAGTAGAAAAACAGCCAGCAAAGATTTAGGAGAGCAAGCCCTGAAGAACTGCAAAGGCGAACCCAGTCCTACGCCTGGAAGCACATCCAAGCTGTAATGCTTGATGAATGTGTGAACAGAGCTTCAGGTGTCAGCTGCGCAAATATCGGTAACAGAAACGTTCCTTAATGAAGCAAAGGAGGTGGCAACTCCCCTGGTGGAATGGCCCTTAACAGAGCCCAGTAAAGGCTTTTGTATTTTTGGTAACAGAAAACTACGCAGTTAACTAATCACTTGGACAGGGTTTGCCTAGTAACTGGTGCTCCGAGGTTTGGGAGCAAATGATACAACTGATCAGTCTTCCTCAAGGGACCGGTACAGCTCAAATAAAAACTAAGCATCCACTGGACATCCACAGTACGCAAGAAGAAAAAAATACTCACCTTAGTAATGTTGTTTCCTCTAATGGAGTCTTGCTGTATTCTGACATGTACAGTTAGGTCCTGCCGTTCAACTGCCCTGGAGAACGAAGAGTTAAACTTTCCATGGCCAGCATGGAATGTTCACCGCGAGCTCGGCTGAAGCCCCGGTCTGCTGCTGTTTAAACTCCAACCGTCAGATCTTTATGAGCAATACTCGCTATAAGTTCTCTGTAGAAACTGTAAAACTCAAACTAGCCAACTGTTAACGATATTTATATAAAAGGGTTTTTTGGTTTCAAAGCAAAGACTCAAGTCAGGAAACCAAAAAAAAAAAAAAACGCATCCCAAAACACACTCACCCAAAATAAAGGGTGAAAAAGAGACACCCCTAGGGTGCCAACACTGCTCCTGCCCACCCACATCCCAAAAATTAGGTTCTGAGAGGGAAGGCAGGGGGGGAGGTCAGAATACAGCAAGACTCCACTAGAAGAAACATAATTACTAAGGTAATTTTTTTTTTTTTTCTTTTCAAAAAACATGAAGTCTTGCTGTATTCTGACAATTGCAGACTACCAAGCAGTACCTCCATGGAGGAGGGACAGAACTTACTTTGGGAAAAGGCTCTAAAGTACTGCTGAGCCAAACCAAGCATCACACCTAGCCTGGATATCCAGAGAGTAATGCTTGGTAAAAGTATGGACTGTTTTCCAGGTGGCTGCTTGGCAAATTTCTAAAAGAGGGATATCCCTGGCAGCAGCCAGGGAAGCAGCTGTACCTCTTGTGGAATGAGCCCTCAGGCCTGAGGATGGGGTTTTACCCAGTTTTTCATAGTAGAATTGTATACAAGAAACAATCCACCTGGCAACAGATCTCTTGGTGGCAGGTTTGCCCTTCCCAACTTCTCCATAAGTGAGTAACAACTGGAAGGAGTCAAACCTTTAACCCACGGTACACTATGTAGTAGCTAAGGGCTCTTTTAACATCCAAGATGTGTAGCCTCCTCTCTCCTGAGGAGGAATGGTCATTGAAGAAAACAGGGAGAGATATAGACTGGTTGAGGTGGAAATCTGAAACCACTTTAGGTAAGAACTTTGTTAGTTCTAAGGACCACTTTATCTCTGTGAAAAGAGATGAAATCAGATTCCACTGACAGAGCTTGCAATTCACTGATACATCTGGCAGAAGTAATGGCTACCAAAAACACAGTTTTCCAAGTCAAGTACTTAAGCTCTGCTGAGGACAAAGGCTCAAAAGGGGGGGGTTGCATAAGCGGAGCAATGCAAACATTAAGGTCCCAAGCAGAAGCAGGATTCCTAAAGGGAGGACAGGTAAGAAGCAATCCCTTGACAAACTTACAGAATACAGGATGGGATGACATAGAGGAAGACTTGCCTAATGACAGGAAAGCAGAAACAGCTGCCAACTGTACTTTGGGGGTAGCTGGTCTGAGGCCTAGGTCATTAAGATGGACCATATAATCCAGAACCGTAGGCAATTCAGCAGAGTCTGGAGAAATAATCTTCTTAGCACACCAAATACTGAATCTTTTCCATTTGGAGTTGTAAGTCTTCCTGGTGGAAGATTTTCGAGAAGCCTTAAGGATATCCAGAACCCCCTTGGGAAAGATGCAGATCTGCAAACTCACTCTTCAAGAGCCGAGAATGAAGATTCGGGTACCAAATCCTCCCCCGAGAGGATGTTAACAGGTTGCAATTCCTGGGAAGAGACTGGGGAAGGTGGACTGTTAGGGACAGCAACAAGGGATACCATGGTTGTCTGGCCCAGTCTGGAGCAATCAGAATCACCTTGCATGGTTGTGACCTTATCTTGACTAGCACCCGGAACAGGAGAGGGAAGGGGGGAAAAGCATAAAGAAATTCCCCTTCCCAGTTCAGAATCAGAGCATCCAGGGGGCTGAGCACAAGACTGGGAGTCTGCAACAAAAGAGAGGAAGTTGGTGATTGTCTGGGGCTGCAAAAAAAGATCTATCTCTGGAGTGCCCCATCGAGAAAAATCACTTTCAAAACCAGAGGATCCAGGGCCCATTCGTGATGGCCCTGGGATATTCTGCTCAGTGCATCTACTAGGACATTGCCCTTCCCTGGGAGGTGAACTGCTATCAGAGGGGTTTGCAGGGAATAGGCCAGGGACCACAACCTCATTGCTTCTGTGCACAAGGCCATAGATTGAGTGCCTCCTTGCTTGTTGATGTACCACATGGTGGTGGTGTCTGTTCCAACCTGAACCACCTTGTTCTGTACAGATTTGGAAAAAGCTTGCAGTACCAGAAACACCACTCTGAATTTCAAGAGACTGATGTGAAGCAGAGATTCCCGAGGTGACCACAGTCCTTGGGTGGTAAGATCCCCCAAATGGGCTCCCCAGCCCAGCAGGAAAGAATCTGTGGTGAGTATCACTGAATGAGACTGAGTGACAAATGGAACCCCTTGTCTCAAATTGTCCTGATCCTGCCACCATTGCAAGGCTTGGATCAGGGTTTGAGTCACTGGGATTAGTTTGGTAAGGGAATCCTTTCTTTGGGACCAAAAGGCTCTTAAGTGGAACTGAATGTCCCTCATTTGGAATCTTGCTCCCTGGGCCACTGCTGAGGAAGCTGCCATGTGGTCCAGTAGCTGAAGGAAATGCCTTGCTGGTCAAGACACCTGAAGGGTGAATGAAGAGGCCAGTTCCATAAGGGTCCTTGCCCTTTCCAGGGGAAGGAAGGCTCTTGCCTTTACTGTATCCAGTTCTGCACCTATGAAGGTGAGGAGCTGCACTGGTTCGAGAACTGACTTTGGTAGGCTGAGAAGGAATCCTAAGGAAGAGAGCACTTGCTGGGTCACTTGAAGATGTGACTTGACTTGGTCTGGACACTGACCTACTATGAGCCAGTCATCCAAGTACGGAAAGATGGAGATCTTTTGTCTTCTTAGGAAGGCAACAACTACTGCCAGGCACTTTGTGAAAACTCTTGGGGCTGATGTTAGACCAAAGGGCATTGTTCTGAACGGATAGTGGCCTGAGGGCAACTTGAACCTGAGGTACTTTTTCTGGGAGCACCTGATGGGAATGTGAAAGTAGGCACCTTTGAGGTCCAGAAAGGCTAGCCAGTCCCCTGGCCTTAGAGAGGGAAGAAAAAATTACTCACCTTAGTAATGTTGTTTCTTCTAATGGAGTCTTGCTATATTATAGACATTAGCAGTTTGATCCAGCTCTAGAACTGCCCCGGAGTGAAATGGTTAAAACCATTCCAAAATAGAATTTTGCACCGAGAGGAGCTCTATCTGTGTCATTTCAAACTTGAACTGTCAGATCTTTCGAGCCAAACTCACTAAGGTCTGTGTGGAAGCTGTAACCTACACTAGCCAAATGGCTACCTAAATAATAAAACCATTGATGGTCCCAACACCCAAGACTCAAGTCAGGGACCAGAAATACTAACACCATTCTATTAATATGAAAATGGAACATAAGTATAATAAAACACACACACTTACATACACACACCCAAAGTCCCAAAGGGACAAAATGCTAACAGGACATGAGTAACCACACTAAGTTGTCCGCATCCTACAAGTAGAGGTTCTGAGAGGGGCAGGTTAGGGGAGGTTTATATAGCAGACTCATTAGAAGAAACATTACTAAGGTGAGTAATTTTTTCTTCAAACAACATGAAGTCTTGCTATATTATAGACATTAGCAGAATATACAGCAGTACCTCCATGGAGGAGGGCAGAACCTACTTAGGGAATAGGCTCTGAAGAACAGCTGGCAGACCGAGCATCTCTCCTGTCCTGGACATCCAGGAATAATGCTTGGCAAAAGTGTGTACCGTTTTCCAAGTAGCAGCCTGGCAAATCTCTAATAAAGGGATATCTCTGGCAGCAGCTAGAGGCGAGCTGTACCCTGGTAGAATGAGCCCCTCAAACCGGGGGCTCTGCCCACTTTCTGATAATAAAATTGGATACAAGAGACAATCCACCTGGCTATTGATCTCTTAGTGGCAGGTTTGCCTTTCCCAACTTCACCATAGGTAAGGAAAAGTTGGAGGATTCAACCTGTGACCTTGTGCACGCTCTATATAATAACTAGAGCTCTCTTAACATCCAGGCTGTGCAACCTCTTCTCACCAAGAGGAGTGATCAGTGAAAAATACTGGAGGGAGATATGATTAGATGGAAATCTGAAACCACCTTAGGCAAAACTCTCCTATTAGTCCTAAGGACTACCTTATCCCTGTGGAAAGAAATAAAGTCAGTCTCCACTGACAAGGCTTGCATTCACTTATGCGTCTGGCAGAAGTGATAGCCACTAGAAAACAGTTTTCCAAGTTAGGTACTTAAGCTCTGCAGAAGACAGAGGTTCAAAGGGGTTGCATTAACTGGGTAATGCAAACATTAAGGTCCCAAGCAGGGGCGGTTCCGAAAAGGGAGGATTAGTATGGAGTAATCCCTTAAAAACTTGGAAAACACAGGATGAGAGGAAAGAGGGGATGACTTTCCTGTTGACACAAAAAGCAGACACAGCTGCTAAATGAACTCTCAGGGTAGCTGGTCTGAGACCCAAGGAATTAAGATGTACCATGTAATCTAACAAATGGGCAATTCAGCAGATTCTGAAATATTTTCCCAGCACACCAAAAGAAAACCTTTTCCATTTAGAACTATAAGTAGCCCTAGTGGAAGGCTTTCTGGAAGCCTTTAGGATCTCAAGAACACCCTGAGAGAGGTGTAAATCAGCAAACTAACTCCTCAAGAGCCAGGCCTTGAGGTTGAGGGATCTGAGGTCCGATACCAAACCCTTCCCTGGGCACAAGTCAACAGATTGTGATTCCTGGGGAGGCACAGGGAAGATGGACTGTCAGAGACAGAAGGAGGTGCCAGGGCTGCCTGGCCCAATCGGGGCAATCAGAATCACCCTGCAAGGCTGAGATCTGATTTTGACTAGTACTTGATAGGAGAGGAAAGGGGAAAGCATAGAGGAACTTCCCTCCCAATCCAGAAGAAGGCATCAGGAACTGAGCCCAACACTGGAGGCCTGCAACAGAACAGAGGAAGTTTGTGATTGTCTGGGGCTGCAAAAGATCTATCTGAGGGATGCCCACCTGGCAAAACTATCCCCAGCACTTGAGGATCCAGGGACCATTCGTGATGGCCCAGGGAAATCCTGCTGAGGGCATCCGCTAGGACACTGTCCTTCCCTGGAAGATGAACTGCTATGAGGGAAGTGTTCAGGGAATAGGACAGAGACCACGACTTCATTGCCTCGGTGCACAAGGCCGAAGACCGAGTGCCCCCCTGTTTGTTGATGTACCACATTGTTGTGGTGTTGTCTGTTCTGACTTGTATCACCTTGTCGTGGACAGATGCAGAAAAAGCTGAAGAGCTAAAAGACAGCTCTGAGTTCCAGCAAATTGATGTGGAGCAGAGATTCCTGGGGACCAAACCTCCTGAGTGGAAAGGTCGCCCATGTGGGCTCCCAACCAGAAGGGAAGCATCTGTAGTGAGAGTCAAGTCGTAGGGAAGGGGAAATGAAGGGACCCCGCTCTTAATTGCTCTGATCCTGCCACCACTGGGCGCTAGGATCAAGGTTCGGTCACTGGGACCAACTTGGAAGGGGTCTCTTCTCTGAGACCAAAGGTTCTCAAGTGAAACTGAATGTCTCATCTGAAATCTGGCTCCCTGCACAACAGCTGTGGATGCAGCCATGTGCCCAGGAGCTGCAGAAAGTGTCTTGCTGGTCGAGAGACCTGCAGAGTGAAGGAAGAGGCCAGAGCCACTAAATTCCTTACCCTTTCTGGGGAAGAAAGGCCTGGCTAGCTTTGTGTCCAATTCTGCCCCTATAAGGGTGAGTAACCTGGACTGGTTCCAGAACAGACTTTGGTAGGTTTAGCAGAAAACCCAGGAGGTGAGAAGCTGGGTGACCTGCAGGTGAGATTTTACCTGTTCTGGGGACTGGCCTACAATGAGCCAGTCGCCTAGATAGGAAAAACAGCAATCCTCTGCCTCCTTAAGTGGGCCACTGCCACTGCTAGACACTTTGTGAATACCTTGGAGCAGAGGTAAGGTCAAGGGCATTGCTCTGAACTGGTAATGACCTGAGGGCAGTTCGAATCTGAGGTACTTTATGGGATCTTCTGATTAGGACATGGAAATAGGCATCCTTGAGGTCCAGGAGGCTAGCCAGTCCCTGGCCTTAGGGAAGGTAAAATCATTGCCAGAGTTACCATTTTGAACTTTGGTTTCAGAAGATGCTTGTTCAGATATCTGAGATCTAAAATGGGCGCCATTCTCCTGTCTTTTGGGGTAAGGAAGTATCTGGAATACCGACCCTGCCCTGATGCAGGAGGACCCTTCACTGCTCTGAGAGCTAACAGGATGAGACCTGTTTCAGAGCGAGGGTCTCTGAGGCACTTGCAGGTAGAAAAGTCTGCTTCTCAACTTGGGAAACTTTTGAAGCTGAGAACCAGACCCTGGCTTACTACTTCCAGAACCCACTTGTCTGAGGGTTAAAGAAGCCCAATTCTGACTAAGTAAGCCAGCCTGCCCCCACTGGTACAGGAGAGACACGCCATGGGCACCCCATCAGGGTGCCTGTTTCTGCAGGAGTATTAGGCTGGGGGTGGGAGCAGGTCTGCCCACCCTCGTCTGCCCCTGCCTCTGAAGAAGCCCCTCTGAGCATAGGCAGAGGAGGCCTGAGTCTGGTAGAAGGCTCGAAAAGGCTACCCCTACCCTGGGGCATGCCTTTGAGGAGTGGCTTGCCGCTCCCAGCCTGGGCACTCTTGTAAGTAGTCCCATATTCATCCATCTTCTTCATGTAATTCTCTGTCTGCTCTCCAAACAGAGAATTTCCCACTACAGGAAAATCCATAGCCTTAGTCTGGGTATCCTGTGACAAACTAGTACACCTGAGCCAGGCCAACCTACAAAAGCTACAGATGTGGCTATGACCCTAGAGGAAACATCATTAACATCCACAGCAGCATGAAACTGAACCTTAGAGGCTTCAATGCCACTCAGCAGCCACCTGTTCTAGTTCACTAGCCAGCTGGCCATGGGCCTGCTTGGCCAATTGCATAACAGTATCCCATCTAGATTTCTGATACCTAGCTACATAAGCCATATATAATTTGCTTCCCTGAGTCCCAGAGGCTGCCATATACTTTTTTTTTTTTTTTTGCCATGGCATCAATCTTCCTGGAATCCTTGTCAGGAGGATGTGAAGCCAAGGGAATATTAGCTTTATCAAAGGCAGCAGCCTGAACTACCTAACATGACTGCATTGCTGAGAAAGGAATTCTGTATCAGGGCCTGACAATGTATACCTTCTGTCCATCTTTTTATCTACAGGAGGCACAGAATTAGGAGCTTTTAAAATTTTAATTGTTTGTTTCTAAAGACTTATGTAAAGGAACAGACAATCTCTAGACTCTGGAATATCCATCATTTCTACAAAATCAGGCTCCTCTTGCTCATCCACAGCCTCTTCTAAAGGAAGCTGGAGGGTTTCAGCAACTTTTTATAAAACATAAAATGAGATGGGACTCAGACAGCATAGGGGAAGATTCTAAAGGTCTGTCTGGGGAGATGTCCGGTTCAATGGGCACACCAGACCTTCCCAGCCACATTCTATACTGTTCATAATCCTCCTCCCCCTCCTCTGGTTCATAAAATTCCTCAATATCATAATCCTGAACCACTGGGACTGGACAACCGACCTTTTACCAGATAGTGGTGGTTCGGAGGACCCTGAGACAGTGACTGGACAATTTGTATGGCTTTTGTTATCTCTGCAGCAGTTGGAGAAGGAATTTTGGACTCAGACCTGCTGATTTTCTTGTTTTCTTTACTGGAATTGGTTCTCAGAACCAGCTTTTCTTTTGCCAAGGAAGTCTGGCCTGGTCAGAGGGCACTCCCTCTGGTTCGGCTGGCACCGAACCGGGCTGGCCATCGGGTCAGCGGACATTTTAGCCTCTGTTCCCTGAGCCTGCCCAATCTTTTCCAGGGTGGCTGCAGGAAATTCTTCATACCTGGCAGTCTGACTGAGGTGGTCAAACCTCAGACAATAAACACATGTGGTGTGTGGCTGCCTTGCCAAAGACTTCCCCACAAACATCACAGTGTTGAAACCCAGTGGGCCCGGTTTTTCTTTGGGTTTCTCAGATATAATGCCAGCCTAACCAAAACTTGCCCTTTAGCGGCAGTGCCAGGCAGAACACTTATCGGTTCCTAACACGTGTCCGGTATTGAAAAACGTAATAAATCAGTTTTTTAGAACCTATAAGAACCGGGAACCACACTCTAAAATAGTAACTTTTAGTTTTAAATGAGTTTTAAACCTCACTGATCAGTTCAAACCGAACCGATAACTTCAAGTTCCACACAGACAAAACCTTCATTTACTTACTGTTACCACAGATAGAGCTTGAACCGAACGGTTTTGTCGGTTAAAATAAACTATTCTCGGTTAAATCCAACCGAGAAAACACTTTAAACGAGAAATGAACCGAGCAGAAGGAGAAATCTCCGGGCGACTGTTCACTGAGGCGGAGTAAAGAATCTGACAGTTCAAGTTTGAAATGACACAGATAGAGCTGCTCTCCTGCCAAAATTCTATTCTGGAATGGTTTTAACCATTTCACTCCTCGGCAGTTCTAGAGCTGGAGCAAACTGCTAATGTCTATAATATAGCAAGACTTCATGTTGTTTGAAGGATAATTCCCAGAGTTACCATTTTGAACTTTGGCTTTAAAAAATGTTTGTTCAGATATCTTAAGTCCAGGATAGGTTGCCACTCTCCTGTCTTTTGGGGAGTTAGGAAGTACCTGGAGTACAATCCTTTGGCTCTGTGTAGGGTGGGAACTCTCTCTATAGCTCAGAGCTAGGAGAGAAGAAACCTCTGCCTCTAAGGCAAGGGTCTCAGATTTGCAGGTGGAAAAGATCTGGCTCTCATCTTGGGAAATTTTTTGAGGCTGAGAACCAGTCCCTGGCTTACATCAGACAAATGGGTCCTGGAAGAAGTAAGAGACATCCAGTCCTGGACAAACTAAGCCAACCTGCCCCCTACTGGTATAGGAGAATCGACCCAGGCAGACCCATCAGGGTGTCTGCTTGGCAGGGGCTTTAGGCTGAGGGGAGGATGCAGGCCTGCTCATCCCACTCCTGCTTCTCCCTCTAAAGAACCTCCTCTGCGAAAAGGAATAAGAGGAGACTTGAGTTTGGTAAAAAGGCCTTTGGAAAGGCCTGCCCCTGGACTGCTGTCTGAGGAGTTGCTAGCCTTTCTTTGGCCTGAGCACTCCTGTAACTGGTCCTGTACTCGTCCATCTTTTTCATGCAGTTCTCTGTCTGCTCCCCAAACAGAGAATTACCAATTATGGGAAAATCCATGGCTTTAGCCTGGGTATCCCGTGAGAGGCTAGTACATCCGAGCCAAGCCATCCTCCGGAGAGCCACAGATGTAGCCATGACTCTTGATACATCATTGGAGTCTACAGCAGAATGAAACTGTACCTTCGATGCCTCAATCCCACCTGCAGCCACCTGCTCCAGCTCCTTGGCAAGCTGGTCGGGAGCCTGTTTAGCCAGAGCCAGTACAGTGTCCCACCTGGACTTCTGGTACCTGGCTGTATAGGCCATATAGTTAGCCTGCCTGAGTCCCAAAGATACTGCCATGTATTGTTTCTTTGCAATGGCATCAGTCTTCCTGAAGTCCTTGTCTGGGGGGGTGTGATGCCAAGTGTGGAGTTTGCCTTATCACAGGCAGCAGCCTGCACAACTCCAACATGGCTGCATTGCTGAAAAAGGAACTCTGTGTCTGAGCCTGAGAGAGTGTACCTCTTGTCCATTAGTCTGACCACAGGAGGTACAGAATTAAAAGACTTAAGAATGTTTTGTGTCTGTTTCCCAAAGGATTTGTGAAGAGGAATAAACAGTCTCCTGGACTCTGGGATGTCCATCATCTCAACATAATCAGGCTCTTCCTGATCCTCTACTGCTTCCTCCATAGGAAGCTGGAGGGTATCAGCCACTTTTTTGTAGAAAATGTAGTGTGAAGGGGACTCAAAGCCTAGGAGGAGAAACACCTGATTGTCTGTCTGGGGAGATGTCCGGGTCAATAGGCACATCCAGACTTTCACCATCACCATAATCCTCCTCTTACTCTCCCTCCTCCTCCTCCGGTGCATAAAATTCTTCCAAAGTATAATCTGGAACCAGGGGAACCAACCGAACCAAGCCCTTGCCAGACGGTGCCGGTTCGGTCGGAACCGAACTAAGCGACTGCACAATCCTAATCGCCTTGGCTATCTCATCGGCGGTCGGAGTATGAAATTCTGGGTCCGAACCGGTCAATTTGTCTTTTCTTTTCCTTTTTGTCAGAACAGATTCCTCAGATTCGGCTCTCCTTTTGCCCGTAGTATCGCCCTGGTCAGAGGGCACTCCTTCTGGTTCGGTCGGAACCAAACCGGGCTGCCCAACCGGGTCAGCGGACTTCTCAGCCTCCCTTTCCCTCAGTCTACCTAATCTCTTTTCCAGGGTAGATTTGGGAAAATTCTTGCAAATTTGGCAGTCTGAATCGAGGTGGTCAAACCCCAGACAATAAACACAGGTTGTGTGTGGATCAGCCTTGGCAAAGACCTCCCCACACACACTGCAGTGTTGAAACCCAGTGGAACGGTTTTTTTTCTTGGGTTTCTCAGACATGGCCAATCCTACCCAAAAACTTACCTTTTTTTCGGCAATCTGCCAGGCAAGACTCCCCTATCGGTTCCTGACCGTGTCACAGGTCTTGGAAAAAAACAGTTAAATCTTTTTTTAAGAACCGATACGGACAGGTAACCACACTCTAAAGTAAAGCAAGTTTTTTTTTTTTTTACCTCAAATTGATCGGTTCAGCCGAACTGATCCACAGTTTACAAGTTCCACACAGAAAACAGAATAAAAACCTATCTAGTACTCATGGTACCACAGACAGAGACTTGAACAGACTATGCGGAAACAGCAATTCGGTAGAAACAGTGAAAACCGACACTTCAGACTTTTTGAACCGAGCAGCAGGAGAAATCTCCGGAGCGACTGTTCAGTGAGGCGGAGTAAAGAATCTGAAGGCTGCAGTTTAAACAACAGCAGACAGACGCTTCAACAGAGCTTGTGATGAACATTCTATGCAAGGCATAGAAAAAGTTAACTCTTTGTTCTCCAGGGCAGTTGAAAGGCAGGACCTAACTGCACATGTCAGAATACAGCAAGACTTCATGTTGTTTAAACCTGTCTTTCTAGGGACATGGATATGTTGTTCATCCACACTGTCTGGCAGACTCCCTAGCAGTTCTCAGAGGAGGAAGGCAAGGCGTGCACCCCCTACTTAGGGAATAAAGACTGGAGAACCGAGATCCCAAAACCAGCATCCCGGCTTTACTCAAGGTCGATGTGGTAGTGGGTAATGAAGGTGTGTGCTGACTTCCAGGTAGCAGCCCTGCAGATTTCCTGGATAGGGACGTCCCTGGAAGCAGCCACCGAAGCAGCGGTATGGCGGGTAGAATGAACTCTCATCCCTCTGGGAAGGCTCCATGCCCGCCAACCTATAGCAGAGATCTATGCAGGAGGTGACCCACCTGCCTATCGCCCACTTGGCTGCAGGTATGCCAGGTGAGGCTTCAGCGTAGGTGACAAACAGTTGGCGAACCTCTCCCCGAACTTCAGCCGTTCGCTCCTTATAGTAAGAGTGCTCTTCTAGGGTCCAAAATATGGAGCCTATATTCGGCCTCAGAGGTGTGATTGGGGGTAGAACACCAGCAGAGTCAACACCTGGTTAGGGTGAAACTCCGACACCACCTTCGGAAGGAATTTCAGGTGGGGGCGCAGGACAACCTTGTCCCTGTGGAAGACCAGATAAGGAGACTCGATGGAAAGCGCCTGGAGCTCTCCCATCCTTCTGGCTGACGTGACAGCCACCAAGAAGACATACTTCCACGACAGGTGAGAGATGTCACACCTGTGCATCGGTTCGAATGGCTTGCCCATGAGCTTAGCCAATACCAGCAGTACATCCCATGGAGGTGGAGGTTCTCGCACCAGAGGGGATATGTGATCAAGGCCTTTGAAAAAGCGCCAGACCACCTTCTCCTGAGCCACCAACCGCTTCCCGGCCCGCGCCCAGTAGGCAGAGATGGCTGCCAGGTGCACCTTAAGGGTCATCTACCGAAGCCCTTGCTGAGAAAGGGACCACAGGTAGTCCAGAACGCTTGCCAAAGAACAGGAGGAAGGGTCTAGGCCCTTGCCCTGACACCAAATGGAGAATCTCTTCATTTGAAGGCATAGCATTTTCTGGTCGACTCCTTATGGGATGCCTCAACAGCGTTGAGGACCTCGTCGGAAAGACCCAAGGCCTGGAACTCTAGCCATTCAGGAACCAGGCTGTCAGGTGCAGGGATTGAAGGTCCGGATGGAATACTTTCTCCTGATTGACTGAGATCAGGTCCGGGCGGGCTGGAAGCCGCCTCGGGAGCCTGGAGCTGAGACTGAGGAGATCTGGATACCAGAACTGGCGGGGCCAGTCTGGGGCTACCAGAATCACCTGCACCTTGTCCCTCCACGCCTTGAGAAGCACCTTGTGGATCAAGGGAAATGGGGGGAAAAGGCCAGAAGAGGCCCAGGGTCCACGGCCTCGAGAAGGCATCCCCCTGCAGCGAGCCCTGCTGAGGGGGGCGGGCATGAAACAGTCTCAGCTTCGCATTCTCCCAGGATGCAAACAGGTCCACCTGAGGCATGCCCCAATGGGAGAACACATCTTGTACTACCTCCGGCAGGAGAGACCACTCGTGAGACGCAGCCCCTATCCGGCTTAGGGCATCGGCCAGAATGTTGGAGGCTCCTGCCACATGGATGGCTAGGAGATCCGCCTCCAGGCTGCACATGAGTGACCAAATGCAGAGAGCTTCCCTGCACAGAGGCATGGAGCGCGTCCCACCCTGGCGGTTCAGGTAGTATATAGTCGTGGTATTGTCCGTCTGGACCTGGACCACTTGACCCCGTAGAAACGGCGCAAAAGCGGTGAGGGCTAGACAAACCGCTCGAAGCTCCAGCTGGTTGATGGGACATCGGGACTCCCGAGGGGACCAGAGGCCGTGTGCTCTGTGCTCCCCAACCCATCAGAGAGGCATCGGTCGACAGAGAGACCGTCGGCTCGGGGCAGACTAACGGGATGCCCTCCTGCACATGTGCTGGAACGGTCCACTACTGGAAGGCGTTCCACATTCCCTGGGTCACTGTCACTAGCTGATCCAAGGGATCGGAGTGCTGTGACCATTAGCTGGCCAGCCCCCACTGAAGGGGACGCATGTACCAACGGGCCCAACGGACCACTCTGGTGCAGGCCGCCATGAGGCCCAGGAGGTGCAGGAAGTCCCAGGCAGGGCACAATTGCCCAACCTGAAATGACTGGGCAAAGGAGGAAAGAACCTCAGCCCTGTCCGCCGGGAGCCGAGCTCTGTCTCATAGAGAGTCGAGCTCTGCCTCAATGAATTGTATCACCTGCTTTGGCACGAGTTCCGACTTGGCCTCGTTGATGAGGAGGCCAACCTGAGAGCAAACCTGGAGGGCCAGATCTCTGGACCGCTCCACCTCCATTCTGGAGGAGACTGCAATCAGCCAATCGTCCAGGTAGGGGTACATCCGGACCCTTCGGCGCCGCAAGAATGCTGTTACCACTGCCAAACATTTGGTGAAGGCCCTGGGAGCTAGGGAAAGGCCGAAGGGCATGGCCCGGAACTCGTAGAGGGATCCCTCTGCCCTGAAGCGGAGGAATCTCTGGTGGGACGGATGGATTGGGACGTGAAAGAACACATCCTGGAGGTCCAGAGAACAGAACCACAAGCCTCGTTCCAAGGATGGAATGATCTGAGCCAGAGTGACCATCCTGAAGGTTCGAGACCTTAGGAACCTGTTCAGGTTGTGTAGGTCTAGAATGGGGTGCCAGCCCCCCGTCCGTTTCGGGACCAGGAAGTACCTGGACACAAACCCCGGGTCTGGTGGAGGATCCGCCACCCTCCTGATCACCTCTTTTTCGAGAAGCAGGGCAATGTCAGCTCGGGGAGCCGACAGAGGCTGCGGACCCCGTAGCCCCCTAGGGGCGACAGCTCGGAAGGGCGCGGCCTGCTCAAACTCCAGGGGCAAGCCCTTTCCTACCACCTCCAACACCCAGCGGTCCGTGGTGATAGTGGACCAGGCGGAAAGGAAGTGGCGGAGCCATCCCCCCATGGGGGGGAATCGAGGGGGGAGTGACAAGGCTGGGGGCGACACCCCTCAACCCGTCACTGGGCAGGCTTGGAGGAGGGACCGGCCGAGGGACCTCCTGGGCTTTTTCCTCCCTGCTTCCTGTTACAGGAAGCCGCAGGCTTGGCTTTGGGATGCTAAGCGCGAGACTGCTGGCCCTGATGCTGGTGCTGTTGGGCCGGACGTGTCGCAGGCACAGAAGGGCGAAAGGACTTATGTTGTTGACGACGGCCCTTGTCCTTCTGGGTGGAGGTGACAGTCCAGGGTAGCATTGGACTTTTTGATCCGTTAGAGGTGGCCTTCCACTCCAGGGCCGAACAGGTCAGTCCCCAGGAAGGGGACATCCGCCAGTTTATGCTGGGTATCTGCCGTGAAGGTGGATATCCTCAGCCATGCTCTGCGGCGCATGGCCACTGCGGCCGCTACTGACCTGGCACAGGAGTCTCCAATGTCCAGAGCAGTTTGGAGCTACTGTTTTGCCACCACCCTTCCCTGATCCTGCACCTGCTTGACCATGGCCTGCAGGTCGGCCGGGAGATGAGGGATCACCTCATCCAGGGAGCCCATGAGGGCGTGGGAGAAGTGTGCCATCAGCACGGCCGAGCTGACGTGGCGGAGGCCAAGGGAGGACGCAACGTGCACCTTGCGTCTCGCATAGTCCAGCTTTTTGGACTCCTTGTCGGGGGGCTTATCCACATCCCTAGCGTTCCCAGAACGCCGGAAAACGCTATCGGTGACCAACCCCTCCACAGAGGGGTGCTCCGAAAAACCGGACAAAGAGCCAGTAGGGACTGCATACATCCTGACCGAAGGCGCAGGACAGGAAGTCGGCTGCTGCCAAAGCTCCAAGGCTGGGCCAACAATGGCTTCAGCCACCAGAAAGGCCACCATGGGTGAATCCCCTCGGTCCAGTATCTCCGTCAGGGGATACTTGGCCCGCTTGGATACGGGCTCAAGCTGCATCCCGGTGGACTCCGAGATGAGCTGAAGCAAACCCATAAGACGATGGGCTCTCATCCATCGACTGCCCCCCGGAGGACTCCAGGTCAAGGGGCCTGGAAAACAGGGAGGAGTCTGACTCCTAGGAGTCCGCGAAGAGCTGCCTGGGGCCTGAGCCACCCTCCACCTGCCAAGGACAGTCAGGAGTGAGGGTGACCGACAACCTGTGGGGCAGACCCTGACCCAGATTTCAGTTGTGGAGGCGGAGGTTCCACCACAATCGTTGGGGCAGCTGGGTTTGGCCGAACAACCGGCCCAGGCTTGGGCACCTTGACTACAGCTAGGGGTTGTTTCGGCTGTTCGGGTGACAGTCACTTAATGGCCAGGGAAGGCGACAGCGTCAGCTTGTTCCCGGACAGAAGTAACTGCTGCCACATTAGGTCCTCATAGCGTTGAGAAGGAAGACTAGGACGAGCGGCGTCGCCACTTCGGTGCCGGGATCGGCTGGACCGAGACCCTCGGTGTTTCCAAGGGCGGGTCTGGGAAGGCGAGGGACACCCACTCTTCCTCGCTCGGAACCTTGACCGGACCCGCACGGAGGCGCAGGCAAGTCTCAGTCTCACCGGGGGAAACCGGTGAGGAAGGGTTGTCTGCTTCACCAGTCGACAGCCCATCTGACGTGTCAAGAAAAATCTCGACCGCATTGATGGGTGTCTCGGCGGCTGACCTGACGGGGACACCGTGAAGCCAGCGGCCTTAGCCGCAACCTCGACTGAAGTAGAGTGTCGACTGTCCGGGGAAGGGGACCTCTCCTGCTCCCATGAACGCCGACGGTGGGACTTACCTTTCGAGTCCTTCCTTTTGGACAGAGAAGAATGGCCCCTCTACCTTCGTGGAAAGGGATTGGCAAAGCTCCTTAAAAGAAGCTGTGTAGGAGGATCCCAGAGAGAGCGGGATAAATGCAGCGACCGAGGAAGACGAAGATGCAGCCTGGGCCGCCTCCTTCTCGAGTGCGATCATCTGCTCGAGTTGCTCAGCCGAGCCAGCCACCGCGGTAACTGCCCAACGGGCCTCCTTGGACTTCACCGGCGGATAGCACTTCGAGGTGCCCAAGCTGTAACCAGGCAGCGCGGTCTTCCAGGACCTTGGCCGAAAACAAACGGCATAACTCGCAGGCCTGCGGGTCATGATCTAGGCAGAAGCAGTAGACGCACGTGGAGTGCGGATCCGTCCTGGACATTTTCTGCCCACATGGGCACCGCCGAAATCCGGTAGTCTATTTGACCGAAGTCTTGTAAACTTAAGAATTAGTTTCGGGCGAACCGAAGAATTAGGATCCAGTCTATACGCAGAGCGTTAAGGAGGGAACCTGAGCTTCCAAGCAGTAAGGAAGATCTGGCATCATGGGGCGGAGCCGAGAGTTTTACCACCCGAGTGGGAGGGAGGAGCCAGCTTGAAGACCTTCCGGCAAGATTTAAAGCAGCAAGGAACCTGCCAGATAGTTTGGATGAACAACATATCCATGTCCCTAGAAAATACGGGATTTCACACAACAAGGCCTTGAGCTCGGAAATCTGCTGAGCAGAAGTGACGGCCACAAAGAAGAGCATCTTTCAAGAGAGGAACTTTAAGTCTGCTTCCACTGCGGGCTCGAAGAGGCAGTGAGAGCTTCTCCAGGATGAAATTCAAGTCCCATGGAGGTGAAGGAATGCGAATGGGGGGTCTCAAGTGCAGAACCCCTCTAAGAAAAAAGTCTTAGAGATTTCCAACTGCGCAAAAGTCCCGTCTCCAAAGAGAATATGGTAGGCTGAAATAGCTGCCATATGAACCTTTAAAGAGGAATGGCTGAAACCCAGGTCGAAGAGGTGACACGTAATCCAGGACTTTGCTGACTGGGCAAGAAAAAGGCTCCAAGTCTTTCGAGCCTGCCCAGATGGAAAATAGTTTCCACTTCATGACGTAGTTGGACCTGGTGGAAGGCTTCCTCACCTCTACCAAAATGTCTGCTACCAAAGGAGAGAACTCCTAAGTGGGCTTTAGCTTCGTCTGCAGGAGTCACACATGGAGATGAAGGGATTTGAGGCCTGGATGAACAAGGGTCCCCTGATCCTGGGTCAACAATTGCTGCGCACAAGAAGGGGAAGAGGCGATTCCTCTAAAAACTGTTGCAGAATAGAGAACCAAACTTGCCTGGGCCAGGAGGGGGCGATGAGAATCATTCACGCCCCTTCTGATTAGAGTTTGTTCAGGACCCTCAGAATCAAATAAATGGTAGGGAAGGTATAAACGAATCTGTCTCTCCAAGAGACAGAGTGCCCTGCCAAAAAACATCTTTCGCCCTGGAGTGAGCAAGCAAAAGGCAGGAAGTTTTGCATTTTGCAGGGAGGTAGCGGTCTACCTGAGGTGTCCCCCACCTCCAAGCAATGTTGTTTACGACCTGCTCATCTAACTCCCATTCGTGAGACCTGGCTGAGGACCGGCTGAGTTAGTATGCCAATGTGTTTTCCACTACCGGAACGTAAACTACTGTCAGGTGACGGTGATGCTGGGTTGCCCAATACCAGACCCTCATTGCCTCCAGGCAGAGGGGATAGGAACATGTTCCTCCCAGTTTGTTGAGGTACCAGACTACGCATATGTTGTCGGATTCGATGAGAAAATGACTGGGAAGAAAGGAGGGACAAACAGCCTGTAGGGCATAAAGGACTGCCCTCAGTAAGAGTACATTTATGTGCAGATTCTGCTCGATACTAGACCAGCTGCCCAGAGTCCTGTAAGACCCTAGGTGAGCACCCCAGCCCTCTCCCGACGCATCTGTTGATGTCTGGGATGGAGTAGCAATGCAGATAGGAATTCCCAGACAGGTTCTCCTGAACCATCCACCAGTGCAAGTCCCTGGTCATGGAATCAGACATTAGCACCTCCTGGTCTAGGTCATCCATGGTCTGGTCCCATTACGTCCAAAGCATCCATTGAGAGATCCTCATATGCAACCAAGCGAACATGAATGTCTGAATGGCAGCCCCTTCTAGCCCGAGGAGGCGGAGGACTGACCTGGCTCCGACCCACCTACGACTGGACAGCAAATGAGCCCGATTCTGAAAGATCTCAAACCCTGTCTGGAAGCAAGAAGGGTTTGCCTGTGGTCATGTCTAGTATTGCCCCTATAAATTGGAGGCGTTGGCAACGGACCAAATGGGACTTGGCTCTGTTGATGGAGATACCCAGGCAGGTGAAAACCTGCAGGGTAAAGGAAAGGGAGTGCAGAAGTTCCACCCTGGACAGAGCAGCCAGGAGCCAATCATCCAGGTACAGGAATACCTGCACACCCTGGGTACGCAGGTGGGCCGCTACTACTGACAGGCATTTGGTAAACACCGGGGAGCCGAGGAAAGACCAAATGTGAGGGCCTTGAATTGGTAGTGGTCCCCCTGAAAACAAAAACGGAGGTATTTGCGATGGGAAGGGCATATGGGTATACCCAGGTACGCATCCTGCATATCCAGAGCACATAGCCACTGTCCTGGCCGGAGTAATGGCAGAAGGCTCTATAAGGAGCATTCTGAAGCGTCTGTACTCCACGAATATGTTCAAGGAGCGGAGGTCTAGAATTGGCCTCAAGTCTCCCATCTTTGGAACTAGAAAGAAATGGGAATAGTAACCCATCCCCCAAAGATGAGTGGGGACTGGCTCTATCGCCACCTTCGACAGAAAGGAGAATTCCTCTAGGACCAGAGGAAGATGTTGCAAGGAGTAAGACAACTGAGGGAGTGGTTTTCGGGGATATTAGTTGGAGAACCCAAGCATCTGTTGCCATCTCCTCCCAGCCCGCCAGATGGGAGGGGAATCTCCCCCCTATCACAGTTCCTCTCGAATGGCCAGAGGAAGAGGGAGAGGCAGGGAGTCAGAAGGTGTGGGGCAGCACAACAGCAGACGCTCCCGCAGGCTTTTTGCTGGGGGAAGTCTTGGTTGCTTCAGGGGCCTAATGTTTGTTGCCACGTTTTCCTTGAGGCTTTTGTCTGGTTTGGCGACCAAAAGGACGTCGCTGCCCCTGAGGGGGTCTGGACAGACTTTAGTGCAGTGCCCTTCTCTTGCAGTTCAGTTATGATGTCCTTGACATCACCCCCGAACAGCACCGAACCCCTAAAGGGAGCATTCTGTATAGCGGATTTTACCTCAGGGACCAATCCTGACACACTGAGCCAGGCATGACGTCATAGGCCCACGGCGAAGGCTGAGCTCCTTCCGGTGGTGTCCACTGCATCGTAGGTGGCACGAAGCATTTGCCTAGAGGCCGAACGAGTGGAACGGACTAGGTCTCCCAGTTCCTGCTTGGTTTGCGAATCAGGATGGAGACCAAGAAAGTCTACCCCTCTGGAGCCGGAAGTGGGCTAGTGCGGAAGATTGTTTCCAGATGGTGGAAACAAGATCAGTATGGGGCTCTATCCAGGCTGGGATCAGTGTAGGAGCGGTCTCTGGCACATCCAAATGAGCAGTGAGTTTCTTACTCTGTGGGTCTGGCTCCACTGACTGCCACTGTCGTGTTTCCTGGATCTTCCTTAATAGCTCCAGAAAGGAAAGGGTCCTCCGGAAGGTACTTCGGAGGTTCCCTCGGCCTTGGGCGTTCTGGAGTATGGGGCTAGTCTCCATGATCAGAGCGGTCAGACTCAGAGTCTAAGTCAGATGTCTCCGAGGAAGAGGAAGAAGACTCCTTCCTGGGACGGGGAGGAACGACCCCTCTGGGGGGTTCCCAGGGGCGCGTGTCCTCCCCACCTCAGGTGCCAGAAGGTTCTCCTCTGGTGTCTGGTAAATGGTAGGGAGTCTCCCGTCTCCGATGTAGGACCTCTGGTATAGGGACCGACGTCGGGAGAGGACTGCCTCCTTGGTGAGCTGAGCCCTGGCCTCAGCCCACCAGGAGACCAGGGTCTCCTTCGATCCGCCAGCGGCTGTGGAGTGGGCGGCTGACGTGGAGGAGGAGGAGGTGGGGGATACAGGTAGTGGGGATACCCATAAAAGGAGTATCCGTAACCCGATGGTGGGAAACCCGGAGTTGTGTAATGCGACGTCAGATACTGGGGGGGCCGGGTACTGTGGCGCCGGGTATTGCAGCGTGAGGGACTCTGATGGGGCAAAACCTCCTGGCAAAGGCCCTGCTGGCGGGCTGGACAGAGGGAGCGTCAGCCCCGCGGGCGTTGGGCCCAGTGTAGGTATACCGTCAAATGGGTCAGACGGTCCTGACGGAAGAACAGGTCTTCTGTTGGGTAAAGGGATGCCAGAGGGTGGCGTCTGGTTCACCGGCATATGAGGATCCGGCGTAGGAGGGGGCACCCTGACAGCAGTGTCCTAAGGTCTTCGGTTTCAAGGGTGAAATCCACGGGTGTGAACCAAAGGGACACAGGGACCTCCGTGGGCAACTGGGTTATCCGTTGCGGAAAGCCTGGGGTGTCAGCCATAACGTCAGCGGCTGGCGCAGGCTTACTGACCGGGCGGTCAGAGGAGCCGGCGTCAGACTTCTCGGACTCCCTATCCGAGGAAGGCCGTGAAGGAGGGGCGGCCTTGTCGGAAGGTGGTTTGGCTGGGCGATCACCCGAAGAGATGAGCGGCTTAGCAGCCTTGTCCGGGCCGGTGTCGGCAGGACCGACATCCGGCTTAGCTGACCTGCCCTGACAAGAAGGCCGCGAAGGAGGAGTGGCCTTAACGGGAGCCAAGGCCTCCTTTGCCCTGGAGGCTCCTGAAGTGCTCCTCGACAGCTTCATCCAAAAGGAGCTGGAGGGTTTCTGCCACTTTCTTGTAAAGCATAAAGTGGGAAGGGGACTCAGAAAGCCTAGGAGGGGAAACACCAGAAGTCCTGTCTGCGGAGATTTCCAGTTCTATGGGCTCATCCAGACCTTCCACACCACCACCACCACCACCACCACCACCACCACCACCATTCCCCTCCAAATCCGGTTCATAAAAGTCTTAAGGGGAATAATCTTGAACCAGTGGAACAGACCGAACCAAATGCCTGCCCAAAGGCATCGGATCAGCCGGAACCAGATGGAGTGATTCAACTATGCTAATCGCTGGGGCAATTTCTTCAGTGGTCGGATGATGCAGTTTTGGATCCGAACCGGCCGATTTTTCTTTTCTTTTTCTGTTTGTCGGAACTGACCCCTCAGGATCGGCTCTCCATTTGCCTGAGGGAGTCTTGCCCAGGTCAGTGGGCACTCCCTCAGGTTCAGTCGAAACCGAACCGGGCTGGCCATCCAGGTCAGTGGACTTCTCTGCCTCCTTCTCCCTAAGCCTACCCAATCTTTTATCCAGGGTGGCTTTAGGGTAATTTTTACAAACTTGGCAGTCTGACTCCAGGTGGTCAAAACCCAGACAGTAAACACAGGTGGTGTGGGGAATCGGCCTTAGCAAAGGCCTCCCCACACTCACTGCAGTGTTGAAACCCAGTGGGGCCTGGTTTTTCTCTTGGGTTTCTAGACAAAGCCATCCTATCACTTACCATTTTTATGGCAACAGCCAGGCAAGACCCCATTATCGGTTCCTAACTGTGTTAGGGGTCCAAGTGTGGTAAGGGGGCATAAAGAGCAAAAAAAGGGAGCTTAGGGACAATGGCATGAGAGAGAAGTGTGGGAGCAGAGAATGGAGAGTAGGGAGGGCTTTGAGCAGGCACAACGAATACTTAAGGGGCGAGAATTCCAGAGTTTAGGAAAACGGACAGAGAAAGCTGATTGACCCACAGTAATTTTACGGGAAAGGAAGCTTGACGAGTGAAACCCAGAGTTTCGAAGGGAGTAGGAGGAGGGGATGGAAGGAGAGAGTAAAGAGTCAAAATAGGGAGTAGAGAGAACAACCTAAATTTGAAAGTGAAGGAGGCACAGTGAGACAGTGTGTTCCCCCAGCGAGGGGAGGGAGAGCAGAGCAGAGAGTACAGTGATGGGTGTGGGTGCGGGTAGGGCACTTAAAGGGCAAAGCAGCAGAAGAAGTGGAAGACTGGATCCAGTCTAGCCAGGGTGATTTAGGGGCAGTACCACAGTCTATATCGCCGTAATCAAAGATAGGGAGGATCATCTTGGAAAGGATGTCATGGCATGCGGGGAAGGGAGATACAGCTTTTATGCCTAAAGAGGGCACCCAGTTTAGGGTGAAGCATTTTATGAATGGCATCTACGTGCTGGGAGAAATGGAAGCGACAGTCAAGCCAGATGCCAAGGTATTTGAATGCAGGAACATTGTCAACTGAGATGCCATCAAGACTGTGAAAGGAAGGGAGGGCCAGGAATTTAGAGAGCCTCTGTCTAGTGCCAAAGCACATAGAAACCGTCTTTTTGGCGTTAAGTGATAACTGATTTGACAAACCATTTCTGGCCAGAGTCGAAATCAGGTTGGAGCTCATCAGCTCAGCTGGCGATGAACCAGTGACAAATAGAGCTGTCTTGTCTGCATACATGTGTATGGATGCAGATGAGCAAGCAGACAGAAGGTCATTAAGAAACATGGAGAAGAAGAATGGACCAAGTACTGAGCCTTGGGGGACACCGGTGGTAATGGGGAAGGGAGGGGATAAGGCTCCTACAAGCCTCACAGACTGATTAAACTGAGAGGTAGGAGCTTAACCAATGGGTGGCAGAAGCTGAAAGATCAGCTAATCTTAGCATGTGAAGCAGGAGTGAGTGTGAGACAGTATTGAATGCTTAGCTAGGTCAACATAAATTGTGGCAGTGAGAATACCCTGGTCCATTCCTGTGTGGATGGAGTCTGTTAGTCGGAGGAAGTGGTGGAGTGGAGTTTTCGAAAGCCAGACTGGAATGGGGAAAGAAAAGGAGTCCAGGAAAGCAGAGACTTGGGATAGCACTTGTGTTCTTGGAGTCTGGAGAGGGTGGGAGGAGAGAAATAGGTTGGCAGTTAGCAAGAGAGGAGTCGCCGCTGCCTTTGTTGGGGGGGGGGGGGAGAAGAGAGACAGAAGCATGCTTCCAGGGTGTTGGGACGGAGGCCAAAGAGAAGGAGAGACTTAGCAGGGAGGCAATGGGAGATGCAACGGCAGGGGCAGAGAGGTGCAGGAGCTTAGGATCAAGCCTGTCTGGGCTGCTCCTTTTAAGGGATTTAGGGCTAATCCAGGAGAGTGTGGTTTTGAGATTTCAGATTAAGTCGGCTTAGGGTGGAGATGAGCCGAGTAACGCGCAGGGATTTTATATTTTGACAGAACTTTTGAGTTGGGAGGTGAGAGCCAATTAATATTGCAATCTTGCAGAATGAGGAGATCCCAAGAAGGGGCAAGGGCAGCTATGGTAGTCAGCAGCTCAGAGATCAGTGTGGCAGATAGGCCAGGGCAGCAGCAGACACCCGCCACATAGACAGAAGACAGAAAGGGGGGGGGCAGAATGTGTGTACAAGGAGTTCATAGGCACCAGGAAAGGACACAGATAACACTGTGGAGAACTGAATACAGGAGGAGAGGTAGACAACAATACCACCACCCTTTTTGGGGCAGTCTCAGCAGATGAGGGTGAAACCTGGGATAGTAACTGTCAAGTCAGGAATTTTGGGGAACAGCCAGGATTCAGATACAATGAAGACATCAGGTAGGAAAGAGGTGATAGGTTGAAGCAGGTCAATTTTGGGAAGGAGACTTCGGATGTTGATGTGAGTCACCCAGAGCCCTTTGGGAAAATCAGTGGGAAGGTCACGGACAGGGCCAGGGTTGGGCTCAACATCACCAGCCATAAGGAGTAGGATGGGAAATAAGTGCTTGATAAGAGAAAATGGGGCACCGGAGATGGCAAGGAGTGAAGAAGGAAGGGGTAGGGGAGTGTGGGTGAAGGGAGAGTCTGAAATGCATAAAATGGAGCCAGGAGGAGAGAGGTACCCGAGTGCCAATGGGAGTGGGAAAGAGGAAGCAGGCAGGAGTGTTGTCGAGGCACATGTCAGGAAGCATATGAAAAAACAGGAGCAGCTGTAGAATTCGCAAAAAGTGTTTTAGTACTAGCATCAACATACAAAATAAAATTCTTCAGAATAACTACTTACAAAAGCAAAAAAAAAAAAAAAAGATCCATCTGAGTTTTCCTTCAATCCGTCTCTCTTGCAAGCAGCTGCAGCTTTGTTTTTATAAGTCTGCAACCACTGCTCGTTAGGAAAGCAGCATAATACTTTACATAGTGTTCTTGTATGTTTCAGGCACGTGCAGTAAGAACAGTGACCCAGAACTGAGGCCCCTTCACAGCTCCTGAAAGGGCTTAAAAACTACTCTCAGGTTAACCCCTGAAGTTCCCAATAGCTTTTTGCAATCATCTCAAACTATAATTATACACAGTTTAACGGTAACACTATATAATTGTTTTTTAAACAAAGGGATCCCAATATCAGTTCATTTCCATATAATGATCTGCATATATTTTTATACCAGCAGATATGCAAGGGAGGAAAAAACAGAACACCAAGTGAGGGTAGAGAGACAGTGAGGCAAAGAACTGCGAGACTGTCGGGGTGATCAAATCCTAGGTCTCACAGGAAAATGTGGTTTCACAACCTGACAGAGAAGAGACAGAAAAGGGGAGAATAGAACAGATCCTTGCATTTAAACTCTTTCTCCATAACAACTGACAGGTTATTCAACCCTGTCACAAGGAAGAGGAAGAGGATGGAGGCAGGGTAGGGAGGGGGAGGGTTGGATGGAGAGGTAAAATGGTGGATTAGGATGGAGGTAGGGAGAAGAGGGGTGTTAGGAAACGAAGAAAGACAAATGGGAAGAGGCTGGAGAGATGCACAGTGGGGGCTGGGGGGTAGAGGAAGGAAGACGTGGAGAGAGGAAGAGAAAGATAGCACCAACTTTTTGTTGATGGAGGAGCAACGGAAGTAATAGGGGTGCTCCTAGGACCCTGTTGGAAGAGATGGAACAGGGAGGGTGGGATGTACCAAGTGTGAGTAAAGGTGGGAGGGGCTGAAGTACTAAGGATCACACCAGGTGGAGAACACTATCAGGCTATGTAGCCTAAAGGATATAGTTGCAGGCTTTCGAATGAGCTAGACACCATAGGTCTGGGTTCGAGTCCCATGGAGGGATAGAAGGAAGACAGTGAAAAAGATGAGGGGAACTACTAGGAGGGCAGCTACACGGGTGGAGGGGGAAGAAGGTAGGATGAAAAAAATTACTCACCTTAGTTGTCTTATTTTTTCCAGTGTATTCTTTCATATTCATAACTCTCTGCAGTTAGCCTGCTCAGTAGAACTGCCCGGAGAATGGAACTATACACTAATGATGGAATTATTGGCACGCGACAATAATTCAAACTGCTGCCCTCATCTGCTGCACATTCTATCAATGTCTCAGATTTCGAGGAAGCCCACAAGGCAACCTATTTAATAATACTCAAGCTAACTACTTGACACAAACAACTATACTCTATAACTGCATCCTACAGCTGATACTAATGACTACGGTATCACACCTACCTCAAAATGACAAGCATCACCTGGGAAAAGAAAGATAAAATAAAACCCCACAGGATTAAGGTAATTGCGCCTGTGTTTGGGACTGCCAGGTAAGACCACCATTCAGAGGCTCTGGTTCTGGAAGGGAAGGTAGGGCGGGAGAGTTATGAATATGGAAGAATACATTGAAAGAAATAAGATTACCAAGTTGAATATTTTTTTCTTCTAACCCCATGTATTCTCATTCATAACTCTCTGAAGAATTCAAAGCAGTACACCTTTGGAGGTGGGGAGAGAACCCATTTAGGAAAGAGGCTCTGCAGAACTGCTGTGCCAAACTTGGCATCATCCCTGGACTGCCAGTCCAAACTATAATGTTTAGTAAAGGTGTGTACTGTTTTCCAGGTAGCTGCTTTATCGATCTCCACTAAAGGAATATCTCTAGAAGCTGCTATAGAAGCAGCTATGCCCCTAATAGAGTGAGTCCTGAGGCCTGCTGTGGCCCGTTCTCCATATTTTGTGCAGCAAAACTGAAGGCATATAACTATCCAGCAACAGATTAATCTCTTGGAAGCTGGGGTGCCCTTTCCCACATCCCCATAAGTGAGAAAAAGTTGTTGTTTATCACCTCTGTGATCCTTGGTGTGGGTCAGATAGTAACTCAATGCCCTCTTCACATCCAGACTACGGAGTCTGCGCTCTGCTGAACAGGTCTGCTCTGTGAAGAAGACTGGCAGTGTCATGGACTGATTCAGGTGGAAATCAGAAACTACCTTAGGAAGAAACCTATTCATTTGAAGTACTACTTTATCATTATGGAAAGATAAATAATCCTTTTTCAAGCATAATGCTTGCAATTCACTTATTCTTCTTGCAGAAGTGACTGCTACCAAAAACATAGTTTTCCATGTGATATACTGCAAAATGTGCCGAAGACATTGGCTCGAATGGAGGTTTCATGAGCCGAGCAATGCAAATGTTCAGATCCCATACTGGAACTGGTTCTTTAATAGGAGGGTGTAAGTGACATAGTCCTTTGAAGAACTTTCTGACAGTGGGATTAGATGCCAGGGAAACCGTTTTTCCTGCAGAAATAAAAGCTGAAATTGATGCCAGATGCACCTTCAGAGATGTATGTTTCAAACCCTGTGAGTGCAAATTGGTAAGATATTCTAACAGCACTGGGATTTCTGCCAGAGCGGGAGAAATATGTTTGGTATCACTCCAAATAGAAAACCTTTTCCACTTTGCATTATAGGTTTTCTTAGCAGATGGTTTCCTATATCCTTTCAGAATATCCAGAACAGCTTGATATAGTTGCAAACTCTAAGTCCTCAAGAGCCATGCCTTAAGCCCGAGAGACCCGAGGTTCGGGTACAGGATCTTCCCTTGGTGGGAAGTTAAAAGATTGTGCCTCCTGGGTAGGAGGATTGGTGTGGACACGGACATTGACAGTAGAAGTGGGTACCATGGCTGTCTGCCCCAGTCTGGTGCTACCAGTATCATGGACACAAGCTGTGACCCGAGTTTGAATAGCACTCTGAAGATGAGCAGGAAGGCATATAGATGCCTTCCTGACCAGTCCAGGACTAGGGCATCCAGAGGAATTGTACCCCCAACTGGTGGCCTACAACAAAATAGGGGCAACATGTGATTCTCGTGAGAGGCAAAGAGATCTACCTCTTGAGTGCCCCATCGTCTGAACACAGATTCCAGTACCCATCTGTTCAGAGACCATTCATGATGTGCCTGGTTGATCCTGCTTAAGGCATCTACCAGGGTATTGTCCTTGCCTGGTACATGAATGGCTTGCAAGGAAGCCTTTAGAGAGAAAGCCAGTTCCCAGATTTTCATGGCCTCTGTGCAGAGGGGATCTGACCTTGTTTCCCCTTTGTTATGTAAAACATTGTAGTGGTGTTGTCTGTCCTCACCTGCACCACCTTGCCCTGTATCAACTGGAAAAACCTTTTTAGAGCCAGAAATACTGCTCGGAGCTCCAGCAGATTTATGTGGAGGAGAGACTCCACACTTAAAGTGCCATGGGTAGTGTGCTCTCCTATATGAGCACCCCATCCTAACAGAGAAGCATCTGTTTTAAGAATGACTGAGGGATTTTCCCTTTGAAAGGGAACTCCTGCCCTTATGTTGTGGACATCTGTCCACCTCTGTAGGGACTGGATCACAGATTTTGTTACAGGAATGCAAGACTTGAACCGGTGTGAGAATGGACTTTTCCTGGTTTAGCAGGAAGCCCAGAAAATGAACAGGTTTTTTTGTTATTTCCAGGTGTGCTTGCACCTGCTGAAATTACTTTCCCACTATCAGCCAGTCGTAAACATGAGGAAAAGCTGTAATTCCTAATTTTCGTAGGAATGCTACTACCACTGCCAGGCATTTTGTGAATACGCTTAGTGCTGAGGAGAGACCTAAGGGCAGGGCTAAGAACTGGTAACCGGAACGGAGTCTGAACCACAGATATTGTTTGTGAGACTCCCCTTATGGGGATGTGGAAATAGGCATCTTTTAAATCTAGAGATGTCAACCACTCTCCCTTCTGGATGACTGGTAAAATTATAGTTATGAGTCACTATCCTGAATTTTGGCTTTGCCAGATATTTCTTCACATGCCTTGGGTCCAGAATAGAACGCCACTCCACGTTTTTCTTTTTGGTAAGAAAATACCGGGAGTAAACCCTCTGCCCCTCTGAAGGGTTGGCACCTGCTCCACTGCTTTTATGCTGAGCAGGGTTCGAACCTCCTTTTCTAGGAGCTGTTCTTTGAGAATGGAGGCTGGTTTGAATAGCCTGGAGAATAGAGGAATTCAGCCCCTTTCCTGTCCAATTGGTACTTCTTGTCAGCCTTCTTATCCAGCAGCGTGAGAGACAGACTATAAGGCCCTACACGAGCAGGGTCCCCACTACCTGAAAGAGCTCTTGTGTCCTTACTGTCCCTCCCACTCGCTCCAATCCTCTGGCGAGGGATTGCTAGAGATTTCCAGAGTATACCTTAAAACATCAAGAGGAAGATCTTTCACCTTCATGGCTCCTACCTGTGGAATTCTCTACCTCACCACATACAAGAAAGAGACCACTGAAGGTTTTAAAAATCTTCTAAAGACATATCTATTTAACCAGGCCTTCTCAGGAATGCAATGAATTTTGAATTGATGTGGATGTATTTTAATATGTTTTTATAAGTGGTGTGTTTTTAATGTTATGATGTAAAGGCGTCCTGAGCATTGGAAGGGCACCTTATATAAATAAAAAATAGATTGAGAGTTAGGGTTCTGCAGGATTGCGAATAAATCCTTCAAGAATTTATTGATAGGCAGAAAAATCTTCTTAGTGGGTGTTAACCCCATCATTTCCAAATATTCTGCCTCCTCCTCCTCCTCATCTTCTATGACCTCGGTGACAGCCAGGTCAAGGGCATCTACCATTTTCCTCACAAAGGAAAAGTGAGAGGAAAAATCCTCAGGCCTAGGAGGAGAGCCAGAATCCTGCACTGGTGCGATTTCCAGTTCAATGGGCTCACCATCATCATCCACTGGTATGTCATACTCCCCAGTATCTATTTCCTGAGACTGGGGATCCGAGGAGGGAGGAACCTCCTGAACCCTTGGAGGAGGAGGAGGAGGGGTTGGAGAAGGTATGAACCCCTGAATTGCCTCAATCACTTTAATAGCCCTAGCAATTTCCTCAGCAGAAGGCAGATTGTGAGGCACAGAAGAATCCCCTGTAGGTTTTGCCTGGGGTTCGACGTATTTGGTCTTTGTCTTTTTGAAGGGGACCGGAGAGTCAGCCGGCCCACTCAGTCTTTTTAATGAGGTTGATTCACTCTCATCGGGGTGGTAAAGGAAGAAAAGTACAGTTACGTAAGAACTTACCGTAACAGTAGATCTTCGAGAGAGGCTCTTGCAGTAGGTAATTACATATAGGACTGACGTCGGCAGGCGCAGGACCCCAGGGAAAAATTTCTAGCTAGGACCGCCCCTACGTCACGGGACTGGCATCAGGAGACGTCCCTATAAGGTGCGGTCCCTCACGCCGCTTTCCAGTTCTTTCCCGCCACAGGCCACGAGAGACCGGACGAGAGAAGCTGATATTTCTCAATGGAAAGGAGCTGAAAAAGCTTAGGGGATGGAGGGCGGAGTATTATTTACTGTAAAGAGCCTCTCTCAAGATCTACTGTTGCTAAGTTTACATAACTGTACTATCTTACTTCGAGAGGGCTCTTGCAGTAGGTAATTACATATAGGACCGAGTCCCAAGCAGTCTGGAACAAGAAGAAACACATGGGAGGAGGAAAGCTACTCAACGCATATCCTCAAGCTGTGAAGGCCTTAAGAGGGGAGGCCTTACAGAACAGCGAGCCCGAAGCCGGCTCTACAGTGAGAGGCAATATCCAAACTGTAATGTTTTGTAAATGCATGGACAGAAGTCCAAGTGGCGGCAGCACAAATGTCTCCCGCTGACATTCTTGAAACATGCCGCAGAGGCGGCAACCCCTCTGGTGGAGTGACCTATTTGACCCGGAAGGGTCTTACTGTACTTGTCATAACAGAAGGTGATGCAATGAGCCAACCATTTAGACAGGCATTGCTTGGAAACAGCATTGCCTTCTCTTTAAGGGGCAAAAGAGACAAAAAGTTGATCAGTCTTTCTGAGATCCTTTGTTCTGTTAGTGTAGTATCTCTGAATGCGATGAACGTCCATAGTGTGAAGTAGATACACCCCCTGATTGGAGTATTGCGTAAAGAAGGCGGGTAATGCTATGGACTGGTTCAATGTAGATGCAGTTACCACCTTGGGGAGAAACTTAGGATTGGTGCGCAGAGCCATGCGTTCCTTGTGAAAAATCAAGTACGGGATTTTACACATCAGGGCCTGGAGCTCGGAAATCCTCCGAGCAGAGGTAATGGCCACTGGGAAGAGGGTCTTCCATGAAAGGAACTTCATGTCTGCTGAGGCCGCCGGTTCAAAAGGGGAAAATTAAGTTTCTCAAGAATGAAGTTCAAATCCCAAGGAGGGGCAGGAACTCGGATGGGGGCTCAAGTGAAGAACCCCTCTGAGGAAAGTCTTAGAAACTTCCAGTTGAGCAAACGTCCTACCTGTGAAGGGAACATGGTAGGCCGAAATGGCCACCATGTGTACCTTCAGAGAAGAGTTACTAAGACCCAGGTCGAAGAGATGGCACAGGTACTCCAGTAGTCGCCCAACTGAGCAAGAGAAAGGCTCAAAGACTTTTGAAGCGGCCCAGATTGAGAACAGTTTCCACTTCACGGCATAAGTAGACTTAGTGGAGGCCTTTCTAGCCTCCACCAAGATATCAGCCACCTGGGGAGAAACCCCAAAGCGGGCTTGAGCTATGTCTGCAGGAGCCACGCATGCAGTTGAAGGGACTTGAGACCTGAATGAACCAGGGTCCCCTGATCCTGGGTCAGTAGAATCCGTGACAGCGGAAGAGGAAGAGGAGGCTCCTCTGAGTATTGTTGTAGGAGAGCGAGCCAAACTTGCCTGGGCCAGAAAGGAGCGATCAGAATCATTCGTGCTCCTTCTCAACCTAGTTTCTGCAAGACACGCGGGATCAGAGGAATTGGGGGAAGGCATAGACTAATCTGTCCTACCAATCTAGAGACAGAGCGTCTCTCCAGAAAATGCCTCGCTCTTGAACAAGCGAGCAGAAGTCAGGACATTTTGTGTTTAGGGGTGAAGCGAACAGGTCCAGCTGAGGTGTTCCCCAACGTAGGAAGATATCATCTAGGACCCCCTGATCCAGCTCCCACTGCTAAGGAGTTCGACCCCTGGAACATGAAATGCCGTGAGATGAAGGTCGTGGTGTGTTGCCCAAACCCAGACTCTCATTGAGTCCCACCCTGTTTGTTGATGTACCATACCACACACATATTGTCCATCTGGACGACTAGGTGGCCTGGAAGAAGATGCACGTGGAGGGCCTGGACAGCACAAAGCACTCAAGCCTGCCACATTGATGCAGTGATTGCTCGAGCTTGACCAAGAGCCCTGGGTCCTATGTGGACTGAGATGGGCTCCCCAACCTTCGCCCGAGGCTTCTGTGGTCAGAGTCTGGGAGGGAGGAGGAAGGAAGAATGGAACTCCCCGAAGAAGGTTCTCTCGGACCATCCACCATCGTAAGTCTCAAATCATGGGAGAGGAGACTAGGACCAAGTGGTCCAAGTCGTCTACCAACTGATCCCATTGAGAGCGAAGCGTCCACTGAGAGACCCTAATGTTGAGCCAAGTGCGAGGGACTGTCGGGATAGCAGCCGCCCTAAGTCTGAGGAGGCGAAGAACTGACCTTGCACTGACCCACCTGCGGCCGGACAACAGGCTTATCCGAGTCTGGAGTGTGGCTGCCCTGTCCGGAGGCAGAAAGGCCCTGCCTAGGGTCATGTCTAGTATCGCCCCAATAAACTGAAGCTTCTGGGATGGGATCAAGTGGGACTTGGAATGGTTGATGGTAATACCCAGACAGGCAAAGACCAGCTGGGTGAGGGAGAGGCAGTGCAGGAGTTCCTCCCTGGACGAGGCCGCCAGGAGCCAATCGTCCAGGTACAGGAAAACCTGTACCCCCACCCCCACCCCGGGTACGGAGGTAGGCCGCCACCACCACAAGGTATTTGGTAAATACTAGAGAGGCCGAAGAGAGGCCAAATGGAAGTGCCTTGAACTGGTAGTGGTCCCCCTGGAAAGCAAAAGAAAGATATTTGCGGTGAGACAGGCGGATAGCTATGTGCAGGTAAGCGTCCTGCATATCCAGAGCGTAGAGACACTGGCCCGAGCGGAGGAGGGGCAGAAGGCTCTGCAGTGAGAGCATCCTGAACCTCTTGTACTCCACGAAAAGGTTTAGGGAACCGAGATCTAGAATAGATCTTACATCTCCTGTCTTCTTCGAGACCAGGAAGAAGTTGGAATAGTAACCCGTTCCCTGCAAGGGAAGGGGGACAGGCTCTATCGCCTCTTTCAGCAAGAGTCTGAGATTTCTTCCTGGACCAGAAGATGATGTTAGAGAGTATGACGACCTTGGGAGAGGGTGACGAGGAGGTTTCTGCAGAAACTCTATTGACTGTCCTTCTGTGATTAGCTGGAGCACCCACGAATCCAATGTTATCCTCTCCCAGCCCAGAAGGTGGAGGGAAAACCTCCCTCCTACCAGTTCCTCCGGGAAGCCCAGAGGTAGTGGGAGAAGGAAGGAGTCAGGTGGTGTGGGGCAGCACCGCAGCTGAAGCTCCTGCTGCTTTTTTGTGCGGTGAGGCTTGGCAGCTGGGGGGCCCCCCGATGTTAAGTGGCCCTCTTTCCCTGTGGTCTCGCTTTGGGCTGATTCCATCTGCGAAAGGGACGGCGCTTCAATTGATGGGGATGGTACATAAGAGTCAGACTTTAGTGCCGTCCCCTTCTCCTGCAGTTCGGTGATGATGTCTTTGACATAAACCCCTAACAGCACCGAACCCCGGAAGGGCGCTTCCTGGATAGCGGACTGCACTTCCGGGACCAACCCTGACACTCTGAGCCAAGCGTGACGCTGTAAACCTACAGCGAAAGCTGAGCTCCTCCCAGCAGTGTCCACTGCATTGTAGGTCGCACGAAGAATGTGCCGACTGGCCGAACGTGCAGAGCAGACGAGGTCAGCCACTTCCTGCTTGACCTGCGAGTCCTGAAGGGAGTCCAATTTGGATTCCACCTCACTCAGAATCACCTTCTGGTAATCCCCCATGTGGCCAACATAGGTCAGGACCCTAATACCCAGAGTGGAAGAAGCAAAAATCTTCTTGCCCTACTGGTCCAGAAGGCGGGATCCCTTGACAGGTGGAGACGAGCTAAGATGTTTGGGCTGAGCCGACTGGCCATGAGCAGCGCTAATCACAACAGTCAGCACGAGGGTGGGAGTCTAAAAAGTCAACACCCTCAGGAGCCTGGTATAGCCTGTTCGACTTCCTGAGAAGTGGGGCTAAGGCCGATGGTTGTTTCCATATGGTGGTAATAAGGTCGGCATGAGGCTCAATCAAGGGTGGCACCAAAGTGGGAGCAGTCACGGGCAGATGCTCAGCGAGTTTTTTTTACGCTGGGGGTCTGGCTCCAAGAATTGCCACTTATGAACTTCCTGGATCTTCCGTAGCAACTCCGGAGGAAGGATCCTCCGGAGGGGACTTCGGAGGAGTCCTTGGCCGGGGCTTGGACGGAAAGCGTGGCTTGTCGTCTTGCTCGGAACAACCATCGGAAGGGTCCGAGGAAGATGATGATGAGGAAGAGGTAGACTCCTGCGGGGAAGCATGTCCTGCCCCTCTCTGGACCCAGAGGGGTGAGCTCTGGTATCCAGAGGTGGGGAGGGAGTGTGTCGTCGTGGACATACGGGAACCGGCACTGGCATCGGAAGATGACTCTCCACCTCTCTGGTGAGCTGAGCCTAGGCCATAATCTCCTGCAAATCCACCGGCGGCTGAGGGGGCGGTGGAGGAGGAGGAGGAGGGGGATACGGATATGGACTATACCCAGGGCCCCGATTTTTCTGCGGCACATCAGAGCAAAGTTCTGCGGCAGGGTTCTCATTTGCCGCAGAACTTCTGCGGCACTCAACACCAATTTCTGTGGCAATTCTGCGGCACGCTTTTACCCTTAATTTTCTTCTTTTTTTTGCCAAATCTGACAATGCACGTCAGTAATACAGTCACTTTATGGGCGCTTGTCACCAAATTTTCAACATAGCCAGTTTAAGACTTCTGCTCATGAACAGTATCACTATGATTTTATTAATCTGTCCCGAACATTGATTTCTACAATCACCGCGCATTGTGCGCCATACATGTGCGAAAACACATTTCGGTGAGATGTGAAAATGACAGTTGTACTGTTCATAAGGAGGTGTGGTAAAATGGCAATACTGAAAATCTGGAGTGAAAATATTAAAATGTTTCGGAAATACGAAAGGCATGAGGAACTACGCAACGCACGCCAGAACAAAGTCGCTTTGGGAATATTACTCAATTTTCAACATAGGTTTTGAGTTTACCATGAACTGTGACACTGCCATTTCATTAATCATTCCAGAAAAGTGGTCCGCCGCAGTGACTCGCGAAACACCTTCGGAACCAATTAACGTAAATAACAGTGTCACAGTTCATGAGGTGGGGTCCCAAAACCCCATGTTGAAAATTTGGTGAAAAATTCCCAGAAATGGCTGAGATATGCACTAAAGTTGAAAAATCCATTTATGCCATTATACAGCTTATCCGGCATTTCTTCAGTTCGCGGTCGGCTTTGAAGAGGTGCAGACGTGTTCTCGGTCCACAGAAGATCATTCGCTTGGCCCGGAGGTAAGTATGGGTTGAGGTGGGGAGGTGGGTACACAGAGGGTGGGTGCGGGTTGGGGGGGCAAAAGAATCAACGATGGAAGGTTTTTGTTTCAGGTTCAGGCAGCTTGGGGGGCAGGAAGCCGACGGGGATTGGGCACCCTCACGGGCAAAGCGTTTTTGCCACGCTGGGGTGGGCTCCCCAGCGTGGCATAAAGACATTCGGGGCCAGTGGAAACCGATGGGGATTGGGCACCCTGCCGGCAATTAGCTTTGCCACACTGGGGTGGGCCCAGCATGGCACCAGGCAGCTTGGGGGACAGTGAAGCTGATAGGGGATTGGGCACTCCCTGTCGGCAATGAAGCTTTGCCACGCTGGGGTGGGCTCCCCCCAAAGTACGGCATATTAACATTTGCGAGGGGGCACGCTTAATCTCCATGGCAGTCATAATTCTGGGCGGCGACTGCAACTCTGCGGATATTTCCGTGGTTTGCCGCACCCACGGAATCGCTGAAAACTCGGGCCCTGACTATACCCGGCGGGCGATATCCATAACCCAACGGCGGGAAGCCCGGGCGTCTGGTATTGAGGAGCAGAGTACTGCGGTGTAGGATATGTCGGAGCTGGGTACCAAGGCGCCGGATACTGCGGTCCCAGGTATGACTGCGTCAGATACGACGGAGCCGGGTATCCGGGAGCCGGAAGAGCTGCCTGAGCAGACGGCCCAGCCGGAGGCCCCACGGGCTGTTCTGGAGCGGAAGACCCAGGGGTGGAGGGCCCGCATTGGGGTGACATGGGGAGAGCTGTCATCCGCATCGGCAATACCGGCGTCCGGGAACTGGTGTCAGATCAGTCAGACCAGAAGGAGGACAGTCTGCCGGAGGTGGACCACAAACCTCAGCATCGTCCAGGGATGGGGGAAAATCCGCAAGGTCAGGCTGAGGACACTCAAGGTCCCCGGAGAGCAGCGAAGGCTGTGCGGAGCCAGGAACGACTGACGTGGGGGGTCCAGCGTTGACTCATCCGCAGTGCGGACGGACGAACAGACATGCGGCTTAGCAGCGGGATCCAGGTGGACGCCGGCGTCCGACTTAACAGACCCTTCGCTGGAGGCAGACCGCAAAGGAGGGGATGCCTGGTCGGGCGGAACGGGGGCCGCGCGCCGCCCCAAAGGGTCAAACAACTTACCGACCTTCTCCGTGCGGGTGTCTGAGCCGACGTCCAGCTTAATCGGAGCCGCTCGGACTAGTACGCCGCAAAAGCATTGCTTTACTGGGAGCGGAGGCTTCCACAAGCCCAGAGGAGCCCGAAGGGCCCGAGCCAGATGGGCGGCCGCCGCTTATAAGCCTCTAAGGCGGCCGCTGGAGCAGTCTCTGGGGCGACATCATTTCCCCTGCGACTCCTAAGGAAGACGCCAGCGAGAGGAGCCCTTGTCCCAGTGCCTTTCCTTATCCTTTTTCTTGCAATGGCCTTCAGGGGAGGCTGACACCTGCCGAAGCTTTTTCAGTTCTTTTTCCATGGAGCTCATTTTTTTTTTTTTTTTTTTTTTAATGTGGGCTTCAAGGGACTGCTGCTGCCTTCTCCGGGTGGCCACGTTGAAGCTGAGGCAGTGCTGGCACTTCTCTGCCAGATGGTCGGGCCTAGGCAAAAAAGGCACAGTGAATGGCCATCCTTGAGCGGGAGTTGGGCGCTGCACGAGTTGCACTTGTTTTTGTGCTCGGAGGGTGTAGGGGAAGACGTACACCGACTGGTACCTGACGATGGCTGAGAAAAAAGCAAAAATACTCGTTAAAACCACCGAAGGAGCTTGACAAGCAGGGAACTTTTCCGCAAGGCGCTGGCATGTGCCAACGGCAGGAAAGAACTGGAAGGCGGTGAGGACCCCTTCCATACAGACTTCGACGCTGGTCACTTATCTGGGGGGCGGTCCCTCGCCAGAGACCGCTAGATAGAAATTTTTCCGTGGGGTCCTGCCACCGTCAGTCCTATATGTAATCACCTCCTGCAAGAGCCCTCTTGAAGCAAGATCTGCAGTTTCACCCCGATTTTGAAGGTGTTGGCTGGTTAGAGCCTGAAGCACCGCCTAACCATTTATTCAGCCTCTCCATTCTTTTATCCACAGTTTTCTGTGGAAATGACTTACAAATTTCACAGTCAGAATTTAAATGTTCAATTCCCAGGCAGAAGACAAAGCTGTCATGCTTGTCTGCTCTGGTGAACACTTCCCCACACTTGACAGTTTTTAAAACCTGGGGGACAAGTCTTAGGATTTTCAGTATGCTCCATTTTCAGGAGAAAAATCTCAACCGCAAAAGAATTCCTTTTTTTGCGGTCGGTTCAGGAACTGATTAGGCCCCAAAAGAACAGATGAATTTTGACAGTTGGAACCGGGTCAGCGGTTCTCTGAACAGATACAGTGGTTCACAGTAACCAGGTTAGCAGTTATAAATGAAATCGGGTTAGCAGTTTCAGCAAGTAAAATAAACTTTACACAATGACATTTTAAACAAAATATACAGAAGATAAAGCGGAAAAAGATCCGCAACTAATATAAAACTACTCAGTTCCCAACGGTTATAACGAACCGTGAGGAACCCAGAAATAAACGCAAAATTTAACTAAACTTAAATAAACTAGACGTTAGAATAAAAATTAATAAATGAAGGCAGCAGAAAGAAAATTATGTATAATTACACAATTATATTTCACAACAAGCCAACAACGACCTGAGGAATCTCCTGGGTGTCTAGGCTTGTGAGGCGGAGTAAGAAATCCGAGACGTTGATAGAATGTGCAGCAGATGAGGGCAGCAGTTTGAATAATGGTCACATGCCAATGATTCCATCATTAGCATATAGTTCCATTCTCCGGGCAGTTCTATTGAGCAGGCTAACTGCAGAGAGCTATGAATATGAGAAGAATGCATGGGGTTAGAAAAGCTGGTTCTATGTGAACTGATCACAGAAAGGCGATCGCTGTTAAGTACATTGGCGAAAATCTATTTCATCAATGTACACTCACAGCGCAAACCGAAAGGGCACTGAAAAGATAGGGTTTTGTTTCTGATGGAGGGCTGTGCCCCGCACCCCATCAAAGGGTTCTCAAATCCAAGGAGTGCATGTCGGGGAGGAAAGAAAAATATACGCCGAGCGCAAAATCCCAACACGCCCGCGCCCCAACCCTAGCCTGCCACAAACCCACCATGCCACATGGCCAACTCGGCAACCCACCATCATGCTACACTTCACACACCTCACCCCTTCCGCCATCACATGACGTGCTCAGCCCTCACGATACATATAGCGACATGATGTCGCTATGCCAGAGTTGCCCCCGTCCAGCAGGCCTGTGAATAAGCGCAGATATTAAGTCACCCTTTGTAAGCATTCAATAGTAGACACCCTTATCAATGGATACCGGATAAGCTTACGGGAATGTGAGTACAGGACACTACAACTTCTATTTAGAGTAGCGTGGAGGGACAGTACAGCATCCCCTAGAGGCTTAGCAGTACAAGCTGCTAAGGGGGGTTTGGGGGAGTTTGATTGCGATCAATCCACCTGACTAGGTCACCTGACCCAGCCTACCTATAAATCGAATGACCGCCCAGGAAGGGAGTGTGGAGCAGCAGGTTAGCCTTGTGCAGCACACAGCAGCTCACTCTGCTCAGAGTCCTCAGTGCCTGAAGAATGCTGCTCAGACTGCTGAAGGGAGGGGTGAGCGCTGTGCTCTCTGCGTATTGGGGAGGGAGATGTTGAAATGGGAAGCAGCCTGTTGATGAGAAGGGAGAGAGGATTAAGAGGTCAGGTGCAACACAATAGCGAGGTCAGTGCAGGAATGGGACAAGATGGGGGAAGGGGTAATTGTGACTGCAAACAAGTTCAAATACACTGCCAGCCTCACTGACAGCAGACTGAGTAACTGAACTTTAACACTGATAACAAATCTTAAACTCCGCAGGAAATCACCTGTACATACAGCATACAGAACACTTCCATCAAAGCAAAAAACAGTCCCCAGTAACTTAAAGGCACATTTAAAAATACCAGCACAGTACAACTCATTCCTCAATATAACAAACAGAATACAAGGCTGAATAAGAACAATCAGCAGTTAGCATCCTCTGACCATTAATCAATGACCACAACGACATTTTTAGCCTTGTGCAGCACACAGCAGCTCACTCTGCTCAGAGTCCTCTCTCTGCTCAGTCTCATTCTGTGTTGCAGTCACACAATAGAGGTCTCTCCAATTCAAGTTTGCATCATGGATCGGATACATAACTGTGACAGATGTAAACTAGGAAGAACTTGGCGTAAATAAAAATAGCCAAGACAAAGATCAGTGTTATGCTCTTCACACTGTAACTCAATGCAGTTACAGAATCGGGACATCATTTTTCTGTAACAAAGGGGTTAAAGTAGCAGTGCAACAAAAACATTTTATAAAACCTAGATTCAGCTACTATGAATACAAATACTAGCATACCTGTCAAATCTACATTTCTAGACACCTCCTATGGGTATAACAAGTAGAAGGTGGAATGTGGCGGTACCGTTGTACATCTCCCTAGTAAGGCCTCATCTGGAGTACTGTGTTTAGTTCTGGAGGCTCCAGCTCCAAAGAGACAGACAGAATAGAGACGGTACAGAGGAGGGTAACAAAAATGGTGTCAGGGATGCAGCATAAGTTATATGAGGAGAGACTCCGCTCTAAATATGTACTCCCTGGAGGAAAGGGGGGAAGAGACATGAGAGAGACCTTCAAATATCTAAAGGGAATCAACACGGTACCAGAGGGGAGCATCTTTCATATGAAGGGAAATAACAGAACAAGGGGGCACAGCATGAGACTAAACGGTGGAAAATCGAGGGAACTTGAGGAAATTCTACTTCACTAAAAGGGTGGTGGAGAGATGGAGCAGTCTCTCCAGGAAGCAGTATGGGGTGGCCTCGGTTCAGGGATTCAAGAATCTGTGGAATAGGCACATGGGAATTATCAAGATGGGAGAGAAAGGGGGTGCCCTGTAGCATCTAGAGTAGCTTAAGAATCAGAAAGAGGGATAGGGCAGACTGGAAGGGCCACAAGGCCCTTATCTGCCAACAACATCTATTCATCTGTGCTGAGAACTGTGAACTTTTATTTTCTCAGTCCTAACCCTTACCCGGTCTACAAGGTATTTCTACGCCAAATATGGCGAGCGTCCTTTTTTTTTTTCCCCTCAAGAAAAAAAGAGGAACAGATACGGGGAGTAAAGGAGTATATTACTACCAGTTTTGCATAACTTACTCCCACTTTCTGATTCACAAATTTCTTTCACACCCTGTATATTTACAGTATGTTGGTACATGTGCACAAAATAGGCAGCACCATTCAGTGCTACTAACCATTGATCCACATACTAACAGACTATCAGCAGTAGAGGTGGGGTCAGAAAACAGCACAGGTACCAGTTGCATAAATGCAGGAGACAGTCTTGTGTACTGGATAGCAAGAAGGGCAGCTGCAACATAAAATGCTAAAACTAGGGTCACCGCACTATATAGCAGTGGGAAAGTATCTCAAGCCTCCTCACTGATATCGGAGGAGGAGGAGGAGGAAGATCAGTGGTTGCAGACACTCAGTGGAACTGTGACCTTTTTTCCTTCTATAAGAGATGGGAGTCAGGGACAGGTCAATGCATGGTATTACTACCAGGTGAAAGCAGGTAGCAGTAAATACTTTCCAGTCCAAAACAATATCTGAACCCCTGTGAAAAACTAAACTGAATCATTTCTAAAATACTCTAATTTTGGCAGAACTACAAATTTTTACCACAAACTAGAACTGGGAGATCCCTGGAATCTTTTATAATGGAAAAAATAAAAGTAGGGTCTAATTTTGTGTCTAATCTCTTTGCACTGCTGCTTTAAAAATGCAGTTTCTCCTCAGAATAGTAGATTTTCTTCCTCCTGGCAGCCATCTTGAATTTGTCTGAAAAACTACAGTAAATAAGACAAGACTCTGTTGCAAGGCAACAGTACAGTAAGACCAGCTATACTGAAGCCTAGCAGTATTTTCTTCAGTGAAATGGTCTGAAATCAGAGACTTAAGCAAGACCAAATTTTGGACTTCAAGAACTCTTTTTGGACTAACCCATAAGACCATCTTTGTACAACTGGCCCTTGGGAACTAGTGGCAAGTCCAGCAGCACAGAAGGAAAAATTACTCACCTTAGTAATGTTGTTTCTTCTAATGGAGTCTTGCTGTATTCTGATTATTGCAGTTAGGTCCTGCCTTTCAACTGCCCCAGAGAACAAAGAGTTAACTTTCCATGGCCAGCCTGGAACGTTCAGCGCGAGCTTGGTTGAAGCCTCTGTCTGCTGCTGTTTAAACACCAACCGTCAGATCTTTACGAGCAATACTCACTAGAAGTTCTGTGTGGAAACAGTAAAACTCACACTAGTCAACTGGCAACTAAATTTATTAAAAAGGGTTCTTTGGTTTCAAAGCAAAGACTCAAGTCAGGAAACCCAAAAAACAAAAACACAACTCACACCCAAAATAAAGGAGGGTGAAAAAGGGGCACCTCTAGGGTGCCAACACTGCTCCTGCCCACCCACATCCCAAAAACCAGGTTCTGAGAGGGGAGGAGGGTCAGAATACAGCAAGACTCCATTAGAAGAAACAACATTACTAAGGTAATTTTTTTCTTCAAAGAACATGAAGTCTTGCTGTATTCTGACTATTGCAGACTACCAAGCAGTACCTACATGGAGGAGGGACAGAACCTATGTTGGAAATAGTCTCTGAAGTACTGCTGTGTCAAACCAAGCATCACTCCTAGCCTGGATATCCAGAGAGTAATGCTTGGTGAATGTATGGACTGTTTTCCAGGTGGCTGCTTGACAAATTTCTAAGATAGGAATATCCCTGGCAGCAGCCAGGGAAGCAGCTGTACCTCTAGTAGAGTGAGCCCTCAGGCCTGAGGGTGGGGTTCTACCCAGTTTTTCATAGCTGAATTGTATACAAGAGACAATCCACCTGGCAACAGATCTTTTAGTGGCGGGTTTGCACTTACCGACCTCTCCATATGTGAGGAACAACTGGGGGACTCAAACCTGTGACCCTTGGTGCGCTCTTATGTAGTAGCTGAGGGCCCTTTTAACATCCAAGCTGTGCAGCCTCCTCTCTCCAGAGGAGGAATGGTCAGTGAAAAAAACAGGGAGGGACACAGACTGATTAAGGTGGAAATCTGAAACCACCTTAGGCAAAAACTTCCTGTTAGTTCTTAGGACCACTTCATCTCTATGGAAAGAGATGAAATCAGGCTCCACTGGCAGGGCTTGCAATTCACCAATACGCCTGGCAGAGGTAATGGCTACCAAACACACAGTTTTCCAAGTCAAGTACTTAAGCTCTGCAGAGGACAAAGGCTCAAAGGGTGGTTGCATAAGCTGAGCAATGCAAACATTAAGGTCCCAAGCAGGAGTAGGGTCCCTAAAAAGGGGGATTGGTGTGCAGCAATCCTTGAAGAACTTACAAAACACAGGATGGGCTGACAGAGGAGAGGGCTTGCCTACTGACAAGAAGGCAGAAACAGCTGCCAGATGCACTTTATGTAGCTGGCCTAAGTCCCAAGCCATTAAGATGAACCATATAGTCCAGGACTGTAGGCAACTCAGCAGATTCTGGAGAAATATGCTTATTAGAGCACCAAATAGTGAACCTTTTCCATTTGGAACTGGAAGTCTTTCTGGTGGAAGGCTTTCGAGAAGCCTTAAGGATATCCAGCACCCCTTGAGAAAGGTGTAGATCAGCAAACTAACTCTTCAAGAGCCATGCCTTAAGATTGAGAGTTTTGAGGTTCGGATACCAAATCCTCCCGAGCCGATGTCAACAGGTTGTAATTCCTGGGAAGAGACAGGGGAAGGTGGACTGTTAAGGACAGCAACAGTGGGTACCAGGGCTGTCTGGCCCAGTCTGGAGCAATCAGAATCATTTTGCATGGTTGAGACCTGATCTTGACTAGCACTTTGAACGGGAGAGGAAAGGGGGGAAAAGCAAACAGGAACTTCCCCTCCCAATTCAGAATCGGAGCATCCGGGGTACTAAGTCCAAGACTGGGGATCTGCAACAAAAGAAAGGAAGTTGGTGATTGTCTGGGCTGCAAAAAAGATCTGTGGAGTGCCCCATCTCAAGAAAATCACTTCCAAATCTAGGGGATCTAGGGTCCATTCGTGATGGCCCTGGGATATCCTGCTGAGAGCATCTGCTAGGACATTGTCCTTCCCTGGGAGGTGAACTGCTATCAGAGAGGTTTGCAGGGAATAGGACAGAGACCACAACTTCATTGCTTCTGTGCACAAGGTTGTAGACAGAGTGCCTCCTTGCTTGTTGATGTACCACACTGTGGTGGTATTGTCTGTTCTGATGTGGAACACCTTGATCTGTACAGATTTGGAAAAGGCTTGCAGTGCCAGAAACACTGCTCTGAGTTTCAAGAGACTGATGTGAAACAGAGATTCTTGAGGTGACCACAGCCCTTGGGTGGTAACATCCCCCAAGTGGGCTCCCCAGCCACGCAGGGAGGCATCTGTGATGAGTATCACTGAATGAGACTGAGTGACAAAAGGAACTCCCCATCTCAAATTGTCCTGATCCTGCCACCACTGCAAAGCCTGGATCAGGGTTAGAGTCACTGGGACTAGTTTGGTAAGGGAATCCTTTCTTTGGGACCAGAAGGCTCTTAAGTGGAACTCAATGTCCCTCATCTGGAATCTTGCCCCCGGACCACTGCTGTAGAGGCTGCCATGTGGCCCAGGAGCTGCAAGAAAGGAAAATTACGTACCTACCGTAATTCTTGATCTTCTCTTGTATCTTCACCATTCATTACTTACTGGGTGTAAGCGGAGGCGCGCACCGCCACGGGAGCTTTTTTTTTTTTTTTTTAGTTGCTTAACGGCCCGCGCCTCAGAGCGACATATGCGGCCATGCGCGAGGGGCGGCCGTTATAGCGATCGACCTCCTCCAACTCAGTTCTGTGAGCCGAGAGGCAAAAGTGAAAGCAGAAAATACAGATAGCGAGGCAAGATAGCCGAGGGATAGCAAAGCAAGGAAGAATGAACTGAAAAAGGAATAAGCCGATGGAGGAAGGACAGAGGAGATAAGAACATCCCTAGCCTAGGGACTGCAGGGCCTCCTTACCTGGGCGACTCTAGGAGGAGAGATGAGTAAGGAAATGAGAAAAAGAAGAAGAAAGAGAAGAGAGAGATGGATGTTGAAGGACCAGAGGCCCAACGAGCATAGTTATTTGTAGCTGAAGGCTCGACTAAAGGGGAAGCAAGAATCCCCGGAGATAGAGCTGAAGAGAAGGTTCACCGAACCCGCTAGACAGACTCAGGAGGGCATAGTCCTCATCTTCAACATGCCATTGTTCTTGACACCCACCTCGGCTCCTGGCCGCGGAGGGCCTTTAAGTGGAGGACAGCCGAGGAGGGAAGAATAAAACCCCAGCAGCATGAGAGCGCTGCTCAGGGGTTTAGAAATAGAAAATGTAAGCCTTTCAGGCATTTCAAGATAGAAATGGGACTCAGACTGACTGGCTAAGGCCAGCCAAGGCTTAGGCTGGCTAAGATTGGATATGGTCAGCAGAGCTCTACTGTAAAAATTGTCCAGGAGGACACTTAAAGGGAGAAACCACTAGCAAAACAGCGAGAAGGATAGCCTACCTTCTCATTTGCCTTCTTGTTTGATTTCTCCATTTTTTTTTTTTTTACAGATAAAAATTTTTTTTTTTTTTTTTTTAACTAGATGCATGACCCAGATACCAAGATGCCTATAGCAGTCGGAGAGAGTTCCCTCAGCATTTTTTTTTTTTTTTTTTTTAAAAAGAAAGGAACAGACGTACTCGTTCCTCTGCTCTGCAAGGTAAGAATAGAGGGGGGAATCAGATTTCAGGGCAACTATCTGAACACGGGATTGCAGGATCAAAACTGAATAGCCTGAGCCAGGCCAAAAAACCCCAGAGGTATCTTGCCATAAGAATAGCAAGAGATAGTTGTGCAGTCTGATCGCCAATGCAATCCACGAGATGGCCCATGAATCTTAGAGTAAGTAATTTTTCTGGATTTTAGAACCCCCCAAGAAAGATCTTTTTTTTTTTCCGGAAAATTTAAGGAATTTTCCCTATATTTTATATAAATGCAGAGAGAGGAAGGAGACGGGAGGTGGAGAAGCCACAGGAAGAGGCACTGAGGGGATGGTGGGCGGGTGTAAGTAATGAATGGTGAAGATACAAGAGAAGATCAAGAATTACGGTAGGTACGTAATTTTCCTATCTTCCCTTGTCAATCTTCACCATTCATTACTTCCTGGGTGAGTACCAAGCTCCTCTTCCCCTGGAGGGGGAAGAGGCCATACCCTGAGGGAACAAGACCCCCAGCCTTCTGCTGGTGAGAAACAGAAGGAGAAGACCCTGGCTTATTCAGAAAGCCTAAGAGGGAGAAGAGCTAGGAGGTGCCTCCCGAGGACGAGGAGACGGAGGGAGCCCCTGTAAAAGTCTCCTAGCTCTGGAAGAGAAAAGACGGGTCCCCCGGAAGGCGGAGCGAATCACCCTACGCCGGGCCAGGGGTGACAACCTGGAAAGACGAAACCATGCCGTCCGCCTGATGCAGATCGCTGTCCCCGCAAGCCTGGAAGCCACCTCATTGGCGTCATAAGATGCCCTTGCTTGGTGTCTTGCCAGCTCCAGGCCTACCGCGGAGAGGGCAACGGCTTGTCTGGTTTGTTCCATCAGGCATAGATGCCAGCAGCTGGGACATCATCGACCACAGATGCCGGTTGTAGGCAGCGTGGTGAGCCTGATGTATGCAATACATGCACTCGCACGAGCAGAAGAGAACACTCTTCGCCCCAACGGCTCGAACTGGAGAGAGTCCGAACCGTGGGCGGTCATGCGCCAGGCAACGGGCGCCCAGAAGGAGTATCCAGGTATACCAAACCTGAGGACGGGTTGGGAAGGGAACCTAGAGACTCAGAGGGGCACAATACCTACGCTGGCAGTCCGGGCTGGGAAGAAGCGCAGGGGACTGCCATGACTGGATAGACGCCCTGGAAGGGATAGGCCAGGAAGGTACCACCAGATGCTGGGCACTGAATTCACCAAGGAATTCACGCGCCTCCGCTCGTATTGTCTCTTCGAACGAGGAAACTGAGATCCTCACCATCCTCGAGAGGAAACGCTGATATTCTGTGAAATCACCATCGGAGGACAGATGAGCAGGGTTCCTTCCTCGGAGGAGGGAGACGAGGATGATGGGGAACTGGAATGCCCAGAGGATTCCTGCGGCGTGGGGAGAGTCGAAGACCCGCCTATGCATGTACCTAACATATGAGGGGAAGGCCACGAGAACTCCTGAACTGCTCCCAGGATAACGGACCCGTAGGGCCGACATGGCCTGGGAGTGGGGGTGGTGAAGGCAGAGAGATGGGAGAGGGGCACCTCCGCGGAGGCAACTGCTCTCTGCGAGGGCTCTGGAATCCGGGGAAAGGAGCCCTGGAAAGGGGGATCCCGGATATCAGACCAGGCCGCAGAACGGAACTCTGGGGAAGCGGAGCCTGGAAGAGCCCTGGGGGAGAACCTCCCCTGTGACGACGCCGGGACTGCATGGATCCAGAAGGGCAGTCCGCACAAACGCCGCCGAAGGACACCCTAGAACCCTGGAGGGAGGGGCGAGGCTCTGCACTTCGGCTCCTGGCCACCCCCCCTGAGGTGGCCAAGGAAGACCGAGCGGCAGACCCCTGCCTCGACTCGGACTCGAGAGGGCCTCCCCTACTTACAGCGCCCCTGTCCTTTAGAGAGAGGACAGCACTCGCAAGGTAGCTGTCACTGGCCTCCAGAGAGGGAGCTCCCGCGTCACCCCCCGCCTGCCCCCAGGGGCTCCCGGCCACCCCAGCCGGGAACCCCAGGAGGCGACGAAGGGGGACAGAGGGAGGGCCCGCTGCCGCTTGGCACCTCTAGCCACCGGGGACCCAGACTCAAGAGTGGGGTGCCAGGATGGGTCCACGTTTGAATCATCGCCCGAGGAGGACGACCAGCAGGACCTCAATGCTGGCCACCCCAGGGGTCCTCGAGGCTACGGGCCGCGAACGGCCCCGCATCAGAGGCGCTACCCCTCACGCCGGTAGCAGCCAGGCCTAGCCCACACCCCAACGGCGCCGGGCGCAGGCCGCACCGCCTGGAGGAAGGACCAGGCCCACGGCGCCAGGCGCCGGAAGGCGGCGGCGGCATCGCCGACGGGCGCCGCCTCGTCCATCGACGCTACTTAACGGCGCTTAAGGCCCAAAGCGGCACCGCTTAACGGCGCTACCGATCATCAGCGCCGATCTAAAGTAGCGCGCCAACGGGCGCCGCTTGATCACTGGCGCCGCGAACGGCGCTGGATTCCAAAACGGTGCCGTTTTATCACCGCACCGCGAACGGCGCCAGGATCCGAAACGGCGCCGAAGGCGGCGTCGAGGGTCCACCCGAGCTAGGCCCAAAAGAAGAGGGCCTCGCCACGGGGGGAGCCTGCACCTCCGAAGAGGTGACTGCCGAGGCGGTGTCGGCGCCGCAGCCCCGGGAGGGACTACGACGCTCCCCCGACACCGCAGAAGGGGCCTCCTCCTCGGCAAGAAAAGACGAGGAGACCCCCTCCTCCTCAGACCGTATAGGCCCGGAGGGACCCAGGGAAGGGCCTAGAGACCTTACCTGAGAACTGCTGAGCGACATCGCCCCTCAAGGTCGGGCGGGCTTTGCCGAGCTTGAACGCTGCGGACTTCGAGGACACGGCGGTCCATGGAGAAACAGGCGTCGCACGAATCCATGTCATGGTTGGGTCCCAGGCAACGAAGACAAACGTCATGCCGGTCCGAGACGGAGAAATGCCGGCGACAGTAACACCGACGCATAGGGGCGCGGCCCGTCTTCGAAACACGTTTAGCTCCGGACCCGGACATAACGCGAAATCAACAAGAAAAAACAGTAGGAACACACACCCGGCGCCGCTTTAGAAAGAAAAAGAACGGTCTTCACCGATCGGCGCGCCGAGTGTGTGGAAAGAGGAGTCGCTGACGAGTGGAGAATGGACGCCCGAACAGGTGCTGCCTCGACGCGGGAGAAACAGAACTGAGTTGGGAGGAGTCGTCGCTATTAACGGTCACTCGCGGCATGAGACGATGACGCCGCTTCTCGAGGGCGGGGCAGTTAGGCAACTTTAAAAAAAAAAAAAGTTCCGTGACGGTCGCCTCCGGCTTACACCCAGGAAGTAATGAATGGTGAAGATTGACAAGGGAAGATATGCCTTGCTGGTCGAGACACCAGAAGGGTGAATGAAGAGGCCAGTTCTATAAGGGTCCTTGCCCTGTCCAGGGGAAGGAAGGCTTTTGCCCTTATTGTATCCAGTTCTACTCCTATAAAGGTGAGGAGCTGTACTGGCTCGAGAACTGACTTTGGAAGGTTGAGGAGGAATCCTAAGGAGGTGAGCACTTGCCGAGTTATGTGCAGATGTGACTTGACTTGGTCTGGAGACTGACCCACTATGAGCCAGTCGTCCAAGTATGGAAAGATGGAGATCTTTTTTCTCCTTAGGAAAGCAACCACTACTGCCAGGCACTTTGCGAACACTCTTGGGGCTGATGTTAGGCCAAAGGGCATTGCTCTGAATTGATAGTGGCCTGAGGGCAACTCGAACCTGAGGTACTTTCTGTGGGAGCACCTGATGGGAATGTGAAAATAGGCATCTTTGAGGTCCAGGGAGGCTAGCCAGTCCCCTGGCCTTAGAGAGGGCAGAATTATTCCCAGAGTCACCATTTTGAATTTTGGTTTTAAAAGGTGCTTGTTCAGATATCTTAGATCCAGGATGGGCCACCATTCTCCTGTCTTTTTGGGGGTTAGGAAGTACCTGGAGTACAATCTTTTGCCCCAGGGTAGGGGAGGAACCATTTCTATGGCTCTGAGAGCCAGGTGGGAAGAAACCTCTGCCTCTAGGGCAAGGGTCTCTGATGGATTTGCAGGTGTAAAGGATCTGGTTCTCATCTTGGGAAATTTTTTGAACCCGAGAACCAGTCCCTGGCTTACTACTTCCAGGACCCACTTGTCTGATGTCAAAGACTTCCAGTCCTGGACAAAGTAAGCCAGCCTGACCCCTACAGGTATTGGAGAATCGGCCCAGGCAGACCCATCAGGGTGTCTGCTTGGCAGGGGCTTTAGGTTGAGGGGTGGAAACAGGCCTGCTCATTATCTGTCTGCCTCTCCCTCTGAGCAACCCCCTCTGAGCATAAGCAGAAGAGGAAGCCTGGGCTTGGTAAAAAGGCCTGCCCTGCCCCCCAACATCCCCAAAATCTAGGTTCTGACAGGCGGGGGTTAGAATACAGCAAGACTCCATTAGAAGAAACACAATTACTAAGGTGACTAATTTTTTCTTCAAACAGGAAGTCTTGCTGTATTCGGACATTAGGCAGACTACCAAGCAGTACCTCCATGGATGAGGGCATCAAAAATATTTTGGAAATAGGCTCTGCAGTACTGCTGTACCAAACCTAGCATCACTCCTAGCCTTGATATCCAGAGAGTAATACTTGGTGAATGTATGGACTGTTTTCCAGGTGGCTACTTTGCATCTCTAATAAGGGTATATCTCTGGCAGCAGCCAGAGAAACAACTGTACCTCTTGTCGAATGAGCCCTCAGGCCTGAGGGGGGTACTTTGCCTAGCTTTTCATAGCAGAATTGTATACAAGAGACATTCCACCTGGCAATAGTTCTCTTAGTAGCTGGTTTACCCTTCCCCACTTCACCGTGAGGAACTGGAGGGGGTCAAACCTAAGTGCCTTAGTACACTCAATGTAGTAGCTAAGAGCCCTTTTAACATCCAAACTGTGTTATCTTCTCCTTCCTGAAGAAGAATGATCAGTGAAGAACGCAGGAAGAGACATGGATTGATTCAGAAGAAAATCTGAAACCACTTTGTGTAAGAACCTCCTGTTGGTTCAAAGGACCACCTTATCTCTATGGAATGAGAAAATCAGGCTCCACTGACAGAGCTTGTAATTCACTGATACGCCTGGCAGAAGTAATAGCTACCAGGAACACAATTTTCCAAGTCAAGTACTTCAGTTCTGCTGAGGCCAAAGGCTCGAAGGGTGGTTGCATAAGTTGAGCAATGCAAACATTAAGGTCCCAAGCAGGGGTAGGATCCCTAAAAGGAGGATTGGCATGGAGCAATCTTTTGAAGAACTTACAGGAAACAGGGTGAGATGACAGTGAGGAAGCCTTCCCCACTGACAAATGCAGAAACAGCTGACAAGTGTACCTTCAGGGTAGCTGGTCTGAGGCCTAAGCCATTAAGAGGGACCATATAATCCAGAACTGTAGACAAGTCAGCAGTAAAACGTTTTTCTGGTGGCAGGCTTTAGAGAGGCTTTGAGAATGTCCAGAACTCCTTGAGACAGATACAAATTTGTATACTCTAGCTCTTCAAGAGCCATGCCTTGGTATCGAGAGACCAAAGGTTGGGGTACCAAATCCTCCTCTGAGAAGAGGTTAACAGGTTGTGACTCATGAGGAGATGGTAAGCTGGACTGCTAGGGACAGCAACAGGGGATACCAAGGCTGTCTGTCCCAGTCTGGAGCAATCAGCATCACTCTGCAAGATTGTGACCTTTTCTTGACTAGGACTTTGAACAGGAGAGGAAAAGGAGGAAGGGCAGTTCTGGAGACCTTACCTATGTAAGGACATAGACAGGGTAGAGAAGGTTCAGAGGAGGGCAACAAAGATGGTGCATGGATTGCATCACAAGTCCTATGAGGACAGGTTGAAGGCACTGAACATGTACTCCCTGGAGGAGAGGAGGGAGAGAGGATATGATAGAGACATACAAGTATCTTACAGGGAGGAACAGGTGCAGGAATGCACTATTTTAAGCAAAAAGATGTTCCAGGACTAGAGGGCATGGGATGAAGTTGGAGGAGGACAATTCAGAGGAAACGTGAGGAAGAATTTCTTCACAGAACGGGTGGTGGACAAGTGGAACACCCTGCCAGAGGAAGTGGTGGGGCTGAAACAATCACGGGATTTAAGAATGCATGGGATAGACATAAAGGAATTCTGAAGGTCAGGGGTAAAGGGCAACAGACTTCCTGGAAAACATAAACTGAACTTACAAATTTAAATGGGCAGACTGGGTGGGCCATAGGCCCTTATCTGCCGACACTGTCTATGTATCTATGTATGTAAATTTCCCCTCCCAATCCAGAATTAGAGCCTCCAGGGGGACTGAGCCCAAGACTGGGGGTCTGCAACACAAGAGGGGAAGTTGGTGATTGTCTGGGGCAGCAAAGAGATCCATCTCTGGAGTGCCCCACCTTGAAAAGATCACTTTTAACACTAGGGGAGCCAAGGACCATTCGTGATGGCCCTGGGAAATCCTTCTCAATGCATCTGCTAGCGCAATGTCCTTCCCTGGAAGGCGGACTGCTACCAGAGAGGTCTGTAGAGAATTAGCCAGGGACCATAATTTCATGGCTTCTGTGCACAAGGCCGTAGACCAAGTGCCTCCTTGCTTGTTGATGCACTACATGGTGGTGGTGTTGTCTGTCCTGACCTGAACCATCTTGTTCTGTACAGAGTCAGAAAAGGCTTGTAGAGCCAGGTACACTGCCCTGAGATCCGGGAGACTGATGTGGAGAACAGACTCCAGAGTGGACCGCACTCCCTCAGCTGTGAGGGCTCCCAAGTGAGCTCCGCAACCCAGGAGAGAAGCATCCATGGTTAGAACCACAGAATGAGACTGAGTGATGAATGGAACCCCTTGCCTGAGGTTGTCCTGATCTAACCACCATTGGAGAGCCTAGATCAGAGTCTGAGGCACTGGAATCAGTTTGGTTAGAGAATCTTTTTTCTGGGACCAAAAAGCCCTCAAATTGAACTGGATGTCTCATCTCAAATCTGGCCCCTTGAACCACTGCAGTGGAAGCTGCCATGTGGCCTACCAGTTGGAAGGAAATGCTTTGCTGGTCGAGACACCAGAAGGTGGAAAGAAGAAGTCAGCTCTATAATGGCCTTTACCCTTGTCAGAGGGAGAAAAGCTCTTGCTTTGACAGTATCCAACTCTACCCCTGTGAAGGTCAAGAGTTGCACTGGCTCGAGAACCGATTTGGGAAGACTGAGGAGGAATCCTAGAGAAGTGAGCACTTGCTGGGTCACTTGCAAATTTGACTTGACTTGGTCTGGAGACTGACCCACAATGAGCCAGTCATCCAGGTATGGGAATATAGAAATGTTTTGTCTCCTTAGAAAGGCCACTACTACTGCTAGGCATTTTGTAAACACCCTTGGAGCTGATGTTAGGCCAAAGGGCACTGGAGCCTCCAAACTGATAATGGCCTGAAGGCAGTTCAAACCAGATTTAGGTCCAGGGAGGCTAGCCAGTCCCCAGGCCTTAGAGAGGGAAGAATTTTTCCCAGAGTCACCATTTTGAATTTTGGCTTTACTAGGTGCTTGTTTAGGTATCTTAAATCTAGGATGGGACGCCACTCTCCTGTTTTTCTCGGAGTAAGGAAGTATCTGGAGTACAGACCTTTGCCCCTGTGAGGTGTAGGAACTTTATGGCTCTGAGAGCCAGCAGAGATGAAACCTCTGCCTCTAGGGCAATGGTTTCTCAGATGTTTGCAGGTGTAAAGGGGCTGACCTTCAGTTTTGGAAATTTTTTGAAGCAGAGGGCCAGTCCCTGGCTTACTACCTCCAGGACCCACTTCTCTGAGGTAACAGACTTCCAGCCCTGGAAGTAGTAAGCCAGCCTGCCTCCTACAGGAACTGGGGAGTCGACCCGGGCTGACACATCAGGGTGTCTGCTTGGCAAGAGCCTTGGACTGAAAGGAGGATGCAACCCTGCTCATGCCTCTTCTGAAGAACCCCCTCTGAGGAAAAGGAGAGGAGGCCTGTGAAAAGGCCTGTCCCTAGATTGCGCCTTTTGAGGAGTTACCCACTTTTCCTTGGCCTGTGTACTTCTATAGGTGGTCCTGTATTCGTCCATTTTCTTCATACAATTCTCTGTCTGCTCCTCAAACAGAGAATTATCCACCAAAGGGAAAGCCATTGCCTTAGTCTGGGTGTCCTGTGATAGGCTAGTATATCTGAGCCAAGCCAGTCTCCAAAGAGCCATAGATGTAGTCATGACTCGTGATGATACATCACTGGGGTCCACAGCAGCATGAAACTGGATCTTTGATTAATCTATCCCATGAGCAGCCACTTCCTCCAACTCTTTGGCTAGCTGGGGCCTGTTTAGCCAGTTCCAGAACAGTATTCCATCTGCTAGACTTCAGGTATCTGGCTGTACAGGCCATGTAGTTAGCCTGCTGGAGTCCCAAAGAGGATGCCAAATACTGCTTTTTAGCCAAGGCATCCATCTTCCTGGAATCTTTATCTGGGGGGTGTGAAGCCAAAGGTATGCTAGCCTTCTCACAGGCTGCACAACCCCAACATGGCTGCATTGCTGGTGCAAGAAATCAGTACCCAAGCCTGACAGCATATACCTCTTGTCCATTCGTCTGTCCACAGGAGGTACAGAATTTGGTGTTTTAAGCAGTCTTTGTGTCCGTTTCCCAAAAGATTTGTGGAGGGGAATATAGCCTCTTGGACTCTGGGATGTACATCATCTCCACATAGTCAGGCTCCTCTTGCTCCTCTACAGCTTCAACCAAAGGGAGCTGGAGGGTTTCTGCCACTTTCTTGTAAAACAAAGTGGGAAGGGGATGCAAATCCTAGATGGGGAAACACCAGAAGGTCTGTCTGGGGAGATGTCCAGTTCTACGGGCTCATCCAGACCTTCTATACCACCACCACCACCACCACATCTTCATCCCCCTCCAGGTCCGGTTCATAAAACTCTTCAAGGCAATAATCCGGAACCGGAGGAACTAACCGAACACCTGCCTGATAGCGCCAGATCAGTTGGAACCTGACAGAGCGATTCCACAATACTAAATCAACCTGCCAATTTCTTCGGCGGTTGATGCGGTTCTGGATCCAAACTGGGCGATTTGTCTCTTCTTTCTTTATGCCAGAACCTCGGCCCCCCTTTTGCCCAAAGGAGTCTCACCCTGGTCAGAGGGCACTCCCTCAGGTTCAGCTGGAACCAAACTGGGCTGGCCATCTGGGTCAGCGGACTTCTCAGCTTCCTTTTTCCTAAGCCTGCCCAATCTTTTTTCTAGGGTGGCCTTGGAAATTATATATATTATATATATATATATATTTTATTTTATTTTATTGTTTTTTTTTTAAAAAACAGATTTGGCAGCTTGAATCGAGGTGGTCAAACCCCAGACAGTAAAACACAGGTGGTGTGGGTATCAGCCTTAGCAAAGGCATCCCCACACACTGCAGTGTTGAAACTCAGCTGGCCTGATTTAGGTTTCTCAGATGTGGCAATTCTAAGCAAACTTACCCTTTACTCTGTTTCAGCCAGGCAAGACTCCCTTATCGGTTCCTAACCATGTTACAGGTTTTTGAAAGAAACTTAAAAAAAAAAAAAAAAAAACACAATAAGGACTGGTACCTCACACTAATCAGAAAATTCAAATAAAGTAACAAGACAATCAGTTGAAGTGAACCGATAGAAATTTTTTTTTTTTTTTTTTTTTTTAACAATTTCACACAATATCTAGTCTAAAATACTAAGTCCACTACCTACACACTTACTGTACTGCAGACAGGGATCTGAACCGAAGAAAAAGACAGAATAAGTCGGTAAAAAAAAAAAAAAAAAAAACGACGTTTTACTGACACCGAACCAAGAGCGAAGGAGAGATATCCGGAGCGACTTTTCAGTTAGGCGGAGTAAAGAATCTGACAGTTACACTTCAAAGTGCAGCAGACAGAGGTTTGAACAGAGCTCGAGCTCAACGTTCTCTGCTTTGGCATAGAGTTAACCGTTTCCTCTCTGAAGCAGTTCAAGTGCTGGGACTAACTGCATAATGTCAGAATACAGCAAGACTTCATGTTGTCTGAACCACTCCTATACATTGCAGCCTCTGGGATGGGGTCAAACCAGACCTGGGCAGGTTAACAGTGATGCCCAGGGAGGAAAACAGCTGAAGGGTTCTTTCCAGAGTCCAAAGAAGCTGCTCCCTGGACAAAGCCCTTTGGAGCCAGTCATTCAAATAGGGGAAAACGTACAGTCCCTCCCTTCTAAGAGCTGCAGCTACTGCTGCTAAGCACTTTACAAAAACCCACAGCGCAAAGGATAAGCCATAGGGCAATACCTTGAATTGGTAGTGCTCGCCCTGAAAGAAAGAGAAACTGGAGAAATCTGTGTAATGGAAACACCAAGATATGCAGGTAAGCATCCTGTATGTCCAGAGAGCACAGACAGTCACCCTGCTTGAGTAGAGGCATCAGGCCTGGCAGGGTGACCATGCGGAATTTTCTTGTACTGGACATGCAGACTGAGGTCCTTGATATCTAGAAAGGGCCTTAGATCTCCGGTTCTTTTGGGGACCATGAAGAACCTGGAACAGAGGAAATGGAATAAAATCCCCTCTTCCTCTGGCACCCGAGCACTGGCTCGATGGCCTTTTTCTGAAGTAGAGATCCTCCTGGATGACAGACAGGTGGGCCAGGGTATAGGTGGAGGGTACTTAAGTAGTCTCTGGGGGCATCTCTACGAGTTCCAGAGTGTGACCCCTCTCTATATAGTCTGAAGAATCCAGGCATCTAAAGTGATGATTCTCCAATCGAATGAGATGGAGAAAGAACTGACCTCCGACCACCACCTGCAGTCAGGGACTGGAAGAGGGGGTCTAGCAAGGAGTCTAGCGGCGGCAGATCCAGCTGCTGGGGCTGATCAGTCACCCTAAAGTGCTTTGCTACAGTGGCAGAGGAGGAGGGAGTAGGCAAGATGGAGGAGGCCTTTCTCTTCCCTGGGGATGGGAGGCTGCTCAGGACTTGTGGGACACCTTGCGAAAGGCAGGGCACTGTCTGCTCCTAGGCTGAGTTTGATGGCGCGAGTGGACAAATGTTTGCTGGGCATCAGCCGCAAAGCCAGAGACCCTCAGCCAGGAGTGCCTACAAAAGGCAAATGCCTGTGGCAGCAGCACTGGCATCAGTATCAGAGATACTGTAGAGGGCCCTAAGGAAGGGCTTGCTGATATCTTCTGCACTCTGCAAACATTTAAGAACCTCCTGTTTCTGGATACATTCCACGAGGGCCTGGGCAGCAGCCTTGCCCTTCTTCCATATGGTATTCTGGTATTTGACCATGTGAGAGGGGTAACTGGTAATCCTCAGTCCCAAGTCGGAGGAGGCATATACCCTTTTATCCCAAAGGTCAATCCTTCGGGATTCCCCATCGGGGGGAGGGAACCAAGATGCTTAAGAACATTCAACTTGTCACAAGCTGCCTTGACCACGTAGTCGGTTTCTGGTTGGGCAGTGTAGTAAGGAAAGTCGGGGGGGCATGATATAACTTATCCGCCCTGTGGGGCATGGCTGAAACCACACCAGGCCTGTGCCAAGCGGCAGTAGTGACATTCCTCAGGGCTGGGAGGATAGGAGCAATGATCTTAGGAAGAGATTCTGGGATTTCTGAAGTCCACAACATCCCATCTGGTGGCACCCTCTTCCCCAGTATGGAAGTCCCAGGCTGAGGACAGCAGCGTCATAACACTGAAGTAGGTAGGGTCCTCTGCAGGAGACCTGGGAGCATGCTTGACAGTTGTCACTTACTGAGGAGGCAGTGGATCTGGAGTAAAGGGTTCTTCTTCCTCACGCAAGATGAGGTCATAATGGTACTACTCTACATCGACCTGATCCACATCGAGGTCTGACAAACAAGGGACCAACGACAGCCCATGGGGAACAGCCCAAGGAGGACGGAGTGGCGTTGACGATGGTGCAGGTGACCCAGGCCTATAAGCACCCAGCTAATGGGCCAAGACCGTAATAAATTTGATCAGGATATCACTGAGGTAGATGACAGTAGACTTTGTCGATGGAGGAGGGGGTCGATGGCCCAGAACACGACGACCCCATCCGTCAGGCCTTGGGAGCCCGATGCCCTGGAGAAGCATCAGGCCTAGACGGTAGGGCTGTCGTCAACAAGCCAGTCCTCAACGAACTGGGGGCGAGGGACCCAAGGGTCGATGACCGACTGCCCTGAAAGGCAGTTGGCAGCGCTGTCCTTATGGGTCTGGAAGGACAAGAGACTTGGACAGTAACAGGTGTCGGCGCAGCTGAAGTACCCTGCAGGAACAAGAAGCCATCAGGGAGCAGGACCATCACTGGGGAAGCGGTCCCATTCTTGGTCTATTTTGTCACACACACACACACACACACACACACACACACACACACACACACACACACACACACACCCTCAGGCCTTAAAGGCTTGGGAGCGCGACAAACCCATGGGCGACTGGGAAGGAGCAACCCACGACAACCCCTGCCCAGAACTGGCTACCTGTTCCATCAGAAAATTTTTGAAAACCTTTTTTCATCACCTGAGGGTGGTTTGGTTGAATTTATGACAGCGCTCATAGAGATGTTATGGTCAGGCCCAAGACAGCAGACACAGAGAACATGTTAGTCTATAAAGGCAATCTTCTTTCTGCAGATGCAGTGATGGAAAAGAGAAGTGAAAGGAATAACTCTGGACATAAACAAGGTTGAGGAATCTCTTGTAAAAAGAAAAAAAAAATGGGATTCTGAAAAACTAAATAAAATAAAGTCACAAGCAAAAATGGCGCAAAACTGCATCGGAGCTTCCACAGAGACCCATGGAAACAAACTAGAGAGCGGGAAAGAATTGAGGAGGGAGCAAGGCCGCTCACACCTTTATAGGGTTGGTGGCATTGGCCGGTGACATCGGCGTGGGCGCCCCCAGTGGTACTACTGAAAATCTTCAGTGTGGATCCTGCTTCACCGGATGTGTGACCAGATAACCGAAATACCTCGAGGAAGATTTGTGATGTCACAAGTAGAAAATTATGACCTCAAGTTGGAAGCCACAGCACAGCATAAAATAAGCAGGTTTGCATCAGAATTTATGACCCAAAAACCGTCAATCAATAATGAAGCCGTAGCTTGACTTGCAATACAGAAACTCAAAGTGTCAGCAGATAAGACCTCTTGGCCACCTAGTGTACCCTATAGTCCCTGCTTATTGTACCACCACAGACCCTACTCGATCGCCTGTCTCCCCCCCCCCGCCACTTACTTCTAAGAAAATATACAAAATACCTTAAAGTAGCACTCAAGAAAGAAAGAAAATGGCTCAGGAAGATCACTGAAGAGACGAGCTCCAGGGCAGTGTTGCCAGTTCAGCGGAGAAAAAGTTCTGAGGTCCTTTAGGCTGACTGCAGGCAGCACTCTAACTGTATCCTGATTGGCCAATGCCTTCCTCATTTGCACTGACTTCTCCGGGACAGCTGAACCCAGCTGGCATACTGCTTCTGTCAACAGATGCTAAAGAATTCCTGGGGTGAGAATAAGTATTTCCTCACATCTCCTCTGGGCCTCCCCTTTCCAGTTTCATAGCATGACCCTTGTCCTGGAGCATTTTCTTTCATGGAAAATGCTACCATCCTGTACCTTATTAATACTTATGAAATATTTGAACGTTTCTATCATATTCCCCTTTCCTCTAGAGAGTACATATTTAGTTAGTCTTCCCTCATAGGGTTTTTGAGGCAGGCACTGCACCATTTCAGTAGTCATCCATTGTACTGCACCCACCCTACTTATGTCCTTCCAGAAGTAGGGCCTCCAAACTGGACACAGTACTCAAGGTGGGGTATCACCAGTGATCTATACAGCGTTAATACTACCTCACACTTTCTGCTGGTGATACCCCTCCCTATGCACCCGAACATCTTACTAGCCTTCCCCACTGCCTTATCACACTGCTTGGCTACCTTCAGGTCACAGAAATGTTTACCCCTAGCCCGGCCGCGCTGAGGGTTGAGGCGCTTGAATGTCACCGCGACTACAATCGGAACGAGCACAGGCCAATGGGGGCTGGGGTGGGCACGAGATGGATCAAGCATCTAACTGACTGCCTCTCCCTCTCCGGGGAGAGCACCTTCAGTCGGTGTACGCCCAACACCCTGGCGGTGGCTGGGGATCAATGTCGCGCGGCTGGTAGAAAGACTAGAGGGACGAGAGCACGGCCGTCGTTGGCAGGGCTGTGCGCGGGAGTGTGTGCATGCCCACCGTGGCATCACTGCACTCCAGCTCTTGTGGGGACAAAAGAGCGAAAAAAGGACCCTTACTTCTCAGGCCTTAGAGGCCTTGGAGCCCTACAAACCCATGGTGACTGGGGAGGAGCAACCCACGACGACCCCTGCCCAGAACTGGCTACCTGTTCCATCAGAAAATTTGGCTCATCATAGCAGCTTGATGACTGTGCCGTCGCGCTCCATCCCGGAGGCAACACACCGAGCTAGATCCTTGTCGGCAGGTGGGGGTCCCAGCAGCCCTGCCACAGGGGGCAAGCCGTGGGCACTTCAGAGGTGATGGTCTGAAGGGACGGAGGCAATGGGCGGCAGCCAGACAAGGGCTGACCAGGGCCTGGGTGGGGGGAGAGAGAATAAAATAAAGGATTTAAAAAAAATAAATGTTTATCCTAGCTCCCTTTCCCATTTTGTGGCTGTTAATACCTCCTGTTCAACTGGTGCATTGCCCCTGGGTTTCTGCACCCCAAGTGCATGATCCTGCATTTTTTTTTTTTTGCACTGAAACCCAGCTGCTATTCCCTTAACCATTTTTTCCAGCTTCCCCCCGTCCCGTTGCAGATTTTTATGTCATCTGTGAACAGGCATTCTTTCCCTTCCAGCCCTTCTGCAATATCGCTAATAAAGACAATGAAGAGGACCAGGCCTAGTACTAACCCCTGTAGGACCCCACTGGTCACCTTACCTTCTCCAGAGTGGACCCCATTTACCACCACCCTCAGACTTTTATTTGCTTAGCCAACTTCTTATCCATTTTACAAATTTTGGACCCACTCCTACATTGCCCAGCTTGCTCACCAGTCTTCTATGTGGAAGAGTGTCGAAGATCTTCCTGAAATCCATGCAAGTCACATCTACCACTCCTCCCTGATCACCCAGTCAAAGAACTCCAACAGGTTTGTCTGGCAAGATCCTCTCTCCCCCCGTGAAACCATGTTGCTTTGGATCCTGTAAACCACTGGTTGCAAGGCATTTGCAGCAATTATTAAGCATTTTGTAGGGCGGTTGTTCATTACGAATAATAAAATCAGTGTCTATCTTTTCCCCCCTGCTTGGCTCACTCCTCCTGACCACTCCACCTCTTCCACTCTGCACCAGAGGACGATGCAATGTTTTAAACAGCAAGCAGGTTGGGGTGCACATGATGGCAAAAATAGTAAACAATGCAGTGAGAGTTGTAAATATAGGATCCATGATGGTTATTACCCCCACCATCATGGACAGGGAGTTAAGAGTAGCTGAAAACTGCCGTCCTCGATTTGACTGTTGCAGGATACATTTCGGTAAGTATCGGGTGCTGCCATCCGAATTTCAACAATCAAGGACTGCACACTAAAGCCTGCCTCAGACAACCCCCCACCCCCACCCCAAAAAAGAAAAGCTGCAAATCAATGGGTGTTGAAACAGGAGCCGACTCCCATCTTACACCTGCAGATTACATCAAAACATAATGATTTCCAGGCATGTTAAGCAGGTCAGGCAGAAGGCTGGGGCAGTTGTGCATTATTCTGGAACTTCAAGTACAGGTTAGGTAGAACGTGGCTAGGGGTCTCATCATCCAAAAACATGTCAGGTAGAGGCAAGGCTGTGAGGGTGGATGTGTGTGTGTCTCGAGAGGTTTCATTTTTGTATTACTTTGTGTTTGGATATAGCAGGTTGCGTTTCAGGCACATCTGTATACGTATACAAAAAAACTACTTTAAAAATTGCTAATCAAAACTGAAAGAATGCTAATCCAATTTTTTTTTGTTAGCAATTTAGCTGATCAAGTTTCAGACACCAATTTATGCCCTGCATTAATGCAAGACAGCACCAGTGAACAAAAATCTAGTTTTCATGCAAATAAATTTAATAATAAAAGAGCATGGAGAAGAAAGAGAATAGCAAGAAATACACGCTGAATAATTGTGCTGAACTACTGTATTGAAGTTCTGCCGTCCCCCCCCAGCATCAGTTGTACTTTAGAAGTCCTTCGACTTAAAAAAAAAAAAAATAACAAAAACAAGCTGGAACCAGACCCTACTTGCAATGACTGAGGCCCCATGTTTCTTGGATTGCAGAATACGATGGCATGTAAAGAAAATACATGGTCAATGGAAAACATTCTGCGTATACCTTCATAGCCTTTGCTGTACTCTTAGGTGGCAGGTTTTCTTTCTGGGAGGCACGAAGGATGGAGGGTCTTCCCGAGGGTGGTGGTGTTAACAGGATGTCACAGGTCTTTGCTGTTGTATCATTTCTTAGATTTTCATCATTTATACTCAGCAGACTCATTCTTAAAAAAAAAAAAAAAGTCAGTATTTTCAAATGTGGAAAAAGGGTGGCCAGTGAAGCAGCTGCAGCGTTAAATAAAACGAATTAAGCACACACAGCTCTTGCCCTTGTTTTGCCACAGCTTAGAGAGTTTGTGTACTGCCTAAAATACGGTTTTTAAAAACTGTCTACTTACCTTTTATACCAGAGATAGTTTTTCTTTTCCCTTTGCTTAAGTGGAAGACTTTTTACCCGATAGTAGGTTTGTGTGAACAGCCCTCTGCCTGGTAGCCAACATAACTAGTTCTGTTTCTCTCACTACATCAGCACTGTGATTTCACAGACAATGCCGCCGCACATGAAGAGCCACTCAGTAGCTGACCAGTCACCTGTGATGGCCCTATCAGGTGAAATCACAGTGCAGATTCTGCAGCAGGAGGAACACAAGTAAGGATTAACCCATGACAGAGCGTGGGTCTCCCAAGGATTAATGTTTGGCTGGTGGGGGGGGGTGGACCCTGAGGCCGAAGGCAGAGTGGTTCCAACCACCCAGCCATACATTAATCCCCGAGAGACCCATGCTCTGGAGTGGGTTAATTCACTTGTAACAATGGGATGAAAAAGGGTTTGGCTCCCTGTGGAGAATCTTTTCTTCCCCATGGTACACATTTTAAAACATTAGTTTTGTTATGTTACGGCGCTAAACTTCCAGCTTCCTGCTCTCTCAAGGATTATGAATAGATATCAGATTGTAGAATCTCACCAATAGATGAGTTTTAGCAAAGCTTTTATTTTTATGGAGGATTCAGTCAACCACAGTAACTGACTCTTGTGCTTCTATGGCAAATTGGCAAAAGCTTCCACTTTTTAAATACAAATACTTGCACCAAGGATTATCTTCTTTAGATCATTGTTCCTTAAAAGTATACTAATCTCCACCAAAGATCCCTATTCCAGGTCCCTATCCCTACTAGAACAGTACCACTTCCAGCAAAGGGTCAAGAGTTAGGTTACTGAATTTTTGTTTCACCAACATTAAACCTATAAAATGAATTTCACCTTCTATGCAAAAACCTGCCCTTAACTATTACAATCTGACTACTTGGTCCACAAAAAGTGGCTGTTCTCTGGCACTTAGGCTATAACTCAGCTGTCAGAGTACTGCCATTTGTACGGACGAAATGGGAGAAAGATGTAAAACAAGTGAGCTACTCACGTTAGTGGGCTGTGGCCTCGCCTCCCACCAGTTGTAGGACTAAGATGTGTACGGCGCTGAGCACCAGCTCCACACTCCGCATTATGTAGACAGGACAGTCAGCCAGCGGTGCAAGAGCCAAAAGCAAGTGGTGCAGAGTCAGAGCAAATAATTTCCCCTACACAGATAACTTCCTGGTCGCAAATGTTACTCAGCCTTGCATTTACCTGCCCGCAAGTAAAAAAGGCTTAACTGATTAACAGCTGTTGGGAACTTGCAGCAGTTTTAAATTGTAACACACTATTGAAAAAGCAAAGAAATCAGCAAAAACGGTAGTGCGCTGGTTGTGACTGCTGCACGGACCTCCACAATGCTGGTAATTATAGTACAGAGTTTTTTTCCCCTGCTTCACTAACAATATTCATTGTGACCTCCCTGTCAGCAGAACAGATATAACTGATTTCTGGTTTACAAAAATATTGTTTACGTCTGCTGCACTAGTAGCAGTCTTATCTTGACAGGGAACACAGAAGAAAAAAAGAAGGGGGAAACTTGGAGAATACTGTTAGGTGCAGATACTATTACTATTGTGTCACCACATTTACAGTTGTTTAATATCTATATAGCGAATGGCATCTCATCGCCCATATAATACAATAGTACTTCAGCAGCATGGATTATGGACTCCGAAAACCATAAGGTAACAACCCAAATATTGAAAATGCGTGCATCGGAATTCTACTCATGTTCCTGTAGCAGACAAACGTCTACACTAAAAAATGCCACCATGCAGTAATTCTAGCGTGGGCATACATTAATTGAGAATGAATGTATCCCCAGCTGATCTGCTTGGACCAGTCAGATTCAACCCTTTTTCTTCCCCATGTTACAATTAAATATGTCAGCTGAGCTGCCAAGCAGAATGCTATTCCACACACATCCAGTGTAACACAGAAAACTTTAGTGTGCAAAAGGAAAAACAAACCTACTTCAGAAATGAAGTTACAACGGACTACTACTTAAAATTTGTAACCTCTTCTTGTCTGCTGTTTTGATTCTACTAGTTCTTAATTGTATTCACACAACTTAGAACAGATAAGCAGCTGTCTTTACCCGGTCACTAATGTTACTCTATGGTTGCTTGGATACCTCAGTTTCCAATCGGCGTTTGAGTAGTTTGATTTTAGAATAATCTGCATCCAACATCCGATCCGAGCACAGGATGTCATCCGATTAAGATATAGATACCCTGAAATCCTACTATCCTAACCACCCTATATCCCCCACCCTGCAATGACAACCTGCCCCCCACCCAAACAACCCTGCAACTCAACCTACGTTCCTCCCCCCACACCCACTGTTAAGTGTTGAACTGGAGGACCCTTTTCCTCCATCAATAGAATAAAACATTTCGGCAAAATGCAACAAGTATCCATTTTAAAAATGTTATCTGCAGAGAACCCCTTTTCCAGCACTAAGCTTGCAGTCACTAATAAGATGCGTTTATACAACAGTGTTTTCAACACAGATTATGCGTCTAGTAATGTTCTTTCAGTTTTTAAATTTCTGCATTCATCCATTTCAACTAGAAAAACTCTTCTCCAAAGTACTTTGCTTCGTGCCTTAAGATTTCGTCCATGACCAGCACACTCTGGCCTCACACGATGGGGAACCAAAGAAATAAAACCTCTTATGGGTTTGGGTGGCTTCGCAGTTTTCTTCAACAAGTCACAGTGCCTTCTTTGGGTCCAGCTCACTCCTCACATCTTGCCAAAATATACCCTATGAGCCTCTGTCCTCACTATTGTGCACTGCTAAAGGACAATGTCTGGTCACATCCTACTGGCTGGCGCTAGGGTTCTGAGCTAAAACTGAACAGTTTTGGCTTTCTACAACACCTCCTACACAAGAGGAATTCTCTTACTGGACACCCATTCTGCCATTAAACTGCAAACACTTACTACTATGCCACACAATGCAAAACCAAGTGCCTATATATACACACTACACAAACATGAACAGCACAGATGAAAATCTGCCTGGCCATAAATCGAGCAAACTCCTCCTAGAGAAATAAAGAAACAAGTACTCTCATATCTGCAAATGAAGCATGCACAGCAAATGGGGCCTGAACGATGGTACATGGATTGCATCACGAGTCCTATGAGGACACGTTGCAGGAACTGAATATGTACTCCCTGGAGGAGAGGAGGGAGAGAGGGGATATGATAGAGACATACAAGTATCTTACAGGGAGGAACAGGGTGCAGGAATACACTATTTTTAAGCAAAAAAGATGTTCCAGGACTAGAGGGCATGGGATGAAGTTGGAGGGAGGACGATTCAGAGGAAGCATGAGGAAGAGTTTCTTCACATAATGGGTGGTGGACAAGTGGAACACCCTGCCAGAGGAAGTAGTGGGGGCTGAAACAATCAGGGAATTTAAGAATGCATGGGATAGACAAAGGAATTCTGGAGGTCAGGGGTAAGGGGCAACAGACTTCTAGGAAAACAAACTGAACTTACAAGCTCAAATGGGCAGACTGGGTGGGCCACAGGCCCTTATCTGCCGACACTGTCTATGTATCTATGAATCAAATACATGTAAAGCACATCACAAATATGAGGCATTTTAAATCCAGCCTATAGACTTTCCGGAACAGCATTCGTTTCATGATAAATACAGGGTTTTTATTTATTCCACACACTAACGTTTCGCCTATAAGGCTTCCCCAGGAGACACGAAGTAATTAAGAATGTGTTTTTATTTTGTTAAAGGGGAACTGTCAACAAAAAGAGCCTCATACCCAAGTGTGAGGCTGATCCCAATTAGCCCTTTGAGTGCAACACTTTTCCCCCCTAATGATTAGTGTAGTAAGTTGTATACTGCAGTGTAGTAAATTGTTATCAAGCTAATTTCACTGACTTGAAAGCTGACATTTCCTGTAACCAGGCTAAGAAGAATCCTATTGCCCGGCAGCCTAGGACAATAGGATTCGTATGCAGGGCAACCTAAACGACTTTCTCCCCTGCACCACAGGCAACCAAAAAGTAAAGTCCTAGTTTCGGCAGTCTGTGCATGCGTGAGTGGGCAAGCAATGCGAGGGCAGCAAGGAGGGCTGGGGGGATACTGGAATGCATACGGAGAGGCATCACCAGTAGAAAACAGGAAGTTATTATCCCTCTGTACAGACAGCTGGTGAGACCCCATCTGAAGTACTGTGTGCAGTTCTGGAGACCCAATCTCCGCAAAGACAGACAGGATGGAAGCTGTCCAGAGGAGGGCAACTAAAATGGTGCAGGGTCTGCACCGGAAGACATATGAAGAGAGACTTTATGAGCTTATCATGTATAGCGCCGAGGAAAGGAGGGAGAGGGAGACATGATAGAAACTTTCAAGTACCTCAAGGAATCAACAAAGTCCAAGAGGGTAGCATCTTTCAAAAAAAAGAGGTGCAAGAACAAGGGGGCACAATTTGAAGATGGGGGTGGTGGCTCAAAGGTAATTTAAGGAAGTATTTTTTCACAGAGGGTTGTGGATGCATGGAACGGCCTTCCAGAGGAGGTTGTGGAGTCAAAATCAGTGGTTGAATTCAAGCATGCATGGGACAGTCATAAGGCAATTCTAGGGGGTGGGGGTAGGAAGAAGTAGGCTGCTGGTTAACTAGGATCTGCAGCTTATCCATTAGGTAGGGAAATGGGCAGACTGGGTGGGTCAAGTAGTCCGTATCTGCCGTCAAATTCTACATTTCTATGAGTAATTCAGGCAAGAATGGTGCATGCGCAACTGCTGCAAACTTTTTTTTTTTTTTTAATTTCCCCAGAAAGAACTTGTCTTGCATTCTTGCAGTGCCGCTGGCGCCCAGTATACAGCACTAATGCACTACGTCGACTCCACCTCCTGGCTGGCTGTAGTCCATACTCTGCTATATGCTGTGCTGCCATCTCGAGCTCCATGGGGGTGGGGGGGGGGAGATGAGTCTCGCGCAGCCGCCTTAGACATTTGTCAGCAGTCAGCTGACCAATTGGGAGACCACGTGACCCGTGCATTTGGGAAGGGGGGAGGAGTGCTCTACAGTATCGCACGTCATAGAAACATAGACTTTGACGGCAGATAAGGACCACTTGGCCCACCCAGTCTGCCCATTTCCCTACCTACTGGATAAGATGCAGATTCTAGTTAACCAACAGCCTACTCTTCCTGCAACCCCCCACTATAATTGCCTTGTGTCTGTCCCATGCACGTTTGAATTCCCCCACTGTTTTAGACCCAACGACCTCCTCAGGAAGGCTGTTCCATGCATCTACCACTCTCTCTCCGTGAAAAAATTCCTCACATTACCCCTGAGCCGCCCCCCTATCTTTAAATTGTGCCCCTTGTTCATACACATCTCTTTTCTGAAAGATGCCACCCTCCTGGACTTTGTTGATTCCTTGAGGTACTTGAACGCTTCTATCATGTTCTCCCGGTCCCTCCTTTTCATCAAGAGACATATTAAGCTCTCTCAGTCTCTCTTCATATGGCTTCTGCTGCAGACCCTGCACCATTTTAGTTGCCCTCCTCTGGACTGCTTCCATCCGGTCTATGTCCTTGCGTAGATGAGGTCTCCAAAACTGCATACAGTACTCCAGATGGGGTCTCACCAACTGTCTGTATAGAGGGATGACCACTTCCCTTTTTCTACTACGTCGGATTGCCTAACAGTCCCCTCCTTCATGTCCTCACACTGAGGGATTGGCATGTCATGCATCCTACTGGAACAGAAGGAGGGGCATCTGGGTGGAGTGTGCAGAATAATTTTTTCAGGGGCACCAATCCGATTGAGCAACAGCCATGTCCCGCCTCTCCTAGATGCCACCTACAACCATCCGCTCTCACTGAAGCCCACTATACTCATTCAGAGCGAGAGTAGACAGACAGTGTGCAAGTTTCACAGGACTGAGAGAGACTGACGACCATCGACTAGCGGCACGCAACTATTAAAGTTGCCTTAGCCAGCCCAGATATACATTTAAAAACAGCTCTTTTAAGAGTTACATTTGTTTGATGGCAGCTTTGTCTTGCTTGTTAACTTGGGAGACTGGGAGAGAGAGGAGCTTTCAGTGCACTGTTGTGAGGGCAGAGGCAGCAATACATTCCCAGAGTCCCGAGAAGACTACAAAGTTAGATCAGCCAGGGAAATATTATAAAAAATATATGAAACTTACAAAGCTCTTTTAAGAGCTTCACCTGTTTATTTTGGGGTAGTTCAGTTGACTTCTGTCAGTCAGTAGCACACAAAGTTAAGACGGGGGAATTCAATCAGATGGTCTGAGGCTTGCCAACCACGTGTGCCTCATTAAAGAGACACGGTTAGTGTGTCTGTGTCTTGAGTAGATCCGACTTTTGTGTGTGTGTGTGTGTGTGTGTGTGTGTGTGTGTGTGTGTGCGCGAGCTAGCTTGCGGGCTTAAACTTTCAATGTTTTTCTTTTAAGAAAGAACCTTATTACCAAATACCACAATTTTGAAAAACAAGTTACATATAAAAAAAAAAAAAACTAAATTGTGTTAGTATTAACTAAAATTGAACAAGTAACCCCTAACCTTACCCTACCACCCAACACAGCCACAGGCTACCCTAGGCGGACCAGATGCTCTGATCTGCAGACCAACTGCTGTGCCTGTAGTATAAAAGGGTGAAGAAAAGCATTGTGTGAAGTGACAGACTATCAGGCTGAAGCACAAGTGAACACCACAAGCTAGCAGACTACAGATACTTTAAGTTTACCACAAGTTTACCACACAGACCAGTGATCTGCCTGTTATCTGAGTCAGTCTGTGGATGGACCTTTGATCGAATTAAAAAATTAAAGAGGCAGAAAAAAAAGCATTGTGAGTGTGAAACTCAGACACAAATTAGGAGGCAGTATGGCGCAGTGGGTTAAGGCTCGGAGCTGCAAATCTGGAGACCTGGGTTTGAATCCCACAGCCCCCTAGGTGCATACTGTGTGACCCTGAGCAAGTCACTTAACTTCCTTGTGCTCCCAGGTTGCACCTGCAAACAAGCTTTCAGCTTAGTGCGTCTCACCTGGTAAAATAATTGGTAAAAATTAAAAAAATAAAGTTGAAGTAGAGTAAGACATAGCTAGCCTATGCTATATATTACCATACCACACAGGCACAGAGGTGCTCTGCTGCCCTGCAGTAAACTGAGTTAGTGGATGGACGTTTGATTAAATAAAAAACAGCAATGTGTTTGTGTGAGTGTGACAAACTCAGAGATGCAAGTCGAATAGGACTACTGTACTACTACTAAATGCAATACTATTATACATTATATATATATATATATATATATATATATATATATATATATATATATATATATATATACACATATTATATATATATATATATATATATATATATATATATATATATATATATATATATATATACACACATACACATATATATATATACACACGTATATACACACACACACACACACACACATATATTTATGTATGTACATACCTCTCAACTGTCCCTGATTTTACCTCAAAATTTTACTCTGTCCCTCCTAAACATTGTGTTTCCATGACCAAACAGTGGGGGTTGTAAGCATAAAATAATGTCAAACATTAATCTTACAGACGTGTTCTTCATTAGACAATGCATTTTACACTAAACCACTTATTCTACAAGCTTCCTGAGTGGATATCACCAATTTTTAAGATGTGTCCCTGATTGTAAACCTTTATCCCTGATTTTTTTAAGCCTTGTCCCTGATTTATGAGGCAGGGGGTTGAGAGGTGTGTGTATGTATGCATATGTATCGCAGCACAGACCAGGTGCTGTGCTCTGCCACTACAGTAAACTGAGTTAGTCATCATTGGGTGGACCTTTGATTTAATTAAAAAGAAAAATAAGCATTGTTGTGAACTTGTGACAAAGTCAGACAGGGACAAAAGTTGAATAAGACAGCAGAACACAGCTAGCCTACAACTGTCTGCCCCCAAAGTAGGATAATATTATATCACCACAGTAGGCACAGACCAGGTGCTCTGCTGTGCCCGTCAGGGGAAGCAGATGGACCTTTGTTCAAATAAAAATACTATAACCTGCCCTTGTCCAAGTTGTCCTTGTGAGACTGTCAGAGTCAGAGACTCAAGTCTAAGTCTACTCTAAAGTAGAACTATTTTAGAGACAGCAGAGAAAACGGGACAAGACCATATATTTTCACATACTGATTTTTTATGTTGCTTGCACGCATGTGCAAGAAACATAGTGCCATCATGGAGATTTCAGAGGTGTGTCACCTCCTCCTCCAATTCAGTCAGTGTGCTGGCAGGCGTAGTTTCTCAGTAGTTATTATTTTGGAGCTGTCTATGACGCGCTCCAAATGCAGTGGCATATAGTTGAAAGAGGGAGCTACGCTTGAGTGAGCACCGATAAGAGGATGCTCGCAGCGCAGCTCCCCCCACCTACAGGCGTCTGGCGCCCGCACACACTGTATAGCCGACTGGGTACCCAATCCCGTCGTGAGCTGCGCTCCCCCCTGGCAGTAGCTGCTATGCTGGGAGCCCACCCCAGCGTGGCAGGTGGTCTCTTGCTGACGGGGTGCCTAATCCCCGGCCGGCTGAACGCCTGGCCCTCTTTGCCACACTGGGAGCTCCACCCAGCGTGGCAAAGGGTCCCACGCCTTTTTTTTTTTTTTTTTTATAAAATACCTGAAAACCGTAAACGGTCTCCCGCGGCGCCTCCCAACCCCCTCCCACAACCCGCACCCACCCACTGAGCACCAGCTCCCCACACCCCCCACCCCATACTTACCTCCGGACTCGGCGCGATCTTCGTGGACCGGGAACACGCTCTGCCCTCTTCAAAGCCGACCGCAACTGAGGAAATGCCGGTAAGCTGTATAATGGGCTACAGAGGGAGGTTTCAACTTTGTTGCATATCTCAGGGATTTTGGGATTTTTTGTACCAAATTTAATGAGCTTTTAGACCCTTCATGAATGACAAACACTGCCATGGCTGCATCATCAAGGGTGATTTCACGAGTGATCATGGAATCACCCTTCGGGTCGCTCGCCATGACAGTGACATCATTCATGAGAAGGGGTCCCAAAACCCCATGTTGAAAATTTGGTGCCAAAATTCCAAACGACTGTTTTACGAGCGTATGTTGCGCAGTTCCTACGCAGGCTCGTAAGTTCACGAAATTTCAATATTTTCACTCCAGATTTTCAACATTGCCATTTTACCACACCTCCTTATGAGCAGTACAGCTGTCATTTTTCACATCCTGCCCAAAACGTGTTTCCGCCCATGTGGCGCACAATGGCGCAGTCGGTGTGCAAACAATGTATGGGACATATTAACAAAATCACAGTGACACTGTTGATGAGCAGAGGTCTTAAAATGGCTATGTTGAAAATTTGGGGAAAAAATTCCTAAAAATGACTTTTACGAGCGTGCATTGCGCAGTTCCTACGCACGCTCGTAAGTTTACAAATTTTCAATATTTGCACTCCAATGACTTCCAAATACCTAAACAGTATATAGAAGCAAGCAACATTCGGCATTGACAAATGCTTGTTTATTCAAGTGTCTATACAATACTTGAACTGAAATCACACATACACAAGAGTGTTACAGAAACTTGAAACTTTGAGAAATGTCTGGAGCACATGCTTGTCAACCACCTTGTTTGGGTTTCTCAGAATCAGACAAACTGCAAAAAGCACATTAAATGAAAATGAATGCAATAACCCATCTCTCCCCACCCCACCCCACCCCATCCCCTAGTACATCTGGTAGCAGGACAATAACAGCATCAGCTAATAAACAGAGCTCAAGGAAACAGAGTATGCCAAAGATTATGATAAATTCAAACGTAAGCACACTTTCCAGTACTCATGGAAAGAAAAATTCCCATGGGTTACATACAAGGATGAAAAAATGTTTTATCGTATTTTCCAAATGCATGAGACTAGCAGAAAAAAGGTCCCTTTATGCTCAGTTGTACCACATTTAGGATAGATTTTCTGCATATCCATGACTGATCATCAGCTCACATAAAATGTGTAGGAGCAGAGAAAGTGTCACGAAGCTCCCTTAACTGAACTGGTTAGGAAAATGCATTATGAGGAGATTCAGAAATTCTGTGGTCTATTTAACACTGCTTACACAGTGGCAAAACATTATAGTTTCATGGATTACAAAAGCATTGCGAAACTTCAAACAGAAAACTGCCTTAATCTCGGTTCAAATTATCTGAACACTCATGGTGTAAAAGATTTTGGGCAGGCAATTGCAAAATCCCTTAAACAGGATTATGTTAAGGAAATTCAGTGTGTGCTGGCTGTTGGATCCACCGACAGATCAGTAGCCGAACAGGAATCTCTGTACGTCAGATTTGTTCAGGGTGGGAAGCCAATGACAATTTTTGTGGATCTTGTGGACCTGGGATCTGTCACATCTGATGGTGTAACTGCTACAATACTGATGGCCTCACAACGTGTGGGAATTGGCCCAGAGGAAGTAAAAGCCAAACTGGTTGGCCTGAATTTATATGGTGCATCAGTCAATATGGGGTACACGAATGGTGTGCAGGCTAAACTTTGGCATGAATCTCCTCACGTGATAGTTGTCCACTGCATAAATCACAATCTCGAACTTGCGATTCGAGCATAAAAAAGATAACTCCCATCTTCAAAAATTTGAGAAAATATTAAAAGACATTTTCAAATTGTATCACCTTAGTTCAAAAAGACGCAGTCAGATGCAAAGCTTAGCAGATACCTTTGAATCCACCGTAGCTTACTTTGGTGGAATACATCAAGTGCGCTGGGTTGCCAGTCAGTCACGAGCATTAAAGGCACTGATAAAAAAAATTGACAAATTGACAGTTACCTGGAGAATGTGGTGGCCACTGAGTCTGGGGTTGATGCAGCCAGGGTAAAGGGCATTCTTAAAGAGCTTAAAGACTGCCAAATTTGTTGGAACTTTACATTTTGTGATGGATTTAGTAACTGTCATCACAGAACGGTCTCACGCTTTTCAGACGGATGATCTTTTATCTGAAGTAATACAGAAACCAGAAGCCGCAGTTTTTGAACTTATGTCAATGAAAGAAAGTCCTGGCACTTATGTCCGAAAGCTTGCATTGAGTGAAGAGGGAGAATTCTAAGGGGTGAAACTTACTGGGTCATTAGAGCCAAAATTTCTGGACCAGCACAAAAATGATTGATGCAGTTATCTTGCACATAGATACTAGATTCAGTAGGCTGCAGCAACCCCCATTTACCTGGTTTCAGTGTCTTGACCCGTCAGTAGCCTACTGATAAAACAACCAGCCCAATATGGAAATGAAAATTTTGAATGGCTCCTAAATTATTTTACAGCAGTAATTTCAGAAGAGGAAAAGGAGAGTGCCATATGCCAGTGGCTGCCTCTTAGGTTACACCTTCATACCATCATGCAGTCAGACACGCCTCAGAACTGTCTATCAAAGCTTTTAGCAAGAAGACCACCTGCATTTAAAGATGCTTTACTTATGGTAGAGTTACTTTACATGTTGTCATGTAGCACTGCTGTTGAATGGGGATTTTCAGCAATGAACCTGATTAAGTTAAATCAGGCTCAAGCTGCTTGCCCTCTGACCAGGGCAACTACAGCTCCCAGCGGTTGGCAGGCTCCTCTCCAGCTGTCGACCGTGACCAGGACCCCGGACAAAATCAGGCTCAAGCTACATAGATACATATACAGTGTCAGCAGATAAGGTCCTATGGCCCACCTAGTCTGCCCATTTGAGTTTGTAACTTCAGTTTATGTTTTCCTAGAACTCTGTTGCCCCTTACCCCTGACTTCCAGAATTCCTTGTGTCTATCCCATGCATTCTTAAATCCTGTGATTGTTTCAGCCCCCACCACTTGCTCTGGCAGGGTTGTCCACTTGTCCACCACTCGCTCTGTGAAGAAATGCTTCCTCACATTTCCTCTGAATCATCTTCCGTCCACCTTCATCCCATGCCCTCTAGTCCTGGAACATCTTTTTCGCTTAAAAATAGTGTATTCTTGCACCCCGTTCCTCCCTGTAAGATCCTTGTATGTCTCTATCATGTCCCCTCTCTCCCTCCTCTCCTGCAGGGAGTACATATTTAATTCCTTCAACCTGTCCTCATAGGACTTGTGGTGCAATCCATGTACCATCTTTGTTGCCCTCCTCTGAACCTTCTCTACCCTGTCTACGTCCCTACGTAGGTAAGGTCTCCAGGACTGTACACTGTACTCCAGGTGGGGCCTCACTAATGTCTCGTATAGTGGAATTATAATCTCCCTTTTCCCGCTGGTGATGCCCCTGCCTATGCAACCCAGCATCATATTTGCTTTTACCTGCTGCCTTGTCACACTGTTTCCTCACTTGAGGTCATCAGAGATGATAACCCCAAGATCCTTTCCTGTTTGGTGCATGCTATATCCTCACCCCTCAACTGATATATTGTGCCAGGGTTTTTGTGCCCCATATGCATTATCTTGCACTTCTTTGCATTGAATTTCAACTGCCAAACCCCTGACCATTCTTCAAGTTTCTGCAGGTCCCTTCTCATTCTGTCTACACCCTCTGGTGTGTCTACTCTGTTAGAGTTTTGTGTATCAGCAAACAGTGAAATTCTGCCTTCTAGGTCCTGCGCAATGTCACTGATGAAGATGTTGAATAGGACCGGTCCCAGCACTGATCCTTTTGGTACCCCACTAGTCACTCTTCCCTCTGGAGTGACAGCCATTTACCACCACCCTCTGTGTCCTGCCGCCCAGCCAGTTACCTACCCACCAAACTACTGTCCTGCCCACACCCATATTCCCCAGTTTGTGCAATAGTCTTCTATGTGGCCCAGTATCAAATGCCTTGCTGAAGTCCAGATACGCCATGTCCACTGCCCTCCCCTGATCCACCTCCCTAGTCACCCAGTCAAAAAATTCAATGAGGTTGGTCTGACATGAACTCCCCCTGGTGAAACCATGCTGCCTTGGGTCCTGCAGTCCATTAACAACCAGATGTTCCACCAATCTCTCCTTCAGTAGTGCTTCCACGATCTTCCCCACTGCTGAGGTGAGGCCGACTGGTCTGTAGTTCCCCACTTCCTCTTTGTTCCCACTTTTTTATAAGGGGACTACATTTGCTGTTCTCCAGTCTTTGGGTACCTCCCCTGTTTCCAGTGATCGGCTAAACAGGATAGCCATAGGTTCAGCCACTACCTCTCAGTTCTTTAAGGACCCTAGGATGCACCCCATCTGGCCCCATTGCTTTATCAACTCTTATTACTTCCAGTTCCTTCAGGATCCTTTCTCGTGTAAAGGGACTTGTGTCCATTTCTACATCATTCTCTTCTCTTGTACTCCCTTCAGACCCATTACCCTCCTCTTCCTCAGTAAAGACTGAGCAGAAATACCTATTCAGTATGTCAGCTTTACTGTTGTCATCCTCCACGTGGCCCCCATCCTCTCCCATCAGTCTCACTATCCTTCCCTTTGCCTTTTTTTTCACTTGCGTACCTGTAAAAAAAAAAAAAAAAAAAAAAGCACCTCAGGAGTGTAGCACCCTTTTCATGCTGCACTACAGTGTCAGTACTGGGATTTAACCCAAGTGCCTGGTGTGGGGATAGAACCCACAACCTTCTGATCTTCTGGACTCAGAAGCGAGTGTGCAACCTGCTGAGCCACTGACACTAACTGGCACTGACAAGCTGCTTGCCCTCTGACCAGGGCTGCTACAGCTTCCAGCGGTCAGCAGGCACCTCTCCAGCTGCCGACCGAGACCAGGATCCTGGACAAAATCAAGCTCAAGGCACAGTGAAAGCGCACCCCATCGGATTGCAGGCACCGCCTGGGAGTCGCAGCAGATTGATTCCCCCATCTCTCACTGCCGACAGGACTCGGACTGTGAAATTACATTGAGTTTTACTGTTTAAACTGAAACCTGCCTGTGTAAAGCAAGGAAAAATATAAATTTGTGTTCGAAGTTAGAGTGCTAAGTGTTTGCAGCTCTTTACAAATCTGTGGACCCCCCCAATGAGCCAGCCTCTCTGGCACCCAATTTCTCCAGGGCTATTCTGCTAAATCTCCCCAAACCCCACGCTTCTTACAGTCTTAAATTTTATTTATTTTCGGCCCCCCCACCTACTCTACTGCTTAAATACTCTCTCTGCCTGCCTTCTTCTTCGACCCCACCAGCCTCCTGCAGCCTTCCATTGGCTCCCCTCTACTCTAGAATGCCCATTCTCTTCGTTTCACCTCCTAGGCCTATTGGCCATTTGCCCTCCTAGGGGCTACCAACACATTCGTCCCAGCCAATCACTGGCTCCTTTCTCCTCGTAATTACCTCCTTGTCTAAGAAGCTGCTACAAAATCCCAGCACCATGTCCACCGTGGCTAGCGTTTTAACTCTACTCAGTTGTCTATTCTCCTGCCTCCCACCCCTCCTCTCCACCATGCCCCCTTCCCCCTACTTGGCTTATACTGTAATCCTCCTTGCCCTCAACCCGCTCTCTCTCTCCTACCTGGGCACACTCCACTATCACTTCCCCCTTCCTAATCAGGCCTCCTCCTGGACTCTCCTGCACTTACTTGCTTCTCACCCCACCCCTGTTAGCCACACAAATGTCCTACCTTGCCCCCTCTTGCGATGGGGCTCTTCCGTTCCAAGCCACCTCCATATACTAGCTCAACACCTATCCTTCACCACCCTCCTTCTCGTAGCGGGAGACATACATCCAAATCCAGGACCCTCGACCACCACATCCTCACCAACCTCAGATGGCACCCCCACCCTGCATCCCAACTGCCAAGTTACCCCCTCCACAAAGGCCTCTGTCTCCTTCACCCAAATATTCATAGCCTACCACTTAAAATCAACCAGCTACAAGTTCTCGCTGGTTTGGACATACACTACAAAATAATCTCATCTAAAACTGAACCTAAAGAGTATGAACTCTTGCTGCTCCAGCTCACACTACCTTTCTCGCTGCCCATATTAGTTGCTGGAATCTACTGCCGACCAGGCACCCCTGCCACAACTGTTACTGACCTTACACAAATCAGTTCACGAGCACACATCGGGGAATTATATGCTATGGATGACTTTAACCTAAACTGGTTAGCCCCAGCCCTCAACAAAACCCGGACGGATGTCGCTGCCCATAATTTAACCCAACTTATCACTAAGCCCACCCGCTTAAATCTTAAGTCAGGTAAGCACTCCCTTATTGACTGGGCTCCGACCTCCCATCCTCACAAAGTCATCCGAACAGGCCTACTCCCTGACTGAGTAATCACCATGTCATCCACTTTGTTCGCAAAAACCACCGTCTCAAATCCCCCCTAAGTTCTTAGTCAAACGGTCATTCAAATCCCTAAACCTCGCTCCCCTCCTAAATGACCTTGTCCTAGCTAACTGGCTCCCCCAACCCCCAACCTGATAGATGACACCCTACTTCACTTCAAAAACATGTTCCTTAAGATATGGGATTCCCACGCCCTACTGCGACTTACTACGGTATATGGTACCCACCTGCCTTGGATCTCCCAAGAGCTCACAGCTTGTATGAACGCCCGTGACTCAGCATGGCAAGCTCTCAAAGCCTCAGCCCTACCTCAGGACCTCTCCCACTACCAGTATCTGCGCAACATGTGCACTAGAGCAACTCTGCTAGCTAAAGCAGAGTACTTTAGATCCTCCCTTCAATCTAACCTTAATAGCCCCTCCAAATTCTGAAAGGTCATACACTCCCCTCTTCTCACCCCCAGCGGCCAAGCCCTCTCCTCTCCTTACTGTAAACAACTCCACACACTCTGATCCTATCTCAGTCGCTGCTGAGTTTAACTTGTATTTCTCCACCTTCGCTTCCTCGCTCCTTTCCTCCTTACCCCCCATGTCACCATCTCCACCACCTACAGGGCAAAAACTACCTCAAAATACAGGTATTTTCTCCTTCAGGTAAATCTCTCTGAATAAAGCTCTAGAAGCCCTGCTAACATTAAGCCCCCTCAAATGGGAATTCCCAGGATGGACTAGAACCCAAACTTCTGTTCCTCTCGGCCTCTGCCATAGCCACCCCTATTGCCTACCTCCTAAATCTATACTTTGCCACTGTATCTGTCCCTCTGTCCTTGAAGCACGCCATAGTCATCCCTCTCCACGAAGGGGGTGCCTCTTCCTCCACCTCAAACTATTGGCCAACCTCCCTGCTCTAGCGAAGCTGCAAGAACACTTAGTGCTTACCCAGCTACCTCCCATCTCGCCGACTCAAATTTCTTCACACACTACCAGTCTGGATTCAGGAAAGATCACTCCACTGCCTCCTCTTTAAGGCTCACTGACACCATCCAATCTGGAATGGATAGAGGTCTCATCACCTCGGCCATTTTCATCGATCTGGCCAAGGCCTTCGATACAGTCTCCCACACTATGTTACCATCTAGCCTCTCTGACTCTGGCCTCTCCACATCTGCAACTGCCTGGTTCAGTGCCTTCTTACTGATCGCACTCAATCTGTCAGGATTGCGGATGCCATCCCTTCCCCTCCCCATGTCCACCGGTGTCCCCCAAGGATCAGTGCTTGGGCCTATCCTATTCTCTATTTTTCTAAACAACCTGCCACAAACTTGTTCTGCCTCCTCGATCCACATGTATGCAGACGATACTGTCCTATTTTCTTCTGGCTCCTCCCCAGCCTCAGTTGCCTCAACCCTCCAGACAGACTTTAACAATGTCCAGCTCTGGTTCAACTCTCACCAGCTCTCTAAATGCAAAAAAAATGTAACTATGACTTTTGGTACATACCAACGACTAGCCAGGCTCCCTTCCCTCCCACTTTTCCACACCCTTGATGGGTCAGAGCCAGAGGACGTCACTTCCTTCTGGTATCTTGGAGTTTGGCTTGACCACCACCTCACCTTCACAGTCCATGCTGCCTCTATACTAAAAAAAAAAAAAAAAAAAATTCTGCCCCAAGCTCGGAGTTTTATATCGGAACCATTCTAGCCTTCCCTATCCAGTCCGTCGTGAGCTTATCCAGAAGATGATACTTCCCTCCTTCGATTATTGTGATATTTTGTTTACAGTGCTGCCCACAAGTCAGTTTTATCCAAACTAGATACCCTTTTTAATGCTTTCTGCCGGTTCACTCTAGACACTCCTCCTCGCACCCACTGCTGCGAGCTATACCGCTCCCTTGCTCCCCCCTCCCTTGAGAACCACTGCCAAATACACTGTGCCAAGTTTATCTCGAAGAACTGGTTTGGTACCCTCCCAGTGTACCAGACATCTGTACTATCACCTCCTCTGGCATCCACCTATGTTCCGAGGTCCCTAGACTCCCGGCTCCTGTTAGCCCCCAGACATCGGACCCAAGCCAGCCAGGCCGTCTTCTCTCATCACTTCCCTCAACTCTGGAACTCTTTTCCCCTCTGAAATTCACCACTCTTCCTCTGTCTGCTCACTATCCTATGCCCCTGCCAACCACAGCTGCAGGAGCAGTTTACTGAGCAAACTCTCCAATCTATTCTACCGCAGACACTCCTGTATTTCTTCTCCCAGTAGGCCCAATGGTGCTTCTTCGCTAACCACACCCAACTACTGCACCTGATCCCAACTTTTGAGCTAGCTAGCTTGCACTTACCCCCATCTCATTATATACCACAACCCAATACCTCAGCAGGATTTCCTCATTGTAACCATTTGCCCGACTATTAAGGTATATGTAATAATCCACACTCACCTATTCCTGTCAAACATATACAACTGTGTTATCTAATAATATGTTTTCAAAGTATAAAGCATGACTTCCCCATGTAATTGCTACAATACTCACCGAATATCTATCAAAATACAACATTCTTTGCCCAGAACAGCATGGCTTCCGTGCTGGTCACAGCACAAGTAAGCGTTAATGGAGTTCTCCAACTTCCTGCACTCCTTCTTGGACTCCAGTTCCATAGCTGGAGCAGTGTTCATTGACCTCTCCAAGGCTTTTGACACTGTCTCCCATCCCCTCCTACTAAATGCCCTCGATCATACAGGGCTCTCTGCTGGCCCCCTTGTCTGGTGTGTGAGTTACCCATCAGCCCGCTCCCAGCGTGTCAAAAATAATGGGATACTTTCAGAAACCCATCCCATCCGCTCAGGGGTTCCCCAGGGCTCTATCTTAGGTCCACTACTCTTTAGACTCTTCCTAAACACCCTGCCCAGTGTCTGCTCTGGCACTACTCTCCTATACGCCGATGACCCAGTTATTTATGCCAACAGAAATCCAACCTCCCTCCAAGACTCCCTCCAGCGCTCCTTCAGTGATGCTGAAAAACTGGTTTAAGGAGAGCAGACTAGTCATTAACCTCAAAAAAACGAAGGCAATGCTCTTTGCCCACCACCAGAACAAAGCCAGAAACAACCCCTCCAAATCCTCCCCAGCACTCAACCACTTGAACAAGTTTACACCAACAAATACCTTGGGATCACTTTTGACTTGGCCCTCACCTTTCATACCATCATAGCCCTCGCTTCTGCCGCTAACTCTCGTCTTGGCATACTCTACCGTTACAAGGACCGCCCCCCACATGATGCCCTCAGACTTGCCGTAACGTCCTCAGTAATGTCCCTTGTCGACTACGGCCTTCCAGTCTATGGTGCTACTGACTCCACAGCCCTCAACAAAATTCAACTCATCCTAAACAAGGCATGCAGACTAGTGACCAGTGCCCCTAGGCTCACCCACACGTCAGCTCTATGACATGGCCAAACTCCTTAGCCTCGATGAATGCCTCCGTTACCAAACTTGCCTATTAACTAAGAAGATTCTACTCGGGCTCTTGCCCCCTGGGGTCTCTGCCTCCATCCAACTCAAACCTTCCAGAGTCACTACCCGAACCACTGACAAGGTCAAACTACTGGTACCCAGAACTAGAACCACCCAGGCCCAGAGGTCGTTCAGCTACAGAGCCTTGTCCTGGTTCAACTTGCTCCCTGCAGCCATTTCCAACACCACCAAAATTACCCCCTTTAAAACTGCCCTACGGAACCAACTGTTCAACACCCGCTGCTGAACCTGTCACTAAGAGATGTTCCGCTACTCTCTATCACTACTGACATAGCCCTCTGGGCCGAACTACCCCTCACCCCCATGGGCTCCATCTCCTCTGCCACTACCTGCTGGTACCAACCCGTCACGTCTGAAATGTTTAATTACTCATTATGTTCAAACAACTATGTAAAACTATGTTACTGTAGGACTATTCTGTACGTATGTTCTCTCTGTGACGAGGTACCTTTGTAAACGAGCCTCTGGCTCAAAGGTTGTAAATCTGATTTATACAATAAATAAATAAAATACTACAAGTAAGGGTAAATTGTCATCTACGCCCAACTATTTCTGTCAGATGTTTTCAACTATATTGTAATTGTATGTATATATGTCAGGACCTGGACTACTCATGTCCTCTTCCCCGCTGTACCCCTCCCCCCAGGTCGCACCGTGAGACTAGCAGTTCTTGCTCAGTGTGCTTTTCCTGGTGAAACAATTTCAATAAATAAAGTCTGGTCCAAGAACAAACCTGCAACAGGACACACTGCAGGATTTAATGTCAATACCTGTCAATGGTCCTAGTGTGGATGATTTTCACCCACATGAGGCTATTTTGTGCTGGCTTGAAGATGGGCCTGGGACAAGGCACATTCATGGCCTCTCTTTCAAACACCAGCTCTACACCTGTTCTACTACTGATGCTTCTTCACTAGTTTCAACTGAAGAGTTTATTCAACGCTAGTGTCTCTCCGATTATCTTAGTTTCATTTGTGATTTCTGGTTTTCAGTCAGTTCTAGCAGCATGGCAGTCACGATACAGTTCCTAGTCATCATTCCTCACTTTCCTTCTCATGGACCTAGCTGTCTTTATCCTCTGTTCTGATGGTCATCCATTCATGAGTCACGAAAATAGATATGTCTACTTGACACTCCACTGACTGGACTACTTTCTCCCGGCTTTCTAACTTCAAAACTCTACAATGATGAAAATAAGACATTACAGTGCGAGTGCCCACTTATCAATACTATACTGTACCTATTGATGCTTATTATATGCTACCATACTGTCTGAGCCTACAGCAGACATAGTACAGGCCAGGAGGGAGCACAGTGAGCTGCTGTGACTGTCTTCTGAGCCTACAGTATGCCCTGCCCAGTGCCCTGTGATATACATTACATAGGTTACATTTTTTTCTCAACTACTAATCTATAGACTAGTATTAAGATGTTAATTTGTATTTTTTTTCTATTTCTTTATCAAAAAAATCAAGCACATGGTGTGTGCTGGCTGCTGGTGCAGCTGCTCTGTGTTTTACCATACTATTTTTTTTGGGGGCCTGCCCTGGTCTGCTCCTCTTTGTCCTTGCAACCTATCCGGGGATTCTGGCCGCCTCTACCCGGTCCCTGGCACCCACATACCCCTGCGGTTGTGCCCTCAGCAGCAGGGCCGCAGTGAGCCCCCCCCTCCCGGAACACAGATCCCGCTTGGGTGCCCAACCACCAGGCAAAGCTAGCAGACGGCCATCAAGCCACTCAACTAGGCGCCCACCTCCGTTTTTGCCCGGAGCTGACTTGCAATGATGTCGCGAGTGCGTATGCATCCGCACGCCCCCTCAGGCGTCTTCCTCAGCTCCCACCCCAGTATGCTACAGAGCGTGCTGTCCCCCAGCCTCCACCAGGAGGCAACCACGCACCGACTGCCATGGACACCCCTCCCTGGAGAAGGACAGTAGTCCTTCGGACACTCAATCCTTCTCCTCCCCTGAAGACCCCCAGCGATCTGTGCTCGTTCCCGAACACTGGCCACCGGCATGGAGCAAGGTGCGGCGACCAGCACCTTAGCCCTCAGCACCACTGGGCCAGCTCCTAAATAACTTTCATTTTGCTGCTAGTAATGGTGCACTCATTATGAGCAAACCTGCCACCGTCCGTCAAGTCGCCAACTAAATTAGCATCCTAAATTCCTGTCAGCCAACCCCAGAACAACCGAAAACTTGCTCCGGGCAACCAAACTTTTGGTCAAGGTTGCCCAAGGGCTGTCCAATTTAAAAAAAAAAGTCTGAGCCTGCCTGTAACCAGAAATACCAGACTCCCTTACAGCTGACAAAGGACTGCAGCAGTGGGAGAGTCAACTACCTATAGTAAACGTCTTTTTTTTTTTTTTTTTTTATATATATATATAAACTATAATCTTCCATTTGCTGATCTGCTGTTCTCCTGGGGCTAGATATAGTTACAGAGGACTGTACTAAGCCTCGTAAGCACAGCAGGACCAGCAAACATCCAATTTTAGCTTACAAAATCTTTATTAAAGTTTTGGAATTACAATCCTTTGAGTCAAAGACTCTTTTGCAAAGGCTCCACGTCAGTACAAACAGACATATTTCTTTAAGACAATTTGAACAAACATTATTCAGTAGAATATTACATTAGGACTTTACATGATTATATCAAACATTGGTTTGTCTCTATAGGGTTGATTATAGACCCTGGGTAGTCGAGGTAGAGTTAGTAGCAGCCACACGTCTTGGAATCAATGAGAGGTCTCTTGATTCCGTTTTTAAATTGGCCTAGACTAGGGGCCAAGGAGATGGGAGTTCATTAAGCCAGATGGGAGCCCAATAGTTGAAAGACCTTTGTCCTAGTGCGGTCCTGCAGTGGGGGACTAAGAGGGGTGTGCTTGCCTAGTACCTAGGGGTGCTCCTGTGAGGGCTTGGTTGGATGAGGGAGTGTAGGCCAGTGGGTGCAAGCTTCATGTGCATCTTTTTGGCTTGGAGACAAGTGTGGTATTTTAGACTCCCTTTGAAGGTCAGCCAGTCTGCTCGTTTGTAGAGGTCGCAAGTGTGGATTAGTCCATCACTTTCTGTGACCAGTCGGCAGGCTTTATTGAGGGCAAAATTGATGCGGTTAAGGGCAGTGGGTCAGCCGTCCATTATATTATCCGTATTCGACCAGTGATAGGACTGAGCTAGTTACTGCCAGCTGTAGGGCCCTGGGCAATGTCTGTGCCTACAGAGAATCCCAAGTCGGGTGTTTACGAAGGAGGAGAGGTGGTTGATGTGTATGTGGCAGGTGAGGGATGTGTCTAGTGTGATGCCTAGATATTTGAAGTGCGGGACCTGTTCAGTGTGGATGCCCTACGAGTCAGAGATACTTAGGTGGGTGCTACTGTAGGGATTTTGGCAGTGCACAAACATCATGGATTTGGTTTTGGTGTAATTTAGTATTAATCGATGCTCCGTGAACCATGCCTCTAGTTCACTAAAGCAGCTTTGTAAGGTATGTTGGAGGGTGTTAGGAGTGTTATCTTTCCAGTACACTATGGCATCGTCTGCACAGAGCAGTAGCTTACCACTGCAGGCTTTTGGGAGGGAGTTCAAGAAGAGGGTGAAAAGTAGAGGGCCTAGAATTGACCCTTGAGGTACCCCCACAGGGACTGGTTGCTTGTCAGACAGGGTGTGGTTAATTTTGACTTGTGTCCGGTCAGTGAGATAGTGCTTGAACCAGAGTATTGTGTCAGGGAAGGGGAGTGAGTGGATAAGTAGAGCATGACTGACTGTGTCGAATGCTTTGGTCAGGTCAACAAAGATTGCTCCTGCTATAGACCCCTGTTCAAGAGCCTCGTGTATGTAAGATGTAAATTCGAGAAGGGCAGTGGTAGTGCTGTGACCTGCTCTGAACCCGTGCTATTCTTGGCACATCAGTGTGTGATTAGCCGGGGGAAGAGTATCGTGATGGGTCTGTAGTTGCCAGGGTCGGTTGGATCACCCTTCTTAAGGATTGGTGTGATAATTCCCCTTTTCCAGAGTGTAGAGAATTGGCCTAGGTGAAGAGAGCAGTTGTATATTTTGGTGAGGTGAGGGAGGGTCACATCTAGAGTTAGACAGAGGATTTTAAGGTCTAGAGAGTCGCTGCTGTACCTCTTGTTGCGCAAGGCTTTAGTTAGGTAGTGTTTGGCCTTACTACAGGAGATGGTTCTGAGCCGGAAGGGAGGGAGAGTGGACATAGGAGAGGTGATAGAGGGGACCCTGGGAATAGGGTCAAAGAAGTTTGGTGGGAGTATGTGACTAAGGTCCACGAAGGAATTGTTCAGGACATTGGATATGGTGTTGGGGTCCTGGGATAGGGCACCTTTGTTGAGTATCTGTGAATGTGTTAGGTTGACTGTTTTCCCACAGAGCTCCTTGACATTGTTCCAGAACTTGTTCCCGGAGCCCCAAGACGAGGCGAGTGCTTGTTTGCAGTAGTTTGCCTTTAACACGTATAATGTGTGCTACTGAATCTCCCAGCTCTGCAGTCCTCCGCTGATGTCAGTTACAGGAGATTCTGGGATTTCCGGTTACAGGAAATGGAATCTTAGAAGTCAGGAAAATTAGCTTAATACATTCTACTATACCTCAGTAAACAGGGTTTTTTTTTTTTTTTTTTTTAAACTTCACTTTACACAGTGCAATGGAATCAGCCTCACACCTGGTTGTCAAGCTCTTATTGCTGACAGTTCCCCTTTAAATATATAATAAGTATTTTATGCAAAAATCAGATCACATTTCTGCTTTTTAAACCAATACTGCATATGTATCCAATAAGGCACTCCAGGGTGTGCACTTAGATATGACCACACGTCCAGGGGCGTAGTGAGGCATGGGGCCGCAGGCAGAGTGCTTTCAGCCCCCAGAAGTGCGGTCATATCTGTTTAGTGCACACCACGGAGTGTCTTCTTGCACTTATGGGCTACTTTTTAAAATCAGGTTTTATGTAGAAACATTTGCTTATGCAAATTTATGATAAAATAGTCCTTCCACCTGTTAGATAATGGGGAGTGTACCACAGGAATGGAGAACGGCACACATGATGCCCCTCCACAAGAGTGGCCCCAAGGATGAGCCAGGGATCTAAAGACTAGTAAGCCTCGCATCCATCGTGGGAAAGCTGATGGAGATAATCCTGAAGGAGGCACTTGTTTCCCTCCTAGAGGCTAAATAGCTGCAGGACAGCAGGCAACCCGGGTTTGTCTCAGGCAGATCCTGTCAGACCAACCTGGTGGAGTACTACAACTGGGTAACCAGGCAATTAGACAGGGGCCATGCAGTGGATGTCCTGTACCTGGACTTCAGTAAGGCATTTGATTCTGTGCCACACAGTAAGCTAGGTGGTAAGCTGGAAAGCGCAGGGGCCGGGGTGAAGATGGTGGGATGGTAGTGAACTGGCTCCAAGGGAGACAGCAGAGAGTGATGGTGGGAGGGGATCTCTCGCCGCCCAGGGCAGTAACAAGTGGGGTGCCACAGAGTTCTGTACTGGGGCCGTTCGGGATCTTCAAAGCAGACATCTCAATAGGCATCAAGAGCAAGATCAGTCTGTTTGCAGATGACACCAAGATGGGAGCGGTAGTGGAGGACTCAGAAGGGTAGCAGGGGGTTACATGATGATCTGGCAAAATTGAAGGTCTGGTCAGACACTTGGCAGTTGGGGTTCAATACCAAGAAATGCAATAGGTTACATTTTGGAGCAAAAAAACCCAAGGAGGAAATACCAGCTTTGGTGGGGGGGGGTCAGCTAGCCAAGACGGAGGAGAAGGATCTGGGGGTGATCATAACAGGAGCAATGAACAACTCCGCACAGTGTAGAAAGGCAGCTGCAAAAGCTAACAGAATGCTGGGTTGTATTGCCAGAGGCCTATCTTCCGGGGGGGGGGGTGATCCTGCCACTGTATAGGTCACTGGTTAGGCCACCCCTGGAGTATTGCGTGCAATTCTGGTGGCCGTATTTGAAGAAGGACATCAGGTTACTGGAGGCGGTGCAGCCCAGGACAACAAAAATAATCCAGGGGCTAGGGGACTTGCCCTATGAGAGTAGGCTGAGGGAACTGAACATGTACTCCTAGAGGAGAGGAGGGAAGGGGAGAAACTTGACTGAAATTTTCAAGTACATCAAGTGAATAAATAAGACTGGCACAGAGGGCTTTTCCAGTTAATGATAGGGAGGGACACCTGAAGGCACAAGCTGAGATTTGGGGGGTCAGGAGGAAATAAGGAGACACTTTTTTTTTTTTTTTTTATAACAGAAGGGTGGTGTCAGGCGGAACAAGTTACCAGAGAAATGGTAGCTTATAATACTGTGGGCTGCTTCAAAAGGTGATGGGACAGGGTAAGAGGGAGGGAGGGGCAGCTGCAGTATAAAGGCTGTTAGCTGCACAATCGAGCAGACTATAGACCGAAAGGCGTTTATCTGCTGGCAAGTTCCAAGTCATTATGCACATGCTGCACAAAGTTTGTCCTCTACTGACATCAATGGTGTTTGCTGCTAGCGTGATACAGGACCACACCCATCTTTTGTGTATGTGTGTGGTGTTTTTTTTTTGGGGACTGGGACAGACGGGAGAAAACGTCGACTGAAGAGCACCGGGGGGGGGGGTGGACTGCCATTATCTGTAGTTACAGCGGCTAGTCTTTTTGCAGATTTTCCACTGGTCAAGCATGCCTTAGAAGATTTCAATTATATTTTCAGACGTGTGATCCTGTGATACGGATGTATGGCTCACCAGCTCCGCCATGACTAGTCCACATATCAGTAGTGGCAGCACACCAAGTTTCACCCACCAGTGATTTTTCAATTTGCATTTTTGCTTCATTGAATAACCTCGGCACCTCTTTACCAGTGAAATAAGCTCTGGATGGCAGGTGATATTTAGGGTTTAATTTCTGCGGCAATTTACAGAAGACAGGCTTTTCTACTATGCAGAATGGCAGCATGTCTATAACCAAAAAGTAAGCCACTGCTGCATTAATTTCCAGGGCCTGCTTAGAACTGGCAACAAATTTGTGCCCTCTTTGAAGAACTTCAACCAAACTTGGCTGGCTAGCATCTAGTTTTGCACCATCTTGATGACGACCCCCGCCACTGCCAGTGCTGCCACCACCACCACCTGGCCATCCTCCTAATCCAGGACTAGCACTCACTCCACCACTCAAATTAAAAAAACAAGAAAGAAAGTTGATAACTAACTAAACTATCACTGAGTATGCATCACAGTTCTCTAGGACTTCACTTTCACAAAACAGTAACGGCTCAGGCAGACAGGGCAAGGTCAATGGGCATAAATGGGCAAGGAAAGGGCAGCAGTGGGCAATAACTAAGTATTAGCAGCTGAATTAGAAAATCATCATTTGATTATTCATTTTGGAATCTTGAATCATCATGGAATGATGAATCATGGATGGTTTGGAGGACTGGGTAGCCGAGAGTCGGCAGGACTCTGGAGCAAGAGGAGGGACATCACAGTACGAGTTGACAACTTCACTGGACAGTGGAGGACTCATCAGGAAGGACACACACACACACACACACACACACACACACACACACACACACAGGAGGGCGAGTCGGGCCAGGGAAAAGGAAGGAAAGAACAATCATTCTTTCTACAGTGACCCACCCCCCACCCCCAGGCGTAGCAGGTAGTGTGGCTGCCAGACCCGTGCCCATGGGCTGCAGCCACAATAGGAAACAGGAGGACACTCGTCCCCCACCAGTGTTTTCTACCACTCGCACATCACAATACTATTGCACTGTCTGTCTGTTATGTCATGCTAAGTGTGTATGGCATGGATTGCAGAGACATTGCTGCACTACTGTGAAGTGGTAGTAAGGTGACACTGGTGGGGGACACAGGGGTTCCTCTCCCATTTCCTAATCCCCACTCCAGTGGGCATGGGCAGCCGCCGCTACCACTACACCCGTGATGGTGCCACTCCCTCCAAGTCTTGACTCTACTGTAGAAAGAATGACTGTGCTGCTGGCTGCTGTCATTCATTCATCCTGACTCCTCCTGTCTGTGTGTGTGTGTCCAACTGTCCTCCCCTGTCCTGTCCCGTCACCGTCCCTCTCTCGCTCGCAAACCCAGCCTCCGGCTCCACCTCCCACCCACCCAGAACAGACCATGATCCCATTTCCCCTTCCGCTCACATCATAATCCAAGTCCAACCATGAACTACTTGGCATATATCCTATCAATTCCACCAACCGATGAGATCCAAATCCCAATTCCTGATCCTGAATACCCAGAGCCAGCAGTGCAGCCAGCACCTCAGACCCCACGACACCTCCCCCCCCACCTCCCAAGTACACCATGCAGGTGCGCATGTCCTCTGGTCCCTGATGGCCCTCCCTAATTCGTATTCCGTACCTAGTAGTTAGTCCCCCGTTGCCCCTCTGAGCAGTGGGTGGGCATGGGCGGGCAGTTCTGGGCACCACTGGGCAGCTGAGCAGTGGCCCCGGCTGCTCTGCCCCATCCATTTACTATTCTATTGTTTTCTCTCAGAGCGAGATAACTATGTAGTTAGTTCAATTCAAAATCACATGAGTCAAGAAACCAACCAGGCCGATACCCGAGCTTCTCTGTATTGAAGTGGGTGATTATCTCGCAGGTGGGTAAACAAACTGGAAGTGTTCCCTCCACGAACTACAACTCTTGTTTTGTACGTATGGCATATAGGTTTCCAATCCTCATGCACAATACCACCACTTTTTGTAACCAAAGTAAGTCCACACTGTGGAGTTTATTTTTCTAGGCGGGAAAAGCTCAGTTTTCATCCACTTTCCCAGACTCTTTCTAGAAACAAAAGAGGTTGGGGGGAGATCTGACGCTGCTGCTGAGTCGGGTCAAGGTCACAGCTCTGGCTCTGACTACTACTCTGATTCTGGCTTTCCTCCTGCTGCTGCTGCAGGAACTCTTCCAATAACAGTACAAACTCCACATCTGCCATATTCCAAGATAGATTGCTTAGACTCCCAGCTCTACAATTACAATACCAAGTCTGGTGGTTACCTACCTTATGTAACTTAAGAAAAATTACAATTTTCAGCAGCTCATGAAATTGAAACAAAATAGATGAGATGATGAGACGACCGGCAACAGGCTACAGCTACTTAAAAAACTGACCGACTCAAGTCACTGCTGCAGCTGCTGACAAATCAAATGGGTACCACTGCTGGCAGTGGCACTGACTGAGCAGACCTGACAGTGTCAGACTCGTACGACCACACACAAAACCAAGGACACAGTGACCAACACCATGTGGTCGTCCCCACTCGCCAACCCTGGGGTGGCTTGATGATTCGACTGGACCCGACCATGACCAGGCAGGGACGTCACGCACAGTTGCACACTCACCAACAAACTAGCCGATCCCCCACTGGCTTGGTTCTTAGCATGCTGGGAGGGGGATGGCATCTGAGAGAGATGGGCTGGCTTAATTGGCAATGAAATCACAGAAGCAGAAACACAACATAAAACAAACAGCAGCAGTTGCACTGCAATGCCAGTCTGCCAGTGCTGTGCCACTGCCACCAAGACTCAGTAAGACTGCCAACCAAGTCACTAGTCTGGACTACAGCAACGCAAGCAAAGCAATTATGGCATTTGACACTGGCAGCAGCATACTGGCAGGCGGGCAGCTGAGCTTAGCCGGGCACTACTTGTGTGACTTGTCGCTTGAGTCGACCTGTCATGCCGCCAGCCAGTGACTTACTACACTAACTTAGTGACGTGTGCCTGCTGCACTGCTTGCTGCTGTGCCAGAGATACTAACATATTAATTGCCAGCAGATTAGGCCTTACGGTCTATAGAGTCTGCTCGAACCCTCAGATCCCTAGTTTGGCAGAGGCCCCTCTGTGTTCCAGAAACCCCATCATCCATCCCCACCCCCCTGGGCCAGGCCATCATCTGATACATCCACTTTCTGTGTCTGTCCCACCCTCTCTTGAAGCCCTCCACTGTGGATCTCCAAACCAGCTCGCCAGGCTGCGCATTCCAAGGGTCCACCACTCTCTCAGTAAAAAAACTCCTCCTCTTCCCCCCTCACCCTTCCAACTTCAAACCATGCCCTCTGATGATACCTCCCTGCTTTAGTCTAAAGATCTCCTCCGTGTTTACCCTATTTATTCCCTTGAGGTACTTGAAAACCTCAATCATGTCTCCCTGTCTCTCCTCCAATGAAAACAGGCAGAGCTCCTCAAGTCTGTCCTCATACGTCAAATCCCTAGTCCTCATATCATCTTAGTTGCCCTCCTCTACCCTCTCCAGGAGCTGTATGTCCCTCTTCAAGTGTGGTCTCCAGTACTGTACACAGTACTCAAGGTGTGGTCTAACCAGTCCATTGTACAGCGGCAGAATCACTTCTCTGCTCCTAGAGGTGAGCCCCCTTACGATTCATCCCAACGTCCTGTTTGCCTTGCTAGCCGCTCTCCTGCACTGCTCAGAGTTATTCATACATGCATCCACCATGACCCCTAGGTCTTTTTCCCCTGTTGAGGCCTCCAGCGCCTCCCCTCCCAGGGTGTACCTGTGTTTAGGGTTTCCCCGCCCAAGATATAACACCTTGCATTTGGTGATATTGAAATTTAATTTCCATGTGTGAGCCCAGCTTTCCAGGGTGTCCAGGTCCTCTTGCAGGGCCAACCTCCCCTCTACCCCCTCAACTACTGCTCCCATCTTGGAGTCGTCAGCGAAACAAAGACTCATTTCACACCCTACACCCTCCCTGATGTCATATGTATGCATTAAACAGGATCAGACCCAGAGCCGAGCCCTGAGATACCCCACTACCGACCTCTCTAGAGTGCGTCCAGCTAGCCAGTTTTCAATCCATCTGACCATCAAAGGGCCTACTCCCAACCCAGTCAGTTTCTCCACTAGACCATTGTGAGGGACAGTGTCAAACACCTTGCTGAAGTCCAAGAATACATCCACAGGCTTTCCCCTGTCCAGTTCTGATGTTACCCATTCGTAGAACTCCACAAGATTGGTTTGACATTATCTACCTGGCACAAACCCATGTTGCCGACTATCCAGACCTCCCACCTCCTCCAAATACACCCCCAATCATTCCTTTAGTATACCTCCATTAATTTTCCCACCACCGAGGTCAAACTGATGGGTCTATAGTTACCTGGTACTTCCCTCGACCCCCCCTTTATGGATTGGCACCACATGTGTCTCGTGCCAATCCCTAGGTACCTTCCCCGTCTCAAGCGACCTGTTGAACAGCTCCACCAGGGGTGCAGCCAGTATGTCCGCCAATTCCCATAGTACTCTCGGATGAATGCCATCCGGCCCAAGAGATTTATCTTTCTTTAGGGCCTTAAGGGCTAACCACACCCTTTCGGTGGAGATAGCATCATCCGTCCCCTCCACCCTACTGGCCTTTTTATCCTTATCCTGATGCAACACCCCTGCGGTGCCTCTTGCTCCATTTCTGTTGCTCCCCGATCCCACTCACTACCGCTTCTATTCCCATCGTGCCTTGCTTTGTAGATATCCCATCCCCCTCCCTAGTGAACATGGAGACGAAGTACTCGTTTAATACCTCTGCATGGTCCCTCGTGTCTTTCACCCACCCTCCTACTGATCTCAATCTGCCAAGATTGCCCTTAGTTTGTCTCTGCTTCCCAATGTACCGGAAGAACCCCTTTTCCCCTCCCCATATCCCCTGTGCCAGCTGCTGCTCTTTACTGGACTTTGCCCCCCGCACCATCTGGGTGATTTTTCTAGATGCAAGATGGTACATTTCCTTTTCACTATCCCCTCTTGTTCTTTTATATTTTTTGTAGGCAGTCTTCTTTTCTCTGACCACTACCTGAACCTCACTGGACTACCAGCATGGTTTATGTGACCTTGCTCCCTCACGTTTCACCTTAGCGCAGGTCCTGACTGCCTCATGAAGTCCCTGTTTTATGACCTCCCATCTCTTTTCCACATTTGTCACTGATGTAATTCCCTTCAAGTGAGCCTTGAGAATATTTCCCATGCCCACAAAGTCTGTCCCCCTGAAGTCCACTGCCAGTGTCCTAGATCTCTCCCCCCATGCTTATTTGAAACCAAACAGTATTGTGGTCACTCCCAGTCAGGAGATCCTCTACAACCAGGTCCCTTACCAGATCCCCATCCACCAGAACCACATCCAGGACATGCCCCTCCCTTGTGGGCTCCATCATGTGCTGTGTTAAGAACACATCCTGGAAGCCATCCAGCAGCCTCTGCTCTTTGGCCACCTTAGATGACATGGTTCCCCAGTTTGTACCTGGCATATTAAGGTCCATCAACACCACCCCCTCCCCTTTTGGTCCACACTGGGCAATGATGCTGTCCAGCAAACTATCCTCCAGAACATCACTCATCCCGGGGGACCTATATACTACACCCAGCTTGACCTTACCTCCTGCCGGGGTTCGTAAGGTGACCCGTAAGGCCTCCACGTTTCCCTCTGCCTCTTCTACCCAAGCAATTTCTATGTCATCTCTAATGAACATAGCCACTCCACCCCCTCTGCCCTCCTTTCCATCCTTCCTAAGCATAGTGTACCCCGCACGTTTAGGTCCCAGTCATGGTTTTTGTTGGCCCACATTTCCGTGACTGCTGCCACATCCACCCCCCACCCCGAGCACCATGTCCTGAAACTCTGGCAACTTGTTTCCCAAGCTCCTGGCATTTACCAACACCCCCACCCCACCCCTTATCCCTGATCCCCTTTGTCGAACCCCACCCAGGTTCCTTATGCTTCCATCCTCCCTCTGCTCCTCCTGAAACCTCCTCCCCCACTCCGTTTCCCCTCCCCCCCCTTGGTTTTGAAGGAGGTTTCATCTGGAGGAGGGGGCTTCTGGTCAGCCCTTCCCTTATCACTCCCCCACCTTTCTTGAATGTCATCAGCCACCCCCTGTTTAAGAACTTCCTCCCCTAACAGGGCAAGATGAAGCCTGTCCTTCGCAAACAGTCCCTTATCCTCCCAAACTCCTTTCCAGTTCCCAAACATCCCCAACCCACTCTTCACCCTACTTCCTGAGCCAGTCATTAACCTCTGTGATCTTCATTTTCTCCTCCACTGAGGCCTTTGGTCCGGCAATATCTCCGAAAAGGAAATGTTGCATCCATTATCTCGACAGACTCAGACAAGTTCTTGGAACCTTGCTTGGATTTACAAAACGCTATTTCCCTCTAGATAGTTGGTTCCCAAATGCACCAGGAAATCCAGTTTCCCTCCACAATCCCTAGCCAGTTCGTACACCATGAACTTTGCTGTGTGCACTGTCAGCCCAGAGATACTCACTACCTTCACCTGGCTATGGCATCCACCCCCCGTCCCTCCCACTGGATACCCCCAATCAGAGTGTCTCCCAATAACAGAACCTTAACACTGCCATCATCCTTATGGTTACCTCCACTATGCACTCTCAACCCACCATCCCCCTTTATTCGTGATCTCAATTCCATGGGAGTCTTCCCGCCTTATTAGAGACCCCCTTGTCACCCTCCCCTTTCTGCCTCCCTTGTTATTTTGCCCACTTAACTCAGACCACCCCCCAACCAGGCAGGTGTCCCTTTAACCCTCTCTTATCCGAACCACTTATCCTGGCCCTGATGGTTTCCCCTTCCCCCACACTGCCATCCTCCCCCTTATAATAGTACCCCTACCTCCAGAGGCCCTCTGAGGGTCCTCTTTACCTATGGCCCCATCCTTGGTACAAACCCCCTTGCAGGGGGGCCCCTCCCCCACCTCGTCTCCCAGTTTCTCTCCAATCATGCTCTCCTCCCTCATGTCTGCAATATGTTGCATCTCCGCCATCTGCTTAACATTTATGTCTCCCCTTCTCCCTCTGGGACTATTTCCATCCTTTCCACTGCTGGTCTGTGATGCCCTGTGGGTATCAGACTCCCTACCCCAGCCTCTGTATCAGTTTCCTCATCTCCACCAACCCCTTCCTCCCCCTCTAGGTTGCTTAATAGCTCAAATTTATTGTAACACTCTATGCCAGCCTCCATCAAGTAACTTGAGTTTCCCCCAACTGCCCCTCTTGCCCTGTTCTCTTTAGGAGTTCCCTTCCCACAGTTCTGCTCTTTTAGGTTTCCCCACAACAGCCCCTCCTGACTATTCCCCCCTCCACTCTCTTTATATTTCGGAATGTTTACCCCGTGTGTTTTCCCCTTAGTGTCAACATCCCTATCTAAGGGTCCTCTGTCCCCAATATCCCCCTCCTGCTTGTTGTAATATAACGTCCTGTACTCTGAGCGTTGCCCCAACCTCCCCTCAGCCCCACCCTTCTGCCGCCCATATCCACACCCCTTATCCTTGGACCCCCCCCCAAAACTCCTTAACCAATATACTTAACTCCTGATATGAGATAGCTGTCTACAGAGTGGGCAGCCTCCCTCTCTCCAGGCCCAATTGAGAATTGCCACCCCACAGCCTGTGCAACCTACAACCCTTCCAAAGATGCCTGCCATGGTGGAATGTGGCCACCCTGTTTTTCCCTCTCTGTTCATAATGGCACACACCCCTTTTCTCAGTCCCTTCCCCCTTGGAATACAGTCTGTCTCTATACTGACTGCAGTTGTTTGCGAACCCAATTTCAACCCCACCAATAAAGTTCCCAAGTCTCACAAACGCATACAGTCCAGTCCCGCTAAAAGTGTTTGTATGCAGACATCAGGTACCGTATGATGTCACAGGCCCACCAGTTACTGTTGCTTCAAATTTCAGTGACAAACAGAAATGCACAGCCCTTCAATCCCAATCCCCAGTGGCTTTTTGGTATTTAAGAAAGTCTATAAAACAGGGTGGGTGGCAGGGCTCTACCACCACCAGGCAAACATCACATTTAAATTTCACTTTGTCACTGCCAAACAAGTGTTCCCACGCCCAGCACATAAGCACCAATAGTTACAATATCACAGTCCAAGTAACAGTTCTAACTCAAAGTAGTAATTTTTAACACACAGAACTAATTTCAAGTACAAAACTACTCAAATATGTCAGTTAAAACAGAAGATAAAACCAAACCTCTTTCCTGAACAACCTCCTACTTCTGTTCCCTGTTTTAAAAATTCAATCAGGAAGGCAATAATGAACTGCTAATTTCCCCATTCCCTAATATAATCCTTCACATTTAAATTAGGCCAGTTTTTTCCTTCCCTACCAACTCCCACCAAGGATCCACCATGTCCGATTCCACCATCATCCTCCTCCTCCTCCAACTTCAAATATTATCCCACCCAATCTCAGTGAATTTAAGTCCTCCTCTGGGGTTCTCACATAACTTACAAGTTTACAAGTTACAGAAGTTAACACAAGAAGCCAATTTTGTTCATCATTGCTAGGTTTCCCTTCCCAACAAGGATAGTAGGGATTTCAGAAGGATGCACATAATCATACAGCACAACAGGACAGCACTAGATAAATTATAATTTCCTATTCCTGGCCTCCATTCCCCAACTCATCCCGAATTAGTGCCACTGCCACCACCCATCTGCCACCAACTGTGGCCATTTTACCCACCCCACTTTTGTATAAATGAAAGAACAACTGGCCTGAGTAGGAGCAAGGTAGCCTCAGGCTCCTACAGTCCTCTCCTCGTCGACTCTCCCGACTCACCACCGGCTGGCCGAAGTTCCCACTCTGTCTCTCCAACTCTCATGTGGCCTGGGGACTTGGGGAGGGACTCTGGGGATACGCAGGGAGATGATCGGGGATTCGGGGGATGGACTGCTCAGTTGGGAACTTGGGGGTCCGTCAGTCGGACTACAAAAATTGCCTCCATACTGTCAGTGGGTCTAAATTTAGTACCAGCGCTTCACTAGTGCTCTCCTGGTCGCAAACTTGCTCCTCTGTCCTCGCTGCTCCTTCTGGATGTCTCTCCCTCTGAACGTGAAGCCCACACGCAGATCACACTGAAGAACGCCCACTTTCAGATGGTGGAAGGCGACTGGCTGAGTTCCCTCTCTCTCCACCAACTGAATGACAAAAAAATAAAAAAAATAAAAAAAAAGGCTTTTCAAAAGGGCATACTGCTGCCCATGTACTGCACGTCTGCACCCCTTCACACTCCAGGAAACATGGTCGATCAGCACACACCACAGTTCAACATGAGCAGCGGTTACCGCAGTTTAGCACCTAGGTACTGCATGCAGTACTGTTGCCCATATCTGAAGAGGGACATTAAGTTACTGGAGGGGGGGTGCAGCGCCGCAGGGCAACAAAGATGATCAAGGGGCTGGGGGACTTATACGAGAGGAGGTTGAGGGAGTTGAACATGTACTCACTGGAAGAGAGGAGGGATCTTTAAATACATGAAAGGAATAAACAAGACAGGTACAGAGGGGCCGTTAAAAGTAAGGAAGGGGAGGGACACCAGGGGCCATGGTATGAAACTGGAGGGAGATGAGACTTTTTTTTTTTTTTAAAAACACACACACACACACACACACACACAGAGGGTGGTGGCTGGGCGGAATGCGTTACCTGCAGAAGTAGTATCCAGTTGAACAGTGGACTGCTTCAAAAGGGGATGGGACAGGACAAGGGGGAGGGTTAATGAAGGGGAAGGGTGGAAGAGCAGGGCAGCTGCAGAAAAAGGGGTGCTAGCTGCACATTCGAGCAGACTTGATAGACCTCTAGGCCTTTATCTGCTGCCAAATTTTGTATGTTCATAGTTTGGAGAAACTGCCACGGTGTCTATACCTTATGGTTTCAAACCACGTTATACCGTCACACCAGTATACCATGACAACCCTACTCCGGAAGGACGTTGACAAGGTGGAGGCAGTTCAAAGAAGGGTAACGAAGACAGTGCAGGGCCTACACCAAAAGTCATATGAGGAGAGACTGGGAGATCTCAATATGTATACCTTGGAGGAGAGGAGTGATGGGAGATATAACAGAAACCTACAGATATCGTGGAGGCATAAATACGGTATTGGAGGGCATCACCTTTCAGAAAAGGAGATTTCCAGGAATGAGGGGAAATGACAAGAAGCTGGAAGGGGGTAGACTAAGGGGTAGCTTGAGGAAGCATTTCTTCACAGAAATGGTGGTGGATGCAAGGAACAGACTCACAGCAGAGGTGAGAGGGCAAACTGAGTGGGGGAATTCAAGCATACATGGGACAGGCATAGGGAACCCTAGCAATAGGAACGAGGAGGTAAAGTTGGAGATCAAGCTGGGTCTGTGGCTTTTACAGTAGCCAGGGAAAATTGGCAGACTAAATAGGCCTAACGGTCCTTATCTGTGGTCAATTTCTATGTTTCACATCCACAAGCTCATTTACAGAGCTGTCAACAGATCATCAATTCTGGGACACAATGTACTATTTTGTTTCACCTGCAGGAAAGAAACTGACAAGGTTCTGATACAGTTTGTGAGAAACAAAAGAAAGCTAGAGGAGTGGTCAAGGTGTGGCAGCTAAATTTCAATGTGAAGAAGTGCAAAATCATGCACCTGAGACACGAAAACCCAAGGGTGGAATACAAAATGGGGGGTGTTGGTATTAACGGCCACCAAACTGGAAAGACCAGAGGATAATCAAATCTGATGACCTAAAGGTGGCCAGACAGTGTGACAAAGCAGGGAGATCTAGTAGGATGCTAGGGTGCATAGGGAGTAGTATCACCAGCAGAAAAAGAGAGGTGGTTTTACCACTGTATAGATCACTGGTAGGACCTCACTTAGGCCCCGTCCACACTACACTGCTTGCGCCCAGTAGGATGCAATCCGTTATGGCCACGGAGCAGTGCAGTGCGTCCACACCTCGGCGGTGTCCGTTATGGGACCGGCACTGCCGGTCCACACATCGGGATCCGGGCGACCGTTACAGCGGCGCCCGATCCCACAATGCAGCTCGAGCTGCACTTTGTGCCCTGCAGGGGACTGTTACCGGCAGTCCACACTACCGCCGGTAACGGTACCAGGGCGGGACCAGTTTCATAACTGCTGGAAACCACCTCATATGTGGTTTCCTAGCGGTCAACGCCTCTGTACGCGTTACCGAGTGTAGCGCGCGCCGTTACCGATGTGGTTTACACCCTCCGTAACGTTACAGAAGGGTTTTCGGGCTGCAGTGTGGACAGGGCCTCAAAGTACTGCATCCAGTTCTGGAGACCACATTTCTGGAAGGACATAGTGCAAAGGCAGTCTAGAGAGGGGCAATTAAAATAGTGCAGGGTCTGCATCAAAAGCCCTATAAGAAGATACTAAAGGACCTCAATATGTACACCTTGGTTGAAAGGAGCGAGAGGGAGATATGACAGACTTTAAAGTACCTCACGGGTATAAATAAGTTTTATGAGGTAAGCATTTTTCAGAAAGAAAGATGCTCAAGAACAAGGGGAGATGCTATGAAGCTGCAGGGGGTAGACTCAGGGGAGATGTGAGGAAGTACTTCTTCCCAGGAAGAGTGGCAGAAGCTTGGAACAGCCTCACTGCAGAGGTGGTGGGGGTAAAAATGGTAATGGGATTCAAGAATGCATGAGATAGGCATAAGTGAACCTTAGTGGTAAAGAAAAAGGGGGTAAAGCCTGAGATCAAGTAGGGTTTGTGGTGTAACAGTAGGTAGGCAAACTGGGTGGCCCAAGTGGTCCTTATCTGTCATCAAATTCTATTATTGACCTTCACGAGCTCAGGATGCAGAAGTTAATTGCCAGGAACACACAGTGCCAATAACTGTCCATGGAAAGAGTGAAATGAATGGCGGCTGTGCCATGTTTACTTGCAGAGGGACTCTTGGTGAGCCATATTTACTACTACACAATACCCCTAGACATAAGAGCTACCACAGGCTATGCCCACCCCCATCTGGGCATATACTGAAGTCTGCTGACACGCCAAAGGGAGGGTTGCATAAAAAGGAAAAAAAAAGAACAATTTAAATGCTTTTTACACTTATGTGAGTAACAAGGGAGTAGACAGGCATACTCACTGTACACATTTGTGTACAGTTTTGTTGAGTGCCTGTCACAAACCATAAGCCACTCTGTTAATATCATTCTTATCTGTAGTATTTGGGTTAGTGTAGGCCACTGAGGCGTGTCCAATACATGTATAACCTATTTAGAGAGTAAAAGAGTCACCTGACAACAATCTGACTTGTTTGGAAGGGGGTGCCATTTGGAAAGGATGTGTACATTTTTTAATTGGGGGAGGGTTAACTGTTGGAGATTGCGTACAAAATGGAAATTTCTGGCTACACTCCTGGTGAGTAATGCAGTATCACGGTAAATGTTTCTCAAATTTGTATGTTGATATATTGATGATGATTAAACGTGACTAAATTGTTTATCAAATCATATGAATATTTATACGTTATGTCTTGAGTGTATTTCTTCGTTTAAAATATACCTAATAAATGTTTACATTAAAAAAGTTTCAGCTGTGATTTCTAACGAGAAAAAAAAAAAAAAAAAAACACAACAGCTCCAATCTCAACATGTAAAGAAGCTTGTTTTGAAATACTGACTTGCATATAACATTATTGTCTTTAACAATGTGGATGCAAATTCTCAGCCCATAACACTTCTCTCACTCTATTACACATGTGCACAGATCAATACAAACTGCTACAACTTTGAAAAATGAACACCCAGAAGTGCTGCTTCCAACACAGTATAAAAACATTTTTTTTTGCTGCATTCACTTAGATGGCAGGAGGATGGTCCTAATTAATGCTCGCATATGTGTATATACATACCTCTCAACCTTTTGTCACTGAAATGAGGGACATGGACAGTTCTGGACACTCAAAATGAGGGACACAGACCCTCAGAATGAGGGACACATCCTCAAACATGGAGATACAAGCTCAGAAGACTGTGAAAACCATAGTCTTTACTTGTACAAAGTTTAAATTGGATTTAGTATTTTAGAATATTAAGAGTTTCTGCTTTAAAGTCTGAATTTACAGCACATTCTCTGTGTGGGCAGCACCATTTTCATGAGGGACAGAGTAATTTTAAGGGGTAAAATGAGGGATGTCCCTCGTAATGAGGGACTCTTGAGAGGTATGTGTACACATATTTAAAAAAATATATATATATATATATACACACACACACACACACACACACACACATATATATATATATACATACACACACAAATGTATGCAAGTTCTGCATAATCTGTGAAATATTGTAAAAATACATTTGAATATTGCATACCATACCAGTACACTGATGGGAGTGAGGGGTTGGGAGAGAATACGAGGTTAAGCTGTAAACAAGGCTGTCTCAAAATCTGACTACATGATCTGCCTGATATTTAGAAGTTTAAATAAAACATTGTAGATGCAACTGAGCCACTGGTTGGGGTGCACACATTCCCATTAATATAAAGCCATACAGAAATATGTCATTTTATTTCGTTTTTATTACCGGGTTAGGTGCGCTAGTCAAAGTTGACTATTTTCAGGCACGACCCGGGAGAATACGTACATAAAATGAGATGAGATTATACGATACATAGTATATAGCACAGCCTGTACAGGTACATAGTATTTATTATAGTCATACAGTACCAATCTTTGCAAATATGTTTTAACAAATGTTGGAAGTTCTTGGTCTCCTAGAACTGTGCAACTGCCGCATCCCCCATCCCATAAGGCTATCATGAGGGTGTGCGAAGGCATTCACCATGTAATCGATGGGGGTATAATTTTTGAGAGGCAACATGTTGCTGTACCACCACGGTTATTCTTATCTGACTGGATGTACGTATATGTACAATTTGTTCATATTGCACCAAGATGTAACAACTGGGACACAGTGAAAATGGGCAATTTGTTCTTCTACACATTTACAAAGCATGGCATCATTCTTAGCCAATCAGAACTATTCCTAAAGATTCCGAACAGTACGGCGAGAAAGAGCAACTATATCTAATATAAAGGTGCGAAGTCCAATTCGATTTTCTAAGAAACAGAGACCTACCTCTACACTGCAAACTACAGTTTGAGCTATTGTATTTTGATGCGATTTGCGAGATTTGCTTTCAACGAAACGGGCAAGCACTCCCAACTTACAACTCAACACAGTCCTAACTTGTTCATTAAACCGAGAAAAGCCTCCCACATGCTTGCTACACTCGCTCATGCCAGCAGCATCACGTTAAGCCATTACCCACCTTTGTTCTTTTCCTGAATTCACCAAATTAAAAACAAGTGTACAACTAAAACCTCTTCGCTTACTGCACTCGCCTCCCCGCTACAGCAGACTTTTTTTAAATTGAACGTTAGTGACAGTCCACCAATCGCTAACAAAGAGTGCTCGAGTTCAGAGGTCGGGATTACAAAAGGACCAATTGCAGTTAGTGTGAATAAGCTATCGCGCCTCTGCCGGGAACTCAGTGGCGCTGTCATCTTTCGTTGGACGCTGGGATGCGTAGTCTAAATAAGTAATAACCCCACCTTGTTCTTGGTGGCGAATTTAACGAGTTCTCGCAAATGTGTGTTTAGTTGTATAATACACCGTGAGGCTGTTTTTCCAACCTTCGCTGTTTAAATAATTTGCATTCTTACAGCGTGCTAGCTTAACCGCAGTGGCTGTAACTAGACTGTTTTACTGAGATTCCAAACTGCCGATTTTGAATCGGCGTGCAAGGCCATCTGGGCTACCTCAGCTCCCGCTTCCGAACAGAACATGCGAGCCATGCTGTAAGTGGTTTAGGGGCCAACCTTGTTTCTGAATGAAAACACCGTTAACATTTCGGAACGTGAAGAACTAAGTTTAGAAAACACCGGAAAAGGCTCACAATATATTCTAGCGGTAGCGACCTGGAGACGTTTGTTCACGTACAACTAAGCGGTCTTTTGGCAAAGACTGTAAACAATGTTTCTGTTATGTGGTTGCACACACAGCCCAGCCCAACCGCCCCTTCAATGGAAATGGGTTCACTAATGGAAAGTGGGTTCTGACTTTTGTAAAAGTTTTCTGAACTACAGTGCATTTGCATTCATCGTAATAAAATACTGCAATACTATGATGCACTTCAACATTTTTTTTTTTTGACATTTTCAGTTATAGGGGACGGGCGTATTTCAGGTGGAAAGCTACCTACATTGTTTTATTAAATAGAAGTTTATAGTAAGGAAGTTTTTTGTTTGGTTAAACAAACTAGGCAAACCTGGCTTATTGATTGAAAGCTGCAATTGGGCAGAGGTTGTTGATTAAAAAAAAAACTGCAGTACAATGAAAAATACTCTACTTCTGCTTTTGTGGCTGTACTTACCATGGAGTTAAGGTGTCTGAGTTCAAACAGAGGTCAGGAAGTTCAGACTTAATTATATGCATACAGAAACAGGAAGGCTGAGCAAGCACTTCCAGGTCTTCAGACAGCAGGCAATATAAAGACACTTCCTATGAGCTGTAGTGAGTCATGCCACTCTTATAAGCCTCATTATGATTTGGGGGAAAAGAGGTAGGAACCTGCTGGAAGTAGGTATAATAAGCCTCTCCTGATGGTAAGGGACGGGGTTGTACTAGCCGTGCCCAGCAGAGATTTAGCATATCTGTTCATTGCCCTCGGAGGAATAGTGGGTACGGGAGAACCATAGAGACTATAAAGGTGAGGGGTTGGTTGGACTCTTATCAGGAATGATTTGGGGGCGGGGTTTGAGACCCTGCTAGGTACGTTTCAGACCAGTAGTGCAGCAAATTCCCAGAGGGCCTGGATGCAAGGTGATGTTACAGGGCCCCTCCCCAGTTTTGAATGAACATCAAAATTATGATTTGGGCCCTTCAGACCTCATGGGCCTGGGTGCCACTGCACCCTTGTAGCTACACCCCTGTTTGAGACCCCGCTGGGCATGTTTGAGACTGGTGAATTGCCTTATGCCAAAATACTTAAACCTGCCAGACAATTATGTGTATGCTCTGATGGAGGTGGGTGTGGCCCAGTTAACTTCCTTGTCTAGGGATATTAGGATGTCACAGCTTGTCGGGAGCATCCCTGCAGTTATGGATTAGCTGCCGCAGTTTTTTCTGACTTACAGAGACTGGTGACACAATGATAGAAATTAATACTGAACACCTAGCTTGGCAAGTCATCTATAATCTTAACAGAGGGGTGATACAGAAGTTCACTTTGCTACCTAAAATCTTCTTCAATTCTGAACCCAGACACTTAGCATTTCATTGTCCTACTCATCATTCGTTACATTAGATCTTGAAGTCAGCAGCGGGCTGTTTTCTTGGGGCCCCTGATCCCCATCCAACATTATGGACTCCCCAGCCATGATTTGACTAGTGACATCACAGTCACATATGCCACCAAAGTACACACCCCCGCACCTCAATTTGGAGCCCAGACGCTAACAGTCAGACTCAGGCTGGGTACCAAAACTCTCCACATCATCTCGGCCTACATCCCCTCTAGAAACCAAAAACTCGCATTTGATTCTATCCTCTGCATTATCTCCCACCTACCTAATACTAGTGAAATCATCTTAATGGGTGACTTCAATGTCAACTGGCTATCCCCAGCCTCATCCAGCTTCAAAGACACTACCCGGGCACTCGATCTTACCCAAATAGTCACCTCCCCTACCAGAAGGGACCATAAATCCAGGACCTCCACACTATTAGACCTTATTTTCACCAACAGGCCACGTAACCTCTCCCACGCAACCGTGCTCCCTGACTCTATCAGTGACCACTCCCCGGTAACTTGCTGGTGGTCGGGTAAATTGCCCCCTGCCCCCCAAAAAATCTCATGGCAGAGAAGGCTCAAAAGAGGAGGCCTAGAGAACCTCAAAGGCCACCTATTTCACTGCAACTGGCTCCCCATTTACAACATGCAGTCAGTTGACATTACGCTCGCCCACTTTAACCACCTTCAGCAAAGCCTGTGATATATTAGCTCCTCTCTCAAAGCAGAAGTTGCGAAAACCAGAACCACCCCTGGATCACACCTAAGCTTCTAAACCTGCTACAACAAAGAGACAACCTTTGGCATAAGGCCTCAACTCCCAACGCACCAGATGAACAACTCTGCAGGGAGCCTTATAATGCACTGGGCCTAGGCAAAGCTAATTTCTACCAACAAAGCCTCACCTCCTCCCAAGGCGATGGAAAAAGGAACAACATAAAGAACTCAATGGAAAATCCTGCTCCCCACCCCTACCCAACTCAACCTTAGCGGGTTGACACACAGGATCCTGCCACCATTGCTGAGGCCCTTAACTCCCTCCTTTTAGGACCTCTCCCATATTCTCCACCTAACTTCTCCCACCTGCCCCCACCCACCCCTCCCCGTAACCCCGAGCAATGTTAACTCACCTCCCTTTCGGCTGCGAGTCATCCCTAGTAGTGAGGCCAAACACTACATTACCAAAGCCATAGCCAATACCCGTTACAGCAATGACTCCCTTGGTCTTAATCTCATTCGGATTACACTGGATGTCACACTACCCCACCTTACAAAAATCCTCAACCTCTCGCTATGCCATGGGCAGTTCCCCTCTACCTGGAAAAGAGCCATAATCACCCCCATTCTTAAGAGCGGTGACCCCACTAACACCAACAACTATAGACCTATCTCTATACTTCCACCCTTCTCCAAAGCTCTGGAAAAAATAGTCACAGACCAGATAACTGAATACCTTACTAAATACAACCTTCTCAGCCAGGAACAGCATGGTTTCCGGACTAGCCATAGTACCGTCACTGCACTTGCGGAGTTCACCTCATTCCTCCATGAGGCCCTCGACCAAGGCTCAATCGCAGGGGCGATCTACGTGGATCTGACCAAGGCATTTGACACGGTCAGCCACGAGCTACTGCTCTGTGTCCTTCCACAGCTTAATGTGGCCCCAGAGGCAACGGCCTGGTTCAAGGACTACCTCTCGGGACAGTCGCAACAAGTCAGGATAAACACCACCCTCTCCACCTCCAAAACAGTTTGCTCTGGGGTCCCACAGGGGTCTATACTTGGCCCCCTGCTTTTTACCCTCTTCCTTAACTCTCTCTCCCAAAGGCGTGTAGTGGTCATCTACTACTCTACGCAGACGATGCGGTACTGTATTGGAAACAGTCTCAACCGAGCGCCCTCCAACTGGCCCTTCAGGGCTTTTTCTGGGAACTAGAGAATTGGTTCTCAGACCACCGCCTGATCATCAACTGTAAAAAAAAAGAAATCCATGATCTTTGCTCATCGTCAAAACTCTCATAGTCAGTCGGCACTCCTAATTAAGAACTCACTTGGCGACCCTCTGGAACATGTAACAAACTTCAAATACCTGGGCATCACATTAGACACCTCCCTCTCCTACCATAGTCACATACAACTCCTCTCCTCCGCTGTCAACTCGAGAGTGGGCATACTCTACTGTCTCAAGCACTGCCTACCCGCACAGGCTATGCTTCTTGCAGTCACCTCCTCCATCCTCTCCCTCGTTGACTACGGGATTGTTATATACGGCTCCGCTGAACCCACCACGCTAAGCAGTATAAACGTAGCCTTGAACAAAGCATGCCTTCTAGTTACTGACAGCGACCGACTTACCCACACCTGTGATCGTTATACTTCGACTGGTTGGCTAAACTTCCAACAAAGACTAAGGTGCCACACATGCATCCTCGCAAAAAAGATACAACTTCAGATAGCCCCCAAAGGCCTACTCCCCATTATCAGTGCAGCCCCCCCTAGGTGCACCACAAGACTCACAACCATCCCTTCTTTTCGGGTCCCCCTATGTAGAACATCCCTAGGGCAAAGATCCTTCCGCTCCTGTGCCCCTCTCTGGCTCAATACATTACCACCCCCTCTCTCCCAGACCCACAGCATCTCACTTTTCAAAACGGGTCTCAAAGCTCTACTACTTGAAAGTGCTAAATGTACCTGTGGCTAATTTGCAGCCCACTCTATTTGCTTCCTCTCCCTACACATCTCCAGACACAGGACCTCTCTAGACCCCAAGTACCTGCACCCTACTAGTCTCTGTCTAAGGATTCCAAGAATGTTGTTTAATGCCTCACTGTTTAAATAAGTTCTAGCCTGTACTGCTCTGACAGTACTGAAAATGTATATACTGCCTGTTTTTGTTCATCTTAATCTGTATTTGTCTTACCTCCACCCCCTGTAACCAACGTGGAGCCTTTGCAAAAGAGTCTGTGACTCAAAGGTTTGTAATTCCGATTGTATTCAATAAATAAATAAAAATAAAAATATGTAACCCCTAGGCAGCGCTATCCCTGAGGTCACTACCCCGCCTGTATTTCTAAGCACAGGTTGAGGGGCCTGGATTCTGTATTAAGGTGCCTCCACCCTGAATAACAGTAATGTGGGTGTCTGTCTAACTTATTCTTACCCCAGGAGTCCTTTAGGATCAGTAACGTTTTTGCACTAAGCTGGCTAGGTGCAGCTGCCCCGGAGGTGTGCCTTTAAGAGATATTTAAATGTGATTAGGGCCAATCAAAAGACAGAAGGGGGTGTGGGCTGAGTGACAGCGGTTGAAGGTTTCAGAATGTTTTCTCCGCCTAGTGGCTTGGAACCTTTAACAGCAGTTAACACACAGTAAGTAACAGTAATAATATGCATACACCCTTCACACTTACCACCAGGGTTGGACCTTCAGCAATGCCCCTGGAGATCCCCTGTAAAACAAGGTTAGCAAGACAACTGTACACTTTCAGTATTCTAACCCAACTAATAATATCCACATAAGCCAGGTTAAACATAAAAAACAATCAGATTTATTCAGGGGACGTGAACAAGGAAGGGGCATGAATTTAGTTGAATGATTTGTATTCTAATTAAATTCAGGTTCTTGCACTTTTAGTCCCAAAACAGACAGTTCTACAACACTGTACCCAGGCTAGATAGTTGGTTAGCTAGAGGCATTGCCCAGTGGTGGCCGGCATTGCAGCTGATGTTGGGGCCCTTGATGGAAAGAAAAGGCAGCATGCACAACAACAAAGTGATTATTTGTAATCCTGGCCAGTTGGCCCAGTCTCGTGAAACCCAAGAATTTGAAAAGAAATTGGATGGTACCACAAATAATTAAATGACTTGTTGCAGGGGAGATATGCTGATTGTGCTCAGGCTACCAGTCGGCTGTGAAATGGCTAGTGATATGGAGACCTTGTGGTCTTCACTGATGAGCATGGGGAAGCAGGACTGACACGATGCACCTCCTCTTCATGGCCTTTCCCTCCAGGTGGCCGCAACCTGCGAGTTGTTCCTGTGCAGGGGCGGGATCCCCAAAGCCAGTATCTCGCTGAAGACCGACTCTGGTGCAGAGCAGCTGGTCTGGGCTGGATTGGCAAAGGCCCAGGCATGATGAGCATGTTGGCAAAGTTCATTTTTGTTTGCTGGTGAAGCCTCCAGCTGACGTAGCAGGTTGGGTTGCGAACAAGCAGATTTTGACCCACGAGAAACATTCCGCACATTTAAATCAAACACCATTAACTTCTCACAGATCAGATGCAGTCTGGTTGCTATTGCAGTCGATTACTGAGCAAACCTCTCGATTCAAAATCGGTCTCATACTCTAGCTGGGCCAGTCGCTTCACAGGAGCTAATCTTTGGTCCAAAACACAAGCGGTGCTTTTAAACTCTTCGATACTTTCTGCCGTAGTTTCAGTCTTAATTCGGAAGATTCCGACTTGTGCAGTAAGGCAGTTCCAATGCAGTAGAAACAGTGGCAGGGAGGCAAGTTAGGCCTCTTCCCACTGATTTCCTTACAGTCCATTCAGGGAGTCGCTGCTTGAGTTGCTCACACTTCAAACTCCAACTCTATCTGATCCACTTTCTAATTATACAAAGTTCAGTAGAGACTGAAAACGGAGGACACTCAAACTTATTGAAGATAGATTTAATTAAATACAAAAATACGTTTTAGCACCATGGAAGTCCATTCAGTTTGTTGAAAAAGCAAGGGATTACTGCATGCAGTGCTAGTGTATTTTTCAATATGCCTGAAGGCACTAACACTGCTAGCAGCATAAACAGCGCGTCATAACCAGGAAACTGCTGATTCTTTTTGGGATTGCGCCAGACGCTCCTGCCGAATTGGTAAAAAAAATCCTTTTTTTTTTTCTGCTTTTTCTCACAGATTTGCCCATATTTATGATGCTAGCAGTTCAATTTGAGGTTCTGGATCGCCCTGTAACAACACTGAAGTTTGCACATTGAGGCTGTTTTTCAGCAGTTGAAGCGGGACAGTGTTAGTGCCTTCAGGCATATTGAGAAATACACTAGCACTGCATGCAGTAATCCCTTGCTTTTTTGGCAGATTGAAAGAACTTCCATGGTGCTAAAATGTATTTTTGTATTTAATAAATCTGTTTTCAATAAGTTAAAGTGCCCTCCGTTTTCAGTCTCTACTGAACTTTGTGCAATAACTTAATATTCCTGCTTGGATGTGAGCACCTTACAAGTAGTTGAGGCCCCGCCTTTGGGTCTGTGCTGCTTTGATCCACTGTTTTACAGTTCTGGGGATTTCCCTTGGGATCAATAGCTTGGGTTGACTGGATAGCTGTCAGTCACAGAAGTGGTTCCCCTTTCTGTTCAGTTTAGGCACCAACCTAAGAACTACAGGTTTTCCTTCCCACGAGACACTTGGGCTAAGGTCCCTGGAGTCCTTTTGGTCTACACACTGGAAGTCCCAGACCAAACATGGTGGCTTCCATTCTGAGAGGCAAACCGCAAGGAAAGCAGGTCAAACAAACTTCTCTAATTCAAACACGCCAACATGTTAGCAGTAAATATATACAGTTCCTATACAGGCTCCCTCTGCATTATTATCGACTGCAGAGTAAGTAAGTAAGTAGTAAGTAAGTAAAATTTATTTTTTAAGCACTTTTCAAAGCCAAAGCGCTGTACAGGTAAAACAATTAAAATACATACGTATAACATAAAAACAACAATAACAATATAATCACGATAAAATCACTCTCCATATGCCTGTTTAAATAAATAAGTCTTTAGTTCTAACTTAAAACTTTCAACGGTCAGGCAGCTTCGTATCCGATGAGGTAGAGAATTCCACAGGGTAGGGGCAGCATAAGAAAATGCCCGAGCTCCAGAAGTTTTTAAGCGAACCCTGGGAACCTCTAGCAATCCCTCGTCAGCGGAGCGGAGTGAGCGAGAGGGACAGTAGGGAACAAGGAGATCTTGAAGATACCGCGGTCCCTGTTAGGTATGGGCTTTATAGGTCAGTAACCCGACCTTAAGGGTGATCTGCCACTGAACTGGCAGCTAGTGCAGTTCGCGCCTAGCACAGGCGTAATATGACTTCTCATAGATGTCCCAGTCAAAAGCCTGGCTGCAGCGTCTCTGCACCAGCTGGCAAGCGGCGGATATCAACCCTGGTAGCCCTAGGTACAGGGCATTGCAGTAATCAAGGCGAGAAGTAACAAAGGCATGGACCAATACCGGAAGGTCAGCCGGAGGAACTAGGTGTTTCACCCGAGCAATATTCCTGAGATGATAAAAGGAAGATTTGACAACGGATACACCTGAAATTTCAGGGTCAGACCATCGTCAATAATAACGCCCAGGTTACGCACCCAGTCTGAGGTTGAGAGCTGGGCACCATCGATCCATATGCCCGAAGGAAGCCCAGCCCTACAACCCGCCTCAAGGCAACCTGGGTCCACCACCAACACCTCAGTCTTATCCGGGTTTAACCTTAGCCAGCTGGCACTCATCCAATCCTTGATCTCGGATAGACAGCTGTTAAGTACAGAGACTGCATCTTCCTGTCCGGGACTAAAAGACAAATACAGCTGGGTATCATCTGCATAGCAGTGAAAACCCAAGCTGTATTGCCTAATAATGTCTCCCAATGGCAGCATATAGACAGCGAACAACATGGGTGCTAAAATGGAGCCCTGCGGAACCCCACAGGGCAGGAGGAAGGTATCAGAGGAATAAATTCCGGTGACAACCTTCTGTCTCCGCCCGTGAGAAAAGATTGAAACCACTGCAGAACTGTACCAGACAGTCCATGATAGAACCCATAGTCGTTCAAAAAGCACACCATGGTCCCTGAGTATCGAATGCTGCAGAGAGGTCAAGAAGGACTAGAATAGTACAGCTTTCGATCTCTCGCTATCAGGAGATCATTTAGAACCCGGACAAGGGCAGTCTCAGTACTATGTCTTTTCCTAAATCCCGATTGGAGAGTATCATAGACATTGTGATTTGTAATATGGTCGTCCAGTTGCAGTGCAACCACCTTTTCAATAACCTTACCCAAGAAGGACAGGTTAGAGACAGGTCTGTAGTTAGCTGGACAGTTCGGGTTCAATGAAGGTTTTTTTAAGAGTGGTCGGACGACCGCCTCCTTTAGGGGATCAGGAAAGATCCCTTGCTCCAGAGATTTCCAAACAATTTCAGCAATGGTCGGACAGATAGTATCTACGCAACTTAATAATAGAGGCGTAGGGCCCGGATCCAAACTACAACTGGTTGGACGTACAGTCTGGACAATCCTCACAATATCCATGAATTCCAGCCTACCAAAGTCAAACCAGGCAACACAGCTGTTTGTTTCCCCCTGCCGATCACTGCAAACCCTTAAAGAGTGAGCCTGGCTGATATCCGACCTAATGCAAAAACCAAGCAAGCTCATCACACTTTACTTGTGAAAATCTCTTCCAGACTGTAGACAGAGTGGATTGCACAGTCTGTCAACAGTCTGAAAGAGTTGAACTGGTCGGTTCAGCGCGGCAACAATCTCCCTGGACAGGAATTCTGCCTTCTTACGGGTTATTGCCGATTGATAGATAACGTAATGATCCATCAATCTAAGTTTGTCAACATCAAGCAAGATTTCCAGAGCCCTCTCTAGCCTTCTACCTACTCTCCTCAGTTCCTTCAAAGACTCATCAAACCATAGAGTCTTTGGGCGATGGGTGAGTGGGCGAACACGAACAGGATCAATTTGGTCCAAGGCAAATCAGAGCGGTGTCTGGCCAGTCATGAGCCTTAAATCACTCGGACCCAGCTCAGACCATTCACGATACACATATTAGCTAGGCTCTTAAAGGGACAGGCACGGAGGCACTGCATAGCACTCCCACCTAGATAAACAGAAGCAAACAGATACCCTTGGATCCACTACTTCTGCAGGATGTCAGCCTGGCAATGGGCATGGAAGAATCCCAGGAAGACATTAAGGTAAACCCCAAATTAGTGGGGGGGGTTACACTCTTCCCTGCCTGGAAAAATTTGGCGTCCGCGTCAAGTCTACACATAAACAGTTTTATATAGAAAACACTACACATGACTGTGTGTGTCTGTGTGTGTATATATAGATACATATATGTGTATATATATATATATATATATATATATATATATATATATATACACACACATATACAGGTTGCAACCATAACTGTTACAGTCATGTACCATAAATGTTTAAATCTGATGCATCAGTAGAAATTAAGCATGCTTGTCAACAGGTTACATTTTGCAATGACTACTGTACATGAAACATACTACTTTTAGAAAACTAGCTCAAGTAGTTAAACATATGACCCGTGTCTGGATTACCTCCTGTACACTTACCCACATGGTTGGGGGTCTGACCCTATCAGCTAATCTCGGGCTGTGTGGGGAAAGGTCACCAGAATACTGACTAGAGGGCTTGATTTTGAGCTCAGAGGTGACAGTGTAACCTATCTTTGGAAGAGAATTTTCAGAAATGTAAACCCCTTTATAAAAGACATTCATGGGATGATCTACAGGCCTTCCTGGGGAATCATAATTAAGGTGTACTGCTGGTTTAGTGTCTCTTCCAGACTTTCTGGGGGGGCAGGCACAGGCTCAGTCCTTTCAACATTGGGATTTGGGTTGATCAGTCCCAGCTCATTGTCCAGCATTAAGATAGCTTCTGACGAAAGGGGTGCCTCTGCACTGGCTATGGATTCAGAATTAGAAGGAGCACTTGCATTGTCTGGTTCGGTAGATTCTGATTCAGAAGAAACACTTGCAGTTGCTTGCTCTGTAATTCCAGGTTCATCTTCGGGAAGAAATTCCATGGAATTTAAATCACATAACACATTACTGATATCTTCAGAATTATTATCTAAATTAGCATCATTGTCCAACATAACATCAGAGTCCCCACTTTCAGAAATTTCAGCTTCATCTGGTATTTCACCAGTCTGGCTCTCATGGTCAGGACTTGCCTCTTGAGGTTCAGTTAGTTCCACGAGACACAGAGTCAGCTATGTCAGACATTATACTTTGCACTTCTATCAGGGGGCACGGGGTAGTTGAGAGGGCTGGATGATTAGACAGTCCTTTTTTATTTTTGCTGTTTTTGATCCGGCCCCCTCTTCTCCCATCAGGTCCCGTCTGCCCGCCACCCCCATGCCCAGGCTTACCCCATTGGAGCGTGGCCACTGAGGGGGCTTCCCTCTCCCTACCGGACATTGTGGGCAGCCCCAGATTACCCCCCTGAGTTGGGACCACAAGAATGGGACCCCCCCCAGTGGGCGGCGGAGGCAGTGAGTGGCAGAACGGCCGTCATGCCAGGGGGCAGACATTTTTGTTGGTTTTGCTGCCCTGGAGGTGGAGACGTGCAATGACGTCCAGCATCTGCCACGGCCTCCACCTGGGGTCCGTCATATGCCGGACACTCTTCCCCTCTCTCCCCCCAAAGAAGGAGAGCAGTCCTCAGGATGCTCCATCCTTCTCCCCCAGCTGGCCCTCCGATTCCCCGGGTCCGTTCCCGAACCCATGTCGTCAGTGTCGCAAGCGGAAATCCAACCACTGTGCCGGCGAGCTGGAATGGTTAGACAGTCCTGAGAGTCCAGCCTTATCTCCCAAATTACACAGGGGGTTTCCTTGAAACAACTGGCTCAGTTCGTAAGAAGGATAATAGGTGACCCCACATTCACTATCATCAGATTCAGATTAGCTGTCATTTTCAATGAGAACGTTACTGGTGGAAGGCTTTGGAGTCAGAACAACAGGAGGAGAATTTAACTCTCTCTTTTTAGCTGCCGCTTGGGTCACAGGCCCAGTGGAGGTGTTATCTTGGGGTGCAGAATCAATGACAATTTGCCCAGCCGGTAACAAGTGACTTCTGTGCATTGTTTTCACAGATCATGGGTCATTCTCTGGACGCACTTTGTAAACTGGCAAGTCCTCCAGCTTGCTGACAACAATGTGTGGGGTGTGATGCCACCTGTTGGCTATCCTGTGTTTCCCGTGCAGTCCCAAGTTTCTTAACAGGACATGATCTCCAGGGTGTAGCTCTTGGGCCTTGACATGTTTGTCATGCCTTTCTTTGTTTGTTACATTTTTCTTGGCAGCTATTGTGTGTGCTGATAAGCATGATTGAGCTGAGCTTTGAGTTTTTATGCATACTGAAGGTAGTTTTTTGTTTGGACTCCATCGGGGGATACTCCAAAACAGACATCTACAGGTAGCCTTGTTTCTCGACCAAACATCAGATGATAGGGAGAAAACCCAGTCGCATTGTTATGAGTACAGTTGTATGCATGAACCAGTGTACTTACTTGCTGACTCCATCTTGGCTTGTCTTTTGGATGAAGTGTGCCCAGCATGTCTAGTAATATTCGATTAAATCTTTTGGGCTTTGGGTCCCCCTGAGGGTGATGGGGGCTAGTTCTTAATTTCTTACCCCCCAGAGTGAGAGCCTTTCTTTAATTAGACAGCTTTCAAAGTCTCTCCCTTGATCGGAATGAATTTTTTGTGGGTCACTATAATGTACAAATAATTTCTCTACAAGTTCTTTGGCTACAGTGACTGCTTTTTGGTCTTTGTTCGGATAGGCGTGAGCATAACAAGTAAAATGCTCAGTCACAACCAGCACATTAATAATGGTCTTTTGATCGGGTGCTAAACACAAGAAGTTGATGCATTCAAGTTCCATGAGAGCACTGGTGGAGACGTTAACCAAAGGTGCAGCCCTCTGAGGCCGAGCTTTTCTCTGGAGGCAATGGCTACAGGTTTTGATGTGGGCTTCAATGTCAGTACCCATCTTAGGCCAGTAGAAATGGGCATGGGCTAAGTCTGAAGTTCTATCAAAACCCAGATGTCCCATTTGATCATGGAGGGCACGCAAAACCACACGTTTAAATGCAGTAGGCAGTGCTAGCTGCTGTTTGACAACTTGACCTTGTCTATTTGTGTTCTCTTGGTAAAGCAGTTTGTTGCACAACTTTAACCTAGGTCTCTCTCGGAATAACAAAGCAGTTCTTCAATCTTCATAGTGAAGCTTGGAGACATTTTTTCAGTCTTTATGGCATCCAACACAGGCTTAATCATGGGGTTGTTGGCTTGTTTCCTCTGGATATCATTGGAATTAAGTTGAGGCACAGTACTGAGATCCAATGTTGCAAAATTGCAATAGGCAGCAGAAACACAGGTGTCAGAGGGGCCCAAGCAATCGGCCAGGCAATCAACTGTTTCAGGGGACGGGTGTTCATCTTTGTCAAACCTTTGGCAAAGTGCTTTAACAGATTGTTCGGACATCCACACCGACTCGGAGCTGGATACAGACCTTCTGGAGAGGGCATTGGCGGTATTCCACTGAATAGTCATAGGTTGAAAGTGCTGATAACCACAGAGCCCAGTGGCATCTAACTTGGCTGAGGTTTAAACGTACATGAGGGGGTTGTTGTCAGTTTTTACTACAATCTTTGCACCATAAAGATATTCATTAAATTGATCTGCTGTTGCTCACTTTAATGCAAGAAATTCAAGTTTGTGTACTGGGTAGTTCTTTTCAGAGGGCATCAGGCTTCTGCTGGCAAACACCACTGGGTGCAGTCTTTCCTCATACTCCTGGTAAAGCACAGCTCCAAGTCCCTTTAACCTGACATCGGTGTGCAACATGTAAGGCTTAGTTGTATCTGCGTAAGCTGATGAATTATATCATAAAAGGCTACTTCACATTCTTTAGTCCTCCTTGTCCCAAAAGGGTCATTGGTTCTAAAATAGGCTTTGTTCTTCCTCTTTTACAGCACTTTTTTTGTATTTTCGGTTTGTTGATGGGTGTCCTTGAGTCAAATTGAGCACAGGACAGATGAATTTGGTGTAATCTTTCACAAAACGACGATAGCAGTGACAGAACCCCAATAATCTTTGCAGTTCTTTGAGATTGTTAGGTTGTGGCCAATAGGTCAAAGCTTCCACTTTGCTTGGATCAGTTTGAATTCCCTCAGAGGACACAGTGTGGCCTACATATTTCACAGATTGCTGGAAAAAATGACAGTTTTGTCGACAGACAGTTTTAAGCCGAAATCCTCTAACCGGTCCAAAACCTTGAACAAATGAGTCTCATGCTACATACAAAATTGCCAGCAGAAACAGGCCTCATGGTCTTTCGAGTCTGCTCGAGTGTGCAGCTAGTGCCTCAAGTATCTCTTCAAGTGTCTTACCAAACACAATGACATCGTCCAGATAAACTAAGCATTCAAGCAGTTTCATGTCTCATACCACTCGCTCCATTAACCTTTGAAAGTTGGTAGGCACTTTAGAAATGCCCTGAGGCATATGCAAGAATTTGTAAAAACTCAGTGGACAGATGAATGCAGTGTTTTCTCTATCTTCTGGTGCCATCGGGATTTGGTAATACCCGCTCCTGAGGTCTAAAATGGAAAACCACTGCCTCCCATTAAGGTAATCAAGGGCATCATGGATGTGGGGCTCTGGTGGGCTGAAATAACAGGTCACACAAGAGTCAATATAAATGGTACAACATACCTTGTTTGGTATGACTTTTAGTATGGAACAAAAACAAAATAACCAAAATTTAATCCAGAAACAGCTTACTTCAGTGTACTTCGAAATATAAATTAAAAACAAAAAAATGAAATGAAAGTAGGACAATTACACTGCCAAAGCTCTAGCAAGAGTACCTTATTTTGTGCAAATCACCAGAGAGCAGGAGGTCCTTTCACTGACTCTCCTAAAGCGCATCTGACTTCAAGCTGGAGCTAGGCTTCATTTATAGGAGGGAGACTCCGCCTCCAGAATGAAAACCACTCCCCTCTATTAATAATTATTTTAAAAATACATTATGTTCAGGCTTACAAAGAACAATATGTGGATTTAGGCAATACATCTTTAAGTTTAATCCATGAATATGCTCTGTAAGTGAAAATAGAACCAGGATATCACTTAATACAGTCCATATTACTAAGAAGTGGGCTAACTTAACATGAACTCCTCCCCAGTTCTAGTCAGGACACCCACTTTCTCCCTATAAAGAAAGCAGCAAGGTGCTGCTGACTCTCCATAGGAGAAGGCACTGTGTAAGAACCACCTTAGTGATTGGCTGTGGAAGTTCACAGAACTCACAGGTCTGTTTTTAAACTGTTTATAGAAATACATCTCCAAGTTGTTTAGTAAAGCAGAGGGAAACATTTGGTTCCCTAAATACAAACTGTCTTAGAAGCTTTAAGAAATAGGAGAAACTGTAAAATAAGAGGGAAACAGTTTGATACCCCTTTGTACCATTAGGAAAATAATGTAAACAGAGATATACATCTTCAGAGGCATACAGATGCTTAGAAATAATGTCCAGTTCCCTTATGTGTTTAAATTGTACTTGAAAGGCCCTTGACTGTGTACTTAACATGCCATCGGGCATTTAGCTTACTAGATTGCTTGACTTTAATTGTCTTTCAGATGCAGTTTCTTCTGCTCACACAGTATTGCCGTCGGCTTTCCCTTTTGGTATTTTAGCCGTCGGGCGTTAAGAGCTACCATGCGGTTTGTACCTTTCTCTCTATCTTAACTTGAACAGACACCCTATCTGGTGTCTTCAGGAAAATCATTCTAAAACATAAGGGGGGGGGGGGGTTCTCTTAACACCAGATATCCCAAGGACAAAACAAAGATACGATGAGCGTTACGCAGCAGGGGGCCAGTCTGACCGCGTAACCAAGAACCACAGGGAATTCACACAGGGACACAAACGCACAGAATTACAGACACAAGAAAGGAAATAAAACGATTACTGTTGCGGAACAGATTTCTACAAGGAGACACAAAACAAACATGACATAGGGAGGGGGAACACCGGGGGGGGTTCATCTACCACAGGGGCATTGTATATTGGTCTGATATAGTTCTTCTATTGAGGGTCTGGTAGTCCACACACATCCTCACCGAGCCATTCTTCTTTCGGACTACCACAATGGGAGATGCATACGGGCTATGGAATTCTTGTATAATTCCAGCGGCAGGCATCTCCTTGGAGGTGGCGTCAAACATCGTCGATGTCTGCTGGTGCCAATCTGTGGGATCTTTTGCGAAATGGCCTCTTGTCATGGAGTCTGATGTAATGCTCTGCACCAGTGATGCATCCGACATCCCATTTTCTCAAGGAAAACACTTTGATCCACTGGGACAGTTTTCTGCTGACTTTTGCTTTCCACGCTTCAGGAGTGGAGGATTCCCCAAAGTTGAACAAATCAGGAGTTTCTTCTTCATCATCCTCTTCAATACAGCATTTGCTAGGCAGTACAGCAGTATCGACACAATACACAGTAGCCAGGGTGCAACCTCGGTTGACTGTAATATCCCGGTCAGGTTTTGAATCTGCACCACCATGCGCCGAGGATAGGATTGAGGTCGGGCAGGCAGGATGGTAGGCTTAACTAGTAGGCCCTCTGGCAGCTTCCCCTCTTCCAGGGCATCCATCATTAGGATCTTATTCTTGACATCTTTCCTTATTCGTACTTCACCACTAATGATACACTGAGCATTGGGTGGCAATACAAGTGGTGCTGGATCTTTCTTCCATACGACTCCCACCGTCTCATCCTTGTTGACCTCTTTTGGTTGCATCTGTAGGTCATACACTCTGTGCACCATGGCAGGGATATGTAAGGCCCGGACAATTTTCTTGGCTTGTGTCTCCTGGCACAGCTGGGCTAGCCAGCGAACATGTGGGCATTAGTGCCGATTAATAAATGGATACCATCATACATTCCAGTTGGTGGGCATACCAGAGCCAAGATCGCTACAGATTCATCCACACCAGCAACAATGATAGGAAATGGTAGCCACAGTCATACATAACCCAGGTACAAGTAGGATTTGTCACTTAAACACCATACTTGAAGTCCCTCAATGGGTTGCAGTGGAATGTCAGACAAGTGCTGGTCATACAAATCTTTAAACACAATAGTAACCTGAGATCCACTGTCCAACACGGCTCTGGTCAAAATGCTATTAATGTTTACTACAGTCTCCATCGCAGGACCTACTATCTCTGACCAGTCCGGGGTGCAGGCTTAGCAGGTTTGTCCATGGCTGTCTTAGAGGAAAAAGATTTTCATGGTGCCCTAGCTATGGCTTTACGTTGCTTTGTTGAATCTGGTTGAGCAACTTAACCGTGACCAGGGGTAAGTTTTCTGGAGCATTGCAAGTTCGTTTGGTGTGCCCATCCTCTCCACACCGATAACAAAACACTTTAGTTCTAGGTTCAGCAGGACAGGCAAGTCTTCTGGAGGTGTGTAGTGGTCGGGAGGTGGAGGCCTACTCTCTTCCTTCAGCTTGGAGTCCAGCTCAGCTCCCCCATAATTCCTTCAGGGGGCAGACTGCTGGGCAGCATAAATGAGGTCTCGCACCATAGCTCGCAACTCCCTCATCTCCTCTACTGTGTTATTGTCAGATCAGGATTCAGCAGCATGAGCGTTGGCCCCTGTACAGGCAGGTTAGGTCTCTCAAGTGGTCTCGGTATTTGTGGGGCAAGGGCCATGGCTTTTAGCCAGTTCAGCCGCAGCTTGCCTGCTGGCTTTCAGTTCTTTCAATTCCTTTAACAGCTCACTGATTTGTTGTGACTCTAAGGTGCCCTCTTTCTCATTAGGCCTATCTGAGGTTGGGGCAGTTCGTGGAACCCCAGCATAGGGGCCCCAACAATCATTTTCATTCTCAGCCTCCCTGATTTCTTTAATTAACCAACAGTGTTCAGGCGGGTGGGCTTTGCGAATTTGAAATTTTTATTTCAACATGAGCACACTTGCATAGCAAGCAGACTTAAGGACGTGTTCCAACCTCACTCAATTCAGCTCACTAGCTGGGATGCCCCCCCTTCCGGTGAGCCCTTTACAAGGCTCGCTCTACACGAGTCACAAAAGCAGACAACTGCTCATTTTTACACTGCTTGGTAGACTTAAACTTCCACATCAAATCCTTTCCTGATTCTGTACTACCGAATACACCTTCTAAAGCAGATAAATACTCAGTAGCAGAAGCCTCTGGGTTTGTAGACCGGAGGAACCAGATGGCTTCCAGTGCAGGGTCCCTTAAGTTCTCCATAAGTCTTTAACGCTTTTCCCCCTCGGAGCTTTGCCACTCTTGGACCAGTGGTGTGGCATAGTCCATTCAGTTTTCCAAATTATCTTCTCTCACAGGAACAGGGATGGCCCCTGAGGAGAACCTGAGCCTGCAATAAAAGTCCAGATGCACTGAGGGTACTACTATAGGGGTTGCTGCCATGGGAGAAGACCTGGGCAAAGGTGGGGAGGCTGGGGGAGAGTGTATAGGTATGACCTCCTCAGAATCCCCCAAAGATCTTTGCAAGTCCTTGACAGCCTGTCCTTCCATAGCTAATAACTTTTCAACTTCTCCCTAAACCCTTCTACCTTGGGACCCCCCCCGAGAGAAGATGGGCCACTATGCACGTGAATGACCCTCCACCCCATCTGGGATCCCTCAGGCATAATAACATGGGGTACAGTCTCTGGGTCTGTAGGGACGCTACAGGAAATTAGGGTCTGTTCAAAAAGGTCAGCATCCCGCCCTCTCACTGAAACTTTTCCCAAACACTTAACCTTCCCCATGGTTTCTTCTATAGTAGCATTGGTGGTCCCCATGGGGCTATCTAGTAACAGTAAAGCGTAATGGGAATCAACCCCTTCTGCCTCACTCCACCCCATCATCCGATGCACGACTAGTTTATGGGGGAGAAATATTTAACTTAGCTATAGTGAGGCTCTCCATTTCAAATTTAGCACAAAATTCACAACTGACTGAAATTTTACATTTTGGTCACTAGGGGGAGCCATTCCCAGCAGTGCCTCCAAGATGTACCCCTAGTCGGCGTTATCCCTGAGGTCACTACCCCTGCCTGTATTTCCAAGTGCAGGTTGAGGGGCCTGGATTCTGTATTAAGGTGCCTCCACCCAGAGTAACACTAATGGGGGTGTCTGTCTAACCTGTTATAGCCCTCTGGGAAGCTATAACCACCCACTAACCCTCCTAATGGCTTGGAACCTTTAACAGCAGTTAACACACAGAAAGTAACTGTAATAATATGCACACACCCTTCTCTTACCACCAGGGTTGGACCTTTAGCAATACCCCTGGAGACCCCCTGTAAAACAAGGTTAGCAAGAAAACTGTACACTTTCAATATTATAACCCAGCTAATAATATGCACATAAGTCAGATTAAACGTGAAAAGACAATCAGATTTATTCAGGGGACGTGAACAAAGAAGGGGCGTGAATTTAGTTGAATGATTAAAGTCAAGTTTTTGGCATGCACTTTTAGTCCCAAAACAGACAGTTCTACAACACTGGGTACCCAGGATGGAAAGCTGGCTAGCCAGAAGCGTTGGCCGGGGGTGGCCGGCATTGCCGCTGATGTTGGGGCACTTGATTGAAATAAAAGGCAGTTAGCATGCATAATAACAAAGAGATTATTTGTAATACTGGCCGGTTGGCCCAGTCTTGTGAAACTCAAGAATTTGAAAAGAAATCAGATGGTACCACAAATAATTAAATGACTCATTGCAGGGAGCTACCCTGATTGTACTCACGCTACCAGTTGGCTGTGAAATGGTTAGCATTATGGAGACCTCATGGTGTTCACCGATCAGCATGGGGAAGCAGGGCCGGCATGACGCACCTCCTCTTCACGGCCTTTCCCTCCAGGTGGCCGCAACCTGCAAGTTGTTCCTGCATAGTGGCAGGATCCCTGAAGCCGGTCTCTCACCAAAGACAGTCTCTGGTGCAGAGCAGCTGGTCTGGGCCAGATTGGCAAAGGCCTAGACATGATGAGCACGTTGACAAAGTTAGTTTTGTTTGCTGGTGAAGCCTCCGGCTGGCGTAACAGGTTGTGTCATGAACAGGCAGGTCTCAACCCACAAGAAACATTCAGCACATTTAAATCAAACACCATTAACTTCTTACAAATCGGATACAGTTCAGTTGCTATTGCAGTCGATTGCTCAGCAAACCTCTCGATCCAAAATCAGTCTCACACATTAGCTGGGCGATCACTTCACAGGAGCTAATCTTCGGTCCAAAACGCAAGCGGTGCTTTTAAACTCTTCAATACTTTCTGCCATAGTTTCTTCCTTAAATCGGATTATTCCTACTTCTGCAATCAGGCAGTTCCAATGCAGGAGAAACGGTGGCAGGCAGGCAAGTTAGGCCTCTTCCCGCCAATTCCCCTACGCTCCGTTCAGGGAGCCGCTGTTTGAAAGCTCGAGCTGCTCCCACTTCAAGCTCCAACTCTAACTGTTCCACTGTCTCTTACAGTTCTGGGGATTTCCGTTGGAATCCAGAGTTCGGGTTGGCTGGGGAAGCTGTCAGTCACAGAATTGGCTCCCCCTTCTGTTCCGTTTAGGCACCAACCTGAAAACTACAAAAACTACAGTTTTTCCTTCCCACGAGACACTTGGGCTAAGGACTCTTGGAGATCCCTAGAGACCTATTGGTCCACAGACTGAAAGTCCCGGACCAAACATGGTGGCTTCCATTCCGAGAGGCAAACTGCAAGGAAAGCAGGTTAAACACACTTCTTTAATTCAAATACACCAATATGTTAGCAGTAAATAAGTACAGTTCCCATACAGACTCCCTCTGCACTATTATCGACTGCAGAGCGAAGTAAATCAGAGCGGTGTCTGGACGATCATGAGCCTTAAATCACTCTGACCTAGCTCAGACCATTTACTATACACATATTAGCTAGGCTGTTAAAGGGGCAGGCGTGGAGGCACAGCATGGCACTCATGTAGATAACCAAAAGCAAACAGATACCGTTGGATCCACTACTTCTACAGGATGTCAGCCTGGCAGTGGGCATGGAAGAAGCCCAGGAAGACATTAAGGTAAACCCTAAATTAGTAGGGGGCGGTTACACATAAAAGTGTTTGTCTTCTTCAAGGATATCTCTTTCATCAAGCCACATTTTTGGAACTATAATCTAGGACCACATGGAAGCTTTGGCAAGCAGTCAGCGGGGCCACCCACGACAGCATGAGATGCCAGTGTGTACATAAACATGGGCAGCCCCTCCTCTCCTCAGTTCTCTTCTTGCCAGTCAAACTCATCAGACCCGCCATCAGGAACATTGCTGCTCAGAGACACCATTTTATTTTTTCTTATACTAAGTAATCACTTTTATACTGATTCTCGGCAACCTGTATACCACCAAAGGAACCGTCTTAAACATTTCCGATCCTGTAAGTGCAGAAAGAGAAGATCTCAAACAACATCGCCCACAACGTGCTTGTCTGCTGCCTAGACTTAGATTCAATGCTAAGAAGTGCAAAGTAATACACCTGGGAAACAAAAACCCAGGGGAAGAGTACACAATGGGGGGTGAGATACTAACAACAACAAAAATGGAAAGGAACCTGGGGGTAGTCATATCAGATGACCTAAAGGTGAGCAAGCAATGTGAGAGGGCAGTAAGTAGGGCTGGTGGGATACTGGGATGCATAGGGAGAGGCATCACCAGTAGAAAACAGGAAGTTGTTATCCCTCTGTACAGACAGCTGGTGAGACCCCATCTGGAGTACTGCGTGCAGTTCTGGACACCCAATCTCCGCAAAGACATAGACAGGATGGAGGCAGACCAGAGGAGGCACTAAAATGGTGCACGGTCTGCCAGAAGACATATCAAGAGAGACTTAGGATCTTAATATGCATAGTCTCGAGGAGAGGAGAGAGGGGACATGATTGAAACTTTCAAATACCTCAAGGGAATCAACAAAGTCCAAGAGGGTAGCATCTTTCAGAAAAAGAGGTGTGCAAGAACAAGGGCGCACAATTTGAAGCTAGAGGGGGGATGGCTTAGAGGTAATGTGAGGAAGTATTTTTTCACAGAGAGGGTTGTGGATGCATGGAACAGCCTTCCTGAGGAGGTTGTGGAGTCAAAAACAGTGGTGGAATTCAAGAATGCATGGGACAGACATAAGGCAATTCTAGGGGGTGGGGCAGGAAGAAGTAGGCTGTTGGTTAGCTAGGATCTGCAGCTTATCCATTAGGTAGGGAAATGGGCAGACTGGGTAGGCCAAGCAGTCCTTATCTGCCATCAAATTCTGTTTCTGTGTAGGCCCCTCTCACAATGTGAGGGCCTGTGAGATCCACCAGGGGTTCAAGTCTGCGACCAGGTGATGCAGAAAGGGGGCTTTGGAGAAATTCATCCTCAAAAAGACCATCAAAGTAATGGAGAAGCAGCTTCAGGGTAAATCAGCATCACCATCCCCATTGACTGAATCATGGCAGTCAGAGTCCCAGGAAAAATCTTCATCGGGGAGCCACAAACACTGAGACAAAGACAAGGCCTGCCCAATGTGATCCAGGTTGCCCCTGCAGACTACAGGTAGGACCTCTCCTTCAACGTCGACCACTCTGACGGTGGTGTCAACCACCTCACCCCGACCATCAACCAGATGCCAAGGTCAAGGCATGGTGAAGCCACTACCAGGCCGATTACAGCCGTACATCAATGGAGAACCAACCTCCAACGTCAGCTAATGCAGTCGCACCTACTACCCAAAGTGGTGCCAACACTCGGTCAGTGCTCCTATAATTTTCAGACATGATACTGCATCTACTGCCAGACCTCCCTGTTCCAGGGGGCCCATCAATGGTGACTTCTTCAACTACTCCATCAACGTCACAAGCTAATACCTTGCAGAAAAGACCTCCTCTGCCAACGTCACCAGCATAGTCATTCATTCCCATTGATAACAGAGTAGACAACAAATATGAATATTATCCTGACCTCATTATGGAGGAGAAAGAGGATGACGACTATGCTGAGAGCCACTATGAACATGACCCAGTTCCACAGTCTTCTCCTGTAGTGAGGACTCTTGTGAACTTACCAAGATCACCTTCAGAGGATCCTTCATTTTTAGGGCTGTGGGCAGAGCCTGCAGCCATTTTGTGATCGCTCTGTAGCTCTGAAAACAGCCAATCGTGGAACCTTCTGTTGGACCTCTGGAAGTATCCTTCCGGAAGCCCAATGGAGCTTAAACGCCTCTGCCATGATTGGCTGCTGCGGAATAACAGCCGCACTATTTCGGCTGGTACTTCCGCATTCCGGTGCGTGAATTGCGCATGCACATGACTCATGCACATGTGCATTTCTGCAGGTGCCGCCATGTTGCGAATGGCAAAATGCCAGCTGCCAGCTCCATGGCATTCTATGCCCCCACCAACTCAGCTGGTCACTGGGAGCCCGCCCCAGTGTGCGCAAAGAGTTTTCTGTCCCCCCTCCCCCAAATCATACTGCACACTGGGAGGTCACCCCAGTGTGCCCAAACATGTTCCTGACATCGGGGTGCTCAATCCCCATGTTGGCATCCTGTACGACCCCCCCCATTCATGTCGTACACTGGGAGCCCACACCAGTGTGCCAAAATGTGTTTTTTTTTTCTCTCTGTAAAATAAAAAACAGTCCCTGTCCCTCGTTGTCACATTTTGTTTTTCCTGTAAAACAGAAAACTGTCCCTCATCGTCACTGCAGTCCTCCTCCCCACCCTCCCACTGAGCACCCACACCCCCCCTTACCCCATACTTGCCTCTGGAGGTCGGTGCTGTCATCTTCTCTGGACCGGGACACATCTGCACTCTTCAAAACCCAACCACGAACTAAAGAATCAAAGGTAAGCGTGCTATACTGCCATTCAGTGGGGTTTTCAACTTATGCTGATATCTCAGCCATTTTTTGGAATTTGTGCCCCAAATTTTCAACATGGGGTTTTTGGGACCCCAGCTTGTGAAAACTGTCACTGTCATTTTGTTACTGGGTCCAGAAAGATCACTTCGTGGTCACTGCGCGGAATCAACTTTTGGGACCGATTCACGAAATGACAGTGCCACTGTTCATGAGATGGGGTCCCAAAAAGCCCATATTGCAGATTTGGTGAAAATATTCCAAAAAATTACTGCTATGAGCGTGTGTTGCGCAGTTTCTATGCACACTCCTAACGTCGCCAATTTTTAATATTTTCACTCCACATTTTTAACATTGCCAAGTTTGCACACCTCCTTCAAAACAGTACAGCTGTCATTTTCCACAACCTGTTCAAAATGTATTTTCACACATGTGGAGCAGAATAGCGCGTTTGCTCTGCGAAATCACCTTTCAGGACAAGTGAACAAAATGACACTGCCACTGTCCATAAGAAAGGGTCCAAAAAAGGCCATGTTGAAAATTTGGTGCAGCACCTCCAAAAAGTGGTCAAGTTACACCCGGGTGTTGAATAATTTCTATGCAGATGTGTAACTTTGGTCACTTGGTAGCTCTTCACAGCCCTGTCGGCTCTGGCTGGAACTTGTTTGGTACAGCAAATTCAAGCTGCCATGGGCTTCACTTTAGAGGAGCAGGACTCTACCAGAAAGAACCTACGGGAGTTTCTGGAAATGTCAGAATTTCCCTCTGCTGTGGTTCCTCCCCAGTTCCCATCCTTGGAGGATGCCACTTATGCAGCTTGGTATAGGCCAGACAGTATACCAGCTATGTCCAGAAAGGGAGACAAAACTGCATTCTGCTCCTTCTGGAAAGCCTTCTTATGCTAACCTGCCTGAGACTGACTCCGTGGTGATCACAGCTGCCCATGACCAGTCCAGGGCACCTGAGCTTCCTTCCTCCTGATAGAAAATCCAGGAGGCTGGATATTCTGGACAAGCATAAATATGCCTCTGTTGTGTCTGTGTATTGCTAATTACCAGGCCTACTGTATATGATAAAATATCAGAGCACCCTATGAAGGAAGGCTAAGGTTGCTGCACAGGCCTTGCCTGAGGTTTTTACTAAACAGAAGTTAATGAAAACTCTTAATGCTGGTGCTGATATGGGGAAACATTTGATCCACACTGCATATATTTCTGAAGCCTCTGCCAGGGCTGCAGCCTCTGGCATCTGTCTCAGGTGCTACTCTTGGCTTAGGGTAGCGGGTTTTGCCACTGATGTGCAGTAAACAGTTCTCAGTGCCCCATTCAGAGGTCAGAAACTGTTTAGCCATGATGTGGCACAGGGGTTTTCAGCTGGTCACAGCCCACGGAGTCTCTTGGCTGACTACTGAGGGTCCATAGAACACCCGAGAAGTGCAACTGCAGTAAAATCTTTTTTTTAAGGTCTGCTGTTTAACTGTGATCGCACTAATGAAAAACAAGCGCTCATTAAACGCTTCAAATGCAGTCGATTACCCATATTGTCTCATTAGTGTCTCCTGGTTGAGTGTTAGCCCGGTACAGATAAAATTCCCCTGTGTTTGTTGCCAGTTTCTCTCCTCTCTCTGCTTCTTGGTGGTGCTTTCTCAGTGTGTGGCACATACAGACAGCTTGTGAGATTGATAGCAGCAACTTCTGTGAGGTTGATTTTTTCAGTAGCTCTGTCAGTTAGCCAGGTACATACACTTGACAGAATGCAGCTATACAGAAATACATAAAGCAGTAGTAGATCAGTGACTTGCAGTCATACAGAAAGCATTAATGACTACAGGAGAGCAGTGCCACTGTGTATTATAGAGACAGAACTAATGAGAGATCTTTTTAAGTACTGCAGTTGTCATAAGTGGAAAGCTGCCCTTCCCCCCCCAGCAGTAGTAGATCAGTGACTGCAGTAACACGGAAAGCACTGATGACTTACAAGAGAGCAGTGCCACTGAATGTAGCTAGTTTTACCATTGTTAGTTTGCAATACTACTAAGTAATGTTTTCTGTTCCTAGCTATTTATACAAATATGTATAACGGCAGTACAAAACATGCAACGATGTACCCAACCTGTAGTCTGTTGGTAGGGGCTCCCTGACATGGCTGACAGCTGTCCAGAGGGGCCCCCGGACCAAATAAGGTTGACAACCCCTGATATAGAAAAAGCTTTGAAAACTCTTCAATCATCTGGCAAGACTCTAAAGTCAGTAAAATCTCTATACCATATTCAAAATGGGTAACTTTTGCCCTTCCCCTGTCAAGTGTCAGGAGCCAGCGCCAGGCCTGCAGACAGCAGGGAAGAGGCAATGGTGTGGGGTCCTTGCCAGTACCTGTCACAACCCCAGTTGCCCATACGAAAAGCACTTAGAGGTAGGGTTATCAGAACTAGTTCAAAAACGATTTGAACCCTCCTCGAACCCTGGTGTTCGAGTTCTAATTTAGAACTCAAACACTAGAGGGTTTGCAAAAGGGTTTGAATTCTGTGCCTTTTAAACATTGCCACCCTCGTCACTATACTGTACAGCTACATGAGCACAGGGAGGGACTTGGAGGACTTCCTGGCTGCGGGAGGGAGGGAGGGATAACAGTGGGAGGAGTGTGGCATCATGGCACTGTGCTGGCGCTGCAGAGCAGAATGGCAGGCTGGTGTCAAGAGGCGTGTAGGACACAGGAAGAGAATGATGGCTGGGAGGGACTCAGGGAGTGGATGCCTGGCTGCTGTATTTGGGAGGGGAGGGAGTGAGTGTATGGCAGGCAAGTGCGAGTGGCTGGCAAGCAGCGCGGAGGCCACAGGGAGGAGGGAGTGACAACTGGAAGGGAGAGAGTGACTCAGGGACTGCCTGACAGCTGCCGTATTGGGGAGGAAGTGAGAGTGACAGCTGGGAAGGAGAGACTCTGGATGGAGGATGGAGTCAGAGTCACATGAGAGGCATTGCACAGTAGAAAAATTAGCGGCTAGGTTGGTGCAGACACTGCAGAGCAGACTGAACAGAGCAATAAAGAGCAGTCAGCCGAGCCAACTGATTAATTATTTTTTTCATCGGGCTTGGGCAGCAGGCACTGCCAGGCAGGCACTAGAGTGGGCTGGGGACTGGGGATTTGGGGAAAGAAGGGGAACCCTCCCCCCAAAACAAATTTGTGGCAGAAAAAAGAAGGACTGGAGGAAAATCCAGGCAGTGGAAGAAGGGGGGAGGATTATCCTGCTATGTGTCTATTTGACTACACTGTACCCAGTGTGTGTTACCATGAGAGGCCCAAAGAGTGGCCAGTTGTATGTGTGGTGGTATTCTCAAATACATGCCAGAAATATATTTCCCTGTTGGGAAAATAGACACATAAATGCAAATCTTTTTCACTGTGTTCTATGATGGTGTGAGTGATTCCATCTCCTGTGGTCAGCCCATCACCCTGCTGCTGCTGTGTGCCCTTTGACTACACTGTACCCTACTCAGTGTGTGTTACCGTGAGAGGCCCATGAGCGGCCAGTTGTGTCTGTGGTGGTATTCTCCTTAAATACATGCCAGATATATATTTCCACATTGGGGAAACTAGACACATGAATGAAAGTCTTTTTCTTTTTTTCCTTATTTCTTTATCCCCAGGGGCCACCAGTCTGCCTTACCTTTTTTCCGCGTCTGGCATCTCCCCAGGTCTATCTGGCCACCATCTCCTCCTCGGGCTATCTCCTCTGACGTCCACATTCAGGCCTCACGGCTACCCCCATGGTTTACCCCACCGTGGCGGGGTGGTGGGGAGCACTCCCTCCGGATCTCAACCCACCCCAATCAGGATCCGGTACTGCCGCGTACCCTCGGCGCCGAGAGAGCCCCCACTATGGGAGACGGCCATCATGCCGCCACGACTAGTGCCCCAGTTTTTCCACTTTTCCCCCCTGAGCCGGCAGGCGTGCACTGACACCAATGGCCATGAGCGTGCGTGCATCCGCCCACGTTCTGGCCAGGCATCAGCCCCCAACCCTACACCTGTGCTCCCAGCAGCAGTAGTACCTCTGGTCTCCACCGGGGGTCCCCCCTGCACCGGGATGCCCCTGGATCCCCAGGGAGAGGAGAGCTGTCCTACGGACGCTCGATCCTACTCCCTCCCTGCCGACCCCCAGCACCCGGGCTCGCTACCTAATCCGGGTCGCTGGCGTGACATGAGGTGTGGCGTCCAGCACCTCAACCCTCAACGCCACCGGGCCGGTGAATGAAAGTCTTTTTCACTGTGTTCTGTGATGGTGTGAGTGATTCCATCTCCTGTGGCCAGCCCATCACCCTGCTGCTGTGTGCCTTTTAACTGCACTACTGCACTGTACCCTACCCAGTGTGTGTTACCATGAGAGGCCCAATGAACGGCCAGTTGTGTCTGTGTGCGTGCGCAGTGGTATTTGTCTCCTTGTAGAGAACAGCAAGAGGAAGGAGTTGCTGTTAGAACTTTACTACTCTACTTGGACTTAAGCACTAGAACTCTACGACTGGGACGTTCAATTTAGGTAAAAGCAAACAAAAAAAAAAAACTAAGAGTGTGTTTGTCCGAGTTGGGTGAACTGAACTGTTATCTGTGCAGTTAGCTAGGTGAAGAAGGGGAACTGTGAAATAAAGGGAGTGGCTTAGGCAGCAGGAAGTCAGGTGTTTGGATTTAAAACTGCTCTAGATAGCTTTTGGCAGAGAACAGCAAGAGGAAGGAGGTGCTGTTAGAACTTTACTACTCTACTGGGACTATATAGCCCTCCCACCCTTAGCCAGTTCTACTTTTATAGGCACAGGATTTGACTGACAACAGGAACTTCCTGTTTGGGAGCAGGAAGGGAGTGATCACAGATGCACAAAAGACTCACCATCCTAGAAGGAAAAGAGTAGCTCTCCATCCCCCACCCCCAGCTGCTGGAGGTCTGACTCTAAGCAAGAAAGACGGAGACTACTGAGGAATACAGGAACTTCCTGTCCCAGAACAGGAAGAGCAGGAGCTTTAAGGGCATGGAGGCAGTAGGAAAGTAGGAAGAAGAAAAAACCTATATATATATATATATATATATATATTTATATAAATAAAGAGAGAGAGGAAAGAGTAAGCATACAAAACAACAATTGAGGGGCCACAAATAAGACATGATGGAAGTGGTGCAGTGCAGTGGCTGTGGAGCAGCAGTCTTACGGGAGACATTCTGGAGGATGTGGTGTTGTCCCATCTGCAGGCACCTCTCTGGGCAGAGGGAGGAGGTTGCTCGTCTCCAGGCTGAGCTGGCCAGGATTCGGGGGACCTCCTGTCCCACCCAGGGACCACCAGGGCTGCCACCACTGCCTCAGAGGTTGCCAAGAAAGAAGAGCAGTTGGACCACAATTGGCTCAGGGAGGGTGAGGGTGGTGGAACAGAGGCACATCCCTCCAGTTGTACCTCTCCAAAATTCGTACTGCCTGGCAGAGTATGGTTCTGGCTGAGGCACCCACAGAGGAGACCAAGGAGGATGCTGGGAACCTCCACAAAGGAGATCCACAGGAGGGTGGCATGGGACCTCAGGGGAAGGAAACAACTCCTGGTGGGGACTCCATTGTTAGGAGGGTAGAACTGGGGGAGTTAAGGTGCCTGCCTGGTGCCATGGCTTGGAGGGACAGGGAGGCGAATCCTCAGGATCACAGTAGCAGCTGCACGGGGGAGGGAGGGAGCTGGATGTCATTGTCCACCTAGGTGTAACCCCCCGGTCCCCTGGGGTTACTAGAATCCCATCAGTGTCAGTGCTAGGTAGGGAAGACAGCTCGTGAATAACTAGTTAAATGGATTTTCACCTGCTCCCTCTCTGTTTACTTGGTCTCAGCTGAGAGCAGTGAGGTGATGTCATTTAGAACTCTTGCAGCAGCACAAGCCACAATAGTTGGCAGTGAGTGGGGACTTTTAGAATTTTCAGTTAGTCTGTGAGTAGAGTTCAGTGTGAGCAGTTGGAGGAGTGAAGAGCTGCGGTATGGGCTCTGAGGAGAGCCTACTTTTTCCTCACCCTAGTCTGAGAACTATCTACCTGCCTTGTAGAAGTGGTAGAAACCGTCTAGCAGGAGTTCCTGGTTTTGCTCCTCATCCCCGGTGAGATGAGGAGGGACTGCAGAATGGATCCGAGGGGCAATCCCCTAAATATGATGCAGGACATTTGAAGCTGCCTTTTCTTTGGACATCTGTGAGTAATCTGACTTTGGGTTCCCAGTAGGAATGTACCTGTTTTTGCCTGTTTTCTTTGGGGTGTTACTCTGACAAAGGGACCTATGCACCCAGTTCAGTTTGAGACTGTTCTCATGCCTTTTCCTAAAATTGGTTGACAGTCGTGGAGTCCCCGGTGAGACGTAGCACATTGTACAGAACTTTAATTTACACTCAGAAGTAGTATGTTTCTAATGCTGAATGTGAAAGTCTTTCCAAGATGCATAATTTTACAGTTTTGCTTAAAGTTTGAGGTGTAACTCTGAAAGAATAGCTGGGTATGGACTGAGGAAGCAAAAGGATGAGAAGGGACTTGGCAAGGTTAGAGGAATGGTCAAATGTATGGCAGCTTAGATTCAGTGGTAAGAAGTGCAAGGTAATGCACCTGGGAAACAAAAACCCAGGGGAAGAGTACCCAATGGGGGGTGAGATACTAATAACAACAAAAATGGAAAGGGACCTGGGGGTAGTCATATCAGATGACCTAAAGGTGGGCAAGCAATGTGAGAGGGCAGCAAGGAGGGCTGGGGGGATACTGGGATGCATAGGGAGAGGCATCACCAGTAGAAAACAGGAAGTTATTATCCCTCTGTACAGACAGTTGGTGAGACCCCATCTGGAATACTGCTTGCAGTTCTGGAGATCCAATCTCCACAAAGACATAGACAGGATGGAAGCTGTCCAGAGGAGGGCAACTAAAATGGTGCAGGGTCTGCACCGGAAGACATATGAAGAGAGACTTAAGGAGCTTAATATGTATAGCCTCGAGGAAAGGAGGGAGAGAGGGGACATGATAGAAACTTTCAAGTACCTCAAGGAATCAACGAGGTCCAAGAGGTAGCATCTTTCAAAAGAAAGAGGTGTGCAAGAACAAGGGGCACAATTTGAAGATGGAGGCGGCTCAGAGGTAATTTGAGAGTATTTTTCACAGAGAGGTTGTGGATGCATGGAGCAGCCTTCTGGAGGAGGTTGTGCAGTCAAAAACAGTGGTGGAATTCAAGCATGCATGGGACAGTCATAAGGCAATTCTAGGGGTGGGGTTAGGAAGAAGTAGGCTGCTGGTTAACTAGGATCTGCAGCTTATCCATTAGGTAGGGAAATGGGCAGACTGGGTGGGCCAAGCGGTCCTTTTCTGCCATCAAATTCTATGTTTCTATGTAACCCCCCATCTGGAGTGACCAGTTCAGCACTTCGGGTTCTGTAAGGGCACCTATTTTTCAGGTCATATGGCCAATGCCTGAAGAGAAGGTTTACCCCCTGGTGTGGGTTCTGCTAATTTTGAGCACCAATGTACTCCATTGTGGCTAGTAGCCACATTTGCCAAATGTTAATCCTATGCCATATGGGAAATATTCTAAGTCGTGGCTCTTGCCACTAGAAGAAATTGTGTGCTCCAGTGTGGCCATTGCCACCAGAAGAAAGATGCGTTTCAGCTGAGGCTATGCTGCTGAAAGGATTTGAGGTCCTGTGCAATATGGGAAGTTAGAATTTCTGTCTGCTGCAGACATTGTTGTTCTGCACTGCCTTGTGCCACGAAGTGTAAACCCCTGGGAGTCCACCTTTGCTTTTGTGTACCAACTTTGGAAAAAAGCCACACTCTAGAACCCCCAACCTGGTATGGACAATCTTGTTACTGCTTCCTGTGTGGAATTACTGGGTACCCCTCTAGAAGTTCAGACTTGGAATAGCTCCTGGCAAAAGTTCTCTCTTCAGGACCTAGGTTTAATAATGGTCATTTTGTGTTTCAGGACTTACTTAGTTCTTTGTACCCCGGCCCCTCTCTTTCCCCCAGATAGAAAAATATGGGAGGTGTGCTTAATAGTTAAACAAGTGGCCGTTGGGGGTTACATAGGGACAAATGACCGAGCTGGGAAAGGGATCAGAGCAGTGCAGGAGTAGTTTGGGGAGTTGAGGAGGGGCCTTAGACAAGTAGCACACAGGGTAGCATTCTCAGAGGTGCTGCCTGTCTGTGGCATGGGTGAGGCTAGGGTGTGCCACACCATGGGATTCAATTAATGGTTGAAAAACGGATGCAGAGCTCAGGGTTTTGGCTTCATTGGGGACTGGGTGTCCACCTGGAGGGATGCAGGCCTGTACTGGTGCGATGGTCTGCATCTGTCCAGGAGGGGAACAAGAATCTTAGGTAATGGGTTTAAATGCTTCATTGCCAAGCATTTAAATTAGCCAAAGGGGGAGTCACTGAAAAGGAACAGGAAAATCCTGCCCCCCCCCCCAAAATCAGGGTAGTTAGTGAGCTAAACACCAAGATAGAGAAATCAGTAGGGAGAAGGGCAGGGGTAAATGGTGAAAAAGGCAGTAAGGACAGGGATGGGGCAAAAAGGGGTAAGGCCATAAAAAAATTGAGGGTAATGAGTACCAGTGCCCGTAGTCTAGGTAACAAGCTCCCTGAACTGGTGGCCTTGATGGAAGAGGGATGCCTGGATATCGTGGCAGTCACAGAAACATGGTACACAGAGAACCGTGACTGGGATGTCAACATACCAGGGTACACAATCTACAGGAGGGACAGGGAGGGTAGAAGAAGAGGAGGAGTAGCTCTCTATGTAAGGGAAGAGATCAAAGCAATGGAACTAAAGGGTAAACTGGGAGTAGAGGAGGCCCTCTGGGTCACCCTGGAGACCGGAAATGGCACCACAATCTACACGGGGGTTGTATACAGACCCCCATCTTAGGGGGAAGAACTGGACAAAGAAATGATAGAAGGCATCATTAGGATGGCAGAAAAAGGGGAGATATTGTTGATGGGGAACCTGAATATGCCAGATGTTAACTAGAGTACCTTTGCTGCAGCCACATCCAAGAGCAGGGTCATTCTCGATGCCCTACAGAGGGAACACCTCAGACAGCTAGTGTTGAAACCCACTAGGGAGGGAGCAATCTTAGACCTGGTACTCTCAAATGGAGACAGAGAGAGGATCTCAGATCTAGAAGTGGGTAGCCATCTGGGAACAAGTGACCACCAAACAGTGTGGTTCATGATAAACACGGCCGCAGAGTCAAGCCATACAAAAGTAAGGGTACTGGACTTTAGGAGGGTTGACTTTGTCAAAATGGGAGAGTGCCTCAGAAAAGCACTAAAAAACAAGCAAGAAGGAGGGGTGGAAGAAAAATGGGGAAACATCAAAACTACCATCACAGAAGCAACAAGCTTTTATGTGAAGCAAATAAACAAATCAAAATGAAAGAAAAAAACACTATGGTTCTCAAAAAAGGTGGCAGGGAAGGTTAGGGAGAACAAGATGGCATTCATGAAGTATAAGGAAACCCAGAAGGAGCAGGACAGAGAACTGTACTAGTTAAGGCAGAAGAAGGCAGAGAAGGCAGTCAGAATAGCAAAGTCCGAAACCGAGGAAAAATGGCCAATTCGGTTAAAAAGGGGGATAAAACATTTTATAGGTATATTAGGGAGCGAAGAAAAACCAAGGGAGGGATTGTGAGGCTTTATAAAGGGAGGGTGGGCAGAGAGGAACAGTTAAAAAGTAGGGATACTGAACAAAAACTTCTGCTCAGTATTCACAAAAGAAGGGAAGGGGGAGGTACCTAATCCAGTCAATAGAAGCAATCTGGATAGGGGGGTCAATACCAGTCCTTTCACAGAAGAAAGGGTTCTGAAAGAACTCCTAAAACTGAAGGTGGACAAAGCAATGGGGCCTGACAGGATTCACCCCAGAATTCTAAAAGAACTAAGGGGAGAACTAGTGACGCCACTAACTATCCTTTTTAACAAATCATGGGAGGATGGTGTGGTACCTAGGAATTGGAGGAGGGCAGATGTGATTCCCCTTCAGAAAAGTGGGAGCAAAGCAGAGGCAGAAAACTACAGACCTGTTAGCTTAACCTCAGTGGTAGAGAAAATTATGGAATCACTTCTGAAAGAAAGAATTGTTGAGTACCTAGAGGCCAGCGGGGCGCAAGACACAAAGCAGCATGGATTCACAGCGGGAAGGTCATGTCAGACAAATCTAATAGATTTCTTTGACTGGGTGACCAAAGTAGTAGACCAGAGAGGGGCTGTGGACATGGCCTACTAGACTTTAGCAAGGCATTTGACACAGTCCCACACAAAAGATTAATAAACAAATTAGCTAGCCTGGTAGTGGGTCCCAGGGTAGTAGCGTGGGTAAAAAATTGTCTGGACAACAGGACACAAAGGGTAATAGTAAATGGAGTCCACTCCAAAGAAAGGGGGATTACTAGTGGGGTACCGCAGGGTTCAGTATTGGGTCTGGTCCTTTTTAATGTCTTTATAAGTGACATTGCAGAGGGACTGGAAGGAAAAGTATGCCTCTTTGCAGACGACAAGATCTGCAACAGGGTTGATACACAAGGGAGGGGTGGAAAGAATGAGAAGGGACTTGGCAAGGTTGGAGGAATGGTCAATGGTACGGCAACTTAGATTCAATGCAAAGAAATGCAAAGTAATGCACCTGGGAAACAAAAACCCAGGGGAGGAGTACACGGTTGAGGGGGTATTAACAACAGCAAAAATGGAAAGGGACCTGGGGGTAGTCATATCAGATGACCTAAAGGTAAGCAAGCAATGTGAGAAGGCAGTAAGGATGGCTGGGGGGATACTGGGATGTATAGGGAGAGGCATCACCAGTAGAAAACAGGAAGTTTTTATCCCTCTGCAGAGACAGTTGATGAGACCCCATCTGGAGTACGGCGTGCAGTTCTGGAGACCCCATCTCCGCAAGGACATAGACAGGATGGAGGCAGTCCAGAGGAGGGCAACTAAAATGGTGCAGGGTCTGCAACAGAAGCCATACAAAGATAGACTAAAGGAGCTTAATATGTATACCCATGAGGAAAGGAGAGAGAGGGGAGACATGATAGAAACTTTCAAGTACCTCAGGGAAATTAACAAAGTCCAAGAGGGTAGCATCTTTCAGAAAAAGAGATGTGCAAGAACAAGGGGACACAATCTGAAGACAGAGGGGGGCAGCTCAGGGGCAATGTAAGGAAGTATTTTTTCACAGACAGGGTGGTGGATGCATGGAATGGCCATCCTGAGGAGGTCTTGGGGTCAAAAATAGTGGGGGAATTCAAGAATGCATGGGACAGAGATAAGGCAAGTCTGGTGGGGGGTAGGGAGAAGTAGGCTGTTGGTTAACTAGGATCTGCAGTTTATCCAATAGGTAGGGAATGGGCAGACTGGGTGGGCCAAGCAGTCCTTCTCAGACGTCAAAGTCTATGTTTCTATGTAAATACATGCCAGAGATATAGTTCCATGTTGGGAAAATGCACAATAATGAAAACCTTTTTCACAGTGTTCTGTGACAGTGTGAGTGATTCCATCTCCTGCGGCCAGCCCATCACCCTGCTGCTGTGTGCCCTTTGACTGCACTGTACCTTACCCAGTGTGTCTTACCATGAGAGATCCAATCAGTGGCCAGTTGTGTCTGTGTGTGTGGTGGTATTCATCTCCTTAAATTTATTTATTTAGTTTTAGTTGACCGGGTAAGTGCACCAGACAAATTCTGCTTATTTTCAGGCACGACCTGGGGAAGGGGGATACCGATGAAAGTCAACTGACATTGAACCAAATTAAGCTGTTGGTGGTATTTTTAGTGAATGGGGGAAAATTTGACCAGGGCACGGGGGAAATTCCCCTACTCTCTTTGAGAAGTGCCATTAGATCTTTAACATCTACCTGAACTGCCACCAGAACAGGCAGATGGGACCTCGGTTTAACGTCTCATCCGAAAGACAGCACCTCAGGAGTGAAGCACTCCCCTCATGCTGCACTGCAGTGACAGTACTGGGATATTAACCCATGTGGCTGGTGTGGGGATAGAACCCACAGCCTTCTGATCTCCTGGCCTCAGAAGCGAGTGTGCTACCTGCTAAGCTACTGATACTGACATGAATATATGAAAGAGATTTATTTCCACGTTGGGAAAATACACGTGAATGAAAATCTTTTTCACTGTGTTTGTGACGGTGTGAGTGATTTAGTCTCCTGTGGCCAGCCCATCACTCGGCTGCTGCTGTGTGCCCTTTGACTGCACTGTACCCTACCCAGTGTGTGTTGCCGTGAGAGTCCCATGAGTGGCCAGTTGTGTCTGTGGAGGTGTCTATTTTCTGTGTTGGGAAAATAGACGCCTGCACCGGAATTACCACCGGCAAGGAAGAAAGCTGCAGTATTTCATCATCCGGACTGCACTGGCCTGCTGACAGGGTGAAACAAACACCACTGCCTGTCATTAACTTTTGGACTTGCCACTGCACAGGTGTGTAGGTGGCTCGCGGAAGCCGGCACCCAGTGGGAGCACTCGGGAAGCAGGACTTCAGCCCTTTGAAAGCCCGCCATGCTCACCAAAGAGGAGCAGATGCCAGCACCCGAATTACCAGCGGCAAGGAAGAAGGCAGCAGTGTTTCATCATCCAGACTGCATTGGCCTGCTGACAGGGTGAAACAAACACCACTCCCTGTCATTAACTTTTGGACTTGCCACTGCACTGGGTGTAAGGGGCTCATGCGAGCCAGCAACCAATGGGAGCACTCAGGGGGCGGGGCTTCAGTCCTTTAAAAGCCTGCCATGCTTGCCGAGCGTGAGTGGCAGAGAAATCCCTTAGTGTTTGTCTCAACTCGACACTTCGGTAAGTGCACAAAGCTTAAATTATAAGTCTAGAAATGTACCAGGAAGCTTCATTTTAGTTCCAAAGTGCCGAGTTGGATGCATTTTATAACTTATCTGGCTTTTTAATAACTGTTTTTAAAGTTAAAATTTTACTCAGACATTTAATGTGATTACAATAGTTCATGTTTGTCTGAAAGTGACTAAATTATTAGCAGATTTTCCTGTCCTGTAGTTGCTAGAGTATTATTTGTTTTACAGGTAGAATTAGAAGCATAAGTCCACCTAGGGTATTGAAAGTAACATTTTTTATCATGCAATTGAAATTGTTAAATATTCTGGGATTTTTTATATTCATCATATGCATTTTACAAATATATGCCCCTACAAAAGAAGACCTCCTGACCATGAGAACACAAATCTCAGCAGGAACAGGGTTTCACAAGATAGAAAATCAAAGTAACATAGAAACAAAGGGAGAAGGAATTCATTTTCAAAAATTAGGGATGCTTTAGGGTCAGGGTTGATTGATATCCGCCCCATAGAGACAAAGCACCCAGGTAGGATTTTGTGGTTGTCTCTGGTACTCTGTAGGGATATGGAAATGAATCCTGGGCCAGAAAAATCAAACTATTACTATATTTCATGATAATATAAAGAGTTTGTTAAAAAAATTGACCAATTTAGAGCCTGGGTTGAGACAGTAAACTCTGATATAATTACTCTGAGAAATTGCTAAATAAAAATATAGACACAAAAGAAATTGAAAGTAATGAATATTATAACTATAGAAATACTGGTGGAGGTGGGGTTTTGATATACATAAAGCATAGTTTGGGGCCATCAACTTGGCTATTTTCAGGAATATCAGAAGGTACAGCATGCATACTGATTCATCTGCAGGCACCGAATGTGGTAATTGGAGCTTTGTACTTTTCTCCTATAATAAACCTGCCGTGTTTGAACATTTTTCTCAAATGGTACCTGAGCAAGTCAAAATTAAAAATTGAATCCTGATTAGGGGATTTCAACACAGCCTGGGGTGGGCAAAGGGAAAAAATTAAATGATGCATTTAAAAATCTACATTTAAGACAAATTATTGATACCTCCCACCACCACAAAAAGGTAGATGTATAGGTTCAGGAAATATACTAGACTTGATATTTATAACTCCAGATATGGACATTTTGATCAAGGAGGTTGTCCATCAAATTTAGGGGACCATAGTGTTATGTTTTGTAAAATCACGTTAATACGTAAAAAAAATAAAAATATTGACACCCCCCCCACCGAATCATGAAGAGAAGTTTCAAAAACTACAGTCTGGTAGCTTTTCAAAATGAAATAAATACCAGGTGTATACAGAGAATAGCACTAATCCTTGATGCAGATCTAGCAGTAGAGAAATTTACTGAGATGTTTTTAAATGCATGTAATAAGTGTGCCCCATTAACAGAGCACAAAAATAAACCTCACTGCCTACCATGGATAACTGAATACATAAAGAAACTAATCAGAGAGAAAGACAGATAATGGAAAGCTACAAACAAGACATTGGATAAAGTAATCTGGGAAAAATTCAAAAGAGTAAGGAATAAGACAAAACAAAAAATTAAGGGCCGGATTTTCAAAGGCCTGAGATTGACGCAAGGTGCTTGCATCAAACAGGTCTGACGCAAGGGCACCTTGCGCCAAGGGCTGCACCAAGTGGAAATTTGAAAAGCAGCCTGCGTCACCCAGCAGGCTGCCTGCTCCAGAGTGTGCTAGTGCTATCCTTGCGCCACGAAGGTGGCTGCGGCATGGCGCTGGGGGCTTGCGGCAGACCCAGACTGCCGCAGCCCTCAGATCTGGAATTTGAAAGAACCCCCCCAGGAGCCAAGTACCCTTAGACCAGCAAGGGGCAGGTCTAAGGGGACTTAGATGGCTCCTGGAGGGTAGTCCTGTATGTGCCACCATGTGGCCCACCCCATTCATCCCCAGTGGGTGATCCAGTGGTGGTCCGGTGGTCCCCCCCTCACCCCCATCATGGTCTTGACACCCACATCCATGCATCCTGCCAACCCCCCCACCCATATCCCGATCCAGTGACCAGCACAGCCCTCCACATGCCACCACAGCCGGCCACCTAATGACCGTTGGTGCGTGTACTGTATACAGATATGCGTACGCGGACTACCATTGGGCGCTGGCCGGGATGGCATGTGGAGGGCTGTGCTGGTCGCCGGATCGGGTACGGAAGGGAGTGGGGGTGCTGAGATGGGTAGGGGGGCACCAGACCACCAGGGTACTGGCGAGTGTTATGGTGCTGGTGCCATTGGCGTAGGTGGTGTTGGGTGGCAGTGCCCAGTTGCCAGACCCTGTCCATGAGTGCTGCAGACTCCCCACAGCCATTGCAGAATTCCGGGTGGGTGTGCCATACATCAGGCGCAGCACCCCCTTTGCCACAAGCCACTGGACTTGGGCGCCAGGACCCTGAGAAATAGAAATTCGGGCGCAGGGTCCCAGGCTCACCACACTCGGCGCAAGCTGCTATTGTCGCAGCTTGCACTGGGGCTTTGAAAGTCCAGCCCTAGGAATTTAAAAAATAAATATTATAGACAGAAAATCCAGAATACTACTAACCCAAAACATTACTGGAATTTGATTAAAAGCTTAGTAAATCCAGGGAAGAGCCATAACAGCATAAATATGGTAGAAAACGGCTTAAGTGTCACTCAAGACAAGGCAGCTGAGATATTGAATAATTATTTTATAAACTTCCCGGATTTAGACTGGAACAGTAATTCCAAAGTTCCTAATCACCTGAATATAAGAGAAGATAACATTAAATTGCAGAATACCCCAATCTTTAGATTAAAAAAAAGAACCACAAGGGAGGTTATTATGGAAATAAACAAACTAAAAAATAATAAAGCAGGTGGCCTGGACAATACTGAGATCAGGTTCGTGAAGGACTGTACTGCAGTGGTTGGGCAGCCTCTAGCTGTTTTATTAAATTTGAGTTTAATCCAGTGAGTTTTCCCAAAAACATGGAAAATGGCTAAGATTGTACCAGTATTTAAGGGAGGGGATGTTTTCAATCCATCAAATTATACACCTATTGTTCTTTTATCAGTGATATCTAAGTTGATGGAGCACTTCGTTCATTTCCAACTGATGGAATATCTTTAAAAATATAACAAATTAATACCTGTCCAACATGGATTTAAAAGAGGGCAGTCCACGGAGACTGTGCTCACAGACTTCCTTGACCAACTAGCTTCCCTTTTGGGTGAGGGGCGTGCTGTAGACGCAGTCTTTGTGGACTTATCAAAAGCCTTTGATATAGTGAATCACCAAATGCTTTGGACTCCCTTGAGGACATCAGGGTCACAGACCATCCTTTGAGATGGTCGATCTCGTACTTGAAAGATCGTACACAGTTGGTTTCCATTGGAAGTAAAAATTAATCTCTAGCCCCTACAACAAGAAGTATACCATAAGGGTCAATTTTGGGCCCCTTAATGTTTTTGGTTTATTTAAATACCCTCCCAAAATTCATTAAACATTCAAACATAATATTATACACAGATGACACCATATTAGTAGCTGAAGAAGAGATACATTTGAAGTGGAACATAAACTACAAGCATATTTTGATATTCTATAACAGTGGTTCTCGCAAAAAAATTGCTCATGAATATAAAAAAACCAAACCATGTTATTTAACACCTCACGGAGGAAAATCCAGAGCACTGAGAACACACTTCAAGTCGGATTCATAAATGGAGAGACTTTAACACAGGCACTGACTTACAAGTACCTAGGTGTGGAGTTTGATCAGGGCCTTACCTTTGACCAGCATATAGATAAAATGATAAAGAAAACAAACATGAACCTAGGAGCTTTAAGAAGAGTGTCCTTATGCATGACAAGAAAAGATCATCTGTTAGTATCAAATCAATTTATTATTCCAATATTGGATTATGGGCGTCGTGTATAATTTCTCCACAAAAAGATTGTTGCATAAATTGGACATTCTGTATCCTAGGATAGCAAGATTTGTTTTGAGATGTGAATTTACTGTACATCACTGTATTCTTTATTGATCCTTGTCATGTATCCCATTACAACAAAAAAGAAATAGAGCCTGGGAGATACTGCTGTATAAAATCTTGAAAACTGAAAAGCCTACTAGGCTTATAAATTTATTAATATGGTCTAATCATAATTTCTGTTTGAGAAATACTAATATAAATCTAATTGTTTCCAAGATACAAAATAATTTTGGAAAACTTATATTTAAATATAGAGCAGCGATTACTTGGAACAGTTTGCCTACTGATTTGAGAGCGCTTGATTTATCTGTTAATGCTTTTAGAAACAAAGTTAAACAGGATTTTGCACCTATTTGTCATTGTCATTAAATAATCATATTTTTATTCATGTATGTACTTGTCTAAGACATGATTGGTGTCTGAAGTGTTTATTTTGTATTGGAATTGGTTTGTTTGAAACATTTTATATAAAACTCACAGGACCACTTTGAAAACAGGTCTTTCAACAGCCCTATGGTGTAAATTTGCTTGACAAGTTTAATGCCTGTATAAATTAAGATGTTTTTACTACTACTGCTACATGAATGAAAATCTTCTTCACTGTGTTCTGTGACTGTGTGAGTGATTCTGTCTCCTGTGGTCATCCCATCAACCTGCTGCTGTGTGCCCTTTGACTGTACTCTACCCTACCCAGTGTGTGTTACCATGAGAGGCCTAATGAGTGGCCAGTTGTGTGTGTGTGTGTGTGGTGATATTCATCTGCTTAAATACATGCCAGAGATATATTTCCACGTTGGGAAAATAGACACATGAATGAACATTTTTTTCACTGTGTTCTGTAATTGTATGAGTGATTCTGTCTCCAGTGGCTAGCCCATTACCCTGCTGCTGTGTGCCCTTTTTGACTACACTGTACCCTACCCAGTGTGTGTTACCGTGAGGAACCCAGTGGGCGGTTGTGTGGTGGCACAATTTTGTGTAATGAAATAATTTTTTGCTCAGTCAGAATTACAGTTCCTGAACTTTCACCTTGCCTGACCTGCTTTGTGTATATCTATTCCCAATTGCCCAGCAGCCCTAGCATTCTGTAAGCCTTGAACCTGGGATTCTTCCTTTATTTTGTGAACTTGCAAACCTGCATATTCTTCAATTACTTTATGAGTCCACTGCATCACAGTGTCATATACAGGCAAAACCAAATTTTGTAGTTGCAGCCAGCGATCACAGACCATGTCGTTTTCTAGCACAGGAATTGTGTGTGCAGTATACTGCTGCTGTTGTGGCAGACACCAACACAGATGAAGCATCAGGTGCTGGTGGTGGAGCAGGTGCTGGTGGTAGTGGTAATCCTGGTGTAAGCCAAAATAAAATGTTTCATGTGATATAAGTTCAACAAACAGCAAAAGAGCAACAACGAAGAGTGGTAAAGGGGGACCTTTTAAGAAAACTTGTGCAGCTGCTGGTGTCACATAGAAAGGCACCATAAAGTGTGCTGTTCATGCTGTTAAAATCTCAGTGACCAGCAGAAATAGTGCACATGACAATGACCACCTTTCTGACTCAGACAGTAGCTCTTTGTCTCAGTCTGACACTGTTGTGACTGGTGATGATTCATCAGTTCCTCAGTGAAGTGAAATGAGCATGTCTGCTGCTGGCATAGAATCAAAATCTGCCAATATTGGCAATGAAAAGGATATAGTCAGAGGACATAGTGAATCCACCACATCTACATTTGCTAACAATGTGAACCTCTCAAGGGCCACTGCCCATGCCCACTCTTCTAGCACCAAGGAAGATGTCCTGGTTTCTGCTAAGACAGGTGAAAAAACACAAAAAGGTTTTAGTTATCTTCCTATCACTCAAACAAAGTCTGTCGCATCTGAAGTGTGGAATTATTTCTGTGTCAGTAAAAGTGATCCATGCAGAGCAATTTGTTCTTTATGTAAACTAATTGTAAGCTGTAGTAAAGTTGCATCATGCCTTGGCACTACAGCTTTTAATCATCTGAAAAAACATTCAGTATTGCTTGATCATCCAAAACCCATGGTCTCCATCTTCCAGACCACACATGAGTATGAAAAGGGTCAGGAGGATCAAGAATCTGAAATGCATACTGAATTGTCTCAACTTGATGAGAACAGAACCACTGCCCACCCTAGTACCACCAGCACCCACACCATTAGCAACAGTTGCACATCTAGTGATGGCACTGAATGTATAAGTCTAAGTCCACCACCCCAACGTCCATCTGGCCATCGAAGCACAGTGTTTAATAAACCAGCAGGGACATGCTATAAGCAGCTAACACTGTCTCAGGCATTTGAGTGGAAGAATACTTTTACCAAAAATCATCCTAAGAGCCTTCATCTTACTCACAAAATTGGTGAATTGTTAGCTGGTGCCCTTCTCCCATGTTCTTTAGTAGATCATGAGGATTTTTGGGAGCTCATGAAACTTGCAGAGCCTCGTTACAATGTTCCTCATTGAAGGTGCTTTTCCTATGTTGAAATACCAAACATTTAACAGGCATTAAAAGCAACAGTGATGCTTGTACTTAAAACTGCAGAGGCTGGGGTTATTTATGTCATGAAAGATATGTGAACCAGCAGTCAAAATATAGATTATATGTCCCTTACTGCGCATTGGATCACTTTTTCTTGTTCTTCTTCAAAAACAAAGACACCCTAAAAGATGGCGCTGCTGCATATAAAGAAGTTTGGGCAAAATCATAGAGCTGCAAACATCATGCAGGAACTAAATGAGCTCTTTCACGAATGGATTTATTCTCACGTTCTAAAATGTGGTTTTATAGTAAGTGACAATGGAGCCAACATCTTGAAAGCAGTACAGGATGGAGGGTTTATGTATGCTTCATGCTTTGCACATTGCTTACATTTAATTGTCAAGGGGTTCCTGAGGAATGAAACACAAGTGGATAGTATGATTGCTGTTTGCAAAAAAATTGTGACTTACTTTTCACATTCCACCAGCGCCATACAGATACTGTCCAAACTGCAAAAGAAACACAAGCTGCTCCAGCAAAAGCTGATTCAAAAAATGTTTCCACTCAGTGGAACTCAACTCTTTAAATGCTGCAGCGCCTCTTGGAACAAAAGCAAGCTGTACATGAGTGTTACTCCAATTATAATATTGGAGATGGCAATGGCATTATACTTTCTGTGCTGCACTTGAAATTAATGGAGACAGTGTGCTGCATCCTAGCTCCTTTTGAGACAGTTACAAGGGACATGTCTTCAGGAGGTGCATCTCTGAGTCAAGTAATCCCACTCATAATGCTGACATCATCTGAGTGTTCTGACTCTATAGATAGAAAAAGACAGATCTGAAGCTCAGACATGTTAGCAGTATCATGGAAGTCTTGTAAAGAGAACATATGAGCGCTTCCAAAACAATGACAGATTAGTTACAATGACAAAATCAAAACCCTACATACTTGCAACTCTCTTAGATCCCAGGTTCAAGACTATACATCTTCCAAAGACAGATGACGTAGAGCACTACAAATTATAGTTGCTAAATGAGTTGCATCACTCACAGGAGATGGAGTCAACACAGTCACAGACACACACAGTAGCTTCACATTGTCATCTCCACAATGTGCAGGTCCATCTTCACAAGGAGATGCAGAACTGGAAAAGTCACCAAAAGTGAGCAATAGTTGCTACGCAGTGTCTTCTGTCCTTAGTAGCAAGCTAAATGTGTGGCAAAACCTTTGTCAAATTGCTTCTGCCATACCAGCTTACATTGATTCCTCCTCTAAGCATTCTCTATCATGGTAGATAGTTACCTGCAAGAACCATTTCTTCCTATTGATGCATGCCCTTTTGAGTACTGGAGATCAAAAAAGTTAATATGGCCCGAGCTGTATGATGAATCCTCTAAATATCTTGGTTGTCCCAGGAGGAAGAGACAGATAGGGAGTTAATGCTAGTCATCCAAAGGATGGCAGACAATGAGGAGGTGATGCTGGTTGGAGATATACCAGACATGGACTGGAGCCTCCCGGCAGCAGGGTCAACCAGGAGCAGATTTATCCTGGACTCCCTTCAAGGTGCCTTCCTTAAGCAACTAGTCATGGAACCAACTTGGCAGAAAGCAATGCTGGACCTTGTGCTCACAAATGGGGACAGTGTGATAGAGGGTAACAGCGGGGAAGCACCTGGGGAACAGTGACCACCAGTTAAACACTGCTTTCATCCCTGTAGAGTGGAAGACAGCCCATGTTGTTCCCATTTTTAAAGGAAGTCAAAGGGTCAATGTGTGTAACTATTGCCCTATAAGTTTAACGTGTCATAGGTAAGATTTTGAAGGGATTCATTAAGGATAGGATGCTTTCCTATTTATATAATATTGACCCCTTACAGCTTGGGTTCTGTAAAGGATGGAGCTACACCACTAATTTGCTAACATTTTATGAAAAAGTTAGTGAACAACGTGACGTGGGTATACCTTGTGATGTCATATATTTAGATTTTCCTAAAACTTTTGATTTAACACCTCACTGAGCTATTGTGCAAAAACTAAAATCCCACAGTATTGATGGTTCACTTATAAACTAGATAGCAAGCTGGTTGAGTGATAGAAAACAATGTGTGGTTGTTAATGGTTGTTATTCATCTGTTGGTAGTGTTCTGAGTGGGGTCCCCCAGGGTTCAGTTCTTGGACCTGCCCTGTTCCATATTTTCATCTCAGATCTGACATCCAATAACTCATCATGGAGTATTAAATATGCGGACGATACTAAGATAGGTGCAGCTTGTGCAGATTTAACTGATTGTCAACATTTACAAAAAGATTTGGATAACACTGCTACCTGGACCAGGAAGTGGGACACATCTCTTAACTTAAATAAATATAAAGTGTTGCATTTAAGAAGATGAAATTTACATTATAACTATAAGATAGGAAGACATCAATTATTAAAAACTAAATGTGAAAGGACTTGGGCATATAAATAGCTGATGATTTGACTAATGGAGAACAGGTTACAGCCGTACTAACAAGGCAAATAAAGTAGTTTACTCTATTAAAAGAAACATAGCCTCTAGATCTAGTACTGAGTTGATACCCTTGTATAAGTCTTATGTTCAACCACATCTGGAATATTCATCCCAGGTTTGGTTCCCATATACATTACATTATATGTAAATGTAAATTAAAGACTGAAGGTCAAGGAATAAAACCAGAAGCTCCTATAAAAACAAGAAAGAGATCTTTTAAATACTATAATAAAGAATTATCTTTACAAACATTGGCAAACATGAAGTAGTATATGATTTTTCTTACCCCTGACTTGGACTTAGCTGTGAGGGAATTCTCCAAAATGTTTCTTGAGGCATGTAATAGGGTTGCCTCCTTTAAATTAATCACAGTGAAGAAAAATCAGCCCCCATGGATAACAGAAGAACTAAAAAAGGAAATCAGAATAAAACGTCGACTATGGAAGAGGGCAAATAAATCTTTAAGCACAAGTGATTGGGAACTATATAAAACACATCGAAATAGAATGGGCATAAAAATAAAAAACATAAAAAAGCAATATCATAGAACAAAAATTACTGGAACTGTAGATCCAAGGAAGTATTGATCTTTGATCCATTCCTTGGAGAAACCAGTCACAAAATAAACCTCCTGTTCATATTTAACAAAATGGTATACTCCAAGGTAAAGTAAATTCTGCTAATATTTTAAATGCATATTTTATAAATTTACCTGGTATAGACATCCCTGAAAGTGAGAATAAATTGCCACCTACTCACCCATCTATTACTACCCTAAATACTCTGAGATTTAGATTCAAGAAAATTAGCTGTAATAAGGTTAAGAAAAAATTAAATAGCCTAAAAACAAACAAAGCATATGGGTTAGATGGAATTGAAAAAGGTTTTTAAAAGATGGTGCTGATTTTTTGGTCCCTATACTAACTAAGATATTTAACTAGAGTTTAATGGAAAGAAGATTTCCTTCCAGCTGGAAAAAACAAAAGTAGTACCGGTCTTTAAAGGGGAGGATCCAACTGACCCCTTAAATTACAGGTCGATAGCTCTGTTGTCCATGGTGTCGAAGGTAATGGAAAAATTGGTACAAAATCAACTAAGTAATTACTTGGAGAAACATCATCTACTTTCGGATTCACACTCTGGATTCCAAAAAGGACACTCCACGAACACAGCACTCACTGACCTAATAGATCTTGTCTCCTTCCAGTTTGAGGAGGGCAGGGAGGTGGGTGCGGTGTTCATGGACTTGTCTAAAGCCTTCGACACTGTGGACCACTGGGTTCTATTTCAGAGACTGGAAAATTTGGGTTTAGACTTTGAAACAGGATGGTTTTCATCTTACTTATCAGAAAGATCACAATTGGTTCAACTTGAAAATGTAATTTCAAAACAGCTTAAAGTAATCAGAGGGGTACCACAAGGGCCCATATTGGGCCTGACCCTGTTTTTGGTTTATAGCTACTTATACTAAAATTAAATTATATGCTGATGGCACAGTTTTGCTAGCATATGGTGTAAACACTAGCAATGTTGAGAAGGGGCTTCAGGAAGATTTTTTAGGGTTAGAAAATTGATTACCCAATCAAAATTAGTACTAAATGGTAAAAAAAAAAAAAAATTATCTTTTCATCCCAGAAGGGTAAAAAGAACCAAAAACAGGAATTGAATATAAAAACAGAAAAACTGGAAATATTAGAACAGGTTCCCCATTATAAATATCTAGGGGTATGTGTAGACTAGGGATTGAAATATGATACCCACATAGAAGAACTAGTAAGTAAAGTCAATAGAAAATTTGGGGCATTTAGAAGAAACAGGTTTTGTACAGATGTTAGAATGTGGAAATCAATTGTAAATCAATTATTAATCCCTACAATAGATTATGGCAGCCATATATATGAGAAGGTGTCAAAACTTTCATTTAAGAAAGCTTGAAGTTACCTATAACAATTTAGCTAGGTTTACTTTACAGTGTGATTATAAAACTCACCATTGTGAAATGTATTTAACATTAGACTGGCTAACTCTCGAAAATAGGAGAAAATTGATAAGGGTTTTACAAACACATATATTATTACAGACAGGAGAACCAAAATATCGAAAGCATAAAATAGAGGAGAAAAGTGTTAAACATGATTATAAGCTAAGAGACAATGGGGGGGGGTCCCTCACAAGCCTAAGGTAAAAAAATCACTTCACTGTAATGACATTTAAGGCTGATATGTTTCAAACTGTCTGTTGTTAAATTCCATAAAAAAGAAACCAGGTTATTAATCATCAGTGGTTACTAAATATCTGAGAGAGGAATTGAAAGTAAGATGTGTGAGCAATAGGTGAAGAAGAAACATCCTAGTTTTTAAATCTGTAGCCTAAGTAGTAAAACGAGTTTTATGAATTGTATTGGAATACAAGTATATTCATTGTATGGTTAAAATCTTTGGAGACTGAAAGTGATTGTTGTAAATGTTTGTATTTGATGTAATTTTAAAGTCCTGTTGTCAGGACCGTCTTGAAAAAAGGCTTTGGCCTAAAGATGTGAAGCAAGAGCAATTCTTGAATAAAAATAAATCTTTTACTACTACTACTACACATACTGTAAAAAGCATGAGAGGCTAAGGCTAGAACAAATACAATGTTGATACTAAAATGGTCGATGGTCTACATGAACTAGAGTATCCCAACAGACTAAAGCAATTAGGTCTCATGTCCTTAGAGACAAGTCAAGCACGTGGAGATTTGTTGTTGATATATGACATTATGCAGGACGCTGTTTTGATGCGTGACTTGGGTATGGAATTTAAGGATCTTAAGACTGAAGAGGGCATCTGCTTCAAACTGCTGGCGGCTGAAATTGCCTGCTAGTCCATATAAACATCAAAAAGAAGTAGGACTACCATTTACTGGACTTGAGAGCATTGCTGGTGTGTGGGGGCTCGGGAGAGCCAGCAGTCAGTAAGCGAGCAGCCAAGGCGGGGCTAACCAACTTCAAAAGCCTGCGCCGCTTGCTGAGTGCAAGCGGTGGCGCAAGCATGAGTGGCTGTGCCACTCAGAAGAAATATTTTATGAAAGGTTTTGTTGTATTTAGCAGCGGGAACATTTGAATATTGCGTGAGGCTTGAGACATGCATGGTAAGTGTTCCATTATTATAAGTAAGAGTGTTGCTACTTGTTTGCAAATGCTGGTTTAGTTTGAAATTGGACTTACCACGCATGACCTGCCCTGCAGTATTGAAATAAAAAAGTATAATGTTTTTAAGTGGGCTTGGGCTAAGGCAGCTTTGTCTAAATTATATTTGATGTTATTGAAAATGATTGTATTTAAAATGCTAAGTAGTTCAGTGCTACTCTGTTTTTTGATGTTTGCCTCTATTATTAGAGTGAATAGAAATAAAATAGGTGCACACTGGCCAAATTTAGTTTCAGAGAAGCAGCTGAAATCTGCCAGAAGGAATGTTTTTACTAGAAATTGAGGGAGATTTAATTATTTTAACAATATTAAGATTTCCACTACAAATTCAACAAGGATAGTACCTGATTGTAAGGGGGCTTGCTTTATAATGCTGATGATTTTGGGAGGAGATATAGAATTGAATCCTGGCCCAGTAAATAAATTTTAATACATGTAAAGTAATGCATGATAATGCTCGTAGTGTGGTATCAAAAACTGATCAACTTGCCTTATTGGTAGTAGAACAAGATCCAGTTGTATTAGGATTGAGTGAGACTTGGTTATCAAACAAGATTGGGGATAGCGAATTAACTTTACCAAACTACCAATTGTTTAGATCAGATAGTGATAAAAGGGGTGGGGGTAATGTTTTATGTTAAAAATGAGGTAGGTTATGTGGAACTTCTTCTAAAGGGGAGTGAGAATAATATTGAATATTTGGTAGTATATGTGGATAGATTTAAGTCAGCTTTTGCAGTGGTGTATTCTCCTCCTAAATCAAGTCTGGTATTTAACTGAAGAAGTACTAAATAAGATTTGTGGTTGTATAGGGGATAGGTCCATAATCTTAATTGGAGACATGAATTGTGACTGGTTTAAGCCTAGAGGTAGGAAATTAAAAGAGATAGCTTCAACTCTGGGACTAATACAGCATATTAAAACACCAACTCGGTATACTAATACCAGGACAGAAGGAACTATACTGGATCTGATATTTACAAATTATTTTATAGATATTAAACATAGAACATAGAAACATAGAGTTTGATGGCAGATAAGGACCACTTGGCCCACCCAGTCTGCCCATTAATCTACCTATTGGATAAGCTGCAGATTCTAGTTAACCAACAGCCTACTTCCTGCAACCCCCACTATAATTGCCTTATGTCTGTCCCATGCATGTTTGAATTCCCCCACTGTTTTAGACCCCACAACCTCTCCAGGAAGGCGGTTCCATGCGTCCACCACTCTGTCCGTGAAAAAGAATTTCCTCACATTACCCCTGAGCTGTCCCCCCTCTAACATTAAATTGTGCCCCCTTGTTCTTACACATCTCTTTTTCTGAAAGATGCTACCCTCCTGGACTTTGTTGATTCCCTTGAGGTACTTAAAAGTTTCTATCATGTCCCCCCATCCCTCCTTTCATCAAGGGTATACATATTAAGCTCTCTCAGTCTCTCTTCATATGGTTTCTGATGTAGACCCTCATATGGAGGCTTTGGGAACTTTACCACTGTATCTTAGTGACCATAATCCAATATGGGTTGTGGTAACAAAACAGACTCGGTGTTTGGTGGAACGACCAAGCAATAATAAGAAAAGTGATACGTGGAATTTCTCTGAACAGAGATTTCTGCAGAATATAGCAATGAAAATTGGGAAAGATGTAAGTTAGTACCAGAATTGGACCAAGCAGTGGAATATTTTTCTACTACTTTTCGTACAATTTGTGATAATCATGCACCAAAAGTTAAATCTCGCGATAAACATGCTCGGTTACCATGGATTAATGAAAAGATTTTGAAAAACATTAAAGTAAAAAATAGGTTGTGGAAAAAGGCTTTAAAATCTAAATTAGTCTCTGATTGGGAGTTGTTTAAAGTTAAGCGTAATGCATGTAAGCATCTTATAAAGAAGACTAGGGCACATTATTACAGAAACAAGATGGACTGTAATTCTGACCCTCTGACCCACATAAGTTTTGGCATACTATAAATCATTTAACAAATCCAGGTAAATACGGAGCACAATTAAATCTAAATTTACAGATTGGGGCAAATTTAGTTGATAAACCAGAAAGTACTTCTGAGGCCCTGAATAACTTCTTTATAGATTTACCAGGATGTACTGAGTTGGGAGGCTTCACACATGGTGATATACCTATGCAATCAGAAAATTTGCCTTGTTCACCACCATTTAGATTTCAGGCTTTGAAAATATCAGAAGTATGTAGGGAATTGAGGTCTATAAACGTTCATAAATCAGTAGGGCCAGATGAAATTGAGGGTAGATTTCTTAAGTTAGCAGCAGATTTTGTAGCTCCAATTGTAGCTTATATCTTTAATTGGAGTCTACAGTCTGAATACTTTCCTATATCTTGGACAGAAAGCGAGATCATCCCCATTCATAAAGGGGGTGATACTGCAGAAATGAATAATTATCGGCATATAGCCCTACTCTCTATATTGTCTAAGTGTCTGGAAAAATGTGTTAACAGGCAGATTTCCGAACACTTGGACAAGTATGGACTGTTGACACCCCATCAATCAGGGTTTAGAAAGGGCCACTCTACAACTACGGCATTGTTAGAGTTTAAACATTTGGTTTGTGCTTCTTTAAATTTGGGTATGGAAACAGCTGTTATATTTGTGGACCTGTCCAAGGCCTTTGACCTGGTGAGCCACTCCCTTCCACTGGATAAATTAAAAGATATAGGTATAGTCGATGGACCCAGAAATTGGATAAAATCCTATTTAACAGGATGTACTCAGAGGGTGGAGGTCTCACAGACATTGTCTACATCTAGAAATGTTAGTAGAGGAGTTCCACAGGGGTCCATTTAAGACCATTGTTATTCCTCTTGTTTAATAATGACCTTCCCCAGGTGATAAGGCATTCAGCCGTAAGGCTATATGCAGATGATATTGCGATCATCACCTCCAGAAGTTCTGTTTTGGATCTTCAACAAAAACTTCAAACAGATTTTACCAGGGCAGAGGAGTGGCTCACCAGGTCAAGGCTCCTGATGAATGTTAAAAAAAACCAAAATTAGTGTATTTTTCAAATAAGAAATTAAAATCTCAGATTCATATTGTTATATACACAAATAAACCTATAGAACAGGCGGATAGTTATTGTTATTTGGGGGTGACTTTTGATTCTTTGATGACCTTTGACACCCATGTAAATAACAATATAAAAAATGTGACCAAGAAATTAGGAGCTTTAAGATGAACCACTAAATGTTTACAACTTAAGGATAGGAAAAAAGTGGCCGAACAGTTGATTATGCCAACCCTGATGTATGGGGATTTTATTTATAGAACAGCGAGTAAATATCAGTTGAGTAGATTGGATAGGGTGCAACACACAGAATAGCTAGATATGTTCTGCAGTGTTCATATTGAACCCATCATTGTGATATGTTCACAAGATTGAATTGGCAGTCTTTAGAAATGATTTCTCAAAAAAATTGGTTAATATTGATACATAAATATAAGATATTCTTCCCCGGACATTATATTACACAAATATTTTTTTCCTAAAGTTAGTAAAGGAAAGTATGAGCTATTAAGATCTGTGCATAGACATAGAGTCTGTTCGATAAAAATCTATAATAAATATGGTAATAGTTCCATTCAAAGTCAGACAGCTAAAGTATGGAATATCGTACCCCCTCCAATAAGATCTTTAGAAGACTACACAATTTTTAAAAATGAAATTTTGTAACTTTGCAAAACAGAGTGTAATTGTATATGATTGTCTGGTTGGGGTGTTTTATTGTGTAATTTTGTATTTTTTCCTTTGTATTTATGTTTTAATGTAGTTTTTGGATATTGTTTATTCTGTATTTTATGTATTTTGTATTTATCTTGAGTAATGTTATATGTTATATGTTTAGATGCAACTTAGCGAGTCATACACAGGACTATCTTGAGAACAGGATTGTATAATCCTAATGATAAGAATCTCCTGTATAAAAATAAAGTTTTTATCTATCAAATAAAAGGGAAGCGTTATAGACTCAGTATGAGAAAGTATTTTTATACAAATAGAATGGTTAAGCTATGGAATGATCTACCCCTGGAGGTGATTACTGGTGACAGTAAACACTCTTTCAAGCATAGATTAGATAAATACAATCTTTCAGGTGCTATTCTAAGGTGTTTCTTATAATGGAAGCATAATGGGCCACTGCCATCTCATTTCTACAAGATCCTTAGTATGAACCTTTAGTATGAAATCATGGAAAGAGCAGAACCAAACCACACAAAAACACATATCCTGGGTTTTTAGGAGGTCAGACTTTGGGAAAATGGGGAAATGCTTGAAAGAGACACTAATGGGAATGGGGAGAGAGTCGGTGTGGGAGAACAATGGGCAATATTTAAAACAGGGATTACAAGAGCAACAGAATTATGCATTAAGCAGGTTAGCAAGGGGAAAAGGAAGAGACGGCCATTATAGTTTTCCAAGGAGGTAGCGGAGAAAGTGAAAGCCAAAAAGATTGCATTCAGGCAATACAAAAAGACACAGGCAGAAGGGGATAGGGAGAACTACCAGGAGAAACAAAGGGAGATAAGGCAGTAGGTAAGGGAAGCCAAAGTTCAGACAGAAGAGCACATGGCAAAATCAGTGGGCAGAGAGGACAAAACCTTTTACATGTACATAAGTGAAAAAAAGGACAAAGGGAGGAATAGTGAGACTGGAGGGGAGGACAGGGGTTGCATGGAGGATGACAACAGTAAAGCTGACATACTGAACAGATATTTCTGCTCAGTCTTTACTGAGGAAGAGGAGGGTAATGAGCTTGAAGGGAGTACAAGGGGTGGGAACGGGGCAGAAATGGAGACAAGTACCTTTACACAGGAAAGCGTCCTAAAGGAACTGGAAGGAATAAGAGTCGATAAAGCAATGGGGTGCACTCCAGGATCCTAAAGGAACTAAGAGAAGTGCTGGCTGAACCACTGGCAATCCTGTTTAGCTGATCACTGGAAACTGGGGAGGTAACCAAAGACTGGAGGACAGCAGATGTAGTCCCCTTATACAAAAGCGGGAACAAAGAGGAAGCGGGGAACTACAGACCCGTCAGCCTGACCTCGGTAGTGGGGAAGATCATGGAAGCACTACTGAAGGAGATATTGGAGGAACATCTGGTTGCCAATGGACTACAGGATCCAAGGCAGTATGGTTTCACTGGGGGGAGGTCATGCTAGACCAAACTCATTGAATTTTTTGACTGGGTGATAAGGAAGGTGGATCAGTGGAAAGCAGTGGACGTAGCCTATCTGGACTTCAGCAAGGCCTTTGACACTGTGCCACATAGAAGGCTATTAAACAAACTGTGAAATATGAGAGTGGGCAGGACAGTAGTGTGGTGGGTGGCTGGGTGGCAGGACACAGAGGATGGTGGTAAACGGGTGGCACTCTACACAGGGAAGAGTGACCAGTGAGGTACCACAGGGATCAGTGCTGGGACCAGCCCTATTCAACATCTTTATCAGTGACATTGCGCAGGACCTAGAAGGCAGAATTTCCCAGTTTGCTGATGACATGAAGCTCTGTAACAGAGTGGACATGCCAGAGGGTGTAGACAGAATAAGGAGGGACCTGCAGAAGCATGAAGAATGGTCAAGGGTTTGGCAGTTGAAATTCAACGCAAAGAAGTGCAGGATAATGCATGTGTGGCACAAAAACCTGGATACAACATATCAGTTGGGAGGTGAGGATATAGCATGCACCAAGCAGGAAAGGGACCTTGGGGTTATTATCTCTGATGACCTCAAGGTAGGGAAACAGAGCGACAAGGCAGCAGGTAAAGCAAATAGGATGCTGGGATGCATAGGCAGGGGCATCACCAGCAGGAAAAGGGAGGTCATAATTCCACTGTACAAGACACAAGTGAGGCCTCACCTGGAGTACTATGTACAGTTCTGGAGACCTTACCTACGTAAGGACATAGACAGGTTCAGAGGAGGGCAACAAAGATGGTACAGGGATTGTATCACAAGTCCTATGAGGACAGGCTGAAGAACTTGAATATGTACTCCCTGGAGGGAGAGAGGGGATATGATAGAGATATACAAGTACCTTACAGGGAGGAAGAGGGTGCAGGAATACACTATTTTCCAATGAAAAACATGTTCCAGGACTAGAGGGCATGGGATGAAGTTGGAGGGAGGGAGATTCAGAGGAAACATGAGGAAGAATGTCTTCACAGAAAGGGTGGTGGACAAGTGGAACACCCTGCCAGAGGAAGTGGTGGGGGCTGAAACAATCACAGGATTTAGGAATGCATGGAATAGACATAAGGGAATCCTGGAGGTCAGGAGCAAGGGGCAACAGACTTCTAGAAAAACGTAAAGGGAACTTACAAGCTCAATTGGGCAGACTGGGTGGACCATAGGCCCTTATCTGCTGACAGTGTCTATATATCTATGTCCTGCAACAAGTGTCTCTTCAGAGCATATGTTTAGTACTGCCGGCAGTATTGTCACAGACACCAGAAATAGGTTGCTGCCAGAAAATGTACACGCTAACTTTTATTAAAGTCGATAAGGCAAGATTTTCATATTCCCTACAAGAGTGTACAAGCTGATCCTGAAGTGATTGATGTTTTGGATGCTGATGATGACAACTCAGATGGAGGTGGCTAGTAAACAGTAATACTGTGTGGGACAGGGGCGGGTCTCTCTGGGCAAAAAAGGAAACTTAACAGACTCTGCTGAAATTGAAATTTATTTATTTTATTTAGCTTTTGTTTACCGGGTAAGTGGATTGGTTGTCTCTCTCCTCTCTCGATCTACTATTATGGACCATATAGTTATATCCACAACATTCACCGTTTTAGTGGCAAACTGCTTTGTACTAGGGCCTAAAGTCAGCATGTTTTTTTCAAGAGAAGTTTAACATCAGTGGGAACAGGCCCACATTTGACATGAAAGGAACACTGTGACTGTCAACCCTTTTTGTATCACATTATTTCTAGTTGACATGAAAACCCATATTTTTGGATTAACTTTCTGTACACTGTCCCTTAAACATCGTGTGGCAACTGCTGCAGCTACATTAAATGTTCTGTAAGATATTACGTGTTGAGAAAACCACTTTTTTCTTTATGTGATTGAAATACACATTTTACTTCTGTATAAACTGGCCAGCTGATGCATTATGTTAGAAAGTTGCATGTATTACTTCAGTTTGCCAACATGAGTGTTGGTATATATGTATGCATTATCTTAGAAAATTTTATGTATTATTTGCCAACAAGAATGATTGGTATATATTTTTTATTAAAATATCTTGACTAACTACATTATGATATAATCTGTGGTGCACCAGTTCCACATGTTGCGGCTGTAGTGCCTTGATTTTGTTATACAAACTTTCTTTCAAACATAGCAACTTTCAATTTACATATTTAAAAGAGACAGCAGCAAATAGGAGGTTAGGTAATATCCTTACATTTTTTTCATATTTCATGGTGATGAGAAATAACTGAATATGTGTGTGTATATATATATTTATATATATATATATATATATATATATATATATATATATATATATATATATATATATATATATGTATAACTGAGTACTGTGGCATTTTGGTTTGGTCTGCCACTAAAAGACCCTTACCTTCTCTCTGGTCTGCCAGACCTATCTGTTACTGCTGGCGAGGACCCCTTGCTGGTACCGAATGAACTGAGTCTGGTGCATAAAATAATGAATAAAGAGTTGTTTATTCAGAGGCAGCAGTAGGCACATCTTCTCTACAAGAGAGTCAGACTCTGACTGACTAGCTCTCTGACAGGCATACATGGCACTGCCAGGCAGTGCAACAAATGGTTACGTGCAAGTTTTAAGTGCTCTTAAAGGGTGGCAGCTAGCATTGAACCCCATGCTTAATGTGTACTTCACATCACTCCTGGGGTCATGAAAGTGAGTACCACTTGAACAAGCAATAACACACTATAAACAATTTCTAAGAAATTTTAAAGCAAAAAAAACATGTTGAAGCATTTCAAGGCATTACACATTTATAACTCAACAGTACTCCACTGCATGGACCTGGACTACACGGTGACCACTCATAGTAGAACCAGGGGATGGGGGGCACCTTGGCATCTTGAAGCTTGGTCAGGGCGACAAGTGCTACAGTGCAGGGAAGGGGAGGAAGGGGAGCAGCTGGAGGATACCCAAAATTCAGGATAACACTTTAACAACAATTACAGAACAATCAAAAACCTATGGAACGATCTATTAGAAAGGGCATTCCCAGAAGAAAAAAACATTAGTGCAGGTATGTAGTACCATAGCAACAGATGCAATGCGGTACAAGAACATTTACTGCTAAACAGTTAAAGACAGAGACTACCACCAGAGAATTTGGTCCCAAAACACACCGAGTCCGGTTAACAAAAGTTCAAGACCTCCATCAATTTTTCTGGTCAGTGGGAATGGAGGCATGTGTGGCTTGCACCAGTTCCTGACAGGATGAGTTCAGGTAGTTAAACACGACCCAGGAGTTCTGTGCGCTGTCAAATCCACACCATTTTACTCGGTAAGTCCAGGATCCATTTGTGTACTTCTTTCTTAAGATCTTCTCGTTCTAACCCCAGGAATCCACTAATATTATTACTTCAAACAACATAAAGTCTTGCTGTATTCTGACAATATGCAGTTAGTCCCAGCACTTGAACTGCCCTGTAGAGGAAAGGGTTAACTCTATGCAGAAGCATAGAACATTGAGCTCGAGCTCGGTTCAAACCTCTGTGTGCTGCACTTCAAAGTGTAACCATCAAATTCTTTACTCCACCTAACTGAACAGTCGCTCCAGAGATTGCTCCTTCGCTTGTCGGTTCGGTCCTAGTAAAACTTCGGTTTTATACTCTTTTTTTTGTCTTTATTTTTTCGGATCAGCTCTCTGTCTGTTGTACAGTAAGTGTTGTAGGTAGTGGACTTTAGTTTAATTACTGTTTCTTTCTGTTTATTCTGTGTGGAAATTGCAAAGTCTGTCAATCGGTCCGGTTAGGAACCGATTGTGTTGCTTTATTTTACTTCTTTAATTTCTTAGTGTGAGGGACCGGTCCCTATCGGTTTAAAAAAAACCTTAATTTTTAGATGTTTTTTTCCACATCCCGTAACACGGTTGGTAACCGATGGGGGGGGTCCTTGCCTGGCTTTAAAGCTGCTAAAGGGTAAGTGGTTAGGATGGCTACGTCTGAGAAACCCAAGAGAAAAACTGGGCCCACTGAGTTTCAACACTGTAGTGAGTGTGGGGATGCCTTTGCTAAGACAGAAACCTCACACAACTTATGTTTACTGTCCGGGGTTTGACAACCTCGATTCAGACTGCCAAATTTGTAAAAATTTTTCCGACACCCTGGACAAGAGATTGGGTAGGCTTAGGGAAAAAGTGGTGGAGAAGTCCGTTGATCTGGATGGCCAGCCAGGTTCAGTTCCGACCAAACCTGAGGGAGTGCCCACTGACCTAGGCAATACTTCCTCGGGCAAAAGGAGAGCCAATCCTGAGGGGTTGGTTCCATCAAAGAAGAAGAGAAAATCATCTGGTTCGGATCCAGAACCGCAACGTCCAACCACTGCGGAGATAACCAGAGCAATACGTATTGTGGAATCACTCCATATGGTTCCATCCGATCTGGCACCTCTTGGTAGGCACTCAGTTCGGTCAGTTCCTCCGGTTCTGGAGTATTGTCCAGATGAATATTATGAACCGGATTTGGAGGGGGAGGAAGGTTACGAAGATGACGATGATGGTGTGGAAGGTCTGGATGAGCCCATTGAACCGGACAGCTTCCCAGACAGGCCTTCTAATGTTTCCCCTCCCAGGCTTTGAGTCCCCATCCCACTATTTGTTCTACAAAAAGTGGCAGAGACCTTCCAGCTCCATCTAGTTGAAGCTGTTGAGGAACAAGAGGAGCCTGACTTTGTAGAAATGATGGACATCCCAGAGTCCAAAAGACTGTCTATTCCCCTCCATAAATCTTTTGGGAAACGGACCCAAAAAATTCTCCAAACACCAAATTCTTTACCTCCTGTGGACAAGAGAATGGACAGAAGGTATATGCTGTCAGGCTCAGGTACAGAGTTCTTGTTCCAACAATGCAGCCATGTTGGGGTCGTGTAGGCTGTAGCCTGTGACAAGGCTAATATACCTTTGGCTTCACCCCCCCACCCAGATAAAGACTCTAGGAAGGTGGATGCTATGGCCAAAAAACAGTACTTGGCATCCTCCTTGGGACTCAGGCAGGCAAACTATATGGCCTATACAGCCAGATACCAGAAGTCCAGATGGGATACTGTTCTGGAACTGGCTAAACATGCTTCCCCCAGCTAGCCAAAGAGCTGGAGGAGGTGGCTGCTGATGGAATTGAGGCATCTAAGCTCCAATTTCATGCTGCTGCTGTGGACTCAAATGGTGTGTCATCACAAGTCATGGCTACATCTGTGTCTCTTTGGAGATTTGCTTGGCTCAGATGTACTAGCCTCTCACAGGACACCCAGTCTAAGGCCATGAATTTCCATTTGGTGGGTAATTCTCTGTTTGTGGAGCAGACAGAATTACATGAAAAAGATGGATGAATACAGGATCATCTACAGGAGTGCACAGGCCAAGGAAAGGTAGGCAACTCCTCAGAAGCAGCAGTCTAGGGGCAGGGGCAGGCCTTTTCACAGGTCTTTCTACCAGACACAGGCCTCCTTTCTTCTCCTTTTCCTCAGAGGGGGTTCTTCAGAGGGGGAAGCAGAAGGGGGATGAGCAGGGCTGCATCCTCCTCTCTGTCTAAGGCTCGTGCCAAGCAGACACCCTGATGTATCAGCCAGGGTCGACTCCCCTATTCCAGTAGGAGGCAGGCTGGCTTACTACTTCCAGGCCTGGAAGTCTGTTACTTCAGACAAGTGGGTCCTGGAGGTAGTAAGCTAGGGACTGGCCCTGAGCTTCAAAAAATTTCCAAAGCTGAGGGTCAGGTCTTTTTCACCTGCAAACATCTCCGAAACCATTGCCCTAGAGGCAGAGGTTTCTTCTCTGCGGGCTATCAGAGCCATAGAGAGAGTTCCTGCTCCACACAGGGGCAAGGGTCTGTACTCCAGATATTTCCCTACCCTAAAAAAGACAGGGGAGTGGCGTCCCATCCTAGACCTAAGATACTTAAACAAGCACTAGTCAAGCCAAGATTCAAAATGGTGACTCAGGGAGTAATTCTTCCCTCTCTGAGGCTAGGGGTTAGCCTCCCTGGACCTCAAGGATGCCTACTTTCACATTCCCATCATGTGCTCCCACAGAAGGTACCTCAAGTTCGAATTGCCTTCAGGCCATTATCAGTTCAGAGCAATGCCCTTTGGGCTAACATCAGCTCCAAGGGTGTTCACAAAATGTCTAGTAGTAGTAGTGGCCTTTCTAAGGAGACAAAACATTTCCATTTTTCCAAACCTGGACAACTGGCTTATTGTGGGGCAGTTTCCAGACCAAGTCAAGTCAAACCTGCAAGTGACACAACAATTGCTCACTTCTCTGGGATGCCTCCTCAGTCTTCCAAAGTCAGTTCTTGAGCCCTTGCAACTCCTGACCTTCACAGGGATAGAGTTGGACACTGTCCAAGCAAAAGCTTTTCTTCCTCTGGCAAGGGAAAAGGCCCTTACAGATCTGGCTTCTTCTTTCCACCTTCTGGTGTCTCGAACAGCAAGACATTTTCTTCAGCTCCTGGGTCACATGGCAGCTTCCACTGCAGTGGTGCAGGGAGCCAGATTTCAGATGAGGGACATTAAGTTCCATCATAGGTCCTTTTGGTCTCAGAAAAAAGATCCTCTAACCAAACTGATTCCAGTGACTCAGACTCTGATCCAAGCTCTCCAATGGTGGTTGGATCAGGACAATCTCAGACAAGGAGTCCCATTCATCAGCCAGACTCATTCAGTGGTGTTAACCACAGATGCTTCTCTCCTGGGATGGGGAACTCACTTGGGAGCCCTCCCAGCACAAGGAGTGTGGTCCCCTCGGGAGTCTCTACTTCATATCAATCTTCTGGAGCTCAGGGCAGTATACCTGGCTCTTCAAGCTTTCTTGGATTCAGTACAGAACAAGGTGGTTCAGGTCAGGACAGACAACACCACCACCATGTGGTACATCAACAAGCAGGGAGGCACTTGGTCTACGACCTTGTGCACGGAAGCCATGAAATTATGGTCTCTGGCTTATTCCCTGCAGACATCTCTGGTAGCAGTCCACCTTCCAGGGAAGGACAATGTGCTAGCAGATGCTCTGAGCAGGATATCCCAGGGCCATCACGAATGGTTCCTGGATCCCTTGGTGTTGAATGTAATTTTCTCAAGATGGGGCATTCCAGAGATAGATCTCTTTGTAGCTCCAGACAATCAGCTCTCTCTCTCTCTCTTGCAGACCCCCAGTCATGGGTTCAGTTTCCCTGGATGCTCTGTTTCTGGATTGGGAGGGCAAACTCCTGTATGCCTTTCCTCCATTTCCTCTGTTGTTCAAGGTTCTGGTCAAGATAACCTCACAATCATGCAAAGTGATCCTGATTGCACCAGACTGGGCCAGGCAGCCTTGGTACCCTCTATTGATGTCCCTAGCAGTCCATCTTCCCCTACCTCTTCCCAAGAAACACAATCTGTTAACCTCCTCTCAGGGGAGGATATGGTACCCCAACCTTCAGTCTCTCAACCTCAAGGCTTGGCTCTTTGAAGAGTTAGAGCATGCAAGTCTGCATCTGTCTCAGGGGGTTCTGGATATTCTTAAAGCCTCTTGAAAACCTGCCACCAGAAAAACTTATAATTCCAAATGGAAAAGATTCAGCATTTGGTGTTCCAATAGGGATGTCTTACCAGATACTGCTGATTTGGCTACAGTTCTGGATTATATGGTTCATCTTAATGGTTTAGGCCTCAGTCCAGCCACTCTGAAAGTACAGTTAGCAGCTGTCTCTGCATTCCTGTCAGTGGGGAAGGCTTCCTCCCTGGCATCTCACCCTGTTTTCTGTAAGTTCTTTAAAGGTTTGCTCCATACCAACTCTCCCTTTAAGGACCCTACCCCTGCTTGGGATCTTCATGTTTGCATTGCTCAGCTTATGCAAACCCCTTTTGAGCTTTTGGCTTCAGCAGAACTTAAGTACTTGACTTGGAAAACTGTGTTCCTGGTAGCTATCACTTCTGCCATGGGTATTAGTGAATTACAAGCTCTGTCAGTGGAGTCTGATTGTATCTCTTTCCATAGAGATAAGGTGGTCCTTAGAACCAACAGGATGTTTTCACCCAAGGTGGTTTCATATTTTCATCTGAACCAGTCCATGTCTCTTCCTGTGTTCTTCACTGATGATTCTTCTTGAGGAGAGAGAAGATTACACAGTGTGGATGTTAAGAGGGCACTTAGCTACTACATTGAGCGTACTAAGGCACTGAGGTTTGACTGTCCTCAGTTGTTTCTCACTTATGGTGAAGTGGGAAAGGGTAAACCTGCTGCTAAGAGAACTATTGCCAGGTGGATTGTCTCTTGTATACTATTCTGCAATGAAAAGCTAGGCAAAATACCCCCCTCAGGCTTGAGGTCTTATTTGACTAGAGGTACAGCTGCATCTCTGGCTGCTGCCAGAAATATACCCTTACTAGAAATATGCAAAGCAGCCACCTGGAAAACAGTCCATACATTCACCAAGCATTACTCTCTGGATATCCAGGCTAGGAGCGATGCTAGGTTTGGTACAGCAGTACTGCAAAGCCTATTCCCAGAATAAGTTCGCTACCCTCCTCCTTGGAGGTATTGCTTGGTAGTCTGCATATGTCAGAATACAGCAAGACTTCATGTTGTTTGAAGAAAAAATTACTCACTTTAGTAATTGTGTTTCTTCTAATGGAGTCTTGCTGTATTCTGACCTCCCTCCCTGCCTCCCCTCTCAGAACCTAGTTTTTGGAAAGTGAGTTGGCAGGTACAGTGTTGCACCTCAGGGGTGTACCTCTTTCCCTCCCTCTTAGGAGTGGGATATTTGTTTTATTGTTGTTGCTTTATGTTCATATATTCTTTCACTACCTTTGTTCTTGGGTTCTTGACTTGAGTCTTTTGGACCTAGGTTGTTGCCTTGTGGCTTAAAGTTAAACAATTTCCATACTTAAGTAGTTAGTTTGTTCATAAGAATCTGACGGTTACACTGATAAGTATCAGAGACAAGGGTCTGAAAACCGAGCTCAAGCTCAACGTTCTATGCTTCTGCATAGAGTTAACCCTTTCCTCTCCGGGGCAGTTCAAGTGCTGGGGCTAACTGCATATTGTCAGAATACAGCAAGACTCCATTAGAAGAACTGACATTACTATGGTGAATAATTTTTACTTCTTGCAGTGCTCCTTTAAGCCAGCACTGCCCCGGAGCCAAATGGAATGTCATGCTAATGATGGAATCTTTAGCTCGTGCATTCAATTCAAAAACTGCCCAGTGTAACTGACTACACTCTAACCTCAGATTGCTTTTCTCCACTGCAAAATGTAGACACCCTGGAGATCTTCTCTCTGTCAAGAGCAATTCCTGAAGCGCACTGAACAAAACAACTTTTAAGTAGTTTTGTTTAATTTTTCATTAACTGCCTAGTTTAATTGTTATATTAGCTTTTTTTCCTCAGAGCTTAAAGTTAGCGTAATCTGTCTCTTTGTTCCGGTTCCCCGTGGTTCCTGTGAACCGAGAGGCAACCGATTCCCTTCTTTCCTAAATCGGACCTTTTTTTTTTTTAGGGGTTCTTATTTTATTTCTGTGTTTTTTTTTCCGTAAACTTGTCTCTTTTGAACAGACTTTTCTCGGTTCCCTGGGCTGTTCTTCGGTTCTGGATCTGATCGGAACTGATACATTTGTTTTTTTCTCGGTTACTGAACCAACCGCAAATAGTTAACTTGCATATATTTTTGTCGGTTCTCAGTTCCTGTTTTCTTTTAAAATGTCAGATAAGCCTAAAGAAAACAGGACCTCCTGGGTTTAAAATTTTTTTGAAGTGCTCTGAAGTGTCTGCAAAGGCAGACAAACATGATTTATACTTGGTCTGCTTTGGGCAACTGCATTTTTTTGTGGATTGTGAGATATGTAAGTCTTTCCCTGATAAAACAATAGAAAAATGTAAGGAAAAGCTGAAAAGAAAGTTGGAGGAAGGGTCCATGGGCTCTAACCAGTCCACCCTCTCTAAATCCTTGGCTATTCCTTCCAGGGCCTCAAAAACCACCCCTGATATGGGTGAGGGCTCTGGCAAAAGAGGCAATAGACCAGCTGACTCTCCGGTGCCTGCCAAAAAACTCAAGAAGACAAAACACACTGACACCCCAGCTGAAATGCCTCAAGGGGTCCCTCAGGTGCCTGTACCTGCTCCAATGCCTGCTGAACTAACCCAAGCTCTGGCTTTACTACAAGTGCTGCAGGGCTTACTACTCTCAAAGCAGCCTGTGGCTACTCTGGTTGAAAAAAACCCTATTTTTGTCTCTCCTTTAGCTACTGATACAGTAGAGTTTGAGGAGAATGTTCAGGCAGAGGAGGGTATTGAACCCGAGGTCTCTCCAAAACAGGAGTTTGGCTCTCCTCTCAGACCCACAGAGGATTTCTCCTCTGGTTTTTCCTTTGTCAGGAAGATGGCGGAAACCTTGGATCTACAAACTGCAGAAGAGATCCAGGATGAGGAAGAAGCCCAATATATGGAGCTTATGGGGCTGACACCCACTAGAAGGCTCCTTCTGCCCATGTATAAGTTTTTCAAGAAAGTTGTCCTTGAAATTCTTAAGACTCCAAATACTGTCACACCCACTGATAAAAAGTGTGATTAAAAAATACCAACTTGAGAGGTCAGGGGATGAGTTTTTATTTACTCACCCTGACCACCAGGGGATTGTACAGCAGGCTGCCTGTGAAAAGGCAAAAACTCCCTTGTCCTCTCACGCCCCTAAGAAGGACTCAAGAAGGATAGATAGCATGGCTAAAAAAAGGTACCTTTTGGCTTCCCTGGCAGTTCGCCAAGCCAGCTACCAAGCTTATGCAGCCGTCTACCAGAAGGCTGTTTGACAGTCCATCTTGGATAGTGTAGAGGCTAACCCCTTCTTAACAATTTCGGAGTTAGTGGATACTGCAAAACTGGGCTTGGAGGCTAGCAAGTATCAGTTCCAAATGTCAGCTGATACGAATGACACAGCTGCTCGATGGATGGCAGGTACTATAGCCTTGAGAAGATTTGCCTGACTGAGAGCTACTAATCTCACCCAGGACACCCAGAGTAAGGCTATGGATTTCCCAGTCGAGGACCACTCACTCTTTGGTGCCCAGACTGAAGCATAGAGTGTATTAAGAAAGTAGATGAGTATAAAGCTATTTTCCGCAGTAATTCTACCAGGGAGAGACCTTCGCCTTCCACTTCAACATATGGAAGGGGAGGCAGTGGTAAGTCCTCTTTTAGGAGGCCTTTCTTTCAAGTGCAGGCTGTGCCACAAAAGCAGTACCAGTCACAGCAGGGTGGTTTTTATAGAACCAGAGGCAGAAGGGGTTCTAGGTGAGGATACCAATCTGCATAACCTCAGCAACAAACAAAACAAATCCCCTGACTTTTCCTTCCAGGTTGCTGCTCCATCTCCTGTAGGGGGCAGACTGACTCATTACTTTCAGGAATGGCTGAAAATCATCACTGACAGGTGGGTTCTGGAAGTAGTGAGTCAGGACCTGTCCCTATGTTTCAAATCCCTTCCTCCTCCTCCAAGCTCAAGGCAGTTCAGAGCAATTCCTTGCACAGAAAGAAAACTGCTGGAACAGGAGGTTCAGGCCTTACTTCTAGCAAGGGTAGGAGGGCCTGTCCCCCTCCCCAGCTAAAAAGGGCAGGGGTTTTATTCAAGATATTTTCTAAGAACAAAAAAGAATGGAGAGTGGCAGCCTATACTAGACCTCAGACTGCTAAACAGGTACCTGGTAAAACCCAAGTTCGAGATGGTCACATTGGCCGTGATTCTGCCAACTTTGCAGAAAGGAGACTGGCTAGCCTCCTTAGACCTAAAGGATGCATATTTCCATATTCCCATAATGGAGTTGCACAGAAAATATCTGAGATTCAGACTTCCCTTGGACCACTATCAGTTCTCAGCACTTCCCTTTGGGCTCACCTCTGCACCAATGTTTACCAAGTGCATGGCAGTAGTGGTGGCACACCTAAGAAGACTAGATGTTTCAGTTTTTCCCTACCTGGACGCTTGGATAATCATGGAAAAGTCTCACCTGCAGGTGAATGAGCACCTTCAGGTAACCCAAGATATGTTGCACTCCCTGGTATTCCTTCTCAGCATTAAAAAGTCAGTCCTCTTGCTCCACGCTGATGACCCGGGTTTGGGAACAGACTCAAGCCACCGGGGGTTGGCTGGGGGGAGAAGGATCGAGTGCCCAATGGTTTGCTCTCCTTCTCAGGGGAGGGATGGGGAGTTAGCCTCACTGCTCTACTGCCACCACCTGGGGATCTCAGGGGGTGCCAGTGCGGTCAGGGACAACAAAGGGGTTGATGCTAGCAGAGGACAGGAGCGGACACATGTCTCAGCATGCATCAGCTCGTTGGTCCTCATTGCATGCTGACATCAGGGGAACCAGAAAGAAAGAAAAATCCCCCAGACAGTCCTGGCGACGATCCTCCACTCTGCTCCCATGATGCTAAAGGGGCAGACTCTGTTGTGTGTGTGTGTGTGTGTGTGTGTGTGTGTGTGTGTGTGTGTGTGTGTGTGCATGCTTCCCTGATGTCCGAGGAAGGTAGGGAGGCCTTGCTTGCCTTGCCTGTGGGGTTAACCGGGGACTTGAAAGTAGAATTGAGGTGGCGTGCACTCTAGGGGCAGGCTCCTCAGTAGGTTGGAAAGTGGATGCCTGGGAATCTGAGAGATAGGAGGGTCTGGGGGCTGTAGGATAAACACAGAGTAAAAAAAAAAAGTCAGTCCTGACTCCTGTGCAGGTACTGCAGTTCATAGGTGCAGAACTAAACACCATACTGGGAAGGACTTTCCTCCCTCAGGAGAGGGCAGAAGGCAATCAGCTTTTGGAAAGCTCATTTGTCCTGGGCAAGCCAAAGCCAGCAAGACAGTTTCTACAATTGTTAGGCCACATGGCTTCAGCAACAAGCACAGTCATGGGTGCCAGGTTTCGAATGAGAGATGTTCAATTCTACATCAGGACACATTGGTGCCAAAGGTGGGACTCTCTTATCAAAACCCATACCAGTAACAAGGAGAGGAGCACTGGAGAGGTCTTTACTGATTCTGTCAGGGGAGGTAATAATATTAGTGGATACCACTGGAAGAAACAAGATTGTTACAGGTGAGCAATTTTTTCATTTGGTACACTGGTGCATGACTCACACTTGTGATCTCTATGCCAGGGCACACTAGCTCATGCTCAATGGTCGACTAAAATATCAATCCTGCCTTCTGGCCAAAAAGATCTGTCTTGGTCAGCTACCACCAGGAGTTCAGCAACTTCTGGTTCCCAGCAGTAATCCACAGCATACCCGTAACTCCAAACACCAGTCCTTCCTAACTGCGAAAAGTCAAACATCTCAAGGACAAAGGTCCTTTGTGTACCGTGCACTGCTGTGGTTCAGCTCCCTCCAGGAGAACATTGCATGCCTGCCCACACTGGATACTTTCAAAACGAACTTGAAGCTCCTTATGATACGTGAATCTCAATGTGCCTGCCATCGCTAGCACCACCTTTCCACACCCCCATCACTACTTCCATCCCCTGCCCCCTCAATCCTTCCCTCTCTCCCCTGAGTAGGCCCTCCTGCTCCCATCACACACCTAGCACCCTCTCCCTCTGCCTCCAGTCTAATCATCTCCCTCCGATCCCTGCTGCTATAATGATATTACGCTCTCCTTTTGCACATTGCACTTGGGCTCCTCCCTTCACCCCTCTTTTTTCTTTTTTTCTTTAGCACTTAGCAATGCTCCAAACAACCTCTTGTTTGCAGACAACTGACTGATTTCACCATTGGGCACTGTAAATCGTCTGTTTTCCTGTGACCTGTACTGTGTTTGATATATAATCCCGTTTGTTTACCTTTGTATTTCTGCAATCCTTTGTATAATTTCACCTATCTGTTGTACTGAAATGTCCTGATGTGGAACCTATGTAAAGAGCTCCAAGCTCAAATGGTTTTCCGAGTACTGAAATAAATAAATAAAATAAATAAAGTATGTATGAGAGAATCCTGAGAAGAAGTCATCCCAGGAAGGTCATCTGGCAAATCAGGCAAAACAGAATCCGGCTGGAGAGTGTCAGGAGTGGGAAGATCTGTAGACACTGGTTGCAAGTTGTCTGAAAGGATCTCAGCTTCAGGGAGTATGGCAGGCTCAAGTGCAGCTTCATTGTTTGGTGGACTGGGGTCGTCTGGAAGGGTGTTACTCAGGTACCCATGTTTCAAGTGATTGATGTGGACTTTGTTGTGTACCAGCTTTCCATCAGACTTGCAGTGTAGATGAACTTGCACAGGAGGAAGCTTTTCTACAGTGTAGGAGGGACCAGTCCAAGGGCAAAGGAGTTTCTTGGTGGCACATGGAACTAGGACAGGTTGGTACAAGTACGCAGTGTCCCCAACAGAGAATAAAGGCTCATGCAACTTGGCTGCTGACATTTTCTGCATTGCAGATTTCTTCTGGCCCAATGTGGTGATGGCAACCCGTCTGGCAAGTTCAAGCTGTTCCAGCATTGGAATGATGAAGCTGATTTTGGAACTTCTAGCAGCAAGAGATCCCTGTCCAGCGGAGTTCTTGTGCAGCATCCATAGTCTAAGAAAAATGGTGTGTACTCTGTACTGTCGACACAAGGGCTTGTGTTGTAGGCAAATTGCACAAGTGGAACAAAACGATTCCAAGTGTTGTGTGTCTCATCCAGGTACTTGGAGAGTGTGCTGCGAATGGTAGACATCATTCTTTCACTTTGCCATTGCATTGTGGATGATAACTGGTTGTGTGAGTCTTTTTGATGTTGAAGTTTACATGTTTCTCGTACAATAGTTGAAAGATAGTTAGTGCTTCTGTCTGAATGCAGGTATGATGGGGTACCGTGACAACAAATGACAGTGGTGAGGGAAGCAGTCGTTACTGTGGTGGCTTTAAAGTCTTTTAAGGGGATTCATTCCAAATACTTTGTAAGGCAGTCCACAAAAGCAAGGATGTATTTGTTGCCAGAGTCAGAGCATGTGGGTAAAAACCCAAGAATGTCTGTGCTGACTCGCTGAAATGGTTCAGTGGCTACAGGCATTAGAATGATGTGTGCCTTTGTCGGTTTAGTAGGAGGCTTTCTTTGGGAGCAGGGCTGGCAGGATTTGACAAATCAGACAATGTCCTTGTTCATGTGAGGCCAGAAGAAGTGAAGCCTAGTCTTTTCAAGAGTTCTGTGGATTCCCATATGGCCTCCGGAAAGTGGAGAGGCATGAGTGGATTGAAGAATTCTGTTGACTTAAGAAGATGGCACAACTAACTGAACATGAGTTCTATCCATGTGATGGCCCTTGCCTTCCTTGGTCCAAATGTGGAAAAGCACACTGTCATTGAGAAAGTATTGTGAAGCAAAGAAAAGCACATCCCGGCGATGCTTCTTTTGTTGCGGTAAGGTTCCAGCTCTAAGTATGTGATTATGTCTGTGAACCGAGGATCAGTTCTTTGTTGCGTTTTAACAGTTGCCAGGGACAGATCAGAAGTAGAGGAGATGACAAGCTCTTCAGTTGCTTGCAGTAAGTGAGGATTTGTGTCTTTCTGTAGAAGCAGTTGGTGGCAGCAAAGCAACTTGAGGTGCTGTAGAAGTGTCCATAGGAAGCACATCCATGGAGTGGAAGGGAACAGCTTGTAAGCAGGATTCTTCATCTGTTGAGGATGATGTGGAGGGATATCATCTCTGGCTTACACCATCGGCATTTGAGTGAACTTGACCTGGTCTGTACCGAATTTCAAAGTTATAGCTTTGCAGAATGGCGATCCATCGGGCAAACTTGCCTACTGGCTCCTTCATTTCAAATAACCACCTGAGGGCAGAGTGATCAAAGATAGCTATAAAGGAGGAGTAGCAAAGGTAACAGTCAAATTTCTTCATGGTAAATACCAGGACTAGACATTCTTTTTCTGTGATGCCATAGTTCTGCTCAGCTAAGGAAAGAGAGCGCCTGGCATAGGAAACAACTCATTCTGTTCCATCTTGTATTTGACATAGCACTGCGCCTACTGCAAAGGAACTTGCATCTGAGTAGAGTTTGAAGGGTTGGTCGAACCTTGGGTAGGCCAATACTAGAGAAGAGCTTAGGTTTTCTTTCATGGTGTCAAAGGGCTTTTTGCATTTGGAAGTCCATGTATAGTCACATCCCTATTTGGTGAGGGCGTACAATGGAGCTCCAATCTTGGTGTAGTTGCAAATGAACTTTCAGTAATAGCCAGACAAGCCCAGAAAAGCTTGAAGGTCTTTGAGAGTGTTAGGTTCTGGATAGTCTTTGATTGCTGAGAACTTGTCTGGGTCTGGAGAGATGCCTTGAGAACTAACAACATGTCCTAGGTAATGAATTTGATGCTGTACGAAACAACACTTCTCTGGGCGAAGCTTAAAATTGGCTTGTCTGAGACATTGAAATACTTCTTTGAGATGTTGGAGGTACTCTGGCAAGGTTCTGCTGAAGACAATAACATCATCCAGGTAGACTAGGCAAGATTTCCAAGACAACCCACATAGTACGGCTTCCATAACACGTTGAAATGTGGCTGGACTATTCCAAAGTCCCATAGGCAGATGTCTGAATTGAAAAAGTCCCAAGTGGCAGTGCCATGCTGTGTATGGATGAGAAGCTGGATCAATGGAAACTTGGAAGAACCCACTCTGAAGGTCTAGAGTGGTGAAGTAAGTAGGACTGGCTGCACCAAGACTCTCTAAAGCATCTTCGGTTGTAAGTAAGGGATGAGCATCCTCCTACAGGGTCAGTATCTTGTACAATTAGTAGTGTACATTAAAACTACGCAACAGGAACAGTGTGGTAGGGTACAGTGAGAGGGTGCAAAACCGCGAAAGGGTGTATACGCAGTAGTACACCCTCTCAATTTTCCCAGGTAGGAGATGAGACCTGTGCTGGGAGGTGGGGCCAGTGAGCAGGTGCCATGGCTGTACAGGATGAGCCACAGGCAGCAAGGAGGAAGCGTGCATTTTGGGACTAGGTTTCAATTCCGATTCCCAGACGCAAGGAATATTTTATTTTTCTGCACTTTGATGAAGTTAGCGTTAACTCCCCCAGAGTTGGTTATTTTAGTTGGTGGGGTTCAGGGCCAGCTCCCTCCGTAATGGAGGATGCGTATGGAGCCTGCAAAAGAAAGACATATGCCACTTGCAGTATATTGTGCTGTATTGGCAACGCAGTATATTGCTGCAGCATAATGTATTGCGACATTATGACCCCGTGCCGAGCATCCTGCACCATGTAGGCACTGAGTTTTCTGTAGTCTACTGCAAAGCGATACCCTTTGTCCTTTTTTACCACCAGCAGACAAGGTGCACCTCAGGGACTTGTAGACTCTTCACCATGTCTTACATACAAACATATGAAATTGCCAGCAGAAAAAGGCCCACAGGTCTATCAAGTCTGCCCAATTGTGCAGCTTTTAGTTTCATATTACTACAGCTGCCCCAACCCCCAGCATGTCTTTGATTACGTCCTCCAGAACTTGTTTCTGTTTGTGTCCCACATTGTAGGCTCGCTGATGGATTGGTTTCTGGTTGGGCTGCACCTTGAGGGTGTGCTGCAGGATATCACAGCATCTAAGCTTGTTTTCTGGACCCACAAAGACATCCGGGTAATTCTCCAAAAATTTCAAAAGTTGTTGCCTTTCTGTTAGAGATGCTGGAAGTTTTGAAGAGGACAGTCTCTTACTGAGGGGTAACTCTGGTGAAGCTGGAGTGGTCGTGATAGTACTGACAGGACTAGAGTTGGTGGAACCAGGCTGAGGATCTTGCATGAGATGGAGTTGGTCCCCCGTAGCCAAGCAGACAAACTTTCTGATGTTGGCACCCTTTGAGATGACCACTGGCTCATCTGTGAAGTTGCAGCATTTTTGGAAGACTGTGCCACTATGCACTACAGACAAGGTGTTTCCTGGGAGAAGACCTGATGAATGCAGAGCGGGGGATCCTAAGACAATGCCAACAACACCTTATGGAAGTGGTTCACCTCGAATCTTGGCAATCAAAACCATCTCTGTTTGAGGAGTCACAGTGACTGAGTCTGTAGCTGCTGTCACAACCCACTCCTGGGGTCAGGTCCACTGGTTTCACAGTGCCCACCCCTTTAAGTGCAATTCGTGATAGGGGACAAACAGGGATACCTTTCTGTTTGTTTTGGGTCCCAGCAAACTACCAATCTTGAGTCCTGGGGTCAAATATGAACCCTTCTTAGCTAGCACACCCAGGTAACAGGTCCAAATATCACACTGTCTTCAGGGAAAGCAGTGCAATACTTGACTCAGCGGGTATACAACCAACCTGGTTCACAACCCCCTGCCGACGCAATTGAGACGCTGGTATTTTCTTACCTTGCTGGATCTTTACACAGATCCTTGTTAGCGTGGCTGCATATGGTGACACAATAAGCATTTCAATCAATCAATCAATCAATCAAATCTTTATTTATCCAGGTGATCACCGTTGAGCAAGCTCATTTACAAGGTGGACCTGCTGTTGTCAAGGACAGTTTTACATACATAGATTAAAGGTGCAGTATATAAAATGTGCTAAGGTAAAAACAAACTTACAAATAAGTGATAGGTGCAATATATACATTCCAAGTATTCACGTGGGAGCATACATGCATCACATAACATTATTGCGGCATAAACAACCTTAATAGATATAGAAGTTAAGGTAACATATTTATTCAGGCCTCTATAGAAAGGTACAATTATTAATATTTCAGCCCTCAGAAACCGTTTATATGCTTGGGAGGTGACCAAGGCTTCAGATGGGCCCATGATGAAAATTGTATCATCTATTTGAGTGGCAGGAGGGAGTAGATAGAGAAAAAAAATACTGCCAAGGGTTCCGAGGGCCAGCATGGCAGCTGACTATTGAACAAGTTAGGTAGGGAAGAGAGGGGTTAGGTTCATGGCTGCATATGGTAAGGCTAGAGAGGTAGCCATCAGCAGGACCACTAGGTACTATGGAAACATTTACAGGTTTCGACAAACGTTTTGTCATAAAGAGACCTAAACACAGTGATACCGACAGGAGAGCTAAGTTTCAGTGAACTTTGTATCCTTTTCCAGAGTGTAGGCAGAGCATGGCTTATGGCTGCCCTACCAAAGTGGTTACTGATCTTGGGAATTTTTAGGGAAATTAGCGAGTGGCTTCTTAGGGCATAGCTACTTGGTGGACTTAAGGGGAGGCAGGCAACAATGTAGTCAGGGAGTTTGTTGGTGAGTGCTCGAAGTGTCCAGAGAGCTGCATTTCTATGCCGTCTGTATTGCAGAGAAGGCCACCACTGCAGCATATAAAGAGCAGTGGTGTGTGGAGGATGGAGGCCGTTATGAATCTTAAGGCTCTGTGGTACAGTACATCCAGTTTTGCAAGGTGTGAGACAGAGCATTGGCCATAGATAATGTCAACGTAGTCAAGTAATGAGAGGAATGTAGAATGAACAAGCTGTCTTTTTGCGGCTGCAGTCACGAGGTGTTTAATTCTGTAAAAGAGGCCAAGCCTCTGCCTAAGCTTTTTCATCAATTCTTCTGTGTGCTCCATAAAGGAGAGTTTGTTATCCAGCCATATGCCCAGATATTTGAATTTAGGCACAAACTTGAGCTTATCGCCTAGTAGGGTGGTTATAGGAGGAACTGTTTCAGCGGCCACGGTGTTGGCCCCAGAGCTGGACGGTGAAAACAGCATGGCCTTGTTTATTTTTGCATTTAGCAATAACTTTTTGTTGATGAGCTGGTTCTGCAGCGTTTTGAATTCGGCTTGTAGTTCTGAGCATGCGGCTCCAGGAGAGTCACGACTTAGGTAGAGCACTGTATCATCAGCAAACAAGTGGATACTGGCTTCCTTGATTCCTAAGTCCAAGTTGTTAATATAGATGGCGAACAGTAGGGGGCCCAATATAGATCCCTGTGGTACTCCTCTTTTTATAGGTTTGAGTGGAGAAAGCTCTCCTTCGGCCTTGATTTGTTGCTGCCTATCAGTGAGGTAGTCCTGGAACCAATCCAGTGAGATTGAGTCCATGCCTATGGTATTTAGGGTGGAGAGAAGTAGGCAGTGGTCGACGGTATCGAAAGCCTTGCTGAGATCTAAAAACACAGCACAGACAAATTTTTTATTGTCGAGGTCCCGTTGCCAGTCATTAGTGACTTTGGCCAGTGCCATAATAGTGCTGTGCTTAGCTCTAAATCCTGACTGCATGGGGTTAAGCAATGCAGAGTTGTCTAGGAATGATCTCAACTGTGTATCCACAATTTTTTCCAGCATTTTCAAAAGTACAGGTAGTAGAGAGATTGGCCTATAATTGTTCAGGTCGCTTGGGTCCCCTGCTTTAAATAGAGGAATAACATGAGCAGTTTTCCATTCCGTGGGGAGACAGTCTTGGGCTAGAGACAGGTTGAATAAGTGCGATATAGGTGCGGCAAGTATGTGGTATGCTATTTTCAGAAAGTATGGGTCGAATGAGTCAGCTCCTGTGCTTTTTCTAGTGTCTAGCTGTAGCAGAAGGTCTTCAACTTCTTTTATGGTGATTGAGGAAAAGGAGAAAATCATACTTTTGTTATTTGGTTCGGGTGGCTGGGCTTTGAGCAGCGGACGAAGACTACTTACTGGTGCATTATCGAATGCCATGCCTGCTGTGGCAAAATGGTTATTGAAGGCTTGGAGAATCTCAGATTTATCAGTGACAGTGACATTATCAATGGTAATTTAACAGCTGTGTTGGAATATTAATACTGTTCCACCATTCATGCCCAAAATAAGCATGTCTCAGGCAGTGTTTTAAGGAAAAACAAAGTTTACTAAAGTTAGAACTAGTAAATAAATACAGTACATAAAACAGAACATACATACATTAAGATTACAGTCAGAAAGAAATGGACAATTACAAAACAAAGCACCTTGTAACTGAATTAACTAATTCTAACTCAGTTTTCAGTTGGCAAAGGTTTGGGCTGTTACATATCTCGGCAGAAGTGGTCTCTCTTGAGTCCAGGAACAAGTGTCCCTTAGAAGTCCAGAACAAAAGTGTCAGTCCTTTCAGCCAGCTAGACAATATCAGAGAGGCCAGAATATCCCTCCCATCCTGTGATGTCACAGCTGTGGGCTGCTAGCGTGAGGTCACACTCAGTTCTACATACTTAATGTGTAACATACCACTGCATAGGCAAAACAGGTCAGATTATTACTTGATTGGAATCTGCAAATATAGCAATATTTTTAATTATAACAAGACAGGATGTCTTCATCAGAGTATGGTTTATGGCAGGTTACAATATCCCTTTGATCTTTCTGAGCAACATCCTGAAAACACTTCATATTGGGTTGAATTTTCACATAGGTCTATCAGAAACAGCTTCCTTCTTGGTACGCTGTAAAATGTAATATTTTGACTGGTTGCCTAGGTTCAAAGCAGTGGCTTGTTATAACCTGGTTTGTATAACAGGCTTGGGAAGTTTAGTAGATAAGTGTTAGATTTTCTACAAGCCAGCTCTGCCCGTTAGGTCAGCAAGAGGGTAGAACATTTTTTTCCTTTAAAAAAAAAATCCAATGTCCCATGATGCCTTGTGCTGACTGCCACGTTTCACAAGCAGAAATAAAAAAAACATACTGTATTTATAGCAAAAATATATAATACAAATGATAACAGGCAGACTGCTATTGCAACACCCCTACCTGCTAGACTAAATTTGGGGGAATCTATTCCTAGGCATGGGATGAGTTTCCCAAATTCAGTTCACTGCTCTAACTGGCAAGATAGACTGTTTGCGTTTGCCGATCCGGCCCTGTGGGTAATGGTCATATCGTATTCCTGTAAGGCAAGGCCCCATCTTAGAAGTCTACCATTTGTCTTACCCATTTGTGCCAGCCAAACCAGGGGGTTATGATCCATCTGTACCTCAAAGTGCCTCCCGTATAGGTATGGCTCTAATTTCTTCATTGCCTACACCAGTACCAGGCACTTCTTCTCCATTGTAGAATAAGCCTGTTCCCTGGGGAGTAATTTCATACTGAGGTACACTATTGGGCAATCTTTCCCTTGGTTAGATGTCTGGCTAAGTACTGCCCTAATTCCCATGTCTGAGGCATCTGTCTGGACTACAAATGGCTTACTGTAGTCTGGACTGGTCAACACAGGAGCACCACACAGTGCCTTCTTTAGCTGTGTAAAGGCCCGTTCACAGGCTGGTTCACAGTTTACCCTTTTAGGCATTCTTTTCTTTAGCAGGCCAGATAGGGGAGCTACCAGGGCACTGTAGTTTGGTACAAACGTTTGATAGTACCGGTGGTCACTAGAAAACTCTGAACCTGCTTCTGTGTTTCAGGTTTGGGCCATGCCTCTATTGCCTTAACCTTGGCTTGATTAGGATGGAGCTGTCCCGGCCCTACTACATGCCCTAGGTATGCCATCTCCACCATGGCCACCTGGCACTTTCCATCTTTGACAGTGATCCCTGCCCTCTGTATCCTGCTCAACACTTCCCTAATGGTGGGACAGGTGTTCCTTCCAACTGGCACTGAAGATGACAATATCATCCAGGTACGCCACTGCGTACTCTTCAGTACCATGTAACACCTGGTTCACCAACCTTTGGAAGGTGGCAGGGGCATTCTTCATCCTGAAAGGCATTGCCTTGAACTCGGATAACCTATCGGAGTGATGAAGGCCGAGCCGACCTCTCCCTAGCTCTGGCAGTTAACTCCACCTGCCAATACCCTTTCATAAGGTCAATGGTGTTAAGGTAGGTCACCCCTCCCAACTTGTCCAGTAGTTCATCCATTCATGGCATTGGGTAGGCGTCTGACTTTGTGACTGTATTGAGTCCACAATAGTCCACACAAAAATAAATGGAGCCATCCAGCTTGGGAATGAGGGCTACAGGTGAGGCCCAGGGGCTGTGGGATTTCTGGATTACCCCTAAATCCAGCATTTCCTCCACCTCCCTCCTAATGTCCTTTAGGATGGCCTCAGATACCCAGTATGCTGCCCACGGTATGGGTGCTTGCTTCTCCATGTCTACATTGTGCGTCGCTAAGGGGGTTAGTCCAGGCTTTGCATTAAACAAAGGGGAAAAGTCTGCTAAAACCTCCCTTACTTCCTGCGTCTGTTCTGGGGTCAACTGGAGCAACAGTTTTTTTGCCTCCACAGAGGATTCCCGCTGGCTTTCCTCAAGCAAGTCTAGAAGGGGGGTCTTCCTCATCTGTCCCCTCCCCAGGACTACACACTGCAAATACCATGTCGGCCCTATTTGCATATGGCTTCATCATGTTGACACGGTACGTCCTATTGGTATGTGTCCTGTCAGGCAGTTCTACAGTGTAGTTTATGTCATTCACTTGTCTGACTGCTTTGTATGGTCCTGCCCACTCGGCCTGCAGCTTGTCCGTCCAGACCGGGATTAGGACCATGACTTCCTGACCCACAGTGTACGAACGAGCTCTGGCTCTGCAGTCGTACCATACCTTTTGCTTCTGCTGGGCAGCTACCAGGTTGCTCTGGGCTGTTCCCATTAGTTCCTTAATTTTTCCCTAAACATAAGGACATAATCCACTATGGGAGTTCCCTGGGTGGCACGCTTGCCTTCCCAGTCCTCCCAGATCAAGTCTAGGGACCCATGCACCCTACGTCCATATAAAAGCTTGACGAGGGAGAACCCTGTTGACTCTTGGGGCACCTCCCTGTATGCGAACAGCAGGTGGGGAAGGTATTTCTCCCAGTCCCTCCTGTGCTGTTCAGCAAATGCTTGGAGCATCAATTTTATGGTACCTTTAAACCTTTCCATAAGCCCATTGGCTTGCAGTTAGTAAGGTGTCATACATCTCTGCACTACCCCACACTTCTCCCACAAACACTTCATCAGGTCTGACATGAAGGTACCCCCTTGATCAGTGATAACCTCTTCCGGGAACCTGACATGGGAGAAAATCCCTTGCAAGGCATCTTCCACTTCGTCTGACCTCAGTGAGGATAGGGCGACTGCCTCTGGGTATCGGGTGGCATAATCTACCACCGTCCGTATATATCTCTTCCTGGAGGAGCTTGGGGTACTCAAAGGTCCAACAATATCCACTGCTACCCTCTGGAATGGCTCCTCCAATAGGGGCAAGGGAATTAGGGCAGCTTTTACTGCCTGCTTTCCCTATTTCTTGGCACCTGTGACAAGACCTGCAATATTCCTTCACCTGCTGGGTGAAGTTAGGCCAATAGAAATTCTGGGCCAATTGCTGCGTAGTGTACGTGATTCCCAGATGTTCAGACATGGGGATTTCATGAGCAATCTTGAGCAATCACTTATGGTACACCTGGGGAATGACAAACTGCCTGCCCATCACCCCCCCCTTTGTCCTTACGTCCTGTGTATATAACAGTCCATTGTCCCAATACGCTCTATGTTTCAGGTCACCTCCATGTGTCCCGTCAGATTCTGCACAAGCCCTTAGCCTCTCTAAACTAGGATCAGTCCTCTGAGCAGCTGCAAAATCTGCATATTTTCCCAAGGCATGAGACATGCCCCCTTCAGTCTCTAAACTCAGGTCCATAGCTCCAGCGTCAGGGCATTCAGGGCCACTGCCATCTCTAACCCTCTGACCATCGCCTACCCCTCTCTCCTCAGAGTAACCTTCTGTAGCTGTTTTGTGAACTGCTACCGGGGGAAGTTCTACCTCTCTTTCACTACTCCCCATTTCAGGAGACATAGGCTGGGGAACCAGCCTCCCAGTGTTTTCCACAGGGGCTTCTATGGGGTTCGGGTAACTACCATTGGCCTTTGCCATCTGACTGCGGGTAACTGCACACACCACCCCCTCTTGTACATTATTCCCTATAGTCACATCCAGGGCGAGGTTGTCTGCCACAGCCACTTTCTGTACCCTCTCTCCTGTCTCATCCAAGTCCAGGAGAACACTTGCTAGGGGCGGAGTTTTTCCCTCCCCAGTAAATCCCCTTACAGTTATGAACTGATTAGGTATAAGCTGTCCAGGCTCAACAAAATCCCCTTTTACCAAAGTAAGTGATGCCCCCATGTCCCTTAAACCATGGGTCTGCACCCCACTCACAGTAACTGGGTGTATGTGCTCCCTCATGTTTACTCACATGCTTTCAGGGATACACCAAAAAAAAAAAAAAAAACACCTCTTTCCCAACACCACTTTGCCCACTCTGTGCCTTTTTAGGACACTGTCTAGCAAGATGCCCAGGTTGTTTGCAAAACCACAATCATCATTTCTTTTATCAGGCAAATCCTTTCTTTGTACCTTGAGGCTTCCCATTTTCTGGGTAGGCAGTGAGGGTTTTAGCTGCCCTGAAGGTGTGCTTTTTCCTTTCTGTGCTGCCACACCCGCTCCACTCCCTTTCAGATCAGGCCTGTTCCTGGCATAGCGGTCCGAGAGCTCGGCAGCCTCCTGCACTGTTTTTGGATCTCAGTCTTCTAGCCAGGTTTTCAGCTCTGCTGGGCAAGCCCAAAAGAATTGCTCCAAAAGTACCACATCCTCTATTTCTCTGTAGACTCTGCTTTGACCCCCTCCCACCAACGTTTTAAAAACTGATGTTGCTTTGTGGTGAGTTTCTCGTAGTTCATGTCAGAGCTTCTCCAGAGCTTACAGAACTTAACCCTGTAGGCTTCTGGGGTTAACTCATAATTTTTAAGCAAGGCAGCTTTAAGCTTCTCATAATCACTATTGTCCTGATTGTCCATTTGGCCCAATTCGTCACAAGCTTTACCAGTAAGTACCGGGGATAGCTGGAAGCTCCAGGACTCCCTGGGTATTTTAGCCTGAATAAAGACCTTTTCAAACAAATTGAAAAAGCATACACATCCTCCCCCTCTTTAAATTCAGCTATTAATTTAGAATTTAACTTGTACACTTCCTCTGGTGCTGGTTTTTAGAGTTTTAGTTTTGCAAGTTCGAATTCCCTCTGGCACTGGTTTTCTCTTTCCTCAGCCTCTCTCTGAAGCTGTTTTTCTCTTTTCTCGGCCTCTCTCTAATGCTGGTTTTCTTTTTCCTACATCTCCAGCTCGAGCCTTCTCTGCTCAAACTCCCTCTGCTGCTGAGCATCAAACCTTTTTTGCTCGAATTCCAGCTCCATGCTCCTCAACTCTAGCTGCAGCCTGATCTCTTCTGGCTCCAGCACTGTGGTGACCTTCCCCTGGTGCTGTGGCTGTTGCTTCTCACTGGTCTCACTGCCCTCCTTCCTGGGACTGGACACTGCGATAGACTCTGGCACCACCACGTCCAAGATCTGGCCCCCTTCAGTCACCAACTGTGACCCGAGGCCCTGGGCAATCACTGTGCATTGGCTGCCACAAGAGCCTCCATGAGGTGCTGTTTGTTTTTCCCCTCGCTTTAGACTCCTCTTTCCTGGCACAACTGCCTTAGGTATTCCACAGTGTAGTCTCTGTAGGTGGAAGTCATCTTCTTCCCTAATATATGGCTACACTAGCTTGCACCCCAAAAAAATAAATAAATAAATAAAACGGGTAGGGAACTTTAGACTGTAACCAAAATGATATATTTCTTTAAACAAAAAAACTCTGCCTTGTTTGTGTGTGAAGTGTTACAGTTTATCAATCCAACACACTGGACTGTTAACGCCCGTACCACCAAATAATTGCACAGTATGCAGACAAATCTTTTTGATCGCACCATTGCACACCAGATCTGTCACAAACCCACTCCTAGGGTCAGGTCCACTGGGTTCACAGTGCCCACCCCTTTAAATGCGATTTGTGATAGGGGACAAACAGGGATACCCTCCTGTTTGTTTTGGGTCCAAGCAAACTACCAGTCTCAAGTCCTGTGTTCAAATATGAAGTCAAGTCAAGTCAAGTCAAATTTATTTAAAAGACGCCCAATCCCGGAGGCTCTGGGCGCCGTACAAATTTTTAAAAGAGCATAATACATAGAATAAATGAAATAACAAATAATGAATACATCATAGTCTAATGTAGTCTAAACATCAAAAGCCTGAGAGAATAAAAAGGTTTTCAGGCGGATCTTAAAGATATTTACAGTCGAGGCCTCTCTGACCATAGCTGGTAATAGGTTCCATAGAGGCGGGAGCCCAGCAGCTAAAAGCTCTATCACGGCTGACTTCAGCCTCGCCCTAGGAACGGTCAGGAGTCACTACTGGAGGATCAAGAGGGCGGACCGATGGAACAGCTGTCAGGAGGACTGACAGGTAACCAGGGCCCTGCCCGTAGGGCCTTAAAGGTGAGAAGACCCACCTTAAAGAGGACTCTCCACCTGACCGCAGCCAGTGCAATTCACGTGAATACGTGTAATATGGCAAAATTTTTCTGCCCAGTCAGTAACCGGGCAGCTGCGCTCTGCACCAGCTGTAGTCTGCGGAGAAGTCCTCCTGTGACCCCGAGATAGAGCGCATTACAGTAGTCCAGCCTAGATGTGACTAAGGCATGTATCAAGGTAGGGAGGTCCAGAGACGGAACAAGAGGCCTAATCCTGGCAATGTTTCTGAGATGGAAAAAACAGGTATGAACCACGGAAGATACTTGAGTCTCCATGGTCAAGTTCCTGTCCAGAATCACTCCAAGACTACGCACCCTAGAGGAAGCCTTCAATGAGACAGCCCCAAGAACAAGTGCAGTTGCTGAATCAGAGACCTCCATATCACGAACTCTGTTCAACTCCATTACCAATACCTCCGTCTTGTTAGGGTTCAGTCGCAACCAGCTGGAGGCCATCCAGTCACTTATCTCGGTCAGACAGATGTTTAGCACATCCACTGCATTGGATGTTCCTGGGGCAAAGGAAAAGTTTAGCTGAGTATCATCAGCATAGCAATGAAAACTCAGACCATACTTCCTAATGATCCCACCCAGGGGCAGCATGTACACTGCGAACAACATTGGGGCCAGTACCGAACCCTTTTTAGCCAGCATACCCAGGTAACCGTTCCAAATATCACACTCTCTTCGGGGAAAGCAGTGCAATACTTGACTCATCAGTCATACAACCAACCTGGTTCACAATCCCCTGCTGACTCAATTGAGATGCTGGTATTTTCTTACCTTGCTGGATCTTTACACAGATCCTTGTTAGCATGGCTGCCTATGGTGACACCCTAAGCATTTAACAGTTGTGTTGGAATATTAAGGCAGTATAGCGCAGTGAGGAGGCAGTATAGCGCAGTGGTCTAAGGCTCTGAGCTGCAAATTTGGTGATCCAGCAGACCAGACCTGGGTTTGAATCCCACAGCTTCCACTTGCATACTGTGTGACCCTGAGCAAGTCACTTAACCTCCTTGTGCTCCCAGGTTGCTCCTGTAAAAAAGCTTTCAGCTTAGTGTGCTATACCTGGTTAAACAACTAAGTAAAAAAAAAAAAAAAAAAAAATTAATACTGTTCCACCATTCACAAAGTTTACTAACATTAAAAATAGTAAATAAATACAGTACATAAAACAGAACATTTACATTAAGATTACAGTCAGAAAGACATGGACAATTACAAAACAAAGCGCCTTGTAACTGAATTAACTAATTCTAACTCAGTGTTCAGTTGGCAAAGGTGTGGGCTGTTGTTACCTATCTTTGCAGAAGTAGTCTGTCTTGAGTCCAGGAACAAGTGTCCCTTAGAAGTCCAGAACAAAAGTGTCAGTCCTTTCAGCCAGCTAGACAATATCAGAGAGGCCAGAATGTCCCTCCCATCCTGTGATGTCACAGTTTTGGACTGCTAGCGTGAGTCACACTCAGTTCTACATACTTAATTTGTAACATGCAACTGCATAGGCAAAACAGGTCAGATTACTACTTGATTGGGATCTGAAAATACAGCAATATTTTTAATTATAACAAGACAGGCTGTCTTCATCAGAGTATGGTTTTATGGCAGGTTACACTATCCCTTTGATCTTTCAGAGAAACATCCTGAAAACATTTCTCATATTGGGTTGAATTTTCACATATGACTATCAGAAACGGCTTCCTTCTTGGTAAGCCGTAAAATGTAATATTTTACGAACGGTTGCCTAGTTTCAAAGCAGTGGCTTGTTATAACTATGGCTAAGGCATGTTTTACTTACTTGGCATTAGCTCCTGTGTGTAGACTATGCTGAGTCTGCTGTCTGCCTCTCTGCCGTTTGTTAAATCTCTTAGCCAAATCCACCAGTACAAGTTGCTTTGTAGCTTTTTATTTTATTTTGTGTTTTTTTTATCATTTACTTGAGTTTTGTTTGTTTTTTGTTTTATTTTATTTGCTTGAGTAGTGTTTACTACGAGTGGTTTGTTTGAAGCCTTTCCATGCATTCGCTGAATCAGAGGAGCTGAGACTTCCGAGTAGTTGAGGGTCAGCGTCAGCAACCTGGATTGGATTTTTCTGCTACTGCGGCTCCAGTTGGATTAAATCTTCACCTTGCCAGTTTAGTGATTTTCCTAAGGGAGGCTGGGGTACAGAGCTCCGAGCTGTGTGGATTTGTGGAGAGGGCTGGATTCATGGAGCAGAGTGGAATCCATGAGTACACTGACCTGGTTGTGGCAGTCGGTCAGTATTATCTGACTGGTGAATGAAACTCTGCCTGTACTTTCACTATTGACTACTTGAGTTCCAGGGGAGCCTATGGTCGCTGCTGGGGACCACTGCCCTAGGCCGGGCTTGGGTCCAAGGTAGGAACACCTGCTGCTCGGCTGCCGAAGTGACGACCAAGCACGGTGTCGCCCTAAATTGTCTGTGGGGTTTAACCTGAAGGCTGACCCTACAGAATTCTGTAACCGCTGGTCTCGGGCCTGGAGGGGGGGCGGTGGTTCTCCCTGTGAGGTGACCAAAGGCATTTGATTTCTGGTTTGCTGGCTCCTGTGATTCGAACTTTCTCCCTTGGTGGTCTGAATTAAGATGGCAGTGACTCCGGACTTGGTTATGCCTGGTTAAGGATTTTGGATTACTGCTTCTTGACACATTTGCGGATGTTTTATCCCTACCCCCTCCCATTGTGGCATTGTACTTTCCTGAGGATATCCTGCCTGACTTTCCTAGTGCTGCAGTTCTTGGAAGGTGGTGAGAGTACCTTATCTTTTGCAATTCACAACTTTTAAAGAAATTGCTGGCTTCTTCCCTATTTAACTGTGTGAGAGACAGTGGTGGACTCGAAGCTTCTTGCACCCAGATTGGTGTGAGCTTTCTGGGCATAGACTTCATCTCATTGCACTCTTTATGGTGACTGATTGTTTCTCTCCGTTTTGTATTTGCTTGTACTGATTCTTACAATTTTTGGACTGGCTTCGCTTTTTATTATTTGTTTTAAAATTGTTTTATAATTTAGGGAGCGTTTTCTTTTATATGGTGGACTAACTTTGGGTTCCCAGTTTTAATAGAATGTGTTGGCATTTGGCTCTCCTGGCTAGACGCTATTCTTCCTCTGAGCTCCGGAGCCTCCGGCCCTTTAATTGCCCTTCACTCCTGACTGCTGTTTATGGGTGATGCAGGGCTTTTGGGATAGTGAGAAAAAGGAAACAGAGGGCTGGGGGATCCCTGCCAACTACAGACCAATCTCTAACTTTCCTTTTGTAGGGAAGTTGATAGAGAAAGTAGTTGCCCTTCATTTGGATAACCACTTGACCATCCATGGCATTTATGATTCCCTCCAGTCCGGTTTTTGGAAAAGGCATAGTACAGAGACTGCTCTTGTTTTGGTGCTCAGTGATCTTCTGATTGCGGGCGATTGGAAGTATCGTTCAATCTTGGTCTTTCTTGATCTCTCTTCAGCCTTTGACACCATGGACCATGCGGGGCTGCTTGAGTGCCTGAGAGACATCTGTGGCCTGTCCGGTACAGTCCTCAGTTGGTTTAGATCTTTCCTCACTGGCAGAACTCAGAGATTGGTATCAGAGATTTTTTCCTTAGCTCCATTCTTTCTGCCATGTGGGGTTCCTCAGGGCTCTGTGCTGTCCCCCATGCTGTTTCGGTGTATTTGCTGCCATTGGAAGACATTGTAAGACGGTATGGGCTGCGGTTTTATTGCTATGCAGATGATACCCAGCGCTACCTGTCTTTTGCCCCTGACCAGGATAGTGCCGTCTCTGTCTTCAATAACTGCCTCGCAGAACTCCAGGACTGGATGCGGGCCAGTTGGCTAAAGTTGAACACTGATAAGACTGAGGTGTTGGTGGTGGATTCAGGTTGCGGGATAGAGAGGACGGGAGCATGGCTTGACTCAGGGCTTTTGCTTGGGGATCGCCAGCTCATTTCCTCTGTTCAGGTGCGGAATCTGGGCATTATATTTGATGAGGGGCTGATACTTCATTTGCAATTGTCGGCTGTTGTCAAATCCTCTTTTTTCCACCTGAGGAATAGCACCCGGATTAAGCACCTTGTTCTGTCTCGTGACCTCCCAATGTTGATCCACGCCTTGGTGACCTCTCACCTTTATTACTGCGACTCCCTGTACCTAGGGCTTCCGGGGGTTGATATTCGCCACTTGAGCTGGTGCAGAACACTGCAGCCAGGTTGCTAACCTGGGTTTCTCGGATTATTCATATCACCCCTGTGCTGCGCGAACTGCACTGGCTACCTGTTCAGTGACGAATCACCTTCAAGGTTGGTTTGCTGACCTATAAGGCCCTGCATGGACTGGGTCCTGGCTACCTGCAAGAGCTCCTGGTTTCTTACAGCCCACTTCGACCCCTCCGTTCAGCTGATGAGGGATTGCTAGAGGTTCCTAGGGTTCGATTGAAAACTTATGGTGTGAGAGCATTTATGTATGCAGCCTCGACCCTGTGGAACTCTCTACCTCGTCGGATTAGAGAGTGCCTGACCGTGGAGAGCTTTAAGATGGCTCTAAAAAAATATTTGTTTAACTGTGCCTATGGGGATTGTTGAATGTTATTTTACTGTATTATATTGGTTTTAATATTTAATGATTATCTGTGTTTTATTTCTTGTATAGCGCTTTGATATATGTATGAATTGCGCTATATAAATACATTTTATTATTATTACTATAACCTGGTTTTTATAACAGTGTCAGGAAGTTTAGCAGATAAGTGTTAGATTTTCTACAAGCCTTAAGGTCAGCAAGAGTGCAGAACATTTTTTCCTTTTATAAAAAATCCAATGTCCCATGATGCCTTGCGCTGACTGCCATGTTTCACAAGCAAAATTAAAAAAAATATATTTATAGGAAAAATATAATGCAAATGATAACAGGCAGATGGTTATTGCCACAGCTGCAAGTTGCCTCCGAGGGTCTAGTGGCTGTTTGTTAGTTGCAAAGTCTAGGATGGCTTTGTGAGCTTTGAGGAAGTCCAGGCCAAGAATCACTGCAGGTTGTAGATCAGGCACTAGGTAGAACTTGACAGTAGGTCGCTGTCAGCCTAAGTGTAGCTTGAGATGGACCACGCCTGTGATAGGTACTGTAGCTGTGCTTGCTGTGATAACGTACTGTACTTTAGGTCGGCTGGAGAGACATTAGGTACATGATGAATAGCTGGGTTGTCCAGAATACTTTTGTTGATAACTGAGATTTTTGCTCCAGTGTCGACCAAGCGTGGACCAATCTCTGATGGTTACAGGCACATAGTTTGCTAGAAGAGGTTATCTGATGACAGGTACCGTTGCCGCTGGAAGTGAGAGAGTGCCTGAGTTAGCAGTTAGAGGGCATGGTTTGTTTTATTTGCAAGAGTCAGAGGGGCGGCTAGTTGCTGTGTTCCCCTGATCCTAGAAGTAGTTCCAGTCGTCTTGCTGATTGTGCTGTGGTGGGCGTCTTTGGTTCCCTTGATTTCTGTTGTGATACTTTAGCTTTTGGCAGACAGCAGCAGTGTGTCCTCTGAATCCACACCACTGGCAGGTCACTGGTTCTCATGCAGGCGTGTGACAGGGTAGAATAGGATCCTGTCCCATTTGTTTTGGAGAATATGTTTAAATGCAAGGATCTGTCCTTTTCTGTCTTCTCTGTATTATTGCACAACCAAATTTCCCTGTGAGACCTCGAACCTGATCAACCCGAACAGTCTTGCAATTCTTTGCCTTTCTCTGTCTCTCAATTTTCTCTTGCTGTCTGTTTTCCCCCTTGTATATCTGCTAATATAAAATATATGAGAATCAATGTATGGAATGGAACTGATAATGGGATCACTTTTGTTTAGAAAATATTTAGTATTACTGTTGAAATCTTTATTAATTGTATTCTGACATGTCTTGAAAAAGCTAGAGGTTACTTGAGTTCAAATGCTTGAGTCTTTTACAAAAGCTGAAGGGGCCTCAGGAAGCTCATTGTGTTCTAGCAGCTCCTGATATTTATGAGAACAGAACATTTGGCAAAAACAGGATGTTTGCTAAGGATGGGGGTTGAATAAGACTTATACAAGAGCTGAGCTGCAATGAGGGAGATTACAAGAAAGATTTTATTTTGCCTGTGTACATAGTTATTATGAACAAGTTTATATATTTTTTTTATGTTACTTCTACTATAAATAAAGTTTTGGGGAATTTTACAACTGCTCCTGGGTTTTCCCTGTGCTTCCTGACCTGTGCCTTGATGACAAGGTGGAGGTGGCTCAGACCGCTGTTGAAATGGTCGCAGATCATTGACAGAAAAGAAGCAGTTGAGCTGTGGTGCAGGCTGTTAACAGTTGTGGTGAGCGTCTCTTCATTGATTGCTGCTGCTGGACACATGTTGTGAGTGCAACTAACTGTGACGACTGAGGCAGTTGTACAATGGTGGCCTGGGACATTGTTATGGAGTCTTGTGCAAGTCGAGTAGCTTGGATTGTGTCCATCCAGGTTGTTGGTTTGTTTGTTTGTTTGTTTGTTTGTTTATTGTTCTAGGAATTACTACCTTTGAGCCAGAGGCTCTTTTACAAAGGTTCCACGTCAATTAGGTACAGTACAAAAAAGGTTACATAGATAACACAACAATTTGTGTTGTGTCAAGAGCGAGAAAACATATACAAATACATATCAAATCATTTGTGCAAAAGGACATGAGATATCAATAATCACATTATTATTACAAGAAAGAGGTCATGCCAGATTAGGAAAATCAAATAGGGAAAAAGTCCAGAACAAAGAGGGTAAGAGAAAGGTGTGGGGAGCAGACAATAGCAGGAGAAATGGTTTCCCAAACATGTCTTTGTCAAATAAAGGAACAGGGTGGGTAGTGAGAAAAATAGGAGGTTTAATCAGGGCAGTCACAGGAGCTGGAGGTGGCAAGGTGAGAGTACAGCCTTGATTTGAAAGTACCTAGAGAGGTGGAGGCAGTAATAGGAGTGCTGAGGGCATTTAGCAGCTGGGGGCATGATAGGCAAATGATCTTTGTCCCTGAGAAGTCCAGCATCGGGGGACTTGGAGAGGCTGATGTTCTGATCTTCTGGTAAAATGGGTGCTAGCGCTCGGGCATAACAGGTCTTGGATACAAGGTGGAGTGAGGCCCAGGGTGGATTTTTTTGCCATCAGGCAGGTAAGGTACTTTATCCGGTTTGAGAGTTGCAACCAACCTGAATCAGCATAGAGTTCACATGTGTGGGTACGTCGATGTGCACCAGTGAGCAGACGACAGGCCTTATTTAGGGATGTTGTAATGCGACTAAGTGCTGTAGTAGTGGCAGATTCATATATACAGTAACTAAGCCATAGTCAACGATTGAGATGATAGAGGATTGGATGGCAATCCTCAGTGCAGAATGGGTAAGGAGCTGTCGGTTCTGATACAGAATCCCACTTCGCTGATTAATAGTTTTGCTGTACTATCAATGTGAGTTTCAAGGTTAGGCCTTGATCAAAGTTGATTCCAAGATATTTGAAAATTGGCACTTGTTCAAGGGTATTTCCAGGCACGATAATGGTGAGTGGGACTTGCCGCTTTCTTTTTTGGTTTGAGAAGAACATGGATTTAGTTTTGTGGTTTAGAACCAGCTTATGTTCAAGGAGCCACATCTCAACTTTGGAAAAGCGTGTGTGAAGGTTGAGGTGTAAGAGGTTCGGATCTTTATGAGTGGCAAGAATCACGGCATCGTCGGCATAGAGGATTATTTGTTCAGGGCAGGATTTGGGGAGGGAGTTTAGGAAAAGACTGAAAAGGAGGGGGCCCCGGATGGATCCCTGGGAAACTCCTGAGCGAACCGGTTTTGAGTCTGAGAGGACTCCAGCTACTTTTACAGATTGAGAGCGCTGAGCAAGGTAATTTTTTACCCAGTCACCAGGACCCTGTGAGAGCTCTAGAGATAGTAGTTGTTTGATGAGTAGGCCATGGTGTACCATATCAAATGCCTTGGTTAAGTCAATGTAGATTGCTCCAGTTAGGTTTCCTTTGTCCATGGCATTGTGGATTGCTCCTGAGAATTCAAGTAGGGCAGTCTATGTGCTGTGCCCTTTCCTAAATCCATGCTGCTGAGTGCAGAGGATGTTGTGCTTTTCCAGATAGTCTAAAAGTTGGTCCGCCACCATGTGTTCAAGGACCTTAGAGAGAGGTGGTAGTATTGATATAGGTCGATAGTTACCAGGCAGTGACTTATCACCACTTTTGTGCACTGGAGTGACAACTGCAGCTTTCCATTTCCTAGGGAATTGGCTGTAGCAGAGGGAGAGATTGAAAATTTTTGTGAGAGGGAGTAGCACTTCCTCCAGAGTGAGGGACAGAAGTTTAAGGTCAATAGTGTTGCTGCTTGCTCGGGACTTAGAAATGGCCTTCCTTACATATTTATAGACTTCATGTGCCTTTACTAGTTTGAAATGGAAGGGTGGTTTGGTTGGAGAGGCAGTAGTAGAAGTAGAAATTGGAAGGTCAGCATCAGTGAAGAAATCAGATGAGAGGACACCACTAAGGTCTGTTCAGGGTGTTTGCAATGACCACTGGGTCTAATGTAGTGGTTCCATCCACATTCATTATTGTAGGAGAGGATTTGGACTGCTGAACCATGATATTTCTTATGTTGTCCCAGAAGGATTTCCCTTCGCCCCAGAAGTTGGAGAGGGCATTCTTGAAGTAGGAGCTCTTCATCAAGCGGATCTGTTTAGTACAGTGGTTGCGAGCCTGTTTATATTTTTGAATGTCCAACAGAGTTCCAGTAGCTCTTGCAGTGGCCCAGAGGTGATCCCTACTTTTGAGTTGTGCCAATAGCTTCGCCGTGAGCCAGGGATTTGAGAGTGCTTTGATTTTGCGCTTTTTTACTGGTGCATAGGTGTCACAGGCAGTGCTGAAAGTACTAATAAAGTAATCAAGGGCTAGGTCAACATCTTGAGTTTTGTAAATCAAGGACCAGTCATTCTGCCTAAGACAGGTCTTGAGATGAGTAAGGTTGCCATAAGGTAGAACTCTGCTATAGATGGTTTTTGGAGGCGGCTTACGAAACTTATTTGTCCAGGTACATATTATAGGAGAGTGATCACTGAGAGAGTCAGGGAGAACAATTACATTGGTTATACGGACAGGGTGGCTGGTAAGGATCCAGTCAATGAGGGTGCTGGTCCCTGATTTGTAGTTTTTCCTGGTAGGGGAGTTTACCACTTGCATTAAATTTGCTGCTAGGACAGCATCATTGTTTGGTTTGTGTTAGATTACATAAAGATGGAGTTGAGGAAGCAGTCCCTAGACAAAGATTGTGATTTACTCTTTCTCAGTCTTCTGCAAACGTTTGCACCGTGACTCAGTGTCCACTATAAATGCTTCTAGAGACTCAGAGGGTTGCATGGTGCATTCCCACAGCTCTTGTTCCAATAACCAGGGCAGATATGCTTGGACAAAGTGGTCTTTGAAGGTTGCATAAAGAGTGGCAGTATGTCCTTTGACTTGTTCTGGAAGTGTATTGAACCAGGAAATGGCAGTCTCTCTTAGAAACAAGCACAAGGCATTGGAAATACGCAAAGGATCAGTCCAACCATGTCAGGAAATCCTGGCTTGGAATTGTTTGAGCCAGTTGACAGCGTCTTCATGGGGCAAGGCTGAGAAGGGTACTGGCTGTAGGCTGGTATTTATTTATTGAAAATGTTTCACCAGGAGAGGCACACTGAGCAAAAAGATGCTCGTCTTACGGTGCGACCTGGGGTGGGGGGGTACATGGGATGAGTATATATAAAACAATCAATAGGTTGAACTTAGAGTCAAGCAATTCAAACAATTGTTACATAGTTAAGTGTGGCTATACAAACTTGTTACATGAGGAGACACTACATACATGTGCCACAAGGAGGGTGGCATAACATAATTGATTACACATCTAGAACTATACATGATTACATAGGTGCCTATATCTAGAGAATGATTTGAAGTATGATGCACCAAGTTGGTAGAGAGAAATGGAAGCCTGAGCTTAAGGCCAGGGAGAGGTGATAGGTCTGGGTAGTAAACACAGGGAAAAATGAGGGGGTTGACTTGGGGAAGACATTGACGGGAATAAAAAGGGAGGAGCAGAAGTGTCATAAGAGGGTAAGTGCATGGGTTGTTAGGGCAATATATAAGCCAGTCATTTGGGCGAAGGCCAAGCTGCTGGTCAGGCGCATAAGGAGGAGGGGATCAAGGGGGGAGAGAGAGTCAGTTGGGGGGAGGTCAGGGTCAGTTACAATTGGGTGCGAAGAAGTTAGTGAGGGCAGGGGTAGAGAGTGTTTGGAGCAAGAATTGTGGATTTGGGCCGGCAGGTCATTCCAGAGCTTAGGGAGGAGGTAAGAGAAAGCTGATTGGCCTGCAGAGGTCTTTTGGTGAGGGATTGCTAATAGCCTGGAGTCAGTAGACCTGAGGGCATGTGCGGGGGTTGGCGGGGAAGATAGGGAGGAGATGAGGTAGGGTGGAAGGGAACCAAGCCAGAAGTTAGAAACAAATTTAGCACTGTGAAGTAGGCGCCAGTTGCTCAGGGATGGAAGGGCGAGCGAATGGAAGAGCTCGCAGCGATGGGTACGGGGGGCATCGAGGACAAAGTGGCAGAAAGCATTGAAGAGGGGGTCCAGTCTGGATGGGGTGGACTTGGAGGCAGAGCTGTAGACAACATCACAGTAGTCGAAGGAAGGTAGAATAATTTTCTGGACTATTTCATGTCTCACAGAAAGCGGGAGACTAGTGCGGTTTCTATAGAGGGCGTCAAGCTTAGGGCGCAGTTTTGATAGGATGGCGTCCACGTGTGTGGAAAAGGAGAGGTGGTGATCAAGCCAAACCCCCAGGTATCTAAAGGAGGGCACATCTTCAAGGATGGTGTTATTTAGGGTATGGAAGATCAGAGGGGATGTAAGTCTGGATAGTCTCTGTCTAGTGCCGAAAGACATAGAGACTGTTTTCTTGGCATTTAGGGAGAGTTGGTTGGAGTTGAACCAGTGTTATACTTTGTTGAAGTCAGTCTGAAGATTAGAGGTGACTTCTTCATAGGTACGGCCGGAAGTAAAGAGGACCGTGTCATCCGTGTACATGTGTATTGAGGTAGTGGAGCAAGCTTTTGGCAGATCATTTAGTAGGATGGGGAAGAGAATGGGGCAAAGGATTGAGACCTGGGGAACGCCGGTGGTAATAGGGAGCAGGGGGGGAGGTGTAGTCAGTTATTTTTGTAGATTGGGTTCTATTTTGTAGGTAGGCACTGAACCAATTTGTGGCCAATGCCGATAGCCCAGCTCCTGATAGGCAGGATAGTAGGAAGGAGTGGGATACCATATCGAAAGCTTTGGCTAGGTCAATGAAAATAGCAGCAGTAATTTTTCCTTTGTCCATTCCAGAGAGGATGGAGTCCGTGACTCTTAGTAGGGAGGTGGTGGTAGAGTGTTTTTTTCTAAAACCAGACTGGATTGGAGTGTAGAAGTTAGTTTCAGAGAGAAAGTGGGAGAATTGTGATAGTACTAGGTGTTCCTGGAGTTTGGTGAGAGTGGGGAGGAGGGAAATGGGGCAGTAGTTAGCAGCGGAGGTAGTCACCTCCTTTTGGTAGTGGTAAGACAGTGGCATGTTTCCACTCTGTGGGGAGTAACTCAGTGGTGAATGAAAGATATAGCATTGACCGTGGACTGAGATGAAATAGTCTTAATGTAGGCCAGGTTGTCTTGAATGGCTTGCATAGCTGATGTTCCTTGAGTTGAGATGGATGACTGGATGTCGTGCGGGATGGTTTCTGTTTTGTAGCCCCATGCCCTTGAGGTGGGTGAAGACGGCTCTCTGGATGCTCCGGCGCCCATATTGGTGTTTTCGTTGGACATTGTGGTTGGAGACGAGCGTCATTTCACTGAATGAAGATTATAAGGATGAGAAGGAGTTGTCGTCGTGCAGGAGATGGAATATCGTGGAGTACATGAAGTGCCGAGAATAAAAGAGTTTTGGAGACAAAAGTACAATTATTTGTATACAAAGTTCATCAAATGATGTCTTAATAAACAATTCCCACTCAATTCTGTGTTGTGTGTTTTTTAAATAAAGGTTTTATTGCAAAAATCAGCTATTTGTTGCAGTGGCTATTCATTTCAATAGGTTTGCCACTGATTTCTATGGAGTGAGATCATTTAGTGCCCTTCACAAGATGGCTGCCGAACTTTGACATGCAGTTCCTGTATTATGTGACTGTAGCAAGATGGCTGCCATAAGGGGGTTAAGGGTCACTTCCTGTCTTGCACAGTAAACAAAGATGGCTGCTTTGTGCCACAAGGCTGCTGTGCTGCTCTGCGATGCCCAAAATAGCAATTGCCGCATTGCAGTCATTCTTCCCCAACTAAGAGAGAAAAACATGTCGGGCTGTCAAACTTTTGATGAGTCACAAAGTCAAGGGGAATTCTGTATTTATATGCCTGCTTGTTTATTTTCTACTGCTGTCCATTTGGTTACTGTGCCATCTTTAATTTTTTTATTGTCTTTGACTTGCCTCGATTTTGTATACTGTGCCCTGCTTTGGATCCTATGGCTCCTTTTGAATATGGATTTCTGTCACCGTTAATGTACCACTTTTTTTCTCACTCAGGATGAACTGTAATGCAGCTGCAGCAGGAAAACATTTAACGTATGGGTGGGTAGGTCTGTTAGCAGTCTGACTCTCAGCAGTCAGCAGCTGTAAGTTGCTGGCTTTAGCAAACAGAAGAACTCATAGATAAACCTAGTGCTGCACTATAGTCCTATCAAACTCTCACATGATTGTTTCTCTCAGCTCTCCTACTTTATATTGAACAGATTGTATTTCTTTTTGTCTTAAATTTCACATGCATGTGACTATTTTCTTCATTATTGGCAAAATGTCCACAGTTTCACATGTATTTTATTATGTTCATTATTGGCAGCACAATTAAAAAAATAGGGTTCGAGTTCTGAAAAGGTCTAAGAAGATTAGAACCCTAGAACTTTTTCAAAAGTTCTAGACTAGAATTAGAACCCAGAACTTCAGAGGATTCTGACAACCCTACTTAGAGGTAGTGGAGCTGGTGGCTGTGCCCCTTGGTTCTGCATGACTCCTTATACACTCTCCAACCACCTTTACCTCCAGGGGTGCTTGTAGTGGGTCATCTGTCCCTTCACTTGGACCAGTGGAGGCCAGTGACTACAGACAAATGGATTCTGGAGATTATAGAGAAGAGTCATGCTCTGCAGCTTCTAGACAACCCTCTAGATCACACCCATCAGTTGTGACCACTAGTGGAAGTACAACTCTGCTTCAAAAATAAGCCATATAACCCATCCCTCCTGAACAGAGGCACACATGTTTTTGCTCCGATAACTTCCTCATCCCAAAGTGGACAGGGGGTCTGAGGCCTATTCAAGATCTAGGGGATCTAAACTTCTTCATAAAATGCAAGACATTCCAGATTGTCACTCTGCAGGTTCTCCTTTTCTTATTGCAAACAGGGGATTAGATATACTCCATGGATATAAAGGATGCACACCTCCATATCAGAATCAGAAACCTCTCAGGAAATACCTGAGGTTCCTGTTTCAGGTGTGCAATACCAATTCTGAGTGTTGCCCTTTGGCTTATTTTCTGTACTGTGGGTCTTTACCAAATGTTTGGCAGCAGCCCTTCACAGGGAAGGCCTGTATGTTTTTCCTTATCTGGACAACTGGCTATTGAAAGCCCACTCCAGGGGCCAACTGCTGCAGACCTTAGCTTGAACCAGACAGATGTTTGCTGCTCTGGGGGTGACAGTCAACATACCAAAGTCTGTACTGACAACCTGCTAACAACTGCAGTACATGGGTTAGTTCTGGATATGGCCCAGAGTTCTGCATTCCTGCCTCTGGACAGGGCAGACCACCTGCATGCCCAAGTACAAGTGGTGCTTGATAGCCATTATGTCTCAGCAAGGACATTCCTGTGCCTTCTGGGACTCATGACGGCAGCCACTGTTACTGTGCCAGTGGCCAGGCTGCACATGCGGATCCCTCGGTGGACCCTGAGAGTCCAGTGGGACCAGCTGACAGACACTCTAGAACAGATGGTTCTAGTATTGTCTCCTTTGCCCAAAGTGCTCAAGTGGTGGATGGAACTCGACAACCTGCTCAAGGGCGTCCCATTCTTTTTTTTTAACTTCATGATATTTTATTGATCAAGATGTCGGGTCACATATCAGTACATTACAGTACATAACAGAGTTTTCCATAATAATCAGTTATACAACATAGCCTAATATTAATTGATTATGGTATATACTTATCATCTTTTCACTAGTTAATCTCAGTTTCACTCAGTTTTCAACCATTCAGGTGTTATAATTACCTTAAGATTAAATCCAGAAATCACAACTCAGTGTATAATCAGAAAACATAAACAATGAAAACTTTCTTGTGTGCCCTGCCTCCTTTCTCTCTCAGCCCTCTCCACACCTACTCAGTGGTGATATAAATTCATTGAAGAGTGAAATTAAGATAGAGTTGGTGCCAAATATCTAAAAATGTGTCCTGTTGTAGCTGAAGTCGGCTGATGATATTCTTCATCCTCTCCAGCTGTTACCCTGGCATGCCACTCACTCAAAGTGGGTGGGAGGGGGGAAGCCATCTGGAAGTTATGTACTTCAGTGCCACCTCTCAAAGCATCTGGCCTAGGGTTCTTGCTACTTTATTTCCAGAGAGCAGAGTGGGGAATCCCAATACTAAACATGTGCAAGTGCATGGGACTTGGAGCCCAGTTAATCTTTGAATTTGTGAGTGAACTGCTTTCCTAAACTCTTGGATTTCTGGGCAAGTTAAAAAGAATGGGACTAGTACCTTCCAGTTAAATTCTCTACATGTAGGTGAAGCAGTTACCTGCCAGCCTCTTACTAACCACCTCGTCCATTGATCTAGATTTATCTGAGCCCCTATTTCTTCCTCCCTCCTGTCCTTCACATTGTTGAGAGGTGAGATCTCCCGACGGTTCAATATAGAATAGAGTTGTGAAAGATATTGTGAGTTAGATCAAAGGGAATAAGGGGGCATATGATGAGGAGAACCATGTAAAAGCATCTATCCTAAATAGATACTTCTGCTCAGCATTTACTGAAGAGAATGTAAGGCAGGGCCCACAGCTCAGCACCATGGACACAGGGGAGGGAGGTGTGCACTAGTCCCTTCAAAAAAGAAAGGGTCCTACAAGAGCTCGATAAGCTCAGGGTGGACAAGGTAATGGGACCTGATAGCATACATCCCAGGGTACTAAAGGAGCTAAGGGTGGAACTAGCAGAGCCATTATCAGAGCTGTTTAGTGAGTCTTTGAGCACAGGAGAGGTCCCAGAAGACTGGAGAAAGGCTCATGTGATCCCGCTCCACAAATGTAGCAGGGAGGAAGCAGGGAACTACATACCAGTCAGTCTTACCTCAGTAGTGGGCAAGATTATGGAGGCAGTCCTTAAGGAAAGGATAGTGCAACACCTGGAATCCATAGGAGCACAGGATCCAAGACAGCATGGGTTTACAAAAGGAAGGTTCTGTCAAACTAATCTTATATATTTCTTTGACTGAGTAACCAGAGTGGTGGACCAAGGAGGAACAGTTGATATCGTCTTCCTTGACTTCAGCAAAGCTTTCAATACTGTTCCATATAGAAGATTGATCAATAAGCTGGGTAGGCTCGGGTGGGTGAGAAGCTGGTCAACTGGGTGGCAAACTGGTTGACGGGCAGAAAACAGAGAGTGGTGGTAAACGGCATACAGTCAGAAGAGATGCAAGTCACAAGTGGGGTGCCTCAGGGATCAGTCCTGGGGCCAGTCCTCTTCAATATCTTCATCAGTGACATTGCAGATGGACCAGAGGGTAAGGTTTGTCTGTTTGCAGATGGCACCAAAATCTGCAACAGAGTAGATGATCCAGATGGGGTGGGTAGAATGGGAAGAGATCTGGATAAACTAGAAAAATGGTTGAAAGAGTGACAACTGGGGTTTAACGCAAAGAAGTGCAAGACAATGCACATAGGGAAGAGAAACCCTGAAGCCACCTATAGTCTGGGAGGGGAGTTGCTGGCAGTCACAAGGGAAGAAAGAGACTTGGGCATCATCATCACCGATGACCTGAAATCATCCAAGCAGACCACCAGAGCAGTAGGTAAGGTTAGGGGGATGTTGGGGTGTATTAGTGGGGATATCACAAGTCAGAAGAGGGAGGTAATAATCCCTCTTTACAAGACACTGGTTAGGCCCCGTCTGGAGTACTGGATGCAGTACTGGAGGCCACACCTTCACAAGGACATTAACCAGATTGAGGCAGTCCAGAAAAGGGCAACCAAAATGGTGCAGGGACTGCATTAAAAAACATAAGAGGACGGATTAATGGAGCTCAATATATATACCCTAGAGCAAAGGAGGGAGAGAGGTGATATGATCGAAACATTCAAACACCTTAAGGGCATTAACAAGGTGAAAGAGTCTTAACATGTTTCAGTATAAAAAAATAGCAGGACAAGAGGACACAGTATGAGATTAGGGGGAGGCTGATTAAGGGTAATGTGAGGAAGTTCTTTTTCACAGAAAGGGTGGTGGATGTATGGAACGGCCTACCTCAGGAAGTGGTGGATATGAATACAGTGCAGGGCTTCAAACAAGCATGGGATAGACATAAGGGAGCAATACAGATGAGTATGACTAGATAGGCTATTGACAGAGCAAAGACCGATGGCACATTCATAAGGTAGAAAAAGAAATGGGCAGACTGGATGGGCCTTGCGGTCCTTATCTGCCGTCAACTTCTGTGTTTCTATATGTTATCCCAAAGGGTGATGGCATAGTAAAAAAATGATTCTAGATTCCAGCGTTCTCTCTGAATTTGGGGTTGAACCCCCGGTGTCAGAAAGAAGCGGCGCACCTGTAAAAACCGGAAATGATCTTCTCTGCGGAGTGAATATTTAGCTTGTAGTTGTGCAAATGACAGACAGACATTTTTGGCCATGCATTGTAAGAAAGTTGTCAGTTTGTTTGGTGACCAGAACTCATATCCTTGGTCCATTTTGGGGGGCTCGAAAGAAGCTTCATGTCTGATAAGGGCTAAGGGTCCTAGCCCCTCCGGTGTGTGAGTGAGTTTACGTAGTTTAAGAAGTATTCAAAAGGTGTGTTTTACCCATGGGTTGTCTATACTGGCCCACACCCCAGGAGGGAAACTAGCTGTAGTTAATGTCCACAGGGCCCAACCTTGCACCGCGGCTTACTCCAGTTGGTACCATCCTGAGTCTACTCTATGTTTGGTCCAGGCACACAACTGAGCTCCTCTTGCCACCAGGTAATAGTGGTAAAAGTTGGGAAGAGCCAGTCCATCCTCCCCTTGGGAGGTCTGTAGCAGACCCCTCGCTAAATGAGGATGAGCCCCCGACTAGACAAACAGCTGGGTTTCCTTCTAAAGCAGATTGCAAAATGACCTTGGGATTGGGATTGGGAGAGTTTGGAATAGGAAAGGGCGTCCCATTCTTGATTTCTTCCCCACATCAGATCCTCACCATGGATGCTTTGGGATCAGGATGGGGAGCCCACTTGGGAACTCTTCAGATACAAGACACGTGGAATCAGATGGAGCGTGCTTTGCACATAAATGTTCCGGGAAAGAGAGTGGTCCTGTATGAACTCCAGGCCTTCCAGAATCATTTGTCTCTAGGTCCTCTGTTAGTTTAGATTGATGTCAGTGTACTGCATTATATCAACAAACAAGGGGGGACTCATTCTTACCTGTTGTGCAGGGAAGCAGTGAGAGTTTGGTATTGGACTCTTGAACACGATCTAGAACTAGCAGCAGTACATGTTCCTGGTGCCCAAAACATATTGGTAGACAAAGTAAGCAGGTCACAGTCCAGAATGCATGAGGGGGAACTGCTGACCTCAATGGTTGATGACCTAGTCGAAAGATGGGGTCATCCAGAGTTGGACCTTTTTGTGTCCCCACACAACGTAAAACTGCCGTGTTTCTGCTTGCTTGCTACAGGGCCTGGAGTTTTTTGGCAAGGCATGTTGTCCCTCTCTAGCAAAGGGAGGTTTCTGTATGCCTTCTCTCCCTTCCTGTTAATTCAGAGAGTATTACTTAAGCTGAAGATGGAGGGGGCAACTCTGATACTTATTGCTCCCCTATGGCCTTGACAGATTTGGTATCCCCTGCTGCAACAGCTGGCAGTGAAACTCCAGTACCTCTGCCCCTGTGCAAGGGTCTACTGTCACAGGAACAGTGAACCCTAGTCCACCCAGATTTGAAGTCCCTATATCTCCACGCATGGTTCCTGAAGACAGGTTTAGGTCAAAATAGCATATACAAGATAGCACGCACAAAACAGCGTAAATAAAGATAGTGCTGACAAAGAAGAGTGACAGTCACACAGAGCGAGAATAACACTGCAAAGCTGCAGGTGGATCCACAAACCCGACTTGGGGAAGCTGAACATTCGGGGATGAGTAGATTTACTAATCAAACTCGGGGGGAGAGGGATGCAATTTGGTGGGGGCAGGAGAAAGTCTGGGGGTAGACTTATCAAGAAAACTCCACGGTGGACATAATTCAGGGTAGGGAGAAGGTTGGCCATGGGGGCAGATTTACTACCATAACTCCACTGGGAGACAAATTTGAGGCGGAGATTTACTACTGTTACTCGGGGGGGGGGGGGATGATGGCAAAAAAAAAGAAAAAAAAATTACCTCAGATTTGAACCCCAGTCAGCTGGATGCAGCAAGGTAATTTATGGTATGTGACTCTACCCTGTATGCCATGCTGTCAGCACAGCCAAGTACCACACAGTCGCACACTTATACTGCTTGGCATCAGTGATATAGCTACATGTATGGCGCTGTAACGACTGCGCTATTATTTACACATAGCTGTTTTCACTTATGCTATTTTGTCTGTGCTGATTATACCACACTGTTATTCACACACAATCTTGACTGGATACCCCTGAAGACATAGCCACAGCTCACTCAGGGGGTATCACAGAAAGTAGTGGATGTTCTGATGGCTGCTAGAAAACTGTCCATGTACACATCCATGTCCGACATACTTACTGGAATGGTTTGCTTTATGGGCTACTTCCCATAACCTAGATTCCATTTACCTGCCCAGTCAGTCAGGTTCTAAAGTACCTGCTGTCCTGATAGGATTCAGGCCTGCGATATTCCTCAGTCAGAGTGCACTTGGCTACTATATTAGCTTTCCATGTGCCTGTGGATGGCCATACAGTTGCCCAACTGAAGGTAGCCTGGACATTCTTGAGAGTCATTTTACACATAAAGCCTCCTACTCAAAATCCAGTCCCGGCTTGGGACATGAATGTTATTTTGGAAAAGCTCACTTTGGCTCCTTTTTAACCCAGTTGCGACTTGTGGCTTATGCATTCTTTCTTGGAAAACATTATTTTTAGTTGCAATCTGCTCAAAAGATTTCAAAGCTGTAAGCTCCGTTTGTTTGTTTATTTGTTTATTTGCTCAATGAGTAAACCATACTGGAATGAAGTTCATTTACAGATGTGACCCACAAATAACACAAATATACATCACACAAAACATTTAACATCTAGGACAAAATGTCTGCGTCATTTTACAAAACATTGATTAAAACATACACATTCAGATAAGGTACAAAAATACTCAAAAGCAGCCTTTGAGAAAATCAAAACAGACGTGACTATTCTAATAGCAAAAGGAATCTTATTCCAGTTATTAAGAGCGCTATACCCAAAAGTATGTTGTCCTGTTACTGTTCTCTTTTTTTTTAATATAATTTTTATTCAGACTTTTCCAGGAAATACATAGTACAATCTTAACATTTCTTTATACATTGCCTGATTCATATATCAGGAGGAAAAAGGAAATATAATACTTTCTTCTTATTACTAGTGCCCTATGGAGCCCCCCTTCCCCTGTTGTACAGCATGGGAAGGGAAGAATATCATAACATTTTAAGGCATAGAAAGTGCTTGTTCCTAGGGCTAGTATAGCCTAATTAAAACTCACTGTATTGTCCTGCGGTCTAGTGGATGGCTCGGTGGGAAAGCTCCGGGGGGAAGTGGAGCGGCAAGATGGCCGCAGTGCCGCTCCGCTCCCTGCAGCACTTCACATGTCCAAGTGTTATCTGATTTCTTTCAATGTCCTCTGAATATTTTTACTCATTTTTAAGTTGGTGAGTGAACTTAATGCTGATTTTGGCATTTTATAGTCGATGCGGCATTGTCTTTCACTTTCGGGCATTTCAATTTGGAAATCCGTTGTCAGTAATTGGCGTCCGGAAAGTAAAGCTTCTATGTTGGCATTTGAACGCTTCTTTTTAAGAAGTTTTATTTGCTCAGATTTAAGCCTGTTGAATGAAATGTGTGTTATTTTTGCTGAAGAAGAATGAAAATTAGCTTTTGAGGCAAAAGGTACAGGTGCTGTGCCCACTGTTTAATGGACGAATCTGACAACGGCTCAGCTTGCTGGCGTTCTTGTGGCCTGTCCCACTAAGGTGCGGGTGAAATGTTGGTGAAATGCCGATGAAGTGCCTTTAGAGTGTTTGGAGGACTGCTGACACTTGCTTGTGTTGGCTCTAGGAAGAAGCTTTTGTATGGTAAATGGCATGCTTAGCAGTAGCACGGTATATATTGAAATTACCAGCTTCTATATATGGAAAGAGAAAATTGCCCAGCTGGTCTAGGCCATTTACTGTGTTCCTTCCTACATCATTGTGTGTTGAGAGATGAATGGGCTGAAAAGCGGAAGACATGGAACACGCAACATTGCATGAAGTATAATATATTGCTGATAAGCATTAAATGCTTTATTACAGGTATTCTATTTTTGCCTGGGGGGGGGTCCCAGTACACTGATTCAATTAAATTTACTGTGCTCAGAGGAGCATTTTTTCCTTCTTTTACAGGTAATTCTGCAGGAAAGGAAAACTATGGTAACCAGACTTGAGCACGGAGAAAGTGGCAAAATGTGAGAAGTATTTTTGGAGAGATTTGGACTCCCAGATTCTTAAGATAGGTTATAAGTTTTCGTGCACCTCAATATCATTGGCTTCACCTTTTCTAAACTTCATAAGGATGCTGAAACAGCGACGGTGGAGTTTCCGTGTGGTAAGACCCTTAAAAGATACAGTACATATCTTTCACTCCAATTAGTTGTTAAAGTGTCAGCCCTTAACATGGAATCTGCACTTCATGTAAGCAATAAGACACGACAGGGTGTGTGTTAGACACTTTAACACACGGCTAGGAGGCGTAGTGACGCTGCAGCCTGGCCAGGTGCGCCCAGTTCCTCCCAGTCGTGTGTTAAAAGTGTCTAACACACAGACCCTGGAGTGGCTTATTGCACTTATGAAATGGGAATCTACATTATAGATGCATGTGAAAGGTAAAAAGCAGCATTAAGTAATTATAAATACAAATCGTTTTCTTTAATTTAAATAAAATAGTTCCTCCGCCTTTAGTTTGCTGTGTTTTTTGTTTGACCTGGGAAGGCTGCTGTAGTTGCAGTTTTTATACTTGTGTACTTATCATAGTGATACCCGAATTTCATTTTGTATGTGGAGGTAGTAGTGAACGTGATGCTTGCTTCCCCCTCCCCCGATGTGTCTATTGATTTCTACATTGTTAGGACAGCAGGCAGTACAACAGAGAACAGTTTTAGCATAAAAAATGCATTGAGCAGGAGGCATGATGTTCCTTGAAAAGCACTGTGAGCGAGCGGGCGGTCGGGCAGAACCGGAAGAAATCTTGATTTATTTTTCCTATTTAAATGTGTTGCGATCAAACAAAGATTGTCATCTATGACTGTACACACAGTATGTGAGGATGAAAATCTGTTGAATGGGAGGGACAGATGGATATAGGTAGCGGCTAGCAGGTTGGTCATTGAGGAGAACTGAAAGCAAGAGAGGTGAAAAGTTGGCACATTCAGAACAGATTGGGGCACTCGCAATCTTTTTTTTTGTTTCATTATGCACTGTAACACAAGTACTTTTCTGTGTTAAAGTTGGAGTTGGAAATGTCGAAATATTGAGGGCAAGTGAACAGGAGGTCATAGGTATTACTTCTTTTGTTAGGCTGGCACCACTGTTGGCAGAAAACAAGATGGCTACGTTTTCGTTTCTCAAGGTTCTGAATGGGCAGCAGCATCACCCATATCATTGCCCACTTGGCAAACCTGATCTTTTTCCTATGGTGTTAGACATATTAGCACACTCGTAGCAGCCAATCAGAATGTTGCTTTTCTACCAGCCATTTCATAACTGCAAGCATTTACTTTCCTTATAGTATCAATTGTCAGGTTCATTTACACTGGAGCTATGCTGAGATGGCCATTGTATATGATGAGGCTATGATTTATAAAAATATCTATGTTATAAGGTGCCAGAAATTAAGACACCTACTGTTATTTGAGCAAATGTTTTTCTGGTTACTGTTTTGCCATTGTTTCTTACTATTTTGGAGATACTCATTTAATTCTGCACTCTATGGAGTTTGGGACTCCTTGTATGGAGCAAAATTCTTTGTATGACTAACCCACTGACTGATAGAATTCCTGGGTTGGAGCCGATTTTCTTCTGTGGAACTGATTGGAAATTTTGGTTACCGAATTACTACACTGGAAAATAATGGGAAGCAAACACAATTCGCTCTTTATGGCTTAAGGTTATCTTTTCTTTGCAGAAGAAATGTGCAGATCATTACCCATTTAAGAATACTATGGTGACTGGATCATACTACTCACTCCTGTATTGTACATAACCCTATCATAATGGCATGTTTTATTTATGTACTATAATGAATTAGTATTTGCCTCGAAAAGCCCAAACAGCAGGACTTCCTATTAAGGAAGGCTCTAGCTCTTACTGAATTTTGCTGATTTAACCTGGAATGGGCGTGTCATGGAACATTTTACTTATGGTCTGTGGGCTCAGATGCCTAGTTTGTTTTATTGCATTCTTGTAAATATTCTCAAAAAAGTTATACTGATGGACTCCTGAACATGACCGGAGTCTCTAGCTCATATACTAATTTGTGGACCCCTGAGTAAATGATGCCTTGAACGCTTGATTTACAGTGGACAGACTCCTGAGTATAATGGAGCTACAGTTCTGCTTAGTTGAATTGGATGATCTATGAATTTTAAAAATGGTTTTATAGATGGTTATATCTATTTGTCTGGTCATTTCTGTTGTACTTGTATGGTGTTAATCCTTAGGGGTTGTTTATCAACAGAGTCAGATACACTTAGCTCTAAGTATTTTTTAAATGATGTTCTGTGCATACTATCTTGTGATGGATGTTACCAAAATGTGTGTGTCGCTTTTGTATTTTAACATGAAAAGACTATTTCAAATTAAGTATGATGTGCATATTTATGGAATAGACCAATAGAATGTACATACATTTTATGTTTATATTTGTATATTTTGTAAAGGCTATTGCCGAACAAATAAATCTTTTGATTGATTGATAGAGGATGGCTCACTAAAATGGGACCCAGGGCAGGCCTAGCAGGAGGAAAGGGACAAGGCCTTATTAACAATAGTCCTACTGGGTTAAAGGAGGGGTCTCTCTCTCCTGTCTCTCAGGATCACTTGCAGTTATGGAACTACTGTGGGATCTCTGCTCATGGTGTGTATCAGCCACCGCTGTCACCTCTGTGCATTTGTTTCTGCATGGTCATTCAGTGATGCCATGAGTTTCTCTATTTGATAGACCTGAAATACTAATTTCCTCCAGCTCCCCACCTCGGAGTTGATGGGTGTCAACCAGAGTCTAGTGATTATCTTTTAAGCGAGCATGAGAAGGGTTGCTAATAAATATTGGGAGGAAGGATCTCTTCTTCCTCTTGGATATTGCAGTAGTATGTAGAGTTGTGGGGTAAGTTCGAGAGATGGGTCAAATATGTCCTGTAAGTCTATTTGTATATTATCCAGATATGGCTTTATTACCGAGCACGCCCACATGACGTGATAATGTGTGGCCCTCTGCTCACCGCAGTTCCTCTAGCAGGAGGTAATGGGAAGTGATCACTGGGGTGCGAAAAAAATGCAGCAGTTGCTTCCAGGCATATTCTCTCCACTGGTGAGAGCTTGTCACTCTGGAAGAGTAACCACAAGCCCTCAGCCAAACTTCTTCTGTAATTTGGAGATTCATTTTGCCCTCCCATTTCTCAGCCACTTCTATAGTCGAGAATGCTATAGTGGCCTGCAAGACTGATAGAGCTGTGATATCATGTGTGGTTGCATTCCCAATCAGAAGTATGTCAGCGAGTACCTAATTATATTTGGGAGTCCCACATCATCACCAGGTTGTATCGGTAGTGAAAGGATAAAGTGCCGAATCTGTAAGTATTGGTAGAAGTCAGACCTTTTTAGATGGAACTGACTTTGTAAGTCTGTGAAAGATAGTAAAATCTGCCCATTGTACAATTGGTGTAGGTATGTAAGGCACAAGCCTGCCCACTAGGTAAATCCATCATCCTGGCAGGCTGGGACAAGAGGTTCCAATTGTACAATCGGGCACAGTAATGGTAAGTAGGGAGTTAGCCGGAGGGTCTTTTTGATGGAATGCCAAACCGTCACCTGGCTATGCAGCCAGGGATTTGAGGGAAGAGACTCCTGTGGCATTGAGCTATATAATACATCGCTAGGACAAACTGTGGGAGGGGGAACATCTTACGTTCTATTTCCAGCCATGCCTCCCCTGTACTTTCCTGGTGCCTGGCCAGTATAAAGTGCATCTGTGCTGCCCAATAGTATAGTGGAAGGGAAGGGAAGTGAGGGCAAGGCCACCTCTCACCTTTGGCAAGTATAGAAGCTGTAGTTTTATTCTGGGTTTTTGGCCTGCCCAGATGAACTGGGATACTTCTCTATCCCATTGCTTCCATATGCTGGTGGGTATTGTGATAGGCAGAGACTGGAAGAGATAAAATGCCCTGGGTAGAGTGACCATTCTCATCACTTCTATCCACCTGGAGAGTGATAGCAGCAGAGAATTTCAGCCTCAGAAATCCTATGTCATCTGTTGAGTGAAAGGGGCATAATTATTTTTAACACAATGCACAGGGTTGGAGCTAGAAATATTCCCAGGTATTTCAGGTTTTGCAAATCCCAGCATAAGGGATGTAAGTTCTGAAAGGCGAGGCTCAGGGGGAAAAGTGAAAGCACAGGATTTCTGTCTTGGTCTGATTTGTTCAATAACCTGACACTTTACCATATTGTGCAATGATGTTCCATGCCTCTGGGAGTGATGTTTCCAGATGTCACAGATACAGCAGACTGTCATCTGTATATTGCAATGCGATGCTCCCTTCCTCCCAGGGGGACACCTGTGCCTGTGCCAGGGGTTCAATATAAATTGCAAAAAGTAGGGATGACATGGGGCAACCCTGTTGGGTGCTCTGATATAGTCAGAAGCTACCTGAATGGTGCCCACTGACCTTAACACTTGCTTAAGGGGCCTGGTATATGTTTTGCAGGATGTCGATTAGAGCCTCTGGAAACCCAAATTTCCTCAGTACTGAGTAGAGAAAGGGCCAGGAAACCTGATCAAATGCTTTTTCATCATCAAGACTGAGTAGGATAGAGCGGGGTGGGCCTTGTTGCATTTGATGCATTATATGGACAGTTCTCATTATATTATCCTTAGTGGTGCGAGATTGTATGAAGCTCGTTTGATCTTTGTATATTAGATTCGGCTGCAGTACATCCATTTGGTGTGCCAGAATGGCCATATAGAATTTGTAATCTGTGTTTAATACAGAGATGGGACAGTAGAAAGTGCACTGAAGAGGGTTTTTACCCTGCTTCGTAATAACAGATATTGTGGCGTGCGCCCAGGTTGGGGGGGGCTCCCCCAGCATGACCTCATTGTGCACCGCCAACATGTGTGCCCGTAGGTCATCCTTAAACAATTTATAAAATTCTGCACCATACCCATCTGGGCCTGGAGCTTTCATTGTCTTAGAATTAGCAATCACTGATTTCAATTCAACTGCTGTGACCGGTTGCATGAGACGTTCTGCCTGCTCCAATGTAAGGCATGGAAGCATTATTCCAGCCAGGAAGGAGTCTATCTCCTGTTGTTCCTGGGTGTAATCTGGGGTGTATAAAGATTCATAGTAAATCTGAAAGGCTTGGGCAATTTTCTTATAGCTTGTCTGCTTAGCTCCAGTCCGGGGTGCATAATGGCCGTTATTGTCACCAAACACCTCTGCCATCGGAGTTGTTATGCCAACAACCTAGAAGATCTGGCCCCTGCCTCATTGTATCACTACTGGAGGAAGGTCAATGCGATCTCCATTTGCTCCAGGGCTAACTTATCCAGGTTCATTTTAACCTGTGTAAGTTGTGGGAGAACTGAGGTGGCTCCTTGCTGGTGTGCAATTTGTAAGAAATGTAGGGTTTCTTCTAGTACTTGTTTCTGCTGTAATCTTTTAGCTTTAAGCCATGTGGCATACTGTATTAAATGCCCCCTGAGCACTACTTTAATTGTATCCCAGTATATCGCTGCTGAACTATCCACTATGGGATTGTCTATTACAGTCCCGGCCAGCTTCTCTTTAATAAATGTTTGGAAAGAAGGGGACTTTAAGAGATACTTGTTCAGATGTCACCTTGTGTCTTTTCTCTCCAGTCCCATCTCCCAAAAGGTGCTCACCGGGGCATGATCCGAGAGGTAAATATCTCCAATGCTGCTGTTTGAGACTCTGTGAAGATGTTCTGTTTGTGTAAAACAGCAGTCTATTCTGGAGTAACTACCATGGGTTGCTGACTAATATGTGTACTGGCAGACCCTGGGATTGAAGGAACGCCAGGCATCTATCAGACCCAATGCCCTGGCACATGCTTTAAAGTAATTCTGAAAAACTGGGTGCCTGAACTGTCTAGCAGCTGAAGAGTCAACCAGTGGGTTCAGGGTTATGTTAAGATCTCTTGCCAGCATCAGTATGCCCTTCGTGGTGGTAATGATTTTGTCCATGAGGGTTTTGATGTCTGGGGTGTTGATGCCTGGGGGGGGCGTAGATATTGGCTACAGTGACCTCCAGGCCCTGCAGTACACCCTGAACCAGGATAAGCCAGCCTCCTGGGTCTGCCCATACCTTATGTTTCTCAAAATTTGTGTGTTTTGGAATCAGAACTGATACCCTGCGTCTCCTGCCGGTCACTGACGTGGCCGAGTACTCCGCTTGATAGCCAAATGTTGTTAGTTTGGCATGTTCGGCTTGTGTCAGGTGAGTTTCCTGAAGGTATACCAGATCCACTTCAAATTTCGTAGTACAGTTTAGGATCTTTGCCCTCCTTACTGGGTTAGCTAGACCGTTCACATTCCAAGAGCAAAGATGCAGCGTGGGGGGCCCATTTAAGTAATAGTTCTATATTCTGGGCCTATGTCCCCCAACCCCCACCCCCTCTGCCTGGATTCCAGCAGGCCATCCCAAGGCTTTTCAGTTGTCTTAGGTAACCATGTAATCCTGCTATATAATTTGGAGTGGGGTGGTAACTGGGAGACAGCTGAAATGGTAGGGAATGAATGCACCAGGAAGGCATTTGCCTCTGACTGTGACTCAACTTTAAAGATAAAGACAAAAGAACAAAAAATTGTCTGAAAAGGGGGACACACATGGGCTCTTCTGCAGGCCAACTACCAGAGAGGGCCTCAACTACTGACCCAACTGGGTTGGAGGAAAACTTGGCTTCCAAGGTGGGGGTCCAAACGGACCCTACAGTAACCTTAGTTTGCTCGAAGGTTAGTTCTCTTATGCAGGAGGGGCCTTCAGCCAACTGGCTTAGGGAGGGCAATGTGAGTGAAAGGGAAGGAAGGATTGGCATCATGTCAGCCAGTGGGGATAGAAAATAACTGGAGATCTTTGAGGAGAACTCAAGCTTGTATATATTTACCATCCTTATTGACTGTACACCATTCAAACTTGCAATACATCCTGTACCACGGTGACACATTTAAAACCATCCATCATGTAGTACAATCAGGGGAGACCTCTGCTTCTGCTCCAGGTGGGTGGGCCCATATCTCACAAACATCCCTGTTCTGGCTCATTCCCTGGGGGGGGCAGCACCGGGTCTTTCCAAGGTTGCCCACACCACACACACCTCTGCCCCTTATGTGGGCCCAATGCGCACGTAGGGGAGACCCCCAGAGAGTCTAACTTTTTTTTTTTTCATTTTGATATCGTATCAGTGTCAAGCATAATAATAAAAAGTATAGCATGGGAGGGGAAGAGGTGAAAGGAGCCACAGCTGAACATCAGCCCTGCACAGTCTCCGAATCCCACATGACCATCCTCCCAAACTAGATTAGCCCTGTCTTCTTGTGATATGTGCTGTGCCTGAAACCAGAAAATACTGGGCATCAGCCCCGCCCTGACAACCCCCTCTTCCACTGTCTTAAGACTTCATTTCTGACTCAGGGGCCTTTTCCATAACCCATATTTGCCGTGCAACTTCCCAAACATCTTCACTTTGTTTTATTATAGGGGCCTGACAGTGTATCAGGTGTCTAGATGTCCTCCCCCATAATGCACATCTTCTCTTGGGGAAGGGGGGACCCAGGTGGAATTAAAAGCAGGTCTGGACTGCAGTCTTACCCAGCAGCTCTCCCCCTACAGAGCTCCATCCCCCCAGCAGAGTACTATTCATCTCACAGCAATCCTTCCCTCACAGCCATTGCAGTTTAACTGTAGCCCCCAATTCTTCTAAACACAATCACAGCATCTGAAATTTATCTAATCTGATTTCAGGGGAGGGCAACCTCCTGTCAATTTTGTTGATGTATACATAACTTTTGCTTCTGTAAATGTTCAGTATTTCCATTCAGCCTTCAGTATATGCCCCTGTCTACGGGTGTTAACAGCCACACATTCCCAATCTGCTGGTGCCATCTCTCCTACAAAAAATAACAGGCATGGTTCTCAGGCATTTCTCGCTGTCTTATCCCAGTCAAATTAGTCCAGACATCCCCCCTCCAAACCCCAAGTCATGTCTCCCCACAAACCGCTAAGCTCATTCAGGTGGCCAGTCCCCTCCGTTGAGACACTCCTCCCAGTGAGGACGCTCTTCACGGACATTACTCAGGATCTCAAGCTTCCATGCAGGTTGTACAAGGCTAGGCCCCGCTGGGCAGCTGGCAGTCCCCAAGCAGCCAGACTGTACTTGTATTTTGGGAAGACTCCAATTATTATTTGCCCCAATCGGAAACTGTGCTGAGTGATCTTACTGACGGAGACTGCCCCCCGGCCCCCCACATTTACAGATTAATTATGCCTCCTGCTATCTACCCTGGTAGGCCCATTAACTGTCATGAGGTGGGCCTGGAGTTGGCAGTAACACGGGAGACCATTGCTGGGGCACAGGTACACTGCACTTCACACAGCCTACTTATTTGGGGGGGGAGACTTCATTATTCTGCTGGAATCCCAGCCATCATCAAAAGTGAAGACCCAGTACTGGATTAGGGGACAGCACCAGTTAAACCTAGGAGTTACACTCTAACTTGTGGACTATTATCCTCACTCACAGAGACAACCTGATTTTCATGAGTCCGGTGACATGCTAATCCTTGGAGGCACTGCTACTTGTAGGCAGTCGCTGATACGGTTTGCCCAGCTTTCAGATGGTGAATAATGTCCTGTAGGGTTTCTGAGGACTGCTGATGGTGGGTCACTGTGTTGTTCTTTGCCTGGTCTTTCACAGTCCACCCTTTCTTGGAGAGATTTGCTGCCAGTGAAGTGGTTGCAGCCATTTGTGGAGATAGATCCCGATTCACTCCTCTCTTTGGCAGGTCCTCAGTTGCTTCTTCAGCAGAGTTGTAGGTTTTAGCACCACCTTCAAAAAAAAAGACTGTTAGCCTTGCAGGGTATGGGGTACAGAAGCGGAGATTTTGTTCAGTCAGGGTTCTGAGATTTGGTATGTATGCTCTCTGCTGACTAGTAATGGCAGGCGAGTAGTCGTTGTTGAAAAATACCCTGACACCCTGTAACTCTACTACTTTCTTCTGCTAGGCCATGTGTAGGACCTTTTCTTTATCGGTGTATCATAGGAACCTGATGACAATGGAACCCGGCCTTTGATCGGACAGTGGTCTCAGGCCCAGGTCTCGGCAGACTGTATCAGTCTTCAGCGTGTTGTCTTATGGTAGGATTAGTGTTGATTTCAAGAAAGTTTTTAGAAAAGCAGGCATATCTGTGCCCTCTGAACACTCCGGGGTATTATAAATCTGCAGGTTGTTCCGATAGGCTCTGCACTCTGCATTTTCCACCAATCTTGTAGCTCCTGGATGGTGCCATGCAGTTGAATAATGGCCCATTTGGTAGAATCAGTGTGGGAGTCTTGCTGTGTAAGTTGTGTGTCGATAAGGTTAAGTTTGTTTTCAATCTTATTTATGTCTACCTAGAGCACCTCTGTCATCACTTTCGTTTCCTGTCTAAAGCTCTGAATCTCCTTCAGAAGCAAGTCCATTTGCTGCTGCATGTTTCGGTTTGTGGTTGTCGTGGTGACCCTTTGCGAGGACCACATGGTTCAGGATGCTGTTGAGTCCTCGCTGTCTGACTCTCCCTGTTCATTTCTGCAACAGTCTATTGATTTCCCCTGGAAGGGATTGCACTCTGATCTCGACATACTTAATACTGCACCTTGTTCTCTATATGTTATAGTCTTTGTCAAGAAGTTTGAGCAATAAATCAGTGAGTTTAGGAGTTAGTCCCACAGAGCCGATGTACAAGGCTGTTCACAGGTGCATGACATCACCGAAAGTTTACTGTTCTCTTTAAAGGCATTTTTAGAGACTTGTTATCAACCCTATATCTAGAATAAAAACAAGTATCATAAAATTCCAGATTTCTGGTCAAAGTTAAAGGAATACCAGACTTAAGAATTCTAAATGTAAAATTGGCCAGCACATATTTAAAATTCTGCTGAATTGTCATCCATCCCATCCTCTTTAAAACTTCACAATAATGGATGAATTTAGAGGTAGAAAGTGCGAATTTACCAAATAACAGTAACAAAGAAGATTTTTTTGCAATAATACTGGCAGACGTATTATATGTAATTACAGTGGCATAATTCACAACTGGAGCCAGGTGTTGTTTGGCAATAATCATCTTAGAATCACTAGTTAAAAAAGAACGTAATCTATATAACAATGCCAACTTTGAATGAAGCTTGGTTACTTTAACAAAATGTAACTCGTAGTTCAATGTAGGGTCCAACAATAATCCCAGACACTGGAAACCATCCACATTTTAAAAATAAGTGCCATCAGCAGATTTAACCATAAAATCCTGACTCATCCTCTTAAGTCTTGCATTTGTCCCAAACACCATAGTTTTAGTTTTCATTTTATTTAATACTAATTTTTTTTTTTGCTCCATCCTCCTGCTTATCCTCTTGTGGTACCAGGGTGAACCTAACCAAGCAGATCATTACCAGCAATTACCACTGCTTGTCTAGTGTTATGCACCTCAATTGCTCTTTGACCTTTTGGACACATTTGTTTTAGTTTTTATACTAGACTGCCATCTGCCGGCAACTTCGCTGTTGCCCAGATCTCCAATGCACTTCTATTGTACAAATTTAACCGACTGTATAACGTTCCTTGTATTGGTTCCTCTACTTATACCTGTACCTGTGTCTACATATGCCTTTGTTCTTATGTACCTGCATTGTATCTGTTGCTGTTCATTGTGTGTATTCTCCTTTTGTATGTTAACCCCAGGTCCACCTCGAAAATGAGCTTGCTCAATGGTGCCCGCCTGGTTAAATAAAGATTTTGATTGATTGATTGATTGATAATCTATTGGGTAATAACCACTGTTGCAATTTACCCATCTCATTAGTTAATGTCTGGCTCAAATCAGAGACTGTAGCTCTTTGATAATATATTACTGCATCATCTGCATATAATGTGAGACAGGCAGCCTCTAAAACTTCAGAAATTTTATAAAACAAAAGTGAAAACAAACCAGGACCTAGTATGGAGCCCTGCAGGACTCCATACTTTACAGATGCAATGTCTGAAATGATGCCACCACATTTTAACCTTTGATACCTTCCCCTCAAATAATCCTCAAATCAATTCAGTGCTGATTGACCTATACCAAGAGATTCAAGCCTTTTAATTAAAAGTCCATGGTCCACGAAATTGAATGCCTTGGTCAAGTTTGCAAATGCAGCCCTGGTAAGACATCCCCTCTCCATACCCTCCAGGACTGCGCTTGTGAACTTGACCGAGGCAATATCTGTCCCATGGCCCTTTCTTAACCCACGCTTGACAGTGTGATAACCCACAAGCTTCAATATATTCTGAAAGTTGATTATAGACTATTTTTTCCTGGACTTTAGCCAGAGGAGATAAAATAGAAATGGGCCTGTAATTTGCAAAACCATAAACTGAACCAGATTTATGAATCGGTATAACCAGAGATTGTTTCCCGATGTCTGAAACCTGCTCCAAACAAAATGGTAAATTAAAAATAATGCTAATGGGATAAGCCAATTCCTTAGCAGCATCACTTAAAAGGTTAGGAATAAGACTATCAGAGCCACCAGAACTATCATGTTTGATAACCCTTAACAGTTTACAAACTTCAGCTGATGCAGTCATTTTTTAAATAAAACTTCTAAACCCTTTTAAATCAATAGTATAATTATCAGAGGGAAGGCTATCTACCTCAATTCTATACTTTTCTAAGTCGGTAAACCTTTTATTAAATTCATTGACGATATCCAAAGGACAAGTTATTAAATTATCACCAGATTTCATAGTTAACTCTACACCCTCCGAGAGTTTAATAAGATTAACTGTTTTCCAACATTTTCTATTGTCCACAAGACCATCAGTTTGTTTCTGTTTCAAATAGTTACTTTTTGCAATTCTAATATGGGTCTTACATTGATTCCTTAGGCATCTGTAACTTTGATAGTTATATTCAGTTTTATCAATTTTATATTTTTTCCACGCCTTGTCCCTCATTAATTTCAATAGGGGTTGGGTAAGCAAATTTGAATTTTTCCCATTTATCCATCTTGTAACAGATGGAGCATATTAGTCCAGTACTTTAGTAAATTCTAAAATGAAAAAGTCTAATGTGCAATTAATATCTGGGATCAAATGTAAATATGACCAATCAATATTAGCCAATTTAGAACAAAATACGTCCAAATCAAAATTTGAAAAATCTCTATAATTGTGTATGACTGGTTTGGGTTTTGTTGAACTACCATGCTTCCACAGAGAAAAAACAGGATGATGGTCACTTACTGAGTCTGAAACTAAACTACAATTTCAAATATAATTGGGATTATTCGTAAGTAGCCAATCTAATACTGTATGTTTTTTGGATTTATTGTTCAGTCTAGCAGGGAATGTAATCATTAGCTGTAAATTAGCTGGCAACAAAACTCCTTGTAGTTTAATTATATCTGTACCCTGCCAATTAGAATTAAAATCCCCATATACCATAACTTCACCAAACGCTTTAGCATTCAACTTATCAGTGAATTCTTGTAACTCATTTTTATTTTCCTTAGGGGGAATGTAAATACAACTTACTGTTAATTTCTTCACAGAACCAAAAAGAAGTTGAACTGTAAGAAACTCATAGTGATTTAACTCACTTAAAGTGATGCTCTTTTCCTCAACTACCAATTCACTTTTAATATAGGACATATCCCCCCCCACTTCCTGTACCACGGTCCCTTCTAAAGATCTTATAACCAGATATATTAATCTCAGAGTCAAAGATAGAGTAGGTTTCAGCCATGTCTCACTTAATTTTAAAACGTCAGGATGGTATAAAGCAACCCATGCCTCAACCTCCTGAGACTTTGACATCAAGCTTTGCACATTAAAGTGCATAATCCTACGTCCAGTCCTATGTAGCCTAAAATATTCACTGCCAGCATAATCATTTTCAATGGGATCAGGGTTATACTCCATGTCCCCAGATAAGGCAATTAACAAAAAGCAATATAACCAGTCATGAACACCACACTGATTTAAAAACCTCATGCTCCTATATTTCCCAATGCTAAAACCCACGTTATAGCCAATATATTTACCCTATGTCTGCACAGTATTACAAAACCCCAAAGAATAACTATAGACAATATCCAGTGATTTCATATAGAGAAAACCATTCCTTTGAGCATTAATAGACCTACTAATCTTTTCAAGTACCACATCCATGCCCAGACAATAAGCAATGACCATAGCCCCCACCAACAGTCCCCCATGAGCTATGTTACATCAAATAACTCACAGTAATCAGGCCTTCATACAAAATAGCAGAAATACCACAGGAAACGTTTTATGTCCCGGTCTGAATCTGGTCAGACTCTTTTGCTTCACTTTGCCATCCCACTTTGCAACTGCCGCATAGACGCTGCTGTGCTCTATACTGTACGCAGGAAGCTTTTGTAGGCAGATGACTCCTCCTCCTCCTGAAGCTGCCACCAATGTGAAAAAGAGGAATTAGCCTTCAATACTTGCAAGTGCACACCATTTGCTGTGGGTGGCAAATAGTGTACTGTTGCTTGGCAATGCTCTCCGAGCAGTACACAGGCACACTCTCTGAATGGAAACAACAACACAGCACACAGGACAAGAATTGCAGAACTCGGTCTCAGGCAAGTTACTGTGCAAAAATAGCAGATAGATATTTTATTTATAAAAGCACCCATCTCTAGAGACTCTGGGCGCTGTACACAACAATAACAGTACAATTATTAAAAATCATACACTATATATATTGTACTGGCACGGTCGTGTCAGTAAAGTTAGGGTGAAGTGGCACTTCTATGTTAAAGTCCACATTTTGAGCCTTAATAACTTTGGAGCCATTCAATGGATTTGCATGACATTTAGCATGCATAATCTCTAGGGGTAGGTCTCTTGACTTGCCAAATTTTGTGGGAATCTGTTAAGTGGTTTCTGAGATATAAAGTGTTGAAAAAAACAGAAAAATCTGGATTTTTTTACATTCTCACCTGTATCTCAGGAATGCCTTTATGTTGTGGTCTGAAATTTTCAGGATAGAAAGCCTTTGGGTCACAGATGTGGCTTTTGAAGGTTTGGTGAAAGCATATTAATCTATTCAAAAGTTATCATATTTTTAATTTTCCTTTTGTTTCCTATGGGAAAATGTATATGTCAGGCACGAAAGATATAGTGCGAAAAACAGCTTATTTTCAACAATAGGATACTGTGTGAAAAATACCAGCCTCTTCTCGCAAAGAATGCTGGTATTTTTCACACAGTTCACAGTCCTGCGATCGATTGAGCTGTGTTGCAGCTGCCATCTTGTTTTGCCGCTTAGCGAGGATGTTGAAGTACCAAATATTTTAAACACAAAAAAATCAGAAAACAGTTAAAGGGGCAGAGCTTGCCTGGCAAGAAGGTGGCAGCGTAATTCCTAGGAAGAAACCTCAGGATGTACTATCCAAGGCATCATAAGTCCATTTCCTGCTCCTTTTCTGTAAAAATGGGATTAATACACAGCCGATGCAATGCCCTTTCTTCTGATACCATCCTTTCTGGGTAAATACTAACAGCTAACTTAATATTCAGTCTGTAAAAACTTAGGCACCAACCTCGAGGGTGCACTTCCAGCCAGGGCCTGCAGCCAGGGAGTGGAGTTGTTCCACAGAGCACTGAGAGCAAGTGGTATTCATTAGCAAAGCTTACTGCTGCCAAATACCAGGACAATGGAAAAGGACAACATGTTAGCACAGGAGCTGGCTAGTATCTTTGACTGTCTAAATAGGATCTTAACAGACACTGCTCAACTAAAGGATACAACTACAAAAACTGTCCAGGAAATGCAGACATTAACAAAAGGATCACAGGTACAGAAAAGACAGTGAATGCCCACGAAGAGATACTCCACACCCATCAGTGCCACCTTAGGGAACAAAATAACCAAATACAGTACCTCCTTGCAAAAGTCGATGACATGGAGAACAGATCCCGGTGGAACAACCTGAGAATTGTTGGGCCCCAAAGGAATTGAAGGTATGGACATGTTGCACTTCTTGGCATCCTTCCTTCCTGAACTCCTCCAGCTGAAAAATGCCCCACGACTGGAGCTTGAGAGAGTGTACAGGTCCCTTGCACTGAAACCTCAGAAAGGGGAGCGTCCATGACCTATACTGTGCCGCTTCAAAGGATACCCAATTAAAGAACTCTACTTGTGGACGGCAAGGGAGTGAGGTGCCATGCAAAGAAAAGGGCACAAAATTCAAATCTTCCAGGATTACTCGCAATTACTTTCAAAGAAACGGAGAGACTATGGGGGGGGGGTGAAGCAAGAACTGTACAAAAGAGACATTGCATCCTCACTCCGATACCCCTCCATGCTGCAAGTGCAGTACAGGGGTGAATTCCTGACATTCAACAACCCCCAGCAGGCCGAGCAATTCTTGGCTGACACTCGAGATGACAACTCCACACATCTCCAACCTTGAGAACAAAACAAGAGACCGGCCTGGCAAATGCCCCCTGCTGCACCGATGGATACCCAGCAAGGTCCCCCACCTCTAAATATGGATCTGACCCCATCGGAGGCATGATAACAAGTTCAGAGAGGTCACCAGAAAAACACTCAAAGGGCCCAGATACTCCTAGGGACCAGAGGATGAGACAGAGATCACGAAGCTGCCAGGCCAGACTACGGCTCTCGGGGGCAAACAGTTCCTCTCCTACCGACTTGTTGATGAAGCAATCAAATTGCTACGAGCTGTTGAGAGATCACCTACCAGGGGAGCTTGATCTCTCCGACCCCAGAGAAAACAAACTAGCGACAGAGCCCCAACCCTTGGCAGGTATGACTGATGGAAGATTGGGCCCTATCTGTCAGGCCTGGGCGGATGCCATAGATGCTGAGGACATGACATCCCCCCTGCCCTCCTTGACCACTATGGCTAGTGACCTGCAAAGTCCTAAAGGTACTGTCTGATCGCCAATGGATTCAGTTTTCTAGTGGGTAACTGAATTGATTGGGGTGCAGATGTTGGTAGAGGGGTAACTTACTGATGTTTTTTGACTGCATGGTGCACGCCCCCGACACTCACACTCTGACAGACACGCAGTACAATTAACTATCTTGCTGGTGCAAAGTCACGAGGACTAGGATTGAGCATCCAATAACAGCTCTCCTAGTCCTGGGGAAAGGAGTGGCTGCACGCCATGCTCTGGCAGTCCACGGGGACTCCCGGAGGTACTGCAGATGCACGGGTGGCAAAATGGATCCTAGACTGGGTCCTGTGGACACTGCCGCACTGTGGTTGTTGTATCAGAAAGCATTGTGCGGCACATTACAGTACTTTGATGTGGGATCCTGTATCGAAATCTGCACACATTTCGGTGCAGGATTCTGCCTCAAAGGAAAGACCTCGGGGGACGGGTTTCTTCTTTTCTTTTTCAGGACCCTGCATTCCCATTGTGACATATGGATACTGTTGTACTATCTCAATGAAATGGGACCCTGCACTCCCACCGTGACATATGGACAGTGGTGCACTATCTCGATGAAGGGTCGGACCCTGCCCTCCTTGGACACTATGCTCCCACCATGACATATGGACACTGTTGTACTATCTGGATTGTGCTCCCACAGTAAACTGAGGATACAGTTATACAATCTGAAAAAGAAGGGAAATTCTTTGCAAAAAACTTAATGAATCCATCAGTTAGGGTGGATACCACAGCAGCAAAAGCAGGAAAATGAGGCATTAGGGTTTCCAACCTTAATGCCCCAGCCCTTGGGTTCCTACCCCTACCACTCCACCCCCATCCCCCACCCTCCACACACCTAAAGGTGTTGGGTTGTGCCATGGGGTCATAAGGCCTAACTCTCACCCCATTGTCCTATACTGTAGCATGTAAGCATGTTCACATGTGGAATGGGGTGAGAGTTATGACCCATACGATGCCTGTAGGTGTATGGAGATGAGGGAGGGGAGGGGTGAGTGGATACAAGGTAGGCGTAGGTGAAACCCTATACCTCATTTCCTGCTTTGTATTACCATGGTATCACCCTAACCGATGCATTAATTAAGTTTTTTGCAAAGAAAATATATATACATAAAATTTTCAACTGGGAGCATGCACTTAATTTGTCTGTCCCACTAAAACCACATAATTAGTCAGTAAACGCTTGCTGGAACAAATACATTTTCGGGCCCTTCTTAAAGGTTTCTACCAAGGGAGCCTCTCTTAAATAAGCAGGCAAGGAATTCCACAGGGTAGGCACGGCCACCGAGAATGCCCTGGCCCCAGAGTGCCGCAGCCTAACCCTGGGAACTCCAAGGAGGCCTCCCCCGGCAGAACAGAGTGCCCAGGGCAGATGATAGGGGACAAGGAGATATTGCAGATGGACAGGTCCCCTTTTGCGCAGGGTCTTGTAGGTCAGGAGCCCTACCTTACAGACAGTCCTCCACCTGACCAGCAGCCAGTGCAGTTCTTGGAGGACCAGAGTGATATGCTCACATCTTCTCACCCCATCAGTAGTCTTGCCGCCACATTCTGCTCCAGCTGCAGCCTGCAGAGGTTGCCTCCAGATAACCCTTGGTACAGGGCATTACAGTAGTCCAACCTGGAAGTGACGAAAGCATGTATCAGCGTGGTCAAGTCCTCAGGTGGGATCTGGGCTCAGATTCGGGCAGTATTCCTAAGATGATAAAATCCACTCTTGACCATGGCTGACACTTGAGCATCAAGCATCAGACCGTCATCTAGGATCACACCCAGATCCTTCACCTGTCTAGACAGGGCAAGTGGAACACCCCTCAACACTAGGCCAGGGGGTAATCTCACACCCCCTGCCCCAATGACCTGCATCCACAACTAGCACCTCAGTCTTGTCTGAGTTAAGCTTAATGCAGTTTTGAGACATCCATGTCTGGATTTCCTCAAGGCAGCTGTTAAATACAGAAACTGACACCTGGGTATCAAGCGCACAGGACAGGTACAGCTGGGTATCATCTGCATAGAAGTGAAAACCCAGCCCATACTAACTGATAATGTCCCACAATGGCAGCATATACACCGTGAACAACATGGGCAACAAGACCAAACCCTGCGGACCCCCATAGTGCAGAGGCTTCGGGTTAGATGAGACTAATCCCATTGTCACCCTTTGCACTCTGTCTGTTAGGTATGACCTGAACCAGTTGATGACATTACCAGACTGGCAACACCAGAACTGCAGCCAGTCAAGTAGCACCTCATGGTCAACAGTGTCAAATGCCGCAGAGAGGTCCAGGAGGACCAAGATGGTACTGTCTCTCCTGTCCCTCACCATCAGGAGATCATATAGCACCCTCACCAGGGGGGTCTCTGTATTATGCCCTGCATGGAGCCCAGACTGGAGGAAGAAGCAAGATGTCTCTCAAGCTGAATGGCCACCATCTTCTCAATAACCTTCGCTAAGAATGGGAGGTTAGAGACCAACCTGTAATTGCTGAGGCAGTCCGTGTCCATAGAGCAAGACTTAGTCTCAGGCAGGTTGCTGTGCAAGAATAGCAGGACTCATTCTCAGACAGGTTAGTTAAGCAATAAGGCACAACAGGGTGTAGGTAATTGGGGATTTACCCATGCTTTGTGTGGTGTGTCACGAGGCGCCAGACAAGTCACCAGACAAGAAGTGGGTAAATCACCCAATAACTCACACCCAGGAGTGCCTTATTGCAATTATACAATGGACTCATGTGTAAAATAAATTTAAAATGTGTTTAATTATGTTTTTTTATAAATGCCATTCCTCAGCTGTGGGTTATGCAGGATTTACCAACGGTCAAGTGACATGTTTTGACCAATAAGGGTGTAGGATTTTCATGCACCATTGTATAATGTGTAATAATTGTAAGGGGCAGAAGGCACTCAGTAGTAAATGTAGCAGCGGCTGTCAGTTACTTTGAAAGTCCCCAGTTCACAATGATGTTGTAGCAGAACTACAGATTAGTATTGGGGGGTATAGAAGCAGCCTGACCTGTATAGCGTTGATTGTGTGGCAAATAGTAGCACTCTAGATGTTAGCTGCAGCCCCAGTAAAGCAAGTTCCGATGTCAAAGTCTGCCACACTCTGGTCAGACTCTTTTGCTTCACTTTGCCATCCCACTTAGTTGCTGCCGCGTAGACGCTCTAATGTGTGGGCCTCCTTAATTTGATTTTCAGCAAAGTCTTAGTCTTTGAGTACTAATCCTAAGTGTCTTCCAAAGATAGTGCCTGAGTTTATTTTAAATCAAACCACCCACCTACCCGTGTGTTATCCAGAGCATGCCAGTCCAGGGGAAGCATTGTTCGATACCTCAGATGTGCACATAATACTCAAGTACTGTACTCACTGTACAAAGGACTGCAGAAAGTCCTTGCTTCTTTTTGTTTGGTTTGCCCAAAGGAAAGAGGGTGCCCCAGTTTCTAAGCAGTGCTTGTCCAAATGGCTAGCACATTGTATTACATTCTGTTATGGAAAGTATGGTAAGGAACTTCCTGGTGTGGTTCGTGGTCATTTCATCAGAGGTATGGCCACTTCTGTAACTTGTTTTCGGAATGTTTCCACTTCATAGATCTGTGCAGCTGCCACATGGAGTACTGTTCACACCTCCACTAAGCACTACATTCTGAATATTGTCTCGTAGATGAGCTGTGTTTGGCCTAGCTTTGCTACAAGTCCAAGGCCTGTTGTCATAAATCTATAGACTTCAGCTGCCCAAACTATTAGCTTTTGGTACTGCTTGGGACTCATTCCAAAGGTGTAGCCTGTTGAAAGTGATATCCTCGAAGAAGATAACAATTGCATGAGAACTTACCATAGCAGTAGATCTTCGAGAGAATTTCTGTCATCAGGCCATGCTGTCCCACTCTCCTTCCCCCTTTGGGGTTGTGACAAAAGATCTTTGTATTGCTGGGTTCAATGCTATCTTTTCCAGCACTCTGTCTCACCTGATATGTGGAGTGCTGGTGCTTCTCCTCATTCCCTAGAGGGAGGTCTTCTGAGCATGAACTCTGGTATGCTCTGGAGCACATGGCTACATGGATGTTTGTCTCTCACTGATTTGCCTGTGTGTAACTGCATCATAAAACAAGCCACAAGACATACGTGGCAGTAAAAAGAATACCCCGTGGATTAAGACTGTTAAAAAAATCCAGGCTGTGGTCAAGAAAATGAAGAATTTTTAAAAGCATGGGAGGATATTCTTGTTAAAGCAAGTTTTAAATTAATAGACTTGATTATTAAGTTTAGTAAAGAAAGAGAAACAAGTCTGAAAGAAGAGATTAAATTGAAGGAGAGAGAAGTCCTTAAGTTTCAACAGCATTCAGAATTTGATTTAATTAATCAGAGACTCAAGGACTCAATTTTTAAATTAGACAATGAGCTGAAAGTTAAACAAACAAAATTTATAAGAAATAAAAATGGCTATGAGCTCGGACAAGTATTTAGTTGGAAAAGGAACCCCAAAGGAATTTTAAAAAACAGAACAAGACACACTGGCTTTAATTTCAGCAGTGCCAGTGAGTCAGAAAATGAAGAAACTGTTGCACAGAACCATTTTTAGCAGGTACGACCCGAAACAGCCCCGCCATACCAGTTAAGGAGGAGCCCCAGGCTAAAAGAAAAATGGGAACAGAAACGGACAATGGCACCTGAGAAGAACGCGGAGGGGGAAGAGGAACAAGAGGACATGGACAAGGATGCCAGAACAACTACAGGCAACAGAACTGGGGAAGGGGGAGATGATGGTAACAAGTAATGGAACAGCTTTAGAAGATTTACAGGTACTCAACCTTTCTAATATTGAACTGTCTGATGCAGAGCTTTCTGTACTTGGTAAAGGTGTGAACTTTGCCCCTACAACAGCTGCAAACAAATTTCACATTATGGTGGACTTAAATATTGCTTTTAGAAATTTAAGCTTGAAATCCTTTTTTGGAATAGAGTGACAGAAAGTTTTAAGGAGAATCTTGAAGTAAACCTGATGGAAAATGTGCAGCCATGTTTTGCCCCCAAATCCACGTTCAATCCCCCTCCTAGTGCAGCAATTAAGGTCTTTAAGCAACTTGTTGAATGAGACATTGATGTTATGTTTGAAAATTTACCAAAAGCAAGATATAAGAATATTATAGCAGCAGAAAATGAAGCCATTGGGACTTTACAACAAAATGAAAATATTGTGGTTAAAAAGGCTGATAAGGGGGGCTGTGTTGTAGTTTTGAATAAGGTAGACTATTTAAAAGAAGCTGAAAGAATTAAATAATGATGAGTTCTATGTACAACTACAATATGACCCTACATTTGAATTTAAAACAGCTATGGATGGTCATATTAAGGAAGGATTTAAAAATAAAGACATTGTTGCCCAAACAATGAAATTTCTGATTACGGACAACCTGGTTAGGGCTACATTTTATTTGATACCAAAAGTGCATAAATCAATGGAATGCCCACTGGGTTGTCAGATAATTAGTGGCATTGGCGCTTTACTGGAAAGTTTATCGCAGTTTTTGAATACACATATTCGCCCTTTTGTTAATAATTTGCCGTCTTTTATGCAGGACACTAGTGATATGCTTAGAGTACTTAGGAATGTGACGCTGAACCCAAATAGTGTTATGGTGACTATGGATGTAGAATCTTTATATTCTAACATCCCTCATGAGGGGGCACTGGATGCATGGGCATTTTTTTCTGAACACTAGAGGAAATATAACAAAACCAAGTTCAGAGTTTTTGGTTAAAATACTAGAGATTGTTTTAAAAGATAATGTGTTCTTGTTCAATAAAAAGATATATCTGCAAGTAAAGGGAACGGCTATGTGTGCATGTGCACCGTCATTAGCTAATGTAACCCCTAGATGGCGCTATCCCAGGGGCTACTACCCCTGCCTGATTTGCCACTAACAGGTTGAGGGGCCTGGATCCAATGGCGGGTGCCTCCACCCAGAGGTCAGGGTTTGCAATAGTTAAACTAACTTGGTCACAGCCCTCTGGGACACTGCAACCCCCCTTTCTTCCCACTAGTGGCCCACACAATATATCAGAATTACCTTCACAGTATACACTTACCCCAGGACTGATTCCGCACTGGGACCTCCTGTGAAATAAGATACAGTGCAACAATCACAGTACAGTACTTTAACATAGACAATTACCTCAGGCAGTATAACTTTGCTGAAACAAGCAGCTCTGATTTATTTAGGGGGATATAACAAGGACAGGGGGAAATCAGGTTAATTAGCTTATACTTTACTCATCTACCTATGGCTCTGTGCACAGGCCTATCCCTATCAGTTACTGTCCCTGGGTACCCAAGCCCTAGTGGCTAGTCCAAACCGTGGCAGCTGGTAGGGGCCCTTTCACACAGAGAAAAGGAAAATTAAACAGTCAGCAGTACAGTAATTCCATTTGGATTTAATGTAGCAATTCAACAGGGAGCGACCCTGAATTAGTACTCACGACCTCCAAACAAGATAGGGTCCTTCAATGTCAGCAGGGCTACTCTTGAGCTCCAAGAGACTCTCACACATTTATATGGTAAACAGTCACAGGCAAAAGTCACGTAATGGCAGCAGGATTCACTTGAGGTACACAAACCTCTTCACACATTTATATGGTAAAAAAAGCACTATACCAGGCAGGCTGCATCTGTATCCGATCGCAATTACTGCACAATACCGGGAGAACACACAGCAGATTCAGTTCCTGACAGACCGAGTGCAATTCCTCCAGTCTTCTACAGGGTGAGCCTGGTTTCTACTCTTCAGATATCCTTTGATTCTCTTCACAGGACGGATTCAGTCCTAACAAGCAGTTACACAAGCTGCAGACCGGAACTCTGGACCTTACACATGTTTTTTGACTAAAACTGTGCACTGAAGGAGCACAGAGTTCCTTTCCTCTTTACTCCCAGAGCTAAACTGAAACTCCAACAGACAAAACCGAGCACTTCCTTTGAGTTCCTCCCAGTTCTTGACTGGATTGGCTGTCACTCACAATAGACTGCTCCTGTTGGTCCAAAAAGGCGCTGAAGTCTAAACTACATCTCCCAGAGTCACTGCCCATACAATCCTCTTGTGGCTGGCTCAGATTATGAGTCCAAGTTCTGATTCGTCCAAGGCACCATTGTAGAGCTAATTACCCCACACTGATTGGTCCAGTTCAGCAGTTCAGAACTAGAATGGGAACTAGGCAAACACAGTTCTGACTGCAAAGAAAGCAGGTTAGACAAACTGTATTTTCATTATTACTCTACATGATTTCTGGCAAACAGTTACATCTTTCAGATAGGTTCCCTTTGCACTCCCTAGTGACTGCAAAATGGAGTGAATTGGCAGCAGTTCGAGTGGTACTCAAGCAGAGAAACACACAGTCCCCCCATATAAACTAATTATGTCTGCAAGCAGACAGCTCTTAAAGAGACAGTACCAGAGGCTCTAAAAACACTCACTGATAAATGGCTTAAACGCCAAACACCATTCAGGCTTGGAGCATTCAAGCAAGCTCCTGGAAGTCTTTTGGGAACCCCCATTTGCAGGGGGGTTACACTAATATATACAGTATATGGGGGTTTGGGAGAATCAATACATGCTTAATCAGGAACAAAACCAATTTTTTGAAAAAATACATTGCTGGAAGAGATATATAGATGATTTGTTTTTTTATTTGGGAGGGGGACTTTGGTGAGCTAGATTATTTTAAAGAATATCTAGAAAGGACAAATTTCAATTTAAAGTTTACATATAGTGCATCCAGGGAGGAAGTTTTCTTTTTAGATTTAAAAATAATTAGGACAGAGGACAACACCATTAAGACAAATATATATAGGAAACCTACAGATGGAAATACCCTTTTAAGGGCAGAGAGTTGCCATCCAATACATCTAACTAAAAATCTACCAAAGGACAGTTTTTGAGAGTTAAAAGAAACTGTGGAGATGAATAAATGTTTGAGGATGGGGCAACAGAATTAAGCACTCGGTTGAAGCAAAGAGGTTATAGTACTAAACACATTGTGATGGGTATAATAAAGCTACAAGTCTTAAAAGGGATGATTTGTTAGAGAAAAAAAATACTGAGGTTTCTGGAAAAAAAGAACAGAGATTCAATACGGTGTTACCTTATTCAGTATATTCTCAAGAAATTGAAAGAATAATTAGGATGCACTGGCATGTTTTGGAAAGTGATTCAGGTCTAGGTGATCTGGCTGTAGTCCCACCATGGATGGCATATAAAAGAGCTCCTACACTGGGTGATAAACTTTGTCATAGCCACTTTGAGGACCATACAGAAATGAATACGATGGGGGGGGGGAGTAAAAGTACTGGATGTTTTCCTTGTAGAAATTGCAATTGTTGTAAGTATATTAAACAAGGAAAAGAATTTGCAGACCCAAATAGAGGACGAAAGTTTGACATTAGGCAGCTGATAACATGTGATTCTATGGGACTTATTTATCTTGCTACCTGTAAATGTGGGGCATTTTACATATGAAAAACAGTTAGGAATTTTAAGATTAGAGTTAAAGAACATATTAGAGATATAGAAAAGAAAGATATTTCATATGCTACAGCTGCACATATGATGAATTATAGCAACAAGTTAGAACATGAGTTTGTATTTATGGGTATTGACAAAGTAAGACAGAAACCAAGAGGTGGTAATTTTAATGATTTGTTATTGTCTAGAGAAGCATTTTGGATTATAAGCCTCAATGCTACTATAAAACAGGGTTTAAATGGGGGATTTGAAATCAAACCATTTTTAAAGAAACGAAGAAATAAATAAATGTAGTCTCTAAATATAAGACCTTGGATATAGCTTTATGCTATATTCATAATGAATTAAATGTGGCTATAATAAATGTATATGGACAGGTGTTTAATATCCAGTTGTGGGTTATGTGGAGAATGGTACTGCCAGTATAAATCATATTTATGTTTATTTATAATGACTGTTTTAAGTTTAGTATTATGTATATGAATGCATTATGAAAATGTTACCAGCGATGTATTTATTGGCTACATCCGTGGCTACATCCATTTTCTCTCCCCTCCCTTCCCTTCTTTCTTTTCCTCCCCTGCCCCCCTTCCCCCTCTTTTTCCCCTTTCCCTTCCCCATTACCTTCCATTTCCCTTTGCTTGTCCTTTGAGTTTTATATAACTTTTTTTAATTGTTCTCCTTTCTATTACTTGTGATAATTGTATTTGTACAAATCTAAAAAATGTTTTACTATTGAATGATATTTAGTTTATATAGGTATGTATAGGGTTAAATTTTAAAGGCAATTAGAATTATGACATCATAATGACGTTGTATAAGATTAGTATTTAAGAGCCACACTGATGGATGTTAGTATGCCTTTGATAAAGCACATCCGAAATGCGGCAGGCTTGCCTCTTGTTTTATTTTATGTAGTCAATAAATGTGATATTTTTTATGAGGTTGGTGCCCTGGTTATTTACTAGAGGTTTGTGTGTGCTGTGCTTTTGTGACTGAACTTTAATGTAACTGCATCATATTTGACAATTGCTGGCAATAAAAACCTTTACTTTGTTGAGCAACAGTGCCTTCTGTTCTTCATTGGAGTTACCACTCCTAGCTCTGGAGTGTAAGTATGCTTTGTTTCTAGTTTGTTGTTTTGGGTGGTAGCCCTGTACTCGCACCCTGCCCTGTTCTAGTGAGCGTGGCACCTTTTAGTCTTCACCTCTCCAAACCATACCCTGGCACTGTAGGATACAGGGCTCCCACTTTATGTGTGGGGCATCACAGCAGACCCTTTAGAGTGGGGCTCCGGACCCTGCACCTTTTACCCTAAGGATGTCACACTCTGCCCTGAATCACAGGAATGGACCACTTTCCTGAATCACGTGCTTTACCTTAACCTTGGAATTATGGAAAGTCATCATCTTTAGTTTCTTTCTCCTAACTCTACAGCCATCTTCTGATGTTCATCTTCATGGAATCCCTTCAGGCCCAAACGCCATAGAAACATAGACTTTGATGGAAGATAAGGACCGCTTGGCCCACCTAGTCTTCCCATTTCCCTACCTACAGGATAAGCTGCAGATCCTAGTTAACCAACAGCCTATTTTTTCCTACCCCCCACAAAAATTGCCTTATGTCTGTCCCATGCATTCTTGAATTCTTCCACAGTTTTAGAACCCACAACCTCCTCACGAAGGCTGTTCCATGTGTCCACCACCCTCTCTGTGAAAGAATACTTCCTCACATTGCCCCTGAACCACCCCCCCATCTTCAAATTGTGTCCCCTTGTTCTTGCACATCTCTTTTTCTGAAAGATGCTACCCTCTTGGACTTGCTGATTCTACTGAGGTACTTAAACATTTATATCATGTCTCCCCTCTCCCTCTTTTCCTCAAGGGTATACATATTAAGCTCTTTTAGTCTCTCCTCATATGGCTTCTCTTGCAGACAATGCATCATTTTAGTTGCCTTCCTCTGGACTGCCTCTATCCTGTCTATGTCCTTGCGGAGATGGGGTCTCCAGAACTGGATGCAGTACTCCAGATGGGGTCTCACCAACTGTCTGTACAGAGGGATAACAACTTCCTGTTTTCTGCTGGTGATGCCTCTCCCTATACATCCCAGTATCCCCCAGCCCTCCCTACTGCCTTCTCACATTGCTTGCTAACCTTAAGGTCATCTGATATGATTACCCCAGGTCCCTTTCCATTTTTGTTGTTGTTACTGCCTCCCCCCATTGTGTAATCTTCCACTGGGTTTTTGTTTCCCAGGTGCATTATTTTGTACTTCTTTGCATTGAATCCAAGCTGCCATACTTCTGACCATTCCTCCAACCTTGCCAAGTCCCTTCTCATCCTTTCCACACTTCCTTGTGTTTCAACCCTGTTGCAGATCTTTGTGTCACCTGCAAAGAGGCATACTTTTTCTTCCAGTCCCTTTGCAATGTCACTTATAAAGACATTAAAAAGGACTGGACCCAGTACTGAACCATGTGGTACCCCACTAGTAACCCCTCTTTCTTCAGTGTGGACTCCATTTACAATTACCTTCTGTGTCCTGTTGTCCAGTCAATGTTTTACCCAGACTACCACTCTGGGACCCACTCCCAGGCTGGTTAATTTGACTATTAATCTTTTGTGTGGCACTGTGTCAAATGCCTTGCTGAAGTCTAGGTAGGCCAGGTCCACAGCCCCTCCCTGGTCTACTAATTTGGTCACCCAGTCAAACAAATCAATTAGATTCATCTGACATGACCTTCCCACTGTGAACCCATGCTGCCTTGGGTCCTGTGCCCCACTGGCCTCTAGGTACTCAACAATTCTTTCCTTAAGAAGTGATTTCATCACTTTCCCTACCACAGAGGTCAAACTGACAGGTCTGTAGTTTCCTGCCTCTGTCTTGGTCCCACTTTTGTGAAGGGAAATCACATCTGCCTTCCTCCAGTCCTCAGGTACCACACCATCCTCCCATGATTTGTTAAAAAGGGTAGTCAGTGTGGCGTGGACAGCCAGTTCTGAGTGCTGTAGTATCATTTTTTGTAATATCAAAATGGGTTATGGACTGTCTGTTATGAGAGATGCTGAAAAATCTGGTGCTCTTGTTGTGCTCCCCCCCACCCCCAGGTTTCATCTGAAAAGATGAAAGCCACGAGAAAATGCTGAAACAGCATGTGAGATCACACACACACACACACTCACACAGGTTTTAGATACCAGGTGTTGCATGGCAGGCCTGAAGCTAATGACAGAGTAGAACAGACCTTGATCAAGGATGTCCTGTTTTATCTAAAGTTAGTTACAGGCTGGAAGAGGCCTGAGTTGAGCATATCCATTTTATGACGTTAGGAGAGGAAACCAGGTTTAGTAAACTGGTGCGAAATCATAAAGATGCTTTCATGTCCTGGAAGGGGGAAGCTTATCATGAGATCAAAGAAATGTCATTTGGAGGACATGAGTCATGCTGAGGTTGCAGAATTTTATACTTGGGAAAAGACATCCTGTTTTTTATATAAATATTTTTAGATATATTCTGACAGGGAGGAGCTAGGTGACCTCATGCAAGTAGGTGGGGAAAACCAGATTTTAAACATTATTCTGTTTGACTTCACAGTCACACTTTTATCTAGACTCTGACAAAGAAACATCTGTGAGCACTTTTATGCAGGTATTTAGAGACTAAGTACTGTAGTAGGGTTGGCACTGTTAAAACCTGTTTTGTTTAAGAGAGTTGTATGTCTTGTGATATAATAGTTCTGTATTTTGTGTTTTACATATTTTTATCTATTTTTAGTAAAAACTCTTTTTAGAGCATACCCGGTCTGTCTTTGATTTTTCTTCACTTGCAAGAACAGTATATATGGTTATAGCAGACACTAGGCATAAGCTTGAATGGTGGTACCAAACTGGAAAGAGAAGCATTTTAAATCTGAGGTCTTTATTAAAGTTTTTAAGGGTTCATTTCTGTACACCTGGTTAGGTGCCCATAGGCAAAGATATCTGGCCCCCCAAAGACAGAATTATCTGAGCCTGTGCATTGGGTACACTAGCAAGAGGGTCACAGTTTGAATCCCTCTAAGACTGGAGACCAAAAGGTTGATCCGAACTCACAAAAGAGACAAGAGGGTTACCTTGTTCTGTTAAACTGTTCAGAAGACTGCGCTCGGAGGTTGGCACTTTGGGAGTAGAGGGCGTGACCTGCTGAGTGAATTTGTGACAGATTGGTGGCAGTGGTGGGATAATTTTGGTATCACAAGCTTTTATTGTTCTGTGTCAGCTTGAGACTGTAAGCTCACTTGCAAAAAAAGAAAAAAGGCAAAGTTTTATATTAAAAAGGAAACAGAACTATATATCACTTGGTGTATACAGTCAGATTCCTACTCATTTAATTTTTTCTCCTAAAGTGCAAGTCAGAGTAGTCGTAGTCAGGGAAGAAGATGGCTTCTGACTATAGCAGGCACACTGCAGATTACCTGAAGCAGTTGTGTGGGGACAGAGGATTCCCATTCAAGATGACAGCCAAAAAGCAGAACCTCATAGATGCCCTGATGGTAGCAGATACCCAGAGCAGTGAGTCATGGACCATGACTGGAAAGGACCAAACCTCAAGTGTGGCAGGGCTAGTGGCCAGTGCAGTATCCAGATCCAATGAGGAGGGCAACAGGGCCACTGTCAGTGAAGGGCCATAGCAGCAGGGGAAATCACCATTATCCAGGACACAGAAGTACTCAGGCTGCAAACTGAGTTGCACAGGATGGAGCTGGAGTACTAGAGGGAGAAGGAGTGAGAGAAGAGAGAGGTGGACCGTGAACAACAAGAGGTGGACCATGAGGCAGAGGGAGAATGCCATGAGGCAGAGTGAGAATGGAGAGACGCTGACCATGCAGAGCAGGAGCGCCAGAGGCAACACGAACTGGAGAAGATACGACTCTGACCAGTGGCACCAGAGCAGGTAAGTGGCTTGAGTTTAACTGGGACTGCAGGGCTAGGTTACAATTTGAATTCCAAATTAATAGCTGAATTTAAAGAGGGGGAGGATATGGATGCCTTTTTAAATTCTTTTGAAAAAGCTTGTATTCAGGCTAAAATTCCTAGAGAGTCCTGGAGCTTCCAGCTATCCCTGCTATTTACCGGGAAAGCTTGGGATGCATTGGGTCAAATGGACAATGAGGACAGCAATGATTACAGCAAGCTAAAAGCTGCACTGTTAAAAAAGTTTGAATTAACTGCTGAATCATACGGAGCTAAATTCTGTAAGCTCAGGAAAAGCTCTGATATGAGCTACGAAGAGCTAGCCACGAAACAACGTCAGTTTTTAAAACGTTGGTGGGAAGGAATTGAGGCAAACTGTGTTGATAAAATTGAAAATGTGATTTTATTAGAACAGCTTTATTGGGCATGCCCAGCAGAGCTAAAAACCTGGCTAGAGGACCGAGATCCCAAAACAGTGCAAGAGGCTGCTTAACTCTTGGACCACTATGCCAAGAGCAGACCTGCTCTGAGAGTGAATGGGGCAGGTGTGGCATCACAGAAAGGGAAAAACGCACCTTCGGGGCAGCTAAAACCCTCACTGCCTCCACCAAAATCAGTCAGCTCCAGGTTTCAGAGAAAAGACTTCTCTGAGAGAAGAAATGAATTTTGGTTGTGTAAAGAAACTGGGCATATTGCCAGACAGTGTCCCAAAAAGATGAGCAATTATACACAACCAGGTGCTAGAAAAGAAGTGGGTTGTTTGTGTGTCCATGGAAGCATGCCAGTGAACATGAGGGAACACATGCACCCAGTCATGGTGAATGGTGTACAGACGCAGGGGTTTAGGGGCACAGGGGCATCCCTGACCTTGGTAAAGGGGGATCTGGTACAGGCTGGTCAGCTTATACCCAATAAATATGTCACTGTAGAGGACTTTGCGGCCGGGGAGAAAACATTGTCCCTCGCTAGTGTTCTCCTTGACTGGGGTGAAACAGGGGGAACTGTGCAACAGGTGGCTGTAGCCAAAACATTAGCAGTGGATGTGATCATGGGTAACAATCTCCAGCAGGGGATGGTATGTGCAGTTACCCGTAGCCAAGCAGCAAGGGAAAATTGCAGTTCCCTGAATCCCACAGAAACCAGTGTGGAAACCACTGAGAGGCTGGTTCCCCAGCCTGTGTCTCCAGATGGGGAGACTGATAAAAAGGGGGGTAGAAATTTCCCCAGTAACCACACAGCTACAGAGGGTTACTCCGAAGAGGGAGAGGTGACCCCTTGTCAGAGCGTTGGGATTGACAGTGATCCTGAAGGCCTTGACGCTAGTGCTAGGGACCCTAGTTTAGCAACTGAAGGGGACCTGTCCCATGCCTTGGGACTGTGTGAGGGGTTTGCAGTTGCTCAGAGGAGTGACCCTAGTTTAGAGAAGCTGAGGGCTTGGGCAGACTCAGATGGCACACAGGGAGGTGATGGCAGACATAAGGTTTATTGGGAAAATGGACTTATGTATACTCAGGCAGTACAGACAGAGAGAGGGATGCTATGAAGGCAGCTTGTCATTCCCCAGGGGTATCGTTAGCAGTTGCTCAAGATTGCACATGATATTCCCTTGTCTGGTTATCTGGGGATCACATGCACAATGCAGCAGTTGGCACAGAATTTCTACTGGCCTAACTTCACCCAGCAGGTGAAGGAGTATTGCAGGTCTTGTCACCGGTGCCAAGAAATAGGGAAGGCAGGCAAGAAAACCCAAGCCGCCCTGATTCCATTGCCCATAGTGGAGGAGTCATTCCAGTGGGTGAAAATGGATATTGTGGGGCCTTTAAATACCCTCAGCTCCTCAGGGAAGAGATTCATCCTGACTGTGGTGGATTATGCCACCCGGTACCCAGAGGCAGTTGCCCTATCCTCACTGAGGACAGACAAAGTGGCAGATGCCTTACTTGGGATTTTCTCCTGTGTTGGGTTTCCACAGGAGGTAATCACTGATCGAAGGGGTTTCTTCATGTCGGACCTGATGAAATGTTTATGGGAGAAGTGTGGGGTTGTGCAGAGATGCACGACACCGTATCACCCACAAGCCAATGGACTTGTGGAACGATTCAATGGTAGCCTATAGTTAATGCTCCAAGTGTTTGCTGAACAGTATGGGAGGGACTGGGAGAAATACCTTCCCCACCTGTTGTTTGCGTACAGGGAGGTGCCCCAAGAGTCGACAGGATTTTCCCCCTTTGAACTCTTATATGGACGCCGGCTACGTGGGCCCCTAGACTTGATCCAGGAAGACTGGGAAGGCAAGCACGCCACCCAGGGAATTCCCATTGTGGATTACATCCTTAGGTTTAGGGAAAGGCTGAAGGAGCTTATGGGGACAGCCCAGAGCAACCTAGCAGCTGCCCAATAGAAACAAAAAGTGTGGTACGACCGCAGAGCCAGAGCTCGCTCGTACATGGTGGGTCAGGAAATCATGGTCCTTATTCCGGTCCGGAAAGACAAGCTGCAAGCTGAGTGGGTAGGACTGTACAAAGTGGTTAGGAAGGTAAATGACGTGAACTACATTGTGCAGTTACCTGACAGAAGACAGACAGAAAGGATGTACCATGTCAACATGATGAACCATATGCAAATAGGGCTGGCATGGTGTTTGCAGTGTGTAGTCATGGGAGGGGATGGATGAAGGAGACTGCCTTCTGGACTTGCTGGAAGAGAGTAAATGGGAGTCTTCTGTGGAGGCAGTAAAATTATCTCCCCAGCTGACCCCGGACCAGATCCAGAAAGTGAGGAAGGTTTTAGTGGACTTTGCCCCCTTGTTTAGCGCCAAGCCTGGACTAACTCCCTTAGTGACACATGATGTGGAGACAGGGACACAGACTCCCATACGGCGGACAGCATATCAGTGTCAGATGCTGTCCAAAAGGACATTAGGAGGGAAGTGGAGGAGATGCTGGATTTAGGAGTAATCCAGAGATTCCACAGCCCCTGGGCCTCACCCATAGTCCTTGTGCCTAAGCCAGGTGGCTCTACTCATTTCTGTGTGGACTGTCATGGACTGAATGCAGTAACAAAGTCAGACGCCCACCTGATGCCCCGGACGGACGAACTCCTGGACAAGTTGGGAGGGGTGACCTACCTTACAACCATTGATCTGATGAAGGGGTATTGGCAGGTAGAGTTGATGGACAGAGCTAGAGAGAGGTCGGCCTTCATCACTCTGATAGGCTTATTTGAGTTTAAAGTAATGCCTTTCAGAATGAAAAATGCCCCGGCCACTTTCCAAAGGTTGGTGAACCAGGTGTTAAATGGTGCTGAGGAGTACGCTGTGGCGTACCTGGATGACATTGCCATCTTTAGTACCAGCTGGGAGGAACAACTATCTCACCTTAGGGAAGTGCTGGGCAGGATACAGAGAGCCGGGCTCACTGTCAAAGCCGAGAAGTGCCAGGTGGCCATGAGAGAGGTGGCATACCTCGGGCATGTGGTAGGCCGAGGACAGCTCTGTCCTAACCAAATAAAAATAGAGATGATCCAGGCATGGCCCAGACCAGAAACACGTAGCAGATCAGGAGTTTTCTAGGGACAGCACGGTACTACAGGAAATTTGTACCCAATTACAGTGCCCTAGCTATCTGACCCGACAAAGAAAAGGATGCCAAAGAAAATTACCTGGGGCCCAGCCTGTGAGGAAGCCTTTTCCAAACTAAAGGAGATACTGTGCAGTGCTCCTGTTTTGACAAGTCCTGACTATAGCAAGACCTTTATAGTTCAGACTGACGCCTCAGATGCGGGTATTGAGGCAGTATTGAGTCAGACATCTAGCCAAGGGACAGATCACCCAGTAGTGTACCTGAGTAGGAAGTTACTTCCCAGGGAGCAAGCGTACTCCACAGTGGAAAAGGAGTGTCTTGCCATAGTGTGGGCCCTAAAGAAATTAGTGTAATACTTGTATGGGCAGCATTTTGTGGTGCAGACTGACCACAACCCCCTGGTTTGGCTGACACAGATGGGGGAAAACAATGGCAGATTGCTAAGATGGAGTCTTACTTTACAAGGGTATGTTCTGACAATCGTACATAGGGCTGGAGCGAAAAACCAGAACTCAGATGGGCTGCCTAGGGTCTGTGAGGAGTGAACTGATTTGGGAAGCTCATCCCATGCAGGGGGTAGAGCCCCCAAATTCAGTCTAGGTGGGGAGGATTGTGACATGGACAGCCAGTTCTGAGTGCTGTAGTATCATTTTTTGCAATATCAAAATGGGTTATGGACTGTCTGTCATGAGAGATGCTGAAAAATCTGGTGCTCTTGGTGTGACCCCCCCCACCAGGTTTCAGCTGAAAAGATGAAAAAATGCTGAAACAGCATGTGAGATCACACACACACACACACACACTCATACAGGTTTTAGATACCAGGTGTTACATGGGAGGCCTGAAGCTAATGACAGAGTATAACGCACCTTGATCAAGGATATCCTGTTTTATCTAAAGTTAGTTACAGGCTGGAAGAGGCCTGAGTTGAGCATATCCATTTTATGACGTTAGGAGAGGAAACCAGGTTTAGTAAACTGGTGCGAAATCATAAAGATGCTTTCATGTCCTAGAAGGGGGAAGCTTATCATGAGATCAAAGAAATGTCATTTGGAGAACATGAGTCATGCTGAGGTTGCAGAATGTAATACTTGGAAAAGACATCCTGTTTTTTATATAAATATTTTTTTATATATTCTGACAGGGAGGTGCTAGGTGACCTCATGCAAGTAGGTGGGGAAAACCAGATTTTAAACATTATTCTGTTTGACTTCACAGACACACTTTTACCTCTAAAGCAGTAGGTAAGGCTAGGGGATGTTAGGGTGTATTAGTAGGGGTATCACAAGTCATAAGAGGGAGGTAATAATCCCTCTTTACAAGACACTGGTTAGGCCCCATCTGGAGTACTGTGTGCAGTACTGGAGGCCACATCTTCACAAGGACATTAACTAAATTGAGGCAGTCTAGAGAAGGGCAACCAAAATGGTGCAGGGACTGCATCAGAAGACATATGAGGACAGATTAATGGAGCTCAATATGTATACCCTTGAGCAAAGGAGGGAGAGAGGTGATATGATCGAAACATTCAAGCACCTTAAAGGCATTAAGAAGGTGAAAGAGTCTTACATGTTTAAATATAATAAAAATAGCAGGACAAGAGGACACAGCACGAGATTAGAGGGAGGCCGATTAAGGGGGAATGTGAGGAAATACTTTTTTACAGAAAGAGTGGTGGATGCATGGAACGGCCTACCTCAGGAAGTGGTGGCTATGAATACAATGTAGGGCTTCAAACAGGCATGGGAAAGGCATAAGGGAGCAATACAGATGAGTATGAATAGATAGGCCACTGACAGAGCAAAGGCCGATGGCACAATTATAAGGTAGAAAAAGAAATGGGCAGACTGGATGGGCCTTGCAGTCCTTATCTGCCGTCAACCTCTATGTTTCTGTGTTTCTATATGTTTTATGTAGACTCTGACAAAGAAACATCTGTGAGCACTTTTAAGCAGGTATTTAGAGACTAAGTAATGTAGTAGGAATTGCACTGTTAAAACCTGTTTTGTTTAAGAGAGTTGTATGTCTTGTGATATAATAGTTCTGTATTTTGTGTTTTACATATTTTATCTATTTTTAGTAAAAACTCTTTTTAGAGCATACCTGGTCTGTCTTTGATTTTTCTTCACTTGCAAGAACAGTATATATGGTTATAACAGACACTAGGCATAAGCTTGAATGGTGATACCAAACTAGAAAGAGAAGTGTTTTAAATCTGAAGTCTTTATTAAAGTTTTTAAGGGTTCATTTCTGTACACCTGGTTAGGTGCCCGTAGGCAAAGATATCTGGCCCCCCGAAGACAGAATTATCTAAGCCTGTGCATTGGGTACGCTAGGAAGAGGTTCACAGTCTGAATCCTTCTAAGACTGGAAACCAAAAGGTTGATCTGAACTCACAAAACAGACAAGCGGGTTACCTTGTTCTGTTAAACTGTTCAGAAGACTGCGCTCAGAGGTTGGTACTGTGGGAGTAGAGGGCCTGACCTGCTGAGTGGGTTTGTGACAGTCAGTGGTTTCAGTAGTTCTCCTCTTAATTATTTTAGAATTCTGGGGTGAATTCCGTCAGGCGCCATTGCTTTATACACCTTCAGTTTTAGGAGTTCTTTCAGAACCCTTTCTTCTGTGAAAGGTATGGTTACCACCTTTTAAGAAGCCCAAAGTGGGACATTTCTTACTGAAACATGATTTTTCGCAGGACAATATGTAACCTCGAGCAATATAACAGACTTGTTTTCACTAAATTATAGTTAAGACTAAGTGTTGTAGTTTTTCAGTTGTTTCTAGTGTTTCTTATCATTTTACGGTATTTTAATAAAGGTGTTATAGTTTTTTGCAACATTTAGAGGAAAGTAAGAAAATACTTTTTCTACTATGATGTCAGGACAAGTAGTATTTTTCATGTTTTTTCACAGGACACGGCTGCCCAAATCAGGACTGTCCTGCGAAAATTGGGGCAGGTAGTAACCCTAGTGAAAGGACTGGGATCGACTCCCCTATCCAGAGTGCTTCTGTTAATTGGATTAGGCACTTCCCCCTCCTCCTCTTTTGTGAATACTGAGCAGAAATATTCATTCAGTATCCCTGCTTTTTCACTGTCCCTCTCTGCCCACCCACCGTCCATTCTATTCAGCCTCACTATCCCTCCCTTTGTCTTTCTGTGTTCCCTGATGTACCTATAACATGTTTTATCCCCTTCTTTACCGAGTTGGCTATCTTTTCCTCAGTTTGGGCCTTTGCTATTCTGACATCCCTCCCTGCTTCCTTCTGCCTTAACTGCTACAGTGCCTGTCCTGCTCCTTCTTTGTTTCCTTATACAGTACTTCCTGAATGCTATCTTTTTCTCCCTGACCTTCCCTGCCACCTCTTTTGAGAACCATAGTGGCTTTATCTTTCATTTTGATTTGTTTATTTGCTTCACACAAAGGCTTGTTGCCTCTGTGATGGCAGTTTAGTTGTTTCCTCATTGTTGCTCCACTCTCCTTCTAGCCTGTTTGCTAGTGATTTTCTAAAACACTCTCCCATCTTGCCAAAGTCAGCCCTCCTGAAGTCCAGTACCCTCACTTTTGCATGGCTTGGCTCTGTAGCTGAGTTTATCGTGAACCATACTGTTTGGTGGTCACTTGTTCCCAGATGGCTACCCACTTCTAGATCTGAGATCCTCTCACTGTCCCTATTTGAGAGTATGAGGTCTAAGATTGCTCCCTCATGAGTGGGTTCCAAAACTAGCTGTCTGAGGCATGCCACCTGTAGGGCATCGAGAATGGCCCTGCTCTTGGATGTGGCTGCAGCAAATGTGCTCCAGTTAACATCTGGCATATTCAGGTCTCCCATCAACAGTATCTCCCCTTTCTCTGCCATCCTAAGAATGCCTTCTATCATATCCTTGTCCATTCCCTCCCCCGATATGGGGGGTCTGTATACAACCCTTGTGTGGATTGTGGTACCATTTCCAGTCTCTAAGGTGACCCACAGTGCCTTCTCTCCTCCCTGTTTACTCTCCCTTCTCTTACGTAGTGAGCTACTCCTCCCCCTCTTCTCCCCTCCCTGTCTCTCCTGTTGGTTATGTACCCTGGTATGTTAACATCCCAGTCATGGTTCTCTGTGTACCATGTTTCTGTGACTGCTACGATATCCAGGCATCCCTCTTCCATCAAGGCCACCAGTTCAGGGAGCTTGTTGCCCAGACTACGGGCATTGGTACTTATTACCCTCCATTTCCTGATGGCCTTACCCCATTTTGCCCTATCCCTGTCCTTATTGCCTTTGTCACTTTCTCCATTTACCTCTGCCCTTCTCCCTATTGACATCTCTAACTTGGTGTTTACCTCATTGATGCACATTCCTTGAGGGGATATCCACCCAGGATTCATGCTTTATCCCGATATTGCCCTACTCTGCCCTAGGAGGTGAGCTGCCAATGCCCATGCCTCTCAGGATTTTTGAAGCTTTAATCAAGAGTTAGAGTCCTTCAGAATGAAGAGCCATGCCACCACTTCCCAAGTCCTGCACCACTCAGTCGATGGGGTACCACCCATGCCTGTGACTCAGCGCTATCTGACCCCCCAGACATCCAGCACATAGGCTTGTGATAACTGCACTAGAATCTCCTATTCAGTACCCCTCCTTCTTGGTGCACAAAGCTGACCCATCCCCGGCCCAAGGCATAGGCTCTAAGCCTCCCTCAACTAGAATCCACACAAACCCCTATGAATGAGGCAGAGAATGAGCACCCTCCTTGCTGTTAACAGGCAAGTGAAGCTGAAAGGTTCTTGTGCTACTGTGCCACTATCCTGAGCCTGGCAGACCCCTGCAGCCTCCCCTAACACAAACGTGCTAGGCTTTGATGGCTCCCAAACTCTGACTGACTCTTAAAAACTCCAGTTTCCTTGAACTTCCTGCCTAAACCTCTTTTTGTTCCTATCCTTATATGCCTCCATATCTCAATAAGGACAGAGTAATGATGCCAAGGCACCCAGTGCTCTGATGGGTACCACTGGTAACAGCCCTGCCTCCTATTATAGGAAGAGGGCTGTTACATGTGTGTTGCTCTCTGAGGGATAGAGTGTATGGGAGTATAGAGACTACTAAGGGGAGGAGTTGGTTAGAGTTGTTAGCAGAAATCTGGGGTGAGTGATCACAAGAACTAAGCAGTCCAATAACAGCAGAGGAGGGGCATTACATCCCAGGTGCCCTCACTCGGTGGGTGTCTCTGGGGGCATGGTTGAGGGTACAGTGCTCTGTGACAGGGTGGTGGCCATAGGAAGCTTCATAGGAAAAAACAAACAATTTAGTGCACCCCAAAAGCAAATTTTACAAACATAATAATCTTTGTGCTGAATTGGCCACTTATTTTATCTCCACCACGAGTAGGGGTCTTTTGGTGTTCACATCAGGGTCTTGTGAAGTTGCCAATGCAGTGTGCAGACACTTTTTTGCCACCATCAAAAGGACTATGGGTCTATTCTCATTCACTCAGAGTTAATGTTTGTCTTGCAAAGAGAGCCAGGCATGACTTCAGATGCAGTCAGGAGACTTTTTATTAAAGTAAGAAGTGCAAGTGTCGCAACAGAATACACAGAAATTGGAACACTGGAAGGATTATAATGGGAGGCTAAACATGTGAGCAATAGCAAGAAATCTCGAAGGTTATTATACGTGAACAGGTTTCAAAGATAACCTACTCTACAGCTTTTGTGAAATTCTAAGCTCCCTAAGACTGCAAATATTCTAAGGCAATGGCAGAGAATTCTCAAGCTCTACGACATCAGCAAAGAACTCTAAACTCTGTAACTCTGGCTGGGGTGACACAAATAATAGTCTGTTTAACCTTTGTTGCAGCTGCGAAGGATAACCTGCAGAGAGACTCTGCAAACAGGATGCGCACAAGAAGGGATTTCAGGAGACAAATGCACCAGACTGAATTTAAGAGAGAGCACATAAGAGTGGAGACAGGGCACTTCATACTAACTACCGTCCAATATCCATACTTCCACCCCTCTCAAAAGCCCTTGAATGCATTGTATTGGACCAATTAACAGAACATCTTCACAAATACAATATTCAATGCCCACAACAACACGGGCTTAGAAAAGCACATGGTACAACAACCGCCCTTCTTGAATACACAGAATTCATTCATAAAGCTCTGGATTAAGGTCATCTGGTTGGGTCTATATATACTGTATATATGTATAGACCTAACAAAGGTGTTTGATACCGTTAATCACTCCTTGCTCATACACTCTCTCCCCGCCCTTGATCTCTTGCGGGGAGGCTACTTGCTGGTTCAAAAGCTACCTGAGAGTGAGAACTCAACAAGTGAAAATCAGTGACACCCTCTCTAAAAGCCTGCCTGTTCATTCCGGGGTCCCACAGGGTTCCATCTTGGGCCCCTTGCTATTCAGTCTCTTCATTAATGACCTCCTACTAACCTGTAATAACAATATGGTTCTCTACGTGAATGTCGCAGTCCTGTTCTCAACCGGCACAAAGCCACTTTCCCTTTCCAATGATCTTTAGTCTAATTTCAACTCAGTCGAAACTTGGTTTGTTCAACACAAACTCCTCATGAATTAAAAAAAAAAAACAAGACTATGCTTTTCTCCCGCCCTCAAAACAGACACAAATCTGCTAGCTTATCCATCAGGAACAACCAAAAATGAACCCCTCGAACAAGTAGTGGAATTTAAATATCTGGGTATCACACTTGAGTCAGGTCTCTCATACAATCTGCATGTCAGCCAAACTGCCAGGGTAGTTCACTCCAGGATTGGGACCCTGTATAGCCATCACCACTGCCTAACTCCTGCGGCATTGAGATTGGCAGTAACCAGCTCGATCCTATTGGTCATAGATCACAGCCTTGTAATCTATGGTGCTGCCACGGATACAATCCTAAAAAGACTAACAGTTGCCTTAAATAAATGCTGCCATTTGGTGTCCGTTGCTGACAAAACGAACCCACACCTGCGACCTCTGTGAACGCACAAACTGGCTGTGTCTCAAAGGCAGTCACTTACCAGACTTGCCTTCTTGCTCACATGAGTTTAGGCTTTACTCCCCCAGCTGCGGAAAATCTACTTGTGGTGGCACCAACACAATGGAGCACCTGTTGGACCACCAGACTGACATTCCTAGTCCCCTTTTGCCGGACCTCTCAGGCCCAGAAGTCTTTTGACTGTAGAGCACTCACCTGGCTCAGCGTTCTTCCCCTGGACATTACCAACCAAACAAAACTGGGTCCCTTCAGATCCAAGCTCTGTAACCATTTCCTGGGTCTAAGTAATTGTGACTGTGGGTAGGCAATTTGATCCACTGCCTCTTTCCCACTGGTTCCTTCTTCCACCCCAACCCCCATACACTCCCTGCCCTCCTCTTTACTGTAGCACTTACCTTTACTAAGTCAATTTGCTGATGACTATATTTGTCTAGTTTGTCTCCCTATCCTGCAAGCTCCATGTGTAACCCGGAGTCCTTTTATCTATATGTATCCATATAACCCCAAAATTGTTCACCTAATCTGTTTATGTTTTATACTTACTTTGTTTTAGCATGGAACCTTTGTAAAAGAACCTCTGGTTCAAAGGTTGATGTAATCCTAGTATTTCAATAAATAAATAAAATAAATAAAGATGCTCACAGGTGGTACAAGACAACTTTCAACAGAGGGGACCACCACAGGATTCCCCTCGTCCCCCTGGTTTGAAGAATTTCAATGCCTGGTAAAGGTCATGATAGACCACCAGGCCGAATGCACTCCAGTGCTTCTGTATCAGCAGATAAGTTGTGGCAGACCACTGATCAATGAAGAAAACTGATTCCATTCACTGGACCCTCTGGGCATCAGTAGGGAGGTCATGGCAGACTGCCGACCAGGGTCACACTGCTTACACGTGGATCTTTAATTCAGGGTTTCTTGAGCTTTTGCTGCTCCAAGTCTTGCTGCTTTCATTGCTCCTAGTCTTGCCACTTGCATCACTCCTGGTCTTGCTGCTTTTGTCGTTCCTGCAACAAGAAAAATTCTACCCCACTGCATGTCAGAGTCCTTGACTATTGAGCCAGGGTGGCTTATAGGGGTAGGGATATATCAAAGATGAGTAGCTGAAGGAGCCTGGACTGACTAACCCCCAACTTTAGCTGGGTCACCAACCCCACTTGTAATCCACAAGGGCATCGGTTCAGATAACTCCTTTACAGATAGAGTACAACCATATCTGACAGTTCATTTGCAACAGGCACAGCACAGGGTTAACCATTCATTTTGTAATTCAGGGCACCACACAGGTTTGGCAGTTTATTCAGCAATTAGGGCACCACATAGGTTTGGCAGTTTACTCAGCAGTTTAGGTGCCTTACAGCTTTGGTGGTTCGGTTGCAGTGGGGCACAGCACAGACTTGGAAGGTCAGTTGCAATGGGGGAATAACACAGACTTGTCAGTTCAGTTGCAGTGGGGGCATAACACAGCAATGGAACAACTCAGAACTGACAGTTCAATTGCAGTGGGAAACAACACAGACTTAAAAGTTCAGTTGCATTGGCTCACAATACAGACTTGGCAGTTCAGCTGCAAAGGGGCATAACACAAAATTGGCAGTTCAGTTGCAGTGGGGCATAACACAGAACTGGCAGTTTAGTTGCTGTGGGGCACAACACAGGGCTGGCAGTTCAGTTGCAATAGGGGCAGAGCGCAGACTTGGCAGTTCACAGAACTGGCAGTTCAGTTGCAATGGAACAAGTCGGAATTGGCAGTTTAGTTGCAGTGGGGCACAGCTCAGAACTGACTGTTCAGTAGCAATAGGGGAGTAACACAGAACTGGCAGTTCAGTTGCAGTAGGAAACAACACATAATTGGCAGTTCAGTTGCAGTGTGGCAAAACACGGAATTGGCAGTTCAGTTGCAGTAGAACACACTCGGAATTGGCAGTTCAATTGCAGTGGCACAACACAGGGCTGTCAATTTATTTGTAATATGGATAGTGCCCAGGGGAGTTGCTGTTAATCACCCAACCTACCCCATGTAACCCCTCTATCCTATAGGTGATCCCTTTACTAGGACTGTAAGAGGCTGTGGGATACAGATGGACTCGGACACAGAGATCTTCCAGGGTATTCTCCAAAAAGGATTTATTGTCAGCTTCCAACAAGCAGAACTCAAAACAAACATAAGCGGACTGGTTCGTCAAAAGAAAAAAAAAAAAAAAAAACAACATACAACAACTTCAATCCAGCATAACTCCAAAATAGAGCGTATTATTGTAGCAGAACTAGAATTCACTAGTCTAGATAGGTGTTTACACTACAACACCCTCAGCCAAATCTGACCTCCCTTTGCCTTGGCTGAACATATATAGGAAAAGAACACTTCTGATAGGTTGATATACTTGTCTATCAACTGAATACTTAAAAAGTTGTTTAAGTCATGTCAAAAGTCAAGCAAAATAGTTTTAGTAATTTTTGTACAATACCAGTAGTTGAAATATACACATAATAGTATTACAATAGGATATCCCTTCAGATAATGAACAAAACTACAGAATCCTAGAGTAAGTCCCTCCCTCTTGTATTCCTTTTCTTACAAAAAAAAAAAACACAACAATGGCTGGCCGGCTCTTAGAAAGGGGACCTACAGAGAAGAGCTATACAGGGGAACATGTCCTTTAAACCAAGCTACCAGAATCATAAGCCAGAGGGTAAAACAATAATTTCTTTATTTAATATATCCAGGTTGCTTGTGCATTATATCCACATAATACTGGCATGCTTGTGTAGGGACTCGTTTAAGCTAACCGCTTAGCGCTTTACTAAACGCTGGAAGAGGGTACAAGCTGCTAGTTTGAAGTCGCGCCGTGAGCTGCCGAACCGAGAGGCACCAAATTGACAAGACTGTAGTGGATCCTCTCTATAGGCAGCTCCGGTGTGAATTTGATAACAAAATCAGTGTTTCGGGGAGAAATTTACGATATGAGCTGCACGACAATGCGCACGTTCGTGCAGCTCACTCAGAAAGAAAACGGGGCTCAAAACAGCTGCAGCACAGGAGCGTACCTACAATATGTTTGTTGTTTTGTTTGGGGGAGAGAATTTGTCTAATTTTAAATTTAACCTGGAGCATTTTAGACGCAAAAGCAGACTACCTATAGCTCCTATGACTTTGTCCCGAATTACAGGACAGCCAATCTAGGGTGCGTATTAAAGCTGCCCCAAAAGATCCTTTCTTTAATTCGCTAACGCTAGCGAAATACTAAACTAAATTCTAAGCTTCAGCTAACGGTATGACTTAGAGTGGGGGGGGGGCAACAAGGACAAACGGACAAACACCCACAAATGAAAACAAAAACATAGGTGGCCAGCCTATGTACACAGACAGGACATAAAAAGAATAACACCAAAGGAAGGGATACAAAAGGAATGTCTAAGTCATGCTTCAGCTAACTTGAGGGAATGTTTTAGAATTAGATCAGAGGCACCTTTCTCTGAGACTATGTCCATCTTTCAGACCCTTTTACATTCTCCTCCCCACTTAAAATAAAAACCCTTAGTTTTTTTTTGTTTTTTGTTTGTTTATATATGTGTCCTACACCAGATTCAGATCTCTTACTAGAAAGAGATGGCGCCAAAGCCCACCCACTCCTCAGGCTCCACCTCGGGTTCCCTTTTAATTTGAATTATTTTTACCTTATCACAATAGTGGAATACTACACATTTCACTATTGTCAATTCATTTCACTATTATTAATTTTTCTTACCCCGAGGTCTGTTGTATAGGACTTGCCTTGGTTAATTTCATAGCCCCATCTTGACAGAAAATCTGCATTCTTATGTTCTGTACCCTTTCGATGTTTAATTTTAAAGCAGTATGGCTGCAGTGTTGGATACCATCGTATTATGCGAGGGTTTCGATCTTTCATGACATTTAGCCAACATAAATGGTTATGGTCTGTCCATAGTTCGAACTCAACTCCCCATAAGTAAAATTGCAATGCCTCTATGGCCCAGCGTATTGCTAAGCATTCCTTTTCTATTGTGGAATATCGTGTTTCCCTTTCATGCAATTTTCTACTAATATATATGATTGGATGCTCATTACCATCAATAACCTGTGATAACACTTCTCCAGTGCCACAATTTGAGGCATCTGTTTGTAAAATAAATGGTAATGCAAAATCAGGTGTACGTAGTACAGGGGAGGAACATAATATTGCTTTAATAGCAAAAAATGCTTCCTTGCAGGCAGGGGTCCATACTACTTTGTCAGGTTGACTTTTTTTATCAGATCAGTGAGAACACTAGCCAGTGTTGAGAAATTAGGTATGAAGCGCTGGTAGTAGCTGGCTAGTCCTAAAAAGGATCTAACATCTGTTTTAGTCACAGGTCGGGACTATTAGCTATGGCCTCAATTTTTGATTTTACAGGTTTTATCATACCTCCGCCTATCTGGAATCCTAAATATTCAGTTTCCTGCATGGCTAAAGAGCATTTTGAAGGGTTAATAGTCAGGCCTGCTGTAGTTATGGTGTCTAACACTACCGCTAGATGATGTAAATGGTCAGACCAGGTTTTATTAAATATTACTACATCATCCATGTAGGCTGCGTTATAAGCTGCATGTGGTGACAGAAGTTTATCCATAAGTCTCTGGAAGGTGGCAGGTGCACCGTGTAGCCCAAAGGACATTACAGTAAATTGAAACAGGCCAATAGGGTCACTAAATGCTGTTTTCTCCTTATCAGCTGTATCAAGGGGAACTTGCCAGTACCCTTTAGTCAAGTTGAGGGTGGTAAGATATTAGGCATTCCCTAAGTGGTCCAGGATATCATCAATACATGGCATTGGATAGCTGTCAGATTTGGAAATTTCATTTAATCGTCTAAAATCTAGACATATTCGTACTCCACCTTCCTTTTTACCTACAACTACAATGGGAAAATTCCATTCACTATGGGATGGTTCTATGATTCCCAATTGTTGCATCTTATGGAGTTCATTTTCTACATTTACCCTTAATCTTTCTGGTAATCTGTAGGGTCTTTGTCTTATGGGTTCATTCTGTGTAATGTTTATTTTATGAACCACATCTTTCACCCTTCCAGGTGTTCCTGTAAAGAAATTAGGAAATGGTTGTAAGACAGTGTGTAATTCTGCCACTTGCTGTAGATTTAACTGGGGATTTATAGTTACATCGATACCCCCTTTTTTCTCTAACCGTTGATAAACCAAGTCTAACTCGCTAATGGGAAGTTCAGGGTGTAGATATCCAACAAAAGGGGCTTTTCTCTCTACCCATCTTTTTAGCAAGTTGACATGATATACATTATGTCTCTTCCTATCTGGTAATTCTATTTGATATGTTACTGGCCCCATTCGTTTAAGTACTGTATATGGCCCTTGACATTTCATGTACAGTTTATTCTCTGTGGATGGGAGTAACAATAAAACTTTATCCCCCTCCTCAAATTCTTTACTTCCTGTTCCTTTATCATAATGGAATTTCTGTGTGTCCTGATGTTTGGCATTAATATAATGTGCCTTTTCCATGTATTTTGCTATCTTTTCCCTAAGGTGATAAATATAGTCATTTGGTTTCAGACCTGGTGGTGCTTGCCCCTCTTCTCAGTCTTCTTTTATAAGGTCCAAGGGACCTCGTGGGTTACGCCCATATAACAACTCAAATGGTGAGAATCCTGTAGAGGCCTGGGGTACCCCTCTGTATGCAAACATTAAGTAGGGTAACAATATATCCCATTTACTACCTTCCTCCTGACTGAATTTCTGCAACATTTTCTTGAGGGTTTGATTAAACCACTCTACCAAACCGTCAGTTTGGGGATGGTAGGGGGTGGTATGTATGGCAGTGATACCTAAAGTTTTATATAGTCTTTTTAACAAAGCTGAACAGAAATTACTGCCCCTATCAGTCAGGATCTCCTTTGGTATACCTACCCTACTAAAGATTTTGCCTAATTCATCAGCTATCTTAGGTGCTGTGACATTACGCAATGGTATGGCTTCTGGGTAGTTAGTAGCATAGTCATAAACCACTAAGATGTACTGGTTTCCTTTAGCACTCTTAGGGAGGGGACCCACCACATCCATAGCTATACATTCAAATAGGGTTGTGATCAAGGGTAGGGGAAGTAAGGGTACCTTGTCTTTTTTCCCTATTTTGGCAACTTTTTGGCATTCAGTACTGCTTTTACAAAACTCTGCAACCTGTTCGTGAATGCCTGGCCAAAACAAAAGGTACAATAAACGACTTAAGGTACGGTCTCTATCCAGATGTCCTGCCAAAGGTACATTGTGAGCAATTTCTAATAGTTGTTGTCTATACGGCTGCGGAACCATAAACTGTTGTACTTCTTCCCCACTTTTTGGATTAATACACTTTCTATATAATAAACCATTGGTTATCCTATATCTGTCTGACCCACCTTTAGCATTTAATATCTGAGAAAAACAATCCTGTAAACTGACATCTTGTTTTTGTTCGTTTTTAAAGTCTTTTCCCTCTATGTCAGTTTCTATGATATCATCACACCCTACATTATTCCCCTTTTTCAGAGTCCATAGTGTTTTGTCTTTTCTTTTCTGACGTCTTGATTTTCTTTCTTTACTGGGTTCTCCAAATATGTCCTCAGAAAAAGGAAACACTTGTTCTGGGTTATCTCTAGCCTGGGATCTGGTAACCATTGCAGAAAAATTACCAGTTAATAGAGATTGAAAATGTGGGTGGCCATGACCGATAAGTACTGGTACAGGGAGATTTGGGACAACGCCTACCCTCATAGACTGCTCTTGTCCTTTTACAGTCGAAACAGTGTCACAGAGAGGGTAGTGATGTGTATTCCCATGGATAAATGTGACTTCAGTTGTGTGTGGTCCAAATACAGGTGTTGGATCTAACACAGATGTCTGAACCAGAGTCTGTCTGCTCCCAGAATCAAGGAGTCCTTGCACTGTTTTATCTTCTATTTGCACTGGAAGCATATATTGGCCCCAATTAGCCAGGGCCAGATGTGTAGGCTCATTCTTTTTCTTAGGGCAAAACTGCGCTATATGTCCCTTCCCTCCACATTCTCGGCATATGATGTCTGGGTTATATCCTCTGTTTGTCTTTGTATAGGTCTTTATCCCTGCTGGAGAGGTGGCCAGAATAATGGAAGAGGGGGCCTATCTGACTGCTAAATTTTGATGTCCATGGGGTACTGTTCCCTTTGGACAGGTAGGACGGACGGCTATATAGTCCTCTGCAAGATGAATTGCTACTTCTGAAGTCTCTGGCCGGTGCTCCTTCACCCAAAGTTGTACCTCTTGTGGCAATATTCCAATAAATTGTTCTAAGACAGTAGTATCTAGTATCTGGTCTAATATTCTTGTAGTGGGTTGCAGCCATTTCAAACATAAATCCTTCAAACAGACATATGCATCTTGTGGGTTGTCGGCGGTCTGATAACGATATGTTCTAAAACGTTGACGATGGGTCTCGGTATTAATATCATACCATTTTAGAATGGCAGCCTTGACTTGATCATAGTTATTTGCTTGGGCTACTTCCATGTGACTTTAGGCTAGTTGCACTTTTCCGGTCAGGTAAGGTGCCAAACGGATTACCCATTGATCCCTGGGCCATGCGCATGCCACTGCCACCCTTTCAAATGTCATTATGTAAGCTTCTATGTCATCACTGTCGGTCAATTTAACTAATTTAATGTCTTTATGTCCCACAGGGGGTTGATCAGGTGGACGATTAGTGCCCAGAGCTTGTATAGCCAGCAATGTATCTGTCCACCTAGCCTCATATTCTCTCTTGTCTTTCTCTCTCTGCTTCTCCATTTCTACTTGATGCATGCACAGCCATCTCACTAGTTCATGGGTTTCAAGAGGGGGTACCTGCTCCCCGGTACCTCCTCCACTTGCTTGTGCCAGAGGATCTTGTTCCATCTTTGTGGTAGGTTTCCCTTCTTTTCTTCTTACCACAGGGTCCAGACCGGGTAGGAGAGGTAGTTGATAAGATGCTGACACTGAACGGGTAACCACTCCTAGTAAGGGAATAAAGTCCGCTCTTTCTTCTTGCATTTGTCGTCCACCAGAGTCTTTTCACAGACTCCCCAGTTGAGGTACAGTGCCAACCAGTATTTCACTTCTGACACCAGTGTAAGAGGCTGTGGGATACAGATGGGCTCGGACACAGAGATCTTCCAGGGTATTCTCCAAAAAGGATTTATTGTCAGCTTCCAATAAGCAGAACTCAAAACAAACATAAGCAGACTGGTTCGTCAAAATAAAATAAAATAACATACAACAGTTTCAATCCAGCATAACTCCAAAATAGAGCGTATTATTGTAGCAAAACTAGAATTCACTAGTCTAGATAGGTGTTTACACGACAACACCCTCAGCCAAATTTGACCTTCCTTTGCCTTGGCTGAACATATATAGGAAAAGAACACTTCTGATAGGTTGACATACTTGTCTATCAACTGAATACTTAAAAAGTTGTTTGAGTTACAGGTATGTCAAAAGTCAAGTAAAATAGTTTTAGTAATTTTTGTACAATACCCAGTAGTTGAAATATACCCATAATAGTATTACAATAGGATATCCCTTCAGATAATAAACAAAACTACAGAATCCTAGAGTAATTCCCTCCCTGTTGTAATCCTTTTCTTATAAAAAAAACACAACAATGGCCGGCCGGCTCCTAGAAAGGAGACCTACAGAGAAGAGCCATACAGGAGAACATGTCCTTTAAACCAAGCTGCCAGAATCATAAGCCAGAGGGTAAAACAATAATTTCTTTATTTAATATATCCAGGTTGCTTGTGCATTATATCCATATAATACTGGCATGCTTGTGTAGGGACTCGTTTAAGCTAACCACTTGGTACTTTACTAAACTCTGGAAGAGGGTACAAGCTACTAGTTTGAAGTCATGCCGTGAGTTGCCGAACCGAGAGGCACCAAATTGACTAGACTGTAGTGGATCCTCTCTACAGGCAGGTCCGGTGTGAATTTGCTAACAAAATCAGTGTTTCGGGGAGAAATTTATGATATGAGCTGCACGACTATGCACACCTTCGTGCAGCTTGCTCAGAAAGAAACCGGGGCTCAAAACAGCTGCAGCACAGGAGCGTACCTACAATACGCTTGTTGTTTTGTTTGGGGGAGAGAATTTGTCTAATTTTAAATTCAACCAGGAGCATTTTAGACACAAAAGCAGACTACCTATAGCTCCTATGACTTTGTCCCAAATTACAGGACAGCCGAGCTAGGTCGCGTATTAAAACTGCCCCAAAAGATCCTTTCTTTAATTCGCTAATGCTAGCGAAATACTAAACTAAATTCTAAGCTTCAGCTGACAGTATGACTTAGAGTGGGGGGGGGCAACAAGGACAAATGGACAAACACCCACAAATGAAAACAAAAACATAGGTGGCCAGCCTATGTACACAGACAGGACATAACATGAATAACACCAAAGGAAGGGATACAAAAGGAATGTCTAAGTCATGCTTCAGCTAACTTGAGGGAATGTTTTAGAATTAGATCAGAGGCACCTTTCTCTGAGACTATGTCTATCTTTCAGACCCTTTTACATTCTCCTCCCCACTTAAAATAAAAACCCATAGTTTTTTTTGTTTTTGTTTGTTTGTTTATATATGTGTCCTACACCAGATTCAGATCTCTTACTAGAAAGAGATGGCGCCAAAGCCCACCCACTCCTCAGGCTCCACCTCGGGGTTCCTTTTAATTTGAATTATTTTTACCTTATCACAATAGTGGAATACTACACATTTCACTATTGTCAATTCATTTCACTATTATTAATTTTTCTTACCCCGAGGTCTGTTGTATAGGACTTGCCTTGGTTAATTTCATAGCCATATCTTGACAGAAAATCTGCATTCTTATGTTCGGTACCCTTTTGACATTTAATTTTAAAGCAGTATGGCTGCAGTGTTGGATACCATCGCATTATGCGAGGGTTTCGATCTTTCATGACATTCAGCCAACATAAATGGTTATGGTCTGTCCATAGTTTGAACTCAACTCCCCATAAATAAAATTGCAATGCCTCTATGGCCCAGCGTATTGCTAAGCATTCCTTTTCTATTGTGGAATATCGTGTTTCCCTTTCATGCAATTTTCTACTAATATATATGATTGGATGCTGATTACCATCAATAACCTGTGATAACACTTCTCCAATGCCACAATTTGAGGCATCTGTTTGTAAAATGAATGGTAATGCAAAATCAGGTGTACGAGTACAGGAGGAACATAATATTGCTTTAATAGCAGAAAATGCTTCCTTGCAGGCAGGGTCCATACTACTTTGTCAGGTTGACTTTTTGTCAGATCAGTGAGAACACTAGCCAGTGTTGAGAAATTAGGTATGAAGCGCCGGTACTAGCTGGCTAGTCCTAAAAAGGATTTAACATCTTTTTTAGTCACAGGTCGGGACTATTAGCTATGGCCTCAATTTTTGATTTTACAGGTTTTATCATACCTCCGCCTATCTGGAATCCTAAATATTCAGTTTCCTGCATGGCTAAAGAGCATTTTGAAGGGTTAATAGTCAGGCCTGCTGTAGTTATGGTGTCTAACACTACCGCTAGATGATGTAAATGGTCAGACCAGGTTTTATTAAATATTACTACATCATCCATGTAGGCTGCACTATAAGCTGCATGTGGTGACAGAAGTTTATCCATAAGTCTCTGGAAGGTGTCAGGTGCACCGTGTAGCCCAAAGAGCATTATAGTAAATTGAAACAGGCCAATAGGGGCACTAAATGCTGTTTTCTCCTTATCAGCAGTATCAAGGGGAACTTGCCAGTACCCTTTAGTCAAGTCGAGGGTGCTAAGATATTGTGCATTACCTAAGTGGTCCAGGATATCATCAATACATGGCATTGGATAGCTGTCAGATTTGGAAATTTCATTTAATTGTCTAAAATCTAGACATATTTGTACTCCACCTTCCTTTTTACCTACAACTACAATGGGAAAATTCCATTCACTATGGGATGGTTCTATAATTCCGAACTGTTGCATCTTATGGAGTTCTTTTTCTACATTTACCCTTAATCTTTCTGGTAATCTGTAGGGTCTTTGTCTTATGGGTTCATTCTGTGTAATGTTTATTTTATGAACCACATCTTCCACCCTTCCAGGAGTTCCTGTAAAGAAATTAGGAAATGGTTGTAAGACAGTGTGTAATTCTGCCACTTGCTGTAGATTTAACTGGGGATTTATAGTTACATCATTGATACCCCCTTTTTTCTCTAACCGTTGATAAACCAAGTCTAACTCGCTAATGGGAAGTTCAGGGTGTAGATATCCAACAAAAGGGGCTTTTCTCTCTACCCATCTTTTTAGCAAGTTGACATGATACACATTATGGGCTGGATATTCAAATCACGCCATTCCTGAGGCGCAGCCTGTGCTGTCATGCAAATAGTTATGCTATGTGGTTGGCAATATTCAAAGGAATTGCACATTGAGCAACTCCTTTGAATATCACCCCAGCCACAGCCACTGTGCATGGCGCAGTGGAACTTGCGCCACTGCAAGTTGTCAGAGTGGAGCATTCAACTTTCGGTTGCGCAAGTACCATTGCGCCATGAGCAAAATCCTGATATTCAAAAGGTGACATGCAAATGGGGCCATAATTCATGCAAGGCGAAGGGGGGGGCCATTTGCATCTGATTATGGCCCCATTTGCATGCCATTAGCATGTAGGTGTGCCGATCCCTGAGGACTTGCACCTGGCACCCTGCCAGGCAGCAGCTGTCGGGAACCGACACCCCCTGCAGCCCGATCGCGGGCTGCATTAGTTTAAAAACAACCCCCCCAATGCATCCCTGGTGGTCCAGTGGACCAAGAAGCCTGATCATGGGCTGAAGCACTTTAAAATACAACCCCTCTCCTTCCGAACATAGCCCTGCGGTCCTGGACCGAAACCCCGCCAGGATGTTAGCACCCCGCACATAGCCCCTGGGTGGTCCAGTGATCGAACTGATCGCGACGTATGCAGTCACCACATCTCCTGGTGCCTGTGTTCACACCACCCATTAGCCGGCGGCGGAATGCCCGCCTGCCCCTGCCGCCACCCGCCAACCGACTGCTGCGATGCTCACAGGTAGCAAGAGCCAATGGCTGCAGCTCATACCATAAGAAAGTCCAGTTTTGTGAATGATTCATTCACAAAACTGGACTGTCTTGTGGCGGTATGGGCGGCACGCCATTGCCTCTTGCTCTTGCCCAATGGGCATGCAGCCCTACAGGCAGTCAGTCGGCGGGTGGCAGGGTGGCAGGTGGTGGGATGCTGCCGCCCGCCGCCGCCGGGGGAGCGGGTGGTGGAGCCATGGGTGGGTGGGGTAGGGGACACTAGGCACCAGGGATGTGTGGGGGTATTTACTGCATACATCCCGCGATCGGGAGTTTTGGTCCACTGACCACCAGGGCTATGTCTGGGGTGGTTACTGCTTACATCCCGCTGAACGGGAGTTTCCGTCCACTGACCACCAGGGCTATGTTCGGGAGGAGAGGGGTTGTATTTTAAAATGATACAGCCTGCATATCAGGCTTCTTGGTCCAATGGACCACCAGGGATGTATTGGGGGGTTGTTTTGAAACTAATGCAGCCCGCGGTCGGGCTGGTGCGGGGAACATTTCTGCTGTTGCCCGTGATCGGGCCAGTGGGGGGTGGTGGTGGGGATTTTCACTCTTTCGCCCATGATCAGGCTGCAGGGGGCACAGGGAGTGGGTTGGGGGCCAGCCACAGGTGGCAGCTGCTGTGTTGTGCCCTGCAATGCAGCAGCTCACCTGTGGGTGGCCCTCGACTTCAGCCTTTTTTGGCTCAAAGCTGTGCAGGCGCAGGTTGGGGTTGCCGCACAACTCTGCACAGCCCAGCTGAATATCGGGCCGCAGTTTATGCATGGTTCCTCCCCCTCCAGTTCAGCATGCATTCATTTGCATTGCGCTGTTGCTCAGCATGTTTTCTGTGGCGCAACTGCCTCCTGCTGAATATCGCAGAATGGAGCAAGTTTGGACTTACGCAGGCGCAACCCTATTGCGCATGGCGCAACCCTTTTGAATATCTGGTCCTATGTCTCTTCTTCTTATCAGGTAGTTCTATTTGATATGTTATGGGTCCCATTCGTTTAAGTACTGTATATGGCCCTTGACATTTCATGTACAGTTTATTCTCTGTGGATGGGAGTAACAATAAAACTTTATCCCTCTCCTCAAATTCTTTACTTACTGTTCCCTTATCATAATGGAATTTCTGTGTGTCCTGATGTCTGGTATTAATATAATGTGCCTTTTCCATGTATTTTGCTATTATTCCCCTAAGGTGATAAATATAGTCATTTGGTTTCAGACCTGGTGGTGCTTGCCCTTCTTCCCATTTTTCTTTTATAAGGTCCAAGGGACCTTGGGGGTTACGCCCATATAACAACTCAAATGGTGAGAATCCTGTAGACACTTGGGGTACCTCTCTGTATGCAAACATTAAGTAGGGTAACAATATATCCCATTTACTACCTTCCTCCTGACTGAATTTCTGCAACATTTTCTTGAGGGTTTGATTAAACCACTCTACCAAACCGTCAGTTTGTGGATGGTGGGGGTGGTATGTATGGCAGTGATACCTTAAATTTTATAAAGTCTTTTTAACAAAGCTGAACAGAAATTACTAGCCCTATCAGTCAGGATCTCCTTTGGTATACCTACCCTACTAAAGATTTTGCCTAGTTCATCAGCTATCTTAGGTGCTGTGACATTACGCAATGGTATGGCTTCTGGGTACTTAGTAGCGTAGTCACAAACCACTAAGATGTACTGGTTTCCTTTAGCACTCTTAGGGAGGGGACCCACCACATCCATAGCTATACATTCAAATAGGGTTGTGATCAAGGGTAGGGGAAGTAAGAATACCTTGTCTTTTTTCCCTATTTTGGCAACTTTTTGGCATTCATTACTGCTTTTACAAAACTCTGCAACTTGTTCGTGAATGCCTGGCCAACAAAAATGGTACAATAAATGACTTAAGGTACGATCTCTACCCAGATGTCCTGCCAGAGGTACATTTAGAGCAATTTCTAATAGTTGTTGTCTGTACGGCTGGGGAACCATAAGCTGATGTACTTCTTCCCCACTTTTTGGATTAATACACTTTCTATATAATAAACCATTGGTTATCCTATATCTGTCTGACCCACCTTTAGCATTTAATATCTGAGAAAAACAATCCTGTAAACTGACATCTTGTTTTTGTGTGTTTTTAAAGTCTTTTCCCTCTATGTCAGTTTCTATGATATCATCACACCCTACATTATTCTCCTTTTTCTGAGTCCATAGTGTTTTGTCTTTTCTTTTCTGACGTCTTGATTTTCTTTCTGTACCGGGTTCTCCAAATATGTCCTCAGAAAAAGGAAACACTTGTTCTGGGTTATCTCTAGCCTGGGATCTGGTAACCATTGCAGAAAAATTACCAGTTAATAGAGATTGAAAATGTGGGTGGTCATGACCGATAAGTACTGGTACAGGGAGATTTGGGACAATGCCTACCCTCATAGACTGCGCTTATCCTTTTATAGTCAAAACAGTGTCACAGAGAGGGTAGTGATGTGTGTTCCCATGGATACATGTGACTCCAGTTGTGTGTAGTCTAAATACAGGTGCTGGATCTAACACAGATGTCTGTACCAGAGTCTGTCTGCTCCCAGAATCAAGGAGTCCTTGCACTGTTTTATCTTCTATTTGCACTGGAAGCATATATTGGCCCCAATTAGCCAGGGCCAGATGTGTAGGCTCATTCTTTTTCTTAGGGCAAAACCGCTCTATATGTACCTTCCCTCCACATTCTCGGCATATGATGTCTGGGTTATATCCTCTGTTTGTCTTTGTATAGGTCTTTATCCCTGCTGGAGAGGCGGCCGGAGTAATGAAAGAGGGGAACTGTCTGACTGCTATATTTTGATGTCCATGGGGTACTGTTCCCTTTGGACGGGTAGGACGGGCGGCTATATAGTCCTCTGCAAGACGAATTGCTATTTCTGAAGTCTCTGGACGGTGCTCCTTCACCCAAAGTTGTACATCTTGTGGAAATATTCTAATAAATTGTTCCAAGACTATAGTTTCTAGTATCTGGTCTAATGTTCTTGTAGTGGGTTGCAGCCATTGCAAACATAAATCCTTCAAACAGATATATGCATCTTGTGGGTTGTCAGCAGTCTGATAACGATATGTTCTAAAACGTTGACGATACGTCTCGGTATTAATATCATACCGTTTTAGAATGGCAGCCTTGACTTGATCATAGTTATTTGCTTGGGCTACTTCCACGTGACTGTAGGCTAGTTACGCTTTTCCAGTTAGGTAAGGTGCCAAACGGATTGCACATTGATCTCTAGGCCATGCGCATGCCACTGCCACCCTTTCAAATGTCATTATGTAAGCTTTTAATATCGTCACTGTCGGTCAATTTAACTAATTTAATGTCTTTATGTCCCACAGGGGGTTGATCAGGTGGACGATTGGTGCCCAGAGCTCGTATAGCCCGCAATGTATCTGTCCACTTAGCCTCATATTCTCTCTTGTGTTTCTCTCTCTCTGCTTCTCCATTTCTACTTGATGCATGCACAGCCATCTCACTAGTTCATGGGTTTCAAGAGGGGGTACTTCTTCCCCGGTACCTCATCCACTTGCTTGTGCCAGTGGTTCTTCTTCCATCTTTGTGGTAGGTTTCCCTTCTTTTCTTCTTACCACAGGGTCCAGACCGGGTAGGAGAGGTAGTTGATAAGATGCTGACACTGAACAGGTAACCACTCCTGGTAAGGGAATAAAGTCTGCTCTTTCTTCTTGCATTTGCCGTCCACCAGAGTCTTTTCACAGACTCCCCAGTTGGGGTACAATGCCAACCAGTATTCCACTTCTAACACCAGTGTAAGAGGCTGTGGGATACAGATGGACTTGGACACAGAGATCTTCCATGGTATTGTCCAAAGGTAGGGAAACAGTGTGACAAGGCAGCAGGTAAAGCAAATAGGATGCTGGGATGTATAGGCAGGGGCATCACCAGCAGGAAAAGGGAGGTCATAATTCCACTATACAAGACACTAGTGAGGCCCCACCTGGAGTACAGTGTACAGTTCTGGAGACCATACCTACGTAAGGACATAGACGGGTAGAGAAGGTTCAGAGGAGGGCAACAAAGATGGTGCATGGATTGCATCACAAGTCCTATGAAGACAGGTTGAAGGAACTGAACATGTACTCCTGGAGGAGAGGAGGGAGAGAGGGATATGATAGAGACATACAAGTATCTTACAGGGAGGAACAGGGTGCAGGAAAACACTATTTTTGCGAAAAATATGTTCCAGGACTAGAGGGCATGGGATGAAGTTGGAGGAGGACTATCTAGAGGAAACATGAGAAAGAATTTCTTCACAGAACGGGTGGTGGACAAGTGGAACACCCTGCCAGAGGAAGTGGTGGGGGCTGAGACAATCACGGGATTTAAGAATGCATGGGATAGACATAAAGGAATTCTAGAGGTCAGGGGTAAGGGGAAACAGACTTCTAGGAAAACAAACTGAACTTACGAGCTCAAATGGGCAGACTGGGTGGGTCATAGGCCCTTATCTGCCGACACTGTCTATGTATCTATGTAAAAAGGATTTATTGTCAGCTTCCAACAAGCAGAACTCAAAACAAACATAAGCAGACTGGTTCATCAAAATAAAATAAAATAAACAACATACAACAGTTTCAATCCAGCATAACTCCAAAATAGAGCGCATTATTGTAGCAGAACTAGAATTCACTAGTCTAGATAGGTATTTACACTACAAGACCCTCAGCCAAATCTGATCTCCCTTTGCCTTGGCTGAACATATATAGGAAAAGAACACTTCTGATAGGTTGACATACTTGTCTATCAACTGAATACTTAAAAAGTTGTTTAAGTTGTGTCAAAAGTCAAGCAAAATAGTTTTAGTAATTTTTGTACAATATCCAATAGTTGAAATATACACATAATAGTATTACAATAGGATAGAAAAAACATGGAAGCCAAGCTGATCATCCGCCTTGGCTCCCAGCAGCCCTCTGGTTTAAATGATAGACTTATTTTCCACTAACATCTTTCAGCCATTCCCTTTTTTTCCCTAAAGTCAATTTGTTTTTGTACTCATTTATTTTTCATTTTCACCATATGCCTCCATTTCTGTCTCCTTCTCACACATTTGTCACCTTTCAGCCTTCTTACAAGGCCCTGTTAATCAGTCTCTACCTGGGAACTTCCCCAGCTCTTTCTCTCCCATTATGCTTTATCTTTCCCATCATCACCTTTTGTTTCATGATTCTCTCTTAATCTTACCATTTATCACTTCTTCTCCTTAGCCCTTCTTCTTTCTCCATATATATCTCTCTCTTTTACCTCTCCTCTACACTAACTTGTTTTTTTTCTCTTTTAGATATTTCCTGAAGAAGACCTAAGGTCGAAACTTAGATTTTTAACTCTATTTTCTCTTTTCAGTGTGCATTTAATATAACCATTTTGTTTTGCTTTTAGACCACATGCTGACGCAGCGCCTTGTCTTTGTTTTTTTACAATTTGTATGTTACAATAGGATATCCCTTCAGATAATAAACAAAACTACAGAATCCTAGAGTAATTCCGTCCCTCTTGTATTCCTTTCCTTATAAAAAAAACACAACAATGGCCGGCCGGCTCTTAGAAAGGGGACCTACAGAGAAGAGCTATACAGGGGAACATGTCCTTTAAACCAAGCTACCAGAATCATAAGCCAGAGGGTAAAACAATAATTTCTTTATTTGATATATCCAGGTTGCTTGTGCATTATATCCACATAATACTGGCATGCTTGTGTAGGGACTCATTTAAGCTAACCGCTTGGTGCTTTACTAAACTCTGGAAGAGGGTACAAGCTGCTAGCTTGAAGTCGCGCCGTGAGCTGCCGAACTGAGAGGCACCAAATTGACAAGACTGTAGCGGATCCTCTCTACAGGCAGGTCCGGTGTGAATTTGCTAACAAAATCAGTGTTTCGGGGAGAAATTTACGATATGAGCTGCACGACTATGCGCACGTTTGTGCAGCTCGCTCAGAAAGAAAACGGGGCTAAAAACGGCTGCAGCACAGCAGCGTACCTATAATACGCTTGTTGTTTTGTTTGGGGGAGATAATTTGTCTAATTTTAAATTCAACCAGGAGCATTTTAGATGCAAAAGCAGACTACCTATAGCTCCTATGACTTTGTCCCGAATTACAGGACAGCCAAGCTAGGGCGCGTATTAAAATTGCCCCAAAAGATCCTTTCTTTAATTTGCTAACGCTAGCGAAATACTAAACTAAATTCTAAGCTTCAGCTGACAGTATGACTTAGAGTGGGGGGGGGGGCAACAAGGACAAATGGACAAGCACCCACAAATGAAAACAAAAACATAGGTGGCCAGCCTATGTACACACAGGACATAAAATGTATAACACCAAAGGAAGGGATACAAAAGGAATGTCTAAGTCATGCTTCAGCTAACTTGAGGGAATGTTTTAGAATTAGATCAGAGGCACCTTTCTCTAAGACTATGCCTATCTTCCAGACCCCTTTACAAGGACCTAGCTGGCCCAAACTGGCTCCAAATGGAGCTTTCTATTGGCTGCCTATGTTGGCTGTCCTAGAGGTGAACCATAGCCCCCTCCCCCGTACAGCCTCAGCTGTTGACACACGAAGATCAGTAATTCAAAACACACATACATACACATCAGCAAACATTATCTGTGACTAGCTGAAACATGTACAATTTTACTTCAACCCTACAAAGGATCACAGTTCTCACACAGAAAGGAATATGTCTCATTGGATCCCAATCTCCATTACAGAGGGTGAAACACAGGGTACTCATGACTCTTTCAATGACAGAACAGGACTTCCATCAGAGAGTGCATGACGATGGCTGCCACCTCTGTGTTCTTACAGGATTGTCTAACAGAAAGAGGTACCCACATCATGGGAACAATTCACCCAGAGTGCATGAGCGTTTTCCTTTTTTTTTTTGCATGTTCTTTTTATCCTCCCCTACCACCAGCTGCCCATGCCTCCGGGTGACCATGCACCCCTACCGCTCTCCCATTCCTGCCATCCACTGCCCTCACCACCCAACTGACCTGACGTATCCCTTCATCTGGGAGGGGCCCTTTCCTGCGGGGGCAACCAGGAGTGGAGATCGAAGTGCCCGAAGGCACTTCCTTGCATCTGTGCTGGGCTAGAGTGCAGCTCGGGGGCTCATCCCAGCTTCGCGGTGGGGAGGCGGGCTGCTGTCATTTGGCTGTCTCAGTGGCCATTTTCTGCATGTTTTCCTCATCTACAGCACTGCTCCTTGTAGTGTCCCCGATCCCCACTGGGGGCTGCGACAGAGTGAGGCAACTCCTACAACCCACCCCAGGAAAGGAGAACAGTCCTCCGGACGCTCAATCCTCTCCTTCCCCTGTTGAACCCTGGTGTCTGGAGTCCATTCCTGAACCCAGGTCACTGGCATGGCACGAGGTGTGGCATCCAGCGACTCAACCCTCAGCACCACCGGGCCTGCTATGAACATTTTTCTAACCACCTCCTACCACTACTTCACTATTTGATTCCTCCAAAGTCCTCATCTACCCAACTCCTCCCACACTTACTGGTTTACTCTTTTTAAGAGATCAGTAATCCCTTCTGCTTGATACTTATCCACCATTGGAGAACTGGGATTTAACCCTTGCTGTGCCACAGACTGATATATCAGTCCAAGATTTCTATATGTTCTAAATCTCTTGGCAGCCCAAGGGTTAAGAGCTGTTATGATTTGAAAAAGTATGGGAGAATCTGCATCAGTAGATCCAGGGGACAAATCTCGCTAACCTCAAAGGTCACGGGGGCACCAGTAGCACCCAGAAGCACCAGAGGGGTTACACCTAGGTACCAATAACCTGGTGAATAGCAGTAGAAAAGGTTAAGGACAGATTCAGATAATTACTATAAGTCGTAAACTGAGGATAGTTGCAGATACAATAGCTTTCTTGGTGGTGTTCCCAATGTCACCTGCAGGAAGGATAAAATTGCAGAGTTTACCATATGGCTAAAAGGTTGGTGTGATGAGGAGGGGTTCCTTTTGATATGCTCGCTGGCTGTTTGCAAAGAATGGCCTTCCTCTGAGCAGAAGGGAAACAAGTGTGTTAGGGTAGAAACTAGATACAACCATTAGCAGGTTTTTAAACTAGGCAAAGGGATGACAGTGTGGCAGTACAGAAGAGAGCACGGTGGCACTAAGGAAGCCTGACAGCTGTCCCCAGCACTCAAAGAAACAAAAGAAAAAGGAGAGGGCAGATCGTGAAAAGGTAGAATAAAGGGGTGTTCAGCACTCACCAATAATAGGAGGACTAAGGGAAACTTGAAGAGCAAGTGGAGAGTGATGTGTACAACTGCAAAGAGTTAGAGAATTTATTTATGTATGTATTGAAGCACATTTTACCAAGTTAACAAGCAGAGCCCGGACAATTTCAAGTTCAAGTTCAAGTTAATTGCAGGAAAACTCCATTGAGCAAGCTCATTCACAAGGAGGTCCTGTGACATAAACACTTAAAGTACAAACACAGATAGGTAATAACAGTATATACATGAAATGCACGTTACATGATACAGGCTGGATATACAAACAAGGGTACCACATAGGGTGACCGCAGGTGGTAAACATTGATATGAGACAGGGAAACGACTTACAGGTTGCATACTGATAAATGAAACATGATGACTGGTGTGTGCAATACATATACAGTATTTTGGCAGCTAGAACAAACAACAGTCTACAACTGATATGGGGGGGAGGAGAGATGTGATAGAGTAGCAGTGGAGCGTAAGCAAAGATAAAGCCAGGAGTAGAAGGGGAAGGGAAAGCAGTTAATACGGCAATTTGATTCCAGTTGTGAATGAGGGGGAGAAGGGAGATCATAGGAAAGAATACATTTGCCCACATTATTTTTTAAACAGCAACAGTACATAATGCAACGTATAACATGAAAGAAAATTGTAAATACAAGAGGCAAACAATGAGAAATGTGCAATTAGTGTTGTTACAGTACAGGCCCCTATTTAACTAGAAACAGGAATAAGATGTATGAACTGCATGCGAATGCGAAAGTGACTGAAGAGCAGTTAGATGTGGCAGCAATTACAGCAACATGGGCTAACCATTAACAATAGCTGGGACCTAATGCCCCAAGTTGTATCCTACAGTATTCAGAAAGGACTGAGAGAATGTCATGAGGGGGAGAGGAAGTGGCAGTGCATGTTAGGAAGTCCTCAAGGGAATCAGAGGATAACTCTATCTTGAGGAGGGGATGTGGAATGGCTATGACTTCAGGTGGCTGAAAAAGAGGGAAAAGACATAGGACAGGAGTAGTCTATAGGCCTCCTAACCAAAAGGAAGATAGAGACAATGAGCTAAAAAAGGAAATTAGGGTGGCAGTGAGCAAGGGAAGAATTTTAATCATAGTCTCCCAGAAACAGAGTGGAGCAGCCGGCCTGGTTGCACTGAGGGTTGAAGTGGCCTGGGTTCAGAAATGAGCCCGGGCTACTGGGGGTCAGTGAGGGGAGAGAGGATTGAGCATCCAGAGGACTGATCTCCTCTCTCGGGAGGAAGGTGACTAGTCATCCTGCTCACTGACTGCCCTCTGGCAGTGGCTGGAGGGCAGTACAAGTTGGGAGAGGCTTGATCTGACATCCTTACATCAGAAGGGAGGGGGAGGCCAGATGAAAAAAGGAAAAAACGAGCCTGGCAGGCTTGATGATGGTCTGCCGCTCCCTTGGAGCAGTCCCCAGATTCTGGATTGGGTCCCTGAGAGGTGGAGAATCCAGCAACCTCCTCCTGGCCCCACTGCGGGGGGGGGGAGCAGTCTGCGGGTGAACTACCAGGGACCACCTAGCATGGGAGCGGCAGGACTGGAAAGAGAGTCCCTCTGTTCGGAGTGCCGCAGTCACCTGCCAGGGCTCCAGTGGATAAAAGTGCTTGCGGGGAAAAAAAAAAGAAATAGACTGAAGCATTCTGGAAGCAAGCAGACAAAAAACACGAAACTTGTAGAAGTTGTGCAAGACTGCTTTCTCACCCAATAGTTGTGGAAGCGTACTATAGGGAAAACAATCTTAGACCTTGTCATGTCCAACCATGACTTATGCTGTTGTGGTGGGGGACCAACTTAGTATACCAAAACACTAGCCTTATTCAGGAGATGGAGGAGAGAGATAACTGCCATGTGTGGGCGTGTGTGTGGGGAGGGGTGGTTACTTGGAGCAGCACTGTAACCACAGTACCCTAATATCCAGGCAGTCAATGGGGGAGAAGACAGAGGCAATAAGACTGAAGAAAAGATGAAGCCAGGGTAAGACGGATGAAAAAGCAAAGTAATGATTATGCAAAATTTGGACACAGACGCAAGGAACAACGAAATAAAGAGAAATTATTCTGACACTGAAGACACTGGGCACTAGTGTTTTTCTTTATTTACAAAAAATACATTGTTAACAAAAAAAATACTCTTCAGTTTTAGATTATCATAATTTGCATGCATCCAAATTTGGTTTTACTCGCCTTACTTTATGAAGTGTACAATACTCATCTTTCAAAATCTTATTTGGAGCACTGAATTTACTTTCGTATTTTGGCACATTTTGATGTTTTGTAACTTTTCAAAGTGGCTTTGATTTTTTTTGTGCACATGCTTGTCTAGTTTGAATTTTCTGTTATCATCTGGTAGAATTTTGCATTAGTTTACTTTTTTCTGTACGTGCACTTGTTTGTACATTACACAGACACATAGACATCTCCAGCAGAAAAAGACTAAGGGTCCATCCAGTCTGCCATAAAAATTTCCTGACCTGCTGTCTTAGAGGGGTATATAGCCCCAATGCCTACACCAGACTACTCACCACCAATCTCCCCCACTCCTTATAAAGTTCTCACTATTCGTGCCCTTTTGTTACTGCACCTCTATTCCTGGTGCACAGGGCCTCATTGCTCACTTTGTTTATTCTTCTCAGGAACTTGTACATCTCTGTCATATCTCGCCTCTCCCTTCTGACCTCTAGCTTGCACAGGTGAAGGATCTTCATTTGTTCCTACTAGGATCAGACCTGTTGACCTTGAATCATCTTTGGGACTCTGTGTTACATGATCTTCAGCCTATCCCTGTACTTTCTCAGGTGCCGGCTCTAGAAGTGGGAACAGTACTCCAGGTGAGTCCTCCCCAGGGACTGTACAGGGGCAACATCATCCCTTCTACCAACTATCAAACCCTCTCCCAGTGCACCCTATCATCCTTGTTTGTTTTGCTGTATGCTGTATGCCTTGTTACACTGGTACGATTGTTTGAGGGTCTTGCTAATGATAACCCCCTGCTCCCTTTCTTCAGTCATTATTGTCAACCAAATCCCATTTAACCCTCCCCAGCACTCTGTGAGTTCTTTTTCCCAATGTGCATCATTTTGCACTTTTTGGCATTGAATCTTAATTGCCATATTTTGGACCATTTCACTAGCTTCTCCAAGTCGCTCTTTAATTCCCTCACACCCATCTCATTTTCCACTTTGCCACATGGTTTTGTGTCTTCCACAGAGACACATCTTGCCCTGAATATCATTCCCTGTGTCACTAGTGAACGCATTAATCAAGACCAATCCCAGAACTGACCCCCTGTTGCACCTTACTTGTGGTCCTCTTGTCATCTGATTTGGTCCCCTATACTACCACCCTTTGTTTTCTCTTCCCATACCAGTTCCCTATTAACCTTGCTGCTTTTTTCTCCAACCCCAGATCTTCTTCAGCAGACTTCTGCGTGGTACTGAATCAAAGGCCTTACTGAACTAAAGTAGAATAAATCTACCACTTGCCCCCATCTCCTACCCTTGCTACCTAGTCAAAAAATAGTAATAGATTAAATGACATGATCTACCCACCACGAATCTGTGCTGCTTGCAGCCCTTTAGCCTCTTGGTAATCCTCTGTGTTGTCCATGACCTGGGTGTCCATCATCTCACCTACTGTAATCAAGGCAAAACTAATTGGCCTGTAGTTCCTGGATCTTGCTTGTCTCCCCCTTATGAAGCAGAACTACAACTGCAGACGTCCTGTCCCCAAGCAACACACCTGTCTCCAAAGAGCATCTGAAGTTTGGACCTGCTGGGCTTGAAGCTAACCCCTGCTACAGCACAGGAGGAACTGCTTATTCGGGATGGCCTAGTGGCAGGCTTTTTATCGATTAAGCAGCCATCCCCATTAACAGAAATGATGATTTTTCCTTCTTTTTGCCATCTGCTACAGTGTTGTTACTGTGCTTTACTCAATTCCCCTTAGTTACCAGTGCTTCACACAAAAACCCTTATTAACCGGGCTGGCCAGGTGGCGCTGAGGGTTGAGGCAGTGGGCGCCACACCGTGCGCTACACCAGCTACCCGAGTTCGGGAATGAGCCCATGTCATTAAGGGTCGGCTGGGAGGGAGATAGGAGTTGGATCGAGCTGCCATTTGGCAGCTCTCCTCTCTTGGGGAGGGTTCAGTGCTGTTCTGATTAGCGGATAGTGTCGGGAGGTAGAGGATGCAGTTAGGTGCTTGGTGGAAGCCGTGTCTCAGCACGGCTCCCTGTCTGGACTTCAGTCTTTCGTGCCAGCATCCTCAGGGGCTGGGATTAGGAACCTATGCAGTTACATATGCAACCACACAAAAATACCAACCCATTGCTGGCAGCGTGATCCCCTCAAGAGGAGATGGGTGCTACGGATCAGCGGTACACTGCCACCGAGCCCAGGCCGGCAGAGGCCTAAGATGTCTATAACATGTGAGAGAGGCTAATTATACTGCATAAGCATTTAATTACTGTACTGGAATGCAGAAAGCCTGTCATGAGCAAATGCGTCTCGACCACAGTACAGGGCTAAGTTTACCTCTTGCTTGCTTGTCTTGTGTAATTGGGAGCCACAAACAGTGCAGAAGTCCAGGTACGTGAGAGAATGCTGAAAGTTCTGTCATAGTGAGTGGGGGTAAGAGAATTGAGCATTGTGTGGTGAGCTATGGTTTTCAGAGTGTCAGGAGCAAGGGTAAGAGAATTGAGCATTGTGTGGTGAGCTGCAGTTTTTATAGAGTTGGGAGCATGGGGTAAGAGAATCAAGCACGGTGTGCTGAACTGTGGTTTTTAGGGTGTCGGGAACAAGGGGGTCAGGAGAATCAGGGTGGAAAAACAGGTTGTTGTAAAGGGAAAGATTAGTTTCCTACTGTAACAGTAGATCTTCGAGAGAATCTCCTCCATTGAGTCACATCATGGAACTGTAAGCCATTGGCATCAGGACCACCCAGAAATGTTTGCTGACTGGGGCCTCCCATGTTGCTGTGCCTTATTGGCACCTATATAATGAAAGCGTCCCCACCATGCCTCAGTTCCCTGCCAGAGACAAGCTCGGAGAATCATTAGACTGGTATGGATTGAAGTGACCAGGACCAAACTAGGCACACAGGAGAGAATATGGAAACCTGAGAATAGATGCTGTATGAGGCAGCATAGGAGAAGCAGCTTGCAAGAGCAGGCAGTACTGTCACCTATCACCTGACAAGAGGGAGAAGGCAGGAGAAAGAACAGTGGCCAAATGGAGGAGATTGTCCTGAAGATCTACTGTTACAGTAGGTAACTATTCTATTTTCTTTGAGGATATCTCTCTCCATTGAGTCACATCATGGAACAATTCCCGAGCAGTACCAAGTACAGAGGGGGAACAACAGCAGGGGTTGACCTTAAGTTTTTTTTGCACTAGCCAGAAGGACAAGTAAGTCTAAAATTGCACTAGTCCGCACTCAATGTCACCATGTGCTTTTGACCCACAACACAATGAATAACTGATGAAAGCAGCGCAGTTTGAAAGTTTATTTACATTTATATAATGATAGCATAACACTCAAAATGGCAACTTGTTTCAAAACATAAGCAATAAGTGACTCTTAAACAAATATAGAAAAATCCGCCCACCAGCCATAGCCCCCTTTGCTGGCAATGAGGTTGGATTCATCAAGGTAGCAGGCAGGTAGTACAGATGTGTTCTTCCTCCCCAAACACCACCATACACTTATAATTTACACACCCAGACCCCCTTGCAAGCAATGAGGTTGGATTCACAGAGGTAGCAGGCAGGCAGTACAGTGTTGTTCTTCCCCTCCCCAAATACCACTACCACACACTGTTTACAGTTTTACACACACCCATCTCCCCCATTTTGCAGGCAATGAATGAACAGAACACAGAAAATAGAAAACACAGGAGAATTGTTAGTTTTACACACATCCAGCCCCCTCCCCCCACCCACACACACACTTTGCAGGCAATAAGGCACTGAATTAACAGAACACAGACTATAAACGAACAGAACACAGAAAACGCAAGAGAATTTTACACTGTTCACACACACCCAACAACCCCCCCCCTTTTTGCAGTTACTCTGTCTTTAATTGCAGCAAGTCTGATTCAACAGCAAACTGTTTGCTGCAAACAGCATATGGGAAAATGAAGAAACCCAAAGATTAAAGAAGCACACAGTCAGTTAAGACACAGACAATATTTTTGATAACACAGTGACTGCCAGCAAACTCAGAAGAAGGCACAACATTCCCCCTGCCCCACACAACCTCAGAACCGTCCATTAAAAACATTGACTGCACCTGAGAGTAGCGTTGTGGTGAGTGCAGGCATTGACCTTACTTTTTTTTTTTTGCACTAGCAACCAGCCCCAAAGATTAAAGAAGCACACCACCAAAGTAAGCCACTGAAAACATTTTTCATTTACCTCAGAATAATCCAGATTTTACCATTTAAATTCAAAACCATCGACTGTACCTGAGTCTGGCGTTGTTGCGAGTGTTTCTTCCAGCTCCCAGTCTGCTTGTCTCAGAGAAGTCTCGCAAGTCCGACTCCCACCAACGCCTTGAAACAGCATTCTGTCACACTCTCAGTTCTTCCTCGTCGTTTATAGCCCTCCTTCTTGAACAGTGAAGCCCTGCCCTACCCCCACTAGCTGGCAATGCGCTCTTCTGAACTTCTGTCCCGACTCCTGCCTGCCACTGCAGCTAAATTTATTCATTGGTGGTCTCCCCGTGACATCGTCCTGGAGCTGTTCCCACAGCCACTGCTTCCCCCTCTCTGCCGGCTTGTAAAACACAGGGCTGGCCAATAGAATGACATCTTACAGCTGAGAAAACTTTGCCGACCAATAGACTGCTGTATTACAAGCCTGCAAGGAACTGGCACTACCAGTTGTTGGATCTCCCGCCTGTTTGTCTTACTTGTGGCCGATTTGGAGGCTCCAGGCGTTCGGTACAGTTTTGCTGCCTTGAACCGCTTGCGCTTTGAACATGATTGCAGACTCTGCCATCAGACGCAAACTGCACTAGCCCACACGGACAGGTAGGGAAGCATCTGCACTAGTCCGAGGCAATCTGCACTATGCCCCGGACTAGTAAATATATGTTAAGGTCGAACCCTGAACAACAGGTCCTAATGATCCTGAGTAAGGAGGCCTTGCAGAACACTGAGGCCAAGGCCGGCACATCTATGAGAGATGATATCCAGACTGTGGTGTTTAGTAAATGTATGAACAGTACTCCAATTGGCAGCAGCACATATGGCAGCAGTGGACACATTCTGGCGACAAGCTACTGAAGTAGCCACCCACAGGTGGAGTGTGCATCCGACAGGACCAGGAAGCTGCTTACTGCGCTTCTGGTAACAAAAACATAATATAATTAGCTAGCTATTTGGACAGGCCCTATTTTAGAAATTGGGGAGCCCACCATCCTGGGGCCAAAAGCTGCAAACAGTTGCAAGCATTTTCTACCATCCTTTGTATGATCCAAATACCAATGCAGCATCCACTGGATGTCCAGCATATGTAAACGACTTTCCTCACTATCCATGGTAGGCAACAAATAAACAGGAAGATCAATACTCTGGGTTAGTGTTCTTTCAGACACTACTTTCAGAAAGAAATGAGGATTAGTGCATAAAGTAACTCTATCCTTGTGAAAAATAATAAAAGGAGTGTCTGAAACTAGACCCTGCAATACTGAAATGTGTATAGCATTCCACTGTTACTGCTGTGTCGACGTTAAAATTTATAAAGATGACAACCAATCCATTTGTATCCATTGCCTCAGTGCAGACCACAACATTAAAGTCTCCTCAGTCTGCCAGAGCTTTAACCAGGCAACCAGGAGATATTGCAAGAAAGCTTTGGAAGTACACCTAAAGCTAAAGGAAATGGAGAACAAATTTGCAAGTGAAGAGGTTTGCACTGGGTTGGGGTGCATGGATAAAGATAACAGAAAGCCACAGCAAAATCCTGCACTCACCACCCATATAAAGAAAGGGACGGCTCGCAATCACAGCTGGTGCTTCATTTTATTGTAATAGTGCCATGTGCAAGTCCAGATGCGTTCCGGAACGTAGTTGTTCCTTTCTCAATGGATCCATTGCGAAAGGAACAACTACGAATGTGAGCCATCCCTTTCTTTATATGGGTGGTGAGTGCAGGATTTTGCTGTGGATTAAATGGAGAAACAAGCTGCAGCAAAGGCAGCTTCACCATTGTTATTCACTTCTGTTCCTGGTTTGCTGTCGACCCAGCATTTCCCGAGGTTGATGGCGTCCATCACTGACTCAAAGAAAAAGAACAAGTCCTCGAAGTTGGTGGAGAAACACTGCCAGTTCAGGCAGTTTTTTTTTCCCCCAGGAATGAGCCTTGCTCAGTAGGGCACGGGGTCTGTCAGTAGCATGGAGCTATCATGCTGCAACAGCCAAGGGTACTTTCTATTTTCTCCCTCACCACCCCCTAGGGACGCTAGCTGAGGTGCATGTGTGCATGCAGGATGTGTGGATCCATACAATCAGTGATCCCATCCCTGATGACTGCATCCAGACTGCAACACCACCTATGGTCACCCAGGTGGCAGTCATGCAGCAGCAGCGTTCCCCCTCTCTCCCAAGAGGAGGAGGAGGAGGAGAGTGCATCGTGGGATGCTCAATCCTCCTTTCCTGACTGGCTCTCTGATGAGCCAGGCTTGTTCCTGAACCCAGGTCACGGACATACAGTGAGACAAATACACATCTAACAGAGGGAAAGATGTGAGAGAATAAAGTGGTAGTCCAAAGGCTGACCAAGAGCTGGCCCAGTAGCGCTGGAGGTTGAAGTGCTGGTCGCTACACCTCGCGCCATGCCAGTGACCTGGATTCGGGAATGAGCCCAGGCTGCTGGGGGTCAGCAGGGGCAAGAGAGGATTGAGCATCTGGAGGACTGCTCTCCTCTCTCGGAGGAGGGATGTTTATCATCCCGCACGCTGACTGCCCTCTGGCGGTGGCCGGAGGGCAGTACTGGTCGGGACGGCACACTAAAGAGAGGCCACCACTTTTTAAATTTTCACCCTGCTTGGCTGGACATGGGGACACAAGTTCCCTGCTAAACTCTGAATATTTTATGACAGGAATATGAATTCTTTTACAGATGAAGCTGGGGTTCAAGAGTTTATTAAAAGCAGGGCATGCTCAGTTGTGGACTGGGGTATAGAGAAGCTCAAGAGGGTGATGAATTCAGGACTTCTGATAAAACAGGCTATATTCTGTTAACTCCAGCTAAAGCACTTATAAAACAATTAACATTTTTTGTAATTGATTATTTCAGAAAATGATTTTCAGTTCTAATGGTAAGTGACTGTTTTATTTTCATGTTCTAAATGTTATGTTAGTTATAGAGCTAGATCAGCATGGTATATTCAATGATCTGTATACAGGGATGCTGTAGACTTCCTGGTTTGGGACTCTGCCCCTGTTGCTGTGGTGCTCCAGTCAGGAGCGAGGAGTGAGAGGAGGGGGCGGAGCTTAAGAAGAATTGGAGGCTTTTGAATTCCTGCCACAGGTGTTCCACTTGAAAGATCAGCTGGTTCAGTGACTGAGGGCTGCTGAAGTGAGCAGGGAGCCAGTCGGGCTCCAAGAGTGCTGTTCACCAGTGACATTAAAATCAGGGACTTAAGCCTGCTGCCTGACAACTGCTGCAGGCATTCTAGTCTAAGACTCTGCCCCTGTTACATACATAGATACATACATCCCCAGTGGAGACGAGGGCCTGGAGTGAAGAACCCTCCCCCGAGCTCCACGGATCGCCCCCTACCCACATGCAAGCTTCCCTGGTGGTCACAAGGACCTGGAGTGAAGAGCCTTCCCAGAGCTCCACGGATCACCCCCTACCCAAACACAAGCTTCCCCAGTGGTCGCGAGGGCCTGGAGTAAAGAGCCCTCCTCCAAGCTCCATGGATCACCCCCTACCCAAATGCAAGCTTCCCTGGTGGTTGTAAGGGCCTGGAGTGAAAAGCCCTCCCCAGAGCTCCACAGATCGCCCCCTACCCAAACACAAGCTTTCCCGGTGGTTGCAAGAGCCTGTAGTGAAGAGCCCTCCCCCAAGCTGTACGGATCACCCCCTACCCAAACGCAAGCTTCCCTGGTGGTCACAAGGGCCCGGAGTGAAGAGCCCTCCCCCCAGCTCCACAGATTACCCCCTACCCAAACGCAAGCTTCCGCAGTGGTCGCGAGGGCCTAAAGTGAAGAGCCCTTCCCCGAGCTCCACAGATCACCCCTACCCAAATGCAAGCTTCCCCGGTGGTCATGAGAGCCTGGAGTGAAGAGCCCTCCCCCAAGCTCCACGGATCTCCCCCTACTCAAATGCAAGGTATGTGACATTGCAACGGCCCTGCTCAGGACTGCGTTTTTGAATCTGGGACTTTTGGTGGGTTCTCCAACTATCGGGACTAGCCCGACCAGGCCATTGTTCCTTCAGCCCCTCCCTGTTCAGCCCCTCCTCCAACTTACCTCTTTATTTAACTGTTCTCTCTTCTTCCTCAGCTTCCCTGGTGGTTACGAGGGGCTGGAGGGCCTGGAGTGAAGAGTCCTCCCCCGAGCTCCACGGATCGCCCCTACCCAAATGCAAGCTTCCCCAATGGTCACAAGGGCCTGGAGTGAAGAGCCCTCCCCCAAGCTCCATGGATCTCCCCCTACTCAAATGCAAGGTATGTGACATCACAACGGCCCTGCTCAGGACTGCATTTTTGAATCTGGGACTTTTGGTGGGTTCTCCAACTATCGGGACTAGCCCGACCAGGCCATTGTTCCTTCAGCCCCTCCCTGTTCAGCCCCTCCTCCAACTTACCTCTTTATTTAACTGTTCTCTCTTCTTCCTCAGCTTCCCTGGTGGTTATAGGGCCCGGAGGGCCCGGAGTGAAGAGCCCTCCCCCGAGCTCCACGGATCGCCCCTACCCAAATGCAAGCTTCCCCAATGGTCACAAGGGCCTGGAGTGAAGAGCCCTCTCCCCAACACCACAGATCACCCTCTACCCAAATGCAAGCTTCCTCAGTGGTTGTGAGGGCCTAGAGTGAAGAGCTCTCCCCCGAGTTCCACAGATTGCCCCCTACCTAAATGCAAGCTTCCCCAGTGGTCGCGAGAGCCTGGAGTGAAAAGCCTTCCCCCAAGCTCCACAGATCACCCCCTACCCAAACGCGAGGTATGCGACATCGCAACAGCCCTGCTCAAGAATGTGTTTTTGAAACTGGGACTTTTGGCGCCAAAATGTCTCTGCTTGATTCTGTCAGCACAGCAATACTGACAGATTTTCTGCTTTACAAATTTGAATGCCTGCACATATTGGAGCCTTTCTCAGCTTTACTTTAATTGAGCATCTAGTCTAAGTATTTTAAAGGTGCTTGCTCTTACTTTGTGTAGCAGCCGTCCAGGGCTCAGCAAAAGGGCCCCCCTGACTTATACATGGGCTACACTTGCAATTGGGACTGAACACTGCATGTCTCTGTTCCTAGCCTGTACTAAGACCGATGCTGTTCGCTTGTAGTAAATCATTTGCTATAGTTAGGATGTTTTAATTTAATTCGCTTGTTTGCACAACATTTCATTATTTTAGTTAACACGGCTATTATTATCTTCATTAACACAGCTGCCTTTAATCCTCTGTAATAATTCTGACAGTTCAGTTTAGGTTAGAGCATTTGATTCCATCTGTTTAACTTTGCTATTTATTTTTAATTATGCTGCATTCTGGTGGGCTCTCCAACTATCGGGACTAGCCCGACCAGGCCATTGTTTCTTCAGCCCCTCCCCCCCCATTCAGCCACTCCTCCAGCTTACCTCTGTATTTAACTGTTCTCTCTTCTTCCTCAGCTTCCCTGGTGGTTGCGAGGGTCTGGAGTGAAGAGCCCTCCCCGAGCTCCATGGATTGCTCCTACCCAAATGCAAGGTATGCGACATCACAACGGCCCTGCTCAGGACTGTGTTTTGGCCCCGCTGATGTTGTGCATAGGCTGCCCCACCACCCCCACCACCACCCTTGGTGGACACTCTAACTTATATCACTAGTCATGTTCTGTGCTGTTGCATAACCAATCAGTGCAGTTCTCCATTTGCAGATTATCTGCACCTTCCACTAATGGCCACTACCTTCTTGGATCCTGCACACTCCCAACTAATTCTCACAGTTTAATAATGTTGCCTCTCTACCCAACAGTAATTTCTCTTCCGGCTCCCATGTTATCACTACCACCCTCCTTCTACCCCAAGGAATTACACCCCCAGCCATCTATCTACTCTATCATAGCACAAACACCCTCCTCCTTCACCACCACCATCATTCTACCCCCTGAGGCGAACCTCCTCAACCTGTTGGCTGGCCGTCAGTCCTCCAACCTAATTTCCACAATGGGCTAATAGCCTTGAATGTCACCTCCCATGCCACCTCAGTGCAAGCCTTAAAATCTCATACTGGCAACCACAAACTCCCATGGGTCATACACAACTATAAAGTCATACTATCTCTTCTACTTCTCCTGTCCAGGGACGTAGAACCAGACCCGGGACCTAGCCACCCCTCAGGCCCAAAATACAAATACCACCTCTACAACTCCCTCAGGGCCTAAAACTGTAGCCTAATCCTCAAAATTTCCCTGTTGCAACCTACAGCGCTGTCACTCCGACCCGACATTCTGATTATCTTGGAGACCTGGTTGAAGCCCTACAACCAGGATATGGAATTTTACACTCTTATTCACCACAACTGCCCTGGCAACAAAAGAGGGGGCAGTATAGCCATGTACGTCCTAACCTTGCTCAAGTTCACGCCGATCACGTTATCACTACCCTCGCTTACTATCGATGCCTTACTAATTAAACTTACCCTACCACATACAAGACCCCTATTTATTGCAGGCTCATATTGTTCATATGAATCCTCGGCAGTCAACATACTAGAGCACCTGAGTACCTGAACTGCTGTGGCATCCAGAGGCGAACTTCATATCCTCGGAGATTTCAATCAGAACTGGCTCTCCAGCGCTACCTCTAAGCTTCGCAGCCAGGTGGCAGCACTGAATTTATCTCAACAGATGACAGAGCCTACACGCATTAACCCCAAATCTCAGAACCACTCTTTTCTAGACTGGTTTGTCACGTCCCACCTGCACCGGGTACTCGCCTCAGGCCCCCTACTGGATTCCTTAAGTAACCAACAGATGACATATATGGTAAGGAAAAAATTTAGACCCACCACTGCGTCCTCTACCGGACCCTAGGAATCCCCTTGTTACAAGTCCACTGACTCTGCCACTGCAGCAGCACCATGGCCAAATTCTGGGCCCAGTCTCTTCCACCGTACCTCACCTCTGCCCTATTGGCCTCTGCACCCCCGCCCTACTCTCTCAGGAATTTTGACTCATGTCTCCTGTCTGTCCCACTCATGACCACCTCGGCAGGCCAGTCGGCCTTCTCCCACTGCTTGCCTAAACTATGGAATGCCCTTCCTGCGGTCATTTGGCACACCGCCGCCAGTCAGCACCTCACCTCCCTTCTCTGTACTCATCACTCATCCACCTGCACTTGTGCCCAGGATGGCCCAGTGTGACAGGATCTCAACTTGTCCCCTTGCGTCTGCATAAAAAACATGTTTGTAAAATTAATTTGCATGTATTGTATTCTTAGCACTTTTTTTTAGGTGCCTCACATCTGTATTTAGATGTGCTCCTCTTCCACTTTCCCCAGGATGAACTTGGAATGGAGCAGTACTCTGCTCAGTGTCCCTTCTTGGTAAAACTTTTAAATAAATAAAATAGAAATTGATGGCAGATAAGGATCTCAGGGTAGAACTTGATTACTGTATCTAAGTGATTGAGCCTACTGGTCTAGTAGGCAGGTCTAATGTGAAGAATATAAAGCAGTACTTCAAACATGTCCCACACGTTCATGTCCCATTCAGTGAGTGAAACATCAAAGGAGTGGAACAGGGGAAAGACTGGTGTCTTAGGCATCAGCAGGTGTCAGCAGAGAAAATGGGGAAACAGGGGACTCTGCCAACAACTAAGGTAAGGTACCTGTTTCTCCTATTGTTGCAGTCACTGATGGGATAGGTCTCAGGTTAAGGGAAGGCTGAAGTAGTGAAAAGGTTAAAGTGTCAAAGTGTTTAAATGTTTTAAGGTATTAGGATGAAATGTAGTGACAAAAAAGAGAAATAACAACATATACACTGTTACTGTATACTGGTATCTGTGCAATTACAAGGTTGTGTAGTTTAGTTACTTGTACTCTGGACAGCTTAGCTTACTGGGTTCTGGGAAAAGAGGACAGGAAGCACAAGGAGAGTAGGAACAGGGAATGGGAGGAGTGGTACAGTGGTTGTGGGGCGGCAGTCTTCAGGGAGACTTTCTTCAGACTGTGGGGCTGCCCCATCTGCATGCACCTCTCTGGACTGGTGGCGAAGGTCTCTAGACTCAAGGCTGCGTTAGTTATGAGTAAGAGGATGTCACTAGACTCTGGGCTACATTAACCTTTTTTCCCAGCCAGGAGCCACCAAGTCTGACACCGTTACCTCAAAAAAGATGCCAGCTAGGAGGAGCACCTGGGCTATGGTGGTGAAGAGGGAAGGGGTGGTGGGATCCGGAAGGTTGGGGGTAGGTCGCAGGCACATTCCTGAACCAAAGCCGGTACCACTACAGAATTTATACACCATTCTGGTGGAGCAGGACTGCCAAGAGAAGGCACCCTGGTAGCGACCAGGGAAGATGTGGGAGCCCTCCTGAGTGGAGACCCCAAGGAGGGTGAAAGAGGACCCCAGAGAAAGAGGAAACAACTTCTGGTGGGGGACTCAGTTGTCAGGGGATAGAGCTGGGAATAGGTAAGGAGGCAGAGAGGGAGGTCAGGTGCCTACCTGGTGCCACGTCCCAGAGGGATAGGAAGCATATCCTATGGATCACTAGGGCAGTAGGAAGGAAGGGGGTGCTGGATGTTACTGTCCATCTGGGAACAAATGATCTGGCTATGGATGGGGCAGGAATAGTGCAGGGGGAGTTTAGGGAGCTGGGAAGAAGTCTTAGACAGGTAGCATGCTCTGTAGCTTTTCTGGAGGTACTGCCTGTCTACAATGGGGGAAGGAGAAGGAGCTCCGCACCAAGGCTTTTAACTCATGGTTAAAGAACTGTGCCTCTGTTGACGCCTTTTTCTGCCCACAAAGAAATCTGCAGCAGTCCCGACCAAGCTCTGTTGAGCTCGCTCACTCCTCCTCTCTCACTCGCTTGTTCCATTTCTGTCAGTGCTGCAGGCTGCAATTTTGTACTGGGCTCCTGCCTACATTGCCGCCTTCTTTTGCCCACGAAGAAATCTGCAGCAGTCATGATAGAGCTCCAGTGAGCTCGCTCACTCCCCCTCTCTTACTCGCTCATTCTGTTTCTCCTGCTGCTGCAGGCTGCCCTTTTGTACTGGGTCCCAGCATTCATTGCTGCCTTTTTCTGCCCACAAAGAAATCCGCAGCAGTCCCAACAGAGCTCCGTTGAGCTCACTCACTCCCCCTCCCTCACTCACTCATTCTGTGTCTCCCACTGCTGCAGGCTGCCCTTTTGTACTGGGCTCCTGCCTGCGTTGTTGGCTTTTTCTGCCCACAAAGAAATCTGCAGCAGTCCCAACATAGGTCCGTTGAGCTTGCTTGCTCCCCCTCTCTCACTTGCTCATTCCATTTCTGCCGGCGCTGCAGGCTGGCCTTTTTTACTGGGCTCTTGCCTACATTGTCGCCTTTTTCTGCCCACAAAGAAATCTGCAGCAGTCTTAATAGAGCTCCGATGAGGTCGCTCACTCCCCCTGTCTGACTCACTTGTTCTGTGTCTCCTGGCGCTGCAGGCTGCCCTTTTGTACTGGGCTGCTGCCTGCATTGGCGCCTTTTCCTGCCCACAAAGAAATCCGCAGCAGTCCCGACAGAGCTCAGTTAAGCTTGGTCACTCCCCCCCCCACTCGCTCGATCCTAATCTGTCCCAAACACTGATTTCCAACAGCGACTGCGGTATTCTGCACCGGAACCACGAAAACACATTTCAGCCAGGATGTGAAAAATGACAGCTGTACTGTTCATAAGGAGGTGTTGAAAAATGCCAGTGTTGAAAATGTGGCGTGAAAATATTACTAATTTGCAAAGTTACAAGGGTGCATGGAAACTGTACAACTCACGCTCATAATACAGTCATTTTATGGAGTTTCATCACAAAATTTTCAACATAGGCATTTTAGGACCTCTGCTCATGAACAGTGTCAGTATGATTTTCTTAATGTGTCCCGAACACTGATTTCCCACAGTGACTGCGCTATTGTGCGCCGGAAGAGTGAAAACAGTTTTGGCCAGGATGTGAAAAATGACAGCTGCACTGTTCATAAGGAGGTGTGGAAAAATGACAATGTTGAAAATCTAGAGCGAAAATATTGCAAAGTTGCGAAGGTATGAGTGTGCGTGGAAACTGCACAACGCATGCTCGTAGCATACTCATTTTATGGACTTTTGTCACCAAATTTTCAATCTAGGCATTTTAGGACCTCTGCTAATGAACAGTGTCACTGTCATTTTCATAATTTGTCCTGAACACAGATTTCCCACAGTGACTGTGCTATTCTGCGCCGGAACTGTGAAAACACATTTCAGCCAGGGTGTGAAAAATGACAGCTGTACTGTTCATAAGGAGGTGCAGAACAATGACAATGTTGAAAATCTGGAGTGAAAATACTATAAATTCGCAAACTTACGAGCGTGCGTTCAAACTGCACAATGCATGCTCGTAAAACAGTCATTTTTTGGATTCTTTCCACCAAATTTGCAACATAGGCTTTTTGAGAGCCCACCTCATGAACACTGGCACTGTTGTTTTGTTAATCGGTCCCGAAAGGTGATTCCACGCAGTGACCGCAAAATCACCTTTAGGGGCTGATTAATGCAATGACAGTGCCAGAATTCATGAGGAGGGGTCCCAAAAAACCCATGTTGAAAATTTGGTGCTGAAATTCCAAAAAATGCCTGAGATATGCATCAAAGTTTAAAAACCCCTATTTATTCCATTATACAACTTACCGGCATTTCCTCAGTTCGTGGTTGGCTTTGAAGAGTGCAGACGTGTTCCCAGTCCACTGAAGATCATTGCGCCAGACTCTGGAGGCAGTGAGGGTGTGTGCGGGGAGGCAGGGTGCACAGTGGGTGAGCGCAGGTTGTGGGATGGGAGCAGGGAGACCGCAAGGGACCGTTTTCTTTTTTGACTGGGTAAAAAAAAAAAAGATATCACGGGACCATTTTTTTAACAGTGCCATGTAGCGCGCGCTGGGTGGGCTCCCAGCATGCCAGCAAACTCTTTTTTGGGGGCAGCTGTAGCTGATGGGGATTGGGCACCCCTGTCAGCACACAACAAAAGGGGTTACATTATGCCGACGGGGACTGGGCACCCCATTAACACACAGCAAAAGCAGGGGGGTGACATTATGGCAACGGGGATTGGGCACCCCAGTCAGCACACAACAAAAGCGAGGGGGGGGGTATTACATAATGCCGATGGGGAGTGGGCTCCCCTGTCAGCAACATCACTCAGGCACTGAAGCTGATGGGGATTGGAGCACCCTAGGGCAAAGAAACACAGTGGGGGGGCACATGCTGCCGAGGGCGATGGGGCACCCCCTCAGCGGGGGGGTGCTTAATATTGTTTGTGAACATGGTGGCAAGCCGCTGCCATGTTCACAAACAATATCACCATTACAAGGTTTGGCCCAGCAATGACAGGTCGCTCCCTCATTGCAGCAGAATGGCTTACACTGCAACGACGAGGTGGCCCCTGATTGCAGCGGCTGAAACCTTACAAGGTTGTGGGACACTGTCTGAACAAGTGTTAGCAGCAGCGTGCCACGGTATTGGGGAAAGTGGGCCAAGTCTTTAAAGGCTGTGGGGGCATTGGCCACAACAGTGCCGTGCCTCCACAACCTGCTTCTGGCAAACTGTCGCAATATGTTTCTTGCACATGCGCGCAATCAACATAAAAAGGGAATATTTAAATTTTGTCATTACAGTCCCTCAAAAAATGACAGAACTTCAAAAAATTGCAAATGTCATGGATACCAATCTGACTCACTTTAGTGCAATTAAACGGGTGAGATGGCTTTCCAGTAGACCATGTTCAGTCCATGCAGTTCACGTGAACCTGCCTACAGCAGCACAGCACCTAGAACATGCATGTAGTTCATCTGGTGATGATGGTTCAAAATCAAAGACACTCTTAAAAGATGTTCAGAGGCCCGGCCCGGTGGCACTGAGTGTTGAGGCGCTGGACGCCACACCTTGTGCCACGCCGGTGACCCGGGTTCGGGAAAGAACTCTGGTGGCTGGAGGTCAGCAGGGGGAGAGAGGATTGAGCGTCTCAATGGATGCTGTCCTCTCTCAGGGGTGGGAACCAAGAACGCATCTGCGTTCTACATCCCTCTTCGCAGCCGGTGGGTGCACTGACAACTGAAGGGGATGGAGGTGGCTCCGCTCGTTGGAGTCGGGAAGGGGAGGCGTCGGCGGTGCATGAGAGGTCTGGCGTGTGTCAGCACGCCTTCTCTCGGGACGTACGTCCTGGCGCTGGACGTCCCAGGGGTAGGGGATTAAGGGGGGAGAAAAATGGAAAAAGACACCTCTCGGCAGCCCTAGATGAAATCCGCTCCGGATCCATCCAAGACCACCAAGAAAGGGACAGACCCCACTGTGCAGGAGGTAAGGGAAGGAGGCACTCTAGGGGCAGATCCTAGGAAGGTGGAGTGAGGTGGGAAGGAGTAGGATGGAAGGAGTGGGCACCAGAGAGAAGGGAGGAAAAATAGAAAGTAAAAAAAAAGATGTTCAGAGTGTGCAGTTTGTAAAATCTCTTCTTATTCTGTATGTTTTTTTTTTACTAATACTTAAGAATCTTTCACTTTAGTTTCAAAGAGATGATCTGCCCTTGAACAGGGCTGCTTCAGCTCCCCCACGGTCGGCTGGCACCCAGCCAGCCACCGACCGAGACCAGAACACCCGCCTGCAGCTCCTTGGATGCAGCCTGCCCTTGAACAGGGCTGTTTCAGCTCCCCGCAGTTGGCGGCACCCAGCCAGCCACCGGCCGAGACCAGGGCGCCCTGCATCTCCTTGGAAGGAGTGCAGGACAGCGCAGCCAATGGAACAGGTGCTTCCAGCAAACCTGCTCTGATTGGCGGGACTTTTACCTGCTTCAGCTACCTGGCACTTTTACAAATAGATTTTCGATAGAACTAAGCACATTTCAACTGTGTAATAGAAGTTTTTCAACTGTATTAGCTGGATTGTAATTTCTACTAGTGTTTTAAAGTGCATACACCTCTTCTGTCTCAGTGCTCCTCCTGCAGCCCCCCCCATCCAAGCACTCTGCCTTGGCGCCGAAAAGTCTAACTACCTTTTGACTTACTAAACTGCTCAGATCTAACCCATCTTAACCTCTATGCTATTTAAGACCTGCTCTTTTTTCTTCTCTCCAGCTGCCTGCCCTTGAACAGGGCTACTTCACCTCCCCCACGGTTGGCCGGCACCCAGCCAGCCACTGACTGAGACCAGGACGCCCGCCTGCAGCTCCTTGGAAGGTACGGGTCAGTGCAGCCAATTGGAACACGGGTGCTTCCAGCAAACCTGCTCTGATTGGCCAGGACTTTTCCCCTGCTTCGCCACCTGGCACTTTTTACAAATAGATTTTCGATAGAACTAAGCACATTTCAACTGTGTAATAGAAGCTTTTTTTTTTTTAGTGGCTAGTTTTCCATTAGCAGGTTATACAGACCTGCCACTAGAGGGATTCTTGTTCTTTCTACACAAATCACTGTACTCAATTGTGGGCAATATGGTCTGCATTATCATACTACTTCTTTCCCGGTGCTGCTACAAGGGGAGGTTGTAGTTTGAGGTTTCCCTAAGCTTCACTGAACAGGCTGACAACTTACTTAAAACTGCCTGTGCGACAGCTCTGCAGCTGAAAACAGGAAGCCCTCAGTGTCTACCTTCCACCCTTCAGATTCAAGTCAGATAGACTCTGAGCACCCTATTCTTACCTACGCTATGCTGACATCTTCCAATAATAATGCCTTACTTAGTATATGCTTCCTTCCGCCCTCCTTGGTGTGCTAGGAACCCGAGTGTCCCTCCCCCTAATAGGGGTGTACTACTTGCCATAATCTACTCACTGACCCTACTCTGGGTGGACAGGCTTATAGACCCATTCCCCCCAGAACCAGTGAGTAATCTACATAATATCCCCCCACACGACTTCCTTAGCAGCTACCCTATCTCAAGTATATCTAGTCTCTTAACAGAGCATGAGATCATAAAAAAGGGTGTATGCTATGACCAGCTTTACTATATTAGCAGGACGTGTCGAAGACACATCATCTCAATACCTAGCACTAAACTGCTCAGGTTACTAGTCTTGCTACTTCTCCTATCAGGTGATATCCAACCTAACCCTGGCCCATACGTACCCAATACCTTGGTAGCATCCCCCCAGGACCATCAATGGGCGGCCACCAAGGGTCTGAAGATAGCACATATGAACATATGTCGTCTTAGACCAAAAATACATGAAGTCCAGGCCTGGTTGGACCTCTACAAACCGGACTTACTAGCCATCTCTGAAACCTGGCTAAAAGCCCACATCCATGACCACACGATTCAGGTCGTGGGCTACAATAGCTACTGCAATGACTGAGAAACCAAAAAAGGGGGTGGGGTCCTAATCTATGCTAAGGATGACCTCTCTGTGTCACCTCTACCCCTGCAGACTAATCCTATTGCTGAGGGAGAGAGCATATACATCCGGATAACCCTAGGGCACGCCAAACAACTAACAATTGGCTGCGTCTACCACCCACCAAAATCAGCCTCAAATCCCTTGAAGCCATCACAAGCGATCACGGCTATCAAGGTAACAGCGAAGCAACTAATCCTGGGTGACTTCAACATTAACTGGGCACAGGACCTGGTCATGCCTCAAAGTCACTTACCCATGAAGCAGATCTGACGCAGGTCATCTCTGAACCGACCAGACTTAATTACAAAACTGGGAACCACACCACCCTTGACTGGGCTCTGGTGTCTAACCCCACTAATATACAGAGTGCGGGCACAATGGCAGACTCCCTGAGTGACCATTCCCCAATCTTCTGTATATGGAAAAACAAACCACCCAAGGTCCAACCTAGAATTCTCTCCGCCCATGACTTCTCCAAGTTCTTTGAACTACAATACAATTGCTACCTAGGTAGTCTGGACTGGAACCCCATAAATCTTCTCCCTACTCTTACTGAGGCTGTGCAATACTTCCAGGATGAACTAACCACAGTGGCCAACCTCTTTGCTCCAATGAAGAGAATGAGGGTTAAAGACAGCTGCTACAAGTGGATCTCTCCCTCCCTCAAAGCCCCAATGGCTACTTGGGAAAAAGCCTGGAAAAAGTTTAGGCTCTCCTCCCTCCTGTCAGATCTTGCTGGATACAAAGCCCTGAGGAACAAAGCCAAGAGAGCCATAAAACTCGCTAAGAGAGATTACTTAACACACCTCCAGAAAACCAGCCTGGCAACCCCAAGCAATTCTGGAATCATATCAATGACCTGATCAAGGGCAGCAAAAAGTCTGAGGCCTGTCCCATGGAGATTAACGGTCAGCTCACAACTGACTCTTCTCAAATATCGGCTGCCCTTAACAGGCACTTCTCAGACCTCGAGGCCTACAAGACCTGCCTGTCTCCCCAGACTCTCCCACCTACCTCAGATGAACCACCTCACATGGAAGGACCCCAATTTCACCTGAGACTGGCTAAACGCACTGAAGTACTAAACCTCCTAAGGAACCTGAAACCGAAAGAGTCAGGGGGACCCGACAGTATCAACCCTCAGCTACTCAAGGCAGGAGCTACCTCCTTAGCCTGGCCTATAACCATGCTCCTCAATTGATCACTGAGGGAAGGAGCAGTCCCTGACCCGTGGAAACATGCCAATGTTGTCCCTATTCACAAAGGGGGGCTCAGGGAAAAGCTCAACAACTACAGGCCCATCTCCCTCCTCTGCTCACGTGCTAAGGTGTAAGAAAGAGTCATCTACGGTCAACTCGGGGACTACCTGGAAGCTCATCAGCTCCTTGCCCCCTCCCAACATGGATTTAGAACAAACCATGGTACTGACACTGCCCTCATTAACTTCACGGATGAAGTTCTCAGGGCAATGGACAAAGGGATACCCACTGCTGCAGTCTTTATAGACTTATCCAAGGTGTTCTACCTCGTCGACCACAACTTGCTGCTACAGAAGCTGCAAAATATAGGCCTAGACAATCATGCCCTGAAGTGGTTTGGGAGCTACTTATCAGGCAGGGCACAGAGGGTATCATGGAAAGGGACCATGTCTGACCCACTACCCCTAAACCAGGGTGTACCTCAGGGCTCAATTCTAGGCCCCTTCTGTTTTCCTTGTTTACCAACAACTTGCATACCCACTGCGGAGAGAGCTCGGTTGTGCAGTAAGCTGATGATACTATCATCTTCTGACCCCTGCATGACATGGTTGCCCTAGGCCCTCTACTCCAAAAGGATCTCACTTCACTAGAGACATGGCTATGTAAGAACAGAATGGTACTAAATGCCAACAAGACCAAGGCAATGCTATTCGGGCCAAGATCCCTGGGATTTGACAGGTCCTCATCCCTCTCCTTAACCTCGTTCTCTGGTAAAGCCATTAACGTAGTCCCCTCCCTTAAATACTTAGGCCTCACGTTGGATCAGAATATCACATACAAGGAACACGTGGACCAGGTCACCAGGACCCTACATCGGAAACTTGGCACCCTGTACCTACTCAGGGACCAACTCATCCCTGAAGCCGGGCTCTCCATAGCTACCAGCGTCCTTCTACCCAACCTGACCTTTGTGGCCCCTATTATACAGGGCATGGCTAAACAAGAGATTACCAGGATGCAAACCCTATATAATAAAATAGCTTGTTTTGCAACCTTAGACCACCCGAGATGTCACCACTGTGAAACTTTGGCCAATCTTCGTTGGCCCACATTGGTCACCTGCCTCCAACACCCCTTGCTTGTCCAGGCCTACAAGCTTCTCAAACCCCACGCTCCGCCAAGCATTACTGGGACCATAACCCTCAAACACAACCCAAGGAACCTAAGGACCTCAGATAGAATGCTATTAGAAGTCCCTAGGGTAAGGACAAACGCTGGCAGAAGATCCTTTTCCTCCCAAGCAGCCTGCCAATGGAACAAGCTCCCTCCCCAGGTCCAGGCCTCCTCCTCACTCATGAACTTCCATGCCAGACTTAAGTCCCATCTGCTGACCTCAAGCGCATGCCACTGTCATGGCACTTAAAGCTCCTAAGGTACTCCCCTCCTCTCCAACTCCCATCTTCTAGCTTAACCTTCCCACTACTTGCCTTATACAGACTGCTCGCCAGAGGCCACGTGTAACCTCTGAATAAACTATATGCAAAGTACTACCAATTGCTTACAAGTCATGACGATAACCATGCCTGTACACATGCCTGCATCCACTGCTTTTCTTTTACCATGCCTGTAACCATGCCTGTATCCATTATTTTTCTTTACTGTAACCACCTCATGATGTAACTCACAATGCCTCAAATGTTCCGTATGTCCTTGTTCATTCTTATAACTTGTATTGTTATCCTGGGTCACCCCTGAAAAAGGGACCTTCGGGGCTCAGTGGGCCTACCCGGCTACCAAAATTTAATAAAAAATAAATAAATAGTTGAGGCCTGCCTACTTCAGTTGATGGAACTCAAATCGAAGCCAAAGATGTACACAACAGCTTTCTTAAGCCATTATAAATCTCAGCACAAATGTATGAACTATATTGTTTGCAAGAGGGGAGAAGAGGAGAGGACAAGCCTGTTCTTTTCATATTCAAAGCAAATGCTCACAAATTAATTTTGGATCAGATGCCCAACTGCAGAGTTTAGTAGATGCTGCTATAACTTACATAGATGAGAGATTTCGACATTTCTCAGAGGTACTTCTCAAATAGTTCACTTGTTTGTATCTTGAACAATTTGATCTTCCAAGGGAAAAACTTGCAGAGTTTGGGACCACTGAACTGGCTAATTTGATTGAATACTATGATTTTTTCACTCAAGAGCAGCAGAAAAATATAAAAAGTTTGTTAGAGTCAACAACAGCTGCCTAAGTATTAGTGTGATATGTAGTGTTCTATTTTATTTGTTGTATTAAGATGCATGTGCTAGGTTGTAGAGAATGGAGAGGTACTATTTTTCAGAAAATGTTTCGCGTACCGGCAGTACAGTTATTTAGCATATGTTTACTTACAGTACTATAGCTAGTGATTTTTTGTACATAAATTCCTGTTTCTACTAACCAAGTCAAGGCATATTCAGTAAAAAAACTGCTTCCTAAAGTTGCATTGCATATAGGGTCACCAAAGTGCATGCTTGAGTTTTAGTGTTATGTTACAATGTTGTCTGTTGTAGAACTGGAAATAAACTGCAAGAAGTATTCAGTGTTTGCAGACAGTTAAGAAAGCAGGCCCACTTCCCGACAGCAAGTGGACATTCATAGGTGCTAATTGGGACATGTTTAAGTCAGTAGGAATTACAAGGGAACTGGTAGTAAAGGGACTGGGAAAATTAAAAATCAGTAAATCACCAGGGTCAGATGGGATTCATCGCAGAATGTTAAAGGAAACAAAGCAGGTGCTGGCAAAACCGCTCTCAGCATCCTCTTTGGGGAATCAAAAGCAACAGGTATAATGCCCATAGATTGGCATGTAGCTAATGTGGTTTCACTACATAAAGGGGGTGATAGGAAAATCCTGGTACCTAAAGACCGGTGAGCCTAACCATCAATAGTGGGAAACCAGTTGCAGACATTTATCAAGGAGGAAATAGCTGCATTCTTGGAGAGATATTACTTAAAGGGAGACTGTCAGATATGTAGTGCCGCCTGTTTTTAGTGCAGGTTCAATAAATAAATCCATTGTAAATTAAACGTCTCTATTTTCATTGTGATGTATTTTTTTAAACAAACAGCGTTTTTAAATACACTGATGAATATAAGTCAGGGTGGGTCACCTGAAAACCGGACCTCGGCTCAGATACAAGCTCATCCCAGTGTCAAATGTAGACAAACGGTTACTCACAGGGACGAGCAAGTCACAGTCTCAGCCGCATATGCCAGCTTCTGTGAATGCACTTGCTCAATACAGCACACGTCACTGATGAACAGGGAATAGTTGCTGCCGTGTTTCCCTCTCATCTGACTGCATATCAGTGGCATTTCTCACAGATAGCGAGGTGAGGAATGAGGTTTTATGACAGAGACAGCTTCATTTATGAATAGCTTTACTTCTTTTAACAAGTTACAAATGCCATTTCTGTCATGTCTGGTAGATTGGGGTTTAGCAATGATTAGCACAAAGGCAGTGCCTTGTGCACCAAAATCTGATGCACTTACAGTTCCCATTACAAATGAACACTCTGTAGTCGCACTTCATCAATCACTCAGTAACCCCATATCAACCTCACCCTGGTAATATCTTCAGAATCGGCTTTTCAATTGCTGACAGACAATGACTCTTGCTCTGTAACCAAAAAGGCACTTTGATCTGAGGCAGATCTAGATGTTACTGGATGGAAGTACATTTTTTTTTTGCAAACCAGACTTGTCTGCAGTGAAAATAGCTAGTGTATGACTGCAAAAAAAAAAAAAAAAAAATAATATGGTGCAAAACATCCATCCCTCTCCCACACATCGCACCCTCATCAACACCATCCCCGTCACTCAAAATCATTACTTAGATTTTTTTTTTGTTATGAATTATCATGATCTTTCTGCTACTGAGATAGGTACTCGTGTGTTCTTGTAGAAACAGCAGTCCAATCTGAGGTTCTGTACTACTGCTGTTTCTGTTTTCAGACTGGACTGTAGCAGTGACAGTTTTCAGTGAAAGTAAGTAGTTTTTATCGTGCATTCACTTATTTGTTGGCAGGATAAAAACTATCTTCTTTTCACTGACAACTGTCACTGCAACACAGTCCTGTCCGAATACAGAAACAACAGTTATATCCTGCTACATGTAGGGCAGGATCTCAGATCAGACTGCTGTTTTTGTAAGATCACGAGTGCTCATTTCCTCAGTAACAGAAAGGTCCTGCTAATAAACTGATGGAGACAATACTGAAAGAGAGGCTAGTGTCCCTGCTGGAGACTAATGGGTTGCAGGACAATAGGCAGCATGGGTTTATCACAGGCAAATCCTGTCAGACTAACCTGTTGGATTACTATGACTGGGTAACTAGACAGTTGCACAAGGGCCATGCAGTGGATGTCCTGTATCTGGACTTCAGTAAGGCATTTGACTCAGTGCTGCATGGAAGGCTGGGAAGTAAGCTGGCAGGTACAGGGGTGGGGGAGAAGATAGTGGGATGGGTAGTCAACTGGCTGCAAGGAAGGCAGCAGAGGGTGATGGTAAGTGGGGGGCTCTCATCTCCTAGGGCAGTGACAAGTGGGGTACCGCAGGGCTTGGTGTTCGGACCAGTATTGTTTGGGCTGTTCATATCAGACATCACGAAGGCATCAAGAGCAAGACCTAGCTGGCCTGGTGGCGCTGAGGGCTGAGGCACTGGACACCTTACATTGCATGGAGCCAGCGACCCAGGTTCGGGAACGGACATGGGCGCCGGGGGTCAGCAGGGGGGAGGAGAGGATTGAGCATCCGGAGGACTACTCTCCTCTCCTCTCCTGGGATGCGGAACAGGGAAGCATCACATGGCAGTGGCCCCCGGTGGAGACTGGAGGCACTGCATGAGTGGCATGATGGGGAACTCAGGAAACCAGAAAAACAGCTCCAGGGTCTGCCGGATGACAGCTGCTGATCTCCTACGCCACCGAAGTCCTCCAGAGAGCCATCTCTGCCTCAGCAGCACCCCAGGACCTAATAGTGAGTGCGCTGGCAACCTCCAACCGGTGCCTTCCCCCTCAGAGGAGAGGGACCCACCCAGCGAAGGGTTATGCCAGGATACCTTGGGGCCGGCTGTGATGTGAGGATGGAAGGGGCTCGAGAGAGGATAGTAGGGGTAAGTTGGGGGCCTTGGTGGCCTGAAGGAATGGGGGACACTGGAGCACATAGAGGGATAAATAGCTCAAGAAAAAAAATAAAGAGCAAGATCAGTTTGTTTGTAGATGACTCCAAGATGCGTGTGGTTGTGGATAACTTGGAAGGGAGGCAGGGGTGCAGGATGATCTGTCAAAATTGGAGACCTGGTCAGACACCTGGCAGCTGGGGTTCAATGCAAAAAAGTGCAAGGCGATGCATTTTGGGGCAAAAAACCCCAAGAAGGAGTTATCAGCTGGGGGGAGGGGTACAGCTCACCATGACAGAAGAGGAGAAGGACCTGGGAGTGATTATAATGGGCTCAATGAACAACTCAGTGCAGTGCAGGAAGGCAGATGCAAAGGTCAACAAAATGCTGGGTTGTATTGCCAAGGGTATATCTTCAAGGAGCGGGGAGGTGATCCTGCCATTGTATAGGTCGCTGATCCGGCCACACCTAGAGTACTGTGTGCAGTTCTGGCATCTGTACCTGAAGAAGGATATTAAGTTGCTGGAGGGGGTGCAGTGCAGGGTAACAAAGATGATCCAGGGACTAGGGGACATGCCTTATGGGAGCAGGCTGAGGGAGTTGAACACGTACTTACTGGAGGAGAGGAGAGATGGGGGATATGACTGAGACATTCAAGTACATGAAAGGATTTAACAAGACAGGCACGGAGGGGCTATTTAAGTTAAGGGGGTAGGGACACTCGAGGTCATGAGCTGAGATTGGAGGGGGAAGGTTCAGGGGAGAAACAAAAAGACACTTTTTTACGAAAAGGTGGTGTCAGGGTGGAATGCATGAAGTGGTGTCCTGTAGAACAGTGGGCTGCTTCAAAAGGGGGTGGGACAGGGTAAGTGGGAGGGAGTGGCAGCTGCAAGGAAAAGGAAGGGAAAGGGAACATTGTTTAACCAGGAGTAGCACATTAAAGACGAAGCTTGTTTCCAGATGTGACCTGGGAGCACAAGGAGTATAAGTGACTTGCTCAGAATCACACAGTATGCACCTAGGTAGCTGTGGGATTCAAACCCAGGTCTCCAGATCTGCAGCTCAGAGCCTTAACCCACTGCACTATACTGCCTCCTGCAGTACAAGGGTGTTAGCTGCACACTCAAGCAAACTCAATAGACCATAAGGCTTTTATCTGCTGGCAATTTCATGTGTTCGTAAAAAACATAAAAGCATTTGAATAGTGGTGGGGGGAAAGTGCAATATGTGGGAGAAGGATGGGATGCTCAGCTCCTATGGCACATTCACAAGGTAGAAAAAATGGGCAGACTGGATGGGCCTTGCGGTCCTTATCTGCCATCAACTTCCATGTTTCTCCTCAGATACAAGTGTGTGTTTGTTCACAGAATAAAAAGTCATTGGATACAACTGCTGTTTCTGCAAGAACACACGAGTGCTCATCCCACCACAAAGCAATGGGGCCTGATGGGATTCATCCCAGAATTCTAAAAGGACTAAGGGTAGAACTAGTGACACCACTGACTATCCTCTTTAACAAATCATGGGAGGATGGGGTGGTACCTGAGGACTGGAGGAGGGCAGATGTGATTCCCCTTCATAAAAGCGGGAGCAGGGCAGAAGCAGGAAACTACAGACCTGTTAGTTTAACCTCAGTGATAGGGAAAATGATGGAATCACTTCTGAAGGAAAGAATTGTCGAGTACCTAGAGGCCATAAGGGCACAGGTCCCAAGGCAGCATGGATTCACAGCAGGAAGGTCATGCCAGATGAATCTAATAGATTTCTTTGACTGGGTGACCAAAGTGGTAGATCAGGAAGGGGCTGTGGACATGGCCTACCTAAACTTTAGCAAGGCATTTGACTCAGTCCCACACAAAAGATTAATATACAAGTTAGCCAGCCTGGGAGTGGGTCCCAAGATGATAGCCTGGGTAAAAAATTGGCTGGAGAATAGGACACAGAGGGTAATAGTAAATGGAGTCCACTCTGAAGAAAGAGGGGTTACTAGTGGGGTGCCGGGTTCAGTATTAGGACTGGTCTTCTTCAATGTCTTTATAAGCGACATTGCAGAGGGACTGGAAGGAAACGTATGTCTCTTTGCAGATGACACAAAGATCTGCAACAGAGTTGATGGACAAGGTGGGGTGGAAAGGATGAGAAGGGACTTGGCAAGGTTAGAGGAATGGTCAAATGTATGGCAGCTTAGATTTAATGCTAAGAAGTGCAAGGTAATGTACCTGGGAAACAAAAACCCAGGGGAAGAGTACACAATGGGGGGTGAGATACTAACAACAACAAAAATGGAAAGGGACCTGGGGGTAGTCATATCAGATGACTTAAATGTGGGCAAGCAATGTGAGAGGGCAGTAAGGAGGGCTGGGGGAATACTGGGATGCATAGGGAGAGGCATCACCAGTAGAAAACAGGAAGTTGTTATCCCTCTGTACAGACAGCTGGTGAGACCCCATCTGGAGTACTTATGCAGTTCTGGAGACCCAGTCTCCGCAAGGACATAGACAAGATGGAAGCTGTCCAGAGGAGGGCAACTAAAATGGTGCAGGGTCTGCACCAGAAGACATATGAAGAGAGACTAAAGGAGCTTAATATGTATAGCGTCGAGGAAAGGAGGGAGAGGGGGACATGATAGAAACTTTCAAGTACCTCAAGGGAATCAACAAAGTCCAAGAGGGTAGCATCTTTCAAAAAGAGGTGTGCAAGAACAAGGGGGCACAATTTGAAGATGGGGGAGGCTCAGAGGTAATTTAAGGAAGTATTTTTTCACAGAGAGGGTTGTGGATGCATGGAACGGCCTTCCGGAGGAGGTTGTGGAGTCAAAAACGGTGGTTGAATTCAAGCATGCATGGGACAGTCGTAAGGCAATTCTAGGGTGTGGGGGTAGAAAGAAGTAGGCTGCTGGTTAACTAGGATATGCAGCTTATCCATTAGGTAGGGAAATGGGCAGACTGGGTGGGCCAAGCGGTCCTTATCTGCAGTCAAATTCTATGTTTCTATGTTTCCCTCAACAGCAGAAAGGTCATACTCATTCATTACAAAATAAATAAAAATATTGATTTTGAGTGATGGGTGAGGTGTTGGTGAAGGTGGGATGTGTGAGAGGGGATAGGGTATTTTGTACAATAACCAATTTTTTTGCAGTCACACTATTTTCACTACAAATGAGTCTGGTTTGCAAACAGAAAACATACCTCTAGATTTGCCTCAGATCGAAGTACTGTTTTATCGGTTGTTGAGCAGTTGAAAAGTGAAGCAGTCTGAAGATATTACTGGGGTGTGGTTGATATGAAGGGGGCATAAAAAATAATTACATGTTCATTTGTAACAGAAGTTGTAAATGCATCAGATTTTGGTGCACAAGACACTGCTTTTATGCTAATCATTGTTAATGTAGTGTAGAGGGGAAGTAAAAAGAGGGATATATATATATATATATGTGGGGAAAGAAAAAATGGGAGGCTCAGAGAAGAAGTGATAAGTGGCAAGATTAAGAGAGAATCTGTGAAACAAAAAGATGATGATGGGAAAGATAAAGCATAATAGGAGTGAAAGAGCTAGGGAAGTCCCCAGGTGGGGACTAATTAACAGGGCCTAGTAAGAAGGCTGAAAGGTGACAAATGTGGGGGAAGGAGACAGAGTTATAACAAGTAAAGTTATACATGACAGAAATAGCATGTGTAACTTGTTATAACAAGATGTAAAAAACAAAAACAAGGTGCTGCGTCAGCATGTGGCCTAAAAGCAAAACAAAAGGGTTATATTAAATGCATGCTGAAAATAGAAACATAGATTTTTAACTCTATTTTCAGCATGCATTCACATATCTGGCCCTGTGTAGTACAGTTTGGTCTGCATGCCCATTGGTCCAACCTGTGGACTAATAGGCTTACAGAGCATACTGTACCTGTCATTCGATGGGTGGCCAGGCGGCATGTGGGCGGGGTGCTGCCGCCCGCCACTGACGGGGGGTTCCGGGTGTCTTCTGTGGGAGGTGGGAGGGTACTACTCTACCACCAGGTATGTCTATGTAAGTGGCAACTGCCCATGATCGGGCTACAGGGCGACCACTAGACCACCAGGGTTACTTTTACTAATTTGGATGCCCACGATCGGGCATAAAGGGGAACTGCTAGACCACCAGGGTTACTTTTATTTATTCGGATGCCCGCGATCGGGTATAGGGGGTGACCGTTAGACCACCAGGGTTACTTTTACAATTCAGCTGCCCGCGAGTGGTCTTACGGGGTGGGTGGGGGGTCCACTGGACCACCAGGGGGGTATGTGTGCTTGGCAATAGTGTTCTGGGTGGCGGGTGGCCACTCATGGCTGGCGGCAATACAGCAGCCTGCCTGTGGGTGGCTGGGACCTGCTCCTGATTTTCCGGGGCTCAACTCTGAGCCTGCCTGTGTGATGCAATGCAGGGTTGCGCCAGCATATGCGCTGCACATCCCAGCCTGAATATCGGGATGTGCTGCATATGCATGGGCACACCCCCTGCATCTGCGCCGCATAGGATTACATTGCGCCCCAGCGCATCAGGAATTGTGCTGCACCTGGCAGCCTTTTGGATATCCTGCCGGGGTGCAATGCGGGGTTGCGCCAGTGCAACTCAGTTGTGCCAGGTGCAACCCTTTTGAATATCCTGGCCATTATATATAACCTGGACACAGGATGCATACCGCAGGACTGGAGGATGGCCCATGTGGTGCCCATTCACAAAAGTGGTCCTAGGAATGAACCAGGCAACTACAGACCAGTGAGCCTCATATCGATTGTGGGGAAGCTTATAGAGACAATCTTAAAGGAGGGACTGGTGACCTTTATGGAGGACAGTGGTCTCCAGGATGGTCATCAACATGGGTTTGTCTTGGGCAGATCCTGCCAGACAAATCTAATTGAGTATTACAACTGGGTGACCAGGGAGCTGGACAGGGGTCATGCGGTGGATGTCCTGTATTTGGACTTCAGCAAGGCCTTTGATTCTGTGCTGCATGGGAGGCTGGGGGGAAATCTGGAATACATAGGAGTAGGAACAAAGATAGTCAAATGGATCATCAACTGGCTGAAAGGAAGGCAGCAGAGGGCGGTGGTGGGGGAACTCTCATCACCGAGGGAAGTGACGAGTGGGGTGCCACAGGGATTGGTGCTGGGACCAGTGCTGTTTGGGATATTCATAGCTGATATCTCTGGTAGATGACATTGAAGGGTGGAAGGAGCTGCAGGAGGACCTGACTAAACTACAGGAGTGGTTGGAAAAATGGCAGCTGCGGTTCAATGCAAAGCAGTGCAAGGTATTGCACTTCGGAGCTAGAAACCAGGGGAGGAGCTCTCAGCTGGGAGGGGTGAGGCTGGAAAGCACTGAGGAGGAAAAAGATCTGGGGGTGCTTATAATGGGCAGCATGAACAACTCAGCTCAGTGCAGGATGGTGGCAGCAAAGGCCAACAGGATGCTGGGTTATATAGTGAGGGGAATCTCCTCTAGAAATAGGGAGGAGACCCTTCTCCTGTACAGGTCTCTGGTCAGGCCTCACCTGGAGTACTTTGTGCAGTACTGGCACGCATTCCTGAAGAAGGACATACAATTGTTGGAGGGGGTGTAACATAGGGTGACAAAGATGATCCAGGGATTGGAGGGGAAGTCCTACGAGGATAGATTGGGTGAGCTGAACATGTACTCCATGGAGGAGAGGAGGGATGGGAGGATATGATTGAAACCGTTAAACACCTCAATGGGATAAATAAGCTTAGCAGAGGGAAGGATATGAGAGGGCATCAACTGAGATTGGGGGGAGGATTCAGGAGGGAAATCAGGAGACATTTTTTTCACAGAAAAGGTGGTGGACAGGTGGAATACCCTGCTTGAGGAGGTGGTATCCTGTAGAACGGTGGGCAGCTTTAAGAGGGATTGGGACAGGGTGAGGGGGGATTATGATGATGACGGGTGGGGAAGGTGGGGCAGCTTCAAGTTGAGGGTCTAGCTGCACATTCGAGCAGACCCGATAGACCGTAAGGCTTGTTTCTGCTGGCATTTACGTATGTTTGTATGTTCATATACACATACGAACATACAAAAATTGCCAGCAGAAATTAGGCCTCTAGGTCTATCTAGTCTGCTCGACTGTGCAGCTAACACCCTACTTTGCAGCTGCCCCTCCCCCTTCCTCCACATTCCCAAATACCCCCCTCACCCATACACACATATACAATGCAAAAAAACTTTGTTAATGCATCAGATAGGGTTTGTATTATGGCGACAAAAGTATGGAAATGTAGTGTTAGGGGTTCTCAGCCATAACACCCACACAACCCCCACACCTTCTACCAACCCACACCAGCCACACACACCAACAGGTGCTGGGGTGTTCCTTTAGTCCATAACCCTAACACTCACCCTATTCCATTTGTAAGGTAGGTAAGATGGTACAGTATAGAAGAATGGGGTGAATGTTAGGGCCGATGACCAAAGGCACACCCTGACACCTGTGGGTGTGTGGACGGTGTGTGTGTGTGTGTGTGTGTGTGTGTGTGTGTGTGTGTGTGTGAGGTGGGGTGTTTAGGGGTGGGAACCCTAACACCACATTTCCATACTTTTGTTGCTTTAATATGAACCCTAACTGATGCATTAACAAAGTTCTTTGCAGTGAATTTCCTTACTTTTTGTGAAAGTATCATCATAGCTGCAGGTGTCTGTCTGTAAGTGTAGAGACATTGTAATTAACCTTCATCATCCTGTGCTCCCATGCTCTGTTATTTTCCTTATTTTACTGTAGGAGCACACCCATCCCTCCATAGATGCGTGAACAAATTATCACCATAGCCATCTGAGTACCCTAGGGCATGTACCCAGTACAGAAAATTTTCAAATCCCCACCAAGAAGTAATTCTACACAACTGCAACGCCATTCCGCACCAGAGGCGCGAAAACACATTTTGGACAGAATTTGAAAAATTATAGCTGTGACATACATGAGGTTGGGTAATAAGAAGGCTACGTTGACAATCTAGGGTCAAAATATTTAAAATTTCCATAGTTACGAGCGGGCGTAGCGAAATTGCAACAAATGGTCATCATAACTGTAGCATATTTTCATATTTTGGCCCCAAATTTTCAGCATAGTCTTCTTAAGACCCCACTTCATAAACTTCAGAAGTAAAAAATGTTTAATCCATGGCAAAATGCCATTCTGCACCACAGGTGCGAAAACACATTTTGGGCAGGATGTGCAAAATGACAGCTGTACTGTTCATGAGGTGGTGTGAAGTAATGGCTGTGTTGAAAATTTGGAGTCAAAATATGAAAAATTACCAAAGTTATGTGAGTGTGTAGAAAAATCTCAACAAACGTGCATAACTCATCCATTTGAAACATAGAAACATGGAAGCTGACGGCAGATAAGGACCGCAAGGCCCATCCAGTCTGCCCATTTCTTTTTCTACCTCATGAATGTGCCATCAGCCTTTAATCTGTCAATGGCCTATCTATGCATACTCATCTGTATTGCTCCCTTATGCCTATCCCATGCCTCTTTGAAGCCCTGCACTGTATTCATATCCACCACTTCCTGAGGTAGGCCGTTCCATGCATCCACCACCCTTTCTGTGAAGAAGAACTTCCTCACATTACCCCTTAATCGGCCTCCCTCTAATCTCATGCTGTGTCCTCTTGTCCTGCTATTTTTCTTATATTGAAACCTGTTAGACTCTTTCACCTTGTTAATGCCCTTAAGGTGTTTGAGTGTTTCGATCATGTAACCTCTCTGCCTTCTTTGCTCTAGGGTATACATATTGAGCTTCATTAATCTGTCCTCATATGTTTTCTAATGCAGTCCCTGCACCATTTTGGTTGCCCTTCTCTGGACTGCCTCAATTTGGTTAATGTCCTTGTGAAGATGTGGCCTCCAGTACTGCACACAGTACTCCAGATGGGGCCTAACCAGTGTCTTGTAAAGAGGGGTTATTACCTCCCTCTTCCGGCTAGTGATACCACTACTAATAAACCCCAACATCCCCCCTAGCCTTACCTACTGCTTTAGCGGTCTGCTTGGATGTTTTCAGGTCATCGGTGATGATGATGCCCAAGTCTCTTTCTTCCCTTGTGACTGCCAGCAACTCCCCTCCCAGCCTATAGGTGGCTTCAGGGTTTCTCTTCCCCTATGTGCATGATCTTGCACTTCTTTGCGATAAACCCCAGTTGCCACTCTTCCGACCATTTTGCCAGTTTATCCAGATTTCTTCTCATTCTGCCCACCCCATCTGGATTATCTACTCTGTTGCAGATCTTGGTGTCATCTGCAAACAAACCTTACCCTCCAGTCCATCTGCAATGTCACTGATGAAGATATTGAAGAGGACTGGCCCCAGGACTGATCCCTGAGGTACCCCACTTGTGACTTGCATCTCTTCTGACTGTATACCGTTTACCACCACTCTCTGTTTTCTGCCCATCAACCAGTTTGCCACCCAGTTGACCAACTTCTGACCCACCCTGAGCCTACCCAGCTTTTTAATCAATCTTTTATGTGGAACAGTATAGAAAGCTTTGCTGAAGTCAAGGTAGGTGACATCAACTGCTCCCCCTTGGTCCACTACTCTGGTTACTCAGTCAAAGAAATCTATGAGATTAGTTTGATGGGACCTTCCTTTTGTAAACCCATGCTGTCTTGGATCCTGTGCTCATATGGATTCCAGGTGTTGCACTATCCTTTCCTTAAGGAGTGCCTCCATAATCTTGCCCGCTACTGAGGTAAAACTGGCTGGTCTGTAGTTCTCTGCCTCCTCCCTGCTACCACTCTTGTGGAGCGGGATCACATGATCACTTCTCCAGTCTTCTGGGACCTCTCCTGTGCTCAGAGACTCACTAAACAATTCTGATAATAGCTCTGCTAGTTCCACCCTTAGCTTCTTTAGTACCCTGGGATGTATGCTATCAGGTCCCATTGCCTTGTCCAACCTTAGCTTATCGTGCTCTTGTAGGACCCTTTCTTTTGTAAAGGGACTAATGCACACCTCCCTCCCCCCTCTGTCCATGGTGCTGAGCTGTGGGCCCTGTCCCACCTTCTCTTCAGTAAATACTGAGCAGGAGTATCTATTTAGGATAGATGCTTTTACATGGTTCTCCTCCTCACACACACCCTTATCCCCTTTGATCTTAGCAATACCCTTGCTGGACTTTCTCCTTTCACTAATGTAGCTATAGAAAGTCTTGTCACCTTCTTTTACTGCTTGTGCTAGTGTTTCCTCGGTTTGGGCTTTTGCCTTCCTTACTGCTTTCCCTGCTTCCCTTAGGGAAGTTTGGTATGCCTCCCTATCTTCATCCTGCTACGTTCTCTTTTATTTCCTGAAGGCCAGCCTTTTGGCTCTGACCTTTTCTGCTACTGTTTTTGAGAACCAAAGTGGTGTCCTTCTTCTTTTGCACTTCCTTTTCTCTCTAACACAATGTAATGTTGCTTCAAGTATTGCATCCTTAATGCTTGCCCACTTTGCCTGTACCCCCTCACCTGTATTTCTTTTTGACAGGGCTAGCTTAACTCTGTTGGCCATCTTATCAAAGTCAGCTCCTCTGAAGTCCCATATTTTTGCCTTGGAATGGAATGATTTAGTACTAGTGGCCAAATTGAACCATACCATGTGATGGTCACTGGCCCCCAGGTGACCTTCTACCTGGAGATCTGTGATCCTCTCCCTGTTAGTCAGTACTAGGTCTAAGATAGCCCTGTCTCTTGTGGGTTCTTGTACCAGTTGTTTGAGGCCCTCCCCTGCAGGGAATCCACCATGTGTCTAGTTCTGCCAGATGTTCCTGCTGGTATTGACCAATCTGTATCTGGCATGTTGACGTCTCCCATTATCAGAACCTCCCCTTTAGCTGTCATATTTTGCATACTTCTAACAGTAATGTGTCTGTGTCCTCCCCCTGGTCTGGAGGCCTGTACACAACCCCAGTTCATATGGCTGTCCTATTTCCTGTTTCCAGGGTGACCCACAGTTCTTCTGGCTCTTTATGTGTATTCTGAATTTCTGTAGCTTTGATATTTTCATTGACATAAAGGGCCATTCCACCCCGCCTTTTTGCACCTCGATCTCTTCTGAACAGTACTTAGCCAGGTACTGAAGTCTCCCAAGTGTGGTTACTGGTAAACCATGTCTCGCTAATGGCTACTATGCCCAGTTTAGCCTCTGTCATTATTGCCTGCAGGTCTGGGATCTTGTTTCCCAGACTTCCGAGCATTTGTGTACACGATTTTCTATTGGCCAGATTTTGATGTGTTAGTTGTTGGGCGAGGTCTGGCGTTTCCCCTGTGCATCGTATGGGAAGCCGGACCTTTTTCCTTACCTGGTGATGCAAATGAACTACAAACATGCTGAACTCCTGTTTGACCACTAGCTAAGGGGGGAGGGGTGTTCTTCCTATTCGACGTATGGGGTGCTGCACTCCTCTCCCCATTTGCTAGTTTAAATATTCTGCAAAGATGTCAAACTTCTGCCCTAATGCAATGACTCCCTCCTTAGTCAGATGCAGTCCATCAAATTTAAAGAACTGTCGCTCCCAAAACTGTTGCCAGTTCCCTACAAATTTGTGTCCTTTTTCCTGGCACCAGCCCTTGAGCCACATGTTTAGCTCCCCTATATCCCCTTCTCTGACCTTCTGTCCATCTGCCCCCCTCCTCTCCCAGACTGGCAGGATCCCAGAGAAGGAGATGCTGGATGAAATGGATGATAGTTTGTCACCCAGCCTGGTCAGGTGTTTCTTGGTCTCCACAACTGACCGGCTGGCGAGATCATTAGTTCCTATGTGTACCAGGACGTCAATGTTTTCTCCTGCTTCCTGAACAATTTTAGCAATGTGGTCAGTGTCTCTCCATGCTGATGTACCTGGGAGACATCTGACCATTACCCCTGGCTGGAGATAGGTATCAACTCCCCAAATCATGGAGTCTCCTATGATCAGAAGTTTTTTGGATTTTTTTGCTTTTTTGTTTTGGTTCTTGTTTTGGGTGAGTTTTGTTGTGCTAGCTCCTGTGCTGCAGTGTCCTGCTCTGCAGTGTCCTCTGCCCCTTTGTTTGATTTTAGAGATAGAGGCAGATACCTGTTTGTAGTTTTTATATGGTTTGTGGAGGTGGTATGTTGGAGAGCGCCGAGTGATGGGGCACCCGATTGGCCCCTCCTAACCATATGCCAACCTCCTGGACCAACTACCCTCTGCGGTGTAGGAATTGTTTTCACCAAATCTTCAACATGGGCTTTTTGGGACCCCAGCTCATGAACACTGGCATTACCATTTCATTAATTGGTTCTGAAAGGTGATTTCACGCAGCAACCGTGAAATCAACTTCTGGGCCTGAGTAACGAAATGACAGTCACAGTATTCATGAGGTGGGGTCCCAAAAAGCCCATGTTGAAAATTTGGTGGAAAAATACTTAAAAATGGCAAAGATATCAACGTAAGTTGAAAACACCATTGAAATACATTATACTGCACTTACCTTGATTCCTCAGTTTGAGGTTCGGCTTTGAAGAGTGCAGACGTGTCCCAGTCCACAGAAGATGACAGCGGATGACCTCCAAAGGTAAGTATAGGGTGGGGGGGGTGTGAGTTGGTGGGTGCTCAGTGAGAGGTGAGGATGGGGGAGGGGGATGGCAGGGACGATGAGGGACTGTTTTCTTTTTTACAGGTTCCAAAACAAAAAAGAAGTTGGAGGACTGTTTTTCTCTCTACAGGATTGTTAAAAACAAATATTTCAGGACACTTGGAGTGGGCTCCCAGTGTCTCACACTACTGGTGTGTATAAATGCCGACACAGGGATTAGGACCCCCTATGTCGGCTAGTAAATTAAGCACCAGGCTGCGGCTGGATGGACACAGAGGAGCCTCTAACCTGCGGCATTCAGAACCACATTTTTATTAATTATAAATCTCATGCCTTAGCCCCCTTTGAGGTGTTTAACTGTAAATACTTACAAATATTTCGTGACACTGGGAATGGGCTCCTCATTGTACCACACTACTGGGGGGGTGTAAAAGTCGAGATGGGGATTGGGACCCCCGATGTTGGCTAGTAAATTAAGCACCAGGCTGCAGTGGGGATGGACACAGAGGAACCGCTAACCTGTGGCATTCAGAACTACATTTTTTTATTAATTATAATTCTCATGCCTTGGCTCCCTTCGAGGTGTTTAAATGAAAAGGAATACTTAAATTAGGTAAACACCAATAGGTGTTTACTTAAACAGGGGGCAAGGAATTTAATTTTGGGGTAATTTGGCCCCCAAACTGTCCACTACTATTTTTTTATGTTGGCGCTCTTGCGCAGCCAACATTGTGGGACAGTGCAGCTTTAGACACGCGGTCGCTGTTGGGCGAATGTAGGGCACACACCAGTAGGTGTGTCCCACATTCCCCAGTCAGCCTGCATGCCGGCACCACACCATGCATACATAATGTGGTGAGCACATCTAAGAAAAGGTCCGCTACAATCCGAGCAAAGCTCGTCAGATGCAGCGGTCCTTTTCTTGCCGTGCTCGACGCCATTATGTACATGGCAGGACACTGGCCGTAGAACTGCCGACTTCGGGTGCCCAATCCCCCTGTCAGCTGCCTCTGCCCCCTGTGAATGTGCCAACAGGGGAGCCCAGTCCCCGTCCGGCATAAAGCACCCCCATTGTTTAATGCCAAGGGTGCCCAGTCCCTCGGCATAAATCCCACCCCTGTGTTGTTTGCCAACAAGGATGCCCAATCCCCCATCAGCTACAGACACCCCCAAACAGTTAGGTGACACGCTGAGAGCTCACCCCAGCATGCCAAATGCCCTGCAAAACAAAAACTGTCCAGCAATGTTTTTTCTGTTTTTAACCTGTAAAACGAAACGGTCCTCGTAGTCTCCGTGGCACCCTCCCCACCTGCACCCACCCTCTGTGCACCCTGCCTCCCACACCCCCTCACCCCATACTTACCTCCCGAGTCCGCGCAACGATCTTGGTAGACCGGGAACATGTCTGCACTCTTCAAAGCCGACCTTGAACTGAGGAAATGCCGGTAAGCTGTATAATGTAATAGATAGGGTTTTGCAACTTTGCTGCATATCTCAGGCATTTTGCAAATTTAGCCCCCAAATTTTCAACATGGGGTTTTGGGACCTCTCTCATGAATTCTTGCACTGTCATTGTGTTATTTGGTCCCGAAGGTGATTTCACAGTCACTCGCGGAATCACCTTCGGGACCTGCGTAACAAAATGACAGTGCCACTATTCATGAGGGAGCCTCTCAAAACCCTATGTTGCAAATTTGGAGGAAAAATCCAAAACATGACTGCTTTATGAGCATGCGTAGCAACTGTGCAACACATGCTCGTAACATTAGCGCATTCGCACTATTTTCATGTCAGATTCTCAACATTGGCATTTTACCACACCTTCTTGTGAACTGTACAGCTGTCATTTTTCAAATCCTGGCCGAAATGTGTTTTCGCACTTCTGGCACAGAATAGCGCAGTTGCTGTACAAAATCAGTGTTTGGGACACATTACAAAAATGACAGTGACACAGTTCATGAGCAGAGATCCTAAAATGCCTGTGTTGAAAATTTGGTGACAATACTCCATAAAGTGACTGTTTTACGAGTGTGCGTAGCAACTGTGCAACACACGCTCGTAACATTAGCGCATTCACACTATTTTCATGCCAGATTCTCAACATTGGCATTTTACCACACCTTCTTGTGAACTGTACAGCTGTCATTTTTCACATCCTGGCCGAAATGTGTTTTCGCACTTCCGGCACAGAATAGCTCGGTTACTGTGCAAAATCAGTGTTTGGGACACATTACAAAAATGACAGTGATACTGTTCATGAGCAGAGGTCCTAAAATGCCTTTGTTGAAAATTTGGTGACAATACTCCATAAAATGACTATTTTACAAGGTGCATAGCAACTGCGCAACGCACGCTCGTAACTTAGCGCATTCACAATATTTTCATGCCAGATTCTCAAATTTGGCATTTTACTACACCATCTTGTGAACTGTACAGCTGCCATTTTTCACATCCTTGCCGAAATGTGTTTTCACACTTTCGGTGCAGAATAGCGCATTTGCTGTACGAAATCAGTGTTCGGGACACATTACGAAAATGACAGTGACACTGTTCATGAGCAGAGGTCCTAAAATGCCTGTGTTGAAAATTTGGTGACAATACTCCATAAAATGACTGTGTTATGAGCGTGCATTGCACAGTTTACATGCACGCTCGTACGTTCACAAACTTCTAATATTCTCACTCCAGATTTTCTACAGTGCCATTGTTCTGCACCTCCTAACGAACAGTACAGCTGTCATTTTTCACATCCTGACCAAAATCTGTTTTCGCAGTTTCGGTGCAGAATAGCGTGATCGCTGTGGAAAGTCTGTGTTCGAGACACATGATGAAAATTACAGTGACACTGTTCCTTAGCAGATGCCCTAAAATGCCTATGTTGAAAATTTGGGAACGAAAGTCAATAAAATGAGTGTTTTATGAGCGTGCATTGCACAGTTTGCACGCACGCTCATGACTTTGTGAATTTGTAATACTTTCACTCCAGTTGTTCATCATTGGCATTTTTCCATACCTCCTTATGAACACTGCAGCTACCTGAAATGTGTTTTCGCACGTCCAGCACAGAATTGCACGGCCGCTGTGCGAAATCAGTTTTTGGGACAGTTTGAGGAAATGATGGTGACACTATTCATGAACAGAGGTCCTAAAATGCCTATGTTGAAAATTTGGTGCCGAAACTCCATACAATGACTGTGTTGCAAGCGTGCATTTCGCAGTTTCCACGCACTCTCGTAACTTCGTCAATCTGCAATATTTTCATGCCACATTTTAACCACTGGCATTTGTGCCCATCTTCTTGTCAACAGTCCAGCTGCCATTTTTCACAGCCTGCCCAAAGCGTGTTTCCACAGCTGTAGGCACAAATGTCGCGTCGCCAGTAAATCACCTTGTGAGACACATTCACAAAATCACAGCACTATGCGTCTCTAGCTACGCCACTCCCACTGCCAATGCCAGTGCGAAAACATTCGGCATTGACAAATGCTTGTTTATTCACGGCCATATTTGTGCTGCAAATTGTGGGAGTTTTTGGGAGACACCATTCATTGTTCTGCAAAACTATGGGATTGTGCAGCACTTTGCTGCACAAACTCTTGTTGTTTTGCAAAACACCCATGGCAATTTTCGGCACAAATACAGTACATCTGTGGACAAAATTAACATATTTCTGGGCGTTTTAGCGTAAAACTAATTCCAAAATCTGAATCCTCAGGCCACGATTAGGTAAACATAATTGCTGGTGTTCACCTACTCCAAGTATTTTTTTAAATATTTGATATTGTTTGCATCGCTAACTGATAACAAGGTGGTGGCAGCTCGGCAAAACTTCCTGCATTTGCAGCAAAAAAACCCACAGTCACGGCAAAAAAAGTTTTGTTGAGGCTGCCAGTTAACTTTCCCATAAGAATTAATGGGAAACTTTAAACTTTAATAACTTTTGAACAGATTAATATTTTTTCACCAAACCTTCAAAAGGCACATCTGTGACCCAAACCCCATACAACCTGTAAATTTCAGACCACCCCCCAAGCCATTCCTGAGAAACAGCATGACAAACAATTTGCACAAAAATGGTAATTTTCACATTTTTTGACAGTCCGCATCTCTGCAACTGCATATCTGACCGGAACTTGCCAAATCAAGATATCTTTGGTCCCCGACAGCGCATGCAAAATTTCATGTGAATCGGTCAAACAGTTGCAAAGATATTAAAGTGTAATATATATATATATATATATATATATATATATACTATACTATATATTTTGCAAAAAACTTTGTTACTGCATCATTAGGGTTGAGACATCAAAAGTAGGGAAATACGAACTTAGGGTTCCCAAGCCCAAGACACCACCCCCACTGTGCATGCAGGAACAGGCATGAGGAGACTGTAGGGTTCCCAACTCTAAGATCCCACCCCCACCCTCGGCTTCCAACCCTAAGACCCTGTCCCCATCCTGCATGCAGAAACAGGTGTGAGGGAGGTGCCTTGGCATTTTGAACCCTAATGCTCACCCCATTCTCTTATGCTGTACCCATCTTAGCTTACTTAGTCTTGGAATGGGGAGAGCATTAGGGTTTGAAACACCAAGGCACACCCCTTACACCTGTTTCTGCATGTAGGGTGGAGTCTTAGGTTTGGAAGCCGAGGGTGGGGTGGGGACTTAAGTGCTGGGAACCCTAAGTTCCTCTTGCCTGTTTCTACACACACGGGGTGGGGTGGGGTGTTGCTTTAGGCTTGGGAATTCTAAGATTGTATTTCACTACTTTTGATGCCTCAACCCTAATGGTGCATTAACAAAGTTTATTGCAATTTATTTCCTTACGTTTTGAGATAGTATAATAGTGATGCATGATAGGCCTAGATCCATTTATGTGGGTTCATATTGTGTATGATGTAATGTACTTTGGAGTTGGGACACTGTCTCTTTAAAAGGTTTTAGGATGAACTTACAAAAATAGCCTTAATTGTTCTAATGGCTAGGATGGATCTGGTACATTTCAAGATAAGGGAGATAGGTGTATAGCCCAGGAAGACATAAAATATCACACTGTGGCTTTCCATGACAGGAAAAGGTAATGTAGTGACCTAGGGGTCAGGAGTTAGGCCAAATGCATGGATCAGATGTCACTGGGGATGACATGGAACCACAGTGGCACCTACAGGGGAAAGGTAAACCATTGCACCCCATCACACTGTGAGTGGGGCTTGAGTGATGACCAGCCTATACGTATAAGACACACATTTTGAACTTAGTGCATGTGATCTTGCGTGGGATAGAAGACTCTTCAGACAAAATTAGCAGAACGAAAACATTATGTTTTAATAGAATACAGTGGACTTGAGTAACGACAAAACAATAAAAAACAAAAATTCTTCTTCAAGAACAAATAGCGTTACATTCCAGGAGTTAGAATAGCGCTAACTCAGGTATAGGTGTTGACAGACACACACCTATTCCTACCACTAACTCAATTCCTTTGGGTAAAGTCTTATATAGGAGTTTCCCAAACATGTGACCACAAGACTCCACCTTATTGCAGTTTTTTTGAACAAAACCATAGTAATTCCTTTTTATTTCCATTAAAAGAACATACTTTTGTCTGTTGTCTATCTACAAACGTCTGGATTTGAAAACTAAACATATTTTAGTATAGGCAAAAGGTAAAAGTACAGTTAGTGTGTCGATCCCTCTGCTTGACACCATAAATGTTTGGAGATTTCGGCCAGCCGGCTCATAATAGGGGAGGCAGAAGAAGGGGACAGAAGCAAGTGGAGATCCCAACCTGCAAGTCCTTCCAGGTATCCCCTCGCTATTTCCAGTTCCATATTTCAAATCAAAATAATATTAAGTTACAAGGTACCTGCCTTGGCAACGTAAAGGATTGAGTTTATAAAGTAATTTAAACTACACCTCGCTAATTCTGCTTTAGGAGTCGTGCATAATAGTCTGCGAGCATTCATGCGTAAATCTTACCGCAGCTCGGCACTATAGCGACGGACTGTTTTCTAAGTCTGGGACTCTGAAGGCGTCTAAAGGGGAGAAAGGGTTAACACACCAGAACAAGAGCACCACTAATAAAGCTTCACACAGTACCTCTTGAGCGGGTTTGGAGTCAGGGTGCTCTTGGGACTGGCTTTTACATTTAAAAGCAAGGCAACCATAGGGAACCTAAGCAGTGCTTACGTGCTTGTATAAGGATTATAAGGACAGGAGATTTTAGTATAATTCATCCTTCCCTTTTCCATTTTAAGTTTCCCTGTTTACCTATCCTGAAGGCTGTCTTCTATTTCTCTAACAGTTTGAGAAATCTGGGTTCCTATAATTTAAGGAGGACTGAAACTTTCGTTTCGTTTAACGAAGTCCTTCCATAGAAACACACATTACTATAATATTAAAGGGAACTGAATTGCACCAAACAGGAGAGGGTCAACAGCAAGACAGGGGAACAAAATGGGTGCCAACCCAACAAACCAACAGACAGACACACAGTCACGAACAAAACATAAAGGAAAGACATGTTGGTGCATTCCAGAATAAAAAAAAAACCTTAATTAGAAGAAGGGGATCTTTATCACATTCCTTCCCACTTAAGATCTGACATACAGACTTTTAAGCACATCCGGGGGAGGGAAGGATGGGAGAATGGGAGACCTCGGTTACTGCCATCAGATCCTAAAAGAAAAGGATGGAGCCATAGCCCGCCCTCTCTAGGGCTCCACCTCGGGGTCCCTAAAACAAAGTTATCTTAGAAATAAAAGAAAAAACAATGAAATTCTTCAGGAAAATATCTGAGATATTTTTCTACTAATCTTTATTTTATTCTCTACCCCGAGGCCTGTGGTCAGTAAAAGCGTCTCCCATACCATATCTCGATAGGAAATCAGCGTTGGAATTAGCTGAGCCTTTTCTATACTTTATACTAAATTTATAAGGTTGCATTGCCAGGTACCACCTCATTATGCGTGGATTTTTGTCTTTCATTACATGTAACCACCGTAAAGGGTTGTGGTCTACCCATAGTTCAAATTCTCTGCCCCATAGATAGAAGCGTAGAGCTTCTATCGACCATTTTACAGCTAGGCACTCTTTCTCAATGACAGAATAATGCTTTTCTCTTTCGTGTAGTTTTCGGCTTATGAAAATTACAGGGTGTTCTTCATTTTGTACTATCTGCGAGAGTACAGCCCCAATGCCACAGTTAGAGGCATCGGTCTGCACAATAAAAGGTTGGGAAAAGTCAGGGGAATGTAAAACAGGAGAAGAGCAAATTCTAGCTTTTAAATTACAAAAGGCTTCCTCACACTCAGGGGTCCACTTGACTTTATCCGGTTTGGCTTTCTTGGTTAATTCCGTTAAAGGTTCTGCTATTGTAGAACAATTAGGAATGAACCGCCTATAATACCCAATGAGGCCTAGAAATGATCTAACATCCTTCTTAGTTAGGGGACGTGGGCTTTTGGCAACAGCCTCGATTTTTGTAACTTCGGGTTTCACTGTCCCATTTCCAATTTGAAACCCCAAATATTTTGTTTCCTGCATTGCTAGTGAACATTTAGTAGGGTTGATAGTTAGCCCAGCTTTGGACAAGGTTGATAGTATAGCTTCTAGATGATGTATGTGCTCTTCCCAGGAGGGACTAAAGATCACTACATCATCCAAATAGGGGGCACTATACCTTGAGTGGGGTTGTAAGATGTTGTCCATTACTCGCTGAAATGTCGCAGGGGCACCGTGTAAGCCAAAAGGCATTACTGTGAAATGATATAAACCAATGGGGTACTAAACGCAGTCTTCTCCTTATCATTTGGGTCTAGAGGTATCTGCCAATAGCCTTTTGTCAGATCCAGGGTACTGATATATTTAGCTGTCCCTAGCTGGTCTATGATGTCATCAATTCTAGGCATTGGGTAGAATCAAATTTAGACACAGCATTCAGGCGCCTAAATCAAGACAAAGTCGAATTCCCCTTCTTTCTTCTCTACAATAACCATGGTGAAATTCCATTCACTATATGAAGGTTCGATAATTCCCAATTCCTGCATTTTTCTAATTTCCTGTATTACTTCACTTCGTAATTTTTCTGGAATCCTATAAGCTTTTTGTTTAATAGGAAGGGCATCAGGTACCATAATATGATGGACAGCATCCTGAACCCTTCCTGGTATGCCAGTAAATAGGGTTTGAAAGGGTTTTAGCATAGTTTGTAAAGTTAATCTTTGCTCTGGAGTTAGCAGAGGATTGATTTGTGCTTCAGATAAACTACCCAGTTTTTCTAATCTTCCATAAGCTATATCTAGTTCAGTCTCAGAATTTTCTGGGAGAACAAAACTGCTTACAGTATGCGTCCGTTCTACCCATGGTTTTAACAGATTTACATGATATATTTTGCTTTTCACCTTTTTGTCTGGTAGCTCAACTGAATAAGTCACAGGACCCATACGTTTTACTATGTTGTAGGGTCCTTGCCATTTCATGAGAAGTTTATTTTCAGAGGAGGGTAACAGTAGAAGTACTTTATCACCCGGGGTAAATTCTTTCGGCTTAGTTCCCCTGTCATAGTACCCCTTCTGTTTGATCTGTTGTTGTAGGTTAACCTGCTGAGCCTTTTTGATATATCCCTTTAACCTCTGATGAAGATTTTGCCAATATTCAGAAGGTTCTACTACCTCTGTGCTTTTCTTATTTTCCCACTCTTCCTTTATGATGTCCAAAGGACCCCTTGGGTTATGCCCGTATAATAACTCAAACGGGGAAAACCCAGTAGATGCCTGTGGAACTTCCCGGTATGCGAACATCAAGTATGGAAGATAGATGTCCCACTTATTACCCTCTTCTGCTACAAATTTCCTCAGCATTTTTTTTAAGGTCTGATTAAACCGCTCGACTAGCCCATCAGTTTGTGGATGGTAGGGGGTAGTAAAAATGGCTTTGATGCCTAATGCTTGGTATAGCCGTTGTAGTAACTGTGAGCAAAAATTAGTACCCCTGTCTGTTAGTATAGTTTTTCGGGATTCCCATACGACTGAAAATTTTAATTAACTCTTCCGCTATTCTGGAAGCAGTAATTGTCCATGATGGTATGGCCGGGATACTAGTAGTGTAATCTACCACTACTAGAATAAACCGATTTCCCTTTGCACTTTAGGCAATGGCCCTATGATGTCCATTGCAATTCTTTCAAACAAATTACCAACTAAGGGCATGGGTATAAGGGGCACTCTATCTTTCTGGCCTATTTCTGCTACTTTCTGACATTCTGGGCAACTTTTGCAATATTCCGTCACCTGTTGATGGATCCCCGGCCAAAAAAATCTATGTAATAAGCGTTGTAATGTCCGATCTTTACCTAAATGGCCAGCCATGGGTATATCATGGGCAACAGATAAGATTTTTTCTCGGAAGTCCATAGGAACCATCGATTGTTCTACCACCTCCCTGTGTGAGTGTTAGTCTGTACCCTGTATAGAAGATCATCTCTAACTACATAATAGGGTTGCTGTGACCCCGAAGGGATGGTGGGTGTTACCTGTGCAAAGAAAGGAGTTAAAGTAACATCATTTTTTTGTTTAGTTAAAAACTCTTCATTAGATACTATACATTTATTATTCAATACATCCAGTCCGGTGTTTTCTTTTATCCATCCCTGTTTATCATTTCTTTTCTGGGATTTACTTTTCTGTTTTTCCCAATAGTTCCGAACATTTCTTCTTCAAAAGGGAATAGCTGCCCTAGATTTTGTTCCCGTTTCACTTGGGCATGGATAGTGACTGCTCCAACATTTATATTTAGTAAAGAGTCAAAATAAGGGTAATCGTGACCAACTATCACTGGCACTGGCAGGGAAGGAACAATGCCCACCTTCATCTTGTGTAATGTTCCATTGACCTGGATGGTCATTTCCCTTAACGGATACCAGTGAATGTCCCCATGTACACACTTGACCCTGGTAGTGGGTTCCCCTGGCCCCGGCTCTTTTACCAACGAAGCATGTACTAATGTTTGCTTGCTGCCAGAGTCCACAAGACCCATTACTACTATTCCCCCAATTTCTACAGGGTGACGAATGACCCCAATTAGCAAGGGCCAGATGTATGGGCTCCATTTTCTTTTTGGACAAAATCTGGCAATATGCCTTTGCTTTGCACTCATGACATATGATTTCCTGGCTAAATCTTTTACTGTGTTCTTTGCCCCAGGTATACTACTGGCTTGTGTTGGGGTTGCTGTAGAGGACTTTACTATAGGGGTGGATTCTGCTACCTATAAATGTTCTAGGGCGTTGAGGCCTAGCAGTCAGATAGTCCTCAGCAAGTCTTATAGCAGCCTCAGAAGTCTCAGGACGATGCTCTTTGACCCACAGTTGTACGTCAGGTGGTAAAACACGTATAAATTGTTCCAATATCACACTTTCTGTTATCTGGGCTACCGTTCGGGTATCAGGCTGGAGCCACTTGTAACACAAGTCTTTTAGGTGAGTGTATAAGTCCTGGGGGGTATCGGTTGATTGGAATTTGTAGGCTCTAAAGCGCTGTCTATAGGTCTCTGGATTAATATCATATCGCTTTAAAATGGCTTGCTTGATATAGTCATAATCATTTATATGGGTCAGGTCTGTGCGACTATATGCCAACTGTCCTTCCAGTCAAATAAGGGCTAGCCGGATGACCCACTGATCCCTTGGCCAAGCACAAGCAGTAGCAACCCTTTCAAAAGTAATAAGGTATGCTTTTATGTCATCAGAATCAGTCATTTTTACTAATCGTATATCTTTTTGGCCTACCCCTGGTGTCGAAGATGTTCTTGGTGAGTCCATAAGTTGTATAGCGCGTAGGGTATCATTCCATCTGGCTGCATTCTCAGCACGATCTCTTTCTCTTTCTATGCGTTCCTGTTCCTTCTCTCTCTCCAATTCCACCTGTCGTAGACATAACCATCGCAGTAGCTCATGGGGACTTCTCGGGGGGGGTCTGCCTGCGACATCTCGGCAGCTTGTGCCCCCTGTTCAGCAGATTTTAAGTCCTCCATGTCTCCACTTTCCCCTTTTATTGTAGTCTTCGCCACCCTCTTCCGCACCACTGGCCCTGGTCCAGGGAATAGGGTTAACTCAGCTGCTTTCACAATGGACCTGGTGGCTGGTGTAGTCCGCTCGCCTGCCTTGTCCGTGTGCATAGGATTCCGGTCTGAACTCAGATCCAATAGGCCCGTCCGGACCCACTATCCCACTTCTAACACCAAATGTGATCTTGCATGGGATAGAAGACTCTTCAGACAAAATTAGCAGAACGAAAATATTATGTTTTAATAGAATACAGCGGACTTGAGTAACGACAAAACAATAAAAAACAAAAATTCTTCTTCAAGAACAAATAGCATTACATTCCAGGAGTTAGAATAGCGCTAACTCAGGTATAGGTGTTGACAGACACACACCTATTCCTACCACTAACTCAATTCCTTTGGGTAAAGTCTTATATAGGAGTTTCCCAAACATGTGACCACAAGACTCACCTTATTGCAGTGGTTTGAACAAAACCATAGTAATTCCTTTTATTTCCATTAAAAGAACATACTTTTGTCTGTTGTCTATCTACAAACGTCTGGATTTGAAAACTAAACATATTTTAGTATAGGCAAAGGTAAAAGTACAGTTAGTGTGTCGACCCCTCTGCTTGACACCATAAATGTTTGGAGATTTCGGCCGGCCGGCTCATAATAGGGGAGGCAGAAGAAGGGACAGAAGCAAGTGGAGATCCCAACCTGCAAGTCCTTCCAGGTATCCCCTCGCTATTTCCAGTTCCATATTTCAAATCAAAATAATATTAAGGTACAAGGTACCTGCCTTGGCAACGTAAAGGATTGAGTTTATAAAGTAATTTAAACTACACCTCGCTAATTCTGCTTTAGCAGTCGTCGCGATAGTGCGAGCATTCATGCGGTAAATCTTACCGCGGCTCGGCACTATAGTGACGGACTGTTTTCTAAGTCTGGGACTCTGAAGGCGTCTAAAGGGGAGAAAGGGTTAACACACCAGAACAAGAGCACCACTAATAAAGCTTCACACAGTACCTCTTCGAGCGGGTTTTGGAGTCAGGGGTGCTCGCAGGACTGGCTTTACATTAAAAGCAAGGCAACCATAGGGAACCTAAGCAGCGCTTACGCTTGTATAAGGATTATAAGGACAGGAGATTTCATTATAATTCATCCTTCCCTTTTCCATTTTAAGTTTCCCTGTTTACCTATCCCCAAAGGCTGTCTTCTATTTCTCTAACAGTTTGAGAAATCTGGGTTCCTATAATTTAAGGAGGACTGAAACTTTCGTTTCGTTTTAAAGTCCTTCCATAGAAACACACATTACTATAATATTAAAGGAACTGAATTGCACCAAACAGGAGAGGGTCAACAGCAAGACAGGGGAACAAAATGGGTGGCCAGCCCAACAAACCAACAGACAGACACACAGTCACGAACAGAAACATAAAGGAAAGACATGTTGGTGCATTCCAGAATAAAAAAAACCTTAATTAGAAGAAAGGGGGGGGGGGAATCTTTATCACAGTGCAGTTGAAAAACATTTTAGCTGGGGGTCAGATCACCTGTCCAGCTGACATATACTTAAAGACCAGAAGTATATGTGTAGGCCTGGAAAAATCTCTAGAACCAGACCTGAGTGTGTGGAAAGTTTGACTTGTCACATACTGAACAGAAAATTCTGATCTTTAAGTCAGAATTTTGGAAACCAAGACTTTTCACCAAGGAAAGCATCTGAAGAGGACTTTTTAAAAAAGGACATTCAGAGGAACTGACTTGGAAAACAATCTTGCTACAAGATTGTTGCTTAAGGACTCATCTCCACAAGAACATTTAAAATCTTGTCTGAACTCTAACATCAAAACAAGGTATAGTTTAGAATACAGTATCTAGTGTTTTTTGTAAACCATCCAGTTTTACTTTTGTTATTGTCTGCATTTCAAAGTTCTTCCACTATAGACTTTTCTATATTGCTTTTATGTTTAAGTAAACTTTTATGATTTTCTTATCAACTCTGCCTGGGGCTGATTGTGTGATTTAACATTTTAATAGAAGGGTTTTGAAAAGACTGTGTGCCTTGACAAGATAGAACAGCTCGGCTATCATATAAAAACTACTTAGGCAAGACGTAGCCAGTGGCCGTGGCGGGATTCAAATACTGAAAGTAGTGCAGAGTCAAGGGAACTCAAAACTACAGAATCCACCCTCCCACTGGGAAAAGGAGAGTTTGGTGGTAAGTCTTCCTGAAACCCTTACTCCTGCTCACGAGTTCTTAAAAAGCGGGATCCTCTCTGCAAACAGGAGGTCCTGCCGGCTGCATGAGGTTTGGGGGCCAGGGGGCTCGTGACAGATTTGGTGCTAGTTACTGGGATTTTGAACGGTCTCACAAAACCATCACACAATCAAAGGCAGAATTTGGAAAGGGGAAAAATATATATATATATATTTTTGCAGACAATAGACCCTGTCTTGTTTGAATTTTTTTTTTGAACAGAGTAGTGTAGATAGAAGAATGTCTGTCCAGTACAGCAAGGTGAACCTGGAACAACTGAGGAAGATCTGTGAGTGGAAGGGCATTCCTAATGAAAACCAAAATAAAAGGCAACTCACGGAGGCCCTTCTGGCAGCTGAGATGGAGGACGTGCCACCCCACTTAGAGCCACAGGTGGTGACATCAGAGATCAAGAGCCCAGAGGAGAAGGAGCCATCTACAGACCAAGAGCTTGAGCTGAGGAGGATGCAGATACAGGAGAAACTGCTTGAGAATGAGAAAAAAAGGTTTGAGATGGAGCAAAAAAGGTTCAAGATGGAAATGGAGGACCGACGGCAACAGAGAGAGAGGCTGAAGAACGACAGCACCAGGTGGAGAAACGATGACAACAGAAAGAGAGGTCCAAGAATGGCAGCGCCAGGTGGAGGTGGAAGAAAGGCAGTGCCAGGCTGAGGCGAAGGCTGACGAATGACAGCGCCAGAGGGAACATGAGCTGAAAAAGCTGATGCACCAACCAACAACAACCCCTGAGCAGGTAAGTGGTGGAGTGGGTTTTGAATCTCCAGGACTGGGGTACAAGCTAAATTCAAAATTAATTGCTGAGTTTAAGGGGGGGGGGGTGGATATGGACATGTTTTAAAATCATTTGAAAAGGTCTGTATCCAGGCCAATCTGCCCAAAGAGATCTGGAGCTTTCACCTGTCTCCACTACTTATTGGCAAGGGGAGGGAAGCATTGGGGCAGATGGACAATGTTGAAAGTAAAGATTTTGACAAGTTAAAAATTGCTTTATTGAAAAAATATGATCTGAACCCTGATGCACACAGAGCAAAGTTCCGGAAACTCCGAAAGGGGCCAGAAATGAGCTTTGAGGAGGTAGCCACAAAACAGCATCAATATTTAAAATGTTGGTGGGGGGGGGGTGAAAGCAGATTCTATTGAAGCTATTGAAGGGGTGGTATTGCTTGAACAGTTTTATTGGATTTGCTCACCTGACTTAAAGCTTTGGCTAGAGGACCAAGATCCTAAGTCTGCCAAAGAGGCTGCAGAGCTGGCAGATCACTGCTCCCAAGGGGAATGCAGTGGTGAAAGGGAAAAGTGGGCATTTTGGGCAACCAAAAATCACGGCGCCTCTGAAAAAAGAAGGGAATCCCCAGGTGTCCAAAAGGGAGGTTGGGGACAAGAAACATGATGAATGCTGGTACTGTCACCAGAAAGGCCATCTATCTAGGCAGTGTCCTAAGAAAACCCAGAAAGTGAAAGGGCCTGTGCAGTCAGAGACAATATACTTGCCATATCTTCAAATAGCTCTGGTTTAGAATCTGTGTGTGTCCGGGCTACACCGAGACCAAGTACCAACTGGCAGGGTACCTGTCAGCCAGTACTTGGTATCGGAAATGCACAGGAACGCCCAGCTGCCAAACTGGAGTTATTTTAAAAGGGAACCCTGTATCAAGTCTATAGATGACCCTGGCTGCTCCCTGCCTGAAATGTCATCACGAGGACAGTCATGGGTGCTTGTGGGCACACTGGGGAGGGCACTTCATCCTAAAATGCCGGGGCAGGGAGGGTACAGGATCAACTAGATACAATTTAAAATAATCACAGAGTAAGTTTACTTTTGATTTTTCCTACTGCATCTGCTAATCGGGTCCCACTTCACATGGAGGTGAGGCCCGACTGTATGTGGACGTTTCCCTTTAATTACATTGTAGAGTTACCTGACCAAAAACATACTCACAGGATGTATCATGTGAACATGATGAATCCATATTTTATTAGGGCTGACATGGTACTTGCGGTTTGCAGTCCTGGAGAGGACCTAGGTGGGGAAGACCCCCTTCTTGACTTGTTAGCCAAGAGCAAGCAGGCGTTATCTTTGGAGGCCATCATGCTGTCACCCCAGTTGATACCTGGACAGGCCCAAGAATTGAGAACTGTTTTGTGAGACTTTACCCCTTTATTTATGGCACAGGCTGGAAGGACACTGCTAGTGGTACATGACGTAGACACAGGGACCCAAGCACCCATACGTAGGACAGCTTACCGGGTGTCAGAGACAGTCCTCAAGGACATTAGAAGGGAGGTGGGAGAGATGCTGGATCTAGGGGTGATCCAGAAATCCCATAGCCCCTGGGCCTCACCTGTAGTCCTTGTACCAAAATTGGATGGGACTACATGGTTCTGCGTAGATTATTGTGGGCTTAACGCCATCACAAAATCTGATGCCCACCCAATGCCACGTACAGATGAACTGCTTGACAAACTGGGAGGGGTGATATACTTGACTACAGTAGACCTGACAAAGGGGTACTGGCAGGTGGAACTTATGGACAGGGCTACGGAAAGGTCAACATTCATCACCCCAATCGGCCTGTTCGCGTTCAAGGTCATGCCCTTTGGGATGAAGAATGCCCCTGCTACATTCCAGCAGTTAGTAAATCAGATGTTACAGGATACAGAGGACTTTGCAGTCACCTACCTGAACGATATTGCTATCTTCAGCAACAGCTGGGAGAAATACCTGATACACCTGAGGGAGGTGTTGGGGCCAAATACAGGCCACAGGTCTGACTATTAAGGCATAAAAGTGTCAGGTGGCCATGGCAGAGGTCGCTTATTTGGGACATGTGGTGGGGCGAGGCCAACTTCACCCAAACTAAGCAAAGGTAGAGGCTATTGCGTCATGGCCTACACCTGAAACCCAGGGACAAGTCAGGAGCTTTCTTGGGGCAGCAGGGTATTATAGAAAATTCATTCCCAACTACAGCTCCCCTGGCTGCTCCTTTATCTGGGTTGCTGACAAAGAATAAGCCTAGGAAGGTAAAATGGGATGCAGACTGTGAGCAGGCCTTCACACAGCTGAAAACCTCACTGTGTAGGGCCCCAGTGCTGGCTAGCCCAGACTACAACAGGCCATTTGTGGTACAGATGGATGCCTGAGATGTGAGAATGGGGACAATCCTCAGCCAAGTATCCAGTCAGGGGAGAGAGCACCCCATTGTATACTTCAGCAAGAAGCTGCTTCCACAGGAACAAGCCTATTCAACAGTAGAGAAGTAATGTCTTGCCTTAGTTTGGGCATTGAAAAAACTGGAACCATATCTGTATGGGAGGCATTTTAAGGTTCAAATGGACCACAACCCGTTAATATGGTTGGGCCAAATGGGAAGCTTTTTTTTTTTGTAAACTTTATTTATCAAATAAGCCAGTTACATCGGAACCAGCAAGTCCATAGTCAATGTACAGTACATAACATCCAGTAAAATCAGAGGAATCACAGTCAATTCTCATATCTCCACATTTGTATGTATTCTACACATCAATTCCAATTTAAATTACACAATATTAATAATATATTAATTCTATTGTTTGGGCATTTTGGATACAGAAAAGTATAGGGTTATTTCATTGGGTATTAGGTTACATACCGCAAGACCAGGACAGTGCCACCATTCAGGGGTGCATATGCTCCCCTAGACTTAGGCTGGCACCATCTTCCCTCCTCCCTATGCCTAGCAAGTCACAGACTTGGTAACCAGTCCTTCTCAAGAGCTTCCTCCAGGGGAGCCCACATGGACCTATACTGGTTCATTTGTTGCCTCACTGAGTATTGTGTGCTCCATTTTCATACAATGTAATAATGTTTGGGCCCACTGAGCTATTGGAGGACAGGTGTCTAGTCTCCAATGTAAAGCAATAACTCTCTTTCCCACTGCATATCCCAGTTTTTCCAAAGGGTGCAGTGCAGATTTACATCTGTATCCTCTAGGGAGTCCCAACAATATCTCAATAGGATCCGTACTTGGCTGGGCCTGCACATCTACCATTCTAGCTAGGATCACTGAGATTTCATGCCAAAATTTCTGGACCTTGGAACACTCCCAGACCATGTGATAAAAGGTTCCTACCTGTGATTTGCATTTTGGGCAGAGTTCTGATGCTGTGGGGTCTATCCTGTGTGTTAGGGATGGGTGAAGTAAGTTCTATACACATAGTTTAGATGAATAGCCCTTAGTCTGTTGCTAACAGAACACTTCATGCCCTCTTTAAAAATTATATCTCAATCCCCTCCTGTCAAGGTTTCTGGGTGAATGTCTGCCTCCCAAGCTTTTCTCTGGGGTCTGGTGAGGCTCCCAACAACAGTAAATAGATTCTGCTCAACAGTTTAGAGTTCTGTCTTGTCTGGTCTTCCCAAAATATTTCTTCCAAGGGGGAGCGTGCAAGGCCCAAATCCAAATCTCTCCCTCAAGTAAGCAGGTCCCTGATCCTGCAGTAGATAAAGAAGTGCATAGGCCTCAGGTTAAACTTTCTGAGGAGGTGAGGAAACTCCATCAACTCATCCTCCACATAAAGTTGGGAAAGAAGCCGCAGCCCCTTCCTGGACCATTCTCTCAGAATGGTTACCTCCTCTGTATGTATGTCAAAATGTGCTTTCAATGTATCTATTATTGTGGCCTCCGGTGATAAAGAGTTCCATCCCCCCATGATGTCTTGGTCTTTTTTCCAGACCGTAACCAGGGCCCTAGTTATTGGGTGTTTAACCAGGGGTGGAAATTTACTTTTAAGAGTAGGGACCAAAGTTGTGGAGTATAGTACTTCATCCCCCTCCTTGGACTCCAAATCCACCCACGCATTCCTGGACCTGGCCTCCAGGAACAGGTCTTCCACAAAAGCCAGCTGTGCCGCCATGCAGTAAAACTGCATATTAGGTAGGCCTAGTCCCCCACTCCTGATCATGGACCAGAGTGCCTCTTTTTTTATTCTGGGTCTTCTTCCCTGTCACAACAGGGAGGTAATCGCCCCCTCCATTGCTTTTATGTACGTTAGGGAAACCTGGGTGGGAATCGATTGGAATATATACAGACATTGGGGTAGGATGCACAGTTTAACTAGATTGACTCTACCCACCAATGTTAAGGGGAGACTCTGCCACCTCTGACAGTCGCTTTTCACTTTCTGTATTAGTGGTTTGTAATTAACCTCTGCTAATCTTGCCAGGCCGCTGATAAGCTTAATCCCCAAATATTTAAGTTCCTTAACTGGTTTAATTATACCTCCTCCAAACTTCACCGTGTCTGCATCCCTCCCCAGGGGCAACCACTCACACTTATTCCAATTGATTCTATGCCCTAAGATTGAGCCATATATTGAAAAGATCTGTGAGAGTGCCTGAAGGGCCTTTTCCGGATTTTTTAGGAATAAAAAGATGTCATCGGCAAATAATGATATTACATGATCTTGCCTTGTCAATTACACCCCTCTAGATCTTCATAGCTCCGAATGGCCACTGCCAAGGCTTCTGTAGTAAGAGCATATAAAAAGAGGGGAAGGGGACATCCCTGCCTGGTGCCTCTGGTGAGAGGAAAAGTCTGGGAAAGAGTTTCATTCATAAGAATCTGTGCCTTGGGTGAGACATATAGAGTCCCAATCCACGATCTAAGTTTAGGGCCCAAATTGAATGTCTGTAGAGCAGCAAATATAAATGACCATTCTACACGGTCAAAAACCTTTTCCGCGTCTAAGGCTAGAAGACCCTGGCCCCCCTCCCTTTGTCCCCCTGTCCAACGTTGTATAATATTAATGGCCTGCCGAAGATTGTGTTTGGCCCATCTCCCCTTCACAAAACCCCCCTGGTCAGGGTGTACCAAACCCGGAAGGACCCCCTCAAGGCATTTTGCCAGAATTTTTGCAATGATTTTATAGTCAGCATTTAATAGCAAGATATGTCTACAAGAGCCACAGTTCTGGGGGTCCTTCCCAGGCTTGGGGAGCACAGTTATAGTCGCCACACACTGGGAGGGGGGAAGGGCTCCCTCAGTCAACACCACCTGTACCATTTTATACATAAGGGGGCCCAAAACCCCCCAGAGGGACTTGTTGAACTCTGATAGGATTCCGTCAGGCTCGGGGGCCTTTCCACACTTAGATGACCATATCGCCTGGAGCAGTTCTGACATTTCAATTGGGGTGTCAAGACTATCTTGTTCTTTTTGAGACAAAAATGGGAGTGCCAGCTTGTCCAAAAACTTGGTCGGGGAGGAGTCTTTAGGGGCTTGAGTCGTATAGAGTTCCTCATAAAATGTACGGAACACCGAATTAATTTCTTGTGGAATGTTAGTATAAGTCCTGTTTCCTTTCCCTATCTCACATATATTTCTCTCCACTCTTTTTTTCTGGATTTGCCAAGCCAGGAACTTGCCTAACCTGTCTCCCTCAAAATATGAATGGGACTGTGTAACAAGCAGGTCTCTCTCTGTCCTACGGGATGTGATCTGGTTCAATTTTCCCTTCAGTTTTGTGAGGGTTGGGTTAGGTCCTGTCCCGCTCCGGGTCATTTTCTGTTTTTCTAAGTCCAAAATCTCCTGCTCTAATGCCTCCTCCTACTGTGCCTGCTTCCTTTTAACATGAGATGCATAGGCAATTTTCTTTCCACTTACAAATGCTTTCATAGCATCCCATAACATCTGAATGGAGGTTTCTCCATTGTCGTTTAATTGTATAAATTCTTTTGGTTTTAAAGACAGGGACTCAATAAAGAGTGAGTCATTTACTAGAGTGGAGTCCATTCTCCAATTTCTAACCTTAGGGGAGTCAGCAATATTCTGTATTGTTACTAGCAAGGGAGCATGGTCAGGAACCAGTATAGGACCATATGATGCCTCCTCCGCCCCCTTCATTAGAGAAGTTGAGCAGAGAAAATAGCCTATTCTACTATAAATTCTGTGGGCATGAGAGTAGAATGAGAATTCCCTGTCTTTTGGGTGCATATGTTTCCACACTTCTTTCAAGCCCCACTCCGATATCAGATTAGCCAGGGCCTTGTGGCATCTAGGGGCGGTTTTATTATGACTACCTGAGTGGTCAAGAGTGGGGTCTAAATAGGTGTTGAGGTCTCCTCCAACTATCAGTTGACCTCTGTATAATGCCAGCTCCACCGATAATGAAAGAATCGAAATTGGGGCCATACAGATTTATGAGTGTATAAGAAGCATTTTCCAAAACCACCTGCACGATCAACAATTTACCCTGATGGTCTATTTTGGTTGAAACAATCTTCACCCTAAGAGATGGCCTAAACCAAATGGCTACCCCTCTGGCCTTAGTTGTGAAGGGAGCTGCTAAGAGTTTCCCTCCCCATGAAGTGGCCAAGCGAGAGATTTCTTGTTGGGTCATATGAAGCTCTTGAAGAAAGACAATGTCCCCCTTTACTTTTTTAATATACGCCCACACCCTTTTCCTTTTAATATTACTTTTTAGCTCATTAACATTCCAAGCTAAAAACATAATCCTATTCATTGTAAAACAAATGTTTGAGGTTTAACCAACGTGTTCTCTCATATTGTATATTCTGGACAAAACTGGCTTCCGAATCACCAACTTTGTTGTTAAACATTACCGCATCTAAATTCCCCCCAAACCCAACTTTTTCAACTTTAACCCCCTAAAAACACTTTAGAACAATCCCCAACTTTATCTTCTTCTTACCCTCTTTAACATAAACCTCCTAAAGCCACCCCCTCCTCAGTACCCCCTTTCAGTCCCCCAACAACAAAAAAAACAACCACAACTTTCTGAGAAAGGAAGCTTCCCTTCTCTTCCCCCCTACTTCGGTGGGCATTCTGGACCCACCTATATTACCTTCCTATGTCTCGTGGATGGAGCTGGGCCAACCACCCCCTTTGTCTAATTCCTCAGTACAGTAAATTATTCATCCTTATTTGTTAGATGAATGGGGGGGGGAGAACAGATACAACGGATCCCTGAAATAAAAATAAATACTGTATGCAAAGGGTTGGGGGTGGGGATTCATCATATATTTTACTCTGAACATAGTAGCACCCCAAAATTGAACATATTAAGGTTGTCCATGGTGCAATCGACACCCTGAGAAGTGTCTCTCCAGCCACAGTTGGCCTCCACATGACTTTGGCATAATGGGTGAATACCTGAGGAATGCATTAGCAAATGGCCAGAAAGGAGGGGTGGAAGAACAATGGAGAAAAATCAGAACTGCTATCATGGAGGCAACATGCCTTTGTGTGAAACAAATAAAGAAAACAAAGCAGAATAAAAAAACACTATGGCTCTCAAAAGAGGTGTCAGGGAAGGTTAAGGAGAAAAAGGCTGATTCAAAAAGTATAAGAAATCACAGACGGAGCACGACAGGGAACTGTATCAATTAAAGCAGAAAGAAGTGGGGAAGGCAGTCAGAAAAGCAAAGGCCCAAACCGGGAAGATAGCCAACTCAGTTAAGAAGGGGATAAAACCTTTTATAGGTACATTAGGGAGCATAGAAAGGTTAAGGGAGGGATAGTGAAGATTAGTAAAGAGAGGGGAGGTGGGCAGGGGAGACAGTGAAAAGGCAGAGATACTGAATGAATACTTTTGCTCCAGTATTCACAAAGAAGAAGAGGAGGTTACCTAAACCAAACAGTAGAAGCACTCTGGATAGTGGGTTGACACCAGTCCATTTACAGAAGAAGAGTACTGAATAACTCCTAAAACTCAAGGTGGACAAAGCAATGAGCCTGACGGATTCACCCTAGAATCCTAAAGAGCTAAGGAGGACCTAGTGACACCACTAACCACACTTTTAACAAATCATGGGAAGATGGGGTGGTACCAAGAGGACTGGAGGAGGGCAGATGTGATTCCCCTTCACAAAAGTGGGAGCAAGGCAGAAGCAGGAAACTACAGACCTGTTAGTTTGACCTCAGTGGTGGGAAAATGATGGAATCACTTCTGAAAGAAAGAACTGTTGAGTACCTAGAGGCCAGCGGGCACAGGACCCAAAGCAGCATGGATTCACAGCAGGAAGGTCATGTCAGAGCCAGATCTAATCGATTTTTTGACTGGGTGACCAAAGTAATAGACCAGGAAGGGGCTGTGGATATGGCCTACCTAGACTTTAGAAGGCATTTGACACAGTCCCAGACAAAGATTAATAATCAAGTTAGCCAGCCTGGGAGTGGGTCCCAGGGTGGTAGCCTGGGTAGCAAACTGGCTGCACAACAGGACACAGAAGGTAATAGTGAATGGAACACATTCTGAAGAAAGGGGGGTTACCAGTGGAGTACCTCAGGGCTCAGTACTGGGTCCAGTCCTCTTTAACGTCTTTATAGGTGACATTGCAGAGGGTCTGGAAGGAAAGGTATGCCTCTTTGCGAATGACACTAAGATTTGTAACAGAGTTGATACACAAGGGGGGTAGAAAGGATGAGAAGGGACTTGGCAAGGTTGGAGGAATGGTCAGACATATGGCAACTTAGATTTAATGCAAAGAAGTGCAAAGTAATGCACCTGGGAAATAAAAATCCAGGAGAAGAGTACACAATAGCAGGGGAGGTACTATCGACAACAATAATGGAAAGGGATCTGGGTGTAGTCATATCAGATGACCTAAAGGTGGGTAAGCAATGTGAGAAGTCAGTAAGGAGAGCCAGGGGGATACTGGGATGCATAGGGAGGGGCATCACAAGTAGAAAAAGGAAGTGGTTATCCCTCTGTACAGACAGTTGGTGAGACCCCATCTGGAGTACTGCGTGCAGTTTTGGAGACCTCATCTACGCAAGGACATAGACAGGATGGAAGCAGTCCAGAGGAGGGCAACTAAAATGGTGCAGGGTCTACATCAGAAACCATATGAAGAGAGACAGAGAGCTTAGTATGTATACCCTTGATGAAAGGAGGGACAGGGGGACACGATAGAAACTTTTAAGTACTTCAAAGGAATCAACAAAGTCCAGGAGGGTAGCATCTTTCAGAAAAAGAGATGTGTAAGAACAAGGGGGCACAATTTAAAGTTAGAGGAGGGACGGCTCAGGGGTAATGTGAGGAAATTCTTTTTCATGGAGAGTGGTGGACGCATGGAACCGCCTTCCTGGAGAGGTTGTGGGGTCTAAAACAGTGGGGGAATTCAAACATGCATGGGACAGACATAAGGCAATTATAGTGGGGGGTTGCAGGAAGTAGGCTGTTGGTTAACTAGAATCTGCAGCTTATCCAATAGGTAGGGAAATGGGCAGACTGGGTGGGCCAAGTGGTCCTTCTCTGCCATCAAAGTCCATGTTTCTATGTTTCTGTGTCTCATAGATTTGTCTCAATTGCTCAATCGTAAGCATTGCCTATGTTCGCTTCAGGGTATACATTTTCCTCCCCTCCTCATTGCATCAAGCATACATCACTGACAGGTTGGAGACGCATCCTCCCATGACCCCCTCCCTTTTCAAAATCCAAATATGCCAAAAAACTAAATATAGCTCATATAAGACTGTTCTCTAGGGTCTCCCAAGCAAAAAGTAAAGGGAATAGAGAGCCTATCACACGTTCCTGCAACCCAACTGGTATTTCAAGACCCCACCTTAAGTCTCCACAAGCAAATATTCATCTTGCAGCAAGGTGCCTGCAAGGTTTCAAGTTTAGTATATTGTCAACCTGATAAACCAAGCATTTCTAATTAATATGTGTTAGGGTCCAAAATACATGTTGTGAGTCCTGTGTTCATAACCTGTAAACAGAAAATAAAGGTATATAACTACAAAAGGGCCTCTGTTTCTGCTTGAGGTCCACCTCACTGTAGATCTAGAAGGTTTCTCTAGATGAAAATCCATGAGAAGGGCCTCATAGCAGGGGGAGCAGGCTGCGGAAGGGAGGAGATGGGGCCCTGCCTTATAGGCCACATATGTGTTGCAGGCCTCCTTCAAGCATGCCCCCCCCCCCCAAGGCCAATCCTCCAATTCTTGTCCCCTGCCTTGCGGCCCCACATTTTAGTAATCATCTCATAGCACATTGCCTTTACAAACATAAAAATTACAGTGCATCCATCGAGGCATAACCAGCATACTAAATATGGAATATTAGGGTCCAGGGTAAATATTTTGAGTCATTTGTTCACAGCTTACTAAAACGACTGAATGAAATAGTGCTGCAAAACTACCATAGTTCCTTTTCGAAGTCCACCTCGCAGCAACTCCAAAAGACTTTTTGCTGGGAATTCATGAAAAGGGCCTTGTAATAGGGAGAGCAGGCCAGGGAGGGGAGGAGACAAGGTCTTGCCTTATAGGCCACTGAAGTGTTACAAGCCTCTGACAAGCATGCCCCCCCCCCCCAAAGCCTCCCCTCTATAGGGAATTTAGTTAAGCACAGTACCTGGAAAAGGTATCAAACGTCCCAATCATCTCCCCCTTAGTCTGGCCGTTCTACTCGCCTCCTCTCCTCTAATTCAACAAAGGCCATAGCTGCCTCGGGGTCTGAAAATGCACGCGGTTTATCACCCGGCTTATGAATAACCAATCTTGCCGGGTACACCAGGGCAAACGGCCACTCCAGTTCATGTAGCTTTCTCTTCACTGGCTGGAAGGCTTGCCGTTGCCCCTGCAGCAATCTGGAGAAATCTGGGAAGATACTGAGTCTCAAATTTTTAAACATGAGCACGCCCACTTTTTTTGCTGCCTCCAGCACAGCCTGCAGATCAGTATACCTCAGGAACTTCACTATGATGTGCCTAGGCCTTTGGTCAGGGGTCAGCTTGGGTCCCGGAGAGCGTTGCGCACGTTGCATCTCCAAGGATAGTTCATCAGGTAACTTTATATTTTGTCTTAACCATTTCTGTAGAAATTGTATTCAGTCAGCTTCTTCTGTTCCCTCTGGGACCCCCACCAGTCTAACATTACATCTTCTTTCTCTATTTTCATGATTGTCCAAAGCTTGCTTTAGAAACACTATATCTTTCTGGGCTTGCTGGAGATCAGATAAGATTTGCGAGATGCTGTCTTCTTGGTTCCCGGTGCAAGTCTCCAGCTTTTTGTATCCTGGACTCACGGTTTTTGACCGTTTTGGAAATGGTATTTATCGTTTGCTGTATCTGCGAGGACATATTATCGAAGCCTGCTTACATCTTCATTGTTAGAGCATACCTAAGCTCCTTAAGGAGCTTTTCCAGCATTTGGAAGGATGAATCTCCTTTTCCTCTCCTATTTTCCTCCGTGAGTTCTGGTTCCTTGTGCCCCGCTTTAGAATTAGCTCGAGTTGCCGTGTTTCAAGGCCTGGGTATTTCTGATTGTTTCCAGCACTTTTGAAAGAGTGTTTAGCTTGAGATTTAGATGTGTTTGCCATCCCAAAGGTCTATTACCAACAATTTTCCTATTTTTGGCGTTATTTGAGGCAGGATGTTAGAATAAAAAGGTGGATGGATGTGGAGCTCTTAAACTAAGCATCCATCACCGAACCCAGCTAGCCCCCCCCCCCAAATGGGAAACTTCTGAGATGGAGTATTGCCTTGCAGGCTTATGACATGGAGAGTTTGCATAGGACTGGAGCCAAAAACGGCAACGCAGACAGCCTATCTCACATACTGGAGCTATAAGAGAACTGAGAAGAACTGCCTCCAATAGGGGTGTATTCCCACCAGGTTCTGTTGTAGGAGGGAGGAATGTTGCATCGTAGGCCTAGATCCATTTATGTGGGTTCATATTGTATATGATGTCATGTACTTTGGAGTTGGGACATTGACTCTTTAAAAGGCTTTAGGATGAACTTACAAAAATAGCCTTAGTTGTTCTAATGGCTAGGGTGGATCTGGTACATTTCAAGATAAAGGAGACAGGTATATAGCCCAGGAAGGCATAACATATCCCACTGTGGCTTCCCATGACAGGGAAAGGTAATGTAGTGACCTAGGGGTCAAAGGTTAAGCCAAATGCATGGACTAGATGTCACTGGGGTTGACATGGAACCACAGTGACACCTACAGGGAAAGGTAAACCACTGTACCCCATCACACTGTGGATGGGGCTTGAGAGATGACCCGCCTGTATGTATGAGACACACATTTTGAACTCAGTACAGTTGATAAACATTTTAGCTGGGGGCCAGATTGCCTGTCCAGCTAACATATACTTGAAAACCAGAAGTATATGGGTGGGCCTGGAAAAATCTCTAGAACCAGACCTGAGTGTGTGGAAAGTTTGACTTATCACATTCTGAACAAAAAATTCTGATCTTTAAGTCAGAATATTGGAAACTAAGACTTTTCATCAAGGAGAGCATCTGAAGAGGACTTTTTAAAAAAGGACATTCAGAGGAACTGACTTGGAAAACAACCTTGCTACAAGATTGTTGCTTAAGGACTCATCTCCACAAGAACATTTAAAATCTTGTCTGAACTCTAACATCAAAACAAGGTGTAGTTTAGAATACAGTATCTAGTGTTTTCTGTAAACCATCCAGTTTTACATTTGTTATTGTCTACATTTCAAAGTTCTTCCAAACTGTAGACTTTTCTGTATTGCTTTTACGCTCAAGTAAACTTTTATGATTTTCTTATCAGCTCTGCCTGGGGGTCTGATTGTGTGATTTAACATTTTAATAGAAGGGTTTTGAAAAGACTGTGTGCCTTGACAAGATAGAACCACTCGGCTATCATATAAAAACTACTTAGGCAAGACATAGCCATTGGCTGTGGTGGGATTCAAATACTGAAAGCAGTGCAGAGTCATGGGACCTCAAAACTACAGAATCCACCCTCCCACTGGGAAAAGGAAGATTTGGTGGTAAGTCTTCCTGAAACCCTTACTTCTGCTCGCGAGTTCTTGAATAGGGGGATCCTCTCCGCAAACAGGAGGTCCTACCGGGCTGCCTGAGGTTTGGGGGCCAGGGGCGCATGACATATAGTATCCTTATTTTACATGTATGTATGTAGCTGTGGAAGCACAGGGACCTCTGGCCCCTGTGCTTGAGTCATAGCACAAGTCACCAAATTGTCACCATATCCAAGTTCTTTCCCTGCCTCATGTTCCCAGTGCAGAAACTTTTTCAATCTCCACCAAAAACGTAACTCTGCTCAAGCGCAACACCAATCCACAGTACAGGTGCAGAAACGCATTTTGGACAGGATTAGAAAAATAACAGCTGTAACATATATGAGGAGGTGTAATAGGAAGGCTATGTTGAAAATCTGGGATTAAAATATATAAAATTTCCAAAGTTACAAGTAGGCATAGCTAAATTGTGACAAATAGTCATAACTCTGCCATGTTTAATAATTTTCACCCCAAATTTTCAACATAGCCTTCTTATGACCTCACCACATGTACCCACTACAGAAAATGTTCAAATCCCTGCCAAAATGTAATTCTGCTCAACTGCAATGCCATTCTGCACCACAAGTACGAAAACATTTTACGAACATATGAAATTGCCAGCATAAACAGGCCTCCCTGTTTGAGTCTGCTCGAGTGTGCAGCTAGCACCTCATCTCGCAGTTGCCCCTCCTGCCACCCTGTTCCCAGTATCCCTTCCCCTTCCCCTGTCCCAACCCCTCTTGAAACTGCCCACCATCTTAAAGGACAATATGTCGTCTGGTAAGGTGTTCCACTTGTCCACCACTCTTCCAGTGAAAAAATGTCTTCTCAGCTCCCTCCTGAATCTTCCCCCATCCAGTCTCAGTCCATGCCCACTCATGTCCCTCCCTCTTCTCATCTGGAAAATCCCTTCTGTGTTGGTCTTGTTTATCCCCTTCAGATACTTAAAGAGCCACCGACGCCTGAAGAAGAATTTTGGAAAATATAATATTTAGACACAAAGCGGCTTGTATTTCTCATTAGCTCTATATTTCATATCCCCATCATTTATTACTGAGGTCATATGCATGAAAACAGGATCTTTGTTCCTTGAGGGTTCATCAACTCCTTTTATATCTTCCAACCTGATGTCATAATACTCTGCTTGTGACGTCATAGTTATTCCCATGAAAACAGACTATGATGTCACAACAGAGCATTATAATTTCAAGTAGGAAATAAGCTACAGAGGCAGATAAACTCTGAGGGATAAAATATTGTTTTTTGTGGGAATCTCTTCAGTAATAAGTAATGGAGGGGAGAAATCTGTAAAATATATATACATGTATATGAGATACAAGCTGAATTGTGTCTAAATATTATGTTTTCCAAAGTTTTTCCAAAGGTGTCAGCTGCTTTTGAAAGGTCTCGGTCATATTCCCCCATCCCTCCTCTCCTCCAGTGAATACATATTCAGCTCTCCGAGCCTGTCCTCATAGGGCTTGCTCTCTAATCCCTGGATCATCTTTGTGGCTCTTCACTGCACCCGCTCCAACAATCTGATGTCCTTCTTCAGGAATGGGTGCCAGTACTGCACGTAGTACTCCAGATGGGGCCTAACCAATGACCTATACAGGGGCAGGATAACCTCCCTCCTTCTGGAAGAGACCCCTCTTGCAATACACCCCTGCATTTTGTTGGCTTTTGTTGCCACCTTCCTGCACTGAGCAGAGTTGTTCATGCTCCCCATAATGATCACTCCTAGGTTCTCCTCTGTGGAGCTCCCCAACTGTACCCCATTCAAGTGATAAACCCTTCCTTGGTTCCTGGCTCTGAAGTGCAGAACCTTGCACTTCTTGGCATTGAACTCCAACTGCTATGTTTCCGCCCACTCCTGCAGCTTAGTCAGGTTCTCCTGCAATCCCTTCCACCCCTCTGCATCATTAACCACAGCTCCCATCTTGGTATTGTCTGCAAACAGACTGATCCTGCTCTGGATCCCGTGTGAGATATCTGCAATAAAAATCCCAAACAGCACCGGTCCCAGTACTGATCCCTGTGGTACCCCACTCGTCACCGCTCTCGGTGACAAGAGGTTCCTCCCCCACCACCACCCTTTGCTGCCTTCCCTTTACCCAGTTTATGATCCATTTCACCATTTTTGGACCCACCCCAACATATTCTAGTTTCTTCCCCAACCTCCCATGTGGCACTGAATCACAGGCCTTGCTGAAGTCTAAATACAGGACATCCACTGCATGGCCCTTGTCCAGTTCCCATATCACCCAGTCGTAGTACTCTACAAGGTTTGTCTGGCAGGATCTGCCCACTACAAACCCGTGATGTTGACCATCCTGGAGACCATTTTCCTCCAAGAAGCTCACTAGTCTCTCTTTTAGGATGGTCTCCATGAGCTTTCCCACGATCGATGTGAGGCTCACCGGCCTATAGTTTCCTGGTTCATCCTTTGGGTCACTTTTGTGGATGGGCACCACATGGGCCATTCTCCAGTCCTGTGGTACACATCCCGTGTCCAGGGAGGTATTGAACAGGTCGGTCAGTAGCCCCACCAGGACTTCTGCCAACTCCCTTAGTACCCTAGGGTGAATGCAATCAGGTCCAGGTGCTTTGTCCATCTTTAATGCTCTCAACCCATCTAGTACTGTGCTCTCTGTGATCCCTACATCTGTTGTCTCCCCACCCACCCCCCCACCCTTATGCCTGGGATTTTACCCCCCTTCTCCTGTGTGAATACAGAGCAGAAGTATTCATTCAGTGCCTCTGCCTGCTCTGCTCCTTTCTCCACCCACCCCCATACTTCTTAATCCTCACCAGATGATACTTGCTCCTTCTTCTCTTTCCAATGTAGTGGAAGAGGTATTTTTCTCAACTTTTGATTCCCTGCGCCAGTCTCAGCTCCCTGGATGCCTTGGTCACCCTGACCAGTCTGGTAAACTCCCTGGACTTTCCATGTACGTATCCTTATCTTCACCTCTCCCCAATTTCCTGTACTTTCAAAATACTGCCCTCTTGGCCCTCACCCCTTCCATAACCTCCTGTGTTAGCCAACTGGGTTTCTTTGCCCTTCCCTTCTTGCTTTTCTTCCTAATGCAAGACTTCATAGCTTCCGCCAGCCCTTCCTTTATGGTGTCCCATTTCTGGTCTGCATCCATGTGTGGTTGCATACCTGCCAGGTACCTGCCCAAAATTTCCCCATCTGCTTAAAGTCTGCCCCCCTGAACTCAATCACCCTTTAACCCATGCCCCCAGTTTCCCTCCCCATGTTGAGTGTGAACCACACCGAATAGTGGTCACTCCCAGCTAGTGGTTCCTCCACTTCCAGATTCCTTACAGCTTCCCTGTTATCCAGTACAAGGTCCAGAGTCCTTTCTAATCGAGTTGGCCCCTGGACCAGCTGTGTCAGGAAGCTGTCTTGAATTGCTTCTAACAGGACCCACTCCCTTGCACTCGTGGTGGATGGAGTGCCCCACTCCACCCCCGGTAGGCTGAAGTCCCCTACCACCACTGTGCTCCCCTTTCTGCAGACCTTCCTAATTTGTTTAGCTAATTCCCTATTCAGGTCACTCCCCTGAGCTGGTGGTCTGTATACCCCCCCAATCCTCACGGTCCTATTGTCAGAGGGAGACTCCCCCAGGAATGAAGCCCAGACTCAAATTTAGTGGGTGCTCGACTGGCAATAATTTATTCATTATTCACATCAACATCCATTTTATCACCCATCATTTTCTTTGTTACAAATTTACAATCACCATAATCAATCTCATAATCTCTGTGTATTCCCATACGGCATATTAACAAGTCCATTCAAGTCCATACATCCATATTGTAAACTGTCCTCAATGTCTCTGATTTCTTCCTTCACCCGCCATCACTCTTCTCAGGGGCTGGATGTGTGAAACCCGACACCCCTTTCCTCCAAATACTGCAGCCCTGTCCGAGTTCAGGTGCTGACAAAAACCGACCCTCAGTTTAATAAATTCTTCTTCTTCCCCCCCCCAAGTTCCTTCTGCTGCCTTCATGGCCGAGTGCACCTGACCCCGTGCCATGCCTACTCCCTCCCACCCCTTCCCCCATCTTAGCCCCTTTTTCTTCCCTTCATTTCCCCTTCCCTGCTGCCTCTCTCTGTTCTCATTCATACCAGTCTCCCCAAACTCTTGTTCTGTTGCCCTTTGATGGCAACCCTTATCCCTCCTTCCACGTGACCTGCACGGCCACTAAACCTTCTGTTGGCCTTTTACCACCAACCCTCCCTGCCTTCATCCAAACTGCCCTTATTCTTCTTGTCACCCTCTGCCAGTGACCCAGTACCCTTTGACTTCTGGCACTCCCTAGCCCCTTGCCATCCTCCATATACCTTCCCCGTTCTCTCATCCCTCCAACCCCTCTATCCACAAAAAAGGTTGCGTGGGTGGGTACAAATTCCAAATCCCAGCAAAAGAAAGGAAAACCTGGTCTTATGTCCCTTCTTATATCCCACAGGACCACTTCCCAGCCCCACCTAGGCTCCTCCCCTGACCAATCCCTCGTCTTTGCCCCACCTCTGTCGTATTACTCACCTGCTGACCTCATAACCCTTCCCCCTACCTTCTTCGCCTACCCGCCACCTTCTTCACCTCTATTCAGGCTAAACCCCCCTCCCCCCACCAGTCTATTCATACTGTCCTTTCCCAGGGAGTCCTCCTGACAATTTAGGTTGCCTTTTAGAGGCAACAGCATTCGTCAGAGGGAGACTCCCCCAGAAATGACGCCCAGCTCAAATTTAGTGGGTGCTTGACTGACAAGAATTTATTCATTATTCACATCAACATCCATTTTATCACCCATCATTTTCTTTGTTACAAACTAACAATCACCATAATCAATTTCATAATCTCTGTATTTCCATATGGCATATTAACAAGTCCATTCAAGTCCGTACATCCATATCATAAATTGTCCTCCATGTCTCTGATTTCCCCTTTCCAGCGCACTCTGACTTTATCTGGATCCTGCCCTAGTTTTCCACCTGGATGAATGGCAGCCCACTTCTCAGCCCAATATATGTACGAGTGCCCAATGATCCACACCTGTCTGGTCCGATTCTGCCCTGCAGGGAATAAAATCGACATATGTTACAACATCTTTCTTACATATCTCTTATAACAATTCAATCTCCATCTCCCTAGTTTGTTCAGTTCCTCCTCCGAACCCCCTTGTGCCGCCAACTCAGAAGCTGCACTGATTTTGAAAGAGTGCGATGAAAAATGTTTTGCGCCTTCCCCTAATGCGGCCATACCCTTCTTTAAAACCCCCATTACCTGGTAACATGTGACTGGCCTCCCATCCTCGTGCACAAAAAACTGTTTGCCCCCCTTCGGCCTTATCTCCTTGAAATCCCAAGAACCACCTTTCTACTATGATTTCCAGCCCCCAACCAACTGGTCCATTTTGATTGTTTCAACCAGATTAATATCCTCTGCCCCCATTGTATGTCATCCCCCACGGGCCTCCTTTGCCATCCTTGTTTCTGGCCACCACTTTGCCCACCCTAAAAGCTCCCTTTGCCACTAACATAAAAATGGCTTTAAATAGACATGCCTCATAATCTGATGTACATATCTGCCCCAAGACCATGATTAACCTCTGGAGTGCCTGCCCTGCCACTGGCTTCCTAGCATCACCTAGCCCTCCGTTCATCCTCTGCCAACCCATCATCATACGGTGCATCACATTAAATTTGTTTGTTTCAGCCCATCCCCTAACATTACATGCCCATCCAATCCCTACTAGTTGCACCCCCATTGTCCAGCTCGTTGTCCCTGCTTCCCTTTTCCGCACCATGTACTTCGCCATCTGGTCCTGTGTAACTGGCTCACTTACCTCGAACCCTTCCTGCTCCTGAAACTTCTGGAATGTACTCCACACCCCCTAGTATACCCTTAGCGTATTCCCAGACCAGGAGCTCCTATACAGCAGTCGGGCTCCTTCCAGCCAATTTCCCACACTTGATCTGTTACCTGTGTTCATTGTGCGGCTGCGTGTGGCACCACAGACCTGAACCTGTCCAACTGTAAATGGGAAAGACTGTCAGCTATGTCATTATTAATCCCTTTGATATGCTTAGCTTTAAATGACTGGTTCAATCTCAGCCCCATTAGCACCAGCTGCTGTAATACCCTGTTCACCGAATTCGTGTAACCTCCCTGCCTATTGATCACTTCCACCACTGCTTTGTTGTTGCACCAAAATATGATCTTGTTCCTAAGGTATTCCTTCCAAGTCAATACTGACACCCATATTGGGACTATTTCTAGAAATGTGATATCGCTCAGTATACCTCTCTTTCTCCATGTCATGGACCATACCTCTGAAATCCACTCCCCCCCGAAATAGGCCCCCATACCTACCGTGCCTGCAGCATCTGTATGCCAGATTGTAACTCCATTGTACCCCTCTAAGAACTGCACGCAAACCTCCAAATCCTGTCGTATTCTTCTTATGTCCACCCAATGATGTGGTAACCTTGTTTTCCCCATCGCCCTTGCCAGCCTCCTGGTAAAAGCCCTCCCTGGCGCTACTACATTACACGCAAAGTTGAGATGCCCCAACGGTTGTTGCACTGTCCCGAAAGGTACTCTCCTCCTGTCTCTGACTTCCCCCAACAACTCTTTCATCCTAGCTACCTTATCCTGTGGTAACCTAAAAAACTGCATCTCTGCATCCACCTCTATTCCCAGAAATTCCAACTTCTTCACTGGATCCTCAGTTTTCCCCTTGACTAAAGGGACCCCCATAATTCTACACATCTGTAAAGTCCTTAAGCATCACCTCTGCCCCCTCCTTGCTTTGCCCTATCAAAATAAAATCGTCCAAATAGTGCACCACTGTCTTATAACCATACCTCTTCCCAAATACCCATTGCATCCATGTGTTAAATGCTTCAAATTTAGTGCAGGCAGTGGAACAGCCCATCGGCATTGCCTTATCTAAATAATATTTCCCTTGGAAGCAAAATCCCAACAGGTCCCAATCCTCCCGCCTGACTGGTAGTAGCCAAAATGCTGACTCTATGTCAGTTTTCGTCAACCACGCCCCCTCAACTGCCTTAATCAGTACCACCGCCTGGTCTAATGTCGCATAAGACACTGTACAACACTGTTGGAAATCCAATCATTCACCGACGTACCCTCCGGATACGATAGGTGATGGATCAACCTAAATTCACTTGGTTGCTTCTTTGGTACAATCCCTAATGGAGAAACCCTGATTTTTTTTTTTTAAAGGCGGCCCCACAAATGGCCCTTCTATCCTCCCTGCCTTCAATTCCTTTTGGATTTTATCCACTATGTCCTCCTTTCCCTTTACAGAACCCAAATTCCTAGATCGCATCCCTTCCCTAACCCCTTGGTAGCCCAGACTAAAGCATCTTTCAAAACCTTCCCTCAGCATCCTTCCTGATTCTGAGTCTGAGTATACCTTTGCCCATTCCCTTACTATCCCAACTTTGACCAGCATCTTTGCCAGTTGGAAGCCATTGTCTCCCCACCACTGACTCCTGTATACCCTGTGCTGACATGCCCCCCACCCTTGGAAACTCCTCCCTCTACCTCCTTGGTATGCCCCTCTTGCCCCCCAAAGCCCCCGAAAGGGCTACCCAAAGGCACTCTGCACCCGTCCTGTCCCCAAACGATCTGCATCTGGACACTGGGTGATGCCCTGCACACTTTGAACAAACATGTCTAAACTTACAATTTGTCTAAGTGCACAAAGCCTTATTATATCCCTAGCATGTCTTTACCACTTGCACACCTCCCCCTTGCTTATATCCTTCCCCTGTACCCCCCTGTCCTGATGTCCTCACCCACAGCTCAGAGTGTGTGGAATGTCCCCTTACATCACCCCTCGCTGCCATCCTCTGCCTGAATGTCTCATCATACTTCAGCCACCCGTAACCTAGCTTCTCCTTGTATGCATCCTTTATAATGGTTGAGTAGGTGAGCAGTGGAATGGCTAATTCCGGTTTCTTCTCTAGCAAGATAGCACTAAATATGGTGAAACACACTTGCCATGTGTCAATGTTCTTCCCTTTATATGTGTTTTCCTCTACCTTCCTCCCCACTTTGGCTAATATCACTGCCATTTCCAATTTTCCCCCAGTTTCCTTCTGCTCGTACCGCTTCACTATCTCCTTGTCCACCAATGACAATACATCCACATACTCTCCTTTCCATATGGGGTACGTGATCACCAAGAGTCATACCTGGCACCCCGTCATTACCCACCCTAATATCCTTATTGCTTCCTCTGGTCTCTGTCCCCTCATCTGCTACCCCTTTTAACTCCTCCAATGCTTTTTCCATCTTCTCTATACCTTTTTCTCCCATATCCCCTAGCATGCCTGCCAAATATTCTGTCAAATCACCCTCTGGGGGCTGTTCACCCCCCTCACCATTCCTGCCCTCCAATTCCTCTGTTTCCAGCACAGGTTCTTGATCCACCACATCCTGCACCAGTGGTTTCCCTACTGGACTCTTCCCTGATCCCCCTGCAGGTGTCTTTCTCTTTCCTGTAGCTTCCTCTGCCTCCCTTCGCTGTGCCACCTTCCGTAGTTTGTTTACCTTGTCCATCAGGCCTTTTGCAAGAGACTTCTTCGATTTTTGCATGCACTGCTTCCTCCTCTGCCTCCTTTTTCTTCACCATCTCTGACATTTCGTTGACCTTTAACATCAGCTCCGCTGCCTGCTCCATCATTTGAGCACTTGTACTCTCTCTGTTGGCTGCTATCCTGCTAATAAGACTTGAAAAGAACAAACACATAACTTGTTAAAGTCCTGCCAATAAGAAGTTTTCATTTTGCCTTCTTTTTGCATGCTGCATCACCCGTTTCTGCGCACACAACCTGACGTATCCGATGGTCCTACACAAGCTCCTCACCAAGTCCAGACACCACTACCCATATATTCTTACCTTCTAGGCCCTACCTGTATAATCAACATAATCCCCCCCATTAGCACCATTCTGACCTTCATGAACCCAGGTGCCCCCCTGTCCCTTGCCGCTAAACTTTCCCCTGCTGGGCCCACTTAAAGTTCCAAAAGTAAATGTCCTCCCTGCGCTCACAAGTTAGCAGACGGGTGCAGGAATAACAGGTGGCAACCTGTAAAATTCAATATTCCAAGAAGGTTTTTTGCACTCCAGCCCTCGTCCAAAAAAGCAGCACCACTAGCCAATTTGAAAATTCCATTTAATCTTTTTATTTTTCTAAAAGATATAACACTTAGATAATAGCCAGTGTAGCTGCAATTTACAACACTTGGTGTGTCTAAAACCCCAGTTCTTCAGCGTTAGTCTTCCTCAAGGGGTATGGCTTATTCAAGGCTCTCATTCAGTATTTATAGGACACAGTCAGTGACATCACTCATTTCATTACACATTTTAGTCTTAGCATTGAAAGTGATAGTATCTAAATAAAGTGCTTACTACTTAACATATATACATTCTATCTCCCGCTATCAAATCCATTCACCCTTTCTAAAACAAATATACACAGTAATAAAAAGATTTTTTTATCCTTAAACAACAAATACCTGGACAGATTTGATCTAACTATAAATATTACAACATATTTAAATCTTTCTTGACCATAATTCTTAATTTTACATGTTAATAACAACTGTCTCCCTTGATATCTTTTTCAGTTAAGACAATATCACTTTGTGTTGTCGATCTCCCACGCAAGGTGGAGATCAGACAACATGCATTTTATATGTAAGATGCAATTATTTACTATATACAAAGTGCCATCGCTTAACATTAAATCAGACAAAACAGGTAGTAACATTAACCAGGCAATAAAACAGACAGATAGGGAGCTTTGTTTGATAGATTCTCTTTTCTATTGAAGTCAAAAAAACTTTCCAATCATACAATTGTGGGTTTTTCCTTTTTCTTTCACCTTAAAAGTAAAGGAGAGAAAAAAAAGGACATAAATCAATTTTCCTGTACATTTGTACATTCTTCATTCACAGGATCCTAAACTTGCATACAGTGTCCAGCCCAAATCCTGAAATTTTTACAGAGCTGAGAAGAGGAAAACTGGAGGGAAAAAGATAAATAAATTGAATAAAAAGATACAAGGAAAGAGGGAATTTATATATAAAGGGAACAATTAGGTAAAGCACATTACATAATTCCTAAAAAGGAGACAAGGAATGGGAAAGGAAGGGAAGAAAATGGGGGGAGGGAGGGAGGGGAAACTACTGATTCAAGAAATGAATCTGAGTTATAACATTTTGTCCCTAGAAACGTATCTGGATAGGAAACATGTCCCAAAAGGATTAAAAGTAATTAAACAGCCCTCAGTTGGTACAGAAAGTTTTAAAAGGAAAACTGCATGGCTCCAAATATCTGACACAGCTTCAGTCGCATACATGCGGCTTATTATAGAAAAATATATGGAAAAGTATTTGGATTTACAACAAGAGTTGAAACAAGTCAAGACTGAGATTGCAATTTACAAGAATTGCTCAGAATTCTCTCCATTAGATAAAAATCTTAAAAATAAGATACAGAAACATGAGAGAGAGATAATCATTAGAAAACAAAATAAGCTTCAAATGGACAATTGGGAATACGAAGAAGGGACTGCATTCATCCCAGTTAAAAAAGAAACTAATAGATCATGGAGCTGAGGAAGATCAAGAAATAGAGCTCCTAGGAAAAATGCAAGCACTTCCTCAAGACTTAATAAATCTGTGACTATAGATTTGACTAAAAATCAAAACCAGAGACCTTTTTTAGTGCAGACAGAAGGGAGTGGAGAAGGAGAAAAAATGGACCAGACGAGGAAAGAGAGGAGGTACAAAACACTTTGAAGAAAGCACTTTGGGCCCCCAAAAATCTGATTTACAAATAATTAACCTTTTGGAAGTAGTTTTAACCCCAATTCAGACTAAAGTATTAAAGAAAGGTCTGAATTTTGTTCCTGTACCCAAGATAAATGAATTTTCGATCTATATAGACCTTAACAAGCTATTAGAAAAATAAAATTGTGGTACTTCTTTTATTTAAAAGATCAAGAACAAGCAGGAGAAAGTGAAACTGAAATAATGGGGATTAATGTGATACAAACATCTATAGGAGAAGAGGAAGACCTGGATTTCCTAATTACAGCTATGGGAGGACCTATAGACACTAGTGCGAATGAGATGGTGGATACAAGTGACCTCAGAAATTTAATGGAATTGCTTGAAAGTAATCAGATGGAGGGGACACTGAAATGATGAGAACTGAGGACTTTGATAATGCAAGAAAATGGATGTTTCAGTGCAAGGCAGACTTTTGCCCGATAGTTTTAAATAATTCTATTTCTGCTTTTGAGAAGACAGTGCTGATACAGGTGAAGGAACTATTGGAGAAACCAGGAAAAAACGCTTGAAGAAACATGTCAAGATGAGAGGAGAAGGCAACAGAAGATTTGCGAAGGAATGAAGGACTGGTAATTAAAGCCTCAGACAAAGGTGGGAACATAGTTATTATGAAAAAGGTTAATTATCAACATATAGTAGAAACACTGATTTTTTTTTGGGGGGGTATTATTTTCTCTCTTCCAGAGCTCTGGCTACGACCCCCGCCCTCCGTTGTTCCCCCAGCGCCATCCCGGACATCAGACCCTCCCTTGTGCACCCCGACGACCTTTACTGTGGGGTGGGTGGGGAGCGACTCAACCCACCCCGGATCCATGCCAGGGAGGCGCCCTTCCAGGAATGGCACCGCAGGGGAACAACCGTGCTGCGGGCTCGCTTCGCTGTTTTCCTCCCGGCGGGTCATGGCGCTGCAATGACGCCGGGCGACTGCACGCGACGCCCTGTGCGTGCCCCAATCAAGCGCCTGCCACGACCTGCCCCCTGCTTGCAGCTTGTGCTGTCGACCCCCAGCCTCCGCTAGGTCAGGCAAGCCCTAGCCACCCAAATCCCCCTCCCGGAGATGGAGCACAGTCCTGGATATAATCCATCTCTCCCATGAACCCGGCAACCCTACCCATTCCGAACATGGGTCGCCGGCGTGGCGCGAGGTGTGGCGACCAGCGCCTCAACCCTCAGCGCCACCGGGCCGGCGAAACATTGATTTTTGATATTAATAACTATATACAAATACATGCAAACCCTACTTTTGCATATAGAAAAGAGCTGTTTTCTTTACTAAATAGCGCTCCGAGTTCCAGGGATATTAATGAGAAAGAGTATGAGTACTTATATTGTGAAAACCCGATTGTGCCCACCTTCTATGATCTTCCAAAAACACACAAAATTTAGAAGACCCCCCTGGGGAGACCTATTGTCTCTGGAATTGGGTCTCTGACAGAACATTTGAGTGAATTCATTGATTTATTTTTACAGTATAGTGTGACAAAACTGCCATCATTTCTTAAAGATACAGGTGATACCAGATCATATCTCGTGCCTGAAAATAAGCAGGTCTGTTGCCTAACGTACTTACCCAGTTACCAAAAGCTAATAATATCAAAATTTATTAACATGGAGTGGCAAACTGAATATAAATGGATTTGCATAGATGTTGAAGCACTGTATACATCGATTACACATGTGGATGGGCTCAGAGCTGCTAGATATTTTTTGGAAAGAGGTAAGGGAAACACCAATGCACCTACTGAGTTTTTGATAAAAGGTCTTGATTTTGTCCTCTCTCGTAATTACTTTGAGTTTAATGGTGAATTTTTCTTGCAGCAGTGTGGAACAGGGATGGGAGCCTCTATGGCTCCAGCATATACAAACCTTTTTATGGGTCTGTGGGAAGAGGAGATGTTGTGTAATTCTGTGACTAACCCCCACCACACTAAAATAGTGAGGTGGGGGAGGTTTATAGATGATTGTCTGTGTGTTTGGGAGGGTTCGTTGGAGACTGCTAACAGCTTTGTAAAATGGCTGAATGTGAACAATAGAAACTTGAGGTTTACCTCTAAGATTGATGAGACTCAAATAGATGTCTTAGATATTACACTGATTGGAGATAAAACAACAAAAAAGGCAATTACAAAGGGGTATAGGAAAAGAACTTCAATAAACTCCCTTTTGAAAAATGATAGTTCACATCCAGCAAAGCCGAAGCAATCTATACCCTATAGCCAACTTATAAGGATCAGAAGAAATTGTACAAGGGATGAAGACTTCCAAGAACAGGCAGAAGAACTAATTTTAAGGTTCAAGAAAAGGGGGTATCAAGAACAAACTTTGTATGATGCATTGGAGAGAGTGGAGGGGATTACACAGGGAGAGTTATTAAGGGTAGATAATGAGGAAATACGAAGGGAGGGAGGGAGGGGTGGGGATTCTAGTGGTGAGATGACCACATTCTCAACAGAATTTAATCATATTTCTGGACAGATAGGGAATATTGTCTGGAGGAATTGGCATATTCTCAGGAGTGATGACATTTTGAAAAAAATCTGTAAATACTGTCCCAAGGATAACATTCAGGAAAAGTCTGAGTTTAAAAGACAAACTGGTTCATAGCCAATTCAAACAGGAAGAAAGACCAGCAACCTGGTTGCCAGTTAAACCCCAAGGGTCCTATAAGTGTTTAAGGTGTAATGTATGTAAATATACGGTACCAACAAAGGATTTTATATCACCAGGCAATGGTGAAAAAGTAGTAATAAAGGAATTTATTTCGTGTAACACTTCCTTTGTGGTATATATCCTTTGGTGTGAATACAATCTTTGTTACATCGGTAAAACAATAAGACCACTCAAGGAACGTATACAGGAACATGTACGTTCAACAGCAAATCAACAAATAAATACCCCTGTAGGCAGACATTTCCTGAATGTACACAATTCAGATCCAAGGACATTAAGGTTTACTGGCTTGGGAATGGGTGAAAACCCCACAAAGGGGTGGTAATAGGAAAGAATTATTACTTCAGAGAGAGAGCTGTTGGATCTTTGGACTAAAGATAGTTAAACATGAAAGATTAGATGATAATTGGGACTTGAAACCCTTTCTAAGAGAAGGAAATATAATACTGATGTATTACATTATGTAATTAATTTTTGAGAACATTTTCTGTCCCCCTCCCCCTTCCATCCACTCCCCCCCTCCATTTTCTTCCTTTCCCATTCCTTTGTCTCCTTTTTAGAAATTATGTAATGTTCTTTACCTAATGTTTTCCCCTTTACATATACATTCCCTCTCTCCTTGTATCTTTTTATTCAATGTATTTATCTTTTTCCCTCCATTTTTCCTCTTCTCAGCTCTGTAAAAATTTCAGGATTTGGGCTGGACACTGTATGCAAGTTTAAGATCCTGTGAATGAAAAATGTACAACTGTACAGGAAAATTGATTTATGTCCTTTTTTCTTTCTTTTACTTTTAAGGTGAAAAAAAAAGAAGAAAAAAAACACAATTGTATCATTGAAAAGTTTGTTTGACTTCAATAGAAAAGAGAATCTATCGAACAAAGCTCCCTTTCTGTCTGTTTTATTGCCTGGTTAATATTACTCTCTGTTTTGTCTGATTTAATGTTAAGAGATAGCACGTTGTATATAGTAAATAATTGTATTTTACATATAAAATGGATGTTGTCTGATCCCCACCTTGTGTGGGGAATCGACAATACAAAGTGATATTGTCTTGACTGAAACAGATATCAAGAGAGACAGTTGTTATTAACATGTAAAATTAAAAATTATGTTCAAGAAAGATTTAAATATTTTGTGATATTTATAGTTAGATCAAATCTGTCCAGGTATTTCCTGTTTAGGGATAAAAACACTTTTTGTTACTATATATATTTGTTTTAGAAAGGGTGAATGGATTTGATAGTGAGAGATAGAATGTATATATGTTAAGTAATTTAGATACTATCACTTTAAATGCTAAGACTAATATGTGTAATGAAATGAGTGATGTCACTATGTCCTATAAATACTGAATAAGAGCCTTGAATAAGCCACACCCCTTGAGGAAGGCTAATGCCAAAGTGCTGGGGTTTTAGACACACCAAGTCTTGTAAATTGCAGCTGCACTGGCTATTATCTAAGTCAGGGGTTCTCAAATGGTGAGGCCAGCCTCCCTGGGGAGGCCCCAACCTGTTCCAGGGGAGGCTCAAGCAAGTATGAAAAAGTGCTGTATTTAAATTTTGGGTTTTATATATTTTGTATGAAGAGTAGAAGCAAACTGAAAGAGGATAATAACAGTAGGTGAATGTTATGTATTCATTTACTAATAGGTGACAATGGAAGGTGAATGAACCAAGGCTCATTTCAGGTGTACCCGGGGGAAGGGTAGGGAGTGAATACATTTCAAAAGGTAACTGCAAAACAATCAAGAAATATACAATTAGCAATAGTGCAAATAAATATGAATAAATTAATAATGAGTGGTGGTAATTGATCAATTTGTAAACTGATGGCAGAACAGCCCAAATACAAGGGTTGAGTATAGAAGTGCTAAGAGCAATAGCAGGAAGGAGCAAAGTTATCCCGAGAAGTTGCATAGGAGCAGGGAAGGAGGGGGAGAGACAAAGTATGTAGGAAGGTTATTTCATATAGAGAGGAAACAGAGAAACTAGTCTAACCCATGAAGGTACTGCAACAAGGGGTAACAATGGTTCAAGAATGAAAATAGCGGAGCAAGTAGGCTGGCCTGTGGGGGGGGCGGGGAGAGTTACAATAAGCTGAATAATAATATCTGTGTATTTTATTTATTTATTATTCAGATAACACCTTTGAGCACAGGAGCGCTTTTTCAAAAGCTCCAAGTCAGTATAAGACAAAGAACTGAATGTAAGCCAAGTACTCAAAGGGGTTTCAATTTATTCATGGTGTACAAAGTACACTGTGTTATTTTTCTTTGGGGAGGCCCAAGATTATCTCAATTTTTCAGGGAGGCTCAAAATCTTTTCCATGGATTTGGGGAGGCTCACTGTGACAAAGTCTGAGAACTATTGATCTAAGTGTTGTATCTTTTGGAAAAATAAAAAGATTAAATGGAATTTTCAAATTGGCTGGTGGTGCTGCTTTCTTGGACAAGGGCTGGAGTGCAAAAAACCTTCTTGGGCCCACTTAACCCCCCCCCCAAAAGGTTTGACTCTATAACTTTTTCTTTTGAAATGCCTTCCCTTGCCTTACCCCTGCCGTGTGTAACTCAAAATACCATCTTGCTTCCCACGTTGTCCATTCAGACTTGTGAACCTCTTTCATCCATTTCACTGATATAGCAAAGCAGCATGCCCCCAGTACTGCCCTGTTTAAAAATGTTTTCCCTGTTCAGTTTAAATCCTTGCTTTCATGCCTCCATGGCAACTTGTATCCCCAAAAAACTACGCGTAGTGTTTGCTTCATTTGCGCATGCACGGTGAAGCCATCAAACTCTTGAACAACCAAAATGGCACTGCTGCTGCACAATGCGTATGTGCATGTCCATTGACTCCATCTGCGCATGTGCAGTGGCACCAGTCTTTTGCCATCCTAATGGCGTTGCTGCCCCAGGAAAAAAAATGGCTGTAGCCTTCCTTCCTAAAGGCCCACCCATGTCCTTCCCCATCCGCATGTGCGGCCACAACCATCCCTCTTCTGGACGATGGATGCCTCTGATTTATCCATGGCCACCAGAATGTTCCTACCTGATCCATTGGCCTCTGTGGCTGCCACACTCTCTTAGCCTCAGTGGTAGGCCTCCACGGCGGGCCTCCTGCTCGCCTCTCGACTGTCACTCAGTTCGTCTGCTCGACCAACTTCAAAAGCGACTGCAGGACCTCTCTTTAAACTGCACGGTCTCTCCCGGAGCTGCGGTCGTGTTTGACTCCCCCCTCCCATCCACAGGATTTTCTGTTTATCAGCCAGACCTCCACCGACACTGCTGGACTGCTTTTCTTGTTGCCAAGCCACTAACACGCCGCCTGCAACTGGACTGGCGCTCTGGATCCCAGGTAAACTATCCATAATTTTGCATATTTACTTAATTTATATATTGTTTATACTCTGCTCTCAATTGTCTCCCAAACGATGAATCCCCAGCAAGAGAGCAACAACCCCCTTGTATCCCTGCACTCCTAGGGCCCATGCTGGCTAACCCACCCTCAGTAGGCCCACCCCATGTGGCCTACCCCCCATGCCTCCCTCCTGCTCCCAAACAAGAAATCTAGCCACCCACGCAACCAATCAGCCATCGAAGTACCTTTTTCCCTTTCTTCCACATATGTATTAACATTCTGAACAACTCTACTGACGATGCATTCCTAAACCTCTACCTACCACTTCTAGTGCATGCCCTCTACCTTACCTCTCCCAAATGCTCTCCAATACAAACATGTCAACCGATGTGCTGAGATCTTACAAATTCCAAATCCCAGCAAAAGAAGGGAGAACCTGGTCTTACGTCCTTTCTTATACCCCCAGGACCCCTTCCTAGCCCCTCAGCTCCTCCCCTGACCAATCCCCCCGTCTTTGCCACTTCCTCTGTCAAATTACTCACCTGCTGATCTCATACCCCTCCCTACCTTCTTCACCTCCTCTCCCCTTCTTCACCTGTATTCAGGTTAACCCCCCGCCAGTCTACTCATACTGTCCTTTCCCAGGGAGTCCCCCTGACAATTTAGGTTGCCTGTTAGAGGCAACTGCATTTCTTTGCATCTTGGAACTGCATCCATAGTGCTTCTGTCCTTACCTCCTCCCCTTCCTCCCCTTCGCACTTTATCCCCTCCCTTACATAGATCGCCACTCCCCCATTCCCCTTAGTTCTATCCTTTCTGAATAACCTGAACCCCGGGATCATCATATCCTAGTTCTGGTAGTGGGTGGCCCTGTAACTCCGCTGTTCTATTCCTTAGGCTTCTTGCATTCAGTGAGACCACCCTCTAGCCTGTCTCCTCCCTTTCCCTACCCCTATTCTCCCCCTTTTTATCCCTCCCTGTGCCACTTCCCCACTGCCTTTATCCATAACTAGGGGGGGCAAGCTCACTAGGCTCTGCTTTCTGGATCATTTTTCTATCGGAGGTCCCCTCGTCACCTCCCTCTCCTAGTTTAAATCCACCTTTGTTGAGCTATACCCCTCTATTCCCCATTTTAGTGCTCCCTTCCCCTCCCTGCTCAAATGTAACTGGTCCCCTGCATATAGGTCACTATTGCCCCAGGTCCTGCCCCAGTATGACACTAATCCATACTCCCTGGTAGGGTACCAATCCTTCAGCCACTCATTGAACTCCTCTATCCTTTTTTTCCTCACTGTACTCACACATGGTACTGAGAGTACCTCAGAGAATGCCAGCGATGCCCCCACCTCCTCAAACTACCTACCCAAATCATCGAACCTCACCTTTACCACCTCTACCCCTGCCAAGTCATTTGTACCAACATGCATCACTATGTGAGTCTTCCTCCCTTCCGTGTGCACTTGAGAAGTGCCTGCCCTGTCCACTGTCAACCCTGGAATAGCCTCGATCCAGATACGACTGTGCCTTTCTCCTCTTCCACCCCATCTGACCACTTTCAGTATAGAATCCCCCAGCACGAGTACCCCCCATCTTCTTGTCATGCACACCCTCCTCCTGTTTTTACTGTCCACATTCCCGGAGTCCACACTGCCCTGCTCCTTATTACCGCTATCTGCACCATTTGTGACTCCCACATCTTCCCCCATTTCTGCCTCTCCTCCCCTTCTTTTTTCCCAGCCTGACTCCTGGGCCTTCACTACTCTTCTCCCCCTCCCCCATGATCTCCGACACCTCCTTTACTACCTCTGATGCCAACACTGCAAACCTATTACTTGCTACCCCCGCAGTGGTGCCCATCTCCTCCTTCCCCCTACCCTGAGCCTTCCCTCCACTTACTGCCCCTCTGTTCTCCTTACCCCATCCCTCCTCCCTACATCCTCACGGGATTTAGCCCTGCTGTTCCTCCTTGGCTTCTCCCAGCTACTCCTCTCTGGGGTCCCTCCTGCCTCAGCCCCCCAACCTCTCCAGCTCCCTCCAGAGCCCCTGTACCTCCTCTTTCAGTCTGTTCAGCCTGTAGCAAATTGGACAACCCACCAGTTTCCATAGTATATTCATCCATACAGCCACCCCACAACCATTGCACCCCACTATCCTTCCTGTGCCTGCCACCCTCACTCCAAGGTGTCCCCCATTCCATCCACAATTCTGATGTCTCCAGCCACCCTTATTCCTGCCCCTCCACCCCCCAGTGCGATCCCCCCATAATGCCCCATTTTCCTTCCCTTCATTATTTACACTTAACTTAAACATACCCTCAATTTCTTATCACACAGTCTGTACAGCAATAGCTGGATATCATATGTGACCCTACTAGATTGCTTCTGAGTCTTTCTTTACCCTGTTGGTCCCTAGCTTGCTAGCTTAGTAACTCTAGTTAACACATTTATACATGACCTTGTCAGTTTCAACTTCAAACTTTCAACTTTAAATATGCAGTTACCCCTCCTTAACCCAAACTTGTCAGTTTGACTTTTAAACTTGCAACTTTAAAATATTTAAACCTTAAAATCCAACTAGTAAAAGCTTGAGTGTCTAAACTTTTCACCACCTATTAGCGTTAAGAGTTATCTCACATGGGAAGTTTGCAGCTCCTCCCTCACAGCCTTCAAGCCCAACCTGCAGTGACTTTACAGTATTTAAGAAGGGCTGGTGGGGAGTGGGGCCTTTTTTCAATCCATCTAGCCACAGTCCTCAGATAAGCCAACAACTGCTAAAGATTTAATCTAAATTCAAAAACCACCAGCAAAACTTACAAACCCCCCCAAAAAACTCAGATAAACAAACTCTAGCAGAGACTAACTCACTTCATATTCAAACTCCCCTCTAACCTCTCCCCACAGCAAGTAGTGGCCAGTTTTGGCCAGGATTTGAAAAATGGCAGCTGTCACATACATGAGGTGAGGTAATAACAAGGCTACGTTGAAAACATGGGGTGGAAATATTGAAAATTTCTAAACTTACGAGTGTGCATAGCAAGATTGCAAGGAATGGTCATAATGCAGTCATTTTTTTCAAATTCTGACCCTGGATGTTCAACATAGCCTTCTTATGGCCCCACCTGAAGAACAATATGACTGTTATTACACAAATCCCACCAGAAAGGTGATTTCGCCATCCGACTGCAAAATCACTTTTCTGACAGGAGTTGCCTAATGACAGTGATATTGTTCATGAGGTTGGGTTCCCAAAAGACCATGTTGAAAATTTGGGGTCAAAAGGACAAAAAACTTCTGAGTTATGTCAAAAAGTTGAACCCCAACCACTGAAATACACTGAAGCACATTTACCTTAGTTCATATTGCAGTTGCTGGTTCCAGCAGCAAGATGCGTCTTCAATTGGCAGAGCAGGTCTCAAACCTGAGACCTCCCTAGGTGAGTGTCGATCTGTGGGGATGTCATGGGGGGTGTGGGGAGGTGGGTGCACAGTGGGTGGTTGGGTCAGGGGTGCAGGACTGATCGGCAATGGACTTTTTTTTATCACCTCTATTTTTTCTGCACCTCTGTGGCACTACTGGCAGGGGCATCCAGCCGCTGGCCCCCACTGACCCGGAAAGCCACAGGCTCACTCACATGGTGGGGCTCCGATGCAGCAGCCCCAGCCTGTCAGAGGGTCTCCCCTTACCTCTCTGCATTGGGCTGGGCAGGACTCCCCAGTGCAATTTATTTATTTATTTAGTTTTTGTTGACCCGGTAAGGTGGCCATAGCAATGACTATTTTCAGGCATGACCCGGGAGTTTACAGAAACAAAACATTAGTTTAACAGAACATTAGTTTAACAAGGGCAGAAATAATCCTAAACAAAATAAAGCCTAGACAATAGTAATACAGTGTAAGCAGGAGAAAACAATAAATACAATTGATACAACAATAGTGTATAACATAGAATGATAAGAGAGCAAATACAATGAAGAGACATTTGGAGGCAAGATTCAGGAAGAAAAAAGGGGAGAGAAATTATAAGAACAAATACCATTATAATGACCATATTGGATTCCATGACAGTCCTCCAGGTTGGTGGGGAGCACGGCCATCAAGCTGCCATGGGTGTGCCCAGCCTTTTTCCTCCATGTTTTCCTGGAGCCGGCAGTGCAATGATGTACTGCGCGCGTATGCGGACATCTTGCTGTGCTCCGCCCCGCTTGGCACTGCAACTGTGCTGCCGCTCCAGCGCAACGTGCACACTGAACCCACCCCAGAGGGAGGAGAGCAGTCCTAGGACACCTGAGCCCACCTTCCCTGCCAACCTCGACGCCCGAGTCTGCTCCCCGAACACGGGTCGCCGCATGGGGCAAGGTGTGGCATCCAGCGCCTCAACCATCAGCTCCACTGGGCGGCTTGGAGTTTTTTTTTTTTTTTTATTAAACAGGGTAAAGTGTACCAAAAGACATTGAGAGATGTTTTTTTCCTTTCAGGGACCAAAAAATTAATATAAATGGGACCGTGGGGGGGGGGGAATACCACTGCCATGAATAATATTACAGGCACTGGAAGGGTAGAGGGCACCACTAGACACCAGGGAAAAAATTGGGACCTTTGTGACCCCCCCCCAAAATAACAGGTGGGGATAAAAGTAATGAAAAAAAAAAATATATATATACATACACACACACACACACACACACACACACACAAACATACACACAGGGTGGGGGGGTGCCACTAGACACCAGGTATTTTTCCCATTGTGGGGGTGGTCACCATATAAAAAACATAGGGGGAAAACAAGCCACCCCAAAAAGGATCCTTTTTCACTAGGCAGAATCCTCTTCCATCAATCCTTTTCTGTGCTGGTGGAAAAAGGATTCCATCTGGTGAAACAGGATCCTTTTTCTGACCAGGTGGCTATGGTTTTGATGACCAGATGGCCCAGGCAAAATTCTATTTCACCAGCCAATTTCCTTTTTTGCCATGATGAAAAAGGAATGGCAAAAAAGGAATTTAGCGAGTGGCGAAAAAGGCTTTAAATCCTTTAAAAAAATTTTCATGGAGGCATATGGACATTGGAAACCACAAAGCACAGCTCATTAACCCCCGATCAGCAAAATACATACTTTATTGTGTGTAACACACATCCCTGGGCACAGTTATGACAGTTTTTTTTGTGGCAAAATCAAAAAGCAAGATGACAGCTCACGAAAAAGGATTTTTTTCTGGTGAACAAAGACTGTCTTCTCAAGAACAAGGATCCTTGCTTGTCAGAGCATAAACCTTTTTCGTTCCAGGAATCTATCCTGAAAATTAAAAATCCCACTGAAAATAAATGGACCTTAAAAATGCTATAATTTTGGAACAAATTAATATTTTTTCACCAAATAAACGCCGACTTTTCTGTCACCCAAGCTCTTTCTACCATAAAACTTTCAGACCAAAATTCAACACTGTCTCTGCGAAGCGCAATGAGAAAAGAACTGCAAAACTCCGTAAATCCGACCTGAACGAAACCTGGCAAGTCAAGAGATCTACCCCAGTACACCATGCATGTAAACTTTCATGCAAATCTGTTGAACGGTGCAAAGTTATTAAAGTGCAAAATTTGAGGTTTAACATTAAAGTGCCTGCTCAACCCTAATATAGGGTGCTACCACACCTATACGTGTGTATATAAAAAATATGACTACAGCAAAGCAGAATAGAGAGGTGTCCGAAAGTAGGGAATTTTATCAAAAAGGACATCCCTCCTAGCATGCCAGATAAGATTCTTCTCCAGAAGCAAGGCTCCTGGGTGGGCCCCATTGAGAATGTTGGAGCCAACAGAAAAGGAAATTATGGTAAGTATCAAGAAATGTCTTCTTTCTGTAGCACTCCACATTGTCAATGGGTAATCATAACAGCTGGGTTCTAAGAAGCAGTACCCAAAGAAATCAGGAGGGGGGAGAATATTATCCCACATGCCAGAGGCAAGCACTAAGAATTACTTGCTAACTGCTGCCTGTAGCACTCTGTGACCAAAAGCTGCATCAGCAGAACTCTGAACATCTGATTTATAAGGTTTCATGAACATGTGGATGGAAGACCATGTAGCTGCCTTACATAGCTCTACAATCAAGGCTTTGCCTCTCTCCACCCAGGAAGTTGCCATAGCCCTAGTAGAGTGAGTCTTGATGAGAGCCAGATGCCTCTTCTTTTCTGTAACATAGGCCTTAGTGGCACAGGCCCACACCCACCTAGCTAGGGTGGTCTTAGAGGCTTTTTGACCCTGCTTGGCTGCTCTGAAAAGAATAAACAGACTATCTGACTTAAGGAACTCAGACGTCCGTTTAAAGTAGATCCTAACTGCCCGTCGCAAACCCAACTTGTGCAATTCCTTCTTGGGGTGAGAAGGTTGCAAACAGAAGGATGGGAGGCAAATTTCCTGGTTCACATGGAAGGCCATGGGCACCTTGGGAATGAAAGATGGAACTGTTCCGAGTACCACTTTGTCTTTATGCATAGTAAGGTATGGCTTCTCGTGAGACAAGGCCTGGAGTTCACTAATTCTCCTAGCTGAACACATAGCCACCAAGAAACACACCTTGTAGGACAACACATCCAGCGATATGGATGACAGGGGTTCAAAGGGCGCCTTATAGAGCGCATTCAGAACCCGACTAAGATCCCATGGAGGGACCGGGGATCAGAACATCAGATGACTCCTGCTAACCACGCATAAATAATGAATGACCTATTTGTACCTAGTGAGAAATCCAAGGACACTCCAAGAGTGGATACTTGGCCTCTCAGCGTACACAATGCTAACCCTTTCTCCATGCCTTCCTGTAAAAAAAAAAAAAAAATCCAAAATCTGTGAAACTGAGGCCTTTGAAGACTTAAAATCCTTCTCTCTGGCCCAAGATGAAAAGGTGGTCCATATCCAAACAAAAGCTGCTGATGTACAAGTCTTTCTGGCAGCCATCAAGGTTTCAGCTACTTTCTTGGAGAACCAAATTTTAGGAGCCTCCTCCTTTCAGGAGCCAGGCCATGAGCTGCATTACTCCTGGATATGGGTGGAGAATGGCACCTTGTAACAGAAGATCTCTTAGTACCAGAAGGTGGAAAGGTACTTGCTGAGCTACATTCACTAGATCGGAGAACCAAGGTCTTCTCAGCCACTCTGGAGCTATTAGGAGAAAGTTTCATCTTGAGTGTCTTATTTTTTAAGACCGTTGGAAGAAGAGGCAGTGGAGGAGACCCTACACTCCCAGAAACAAATAAAATTTGTACCTGCCTCTGACACCTTTTTTCTGTTTAAATGGTGACCATTAAAAATACTCTAACAAGACAAAAGTGGCTCCCAAGCCACACAAAGAATGAGGAAAAAAGGTAGGTTAGTCAATTTGAAAGCCACAGCTTAACAGGCATGATTTTAATTTAGTGGTGCTCCCTGGAACAGGCAGCCTAACCTGCTTGCAGAATTGTAGCCCCAAAAGAAGTACTGAAAATCTTGAGAGAAGATAAAAGTAGCACTGTCCCCTTGAAATGGCACAGCTAAACTTGGAGTTGCTGCTGCTTGGAATCCTCATGTGCCCAACATTCTGAAGCTGGGGCTGTGCCATTACCCTGGTAGGACTGCACTATACCCAGTTGTCATGATTACCCACTGACAATGTGGAGCGCTACAGAAACAGTACGTCTCCGTAAAACACACACACAATCTCTCATACTGCACTACAATGTCAGTCATTGATAACCCCTTCCCCCGGACACCAAAGCCACAAGACCCACTGAAGGCACATGGAAGGATGAGCCACCTGAGGCTTCCCAGGACAGAGCCACCCTCCAGGCCAAAACACTACAGCAGATGGTACAGTACATGCCTCCATAACACACACACAGTCTTGTACTGCCTTACAGAGTCAGTTATGAGTACCCCCCATGACACATACACACTCTCTCTTACTGCACTACACTGTCAGTCATAGGTAACCCCCTCTCCCAGGACACTGAAACACCAGAACCCACTGAAGGCACATGGGAAGATGAGCCACCCAAGAATGCCTACGACACTGCCCCACTCCACATCAAAACATTCAGTGGCAAACAGCACAGTACGTGCCTCCATAAAACGCACACTCTCATACTGTACTACAGTGCCAGTCATAAGTAACCACCCCAGACACTGAAGTACCAGGACCTGCTGAAGGCACATGGGAGAGTGAGCGACCCAAGAATGCCAAGAATACTGCCCCACTCCATGCCAAAACACTGGTAGAAGTACACAACTTCATAACACACACACACACACACTCTCTCTCTCTCTCTTACTGTACTACAGGGTCAATAATAAGTAACCCTCATACCTGGTACAGGCCTAGAACCCATGACCTTATCTCATAACAACAAGAATTCTCATTCAAACATCAGGGCTACCTACTTTACAATCACTAAAGTCCTGCTTCCACACAGTAGGCTAGAACACTGGGAGGTTGTGACTTGATCAATGTCACATAAGAGGTATTTATTATTCAGCTAAGAAAGTGGTTGAACCTAGGAATTCCTGAGTCACTGCTCTGACCACAAGATCACAAGTAAACACATGCACACCCTTCCTGAGCCCAGTACCGAACAAGTGAAATTGTTTCAACAAGTCCCCACCTGGTAAGCATAGCAGCAGAGAATGTTAATGACCATGGGCAACTGAAAGTTACTACCCAGCAGAGTCACATGGCAGGGAGTGACACGGCTCACAACTCAGCTGCAGGACAATAGCAGCAACTGTTCTTATTATCTGCGAACAGGAGTGGGGTGGGCAGAACTTCACCCCAGATTTCATCGGCTAAGTAGGAACACTGTTAAAGAAACACACACACAAAAAATATATCATAGAGGTGCAGTTGCACCCCTATATTTAAGGTTGTACAGGCACTTCAATTTTAACCCCCCACATTTGCACTTTAATAACTTTGCAACCATTCAATGGATTTGCATGAAATTTTGCATGAGTGGTCTTGTGGGGGAAGAGCTCCTGGTGTATCAAGTGTCATTCTAGTTGGATATGCACATTCCGAGATACAGATAGTGCAAAAAGTAAATTTTTTGGAATTTTTTTCCACTGGTTTGAATGGGTTTTCTGTCAACTTGGCTAGCGCCCAGACGGTTCTGAATTTTCACCTGAATTTCTGGGTAGAAAGGGGCTAGCACACAGATGTGCCTTTTTCTTGTTTGGTTAAAAAATATCAATCCATTAAAAAGTTATTTAATTTTGAATACTTGGTTCTGAGCATGCTCAGTGACCACTGAAATATAGCTGTATGAAATGAAAAAAGAATCTTTTCTTGTATGGGCCCAATCTTTTTTCATGAGGGGAAAAATCATGGTTTTGTTTGCCGCCATCTTGCTTTCTCTTTTCCCATAAAAATTCACATTTGAAAACCTGCAAAAATGACATTCTGGAGAGCAACCAACACATATAGCTTGCTTATCAGGACACTTAGCTGTATTATGCACTTAACTGTTGCAGAAATGTCCTTAAAATGTTGTTTAAGATTATAAATCTTGTTTTGTGACTCGTGATATGAAACAAGATTCCTGTTCCGTATGATGATTCATAAAAAAATATCTTTTGGGGAGCGCGTGCCGGCGCTTGACGGAAAATGGTCGCAAGTCAGTAAGCTCCGTGGTGATCCTGACCGTTATTGTAATTTCTGCCATCACTTAAATACTCAGATATTGATAAACGCTACCGGACTTTATCACTCAGTTATAAGAGTTGCCTCATGATCGTTTTTTATTTTAAACTTCCTTGCATATGTGTATATTTCTTTTTGTTCATACATCCGTCATGCCGAGTGAAAGGCCCCATACACCCCGCTCTCCTGGGCCAGTGCGGGGCAACAAGGACATCTTAAACAGCCCCAATGAGAATTTTGCCACCAAGGAGGATAATGAACAGCTGAAACTGGTCTAACAGATGTCATGCAATCCAGTGCTGCACTCTCAAAAAAATGTGGAGATGGGCACACATATTGGTATGAACAGTAAAAAAAAAAAAAATCACTAAGCTAACCTCATCTGTCTGTTATTTAGAGCAGGTAACACAATGTCAATCTGAGCAAATCTCTTTTCTAACCCAAAAAGTTGACGACCTTGCAAATAGGTGGCTCAGAAATAATATTAGAATATTGGGTGTCCCTGAGGGTGCTGAGGGAAGAAATGCTATGGCTTTCATTCAGGATTTTCTCTCTGATCTATTAAGTACTAAATGGCCCAAACCCCTTGACATTCAAAGAGCTCATAGAGCCCTGGGTCCCAAGCGACAGAACCAATGACCCAGACCCATCATTGTTTACTTCCTAAAATTCACTGACAAAAGAAGAAGTGATGCGGATTGCTAGGGAGAGAGAGGTATGTTGAAATGGAGAGGTGAGCGTATTCTTTTATTTCAAGACTTTTCTGCAGGGGTAGTGTCTAAAAGAATTCTATGAATTTAAACAGCATCTGAGAGACTTGGGCTTACAGTACCATTTTAAATTCCTGGCAATATTAATTATACAAGACTTGAGAGAGAATTTGATCAAATGCTCCTCAGTAAAAGAAGTATGGGGTTTTATTCAGGCCTACAAGGAATCTTACTCATCCAACTCTGCGGTATATTTACACAACTATTAGATTTCGAATGAAGCACGAGGGCCTCACAGATCAGAATCCTCGCGACCCAGTTCTTACACAGAATCTAGAAATTCCAGGTCTCAGGACCTGCTCCGAGCTAATGGGCTGAATAAACCTCCCTCCCCTGGCCTCTGTGAATCTGCAACCCCTCGCCTGTTCTCCGAGGCTGTCCGCAATGTGAGTTTTTCTGTTAAACCCCAAGAGATCCAAAGGAAAGCCAGGTCCTCGACTCATTCCTCTAACATCCCTAGACTCGCCAACTTGCAGAACAATCAAAAAAAATGATCTCACAGCAGGGAAAGCAATCACTCCTCGACCTGGAACTCGCCGGAATTGTCTGTGTACTAGGAAATGGACGTACAGTGCGCTGGTGTAACTAGATCATCTATTCCCCCACGATTCTACTTTTACAGGACACATGGGAATGAGTTAATAGCTACACCTGAGGATTTTTTTTGGGGGGGGGGAATCATAGATTTGGCGTCTTGTTAAAGATCTAATGATCTACCACAATCACCCTAAACTGCCAATTTCCACCCAGGTTCTATTTGCCGAAGGTTCGCTTACAGATCCTGTTAAAGCTTGTGTGGCTTAAAAACGCTAAAGGAGCTACAATCACTTTTATTTATGAACCATGCGGTCATTTTTTACAAAGCTTGATCTCAGGTATGGTTACTGTTCAAAAAGTTTAGTATTTCTCTGATTGTAATGAGAATGGACAGAGGCTTATTTTAACAAATGCTGAATAACTTCAAGCACTTAGATAGAAATGTGTACAATGTCTATCTAGCTTTAGTATGTTTCTGTTTGTGTGTGGGCCTAACTCAACCCCCCAGCCATGTCTGGTTCTATCAATATCTGTCTATGTACCTGAATTATCTGGCTTCCCTATGAAAGCTGTTGTCTATTAAATATGCACATGCTGCAAAGAAGGTACTTGTTTATAGGCTTATGATACCTCTGCTACTAAGATTGCTAAATAGGTAAATATTAATCTGTGAATGGTCTGAACATAGCATGCCAGCATAACAAGATATGTTTGGGTTGATGTATGCTCGGATTTGTTTACATGACCATTTTCTTGTGGTGTTAATGGGGCAGTCTTAATGCTGAAGTGTCATTATGGAGCCATAGACAGCATTACTTCTTCTTGCAGACCTAGTTAAGTAGGGCTCCAGATAACTCTGCAGGTGTTACAGTTAATGTGTTGTGGATTTTTTTTTTATTATTTCTTCCCTATTTCTTTTGATTTTTGTCTAAGTGCTTTACTTTTTCCTTTTTATTGATGACTGCTAGATTGCAACAATATTCAGCAAAAGTTATACTGCTGGTAGTCCCTCTCATTGCAATTTAATCTTTTTTTCTCTACTAAACTTATTAATGAAGAGCATCATCACCTGATACAAGTTCTTGGGAAGGATCACCTCTATTTACAGGCGAGATCAAAGACCTCTTTGATCCAACTGAGCCAGCTCTGTATTGGACAGTTGTTCGGTGGACTTATCTGGCCACGCAGTAGACTACACCCTACTGTTCCTGTGTAAATTGAACTTTTGTTAATGCTGTTAATCTGATTACTTTTTTTATTTACTAGACCTGTTCAGTTTCAGATTGACATTTATCTATTTATTCAGTTACAAGTTGTTATAAGCTGTGTCTTGCAACAGTGTTATACTGTAGGTAAAGTTTGTTCTTACCATTTCTATACTATATACTGAATAGTATTGTTCTATTTAATTATTTTTCTTTCTTTACAAGTTTTTTTTATTGTCATAAAATAAGTCTATTTTTAAGCATTTTACTTCATATATTCTAATACTTGACATTCTGCTGTTATTGTTACCCACACTAAGGGATTAAGTATACACTCATATAAAATTGTGTCATGGAATGTTAATGGCTTAGGGACCCCTATAAAAAGGAAAAAAATATTAACTTATCTTAAAAAAAGCAGCTGATATTGCTATGCTACAGGAAACCCATCTAGATGCTGCTGAATCGATTAAGCTCAACAGATCCTGGGTCGCCCAAGTTCAATTTAGTTCTTATAACTATAAAAAAAGAGGTACGGCTATCCTTATAAGAAAAGGGTTACATTTTGTTATAACTTCTCATATTGCCGATCCTGAAGGCAGATTTCAGATTTTGTTGGGTTTACTAGCTGGAACGCAGGTAGCATTATGTAACATTTATGCACTGAATTCAGGACAAACTTGAGTTTTTTGATTTTATTTCCAAAATACTTTCTAATTTACCTACCTACAATTTAATTTCGGGAGGTGATTTTAATGAAGTTATGGATCCTCTGTTAGATAGGAATCCTCCTAAACCTTCTTTAACATCCTCTAAGACATGTCAGGCTTTGCATAACTTCTTAAACTCCTTACCCCATCTGATATTTGGAGGTTGGTTCACCCCCAGGATAAAGATTTTACCTTTTTTTTTAACCGTCACTCTTCTTATAGTCGTTTAGATTTCTTTTGTGTGTCAGCTGATTTAGTCAACTCAATCCTGGATGCTGAAATTGATAATATCATCATTTCGGATCATGCCCCGATTTCCATTAATTTGGTTTTGGGTTTGGGATGACCAAAGGAGCTCAGATGGAGAATGAATACTTTCCTTTTACATGACAAGAAATTCTCTGACTGGCTTATTAAAGAAACAAATGAATATTTTTTAATAAATGACAATAGAGAGGTTAGCTGCTCCTGCCTCTGGGAAGCCTACAAAGCATTTATCAGGGGTAGAATCATTAGCTTCTCTGCTTCTCGGAAAAAAGAGAAGGCTAAATTGTTAGAGGCTAAGCAAATCAAACTCAAAAAATTTAAATGTCATGCATCTGCGATTGGCTTAATTGATAAATCTCTTTTATATGAAATTGCACTGGTCAAATATGATATTAACAAGATGCTTTCAGCACAGGCCAAATATGCATTGTTTCGAGTTAAACAATGATACTAGGAGTCAGGAGAAAAGGTGGGGAAATTACTTGTGTACCAACTTAAAAAGATGCAAGATCAAAATATCACCCCAGGTGTTCGAGACTCAACTGGGAAGGTGGTGAACAAAAGTATTGAAATAAACCAGGTGTTTAGAGATTTCTACTCAAACATCTATACCCAGAAACATGTCAACACTGAGAAAATATCTCATTTTCTTGCGGACATCAATGCCCCCAAGTTACCAGAAGACAGACAAAAACTGCTTAATAAATACTTATCCCTGGATGAAATTTCTCAGGCCATTGACTCTCTTCCCAAGAAGAAAACACCAAGTTTGGATGGGCTTCCAGGAGAATTCTATAAATTATTAAACCAAAAGTTAGCTAAACACTTGCTTAATATGTATTTAGAAGCATCCGATCAGAAATCTCTTCCAAAAACTCTTTCTCAGGCCCTGGTCACCCTTATTCATAAAAAGAATAAAGACCCCTTGCAATGTGATAGTTATCGCCCCATTTTTCTAATGAATTCTGACTATAAAATTTTGGCCAAACTACCAACTGCTAGAATTCAAATTATTATTTGTGAAATCATTGGGAGAGAGCAGGTTGGTTTTATTCATGGTAGATCAGAAGCTGACTGCATGAGAAGGGTAATAAATGTGCTGTGGCTGGCTAACAAATCTAGAGAACCCTACTTAGTTTTCTCTTTAGATCTATTCAAAGCATTTGATTCATTGTCTTGCGACTATATGTTTCTAGCTCAGCAACATTTCGGATGGGGCAGTAATTTCCAATCTTGGGTGTCATTATTAAATAAAAATTCTTCAGCTCAAATTCTCTCGAATGGAATAATATGTGGAACAATCCATTTGGCATGTGGAACCAGACAGGGATGTCTCTTACCTCTCTATTTTGGTATTGAACCCCTGATCAGAGTTATTGCAGATCATCCTGGAATATCTGGTTTTAAAGTAAATATACACATAAATATTTTGCTCTTGCAGATGATCTGCTGCCAACTCTTTCTAAACCCGTGCAGTCGTATAATGCTCTCAAACTTCTGCTCAGAGAATTCAGTTCCTTGTCAGGCCTTGAAGTTAACTGGGACAAATCTCAGGCTTTATGTCTGAATCTTGCACCCTTCATTCTAAAAAATCTTAAGAAAATCTTTGACAACAAATGCGTAAAAAAAAAAAAAAAAAAAATCAGATAACCTACTTAGGTTTACAAATAGCGATGAATTTGGACTCACTGATTGATATAAATTACCTTCCTCTATTCTATAACATTGAGCAGGACCTAAAAAGATGGGAGAAATCTTATACCTTTTCCAAAGTATACCTGTTTTACTACCTAAAAAAATTATGGATAAATTGAAATCTTTGATAAGAACCTTTTTTTTTTTTTATTTATTTTTCCCTCCGGTCACGGTCTGGGGGCCTCTCTCAGGCATCCTGCCTGATGTTCTCCGTCTGTGCCTCCTCTCTCCATTGTCGGTACCCCTAGCTTGACCCCTCTGGGGTGGGGCGGCCCCTCTTTGGGTGCTCCTAGAGACAGACCCCGACATGGAAGAGGACACAGATGAGGGAATCTAGAAGGCCAGGTAGGACAAACTCAGCATTTGGGATGGGGGCAGGTGCCGTCACCTACCCCTGCAGACCAGATTTTTCCATTTCCTTGTCGATCCCCAACTCCCCATCCCTTGCGTGGAGCACCTCGACGCACGGCAACCCTGCTGGCGACGACCACGCTTAGCTACACGTGTTGCACTGGAGACATGCAGTGCCCCTGGTCTCGCCAGGGGCCACTGGTACACCGAAGCAACCCTCCATCCCTTCTCAGGGAGGAGAGCACCATGAGGGCACACATCCTCAACCCTTCCCTTGCCGACCCCCGACCTTGCTCCTGAACCCGGGTCGCCAGCATGGCATCCAGCGCCTCAACCGGATAAGAACCTTTTTATGGGGTACTAAGCCTCCCAGACTGAGTCTGGGCAAACTCCAAGCTCCTTACGAACTGGGCAGCCTAGGTCATCCACACTGTGATTGGTACCAATGGGCTTTCATGTTTAAACAATCCTCTGCCCTCCTATTTCCAGAGTTCAAGTACACCCCACAACTCGTTTTATGGATGTTATTGGAATCTGAGCTAATAAAACCTAATAAGTTTACTGACTTCGTATACCTGCCATATTCCCATAGCTCTCAAGGGTAATCCCTGCTTATATAACACCTTTCGTGTTATTAAAAAGGTTAATAAATTAGTAAATCCTTCCTCGATACCACTGATATCGATGCCTCTTTGGTCTATTCCTTCTCTAACATGAAGTGGTGTACCTCTGTCCAATATTATTTGGTCACAAAAGGGCACCATTTGTATCAGGGATCTTTTACATAATAGATCTGATACACTTATGTCCTTCTCTGAACTTAAAGAGAAATTTGGCCTCCCATGGTTTCATTTTCATTACTATCTACAGTTAAGACGTACTCTAATAGACCTTCTTTCCAGGGCAAATCTTTCATTACCCAGCAATAAGGAGTGGGATCAACTGGTTAAAATAAGCCCACTTAGAAAGGGCACCAGTTTAATCTACAAATCTCTCACTTATTCTGCTAAACAGAAGTGGGAAGAGGAGTTGGGAATCGAACTTGATGACCAGGACTGGAGCTCCACCTGGGATTATGCATACCATGGTTGTAAGGACAGACAAGGTAAGCTCACTCAATACAAAGTTTTGCATCATTTTTATAGAACTCCTGTTAAACTTTTCGAAATGGGGTTCTCTTCAGATGCATGTTGCTGGAAATGTAACTCCCTCAATGCTAACATGTTACATATGTTGCGGGAATGCCCTAAACTCAAAAATTTCTGGCAGGAAGTAAAAGCGAAATGTGAAACCTCCCTTTCCATGGTTCTACCACACTCTTCACTTATATTTAATTTGGGAATTTTCACATTTAAGATAGACATTACCTATAATCAGAAGTTGTGGATTTCGATTGCCTCTACTTGTGCTAAAAGATTAATTCTTAAATACTGGAGAACCCCACATGTGCCTTCCCTAGCTGAATGGTTAAATAGGATGAACTACACTGCTAACAATGAAAGAATCTCGTATTTAATTTCTGATAGAGTAAATAAGTTTGTTGATATATGGGGACCTTTTCTCCAATTAAATTAATCCACAAGGCCTCTTTTAAATGTGTAGGTATAATTTGCCTAGGTCAGGTTATTCTTAAGGCATTAATCTACTGTTGATATGCTAAATCTTATTTATGTTTAAATTTAGAGTTATGGTTTTTAATTGTTAAGTTTTAATCCCTTTCATTTCCTATTTGAACTGAGGAGTGAAACAAATTGTACTAATCTATTAGTTGAAATTTATGGTTATTGATTTAATTGATATAGTGCTGTCATATTTTATATGGTGCTAAAATTTTTAATTTTAATGTATTTTATTCTTTTAAAACAATCAAATAAATTATGAAAAAAAATATTTTTTTGTATGGGGAAGCAATGTATTTCAATGGGGTTTTCAACTTTGGTGCATAACTTTGTCATTTTTCAAGATTTTCACACCAGATTTTCAATATAGCCTTTTTGACACCCCACCTCTTGAATAATGTTGGTGTCATTTCACAAATCCTGCCCAAAAGACAATTTTGTGGTTGGTTGGCAAAATCACCTTTCAGGCAGGATTTCAAAATTGTCACACTTGTTCACGAGGTGGGGTCTTAAAACGTATATGCTGAAAATTTGGGGTCAACATATGGCAAAGTTGTGCACATCTGTTGACATTCTGTTATGCTCGCTCATAACTTTCTTAAGTTTTCAATATTTTAACCCAAAATTATCAACATACCCATTTCTTTACACCAACTTATGAATGTGACACCTGTAAGTTTTCAAATCTTGCCCAAAATGTCTTTTCATGTCCCTGCCATGGAATTATGCTGTGGTGGCATGGAATGGCATTTTGGTGGGGGATTTGACAATTGTTACTACTGGGTTGACAAGGTGGGGTAACTGGAAGACTATGTTGACAATTTGGTTGCTGTTGTCCTACAAATGGAAGCACAGGGTCCTTCCCCATAAACATACATATGTGCATGTATGGAGGGGAGTGCAGGGCCCTCCCATCAGACAAATAAGGATATGATTACACTATCTCAAAAAGTACAGATGCATCGCAGCACAGGGCCCAGAGGGCCTTGTGTTCCAACAGGAAAATAAGGATACCATTATACTATCTCAAAAAGTAAGGAAATTCTTTGCAAAAAAACTGTGTTAATGCAGCATTTAGGGTTCAGGCTAAAATGACAAAAGGAAATGTGGCTCTAAGGTTTCAAACCCTAAAACCCCAATGCCACCCCTAAAGCAAATCAGAGGTGGAGTATTTCTAGGGGCTGTCAACCCTAAAGCTCACCCTATTCTATACACTCCAGAAATATACACATTTAATGGGGTGAGCTTTAGGGTTGACAACCCCTAGGAAGACACTGTTCCTGATTTGCTTTAGGGCGTGGCATTGGAGTTTTAGGATTGGAAACTCTAAAGCCACATTTCCCTACTATTGCCGCTTTAGCCTGAATCCTAAATATTACATTAATGCAGTTGTTTGCAAAGAATATACATATATTCAACCAGACATTGAACAAGCCAGAACCTTGTCCCCTCGGGCACCCCCCCTCCTGCGTCCATAGCTGCAGGAGCTGGCCCCCCACCCAGACACTGAACAAGGTATGCCCTCAGGAATCCAGCTCAGTGACTCTGCACCCACCAGTTCTTTCCTCCTTTAAATTTGGCGCCTTGCTCCTGGACCCCGCAGCAGCTCAATTTATAAAACCATCGTGCCTGGGTCCTAGCAATTTTTCTGTACTTTCCTGCAAGGCTAAACTGGGGACTAGTGTACTCATCTAATTTTGCCTGCTATTTTAGGTTAAAGACCTTATGTTTCACCTTTGATTTTTCTCCCCAAGGCTCATCTATCAGCAGGATCTATCTGTTTAAACTTTGGCACCATGGCCCAAACCCCATGGCTTAATCCGGAGTGCTCAGTAATTTCAGCACACTCTTGTGTGACTAGCCATTGCTGAATTTTGCATCTATTGTAATTTTAAGGGACTCCAAAGTTTATGTTTATTTAATTACATTATTTAATTCCTCCAAGGGCAATTGCTGCAGAGCAATGAACTTGACCCCCATAGCTATTCTTACTGGGAGAAGCTTTCTAATTTAAATCACCAATTCTTTTTTTTTTATATTTCTTTTTACCCCACCAAGCCACCCCATCAGGAGTCACCAATGAAGCCTGACCCTGCCATCTTACCTGGCTGGTCAGGTCTTCCATCCTGCCACGGACTGCCCCCCCGGGAAGGGTCGGGCAGGACACCGGTTACCTTCATGTCTCGAGGCAGCAGGTGGCACATCGGGACTAGGCTCGGTGCACCATGAGGATGATTTTCCCTTTTTCTGTATAGATGCATGCCCTGATGTCAAGGCATGAGCGCAGACATCCACAATGTCTACCGCCAAATGTTGCAGCCCCTGGAGCCGACTGGTCCGCATGCCTCTGCCTATGGCCAATCATACTCCTGAGGTGCAGACATGCTGTCAGGCCCCCAGCCTCCGCCATGGGTCAGCACACACCAGGTTAGATCCCGTCCCTCCCCCCAGAGAAGGTGAGCTGTCAGTGGACACTCCAGCCTTCCCCCCCAGCCGACAGAGTCCACTCCCAAACCCGGGTCACCGGCGTAGTGCGAGGTGTGGCATCCAGCGCCTCCGGGCCATTTAAATCACCTGTTCTTGCTTGCTCAAATTGCATCGCAAGACAGCTTAAGCCTCCTAGCTACCCAGGTGATTCCCTTTTATTTCAAGTAGTGAAGCGAGCTGCAGTTGATACCAGCCTGTAAATCCTGGATCTCCAAGGGCACTGGTTGTTTTTGACTTACCTTCTGGTGCTTCACTGCATGCTTTGTTTAGTGGAAGCTAGCCCCACGGTATTGTGACTTGTTCCTGCTCTGGGGACTTCCATTGAGCTGTCATTTCTTTCACGCTGCAGCCACGAACACTGTAAGCTCTGAGTGCCCTCAGCTCTAGCTGCCTGCAGCAGTTCCTTAGCCTGTTTCGAAAGTGTAGTGTTTTACATGCAATTTCATTCATGCATTAATTAATTAATCTGCACCTTTGCAACCGTGCTTGTCAACTGATCAATTTTTAAATGATTTTGCTCCTTAGCAACTGTGCTTTGGCAATTGATTGCTTTAAAAAAAAAAATAAGCCGGTAGTTTTCTTAAAGCTTTGTTTTGTTAAATTGTATACTGTTTGCTGTTTATGCCGGATTTCTTTATTCTCAATCTCCTACTCTCTTTTCCTGATCCTGGCTCACTTTTCCACCCTTTCTTCTGACCCGTTCCTCCTGCCCCTTCCCTTGACTTAACCTCCAACTTTGGCCTCCCTCACCTCCTCTACCAGCCCTGCCCATCTCTTGTGTCTCCTAGCTCTGCCTACTCCCATTTACCCCCCCAGCCCTAATCCTCTGCTTTTTTCCACAGCCAGAGCCTTATCCCCATGGTCACTCCCCCTCCTGCGTCTACAGCTGCAGGAGCTGGCCCCGCCACCCAGAAAATGAACAAAGGACTCCCTCAGGACTCCAGCTCAGTTAAACTGCACCTGCCCATTCTTTCCTCCCTTGTTTAAATTTGACGCCTTGTTCCTGGACTCCTCGGCTCAATTTATAAAACAATCATGCCTGGGTCCTAGCAATTTTTCTGTACTTTCCTACATGGCTAAACTGGGGACTAGTGTACTCATCTAATTTTGCCTACTGTTTTAGGTTAAAGATCTTGGCCCAGATATTCAAAAGGGTTGCGCCATGCGCAAGTCCAAAATGCGCCATTCTGCGATATTCAGCAGGATCAATTGACTGTCCGGTAGGGCTGCACGCCCATTGGTGCAGAGCTGTTAATGGGCGGCAGCCCATACCGCATATGACAGTCCAGATTTGTGACCGGACAGTCAGTCGGCGGGCGGCAGGCGGGTGGATGCTGTCGCCCGCCGGCTGCGGGGGGAGCGGGTGGAGGGGCTGGGTGGGTGGGGGACACTAGACACCAGGAGATGTTTGGGGGTTCTGCGAGACATTCTGCCCGCGATCGGGCTTTACGGTCCACTGGACCACCAGGGAGTTATTCGGGTTGGGGTTACATTCTGCCCGCGATCGGGCACTGGGGGTTTATGTAGGTTCTGCCCGCGATCGGGCTATGGGTGATGTGTGGGGGGCGACATGTACGGGTTCTGCCCGCGATCGGCTATGGGTGTGATGTGTGTGGGGGTCAGTAACTGTGATGCTCATGATTGGTTGCATTGTGCCGGGTCCCGACGGCTGCTGCCTGGCAGGGTAGCCAGAGCAAGTCCGGATTTGACCTACATGCAAATGGGGCTATAAAGAGATGCAAATGGCCCCTGCGCTCTTGCATAAATTATGGCCCCATTTGCATGTCACCTTTTGAATATCGGAAATTCAAGATGGCGAATGGTGCTTGGCCTCACAAGTTTAATGCTCAACTCTGGCAATTTGCAGTAGCGAAGTTCCACTGCGCTTACGCGCAACTGGGAGCCAAGTGAGATCAAAGCGTTGCTCAACAGCCAACCTTGAATATCACCCCGGCCACACCCCTGCGCAACTATTTTGAGCAGCGCAGGGGCTAGCGCCTCAGACTGGCGCAGTTTGAATATCTGGGCCCTTATGTTTACCTTTGATTTTTCTCCCCGAGGCTCATCTATCAGCAGGATCTATTTGTTTAAACTTTGGCACTATGCCCCAGACCCCACGACTTAATCCGCAGCGCCGTGTCTCAGTAATTTCAGCACACTCTTGTGTGACTAGCCATTGCTGAATTTTGACTCAGTATAATTTTGGGGGACTCCAAAGTTTATGATTATTTAATTCCTCCAAGGGCAATTGCTGCAGAGCAACAAACTTGACTCCCATAACTATTCTTACCAGGAGAAGCTTTCTGATTTAACTCATCTATTCTTGCTTGCTCAAATCGCATCACAAGACAATTTAAGCCTCCTAACTACCCGGGTGCTTCCCTGCTTTTATTTCAAGTAGTTAAGTGAGCTGCAGTTGAGACTAGCCTGTAAATCCTGGATATACATAAACACTGTCGGCAGATAAGGGCCTATCCAGTCTGCCCATTTGAGCTTGTAAGTTCCCTTTATGTTTTTCTAGAAGTCTGTTGCCCCTTACCCCTGATCTCCAGAATTCTCTTATGTCTATTCCATGCATTCTTATCTAAGAGCACTGGTTATTTTATGGCTCACCTTAACCCCTGCCCATGAACTAATAGCTTCCCAGTCATTTGGTGCTTCACTGCATGTTTTGTTTAGTGGAAGCAAGCCCCGTGGTATCGTGACTTGTTCCTGCTCTAGGGACTTTCACGGAGCTATTTCTTTCAGACTGTAGCCACAAACGCTATAAGCTCTCAATGCCCTCAGCTTTAGCTGCCTGCAGCAGTTCCTTAGTGTGTTTTCGGCTCACCCACCCCCACCACTCTATTAAATGCTCCACTGCCAACTGACTCCTCCCCACCTATGCCTTTCAACCAGTTGCTGACAATCCCTATTCACTACAACTTAAAGGACCAATGCAGGCAATCTGTTACATTCTTCTGAAAAGAACTGATACTCCTCTACTCTCAGGGCTGTCTTTAGTTGCAGCCTCCTTGTCTCAATACACTTGTTACCTCTTTTTTACCCTTCACCTGCCTGAAATCCTCCATCTCCTCTCCCCACTTCCTGTTTTATTCCCTTCTTTGTGACCCCTACTCATCTGTCTCCACTCTGTTGACATCTCTTATCTCTCCCTCGCTCCCATTTTTCCACTATCTCTTCTCACCTGCTCCTACTCCACCCCCCTCACCACTTCCTCCCTGCACACTGCTATCGCCACAGGGTATAAGGGCTTAATGAGACATCCGTAGCGGCCTTTCTCCTTATCCCTCCTACCCCCACCCCATTGTCTGCACCCCCTACTCACCACTTCATTTCATGTTACCATCACTAAGAAAACTAGGCCACCATGGTGCAAACGACTCAGATCCAAACTTCTGAAGTCCTAGATTTGCAGAATAGCCTTACTACTTCTACTTGTCGAGTAATATTCACCCCAACCCTGCCCCCCCATCACCATTAGAGCATGAAGACCTCGCACAGCCATATTACTACTGCCTCCATTAATATTCAAAGCTTCCTGCCTAAGGTTGATGACCAGCTTGTCTGGGTCAAACAACACACTCCTGAGGTTCTTGCCATTAATGAGACATGTCTCTCCCCAAATGATCCCTACTCTGCGATTACGCTCCCTGGCTTTGTTGTATTTAGACAAGACCGCCTCGGCAAGAAGGAGGGGGGGGGGATTGTTGTGCCATCTATCTCAAAGATGGCCTAAAAGGGCACACCCTCCCTCCTGTAAAATGATTCCTTGGACAGCAGGGCAAAACTCTTACTATCCTATCTATTTACATCCCCCCCCCCGATCTGCTGGTCTCTGGTTGTCGACTACCTTACCAACCAACCCTCTACACTCTGAGATAATAGCTGTTGGTGATTTTAACATCAGTTGGCTTGCCCAAGATTCTGAACGATGCAGAGATGCCCTCTCAGGCATCAGCCTCACCCAGGTGGTACCCTCTCCTACTAGGGTTAACCATCAGACTGGCAAAGGAACCCTTCTTGATCTCATTCTTACTACCGACCCAAGTAGAATCATCAGCACCTCTGTTCTTCCTGATTCATTAAGCGATCATTCGCCTGTCCTGTGCCACTGGGCTAATAAGTCCCCTAAACCCCAGCCCAAAGTCATACAACAGTGTCTACTCAATAAAAGCAAACTCCTACAATTTCAGTCCCACCTGGCCCACTGTGACTGGTCTCCCTTAGATACATTTGATAACACTGATGAAGCTTTCCACTACTTTATCTCACAATTTAACTCTACCTGTGATCTCTTTGCCCCATTTCGGAAATGTAAACTTTGTGGCACCTCACACCACTGGGTCACCCCCTCACTTCTTAGCTTGATGTCTCACAGGGACAATCTATGGCACTGAGCACAAGCCTCTAGTTCCCAGGATGATATGCAATGTTACCAGGCTGCCAGAAACTCATGCACCCGTGAGATATGGAAAGCCAAACAAACCTACTTCAAACAGCTTTCCTCCTCGTGGGGAAACAGATGTAATTTCTGGAACAACATAAAAGAGATCACACGCAAGCCCAATAAAATGTCCCCCTCAATGATTGTGGATAACAGCTCAACCCTTAAAGACCATAAGCAAATTGCTGATGCATTTAACTCAGCCTTCTCCGACCTTTCTAGTATACTCCCCCCGGACTTCTTCACTGTCCTGATAATCTTGTAAACACAGTGAACTCCACCCCCCCACCTAATACACCACCCTTTTACTTCAGGAGGGTCACCATTGCTGAGACCCAGCGTTATCTTCTCAAGGTCCTTGGCAAAGGGCGGTTTAGTGAGGACTCCCTTGACCTAAAACTCCTCCACCTCACTCTTGATAGTTCTTTTACCGCTCACTAAACTGTTTAACCTCTAACTCTTAGACAATTCCCCCACCAATGGAAAGCTGCCATTGTAACGCCAGTACATAAATGTGGCAATAGGTCTCTACTCTCCAACTACTGCCCCATATCAACCCCCCAATAACCTTAGAGCATATTGTGTCCGATCAAGTCTCCGAATATCTCAATCATTATGGTGACCAATGCTCCCAGCAACATGGCTTCCGCAAAGCACACAACACGACCACTGCCCTTCTTGAATACACCAACCATATCCATGAGGCTCTTGACCAGGGTCATTTATTCAGGTCTGTCCAAGGCGTTCAACATCGTCAATCACCAGCTCCTACTCCACTCCCTCCCTGTACTAGGACTCTTGCAAGGTGTCATTAGCTGGCTAGGCAGCTACTTCTAGGATTGAACGCAATGTGTCAAGATATCGGATACCCTCTGAACCATGTTCTGAGCACACAAAAGCTTGTGTCTGCTCAGAACATGGTTCAGAGTTTATCGAGTTGGTTCCTGTAGCACCCCAGTTCCGAGTGCACACTCTTTATGCAACATATTTGATACCCTCTTGCAACCTCCCAGTTCGCTCTGGGGTCCCTCAGGGCTCCGTTCTCGGCCCCTTACTTTTCAGTCTCTTTATCAGCAACCTCCCTAAAGCATGCAACAGCCACATGATCCTATACGCAGATGATGCAGTAATCTTCTCCCATGCCGAACTACTTCCGCTCACTGCTAACCTGCAAACAAATTTCTCCTTGGTCGAGACCTGGTTCCAGCAGCACAAATTATTAATGAACTATAAGAAAACAAAGTCTATATTGTTCTCTGGGACCCACAACAAGCATAGATCTGTCTCTCTTACTATCCTCAACAAACAAAATCTCCCACTTGACCAGGTTAGTGATTTCAAGTACCTCGGAGTAACTCTAGATAGTTCATTCACATACCAACTTCACATCAGCCATATCACTAAAGTCATTAATGCCAGGCTCGGGGTCTTATATCGGCACCACCATTACCTTACCACTGAGGCACTTCACATTGTGGTTACAAGCTCCATCCTGTCCTCCAAGGAGGCAGTATAGCGCAGTGGTTTAAGGCTCTGAGCTGCAAACTTGAAGACCTGGGTTTGAATCCCACAGCCCCTACCTGCATACTGTGTGACCCTGTGCAAGTCACTTAACTTCCTTGTGCATCCAGGTTGCACCTGGAATCAAGCTTCAGTGCTTTTTGTGCATCTCCTGGTTAAACAATTTCCCCTCACTGATTATGGGCTCACTATTTATGGCTCAGCCACTGACACCACCCTGAACTGCCTAAAGGTGATGCTCAATAACTGTGGTCAGCTTATTTTGGGAGCACATAAGTGAACCCATACTTGTGCGCTCTATGCCTATACTGGCTGGCTCCATCTTACAGACAGGGTCATGTATCATACCTGCCTCTTTGCTAAGATCAGCTTCACTCCCCCTTCCTCCCAGGTGCTTCTTCAGTGAGCCACTAGCCTGCGGCACACCCATTGTTCTTCCAAGCATCACATCCTTGTACCACTCTGCTGCATATCCTTAGCTCACTGCTCCTTCTTCTTCAGAGCCCACACCTGGCTTAACACCCTTCCCTCCCAAGGTTGCCTTGAAGCTTACACTAGGACTGTTCAAATTAAAGCTGTGCCAATATCTCACCTCTCGGAACAAATGCGACTGTGCTCACTAAGCTCTTGTGTCTCCCCCTTCCCTCATGACACCATTCTCCCTCTACTCTGCCCTCCTAGTCTAGCATCCCAGCCCCTCTTTGCCCTCCTTCTAACCTCCATTTCTTCTTGATGATCCTCCTCCCTCTCAGATCTACTGTCCTTCCCCCTCCTCCCTCTCTCCCCCCGTTTTTTTGTACCTTGTTTTCTCTCCCATCTTTTCCTTTGACAATGCCACTTCCTGGCAGCAATGTTAATATTTCACCCTATTAGCTCTGTTAGTCTCACACATTTTGGATCTATGTATGTTTACTGCCATGCTCCTCTTCATTTTTACTGTATGTTCAATTTTTTTGTAAATAAGCTTGTACTTTCTTGTTTTTTATATTCATCATGTGATGTGGAACCTTTGCAAACGAGTCACTGGCTCAAAAGTAATTGTAATCCAAGAAATAAATAAAATGTATAAGCAGCTAGAAACCGACAACTCGCAGGACCCCCAGTTGGTCCCTCCATGGCCCCGCATACCTGTAAATGACAAGGACTGCTTGACAAAGCTTGTAACAGCAAATTGCTGGGGTGTTTGGCTGGTGGCTAGCCCTTGAATTGACTGTGACTCATGTTTCTGGACCCCCCTGCACTGGACAGACTGCTGATGGAGACAGCACATAGGAAGAGGGCCAAAAACTGCCACCAACCATGGCTTTGCTAGCTCCCCCATGGAGGTGATCGCCATGATCTGCAATGTGCTTTTCCCATCCCCCCTGCACAGGAGTGGCAATCACCACCAACCGCGGCTTGCTCTTTGTGCCCCCACTTCTGTTAAGTAGAGATGTACGAAATTAGAAAATTTCATTCCGCTAAATATTTCACGCATTTAGTGAAATATTTCGCAGGTGCAAAACGTGAAATACCGTGGGCAAATTTTCACTGCAAAACACGAAATTTCACATATGGTGAAAAAGTTTGCAGAATGGCAGAATTTAACTAAATGTTTTGCATGGCGAAATTGCTGATTTCACAGCAATTTCACCAGCGAAATTTAATTTCACAACATCTCTAGTAGGGAACCAGAGACTGCGCAACTGAGTATTTGGGTGTCTTCAGAAGGAACCGACTGTTGGTTTGGGGGGAACCAACTGAGATGACCGCTGAGTCACCATTGCAGCCCTCCACTGACCTGAGATCACCACCAACTGCTTAAGCGGACTGACTTCACACCCTTCATGGCTTTGAAATTATGATATCATTGTTGATATGCTTATGCTCTTCTGGTCCTAGAACAGTGATAGAAGGCAGACGACCATGGAGGAGTTACTTTTTGCCATCTGGTTCAGCTGGGTGGCAGCAAGCAACTACATGCTGAGACAAGTGAGGGATGTAGCTAGGGGGTGGCTGGCAGGCAGTCAGTGAGGCTGAAATGCTAGGTACATGTTACTACCACAGTTATTGTGTGATGCATGAAAGTAGTCCTCACACATTAACTCCAGTAGTTAATAATGGGTAAAATGCCCCTTCATATTCTATGGACTTGTTTCTAGTAATTCCAAGAAGTCTGTCCTGACTACGTCAGGCAGCCTTACAAATGGAGTATGCTGCATTTAAAGCACTATTGAAATTTACAGTTGATAAGCCATATCTAGAAATCTATTCAAGACTGCTGAGAGAGGGAAAAAAAATGCCAGATTCTTTATATTCTTGACTTAGCTGAAACACTTCTGGCTATGACTGCATCAATTGCAAAGTGTGAAAGAGGTTTTTTCATTCAAAACCTCATAAAAATAAGGACACAGCTGGCTAATGACATACTCCAGTCTCTTCTGTAAATAGTGGTAGAGGGTCCTAGTATACATAATTGTGACCCTGATCCAGTAATCAACCACTGGCTGCTCTCTGGTCCTGGCACTCGACCTGTCCATGGCCATGCTGCTTGTGGATCTCCTCCTCTTCCATCATCCTCCTGTCCTAGTCCTACGCTTGATGATAATTTTTCCGAGTTCTAATTGTTCTATCTCATGTTTCTCTTCTTCCGACAGTTGACTCTGACAACCTGTATTAACAGAAACATAAAAATACATTATTTTTCCTGTTTTCTAATGTTCTGTATCTACCTAGTGTTAATAACCCTTAGGCTGCTGACAGAATTAGAACGTATAGGAATTTTGGACTGATATCAGTCCGCGGCTCAGCAAGTGTTACTAGTACAACCCCCACACCAAGTATTTTTTTGCTACATTAAGTCTTTGTAATTTCCCTTACAATATCCCCTTCTGACCATCGGACTACTGCTTGAAACTGGACTACCATTTTTGGTAAGGCCAATTATACTGGGACAAGTACTTTAATTTGAAATTTGTCAAGCCCTGGTTATTGCTCCAGGAACCAGATTGTGCTCTGCAAGAGAGAAAGACCTTCCCTCTTGGCCCTGGAATGGCGGAAGCAGTCTTGTAGGAACAATGGAGCAAGAACAGTGATCAGGGGGTTGGCAGGCTGCCCAGCTAGGGAAGCCCAATGTGAGACATCTGGCTACAAGATAAAAATGTAAACTGAACAAAAAGAATATCCAGCCTCCTCCACTAGGATCCACTGGCAGCCTCCACTGCTCTGTAAGTGTCCTATGCTTTTGTGTAATCAAAAACCCAGGCCTCCCACGGCATGTGCTAGTCCCACGGCCACCCCCTCCCTAATACAGTATTACTTATTTCCTGCTCTCCACTACTGTACTGTTCTGCCACACATAAGTTTAAAAATACATGCCAGCAGTGTGGCAGGAGACAACAGGGCGATTTTAAAAAATCCCCCCTCCCTAGCTCCTCTACCCCTAGTTACCAAGGTGCACTTTTTAACAACTTTGACTCCCTCCAGATATCTGATTTTGGGGGTTGGGGGGGGGCAACATTAGGAAATGTTTTGGCGAGTTCCCTAACCTACAGTATGCCTTTCCCACAGCAGCTCAGAATTAGCTGACTGTATAAGAGCATGGCACATGTGCCCTTGATGAAGGTGGAGGAGCAGTCTGCATCTTCAATGATGTAGACTGCCCTTACTCCACTACTTCCCAGTCCACACACACACACACACACACACACACACACACACACACACAGAGCACACTCATGTAATTATAAGACTGTATACAATGCTATGGGGAAGGTGCATTGGGGGTTGAAGGGTGCCAACTAGGATTTTGTCTAACATTGCCCCTCAACCAAATCACTGCATGAGTCGGGGGGACAACTTGTTAAAAATGGTCCTTTGAGTCAGAAGAGTCAGGTCAGAGAGGGGGAATCATTTCACAACACACTATTAGCTCCTGGCACAGTACCAGGAGTTTGGCATTTTTTTAAATATAGTGTATGGGAGAAGGCGGAAGTGTTGAAGAGAAGGGAACTAACTGGAATTGGGGCGGGGGTGCCACAGAACTCGACTAGCCTTATCCACATAGGAAGAGGCAGAAGAGTCAATTTTTTTCACATTTTTTTGTCCCGCTGAATATCTTTCTTTATCCCTGAATAAGGAAGACTACTCTGTACTCTGATCCAAGTACCGAATACCGTGTTTTCACTAAAGCAACACATTGTAATCAAGCCCACATATCTTATACTACAGTTGCATGTTCTCCTTCAAGCTAGACATGTAACCATTGTATCCTCAAAAATATGGCACAAAAACATTTAATTGTAGAACTTACTGTATTTTTTCACTCCCTTTTTAAAATTTCTATTTATTGAATTTTATATAAATTCCAACAACATACATTCTCTATGTGCTATATAACTACAGTATACACATATTACATTTTTCAATTCTCACAGAAGGTAATAGGGATACAATGTAATTTGCATTTTTATAAAACTCAACTGAGGTAGGATAATGTGACATGTGAAGGGGTATGCGAGTTCAACAATAATGAATGTTCAATTTTGTTAGACAAGCTACAGAAAATTAGCCAAGGAATAGTCACATCTGTAATAGCTCAACCATACAGCTCCAGGATTTCACTCGGCTACAGCCACGACTGCTCCAACGTTAAAATGTCAGCTGTTCCTCAATCCAGGCAGACTGCTTCGTGTTAAAAAAAAAAATGCTGGCTGCTCCAGGTGGCCTGCTCCTATGCCTTTTTCAGCAGTTACAGTAGTCAACAGCACAAGACCGGAAGTGCTGTTAGTCATTTTGCACCTCATGTTGCAAACATCCTGACCTACCTTACTGCTTAATTATGACATGCACACAACTTCGAAAATGTATTAACTGAGCTGAATGTATGCATATACCCAGCAATTGCCTACAAAAAAATAAACTGTAAGTTATTTTTTTAATCTTTGTTATTTGAAAACACTAAATCAGCCATCATTAATCCCCCAAAAATCTTGTATGCTTGTGGGGAACAGTGCTTTTCAGAAAAGAAGACAATATACAGTAAACCCACAAAAAAATCTGAAAAGCAAAAAAAGTAAGCCAAACACAATCCCCAAAAATACCTTTCATGGTCAGCACAGTTGTACTTTAAAAAGAGTACATTTCCTGGCTTATTCCAAATAGACCCTTGTTTCCACCAGAGTTCCTGGATATGTAAATGATGATCTTTAGGCCATGGTTTTTAGGAGGGAAGGGGTCATATTTTGGCTCTGTCAAGCCAACAACCCGATCCCACAAATCAGAGGACAGAATAGCAGCCTAGCTACTCAAACACGACTACAATATAGTGCTCCACCATACTGTGGATGTCAAACCCAGAAGTGGGCTCATTGAGATCCATGTCTTTAGCGGCATGCTTAGTTTATGTTTAAAGAGCTGCTGACACGTTCCGTCTTGTGGGGCAGGCAACTCATGTCCAGTAGCTGCCTGCCCCACGACCCAAAGTAGACATATTTTTAATTTTTCTGTCCAAGCAATAATTAGATTTTTAAATTTAAAAGAAGTACGATCGTACGTCCTTGTTTCTCCAAAGCTGACAAGCACCTGCTGCAGCCCTGCCCAGGGAACAGTGTGTTGATGACACAAAGTTGGGAAGGGGATACAGAGCTATAGATAGCATTATAGTGCTATTGGGGGCAGTGGCAACCTTTAGGTATATCTTCTGCTTAAGATAAGCAACTGTACATGTTAAAGGGACACTGTCAACCCTTTTTGCATCATATTATTTCTAGTTAAAAACCAACATAACCAAGACCCACCTAACTATTGGCAAAATATCCTTTTCAGTTACGACCCCTCAAAAATGGAATAGTCTCCTCTCTTGTATGTCCCTTACTCAATTTAAAAGATTATACACAGCAATATTCTTTCCACCTACCTTCTGTGACTGTAAATAACCACTACTATTATCTTCATGCCCCCCCCAGTACTCCCTCCCATTCTGTGTCTGTCCCCCCCCCCAACCTTCCTCCTCTTTCCCTCTACCCCATGTGGCTTTACAGAGCTTGTCAGTTTCAACTCTGCTTTGTAGAGCTACACTTTCTTAATTTCTCCTAGAAACATGTACTGAATGTTTAATATCCAAAGAACTGTGTGTATATACCTCACTGCCTTTACTAGACCTACTTGGTAGTCAAACTTGTGAAATATGTATAGCTCCTATGTTTTGTAATCCTTGTCCTTACCAATTATCGTTTGATATATAAGAATAGCCACAAGTTATATTTCTTTACATTTTAAGCTTTATTTTCTGTACACATGTGTAATTTGCTCCTCCACTGTATAACAATGTTTTCTTATGTAAGGAATGCTTATATTCTCCGGGTCGCCCCTGAAAAAGGGACAACTCTGTCTCAGTGGGCCTACCCGGTCAACAAAATTCAAATAAATAAGTAGACATTTTATGATTGCTTACCTTCTCTAAAATTCATCAATGTTGCTGTTTGTTTTATCAGATTCCTTTCTTAGCAGAACTGCAATGCATGCCAATGGTATAGTTGTAAACGACCTTGTTTTGTTTCAAAACCTTGAGCTACCCTTACTGTATACTACTTGAAAACTGGCCCCCCCCCAAAAAAAAAAAAAAAAACTACAGCCACTCATGATGCAATTGTCTACTCTCTTGCTTATGCATATTAGTGGCTGAACTGTGTTGGGGGTGTTCCCAAGTCCAGGAAAGATGCAGTGGGATTTGCCCAAGGAATGTAAACAAACATGTTTTGGTGTGGTAACACCAGTATGGTGGATAGTCTGTTTTTCACTATTTAAAAGAAAAAAATAATCAGAATCAAACTACCAGCTACATCAACAGTCTTACAGAATGTGAACAATCATAGGCTATGCTTTTTTAAACTAGGGATACTTTAAGCCCTTGGGGGTTGACTGTGTCCCTTTAAGGGGGTGGTAGATCACATGTACTGCACCCCTTAACGTGTACAGTTGCCTGTCTTAAAGGAACACAGTCAACCCTTTTTACATCAGATTATTTTTGGCTGAAAACCCACATTTTATGATTACCTTCTCTAAAATTCATTGATGTTACTGTTTGTTTTATCAGATTCCTTTCTTAGTAGAACTGGAATGCATGCTAATGGTATAGTTATACCCAAACTTGTTTTGTTTCAAATCCTTGATCTGCTCTTAACGCATACCAACGCATACTTCCTAAACATTACAAATGTCCCGAAACAGTGCTGCCACTCCTGATGCAGTAGTCTTCCTTCCTCCCACTGCATCATGAGTGGCAGGACTGCATTGTAGGTGTTCCTAAGTCCAGTAAATATCCAGTGGGAGCTAATCAAGAAATGTAAACAAACATGTTTTGGCGTGGCAACACCAGTATGGTGGGCAGTCTTTTTTTCACATTTAAAAAGGAAAAAAGGAATCAGAATCAAAGTATCATCTACACCAGCAGTCTCTACAGAATGTAACTAATAACGTATTTTTTTTTTTTTTAAACTAGGGACACTGAGGCCTAATGGGGATGACTTTAAGCAGAAGTTACATTTAAAGGCCACAATTCCCCTGCTAGACCACCCCCCTCCCCTGAGGAGACCGGAGGTCGCGAGGGCCTGCTCTGAAGCCCTCCCTGCCCGCAGAAGCCCCGAACCCAAGACACACCAGCGACCACCCCCCTCCCTTGAGGAGACCGGAGGTTGCGAGGGCCTGCTCTGAAGCCCTCCCTGCCCGCAGAAGCCCCGAACCCGAGACACACCAGAGACCACCCTCCCTGAGGAGACCGGAGGTCGCGAGGGCCTGCTCTGAAGCCCTCCCTGCCCGCAGAAGCCCCGAACCCGAGACACACCAGGTAATTTCTACCTTGATCCAGGCTGCTGCCACCATCATTGGCCATCTGGCGCCTTTTCTGAAACGGCCACAAGCTCCCCTGCTCAGCGCATGAATCCCAGCCAGAGTAGCACCTCGAGTTGCTGCCCAGGCTCAAACGGAGCAGAACTGTTACTTTTGTGCCTGATTTTGAAACTTTTAAATGAACCAGCTAAAACTATTTGCATTTGCCTGTAACTGTATTTAAAAGCTTAGAGTCACTGCAAGCCCAGGACCTGTGTTCTATCTGAAATCCCCCCCTGTGCAAATCTCACTGGGAACTGTTTGTTAATTTGTAAAGTGCATTTCCAGTTGTAACTGAAATACCCCCTGTGAAAAACTCATTTGGGGACTGTTTAACTTCTAAAGTGCATTTTCAGTGTGCAGAATTTCAGTTTGCCCTGCTAGTAATCACCTTCTTTTTTGAATCACAATAGTACCTGATAGCCCACAGCCCATTTGCTCTTCTCCCCACACCCACTACCAGCCCGCCCCCAGCAAGTTAATCTTTTGCCTGTGCTGCATATTTAATCCCCCCTCTCTCTTCCTTTTTTTTTTCTCCATTAGCTCCTTATATTGTTTTGCCACTAGAGGGAGCCTGATTAAGTTTGAGCAATTTGCTCCCAATACCTCACTTGTCACATTTTACTGTTCTCTAGTAGCTGTTTTCACTTGGTGATTTATATTAAAGGAGCCTCTGCTGTCTCTTTCCCTCTACCTCACCCTTTCTCTAGTCAAAATGTCCTCTCCTCCCTCCTAGCGCTACTCATGGGAATACTTTGCCTTCCTATCCTCTTTGAGCTTTACTGCTTGAACACATCAACAGCTTCTGCCAATACTTATACTCAGTTTGACTTCTACTACTCCAACATGCTTGCTACTGCTACTCCACTACCTCTACCCCCCTCTGCTCTCATCAGCAAGCGTATTTGCCCAATAGTCAGATACCTTCACCTTCATCTGAAGCCGCCACCCTACATCTCTATCAGGGCATATCTCATCACCCTGCTATGGTTACTAACCCTATCTCTTATACTATCCGGCGACATTGAGATCAACCCTGGTCCATCTCTGCGTCCCATCATAACCTTGCCCCCGCCACCACTCTCCTAAAACCGATGGACTAACTTTCGCCCACCTGAATGCTAGAAGCCTTATGGCCAACCTCCTGACCTCCAGGCTTGATCTATACTAACGTCTGCACATATCGCCATCACAGAAATCTGGCTTTAAGCCCACAGTGCTTGACTCTCAGTGCCAGTTTCCTGGATACAACATGCTTCAGACGACCGTCCTGGCACTAAAAGGAGGTGGCCTTGCCCTCTACTTCAAAACTCACCTAAACATTACCCTCTGCAGGACCCCTCCTACCAAACTGTGGAATCCTACACTCCCTACTGCTTCTTGGGTGAAAGAAACCCATATTTTTGTACTTATATCCCCCAAAAATGCTACACAAGGCATCACTGAACTCCTAGGGTTTCTGCCTTCAGTTACAGGCAAGAATGGCATTATCTGCCTTGGTGATTTTAACCTTGACTGGTCCGAGAAAAACTCAGCTAACCTATCCTCCTTAGCTAGCAAGGCAAATCTATCCCAGCTCATACATGAACCCACAAGGGTCTCCGATGGGGCAACTGTGCCACCCTCTCTGACTGGATACTTACTAACAGGACGGAATATGTTGCCTCAGCCGTGTGCTACCTGACACAATTAGTGACCACTATCCTATCTACTGTGTCTGGAACACTGTCATTCCTCCCTCCTGCTAAAACTGTAACATTTCCTAATCTCTCCGCCTAAGTCATGAGGACTTCTAACTGACCTTAACCAGGTTGACTGGTCCCTCTCACCAAACAGAGGACATTAACATAGCCACAGAATATTTCAACTCCGCCTCCCTCCTCTCTCTCAAAACCTTCACATCCGGTCACCACACGAGGATGGCAGGAAAGTAACCAAGTGGCTAACACGCCCCCTGCTTCAACTTCTCAAATCTAGGAACAAACTTTGGTCCAGGTGGAAGATCTCCCACCTCCGCAGACTTTGAAGACTATCGGCATTACGTAACAACTGCAAAAGACAAATTCGTATTGCCAAAAGCACCTCTACTATAGGAACCTACTAATAACATCCTCTACAACTCATGCAGGTACTGGTCCAAAATTAAGGACATTCTCGCAACCACAAGACACAGAATCCAGCTGACATGAACATTTAAGGTGTTCACTGCACCAACCATGACACCATTGCCAACGCCTTCAATGCCCTTTTTTCTTCTCCACCAGTTGCTACTCTAACTAGCCCTCAACCTGACTGTCCCTCTTCTCCTCCCTCGCCCCTCCCTTTCGTTCTGGCTCCAACCACATACCTTGAAGTTCGCAAGCTATTTAACTCCCTTCCGGCACGCGGGGGTCAAGGGCCTGAGGGCATCCATCCTTGCATACTTAAGCAGTATGCACCTTGGCTGACCAGACCTATCACCTGGCTTTTTAACCTCTCGATTCGTGCAGTCTACTGTCCCATCCACCTGGAAAACTGCCAGAACCATCCCTATACACAAAAGGGCGATGTCAAACTCATGTCCAACTACCGCCTCTATATCTCTTCTGCCCACCTCAGTAAGCTGCTTGAAAAATAGTCCACTGCCAGCTTGCTGCTCACCTTGACATGTTTAATCTTCAAACCCTGCACAACATGGTTTCTGCCCGGGTCACAGTACCACCTCTCTGCACTTACACAACTTACAAATGACATCAGAAATAATATGGACCGTGGCCTACTCACTGGGGCTGTCTTTATCGACCTGTCTAAAGCCTTCGACATGGTACACCATCCTCTCATGCTAAAGAAGCTCCAATCCATTGGAGCATCTGACCAAGCCCTCCTGGTTCCATAGCTATCTTGACAATCGGACTCAGGCGGTAGCATTTCACAAGGCCCTTCTCCCCTAAACATCTCCCGTGGAGTTCCTCAGGATCCACTCTTGGACCTCTACTCTTTTCCTCTTCCTAAATGATATTCCCACCATGTCCCGCATAGCTGCACCTTTTATGCATGAGATGACCTTGTTCTCTACTCTGGGTCAAAATCGGTTGCTGCCATCAACTCCACTCTCACTAATGACTTCCAATTCCTGCAGACCTGGCTCTCTAGCAACCACCAAGTCCTGAACCTAGAAAAACCTGTGCTATGCTATTCGGATCCTCTAAGAAACTGTCTGCCCTGTGAACAGGCTCGGTTCAATGCCTTGATGGCCCTCATCTCAAACACTGAGTCCTTCAAGTACCTTGGGGTCACTTTGATCCCACACTTGACCTGTCTCAACATGTCAATATGGTGTGCCGTGCCATCAATGCTAAAATTGGTGGAGCTTATCACAAGGCGCCACTCCTCACTCCTTCCGCTAGACTTTCTGTTGCGAGAGGTATCTCTTACCCCAGCTCCAATATGCTCTGCCCCTCCTCTTGCTGCAAACTCTGCTACACTCCACAAATGGGACACTGTCTACAACAACATCTGTAGATTCGCCTTAACTGCCCATGTCTTACCCATCATTGTCTCCTTTACGCTGGCTTAAACTGTCTGTCACCTAAGGATATTCGAGCCTACTCCTGGGCTGCTTTATCGACTCCTGTCTAGACCTCCTGCCCTGTCTATCTTGCCAACCTCCTGACTCCTGCCTCACACACCCATTCTCAGGTCTTCCTCTGTCCCCATGCTCTCCACTAGACCTTGCATGACAAAATGGGTGAACAGGCATTTGCCCATTTTGCTCCCAAATTCTGGAACTCACTCCCTTATGGTGAAAACGTCATCCTCCCATCGAGAATTAAACTCGCTGTTCACCCACCTCCTAGCTTCTGGTCAATGCAAATGCTCTTAATTTGCTTTGTCCCACTGCAGGCTGTCGGGTCTGACCCTGAGTACTACACTAATGTTCTCCCATGCAATTTGTCTAGGTGGCTATGAACCTTGATGTCTTTACTGTCCTCAGCTGTCTTATGGTTACCCTAATTGCTTTATTTTACATCCTTATTATGATCTATGTCTAAAATGTACCCTTATGTAACTATTACTGTACTACCCAATGTATATCTTGTTTTGCTCCTGTACACCTATATTATGTCTGTGCATTTCTGCATATTGTAACCAATGTCCTGTGCTCTCCCGGGTCGTGCCTGAAAATAGGCAGGTCTGTTGCCTAGTGCACTTACCCGGTTACCAAAAGCTAATAAATAAATAAATAAATAATGCCATCTACAGCTCTGTAGCCCCTGCCCTGCTATCATCAAAACGTGGTTTTCTGGGCGGGGCTACAACAGGCACTCAGCAGTTTCAGAGAAACAAAGAAGTGTGATCGTATTTCTATTGAGGTAAAAATCTATATAATGCTTGGACAAAAAAATAAAAAATAAAACTATGGCTATTTTGGGTCCTGGGGCAGGCAGCTACTGGACATGAGTTGCCTGCCCCAAAGGTGTCAGCTGCTCTGCAATATTTAAAACACTTCAAAATATGAACATGCTCACTTGGGGGATTTTTTCAGCAGACAGGACTCCTTTATATTGATCGACAGTGTGTTTTTTGGGGCGGATATATGGTTTGCAGGTAATAAAGATGAAATCAGCCCTGGAGTAGGCTATGCAGGGAAGGGAATTAATCTGTAGAGGATTCGTGGTGGGGCTGCTGGTCACAGGGATGTTAACTGGAGCAACTGGCTGTGCTGGGGGCTTCTGTGCTGGATGCAGGGGTATTTACTAGGCACAAGGATTGCTTTTAAGGGCTGCTGAGGCATACTGGCAACAGGTGTAGGCAGGATACCTTAATTTTTTTTATTTATTTGATGCTTCGGATTACAAATACCTTTGAACTAGTAGCTCATTTACAGAGACATACATGAAAGGAGCTTTGAAGACCCACCTTTTTAGGATAGCTTTTAGTGATTTACATTAGTTTTAATTTTATTGTATTTATTGTTTTATGAAACTGTACAGGCGCTTTGGTTTTAAGAAAAGCGCCTTTTAAAAATAAAGTTTGAATTGAATTGAATATACAGTGGTTACTAATACAGAACAGAACTACAACTTAAGCAATATTATTTCAGATATTAGCTAACAGCCTTGTCTAGAGGTAACAGCTACCAATACAGCAAGATCATATCGAGCATTTAGAAAAAGTCCAGGGTTAGGTGAGGTATAAGACAGGGAAGGTGGTGTAGGGGAGTGGATTAGTGGAGGGGCCTCAGAAGGGTGTAGGAAGGCCATAAAGGGGTGGGAGGGAGGGAACAGGTAAAGGCTATTGTAGGTTGGGGTAGGGGGTCATAGAGTGGGGCAGGGGAAGGAGTAGTGAGAGAGAGGGGCCATCAAGGTATTGTTCTGAGTGGGCCTATTCAGACCAGTCGAATATCATAGCTTGTGATAAGTAATGTCCGAGTTCTGTTATGAAATGGTCAACCTTAATATCATTTGATATTGTGTCAGGGAGGCAGTTTAGCCAAAGGCAAAGGATCTCTGTCCAAGGCTTGTCCTTCTATGTAGTACACGAAGGGCATTAATAGTCACACTCCTGGTATTGTGTGGGGAGGGCACTGGTTGTAGTAGTGACTGGAGCCCAGGGTGGGGGGGCAAGAAGTGCCTTCTTTCCTAGGAGGCAGATTTCAGATTTGATACCTTATCCTCTTTTTAAGGGGGAGCCACCCAGTTTGGGTGTAGAGACTGCAGGTGTGGGTGAACCTGTCTGTGCCAAGGATCAGTCTACAGGCTTTATTCAGGATCATCTTGACTCTGTTAAGCGAGGTGTCGGAGGTGGCAATGTTGACGGTTATCCCATAGTCAATGACAGATAGGATTGATCTGTAGACAGCAATGCCCATGGCTTCATGTGAGATGAGAGTTCCTGTGCCTATATAATATGCCAAGTTTTGCATTCACGATACTAATAATATGGTTGATGTGTTCGCTGCAGGTGAGGGAGTCATCGAGTGGGACTCAGCGAGGTATCTGAAGTCGTTTACTTGTTCCAGGGTATTGCCCTTCATGTGGGTTACTAGAAACTGGCTTGCTTTCCACTTAGTCTACCTGAGAACAGCATAGTTTTAGTTTTGAAACTGGCTTGCATAGTTTTAGTTTTTTGTAGTTGAGGAGTAGTTTATTGTTGTGGAACCACTCTTCCAACTTACTGAAACTATTTTGGAGCACTCTGGTAAGCATATCCAGATGATCGTTGTTTGCGAAGACTACTGCATCATCTGCATAGAGCAGAATATTCGTTGAGCAGGAGTCAGGGAGAGTATTGAGGAGCAGACTGAAGAGAAGGGGTCCCAATATGGATCCCTGGGGGACCCCAAGAGACACTCCTTTGCTTTCGGACAGGGCACCATTGATTTAACTTGCTGGGTTCTATCAGTGAGGTAGTTTCTGAACCACTTGATGGTATCTGGGGATAGATCGAGGTCCTGTAGTTTTGCTAGAAGTTGGTGGTTGACCAAGTCAAAAGCTTTTCTGAGGTCTATGTAGGTGGACCCCACCTGCTTTCCACTGTCCAAGGCTGAGTGGAGAAAGTGTGTGTACTCAAAGAATGTGGTGGAGGTGCTATATACTTTATGGAACCCGTGCTGCTGGGGACATTGTAGGTTGTATTTGTTTAGGTATTCTGTTAACTGGTCGGACGCAACTCTCTCCAGGGCTTTGGATAGGGGAGAGAGAGAATGAAGATAGATCTGTAATTTGAGTGCAGGGCTCAATCACCTTTTTATGCACTGGGGTAACTTCAGCCACTTTCCAGAGTTTGGGAAACTATCCAAGCATGAGGGACTTAAATAATTTTGTGATAGGCATTACCAGTTAATTCAGTGTGAGGGCTACCTTCTTCATGTCAATAGTATCACCTCCAACTCTTGTTTTGCCAAGTATGTGTTAAATACTTTTTGGTGTTCGGGACAGATATCCACTTAAAGTAAAGGAGATCGGTCCGCTCTTCATAGGGAGCTTGAGTTGGAATGATCTAGCTCATTCTTGGCTGTCTTACCTGGAAGGAAGTCCAGAGGGAGGGTACTGCTGAGGTCCATGAAGGATTTATTTATTAGCTTTTGTTTACTGGGTAAGCACAGCTAGACAAGGAATGCCTATTTGGTGGTGGACAGGTGGAACACCCTGCCAGAGGAAGTGGTGGGGCTGAAACAATCACGGGATTTAAGAATACATGGGATAGACATAAAGGAATTCTGAAAGTCAGGGGTAAGGTGCAACAGACTTCTAGGAAAACAAACTGAACTTACAAGCTCAAATGGGCAGACTGGGTGGGCCATAGGCCCTTATCTGCTGACACTGTCTATGTATCTATGTATTTTCAGGTATGACCTGGGAGATTACAAAGCAAGGTTTTCAATCAGTGCAAGAGTATTATACAACAAGGCGAAATACAGGCAACGAACAGGGTGAAAACAAGTAAAACATTTACAGGATGAACAGATAAGCATAAGCGTCAATGGTGAGGATATGTAAACAATTACGACGTTTCATGGTAAGAGTGTGCCGAATATATCTGCTGTTTCCGTAGGGCTTTGTGTGATCACCCCATTGTGGTTCAACACAGTGGGTTGCATTTTGTTGTCTTTCCCAGTTATTTCCTTGACAGTAGCCCAGAACATTTTCCCCATTTCCCCTTAGATTCCCAAGTTATTCCCTATAGCAGCTTGCTTTAGCTGCCCTTATCTCTTTTGTACATTTATTTCTGGCTGCCTTATAATTTTAGAGATCGTCTGGCTTTCCCGTTGCTTTGGCTCAGTACCATAGGGGGTCCCTGGTGTGCCTATGTTCAAGAAGATGCTGTGTTATCCAACCATTTTTCTGTTCTTTTCGTATTGGGGCAAAGATGTCACAGGCTCTTGAGAAGGTGACTATGAAGTGGTCCAGTGCCTGTTCGAGATCCTGGAGGGTGTAGAGGGGGGACTAGTCAATCTGTGAGTGGTAATGTTTAAATTGAGGTAGCTGGCCTTTGTGAAGCACTCTGCTTCTGAGAGTAGCAGGACATGGCTTTATGGATTTGTTGGACCATTTACTTATTACATGGCAATGATCACTGATGTCTGGTAGTACTGTGACTTCAGTGATTCTTGGTGGCTTGTGAGTACCCAGTCAATTAATGTACTGGTCCCAGTATGATAATTAATTCTGGTGACTTCCTTGACATCTGTGTTAGAGGTTGTTTATTAGATCCTGTCTGGCAGAGTTTTGTGACAGCCAGTCAATACTGAAATCTCTGAGCACAATATGTTCCCATTGCTTATTAATACTACTGATGTGGTCAGAGAATATTGTTAGCCCTTGGATCTGCCTACCAGACGGTAGGTAGACTATAGTTACTACTAGTCATTTGTTTTGTTCCCCAAGCAAGAGTTTTATGGATAGAAGTTGTATGTCACAGAGAGTGTCACCGGTATTTAGTCGAGGATACCGCTGAGGTCCGTGAAGGATTTATTTATTAGCTTTTGTTTACCGGGTAAGCACGGCCATCAATTCCTCCCACTACATGCCGCCCAGACTCAGGTAACGGCTCCAGACTACCATAGATGTCTGTTCTCCACTGCTTGAACTCCAGTCGGCAGCCTTAGCCTGGACTCAGTCCCCAGTTGGCTGGCTCCCATCCTTGCTCTGACTGGTGCGCCTTTTGTTCAAATCTCCGCTAACTGGTGCACCTTTACTTTCTGCGCTGATTTTGAAACTTTGAACTTTCCGGTAATGCTTGCAAGACCCAATAATTTGTCCTGCCTCCTCCCCGGCCCCGCCCTCTTAAATACTGGTTGGCTCCACCTACTAACACCACTCATACAATCTCTCACCTTTGGCCCTATCTTTAAATCATCACTCCTTCTTGCTTACTGAGTTAAGCCCCCTAAAAGCATATTGCTCAAAATTCTCTCCCTCCTCCCCACCCTCACTGCTCCTCTATCAGGAAATCTGATATATTTCCCCTCTTCTCTCATCAGAAATGCTCACCTTCTACTTCTTTATTCCTTCCTTCTTGGTTTTAACCTTCATCTCCCCCCCACTCCACACCTACTGCTACCCTATTCTCTACTCCCCCTTCCCCGACTGTTTCATCTTAGCTGTCACCCCAACCGCCCCTCTTGAATTATGGTCCATTTTTTCCCTCTACCCTCCTGCCTCTCTTTTTCTCTCCCTCATCACTTTGCCAATCTCTGTCTCCTTATTTTCTTCTCTCCTACCTCCCCTTCTCAGTTTTCCAACCGCCAATTTAAAAGTCTTAAATTGCACTCCTCCTCCTTTCGTCAGGGAACATCCATCCCAACCCTGGCCCTCCTTCCACATCCCCATCTGCTGTCCCTTCCCCACAACTCCACTACTCTTAGCCCTGCAGCCCTCTCTCCCATTCCCAACAGGCGGAAACTCCTACACTTGAACATCCGCAGTCTGCTACCTAAAACTGACCTTCTCTAAACCCCGATGGTTTCTCATACTCCTGATATCTTAATTATAACAGAAACCTGGCTCAAAAAAAGCATCCTAGACAGTGCCATAACCATCCCCGGGTACTCCCTTATTAGACAAGATCGGTCGGGTCGGTGTGGCCATGGATATTTAGTCCTCATTACAATTTCTACTGTCCTCTCTTACTCTATCCCTGCTACCTATGAAGCCCTCATCACAAATATTGCCCTTCCTTTCACAGTCCCTATTTTTGTGGCTGGTATCTATTGCTGCCCAAGCACTCAACCCTCGATCATGGCAGAACTGCTCTCCTCCATTACCTCTTTCTTGCAAACTGGTGAATAGTTCATCATGGGTGATCTGAATCTAAACTGGTTGTTCCCCAAGCCAAATAAGATACGGAACAATGTTGATGCGCTCAACCTCACTCAACTTATTATTAAACCCACACGCCCAAATCATAAAACGTTAAATCATACCCTACTGGACTGGGCACTCACTTCTCACCCACACTGAGTCATCAAGGCAGGTCTCCTCCCTGACACCCTGAGCAATTATAACCCTATCTTCTTGGTGCGTAAGGTCCACCGGCCTAAACCCCCATACAAAATCATTTAGCTCCGCTCCTTCAAATCCCTTGATCTCAGCCAACTTAACTCAGCCCTTGCTTCAACCAACTGGGCCCCTCTCTCCTCTGCCACCTCCATTAACCAGGCCCTTGACTACTTTAAGGATAACTTCATCTCCACCTGGAATGCATTTGCCCCCTTAAGAGGACCAGAGTCTGAGGTATTCACAATCCACTGGATCACTCCCGAATTACTGGCCTGCCTCAAGGAGCGTGACCGTACGTGGAAAAAAAACACAAATCTACTCTGCATCCTGGAGACTATGCCACATACAGAATGTTGCATAACACCTGTACAAAAGCCACCGGATTGGCAAAGTCAGAATGTTTCAAATCCTCTTTTCTAATTAACATAAACTCCCCATCCAAATTCTGGAGAGTGGTCCACTCCCTTTTCTTCCAACCCCCGGTTCTTAAAGTAATAATTCTCTGGTTTCTGACCCTTGGCTTGGTGGCAAATGAATTTAATGTCTACTACACCTCTTGCACCTCAGCTCTTCTTAGCTCCCTCCCTCACTGTCCAACTCCAACCCCGACTTCCCCATCTCCCTCTGAGCCTGCCCCTCCCCATTTTACCTTCTCCCCATCTCGCCTCAGGAAGCTTTAAGTGCGCTCCTCTCCCTTAACCCCTCCAAAGGTTCCTCTCCCAACGACCTCAATCCTAAACTTCTCTCTCTCTCTCAGCTTCTGCTATTGCTTATCCTATCTCTTTAATTCAGAACCTCTCCTTCTCTGCTGCTCAAGTGCCTTCATCCTGGAAGCATGCCGTGGTCCCTCCTCTCCCCAAAGGAGGCAACCTGTCCTCTCCAGGTAACTATCGCCCTTTCTCCTTCCTACACTTGCTAAACTTCAAGAACACTTGGCTCTCTCTCCTACCATGGACCCACTTGGTTTAATGAACTACCTACTACCACACTGGAGCACACAAAATTGGCCCCTTTAAGAGACCTGCCAACCCTTCTGGCTCAAAATAACCAATCTGATTGCAATTACCAACCGTAGATGGCTATCACCACCATGAATTATTCTCCCCTTTTTTCTCCCGCTCCCTACTTCCTCTTCTCTCCTGTCTCCTCCTGACAAAGCCCCCTACTCCTGCTCCACCCCCCTTTCCTACTTTATGACAAAGCACCCTCAGGCTACTCCCAAGCTACTCTGTGCCTAACTTCAGCTTGATTCCTTGACGTCTTTTCTATGCCTTTAACAATATGCTGATCCGTATGTCAAAATGCACTTCTCATACCTGCAACAATATAGTCAATGTAAATGCCTATTCACCTACTTGCACAGCCTGTCAATATTCTGTCTTCCTGCAATGTTCATCAAACTACCTCTGTAATTTTTTCTCGTCCTATTGTCATGGAACCTTTGTAATTTTTGTCTGTCGTCTACCTGCAGGGCATGAAATTCGTAAAAAAAAGTACATGCCCTCTGGGGCATATAACTAGTAAAGGTACATGCCCTCTGGGGCATATAACTAGTAAAAGTACATGCCCTCTGGGGCATATAACTAGTAAAAGTACATGCCCAAGAAACTTTTTACATGCCACCCCCTTTTTTTCCACATAATTTCAATTTCGTGGTCACTGCTGGTGGCATTAAGTGGCTTGCACTTGCAGAGAGTAAGAAGAGTAACTTTCAACTGGTAGCTAAAGCAGACGGAGGCTATACTACTCAGAGAATGTTTAATTTACTGAAATTGTGTCTTGTCAATAATTAATGCAACAATGAAAACTGACCGTGTGTGACTGATTTATTTAATTGCTTTTTTTGCTCATAGTTGCCCTTTATGGCTCCACACAACCTTTTTATTTATATTTTAGGTGGCCCAAGTAGCTTTTAAGACCTTAATAGATACTTATATTTATATTTTAGGTAGCCCACAAATAGAATAGCTTTTAAAAAAGCTTTGGGATTTTTTAACAGATCCCCCTTGTATTTAGGTTTTAGGTAGTCCACAGAGTAGCTTGTTAGTTTGAGACTTTAAAAGATCTTTGTATTTATTTAGAGTCTAGGTAGTTAAAACAGAACAACCCTCTTTAAAATTGACTTCACCCACCTAACCTCCGTGGCCCAAAGTAGATAAGCATTTTTTGCGGATGTTTGATGGTTTACTTTGCTCATCTTCAATTAACACTTTTTTTTTTTTTAAGACAGATTTCCTTTTTAAATTCAGTCCCCAGTAACTTCTGTAGTGCTGCAGCCTTCACACTCTTACAATGGCAGCCAAAACCCCCTCAACTTTTATTTATTTAGGTACTTTTAGTTGTATGTACTTATTAATTTTAGAACAGACATTAGCTGTAGTAGCCTATACCTCCCTCCCCAAAGCATTTTTAAAGTACACTAGCTCTGCTCCAAGTCTTTACAAAGAAAGATCTTATTTTATTTGATACCTGGTTTAGTTAGCTACTTATTTTCCAGTAGGTAAAAGTAACACACACAGTTTTTTTTTTATAGAGACTGATTTTCCTTTGAAGTTTAGTTGAATGTTCTCTTCCCAGCAAATTCAGTAAGCAACTAAATACAGAAAACAGACTGCTGCAGCCTGAAAAAGGACTTAGAATGGCCCGAGGCTCTCTCTGCTGTTAGCTGCATTTCAGTAGCACTGTGTCTGCCTATTATTACAGAACCAGCTGAGTTGGGTAGCCTGCTCTGTTTTTTCTTTAAGGTCCAATGATCCTCCTGGGAGAGTACTTAACTCCCTGCTGTGAGATACCTTCGCTGTCTCACCCGTCACCCTCCTCTCCTGCCTAAGTCTCCTACTCCCCTCACTTACACACCGCCTCTGAAAAAGCACTTGTAGCTCTTAAAAGAGCTTTTTTTTTTAAACAGTTGGATGGTGATCAGTGATCCTGATGCACTTGTAAAAGTTCTCTCTCCTTGAAAGCGCGGCACGACCTATCCATTCTAAGACAACTGGCTAGAATGCCGTGCTTCGCAAGGTCCTCCTTACTCACACGGCTTGAAGGGGCTGGCAAACTATTCCAATACAGACAGCAATTGGTGTCTGAGCCTGCAACCCACCTTCTGGAAGAAAAAATTACTCACCTTAGTAATTATGTTTCTTCTAATGGAGTCTTGCTGTATTCTGACAATCTGCAGTTAGCTCCAGCCTTTGAACTGCCCCGGAGTGTAGAGGATTAATTTTCTATGCAGTGCATAGAACGTTGAGCTCAAGCTCGGTTGAGGTCTCTGTCTACAGCACTTTGAAACCCAACGCCAGATTCTTACGAGCAACCACTCACTGATTAACTGTGTGGAAATTGTAAAATTTTTAACTAGCCAAATGGCAACAGAAAGTTCTGGGTTCCCAAAGGAAGACTCAAGTCAGGAAACCCAAAACTAAAACCTATCCAAAATAAAAGCTTATAATACAAAGCACCCAGATAAAGTGGAGGGTGCGCTTGAAGCACCCCTGGGGTGCAACACTGCACCTGCCCACCCACTTCCCAAAAACAGGTTCTGAGAGGGGAGGCAGGGAGGGTGGTCAGAATATAGCAAGACTCCATTAGAAGAAATATAATTACTAAGGTGAGTAATTTTCTCTTCAAACAACATGAAGTCTTGCTGTATTCTGATAATCTGCAGACTACCAAGCAGTAACTCCATGGAGGAGGGACAGAACCTACTTTGGGAAAAGGCTCTGAAGTACTGATGTGCTAAACCGAGCATCACTCCTAGCCTGGATATCCAGAGAGTAATGCTTGGTAAAGGTATGGACTGTTTTCCAAGTGGCTGCTTGACAAATTTCTAACAGAGGGATATCCCTGGCAGCAGCCAGGAAGCAGCTATACCTCTTGTGGAATGAGCCCTCAGGCCTGAGGGTGGAATTTTTCCCAGTTTCTCATAGCAGAATTGTATACAGAAACAATCCACCTGGCAATAGTTCTCTTGGTGGCAGGTTTGCCTTTCCCACTTCCCATAAGTGAGAAACAACTGGAGGAATCAAACCTGCTGACCTTGGTACGCTCTATGTAGTAGCTATGGCTCTTTTAACATCTAAACTGTGTAACCTCTCTCTCCCGAGGAAGAATGATCAGTGAAGAAAACAGGGAGAGACACAGACTGATTCAAATGGAAGTCCAAACCACTTTGGGCAAGAACCTCCTATTGGTTCTAAGGACCACTTATCTCTATGAAAGGAGATAAAATCAGGTTCCACTGACAGGGCTTGCAATTCACTGATACATCTGGCAGAGGTAATAGCTACCAAAAACACAGTTTTCCAAGTCAAGTACTTAAGCTCTGCTGAGGACATAGGCTCAAAAGGAGGTTGCATAAGTTGAGCAATGCAAACATTTAAGTCCCAGGCAGGGGCAGGATCCCTAAAGGGAGGATTGGTATGAAGCAATCCCTTGAAAAATGTACAGAATACAGGGTGAGATGACAGTGAGGAAGGCTTTCCCACTGACAGGAAAGCAGAGACAGCTGACAAGTGCATCCTGAGAGTAGCTAGTCGGAGGCCTAGGCCATTAAGATGGACCATATACAGTAGTCCAGAACTGTAGGCAATTCAGCAGTGTCTGGAAATATATGCTTCCTGGAACTCCAAATGCTGAATCTTTTCCATTTGGAGTTACAAGTCTTTCTGGTGGCAGGCTTTCCAGAGGCTTTGAGAATATCCAGAACCTCTTGGGACAAATGCAAATCTGCATACTCTAGCACTTCAAGAGCCATGCCTTGAGATTGAGAGACCGAAGACTGGGGTACCAGATCCTCCCCTGAGAGGAGGTTAACAGGTTGTAATTCCTGGGAAAAGACAGGGGAGGATGGACTGCTAGGGACAGTAAGAGGGTACCAGGGCTGACTGGCCCAATCTGGAGCAATCAGAATCACATTGCAGGGCTGACACCTTACCTTGACCAGAACCTTGAACAGTAGAGGAAAGGGAGGGAAGGCATAGAGAAATTTCCCTTCCCAGTTCAACGCCAGAGCATCCAGAGGGACTGAGCCCAAGACTGGGGGTCTGCAACAAAACAAGAGGAAGTTGGTGATTGTCTGGGGCTGCAAAGAGATCCACCTCTGGAGTGCCCCATCTTGAAAAAATCACTTTCAACACCAGAGGGTCCAGGGACCATTCGTGATGGCCCTGGGAGATCCTGCTCAGTGCATCTGCTAGCACATTGTCCTTCCCTGGAAGGTGGACTGCCATCAGAGAGGTCTTCAGATAATAAGCCAGGGACCACAATTTCATGGCTTCCATGCACAAGGCTGTGGACAGAGTGCCTCCCTGCTTGTTGATGTACCACATGGTGGTGGTGTTGTCTGTTCTGACCTGAACCACCTTCTTCTGCACTGACTGACAGAAAGCCTGCAGGGCCAGAGAAACTGCCCTGAGTTCCAGGAGATTGATATGAAGAAGGGATTCCTGAGGGGACCACAGTCCCTGGGCTGCGAGAGCCCCCAGATGGGCTCCCCACCCCAAAAGAAAAAATTACTCACCTTAGTAATTGCTTTTCTTCTCATGGAGTCTTGCTATATTATAACAATAGCAATCAGCCACTGCAGCTGAACTGCCGCGGAGAGGAAGGAGTTAACTCCAGAAGATCTGGAGTTCTGGCCTTGGTGCTGTGCCCAGCTCTATCTGGCAGTTTCAAATGAAACTGTCAGATCTTCTACTCCAACATCAAAGGGCCGGAAAAAGTCTGTGGAAAAACTACACTAGCCTATGGCTACCTACTAGTAGTAATAGCAACAATATAAACAACAAAGAAACACCCAGAACCATAATAACAAAGATTGATGGTATTATGGTTCGTTTCCACCCTGACAAGCACATATGAACCCCCTTCCCCAAGACTCAAGTCCAAGAAGGGGCAATAAAAATAACCTAAATGAACAATCTAGATCCCTAACCCAAAGGAAAACAGGGTTAGGGAAAACTAAAATGGCATGACACAGTGCTTGCACCAATTTGCCACCTCTACCCAAGTAGGAGTTCTGAGAGGGCAGGAGGGAGGGTGGAAATATATAGCAAGACTCCATGAGAAGAAAAGCAATTACTAAGGTGAGTAATTTTTCTTCAAACACCATGAAGTCTTGCTATATTATAACAATAGCAGATTACACAGCAGTACCTCCATGGAGGAGGTCAGAACCTACTTAGGAAATAGGCTCTGAAGCACAGCTGTGCAAACCGAGCATCTCTCCTGGACTGGACATCCAGGGAATAATGCTGGTAAAGGTGTGAACTGTCTTCCAGGTAGCAGCTTGACAAATCTCCAGAATAGGAATGTCTCTAGCAGGCAGCTGGAGCAGCAGCTACCCTGGTGGAGTGGGCCCTCAATCCTGAGGGGGGTACTCACCCAGTTTCTGATAACAAATTGGATACAAGAGACAATCCACCTCTGCAATTGTTCTCTTAGTGGCAGGTTTCCTTGCCAACCTCGCCATAGGTAAGAAACAGTTGGAGGGATTGAACCTATGACCTCTGGTGCGCTCTAGATAGTAACTTAATGCCCTTTGACATCCAAGCTGTGCAGTCTCTCTCACCTGAGGAAGAATGCTCAGTGAAAATACTGGGAGGAGATAGATTGATTCAGGTGGAAATCAGAAACCACCTTAGGCAAAACTTTCTATTAGTCCTAAGGACTACCTTATCTCTGGGAAAGAGATAAAATCTTCTTCCACTGACAGGGCCCTGTAACTCACTTATGCGTCTGGCAGAGGTGATAGCTACTAGAAAAACGGTTTTCCAAGTTAAATACTTGAGTTCTGCTGAAGACAGAGGCTCAAAGGGGGGTTGCATTAACTGAGCAATGCAAATATTCAGGTCCCAGGTAGGAGCTGGTTCCCGAAAGGGAGGGTTAGTGTGAAGTAACCCTTTAAAAAACTTGGAGAACACAGGGTGAGAAGAAAGGGAGGCAGGCTTCCCTGCTGACACAAAAGCAGAGACAGCAGCCAGATGAACCTTCAGGGTAGCTGGTCTAAGGCCTAAAGGAATTCAGATGGACCAAATAGTCCAAAGAATGGGAAGATCAGCAGATTCTGGGGTAATCTGCCTCTCAGAGCACCAGATGGAAAACCTCTTCCACTTAGAATTATAAGTGGCCCTAGTGGAAGGCTTCCTTGATAGCCTTTAAAATATCCATAACACCTTGAGAAGGTGTAAATCAGCAATTCTAGCTCAAGAGCCAAGCCTTGAGGTGGAGGGACTTGAGGTCCGGATACACACTCTCCCTGTGCACAGGCCAGTAAGTCGTGAACTCTGGGCAGGCTCAGGGCAGGGTGGACTGCCAGGGACAGGAGCAGAGGTACCAGGGCTGTCTGGCTCAATCTGGGGCAATCAGAATCACTCTGCAAGGTTGAGATCTGATTTTCACTAGTACCCTGAAAAGGAGAGGAAAGGGGGGGAAGGCATACAGGAACTTCCCTTTCCAATCCAACAGAAAGGCATCCAGAGGGACTGAGCCCAGTACTGGAGGCCTGCAGCAAAAAAGAGGAAGTTGGTGGTTGTCTGGGGCCACGAAAAGATCTATCTGAGGAGTGCCCCAACTGGCAAAGACAGACCCCAGTACTTGTGGATTCAGAGCCCATTCGTGATGGCCCTGAGAAATTCTGCTGAGGGCGTCTGCCAGCACATTGTCCTTCCCTGGGAGATGAACCGCTATCAGGGAGGTGTTCAGGGAATAAGCCAGAGACCACAACTTCATTGCTTCGGTGCACAAGGCTGAAGACCGAGTGCCCCCTTGCTTGTTGATGTACCACATTGTGGTGGTATTGTCTGTCCTGACTTGAACCACTTTGTTCTGGACAGAATCTGAAAAGACCGAAGAGCTAAAAGACAGCTCTGAGTTCCAGAAGATTGATGTGGAGCAGAGATTCCTGAGGAGACCACACTCCCTGAGTGGTAAGGTCGCCTAGGTGAGCCCCCCCCCTAACAGGGAGGCATCCGTGGTGAGGGTGAGGAGGAGAAATGGGAATGAAGGGAACCCCTTGTTTCAGATTGCTTTGATCCTGCCACCAGTGTAAGGCCAGGATCAGGGTTTGAGTAACTGGGACCAATTTGGTAAGGGTCCTTCCTCTGAGACCAATAGGCCCTCAAATGGAACTGAATGTCCCTCATCTGGAATCTTGCTCCCTGTACAACAGCTGTGGAAGCAGCCATGTGCCCGAGGAGTTGCAGAAAATGCCTTGCTGGTCGAGAGACCCGCAGGGTAGTAAAGGAGGATGCCAGGGCGATGAGTCTGTCCACCCTTTCCGAGGGAAGAAATGCCCTGGCTAACCTTGTGTTCAATTCTGCGCCTATGAAAGTTAGGGCCTGAACTGGTTCCAGAACTGACTTTGGTAAGTTTAGCAGGAATCCCAGAGCAGTGAGAGCTGCTGGGTGACTTGCAAGTGGATTTCACCTGACCTGGAGACTGACCCACAATGAGCCAGTCGTCCAGGTGGGAAACACAGCAACCTTGCCTTCTTAAATGAGCCACTACTACAGCGAGACATTTGTAGATACCCTTGGCGCAGAGGTAAGGCGAAGGGCATTGCCCTGAACTGGTAGTGGCCTGAGGGCAGTTCGAACCTGAGGTACCGGTGGGAAGACCTGATCAGAACATGAAAATAGGCATCCTTGAGGTCCAGGGAAGCTAGCCAGTCCCTGGCCTTAGGGAAGGCAATATCATTGCCAGAGTTAACATTTTGAACTTTGGTTTCAACAGATGCTTGTTCAGTATCTTAAATCCAGAATGGGCCCCATTCTCCTGTCTTTTGGGGTAAGAAAGTATCTTGAATAAAGCCCCTTGCCCTGATGGCAGGAGGAACCCTTTCCACTGCTTTGCAGACCAGAAGAGAAGAAACCTCTGCTTCCAAAGCAAGGGCTTCTGAAGGATTTGCAGGTGGAAATGCCTGGCTCTCATCTTTGGAAAATATTTGAAGCTGAGAACCAGACCCTGGCCTATTACCTCCAGAACCCATCTGTCCGAAGTTAGGGACAGCCAGCTCTGGCTGAAATAGGCCAACCTGCCCCCCACTGGTACAGGAGAATCGGCCCTGGGCACCCCATCAGGGTGCCTGCTTAGCAGCAGCCTTAGGCTGAGGGGAGGGAGACGGTCTACTTGCGCCACGTCTACCCCTGCCTCTGAAGAAACCCCTCTGCGAGACAGCAGAGGAGGCTTGAAATTGGTAAAAAGGCCTGGAAAAGGGTCTGCCCCTACCTCTGGGAGCATGCCTTTGTGGCATGGCATGCTTCTCCTTAGCCTGGGCACTTTTGTAGGTAGTTCTGTATTCATCCATCTTTTTCATATAATTTTCTGTTTGCTCCCAAACAGAGAATTTCCCACTAAGGAAAATCCATAGCCTTTGACTGATTATCTTGGGACAGATTAGTGCATCTGAGCCATGCCAACCTGAGAAAGCTACAGAAGTGGCCATGACCCTGGAGGAAACATCATTAACATCAACAGCAGTATGAAATTGAACTTTAGAGGCTTCAATGCCATCAGCAGCCACCTGTTCCAACTCACTAGCCAGCTGGTCATGGGCCTGCTTGGCTAAGCTGCAATACTGTGTCCCCACCTAGATTTCTGATATCTAGCCACATAAGCCATATAATTGCCTGCCTGAGTCCCAAAGAAGCTGCCATATACTGTTTCTTAGCCATGGCATCAATCTTCCTAGAATCCTTATCAGGAGGATGTGAGGCCAGAGGAATATTAGCCTTGTCACAGGCTGCAGCTTGTACCACACCTACATGACTACACTGCTCAATAAGGAAGTCTGTATCCGAGCCTGACAAAGTATACCTTCTGTCCATTTTTTTATCTACAGGAGGAACAGAATGAGGATTTTTTAAAATCTTTGTTGTTTGCTTCCTAAATGACTTATGCAAAGGAATAGACAACCTCCTAGACTCCACATAATCAGGCTCCTCTTGCTCATCCACAGCCTCCTCTAAAGGAAGCTGGAGGGTTTCTGCAACCTTTTTGTAAAAAATAAAGAAAGAAGGGGACTCAGACAGAATAGGGGGAGATTCTAAAGGTCTGTCTGGAGAAATGCCCGTTCAATGGAGCACGTCAGACCCTCCCAGCCACATATATTGATCAAATTCCTCCTCCCCTCCTGTGGTTCATAAAAATCCTCAACTTCAAAATCCTGAACCACTGGGACTGAGCGAACCAACCTTTTACCAACTGTTGGTGGTTCTACAGATCCCTGAGACAGTGACTGGACAATCTGAATGGCTTTAGCTATCTCTGCAGCAGTTGGAGACACAATTCTGGACTCCAAACCTCCTGATTTCTTTGTCTTTTACTTGGGACTGGTTCCTCTGAACCAGTCTTCCTTTTGCCGAGAAGTCTCGCCCTGGTCGAGGGCACTCCCTCTGGTCCAGTGGGTACTGAACCGGCTGGCCATCCGGGTCAGCGGACTTTTGGCCTCTCGTTCCTGAGCCGCCCAATCTCCTTCTCCAGGGTGGCTGCAGGGAAATTTTACACACCTGGCAGTCTGACAGGAGGTGGTCAGCCCCAGACAATAGACACAAGTGGTGTGTGGGTCAGCCTTGGCAAGCGTCCCCACAGACATCACAGTGTTGAAACCCAGTGGGCCGGTTTTTCTTTGGGTTTCTCAGACATAATGCCAGCCTAACCAAAACTTGCCCTTTTGATGGCAGTGCCAGGCAAGACACCCTTATCGGTTCCTAACCGTGTCACGGGTATTTGAAAAAAGCGTAATAATTTCGGTTTTTAGAACCGATCAGAACCGGGAACCGCACTCTAAAACCCACAGTACAGTTTTAAAGGCAGAAAAACCAAGCGATTGGTTCAAAACCGAACCGATAATTAATTTTCCACACAGACTTGAATTGTTGTACTTACGGTTACCAGATAGAGCTTTAGAACCAAATGCGGTAAAATAATGACTTTTGCGGTTCAAATGAACGAAAACTACTCTCTTGAACCGAGAATGACCGAGCTGAAGGAGCTGATCTCCGGGCGACTGTTCAGTGAAGCGGAGTAAAGAATCTGACAGTTTCATTTGAAACTGCCAGATAGAGCTTTGGGCACAGCGCCCTCGCGCTGTAGAACTCCAGATCTTCTGGAGTTAACTCCTTCCTCTCCGGGGCAGTTCAGCTGCAGTGGCTGACTGCTATTGTTATAATATAGCAAGACTTCATGGTGTTTGAAGGGAAGCATCTGTGGTAAGGCCCACCGAATGAGGCTGAGCGACAAATGGGACCCCTTGCCTTAAACTGTCCTGATCCTGCCACCATTGAAGAGCTTGGATCAGTGTCCGAGTCACTGGAATCAGTTTGGTAAGAGGATCCTTCCTTTGGGACCAAAAGACCCTCAGATGGAACTGAATGTCCCTCATCTGGAATCTTGCCCCTTGGACCACTGCTGTAGAAGCTGCCATGTGGCCCAAGAGCTGAAGGAAGTGCCTTGCTGGTCGGGACACCTGAAGGCTGAAGGAAGAAGCCAGTTCTATAAGAACACTTGCCCTTTCCAGGGGAAGAAAGGCTCTTGCTTTGACAGAATCTAGCTCTGCCCCTATAAAGGTAAGAAGCTGCACCAGTTCGAGAACTGACTTGGGGAGGTTGAGAAGAAATCCTAGGGAAGTGAGCACTTGCTGAGTCACTTGCAGGTCTGACTTGACTTGGTCTGGAGATTGACCCACTATGAGCCAGTCATCCAGATATGGAAAAATGGAAATCTTTTGCCTTCTTAGAAAGGCAACTACTACTGCCAGGCACTTTGTGAAAACCCTTGGACCTGATGTTAGACTGAAGGGCATTGCTTTGAACTGATAATGGCCTGAGGGCAACTTGAACCTGAGGTACTTTCTGTGGGAGCACCTGACGGGGATGTGAAAGTAGGCATCTTTGAGGTCCAGGGAGGCTAGCCAGTCCCTTGGCCTTAGGGAGGGAAGAATTATTCCCAGAGTCACCATCTTGAACCTGGTTTTAAAAGATGTTTGTTCAGGTATCTTAGATCTAGGATGGGTCGCCACTCTCCTGTCTTTTTTGGGGTAAGGAAGTACCTGGAGTACAGACCTTTGCCCCGGTGTAGGGTAGGAACTCTCTCTACGGCTCTTAAGGCCAGAAGATATGAAACCTCTGCCTCTAGGGCAAGGATTTCGAAGAGACTTGCAGGTGGAAAAGATCTGGCTCTCATCTTCAGTAATTTTTTGAAGCTGAGAACCAGTCCCTGGCTTACTACTTCCAGGACCCACTTGTCTGAAGTAACAGACATCCAGTCCTGGACAAAGTAAGCCAGCCTGCCCCCTACAGGGATAGGAGAGTCGACCCGGGCAGACCCATCAGGGTGTCTGCTTGGCAGGGGCCTTAGGCTGAGGAGTGGATGCAGCCCTGCTCATCCCCCTTCTACCTCTCCCTCTGACGAACCCCCTCTGTGAAAAGGGAGAAGAGGCCTGTGCTTGGTAGAAAGGCCTATGAAAAGGCCTGCCCCTAGCTTGCTGCCTTTGAGGAGTTGCCTGCCTTTCCTTGGCCTGTGCACTCCTGTAGGTAGTCCTATACTCGTCCATCTTTTTCATGCAATTCTCTGTCTGCTCCCCAAACAGAGAATTACCTTCCACAGGGAAATCCATGGCCTTAGCCTGGGTGTCCTGTGAGAGGTTAGTACATCTGAGCCAAGCCATTCTCCGAAGAGCCACAGATGTAGCCATGACTCTTGATGACACATCACTGGAGTCCACAGCAGCATGAAATTGTACCTTAGATGCCTCAATCCCATCAGCAGCCACCTTCTCCAGCTCCTTGGCCAGCTTGGGGGGGCCTGTTTTGCCAGTGCCAGTACAGTGTCCCACCTGGACTTCTGGTACCTGGCTGTACAGGCCATATAATTAGTCTGCCTGAGTCCCAAAGAGGATGCCATGTACTGTTTCTTTGCCAAGGCATCCATCCTCCTGGAGTCTTTATCTGGGGGGTGTGAAGCCAAGGGAACATAGCCCGGTCACAGGCTGCAGCCTGCACGACCCCAACATGGCTGCATTGTTGATAAAAAAAAAAAAAAAACTGTCTGAGCCTGATAAGGTATACCTCTTGTCCATTCTTTTATCAACAGTAGGTACAGAATTTGGAGACTAAAATTTTTTGTGTCTGTTTCCCCAAAGATTTGTGTAGGGGAATAGACAGCCTCCTGGACTCCGCGATGTCCATCATTTCAACAAAATCAGGCTCCTCTTGATCCTCCTCCATAGGGAGCTGGAGGGTTTCAGCCACTTTTCTGTAGAACAGATAGTGGGGAAGGGACTCAGAGAGCCTAGGAGGGGAAACACCAGAAGGTCTGTCTGGGGAGATGTCCGGTTCAATGGGCACATACAGACTTTCTGCTCCATCATACTCATCATCTTGCTCATAATCCCCCTCCTCCTCAAATTCCGGTTCATAAAAATCTTCAGGGGCATAATCCTGAACCGGAGGAACTGACCGAACCCCTAGCTAACAGAGCCGGATTGGACGGAACCAGGCGAAGCGATTCAACAATCCGAATCACTCGGGCAATCTCATCAGCAGTCGGAACATGAAACTCCAGATCCGAACTGGCCGATTTTTCTTTACGTTTCCTCTTTGTAGGAACCGATCCCTCAGGATCGGCTCTCCTCTTGCCCGAAGTAGTATCACCCTGGTCAGATGGCACTCCTTCTGGTTCGGTCGGAATCGAACCGGGCTGGCCATTCGGGTCAGCGGACTTCTCGGCCTCCTTTTCCTTAAGTCTACCTAATCTTTTTTCCAGGGTAGACTTAGGAAAGTTTTTACATATTTGGCAGTCTGTATTGAGGTGGTCAAACCCCAGACAAACACAGGTGGTGTGGGGATCGGCCTTAGCAAAGACCTCCCCACACTCACTGCAGTGTTGAAACCCAGTGGGCCCATTTTTTTTCTTGGGTTTCTCAGACATGGCCAACCTAACCAAACTTACCCTTTTTTTGGCAACCTCCAGGCAAGACTCCCTTATTGGTTTCTAACAGTGTTACGGGTATTAGAAAAAAATGTTCAAACTTTTTTTTTTTTATTATTTTTATTTTAAACCGATAAGGACCGGTAACCACACACTAAAGGAAAACACACAGAATTCAAGTTTGTTGGATCGGTTCAGCCAAACCGATCGAGAAAAGTTGTTTACAATTTCCACAAATAACCTAGAACTACTACCTAAAGTACTTACTGTACCACAGACAGAGCCCTGAACTGTAATACTACAGGAGTTAAGCGGAAGACCGACACTTTAACCGACTTTGAACCAAGCAGGAGAACTCTCTGGAGCAACTGTTCAATGAGGCAGAGTCAAGAATCTGGCGGTTGGGTTTCAAAGTGCTGCAGACAGAGACCTCAACCGAGCTCGAGCTCAACGTTCTATGCACTGCATAGAAATTTAACCCTCTACACTCCGGGGCAGTTCAAAGGCTGGAGCTAACTGCAGATTGTCAGAATACAGCAAGACTTCATGTTGTTTGAATGACGGATGGACCACTTCCAACTTGCGGCTGGCTATGCCAATGAAATGAGGACGTCTTCAGACTACTACTCGTCTGTCTGGGAGAAACAGTCAGTTGACATGGGGAACAGCAGTTCTGTGCATCTCATGATCATGTCTCAGTGCCCTGCACTTTCCTCCAATGCCCCGAAAATGACACCCACCGGGCCCCAGGTAAAAAAAATTCACATACAAACAAGCAGCACTGAAGGAAGGAAAACAAATGGAGCTCTGCGTCTGCAGGAATACCTCAGGTGCCTCACTGGGCAGGCACTAACCAGCAGTAGGTGTCCTGAGACACTAGTGCCTGCCCTGGGACACCTAAAGTATAGGAATTTCGCACCCTGTCTACCCGACATGGAACCTTTGTAAAAGAGCCATCCTGGATCAAATGTATTAATCTGCAACTGAATGAAATAAATAAATAAAACTTTCCTCCTTCCTCTCAGATTCCTCCTTCTTCATCCCTTTCCAGTCTGGTTTTCGGAAGAATCACTTGACAACCACTTCCCTCCTCAGGCTCACTGACTTCATCTTCTCTGGGATAGATGATGGCCTGATCACCTCGGCAATCTTTGTTGACCTAGCCAAAGCATTCAACAGTCTCCCATACTGTACTACTTGCCTCCCTCTCCGCAGCAGGGCTTGCCTCATCTGCGACAAACTGGTTCAAATCCTATCTCATCGGTAGGACACAATCAGTAAGAATCTCTAAATCTATCTCCCCCCCGCCCCATCAACACTGGTGTTCCCCAGGGCTCAGTGCCTGGTCCCCTGCTCTTCTCAATTTTCCTTAATGATTTCCCCTTTGCCTGCTCTACCTCATCTATCCATATGTATGCTGACGCCACTGTCTTGGACAACTCTGGCAATAACCCCGCAGCTGTACAATCCAGCTTACAGCATGACTTCAACAAAGTTCAGCTCTGGTTTGCTTCCCACCAGCTTTTCCCCAACGCCAAGAACACTGTCTCCATGACCTCTGGCACTAGGCAGAGACTCTCTCTGTTTGCGACCCTGCCCACTTTCCACACCCTTGACGGGACTATTCTTGAGGACTCATCCTCATTCAGATATTTTGGGGTTTGGTTGGACCAACACCTCACTTTCTCTGTACACATCGATGCCATCCTGAAGAAACCGCGGCCCAAGCTTGGTAACCTATACAGGACTCGCAGTTGCATCCCACTGACTGCGAGGCATAAGCTTGTATAGAAGATGATTCTGCCCATCTTTTTATACTGTGATGTAGTCTATGATGCTGCTCCCAAATTGTCCCCAACCAGACTGGACACTCTCTTTGACTCCTTCTGTCGCTTCGCCATTGACTCTCCCTCTCAAACTCATCACTGAACTCTATCGCTCCCTTGCTTTTCCTCCACTAGCATGCAGGCGCCTCTCACACTGTGCCAAACTAACCTCCAAATTCTGGCTTAGCATTCTCCCTTCCTACCTCTCATCCTTGCTCTCTCCACCTCCCCCTCCCACCCATTCCCTTAGATCTATTGATTCATGTACCTTGGAAGTCCCTCGTCGATCCACCCTCATTGGCCAGACAGCCTTTATTCACTGTTTCTCTAAAATCTGGAACTCCCTTCCATCCCAAATTCGCCACTCCTCTTCCACCTATTCCCTTCATTCTTCCCTCCAAAACTTCATCTCTCCCAATTGTTCCTGTTATAACCCCCCTAACTCCCTCTATTCCTAGTCCATGCCTTCCAATTCCCTACACCCCTTGTAGGGCTCTCAGCGTCCTGAAGGGGTACTGGGAGGGGGGCTGGCTGGTCTCTCCTGCTTTCTGCTCTCATTCTCCCCGTCCACTCACCTTCCCGAGTTGCATCAGATGTGGCTGTTTTCCCCCTTCCCCCCTCTTCCCCTATCAGCACTTCTAATCACTCCTCCTGCTCCCAGCACTTATCTTCTAGGAAGACTAGGTTTGCTGGCCAAGGCACCTAGCTTCACCTGAGCTCTTTCCTTCTAGGCTGCTTGAAAGGATAGAGCAAAGAACCTTACCAGAGCAAAGGAAAGGATTAAAACTTCTTTTGGCTAGGCAGATTTACTGTGTTATTTTTTATTTTGTACTCACGTGGATTGTTACTGTTTGTTAACATTTTATTGCTTTATTTTTCTCCAATTCAAATTGTTGACTCTGGGTATACCTTCTGCTGCATTATTACAAGGTGTGCCTACAGGTGTGTGCTAACAGATTACTGCTGTAATCTTCTGATTCAAATTGTCTTTTACAAAGTATATCTTCTGTTACTGCTTTATTTTTCTTTGTAGCAAAGTGTTTCTTACAGGGTGCATCTTCTGTGAAATTATTACAGGTGGTGCTTTACAGGTTTTACAGTTTTATCTATCATTAGGATAAGCTTTCAGGGTTACTGCATTTGCTGCTGACTGATTGTTTCTGCTCTTACCTCCTTGTTTCTTTCATCCGTGGTTCTTCTTTTCCAGCAGGGGAAGGGCCCAGCCACCAACCCCCATCCCTAACCACCCCACACTACACTCCTTTTATAGGGTAGCACTGCCGTGACATTTCCTATGGCAAAGCAGGAAGGGGAAGATCAGTTGGGTATCCACACGTTGACCTCATTTACAGGGGCACTAGTAATTAAACTTATTATAACAAGTTATACAAAAACAAACAAAACACAAAATCAAATTTTTGCTTTCATTTTCTTCCTTCTAATTACTCTGCTCTGACCAGGTTATAAATCCAGCAACTTATCTGGAATGGATATCATTAACTGCAGGTACTTTTCAGAAGGGCAGTTTTACAGGATTTAGGACACTGTTCTACATGCTGGGACACTGGAGATCTTAGGGCTCAGCTCCAGGCAGCATGGGCAGAGATTGCGTGCCTCAAATTTCATATTCATGAGGAAATATATTATAAGAACCACCCGCCATTTCCCCAACATCCAACAGAAGCACCTTGACTGCAGAGGGTAGTTGGTCTGGGAGGCTGGCAGGTGGTTAGAAGGGGCAAACCGGGTACCCCATCACTCAGTGCTCTCCAACATATTACCTCCACAAACCATATAAAAACTACAAACAGGTATCTGCTTCTATCCCCGAAATCAAACATAGGGGCAGAGAACACTGCAGCACAGGAGCTAGCACAACAAAACTCACCCAAAACAGGAACCAAAACAAAAAAAGCAAAAGGAAATCAAAAAAACTTCTGATCATAGGAGATTCCATGATTCGGGAAGCTGATACCTATCTCCAGCCAGGGGTAATGGTCAGATGTCTCCCAGGTACATCAGCGTGGAGAGACAATGACCACATTGCTAAAATGGTTCAGGAAGCAGGAGAAAACACTGACACCCTGGTACACATAAGGACTAATACTCTCGCCAGCCGGTCAGTTGTGGAGACCAAGGAACACCTGACCAGGCTGGGTGACAAACTATCATCCATTTTGTCTGGCATCTCCTTCTCTGAGATCCTGCCAGTCTGGGAGAAGGGGGCAGATGGACAGAAGGTCAGAGAAGGGGAGATAGGGGAGCTAAAACATGTGGCTCAAGGGCTGGTGCCAGGAAAAAGGACAACTTTGTAGGAAACTGGCAACAGTTTTGGGAGTGAAAGTTCTTTACATTTGATGGACTGCATCTGACTAAGGAGGAAGTCAGTGCATTGAGGCAGAAGTTTGACGTGTTTGCAGAATATTTAAACTAGCAAATGGGGAGAGGGGTGCAGCACCCCATACGTCGAATGGGAAGAACACCCTTCCTCTCTCAGCTAGTGGTCAAACAGGAGTTCAGCATGTTTGCAGTTCATCAGCATCGCCAGGTAAGGAAAAAGGTCCGGCTCCCCATACGACACACAGGAGAAATGCCAGACCTCACCCAACAACTAACACACCAAAATCTGGCCAATGGAAAATCATGTACACAAATGCTCACGGTCTGGGAAACAAGATCCCAGACCTGCAGGCAATAATGACAGAGGCTAAACTGAACATAGTAGCAATTAGCGAGACGTGGTTTACCAGTAACCACACTTGGGAGACTTCAGTACCTGGCTATGTACTTTTCAGAAGAGACCGAGGTGCCAAGGGGGAGGGTGGAGTGGCCTGTATGTCAATGAAAATATCAAAGCTACAGAAATTCAGAATACACATAAGGAGCCAGAAGAACTGTGGGTCACTCTGAAACAGGAAATGGGGCAGCCATACTAACTGGGGTTGTGTACAGGCCTCCAGAGCGGGGGCATAGACACATTACTGTTAGAAGACATACAAAACATGACAGCTAAAGGAGAGGTTCTGATAATGGGAGACTGCAACATGCCAGATACAGATTGGTCAATACCAGCAGGAACATCTGCCAGAACTAGACACATGGTGGATTCCCTGCAGGGGGAGGGCCTCAAATAACTGGTACAACACCACACAGGAGTCCAGGCTATCCTAGATCTAGTACTGACTAACAGGGACAGGATCACAAATCTCCAGGTAGAACGTCACCTGGGGGCCAATGACCATCACATGGTATGCTTCAATCTGGCCACTACAACTAAATCATCCCATTCCAAGGCAAAAATATGGGACTTCAGCGGAGCTGACTTTGATAAGATGGCCAACAGCAGGGCTTGCGTTAACCCCCTACTGAAGTCCCCAAATGGGAATTTTGAGGATTTTGAAGCACAAAAATGAAAGCAGGGCTTCAGCATTGACCCTGTATATGGAAAGGTTTTCATGGATTTTGTTAACAGAAAAAAGTATTGGGTTAATGTTCTACAAAGCCACTATAGCACATTTCTGACCCCAAGATTCTCTGACCTGACCCCCAACATCCAAAGCAGAGGGCCAACCTGACCCTCACTTCACTAATGCTAATGCAAGCCCTGCAACAGAGTTAAGCTAGCACTGGCAAAAAGAAATACAGGTGAGGGGGTACAGGCAAAGTGGGCAAGCATTAAGGATGCAATACTTGAAGCAACATCCCACTGTGTTATAGAGAAAAGGAAGTGCAAAAGAAGAAGGAAACCACTTTGTTCTCAAAAACAGTAGCAGAAAAGGTCAGAGCCAAAAGGCTGGCCTTCAGGAAATAAGGGAACACAGCAGGATGAAGATAGGCAAGCATACCAAACTTCCCTAAGGGAAGCAGGGAAGGCAGTAAGGCAGGCAAAGGCCCAAACTGAGAAAACACTAGCACATGCAGTAAAAGAAGGTGACAAGACTTTCTATAGATACATTAGTGAAAGGAGAAAGTCCAGAGGGGGTATTGCTAAGATCAAAGGAGATAAGGGGGCGTGTAAGGAGAGGACCATGTAAAAGCATCTATCCTAAATAGACACTTTTGCTCAGTATTTACTGAAGAGAAGGTAGGGCAGGGCCCACAGCTCAGCACCATGGACACAGGGGGGAAGGAGGTAAGCACTAGTCTCGTCACAAAAGAAAGGGTCCTACAAGAGCTCGATAAGCTCAGGGTGGACAAGACAATCGGACCCGATGGCATACATCCCAGGGTACTAAAGGAGCTAAAGGTGGAACTAGGAGAGCCATTATCAGAACTGTTTAGTGAGTCTCTGAGCACAGGAGAGGTCCCAGAAGACTGGAGAAGGGCTCATGTGATCCCACTCCACAAGAGTGGTGCAGGGAGGAGGCAGGGAACTACAGATCAGTCAGTCTTACCTCAGTAGTGGTCAAGATTATGGAGGCACTCCTTAAGGAAAGGATAGTGCAACACGTGGAATCCATAGGAGCACAGGATCCAAGACAGCATGGGTTTACAAAAGGAAGGTCCTGTCAAACTAATCTCAGATTTCTTTGACTAGGTAACCAGAGTGGTGGACCATGGGGAGCAGTTGATGTTGCCTACCTTGACTTCAGCAAAGCTTTATACTGTTCCACACAGAAGATTGATTAATAAGCTGGGTAGGTCAGAAGTTGGTCAACTGGGTGGCAAACTGGTTGACGGGCAGAAAAGAGAGAGTGGTGGTAAATGGTATACAGTCAGAAGAGATGCAATCACAAGTAGAGTACCTCAGGGATCAGTCCTGGGGCCAGTCCTCTTCAATATTTTCATCAGTGACACTGCAGATGGACTGGAGGGTAAGGTTTGCCCGTTTGCAGATGACACCAAGATCTGCAACAGAGCAGATGATCCAGATGGGGTGGGCAGAATGAGAAGAGATCTGGATAAACTAGCAAAATGGTCAGAACAGTGGCAACCGGGGTTTAATGCAAAGAAGTGCAAGATCAAGTACATAGGGAAGAGAAACCCTGAAGCCACCTATAGGCTGGGAGGGGAGTTGCTGGCAGTTACAAGGGAAGAAAGAGACTTGGGCATCATCATCACCGATGACCTGAAATCATCCAGGCAGACCACTAAAGCAGCAGGTAAGGCTAGGTGGATGTTAGGGTGTATTAGTAGGGGTTTCACAAGTCGGAAGAGGGAGGTAATAATCCCTCTTTACAAGACACTGGTTAGGCCCCATCTGGAGTACTGCGTGCAGTACTGGATGCCACACCTTCACAAGGACATTAACCAAACTAAGACAGTCCAGAGAAGGGCAACCGAAATGGCGCAGGGACTGCATCAGAAAACATATGAGGACAGATTAACAGAGCTCAATATGTATACCCTAGAGTAAAGGTGGGAGACAGGTGATATGAGCGAAACATTCAAGCACCTTAAGGGCATTAACAAGGTAAAAAAGTCTAACATGTGTAATGCTCGAGCTGTGATGAGCAGGAGGTGCTCTGTTGAAGAGTGCTCTACTCTAAAGGTGGTGAAAAGAGATGAGCGAGGCACCAAGGTCCAAATTATGTGGATAGGATAACTGCTATCCAGACAAGGAGAGGCAGGAGTCAACTTAGTATTTCGATGCCCGCAGGGCGTTTATTTGGTACCGGGGTAGACAGACACAGTCACAAGAAGGAGGAGGGGTTGCCCGAGAACAATAGGGCAATGGAACAGGGAAACACTTTTATCTACCACTTTTATGATTATTACTTCAAGAATAAACTCTAGGCCTACTGTCCCTCTTATTCTGATACTAGTTTATACTGTACTTCTATACTCTAAATGAGAATCCAGTTACATAGGCTACTCAGCATTGCATTAGGGTGATCAGCATCACACACTTCCATAAGAGTCCAGATATTACAAGAGTCCAGAGATCCGGCGTCTCCGTGTACACCGTCATTCTTCGTTGGTAGCTACAAGGGAAATAAAACAGAACTGTAGAACCCTAATCTCAATTCCCAGCAAGGACCTAGATAAGGTCACTGGGGTGGTGAGAGGTTTGGTAAACAGACCATATATCTTTGGCAAAAGCCCACTCTCTTCGAGGCTGCCGGAATGTAGAACCAAAGCAACTGGTTCCTGAAATAATACATTGAAGCAAGAGGTTCCTCGGCCAAAACCCACTTCTAGGGTAGCCAAGGATTAAGAAAGATCCAAGATCTGCGTGTCGATGAATCCAATGGAGGACTACCACGACCTGACTGATGCTGCGGCACTCCAAGGGCCAGCTGGACTCGGAAGGAACTCTGACAGGACCAGGCACCATAAGAATCTGAAGAGATGATGGTTGACTCTGCAATCCTAGGATCAGGAACTAACACAAAACAAAGAAACGGCGGACGCATCCCGGACTGGGCTTCGACGGACTCGACTTTCGGCGAACGACCAGGTGGGGGCGCAGAACAGGTTCTCCAGGATGAGCTCTCTCTTCTGTAGAGGGCGACCAACCTCGGGACATCTGGAACAGGAACCATACGGAACGACACTGGCACGGCTGTCGTGATGCGTTTAGGCGGACGTACTTTCAAGCTGTGAAAACAAGAAAATGGCAGGTACGACTTGTACGACAGACGACGGACTCGACTTCGGCAGATGACACAAACGGACGGGATGAGCTGATCTCCCAGAAGTGAAGAATGCTGGAAGGACGTCTTCTTCTGAGTAGAGACTGATTCTGAGCATGTGGTGTTACAGACCACACTATGAGACTGCAGTGTGGTAGAAGATTGAGACTGTCTTCGTACAGTAGTAAGAAAAAATTACTCACCTTAGTAATTGCTTTTCTTCTCATGGAGTTTTGCTATATTATGACTATATGCAGTCAGCCACTGCAGCTGAACTGCCCCGGAGAGGAAAGAGTTAACTCCAGAGAGTCTGGAGTTCCACAGCGCGAGGGCACTATACCAAAGCTCTATCTGGCCAGTTTCAAATGAAACTGTCAGATCTTTACGAAGCTAACACTAAGCAACAAGTCTGTGTGGAAAGCTCTACACTAGCCAAGTGGCTACCTACTAATAGGAATAACAACAATATAAACAGCAATAATAATAATAACAATGAATAATAGTATTATTAGTTTCTCCCTAACAAGCACTATTAGACCCCCTTTCCCCAAGACTCAAGTCCAGGAAGGGGGCCAACATATTACTTAAAACAGAAATACCTAATTCCCCAACCCTAAATAAAGGGGGTGAAGGGAAGAACTAAAATGGCATGACACAGTGCTTGCACTAATTTGCCACCCTACCCAAGTAGAAGTTCTGAGAGGGGCAGGAGGGGGTGGTCATAATGTAGCAAGACTCCATGAGAAGAAAAGCAATTACTAAAGTGAGTAATTTTTTCTTCAAACACCATGAAGTCTTGTTATATTATGACTATATGCAGATTACACAGCAGTACCTCCATGGAGGAGGGTCAGAACCTACTTAGGAAATAGGCTCTGAAGCACAGCTGTGCCAAAACGAAGCATCTCTCCTGGACTGAATATCCAGGGAATAATGCTTGGTAAAAGTGTGAACTGTTTTCCAAGTAGCAGCTTGACAGATTTCCAGAATGGGAATATCTCAGCAGCCGCTAGAGATGCAGCTGTACCCTGGTGGAGTGAGCCCTCAGTCCTGAGGGGGTTCTCTACCTAGTTTTTGATAACAAAATTGGATACAAGAGACAATCCACCTTGCAATTGTCCTCTTAGTGGCAGGTTTCCCTTTGCCAACCTCGCCATAGGTAAGGAAGAGTTGGAGGGATTCGAACCTGTGACCCTTGGTGCGTTCCAAATAGTAGCTTAAGGCTCTTTTGACGTCCAAGCTGTGCAGACTCCTCTCACCTGAGGAAGAATGCTCAGTGAAAAATACTGGAAGAGAGATGGATTGGTTCAGGTGGAAATCTGAAACCACTTTAGGCAAAAACTTTCTGTTAGTCCTGAGGACTACCTTATCTCTGTGGAAAGAGATAAAATCTTCTTCCACTGACAGGGCCTGTAGTTCACTTATGCGTCTGGCAGAAGTGATAGCCACTAGGAAAACAGTTTTCCAAGTCAGAAACTTGAGCTCTGCTGAGGACAGAGGCTCAAAGGGGGGTTGCATTAACTGAGCAATGCAAACATTCAGGTCCCAAGCGGGAGCTGGTTCTCGAAAAGGAGGGTTGGTGTGAAGTAACCCTTTAAAAAACTTGGAAAGCACAGGGTGAGAAGAAAAGGAAGCAGGCTTCCCTGCTGACAGAAAAGCAGAGACAGCTGCCAGATGAACCTTAAGGTAGCTGGCCTAAGGAATTTAAATGGACCAAATAGTCCAGTAAAATGGGCAGATCAGCAGATTCTGGGATAATCTGCTTCTCAGAGCACCAGATGGAAAACCTTTTCCACTTAGAATTGTAAGTGGCCCTAGTGGAAGGCTTCCTTGAAGCCTTTAAAATATCCAAAACACCCTGAGAAAGGTGTAAGTCAGCAAATTCTAACTCCTCAAGAGCCATGCCTTGAGATGGAGGGATTTGAGGTCCGGATACCACACTCTCCCCTGTGCACAGGCCAGTAAGTCGTGGACTCTGGGCAAGCTCAGGGCAGGGTGGACTGTCAAGGACAGAAGCAGTGGGTACCAGGGCCGCTCTGGCCTAATCTGGAGCAATCAGAATCACCTTGCAGGGCTGAGATCTGATTTTACTAGTACCCTGAAAAGAAGGGGAAAGGGGAAAGGCATACAGGAACTTCCCTTTCCAATCCAACTGAAAGGCGCCAGGGGACTGATCCCAGCACTGGAGGCCTGCAACAAAACAGAGGAAGTTGGTGGTTGTCTGGGGCTGCGAAAAGATCTATCTGAGGGGTGCCCCATCTGGCAAAGACTGACCCCAGCACCTGAGGATTCAGAGCCCATTCGTGATGGCCCTGAGAAATCCTGCTGAGGGCATCCGCCAAGACATTGTCCTTCCCTGGAAGGTGAACTGCTATCAAGGAGGTGTTCAGGGAGTAAGCCAGAGACCACAACTTCATTGCTTCGGTGCACAAGGCTGATGACCGAGTGCCCCCTTGCTTGTTGATGTACCACATTGTTGTGGTGTTGTCTGTCCTGACTTGAACTACTTTGTTCTGGACAGAAGCTGAAAACGCCTGAAGAGCTAAAAAGACAGCTCTGAGTTCCAAAAGATTGATGTGAGCAGAGATTCCTGGGGAGACCACACCCCTGAGTGGACAGGTCGCCTGGTGAGCTCCCACCCTAACAGGGAAGCATCCATGGTGAGGGTGAGGGAGGGAAACGGAATGAAAGGAACCCCTTGTTTTAGATTGCTTTGATCCTGCCACCAGTGTAAGGCCAGGATCAGGGTTTGGGTCACTGGAACCAATTTGGAAAGGGGTCCTCTCTTGAGACCAATAGGCCCTCAAATGGAACTGAATGTCCCTCATCTGAATCTTGCTCCTGCACTACAGCTGTGGAAGCAGCCATGTGCCCTAGGAGTTGCAGAAAATGCCTTGCTGGTCGAGAGACCCGCAGGGTAAAGGAGGATGCCAGGCAATGAGTCTGTCTACCCTTTCCGAGGGAGAAATGCCCTGGCTAACTCTGTGTTCAATTCTGCACCTATGAAAGTTAGTACCTGAACTGGTTCGAGAACTGACTTTGGTAAATTCAGCAGGAATCCCAGGAAGTGAGAATCTGCTGGGTGACTTGCAAGTGGATTCTACCTGATCTGGGGACTGACCCACTATGAGCCAGTCGTCCAGGTAGGGAAACACAGCAATCCCTTGCCTTCTTAAATGAGCCACTACCACAGCTAGACATTTCGTGAATACCCTTGGTGCAGAGGTAAGGCTGAAGGGCATTGCCCTGAACTGGTAGTGGCCTGAGGGTAGTTCGAACCTGAGGTACTTTCGGTGAGAAGGCCTGATCAGAACATGAAAATAGGCATCCTTGAGGTCCAGGGAAGCTAACCAGTCCCCTGGCCTCAGGGAGGGCAAAATCATTGTCAGAGTTAACATTTTGAACTTTGGTTTCAGAAGATGCTTGTTCAGGTACCTTAAATCTAAAATGGGCCGCCATTCTCCTGTATTTTTTGGGGTAAGAAAGTATCTTGAGTACAGACCCTTGCCCTGATGGCAAGGAGGGACCCTTTCTACTGCTTTGCAGTCCAAAACAGAAGAAACCTCTGCTTCCAAAGCAAGGGCTTCTGAAGGATTCGCAGGTGGAAAATGTCTGGCTCTCATCTTCGAAACTGTTTGAAGCTGAGAACCAGACCCTGGCCTATTACCTCCAGAACCCACCTGTCCGGTTAGGGACACCCAGTTCTGGCTGAAATAAACCAACCTGCCCTCCACTGGTACAGGAGAATCGCCCTGGGCACCCCATCAGGTGCCTGCTTGGCAGTAGCCTTAGGCTGAGGGAGGGGACGGTTTACTTGTGCCCGCCTACCTCTGCTCTTTAAAGAAACCCTGTGCAAATGCAGAGGAGGCCTGAATTGGTAAAAAGGCCTGTGGAAAGGCCTGTCTCAACTCTTCTGGGAGCGTGCCTCTGTGGAGTGGCATGCCTCTCCTTAGCCTGGGCACTTTTGTAGGTAGTTCTGTATTCATCCATCTTTTTATATAGTTTTCTGTTTGTTCCTCAAACAGAGAATTACCCACAACAGGAAAATCCATAGCCTTTGACTGAGTATCTTGGGACAGATTAGTGCATCTGAGCCATGCCAACCCACGGAAAGCTACAGAAGTGGCCATGACCCTAGAGGAAACATCATTAACATCAACAGCAGTATGAAATTGAACTTTAGAGGCTTCAATGCCATCAGCAGCCACCTGTTCAACTCACTAGCCAGCTGGCCATGGGCCTGCTTGGCTAACTGCAATACTGTGTCCCACCTAGATTTCTGATATCTAGCCACATAAGCCATATAATTTGCCTGCCTGAGTCCCAAAGAAGCTGCCATATACTGTTTTTTCGCCATGGCATCAATCTTCCTGGAATCCTTATCAGAAGGATGTGAGGCCAGAGGAATATTAGCCTTGTCACAGGCTGCAGCTTGTACCACACCTACATGACTACACTGCTCAGTGAGGAAGTCTGTATCAGAGCCTGACAAGGTATATCTTCTGTCCATTTTTTATCTACAGGAGGGACAGAATGAGGATTTTTAAAATCTTTGTTGTTTGCTTCCTAAATGACTTATGCAAAGGAATAGACAACCTCCTAGACTCTGGTATATCCATCATTTCTACATAATCAGGCTCCTCTTGTTATCCACAGCTCCTCTAAAGGAAGCTGGAGGGTTTCTGCAACCTTTTGTAAAACATAAATGAGAAGGGACTCAGACAGAATAGGAGGAGATTCTAAAGGTCTGTCTGGAGAAATGTCCGTTCAATGGGCACGCCCAGACCCCTCCCAGCCACACATGTAATGATCAAATTCGTCCTCCCTCTCCTGTGGTTCATAAATTCTCAACATCATACTCCTGAACCACTGGCACTGAACGAACCAGCCTTTTACCAACTGCAGGTGGTTCGGCAGGACCCTGAGACAGTGACTGGACAATCTGTATGGCTTTAGCTATTTCTGCAGCAGTTGGAGAGACAATTTTGGACTCCAAACCTACTGATTTCTTTGTCTTTTTCACTGAGACTGGTTCCCCTGAACCAGCCTTCCTTTTGCCCGAGGAAGTCTCGCCCTGGTCAGAGGGCACTCCCTCTGGTCCAGTGGGTATTGGACCGGGCTGGCCATCCGGGTCAGCAGACTTCTTGGCCTCTCGTTCCCTGAGCCGGCCCAATCTCTTTTCCAGGGTGGCTGCAGGGAAATTTTTGCACACCTGGCAGTCTGACAGGAGGTGGTCAGCCCCCAGACAATAAACACAAGTGGTGTGTGGGTCAGCTTTTGGCAAAGGCTTCCCACAGACATCACAGTGTTGAAACCCAGTGGGCCCGGTTTTTCTTTTGGGTTTCTGGACATAATGCCAGCCTAACTAAAACTTGCCCTTTGATGGCAGTGCCAGGTAAGACACCTTATTGGTTCCTAACCGTGTTACCGGTATTTGAAAACCTATTTTAAAAGCAAGGTTTTTTAGAACCGATAAGAACCGGGAACCGTACTCTAAAAGCCCAACCAACACTTTAAAACGTTAATTTAAGCAAACCGATCAGTTCAAACCGAACCGATAATTGAATTTCCACACAGACTTTAAATTTTCTACTTACGGTTTACTCAGATAGAGCTTTTAACCAAATGCGGTAAAATAAATACTTTTTGCCGGTTCAAATGAATCAAAATACCGCTGAACCGAGAAATGAACCGATGTGAAGGAGCTGATCTCCGAGCGACTGTTCAGTGAAGCGGAGAAAGAATCTGACAGTTTCATTTGAAACTGGCCAGACAGAGCTTTTGCATAGCGCCCGCCTGTGGAACCCAGACTCTCTGGAGTTAACTCTTCTCCTCCGGGCAGTTCAGCTGCAGTGGCTGACTGCATATAGTCATAATATAGCAAGACTTCATGGTGTTTGAAACGTATAACTGAAGAATGCCCAAAGAACTGTGGAATGATACAATAATTTGCCAGGGGAGGGCAAATTATAACTTCAGGGGGTAATTGTTACTGATAAGGGCCAATGTCCAGGTGCTTAGAGCAATAGTTCAGGTACTCGGACCAATAGTTCAGGTACTTAGGACAATAGTTCAGCATAAGCAGTACAGTAATCACAGTAGTTGCACAGTATAGGCAAATCAAACACTCTCAAATGAACCCGTTTCTGTAGGTAGGGTATTCTGGAATAGGATCCCTTACTGTACGTTGTGGCTAGGGAACCCTTTAGTACCACTAGGCTGGCTTGCCCTATTCCGCTAGGCCGGGGCCTCCCTTTAGTACCACTAGGCTGGCTTGTCCTATTCTGCTCGGCCGGGGCCTCCCTTTAGTACCACTAGGCTGGCTTGCCCTATTCCGCTAGGCCGGGGCCTCCCTTTAGTACCACTAGGCTGGCTTGCCCTATTCCGCTAGGCCGGGGCCTCCCTTTAGTACCACTAGGCTGGCTTGCCATATTCCGCTAGGCCGGGGCCTCCCTTTAGTACCACTAGGCTGGCTTGCCCTATTCCGCTAGGCCGGGGGCCTCCCTTTATACCAGGCTTTACCTCGGGCCTAATGCCTCCCTTTACCTCGGGCCTGATGCCCTACGTTAGTTTCTGGGCCTGGTGCCCCACTTTGTACTTGGCCTGGTGCCCCACGTTGCTTTGGGCCTGGTGCCCCAATTTATAATGGGCCTAATGCCCCTCTAAACTTTGGGCCTGATGCCCCTCTTTATACTGGGCCTAATGCCCTACTTTATATCTGGGCCAGAATTGCCCTTTTAAATTCTGTTGCCCTTTTAAATCTTTCAGCTCACTGAGAGCTGCTGTCATTCATATCGCAGAACCCCGCCTCTAAATCCGCCTCTGTTAAATATTCATAAGGCCGCTATGCTGGCCTTGCTTTTTGGCCCCTCCCTGTGGGCGTCACTAGCCCCGCCTCCCTTTTAAATATTAAAATCGTGGGTCCTAATGACCGATGTCTCGCGGCGCTTCGTCCCCGCTTTCTGAGAGTGCCCACGCGCTTTTTCACAAAGTACAGTCCCCTTACAACAACAGGCTGTCAGCACTGCGTGTGCTGCCGCCGACTCACCGCTCTGCGGTCTGCAGGGAGTCGCTGCTGTCACTGGGAGGCGGGAGGAAAGCTGGCAGTGGAAGGGAAGTATACAGGCAGCAAGAAGGATGGCTCCGGGGGGCCTCCGATGGCCTACAAAGATGCGGCGCTTCCCTGCTGCCAACGTGGGACTGGAGGAACTTTAAAAATCACTCTGGGCTGAAAATAAATAATCGGAGGGCTTAAAAGCCCTTAAAACGCGGCAGAAACGGCGTTTTCATCTTTGTGGTGCCCCGATGGCACCACCGACCGTGGACTGAAGAAGCAGAGGAAGTCTTCGGGCAGGGGAGGCAGCACAGGATCACAGCAAGTCCAGAGGGACGACTTCAGACAAAAGCTAAGCCTAAACTGTCCCCCTGACTTCTGGGTCCTGTCTCCTCAACCTCTGCCCAGGATCAACTGACTAACTGTAGAATGGTTTTTGAAACTTGAACCTCCCTGGGTTCTAGATTGGCTGGAGTGGAATGCTGTGCATGAGCCACTCAGCACAGCATTCCATCCAGGCCATTATGACATGTTTTGCTTGTAAAAATCTATCTTTTGACAAAGCTGCAAGTGCACAGGGCACTTTTCTATTATTTACTTTTCTATTATTTACAGTATTTTCCCTGTAATGGCCAACTTTGGGGCATTACACATGTTTCAATATAAGAAAAATAGCAGGACAAGAGGACAGCATGAGATTAGAGGGAGGCTGTTTGAGGGGTAATGTGAGGAAGTTCTTTTTCACAGAAAGGGTGGTGGATGCATGGAACAGCCTACCTCAGGAAGTGGTGGATATGAATACAGTGCAGGGCTGCAAAGAGGCATGGGATAGGCATAAGGGAGCACTACAGATGAGTATGAATAAATAGGCCATTGACAGAGCAAAGGCCGATGGCACATTTATAAGGTAGAAAAAGAAAAGGGCAGACTGGATGGGCCTTGCGTCTTTATCAGCTATCAACTTCTATGTTTCCTCCTGGAACCACTTTACACTTAAGTCTCTAACCTCATTATCTGATTACCTGTATATGGAATGTGTTCCTGTCATTCCTTCCATTAATTGCACTATCAATTGCATTAACTGCTCACCTACACTGTATTTTGTTCCCGTTATTTCTCCTATTAATTGTACTATCAAGTGTTTGTATCTTCCTGTATCCCCTACACCCAGGTTGCACTGTAAGGCGAGCAACTTGTTGTTCAGTGTGCCCTCCTGGTGAAACATTTAAATAAATAAATTTGTCCCTGTATGTGGTCCTTCAGATAAACTAGGCAGCCACCTCCTCTTTTAGATAGCCTATCTCGGCGGAAGATGGAATATCCATCCATAGTAAGGGTGGAATCTGACATTTTACAGGTGAGACAGGTTTTCATGAGGGCTATGAGGTCAGGCTTGTGATGCACAATCCAGACCTGGAGCTGGGTTTGTTTTGACAGCAGGCTTCTGGTATTGAGGGAAATTATTTTTAGGTGACCTGGGTGGTTAGCATCGGATTGTGTCAGGCCAGTCAGGCCTGGGTTGGGGTGAATGTCCCCAGATAGTAGCAGAAGCATTTGGGCTGTTCCCATTCCAGGGAATGCGCAGCGGGTGAGCGATTTTTCCCAACCCTAAGCATTGCTGAAATGGGTTGCACTAGTGTCTGTATTATTGCAGCTGGGTCCATCGGCTTTGCTGTGGGCACCCAATTTCAGAGAGGGTGCCTTATTGCTGCAGGAGGTGGTGGTAACGACTGTCATTTTCTGATCAAGTGGGGAGTTAAATGGGGGGGGGCAATGAAAATGCATCCCCTTCATGGTGGGTTGTCAGGCCTGCGAGAGTATTGGAATTTGGGTAATTGTGCCTGGTTGATTGACAGGATGAAGTGGGACTGCTGGTTGCAGGGATGTTAAATAAACATTTTTCTCTAATGGCATTTCAGACTGCACTCTAGGACCCCATACCCATTTCTCTCCCCAGGCAAACTAAATGGGCCTGAATGGGTTCCCCAAGCACCCTACCATGCCCTGCCTGGGTTCCTTGGCAAGCCTCTTTTTCTGTAGGGTAGCTGGAGGCTGCTATTTGGGGGCACCACGTATTTGTACAAAGTTTATTTTTGATTTAGCATCTTAGACTAGTATGAATTTCTGCTTTAAAGTCTGCATTTGCAGTCATTTTTGTCTGGCAGCACCTTATCCATGTGGGATGGATGGGGGCAGCGCAATTTTATTCATAGACATGCGTTGGCAGAAAAGGACCCTCCTGGCCCATCGAGTTTGCCCATTCCTCCCTTCCACTTGAAAATCCCTTGTGTTTGTCCCAGGCCCTCTTGAAACCCTCCACTGTACGGGTCCTCACCATCTCCTCTGGCAGTCCGTTTCAGGGCTCAACCACTCTCTGTGTGAAGTAATACTTCCTAACGTTTCCACTAAACCTTCCCCCCTCCAATCTCAATCCATGCCCCCTAGTTCTTGTTATCTACCTTCCCTGCAAACAAGTCCTCCCCCACTTTACTGATTCCCTTCACATACTTGATTGTTTCGATCATGTCCCCTTTCTCCTTTCTTGTCTCCAGAGGATACAAATCCAGCTCCTTCAACCTTCTCCTCATATGACCTCCCACTTAGCTCATGCACCATTTTAATGGCCCTTCTCTGCACCCTTTCCATGCCATCTATGTCCTTTTGTAGATGAGGCCGCCAGAACTGTACCCCATACTCCAGGTGTGACCTAACCATGGAGTTGTAGCGTGGCATCAGCACCTCCCTCCTTCTGCTGATTATCCCCCCTTCTTATGCACACCAGCATCCTGTTAGCTTTGTCCACTGCCTTGCTGCACTGGGTCCCCACTCTTAGGTCTTCGGTGATTATATAACTCCTAGATCCTTCTACTGCCTGGTTGCAGCCATCATCTCCCCCGCATTGTGTATGTGGTATTTGGATTCCTCCTCCCCAAGTGTATCACTGTGCATTTCCAAGCACTTAGCTTTAGCTGCCATGTTTCTGACCACTCTTCCAGCAATTTTAGATCCTTTTTCATTGCCTCCACCCCGTGGTGTCTACCCTGTTGCTGGGTTTAGTACATTCCACGAAAAGGCAGACCTTCCCCTGAAGCCCCTCTGCTATGTAAGCTGACATAGATGTTAATAGAATGAGCCCCCAACACACCACCCGACCCTAGGGGGATTCCACTTCGTAACCTTGTCTCCCAGAGTGCACCCCACTGACCACCATCCTTTGGCTTCTACCGTCAGCCAGCTCTCCGCCCATCTTGTTTTTTTCCTGCCCCACTCCCAGACTCCCCAACTTATTCCCCCCCCCAAAAACTCTTTTTCTGCTCCAGCTTACCAGAGCATCTCTTACGTGGGCTTACTTGGCATCACCTCCACCGCCTGCCTGAACCCTTCCCCTGACCGAGGAATCGGGTGCTGGGTCCCCCCTCTCCCGCCGGCCCTCACGGGAGGAGGCGGGGACCACAAAGAGTCAAGTCGGGGCCGGCACTGGGAATGTGGGCTCGACCACCGAAGCACCACCATCGCCTCACCTGGCAGCTGGGATATTTTCCTTGTTCTTCCATTCCTCTGGCGCACGATGTGCAATGCCGACCAGCGCGTGACATGCATGCTCCCGCCCACGCCTGCAGGAAGGCCGACTAACATGGTCCCAGTTTGCTCATCCCTCGGTTGCAGCGCCACTTGTGTTGCAGGACTTGGACCCCGTCCCTCCCAGGAGAGGAGAGCAGTTCCATCAGATGCTCGACCCTCTCCTACCTGGCCAACTCCTGGCTTGCTCCTGAACCCGGGACGCTGGCGTGGCGTGAGGTAAGGCGGATGCCTCAACCCTTAACACCACCGGGCTGTCTCCCCAACTTCTTGACCAGTCTTTTGTGAGGCACCATGTCGAAGGCCTTCCTGAAGTCCATGTAGGCCACGTCTACTGCCCCACCCTGATCAATCATCCTCATCACACCTCATTGAAGAATTCGATCAGGTTCGTCTGACATGATCAACCAGAGTGAAGCCTTGCTGCTGAATGTCTTGAAGCCCCTCTTCTTCCAGATAGCTGACCACCCTTTGTTTCAATATTGTCTCTATTACTTTACCCACCACCAATGTGAGACTGACTGGGCGATAACTGCCCACCTCCTCCCTGCTGCCTCCTTTATGGACTGGAACCACTTCTGCCTTCTTAGAGTCCTCCGGTACCCTCCCCATATCCAGGGACAAGTTAAATAGCCCTGCCAGTACCCCCTTAATTCCCTGAGCACCCAAGGGTGTAGGCCATCTGGGCCCATGGCCTTGTTCACTCTCAACTTACCCAATTTTTCCCTTATCTATTCCGCACTGATTGGGCTAGGATCACCCTCCTCCCTCCCTCCCCTTTTCACGCAGCTGGTCCCTTCCCTCCCTCTGTTGTAAAACCGAGTCAAGCATCCATTCAACACCTAAGCTTTCTTGAAATCCTTCCCACTTGCAGTCCCCCCCCCCTTAATCCTTACTATCCCCTGCCTTACCTTCCTCCTTTCCCCATGTACCGAACAATTGTCTTGTCCCCCCCATTTGACCTGCCTAGCAATTCTCTCCTCCATTTCTGCTTTAGCCTTCCTAATTCTCTGCCCTGCCACCCTTTGCTTCTGTCTGTAAGGTTCCCTATCCTCCTTCCCCTGCATCCTCTTGTATTCCCTGAAAGCTCTTTTCTCCCCAATTGCCTCCCTCACTTCCCTACTGAACCACAGCGGCCTCCTACTTCTTTTGTTCTTCCTCACCCTCCTTACACAGTCTTCGGTCGCTTTAAGGAGCCCCCTTGATCTTTTTCCAAAGTTCCTCCACCCCTCCCTCCATCTCCTCCTACTTCCTCCCGGAATATCTCCCTCATCCTGGGGAAATCTGCCCCCTGAAGTCTATGATCTTCATGGTGGTTTGACTAGCCTCATACCCTACTCTGACCTAGAAGCCCACTGTGCTGTGGCCACTATCTTCCAGGCTGGCCCCCAGCCCCACTCCCTCCACGCTATCTCTGTTAGTTAGGACCACGTCAAGTATGTTTCCCTCCCTTGTGCGCTCCCTGACCAGCTTTTGCAGGAAGGCACCCTGTAGCGACTCTAGAATCTTCCCACTCCTAGCCGACTTTGCTAATGGGATATCCCAGTCTACATCTGGGAGATTTAGGTCCCCCACTAGCAGAATCTCTCCCTTCCAAGCCATTCTTTGAACCTCCTGCAGCATCTGCATGTCATAGACTGAGGGGTAAGAGGAGGTATTTGCCTTGTAATTGAGGGTAGTTTAGAAATATGATTAGGACATCTACCGATTCTCTTGTTTGTCATCAAGAAGGGTGGCAACACTACTGTGATGCTTCTGGTGTGGTATTTTTTCATCAGGGAATAGTAAGACCCCCCCCCCCCCATTATAACTCAAGCCCCTTTTACTTGGCCTTCTTACTCTGGATTCCTCTCTGGATACCACTTTTTTCCCCAACACACATGTAGCCGGTAAATCCCAGTCCTCATCCAAAATGCCTCCAACTGCACTCCCATTTTTACATCCTAACCTCATGACCCTCCCTCCCGGGCCTAGCCAGACATCACTCCCTGGCACCCCCCCCCCCTTGGGCCCCCTGGACACCTCCCTCCAAGCCACCTGGACAACCAATCCCCAATCCCAGCACTTTAGGTTACACCTACCCCCCCAATCATGACATCGTTCCTACTTCCCTACCCCCTCAGATGCTCCCAAATACCTTACTCCTTCCACCCATGTTTTCAACCCCTCCTTCTTCTCACCTTTGACAGCTTCCAAGTAGGGTGTTAACCTCTGATGCTGGCTAGTTGCTATACTGCCTAAGCTGTTTAATGCTGTTGTACTCTTTAACTTACCTGTACCACATGTAACCCTGTCATCTGTATTGTATTGTCTATGTAACCAACGTGGAACCTATAAATGAGCATCTGCTCACTGGTGTGATCCAAGACCTCAACAAAAAAAAAAAAAGAAAACACACACTCACCCCTTATAAAACTATGTCCCCACTCATGGAGCTGCTCCAGCTTCACCTCCCGAGTCATGTGATTAGGCTCTATGTGGGGTGTCCAGTGGGCTGGGGAGGGAGGTGTCTGGTTGGCTAGGACGGGACAGAGTCAAGGGAGGAAGGCGTCAGAGGGGCCATGGATGGAGCAAGTGTGGAGGTGGTGGGGGACTGTGGAAAGAGGGTGGCTGTTGGAGGGAACTGTGAAGGGAGCAAGGGTGTGAGGGGGACTGTGAGGTGAGAGGGAATGGAGCAAGGAGATGCTGTGGGGAAGGGGGTTTAGTGTCGGGTCATGGAGGGAGGGGCTAGTGCCCGGAGTTTTGGAAAGAGGTACTGTTGGGGGCTGTGGAAGGAGGGTTAGCTAGTGTCAAGGGCAAATAAAGGGAAGGGAGGCTAGCATCTGGGGCTGTTAATCAGGGGGTAGTGTCAGGGAATACTCCAAGTACCCATCTTATCCCTGCCCCTGTTGTCTCTCCTCCTATCAGCGCTCACCAGGAAGTACTGTCACAGACATGAGACTGTGTATCTGTGAAGAGGTCGTAAAGATAGGAGTCCAGTTGGAAATGTTTCAGTTGAGGAGCGGGTTTCACCTGTTACTAGTGCAGTGGTTCAAAACTGGGAGATCCAATGGAAAAAAGCCAAGTAACATGGTCTCGAGGTATTGGGGGGGGGGTTCTCTTATGATGCCCTGATGAAAAAAATAACACACCAAGAGCACCACATAAGTGTTGCCACCTGTTCTGGTCTGGACCTGGGGTTACTTCATTCTGACAAACAGGAAGACTGGTAGCTGCCCCAATCATACCTCCCAACTGTCCCCAATTATGAGGGGAAATACCTCCTTTTACCTCTCAAAATTGCTCTGTCCCTCATCAGTCCAACATGGAAAAGCTGCTGCTACATAGAAAATGAGTTGTAAATTCAGACTTTAAAGCAGAAATCCCTGCTATTCTAAGGTGCTAAATCAAAAATAAAATGTGTACAAGTATGTAGTGCCTCCAAGTAGCAGCGTTCTGAGGCTCTATAAAAACACAAAAACAAACAAAAAAAAAACACAAAAGGTTTGCCATGGACCTCCATACAGGGCTTGACAGGGTGCTTGGAGACCCACTTACAGCCTATTTAGTTAGCCCACTGGAGAGAAATGTGTATTTGGGCTCCAGGGTGCAGTGAGAAGGGTCATTATGAAAAACATCTATGTTTAATTCCAGCATTCTGCCCACATTAGTTGCCAGTATGCCTCAGTAGTCCCCACCAGCAGTTTTGTGCCCAGTAATTACCCCTGCGTCCAGCCCACAACCTCCTAGCACAGCCACCTGCTCCAGTAAGCATCCCTTCGGTCAGCAGCTCCACCACAAATCCCCTGCAGAATAGACCCCCCCACATATCCCAGGCAACCAGTTACCCAGCACAGCCCAAGCAAGGGCTGATTTAAAACATTTTTATACTCTCCAAACCGTGCATTCATACACAAAACCACTGCCAATAAATAACAAGCATTTGTCAGTGCCGAATGTTTGCTTGCTGGCATTGGCAGTGTAGGAGTTAGAGAGAAGCATAATAGGAATGGCAATGAAGTACTGAACTGAAGCCAACCCCACCACCACCCTGCAGAGACTGACAGGCACTGGGGTGTGCCTTTGAGTCATCAGGCATAACGGCCACGCCATTTCTCCACACCCTACTCTGCAGACACCGACAAGTGTCACAGTGTGCCTTGGAGTCTTTGGGCCTTATGTTCACCCCATTTAATAAGAAATATGGTGAGATGGGTGCAGCATACGAGAATGGGGTGAACTTTGGGGCCAAATAGTCCAAGGCACACCTTGATGCCTGTCATTGGCTGCAGGGTGTGGGTGGAATGGCAGGAGTGTTATAAGCAACAATCCCAAGTCACACCCCTCATGCCTGTCAGTCTTTACAGGGTGGGGCATTATGGTTGGAAACCCCAATGTCCCAGGCGTTCATTGGCATTTTCACTCCAAATTTTAAACACGGGTTTTTTGTGTCCCCCCACTCATGAACAGTGGCAATATCAGTTCGTTAGCGGAAAGCTGATTTCGCACAGCGACTATGTCATTTGGCACCACTGGTGCGAAAACACATTTCAAACAGGATGACAGCTGTACTGATCATGGGGAGGTGCAAAAACATGCCAATGTTGAAAATCTGCAGTGAAAATATTTAAAAAAACACAAAACTGGTGAAGTCACGAGCATGCGTAGAAACTGCGCAACGCACACCCATAATGCAATTAGTTTGGGGATTTTTTAAAGCAGATTGTCAACACAGGCATTTTGGAACCTCCGCTCATGAACAGTGTCACTGTGATTTTCTTAATCTGTCCCGAACAGTGATTCCCCCAGTGACAACGCATTTCTGCGCTGGAAGTGCGAAAACACATTTCGGCCATGGTGTGAAAAATGACAGCTGTACTGTTCATAAGGAAGTGTGGAAAAATGCCAGTGGTGAAAATCTGGACTGAAAATATTAGAAATCCATGAACTTACGAGGGTGCGTGGAAACTGAGCAATGGTCGCTCGTAACACAGTCATTATATGGACTTTTTTCACCAAATTTTTAACATAGCCATTGTAACACCTCTGTTTATGAACAGTGTCACTGTGATTTTCTTAATCTGTCCAGAACATTGATTTCGCACACCAACTGCGCCATTGTGCGCTACATGTGCGGAAACACGTTTTGGACGAGATGTGAAAAATAACAGCTGTACTACTCATAAGGAGGTGTGGTAAAATGGCAACGTTGAAAATCTGGAGTGAAAATAGTGAAAATTTGCGAACTAACAAGTGTGCGTAGGCACAGCGCAATGCATGCTCATAAAACAGTCATTTTTGGGAATTTTGTCACCAAATTTTCAACACAGGGTTTTTGGGGGCCTACCTCATTAACTGTGACACCGTCATTTCGTAAATCGGTCTCAGAAGGTGGTTCCGCGCAGTGACCGCAAAATCACCTTCCGGAGCCGATTAACAAAATGACAGTGACAGAATTCACGAGGTAGGGTCCCAAAACCCCCATGTTGAAAATCTGTTGAAAAAATTCCCCAAAATGCCTGAGATATGCATCAAAGTTGAAAAAAACCCTATTCATTACATTATACAGCTTACCGGCATTTCCTCAGTTCGCGGCTGGCTTTGAAGAGTGCAGATGTGTTCCCGGTCCACTGAAGATCGTCGCGCCGAGCTCGGAGGCAAGTATGGGGCGAGTTGGGGTGTGTGGGGAGGTGGATGCGCAGACGGTGGGCGCAAGTGGGGGTCAGGACAGTCAGCGAGGGAAGGTTCCCCCCCCCTTGGACGACGCGGTACTTGTGCCACGCTGGGGTGGGCTCCCAGCGTGGCAGCTGGAAACTGTTTGGGGGGCAGTGGAGCCGGCAGGATTGGGCACCCCGTTGTCCTCCTGGACTGTTACCACGCTGGGGTGGGCTCCCAGGCGTGGCACCTCTGGTGTCTGTTGAGGGGGAGAACATTGGAGCCGGCGGGGACTGGGCACCCCGTCAGCCATCTGGACTGTTGCCACACTGGGGCGGGCTCCCAGTGTGGCACCTGGAACCTGTTTGGGGGGGCGCAGCAGAGCCGGACGGGGACTGGGCACCCCCACTGGCCATACAGTGTGCATGGGGGGTATTAGCACGCAAGAAAATTACTCATCTTAGTAATGTTGTTTCTTCTAATGGAGTCTTGCTATATTCTGACAGTAGCAGTGAGTCCCAACCTTCGAACTGCCCCGGAGATGAAAGAGTTAAGTTTCCATGCCAAGCATGGAGCAGCTGAGCTCGAGCTCGGTTGAGACTCTGTCTGTTGCTGTTTAAACTCAAACCGTCAGATCTTTATGAGCTAAACTCACTAAGGCCCTGTGTGGAAGCTGTAAACCTACACTAGCCAACTGGCTACTAAACATAAGAACACATTTTTGGTACCAAAACAAAGACTCCAAGTCAGGAGACCCAAAATGAAAAAAACAACACCAACTCACCCCAAAGGAAGGGGTGAAAACAAAAAGGTGGGCACCTACTGAGTGCCAACACTGCACTGCCCACCCACATCCCAAAAGCAGAGGTTCTGAGAGGAGCAGGCGGGGGGTCAGAATATAGCAAGACTCCATTAGAAGACACAACATTACTAAGGTGAGTAATTTTTTCTTCAAACAACATGAAGTCTTGCTACATTCTGACAGTAGCAGACTACAAAACAGTACCTCCATGGAGGAGGGACAGACCTACTTAGGAAATAGGCTCTGAAGCACAGCTGTGCCAAACCGAGCATCATTCCTAGCCTGGATGTCCAGGGAGTAATGCTTGGTAAAAGTGTGAACTGTTTTCCAGGTAGCTGCTTGACATATCTCTAGAATAGGGATGTCCCTGGCAGCAGCTAGGGAAGCAGCTGTACCTCTGGTAGAGTGAGCCCTCAGGCCTGAGGGAGGAACCTTACCCAGTTTTTCATAACAAAATTGGATACAAGAGACAATCCACCTGGCAATGGATCTTTTAGTGGCAGGTTTCCCTTACCAACCTCACCATAAGTGAGGAACAGTTGGAGGGAGTCAAACCGGTGACCCTTGGTACGCTCTATGTAGTAGCTAAGGGCTCTTTTCACATCTAAACTGTGCAGCCTCCTCTCGCCAGAGGAGGAATGGTCAGTGAAGTACACTGGAAGAGACATAGATTGATTAAGGTGGAAATCTGAAACCACCTTAGGCAAGAACTTCCTGTTAGTCCTGAGGACCACCTTATCTCTATGAAAGGAGATACAATCAGGCTCCACTGACAAAGCTTGTAATTCACTTAGGCATCTGGCAGAAGTGATAGCTACCAGAAACACAGTCTTCCAAGTCAAGTACTTAAGCTCTGCTGAAGACAAAGGCTCAAAAGGGGGTTGCATAAGCTGAGCAATGCAAACATTAAGGTCCCAGGCAGGTGCAGGGTCCCCGAATGGAGGGTTGGTGTGAAGTAATCTCTTGAAAAACTTGGAGAATACAGGATGAGCTGAAAAAGAAGAGGGCTTACCTGCTGAAATAAAAGCAGACACAGCTGCCAGATGCACTTTCAGTGTAGCTGGTCTCAGCCCCAAGCTATTTAAATGGACCATATAAATCAAGGACTGTGGGCAGATCAGCAGATTCTGATGGAAAATCTTTTCCATTTGGAATTATACGTAGCCCTGGTGGAAGGTTTTTTAGAAGCCTTCAGGATATCCATTACACCTTGGGAGAGGTGTAAATCAGCAAACTCCAACTCTTCAAGAGCCAGGCCTTGAGATTGAGAGATGTGAGGTTTGGGTACCAAACCTTCCCCTGAGCACAAGTTAACACGTTGTAATTCCTGGGAAGACACAGGGGAAGATGGACTGCTAAGGACAGTAGGAGTGGATACCAGGGCTGTCTGGCCCAGTCTGGAGCAATCAGGATCATCTTGCAGGGTTGAGATCTGATTTTGACTAGCACTTTGAACAGGAGAGGGAAGGGGGGAAAAGCATAGAGAAACTTCCCTTCCCAATCGAGAACCAAGGCATCCAGGGGGACTGAGCCCAACACTGGGGGCCTGCAACAAAAAAGGGGAAGTTGGTGATTGTCTGGGGCTGCAAAAAGATCTATCTGCTAGAAATACTGCTCTGAGTTCCAACAGATTGATGTGAAGCAGAGTTTCCTGAGGGACCACAACCCCTGGGTGGTCAGGTCGCCCATGTGAGCCCCTCCACCCCAAGAGGGAGGCATCTGTAGTAAGGATTAAAGAGTGAGACTGGGTGACAAAGGAACCCTTGTCTCAGGTTGTTCTGATCCTGCCACCACTGTAGGGCCTGGATCAGGGTTGAGTTACTGGGATCAATTTGGTCAGAGGGTCCTTCCTTTGAGACCAGAAGGTTCTCAAATGGAACTGAATGTCCTCATCTGAAATCTCGCCCTGCACTACTGCTGTAGAAGCAGCCATGTGCCCCAGGAGCTGTAGAAAATGCCTTGCTGGTCGAGACACCTGCAGGGTGAATGAGGAGGCCAGAGAGACCAGGGTCCTTGCCCTGTCCAGGGGAAGGAAGGCTCTGGCCTTCTCTGTGTCTAGCTCTGCGCCTATGAAGGTGAGGAGCTGGACAGGCTCTAGAACTGACTTTGGAAGATTTAGAAGGAAACCCAAAGAAGTGAGCAGTTGCTGAGTTATCTGTAAGTGTAACTTGACTTGGTCTGGGGACTGGCCCACTATGAGCCAGTCGTCCAGGTAAGGGAAGATGGCAATCTTTTGCCTTCTTAGAGAAGCAACTACCACTGCTAGGCATTTTGTGAACACCCTTGGAGCAGAAGTGAGGCCAAAGGGCATTGCTCTGAACTGGTAATGGCCTGAGGGCAGCTCGAACCTGAGGTACTTTCGATGGGAGCTTCTGCTGAGAATATGGAAGTAGGCATCCTTGAGGTCCAGGGACACTACCCAGTCCCCTGGCCTTAGAGAGGGTAGAATAACTCCCAGAGTCACCATTTTGAATTTTGGTTTTAAAAGGTGCTTGTTTAAATATCTGAGATCCAGGATGGGCCGGCGTTCTCCTGTCTTTTTTGGGGTAAGGAAGTACCTGGAGTACAACCCTTTGCCCTGGTGTAGGGGTGGAACCCTTTCCACAGCTCTCAGAGCTAGAAGGGACGAGACCTCTGCCTCTAAGGCAAGTGTCTCTGATGGATTTACAAGTGGAAAGGATCTGGTTCTCATCTTTGGAAACTTTTTGAAGCTGAGAACCAGTCCCTGGCTTACTACTTCCAGGACCCATTTGTCTGATGTCAGAGACTCCTAGTCCTGGACAAAGTAAGCCAGCCTGCCCACTACAGGTAGCTGAGAATCAGCCCTGGCAACCCCATCAGGGTGCCTTTTTGGCAGGGGCTTTGGGCTGAGGGGTGGAAGCAGGCCTGCTTGTACCCCGTCTGCCTCTCCCTCTAAAGAACCCCCTCTGGGCATAAGCAGAAGAGGAGGCCTGGGCTTGGTAAAAAGGCCTATGAAAAGGCCTGCCCCTGCCCCTGGGAAGCTGCCTTTGAGGAGTGGCCTGCCTTTCCTTGGCTTGTGCACTCCTGTAGGTGGTCCTATACTCATCCATTTTCTTCATGTAATTCTCTGTCTGCTCCCCAAACAGAGAATTACCCATAACAGGAAAATCCATGGCCTTAGTCTGGGTATCCTGTGGTAGGCTAGTACATCTGAGCCAAGCCATTCTTCAAGTGCCACAGATGTAGCCATGACTCTAGATGACATCATTGGAGTCTACTGCAGCATGGAATTGCACCTTGGATGCCTCAATACCATCAGCAGCCACCTGCTCCAGCTTCTTGGCAAGCTGGCCAGGGACCTGTTTTGCTAAAGCCATAACAGTTTCCCATCTGGATTTTTGATACCTAGCAGTATAGGCCATATAATTGGCCTGTCTGAGTCCCAAGGATGCTGCCATGTACTGTTTCTTTGCCATGGCATCAATCCTCCTGGAGTCCTTGTCCGGGGGGTGTGAAGCCAAGGGAATGTTTGTCTTATCACAGGCTGCAGCCTGCACTACCCCAACATGGCTGCATTGTTGTGAAAGGAACTCCGTATCAGAGCCTGACAATGTGTACCTCTTGTCCATTCTCTTATCCACAGGAGGTATAGTGTTAGGAGTCTTTAAATCTTAAATGTCTGTTTCCCAAAAGATTTGTGTAAGGGAATAGACGCCTCCTAGACTCTGAGATATCCATCATTTCCACATAGTCAGGCTCCTCTTGGTCATCCACAGCTTCTTCCATAGGAAGCTGGAGGGTTTCAGCCACTTTTTTTATAAAACATGAAATGGGAGGGGGACTCAGAAGGCCTAGGAGGAGACACTCCTGAAGGTCTGTCTGAGGAGATGTCCGGGTCAATGGGCACATCCAGACTTTCAAATCCACATTCACTTTCCTCATACTCCTCTTCCTCCTCCTCCGGTTCATAAAATTCCTCTAAATCATACTCTTGAACCGGTGGAACCGGCCGAATCAGCGCCTGTTTGATGGTGCCGGTTCGGTCGGAACCGGGAAACGACTGAACAATTTTGATCGCTTTGGCTATTTCTTCAGCGGTTGGAGAGGAAAGTTTTGGCTCCACACCAGCTGATTTTTCTTTTCTAGTTCTTTTAGCCGGAACTGACTCCTCAGAATCGGCTCTCCTTTTGCCTGAAGAAGTCTCGCCCTGGTCAGAGGGCACTCCTTCTGGTTCGGTTTGAACTGAACCGGGCTGGCCATCCGGTTCAGCGGACTTTTGGGCCTCCCTTTCCCTGAGCCTACCAACTCTCTTTTCTAGGGTAGCTGCAGGGAAACTTTTACAAATCTGGCAGTCTGCATTGAGGTGGTCAAACCCCAGACAAACACAGGTGGTGTGGGGGTCAGCCTTGGCAAAGACTTCCCCACACACACTGCAGTGTTGAAACCCAGTGGGTCTGGTTTTTCTTTTAGGTTTCTCAGACATTGTGCCAGTCCCATCCAAACTTACCCTTTTATGGTAATCCGCCAGGCAAGACCCTCTTATCGGTTCCTAACCGTGTCACGGGTCGTGGAAAAAACCGTAATAAAATCCATTTTTTTTAGAACCGATAAGAACCGGTAACCACACTCTAAAAGTACAATTTAAGATTTTTTAACAACTTGATCGGTTCAAACCGAACCGATGAACCGTTTACAAGTTCCACACAGAATAGAATAAAATATAACCTATCTAGTACTCACATATACCACAGACAGAGACTGAACCGACAGGTTACGGTTTAAATTTGGTCGAAAACCGAGAAAAGCGGTACTTTAACCAACAAATTGAACCGAGCAGAAGGAGAAATCTCCGGAGTGACTGTTCAGTGAGGCGGAGTAAAGAATCTGACGGTTTGAGTTTAAACAGCAACAGACAGAGTCTCAACCGAGCTCGAGCTCAGCGTTCCATGCCTGGCATGGAAACTTAACTCTCACCTCCGGGGCAGTTCGAAGGTTGGGACTCACTGCTACTGTTAGAATATAGCAAGACTTCATGTTTGAATATGCATGTGTGTGTGTGTGTTTGTTTGTGTGTGTGGAGCGCATGCGCACGCAGTAGCTTCTCGCTGCTCACTGATGCGTAGCTCTGCCGTTGAACTGTACGGCACTGCATTTTCAACTGCTGCCACAGACAGCTGCAGCATTCATTGGCGAACTGTGGCTGCGCCTGCAAACACACTGACTGCATTGGAAGACAGGTGCCACACCTACGAAAACTCGGATGATGGCACTGTTTCTTGCACATGTGTGCAAGCAAACATAAAAAAAGAGTCCAGTCTACAGAAAAATACACAAAGTAAGCATGGTTTTATTCTAAATTCTTCCTGGTTTTGTCATCCACAATATGGCTGTGCATTTGACATAATTGTGCTCAGCAGCCCTGATAGGCGCTGCCATTCTAGTTTTCCCTTTTAATCTATTCCCCTGTGCTGACCTCACCAGCCCTCATTCTACAGTGGCCCCCAGCCCCACCACCCCAGAGTTCTCTGGGACTTACCTGTTTGGCTCTTCCCCCAGGGCTTGCCTCATTGGCGGGGTCAGCGGGGCCCCCTCAAGCCCTACCCGAACAGGATCCAGTTCGCTCGGATGCTGCCCAGATAGCCAAGTGCAGGGCCAGCGGGAGACCAGTATCATCCTACCAGTTGGCATTTTTCCAGTTTTTTCTCCCAACTCCCCGGTGCAGAGAAGTGGTGTGCAGTGATGGCAATTACCGTGCTGTGCATGTTCCTGCATGCTAGATGTCTGCCCTGCCTCCTGCCACCCCTTGTGTACTGTCTCAGCGATCCAAACCCAAGCTACCGATGGAGGCTAGGCTGATGCCAGACACTGGTCCCAACCCTCTCCAGAGGAAAGCAGTCCCTTAGATGCTCGAGCCCCCCCTTCCCGGCTGACTCTCCGGTTCCCGAGTTCACTTCTGAACTTGGGTCACCATGAGCAGTAACCCTACCGCTGTGCTGGCAGGCCGGCCTTCCTTTTCCTTCCAGTTCTAGAATGGCAACGCGTCACCATGGAGCATGTAAAGCTCACCACCATATTGTAGATGTCCAGAGCAAGATACAGCCCACTGACATCCACATTTCACACGGTGCACTCATTCTCTGCAGCATTTTAAAAATAAATAAAAAAACTGCCATGTACGTGGCTGTCAAGCTGAGCAACCCACCACAAAACCTTCTCTTCAGCTATACTAATCCCAACACTCCACGCCACTTGACTACCCTTCAAGATCATAACCAGCTTCTGCCCCCCCAACCACCCTACATGTGATCAGAATACCCAATACCACACTGCCCACCTTAGCCGGCTACCTTCCCTGCAGCTGGACCAGCCTCCTTACTGCCCTCCCTTTAGCTGAACCACTCCCCCCACACCTAGACCAACCTCCACTCCTCCAACAATCCCTGCAACTGGATCAGCTCCAAGTCCAGCATCCCTCTAGCCAATTAGTCTCTCTCTAGCTGGATATCCCCAAAGAACAGTCTGGCTGTATCCCATCCCCATCCTACAGCAGGAATCCTCTCCATAAACAAGCCATCCTGTGCAGCTGCCTCCAACACCTCCCATTCGGGAGAGGGCAGGGAAGCAGAAGATTCACTACCAAGAACTGCTGCTACGATGCTGCCCAGGATCACGCAGGTGTAATGTCCAGCAAGCAAAAAATTAAAAAATAAAAAAAGCGTACCTCTCCTTACTCCATCTCTCTTTCCCCAACTCACAGACTCATGTGATCCACTGGCAGCCACAGACATGGCAGTATTTATATTTAAAAGCACAGCGGAAACTGGCGAATGTCAACACCCCGAAGAGGCCCACCATCACCCACATTTTGTGCAACGCATTTAGTCTCTGCAGCATTTTAAATTATTATTAAAACTGACATGTTCATGCACCTCAAGCATGGCAAGTGACCTGTGGATATTGGGGAGGAATGTCTGCATGTCTGCCAGCTGCTGGATCTTCCCTCCTCAGCCCTCTCCTGAAAGGGGTTGGCAGCTGCAGGGTTTGGCTTGTCTATGGGAGGGGGGTTTCTGCTGCAGGGGATAGCGTGTCTATTGGAGGAGGGTATCTGCTGTAGGGTGGGCATGGGATACAATACATAATGCCCCAAGTAGCAGCATCTGGGGCCCTACGGAAAAAAGATTTGCCAGAGACTGCAGGCAGGGCATAATAGGGTGCTTGAGGACCCTGTCACAGCGTGTGGGAATAAACTTCAGATGAGGCAAATTTACAGGTTTAAAACACATCGTGGTGCGATATTTATTTTTCAAAAGTTAGAAAAATAATAAATGAAAACAAAACAAGATCAGCAACAGGGTTGATACAGAAGGTGGGGTGGAGATGATGCAAAGGGACTTGGCAAGGTTAGAGGAAAGGTCAAATATATGGCGGCTTAGATTCAATGCAAAGAAGTGCAAAGCAATGCACCTAGGAAACAAAAATCCAGGGGAAGAGTACACAATGGTGGGTAAGATAACAACAACAGAAATGGAAAGGGACCTGGGGATAGTCATATCAGATGACCTTAAGGTGGGCAAGCAATGTGAGAAGGCAGTAAGGAGGGCTGGTAGGATACTGGGATGCATAGGGAGAGGCATCACCAGTAGAAAACAGGAAGTTGTTATCCCTCTGTACAGACAGCTGGTGAAACCCCATCTGGAGTTCTATGTCCAGTTCTGGAGACCCCATCTCCGCAAGGACATAGACAGGATGGAGGCTGTCCAGAGAAGGGCAACTAAAATGGTGCAGGGTCTGCACCAGAAGACATATGAAGAGAGATTAAAGAAGCTTAATATGTATAGAGGAGAGGAGGGAGAAGGGGGACATGATAGAAACTTTCAAGTACACTAAGGGAATCGACAGAGTCCAAGAGGGTAGCATCTTTCAGAAAAAGAGATATGCAAGAACAAGGGGGCACAATTTGAAGATAGAGGGGGGACTGCTCAAAGATAATGTGAGGAAGTATTTTTTTCACGGAGAGGGTTGTGGATACATGGAACAGCCTTCCTGAGGAGGTTGTGGAGTCAAAAACAGTGGGGGAATTCAAGAATGCATGGGACAGACATAAGGCAATTCTAGTGGGGGGGGTAGGAGGAAGTAGGTTGTTGGTTAACTAGGATCTGCAGCCTATGCATTAGGTAGGGAAATGGCAGACTAGGTGGGCCAAGCGGTCCTTATCTGCTGTCAGATTCTATGTTTCTATGTTCTATGTAAAACAAATTGCAAAGAAAATCATTACTTAACATCAGTAGTTTCTCACATAATACAGTCCTGGATCTTAGAGCGCCTAAGACCCTTCTCATCTGCATTTAACAGCTTGTCTACAGTAGCAGTAGAACCTCCCTCTTCCTCTTTCAGGTCTGAGCCCCACTGGACTGAACTAAACTCAGTGAAGAGGTTTTTATATATTTTTGGTGGGGTCACCTGACGGAGCCCCTTTCTATTTACATGTCTGGACATGCTGTTTCAAAACCAAGGGGGGGGGGGTTGTTTCAGGGGACTTCCTGGTTCAGTTAAAGGTACAGTGTATATCTCCATAGATATTGACTATATCTCTGATCCACAGTGACTAAGCACTTTTATAATCTTATACGTTAACAGATTTATAGTGTGAATTTACGATAATATCTTAAGGATTTCTTATAACTCCATTAATCATGAAATTATTATTGTTTTATATGGCTTCTAAATCCTTATTTAAAAGGTTTTATTAACTGTATGTATTCCTATTTAAAATAGCCTTCATACCGGTCCAGTGGCGCAGAGGGTTGCGGTGCTGGATGCCATACCGGCGACCGGGAACGAGCCCGGTGCATCAGGGGTCAGCAGGGGAGGACTGGGATTGAGCATCCGCAGACTGCTCTTCTAATCCTGGGGTGGGCTAGGGAACTTCACCATGCTGTAGCGACCCCTGGGAATGCCTGGGGGCACTACTAGTGTCAGTGACACTAGAGGGGAAGCATGGCGGACATAGGCACGCTGTGCCTGGACATCATTACACGTCCCGCGCTCCAGGGGCCAATAAGGTGGAAAATGGCTGGGCGCGACTGTGCAGACTAATGGTTGCGCTCTGAGCCGCCCGGAGGACTTTGGCCGAGTCCTGTCGGGGAAGGTCCGGGGCTGTCCTGGCTGGTAGAGGCAGAGGGGGAGCCCTCCAGCAGGATGGCATGACAGCCATCCCAGATCATCCTGGGTGCAGTTTGAGCTAACCAGCTCTCCGGGAGGGCGGAGCTTGTGGCTGTATGCCCAAGCCAGAGTGCCACAGCGGGAGAGGAAAAAAGTAGTTGTGATAAAAAATAAAATAGCCTTCATGTTTTTTTGTACACAAAATGCACTTTACACAGCGTCTCTCAGGGTGTTTGGCATCATTCCAGGGACCAGATGGATGGAAATGGAAAAAGAATGAAAGGAAAGAACTAGTAAGAAGTTTAGTAGGGATAGTAAAGATCTATGCTAGGTGGCCAACCTAGGGTAGGGGGGAAAAGAAGAAAGGCAAAGAGAAAAGTGTTAACTGTTGCGCAACAGAAGTTTTGGTAGCTAGGAAATAAGGAGATAGAAAAGTGGCCCATCAGTCACAGCCGAGGGTGTAACCTAACTCCGCCACACACCTCCCTCCTTAAGAAAAAAACGGTTTTCAAAACTATACTGTTTTTTCAAGAACACCCTCTCAGTCATAAATATTCTACCAGAACAGTAGAATGGGGGTTGACTGAAACTTTCTCTCACCCACTATGACAGCTTCACCCCAGGGTCTCTTAATTCAGCCATTTTTAGTATTGTCTACCATACCAAGTTACTGCAATATGACAATACTTTCACATTACCTTGGGGCTTTCCTACAGTTCAGCACAGTACCCATCTATGCTCTCAGAGGGCTTCGGTCTGTAGCGACTGTCTACCCTCTAATTCACTCTGGTTACTAAAACTCAGACATTTCATATGTAATATCAGGCACCCATCAGTTGGCATCATTTCTGAACCCTATGCACCCACTATCGTACCTTCATCAGTACATTAAAAAAGAGGAAATAATACACAGCAGTTTAATGCCGACTTCTAGCTTCCTCCATATCCATCACTTGGCATCGTTTCAGCACCCATCACTTGGCACTGTTTCAGCACCCATCGCTTGGCACTGTTTCAGCACCCATCGCTTGGCACTGTTTCAGCACCCATCGCTTGGCACTGTTTCAGCACCCATCACTTGGCATCGTTTCAGAACCCAGTGTACCCATCGTACCTTCATCAGTATAAAAGAGGAAATAATACACAGCAGTTTAATGCTGACTTCCAGCTTCCTCCATCTAGCTATCAGAGCGTCCATACCACAACTTTCTCCGGCGGAGTTTTACCCAACTCTAACCTCATTCCAACACACTGTTTCCACTAAGGGGCTCAATCATAGGTTCCACCCCATACCTAGATCCTCCATGACCCTAGGCTCCTCATTTTATAGCCTACAGTATAGACATTTCTTTTATGTTATACATTTCTTGTAAATAATTCCATACATTTCATTTATCCATTTCCCTTTCATATATTTTCTGGCAGACAAGGAACCTTCTCATGCTAAACATCAACCAGCCAGTTCCTAACCCCCAAACCTTTGGGGTTTCCTTCCAACCCTCATTTGTAACATACCTGGGGTTTCCTTTCAACCCTTACACCATTCTGGTACCCTCAACTGACTGTACTCAGTACCAGCCTTAAAAGCTATATTCATTTTTAAACATTACAAGTTTCATACATTTCATCCCATATCACCCAGATCCCCAAGACCAATCTACCCCACTCAGTACTGTAAATAGTTTCAGTTGTAACTGAACAAGAAAAGGTCCTTTCAGCCTCAATGACTTCTTTCTTGCTTGAAGGTTTCCACCCCAATACAGTATCTATACGAACAGTCTCACCTCGGGTCTCATCTTCCTGGTCACTGTCCTGCACCAAGTAACAGCCCGGGAAAAATGGGCAACAATGGGATCTCAAAAGTGGCTGGCAACAAAGGTTCCATCAGGGGGTCCTCCTCCTCTAGAACTCGTGGATCCTGGTCCTCTTCCTCCGCCACGAAATCATCTGGTTGGGAACCCTCTATCAGCACCTGGCAGCGGTGCTCCATCTCTCTCTGGCACTGGTCTGCCTCCATGTTCCATCGAACTCCAATCCAGGCAATAGCTTCTCTCTAGTTCTCCTCACCTGGGCTATGGTATGCACATCGGCAAGCCCCTCCTCCAACAGATTCTTGGCATCCATGAGATCCTGGAGGTATGCCATCCTGCTCTTTGCCCCCTATGTCTGGGTACTGGTCTCCCACTTGTTTCTCTGGACAACCAGTACTACCCCCACTTCTAACACCAAGTCTGTCACAGTATGTGGGATTAAACTTCAGATGAGGCAAATGTACAGGTTTAAAAACACACCATGGTGTGATATTTTCCAAAAGTTAGAAAAATAATAAAATAAAACCAAAAAAAAAATTGCGAAGAAAATTACTACTTATCAGTAGTTTCTCACATAATACAGTCCTGGATCTTAGAGCGCCTAAGATCCTTCTCATCTGCATTCACCAGCTTGTCTACAGTAGCAGTAGAACCTCTCTCCTCCTCTTTCAGGTCTGAGCCCCACTGGACTGGACTAAAATGAACTCAGTGAAGAGGTTTTTATATATTTTTGGTGGGGTCACCTGACTGAGCCCTTTTCTATTTACATGTCTGGACATGCCGTTTCATATCTGAATATGTTTCAAAACTGGGGGGGGGTTGTTTCAGGGGACTTCCTGGTTAAGTTAAAGGAACAGTGTACATCTCCATATCGCTGATCCATAGTGACTAAGCACTTTAATAACGTTATACAGTAACAGCTTTATAGTGTGAATTTATGAAAATACCTTACGGATTTCTTATAACTGTATTAATCATGAAATTATTGTTCTATGTGGCTTCTGAATCCTTTTATTATAAAAAGCTTTATCAATTGTATGTATTCCTATTTAAACTAGACCATTTTTTTGTACACAAAATGCACTTATGCACTTTACACAACACCTCTCCAGGTGTTTGGCATCATTCCAGGGATTGGATGGGTGGAAATGGAAAAATAATGAAAAGAGAGAGAGCTCAAAGGAAGTTTGGTAGACATAGTAAAGAGCTATGCTAGGTGGCCAACCGGGAACGGGGGTGGGGGGGGAGAGAAGAGAAGAAGAGCAAAGAGAAAAGTGTTAACTGTTGCGTAGCAGAAGTTTTGGTAGCTAGGAAATAAGAAAATAGAAAAGTGGTCCATCAGTCATAGCCGAGAGTGTAGCCTAATTCCACCACAGACCCCTTAGACCTATTTAATTAGTCCAGGGGGAGACAAATGTGTATAGGAGCCCCATGGTGCAGTAGAAGTGTCACACTTGTCAGCTGGGTTTCCAGATCTAAAGGAATTCCTGTATTTTACAGGAATTTGGAGCCACCTACGGGGAAATTTTTCCCCATGGACTTGCACTAGTTATACAGTAAAACAACAATTTAGCTACCATAGAAAATAATGAAATCAACAGGAAAATGAAGGAAAATCGTCAAGGAGTTACAGGTAGAAACAAATGCCAAATCAATCTCAGAGCTCTGTATCAGTATGCCTTAGCAGTTTCCATCAGCAGCCCCATGTCCAGTAAACACCCCTGCATCCAGGACAAAAAACCCCAGTACAGCCAGTTGCTCCATTTAGCATCCCTGCAGCCAGTAGCCCCACCGCAAATGCCCTGCAGAACAAATTCTCTCCCCTGCAACCAGTTCCCCAGCATAGCCCAAGATAGGGCTGATTTCAAGCATGTTCCTTACCTCCAAACTGTATATCCACCCACTGAAACCACTGTCGAGGAATTAAAAAACATAAAATTAAAAAAAAAAAAAAGAATCTGGCCTTCATGGGAAAAAAAACCAAAAAAAAAACAAAGTGAGTATGTTTTTAAAAAATGTTGTAAAAAACACCCCTTAAAGTAAGCATGCCTCCAAACTCGCCTGGATGTTAATGAGCCAGTTTCCGGGTCCTGACATCCATAATATGGTGGTGCACTTGACGTGCTCCCCAATGACGTATTGCCATTCTAGGCTTTTTTTTCTAGTTCTGTGCCTGATTCCTTACACTTCCAGATACTAAGCCACACCTCTGCGTTACCACATTTCGTGATGTAATAGTCTGGACAGCACAGGGCACACTACTTAGACAACTTTAGGGTTGGATTTTGACATGCTTTACTTTTCTTGTTAGTATTTTAAATGTCCAATGTCAACAAATCAAAGCCACCACTCAAATAACAGGTTCCTTGTTAGCTGTGCGGTGGCTTTGATTTGTGAACATCAGCCGTTTAAAATAAATAAAACAGTTTAAAATCTGTTCCTGTAGTAGTCCATAGAGCACGCACCTTGTGCTCTCCAGGCTATTACATCAGGAAACGGGGGGCATGGCTTAGTATCAGGAAGTGAGGGATTTGGTCTTCGTCCACACAGCCAAAATACAATCCTTTCCTCCCAAATAAAATCATTTAAAAATGATAATTTATCTATCCAGGAATTCCGGGGGAAGAAAGGGTCCACACTGTATTTTGTGGGGCACTTTAGAAAACAGCATGACAGGCGCCCTTTCGCTACTGCTGAGGTGCGGGAAGTGGTGTGTGGAACTTTGATTCCCCTGCCGAGGAAGATCCCAAGGGCTCTTTTTCTGGGACTAAAGGATTTGAAACTGACTTCACATCATGTATGCATATTGTCTGAAAAATAAATCCCAGCACAACTCACACCCTGTGGTAGATTCTTGCTTAAATCCATTATATTTATTTGTGTACCACAGATCTGTGCAAGGTTGAGGTCATTCTGCTTCTGTAATGGGTGGGGAAAGGTCAGAACTACAGGGTACCCCTTTGCCCACTTACTGGAGCACCCTGGGTCACCCCCACTGGGCACACCACAGTTTGGTTCAGCTACTTGGGGTGTGTGCCGAATCCAAACTGACAGCCAAATACAACGTACTTTCGGATGAATTCCAAATACTTGCTGTATTTGGCCAACTTTATTGGGCAGATGCTCTGGGACCCGTTTTTGCAGTGAGCAGTGGGGAAGCTTGGAGCACGCAGTCAGAGCCCCATATGTTCCAAGATGCAATTGCAGGATTTGCTTTCCTTTAATTACAGCATTGTGTTTCTTGTTACATATTACCTCCTTGTCTTGTCCCAACTTATCTACACATCCAGCACACAAGCCTGTTTTTTAGGGTGCTTCAGACCAGGGGTTAAATTGGGCAGGAACTCAGTTCCAACTACTCGGACACCTTTCTCCATTAATACTATGGAGAGTTCTACCTCCCAGGGATGACAGTTCCACCTCCAAATCTAGAGATTACAGTTCCCCCTCCTAAACATTTCCAATTTAACCACTGCTCCACACACGAGAAAATGACAAAGAGCTGGCAACCCAGAACCAGAGCTGATCGTAACGTCATCCAGCCAGCCCTGCACAGCCTCCGACAACTTATCCTACAAACTGTCGTCGGAAAGCATTGATGTTGGCTCATCACATGTACTTTAGTTCAGTTCTCTGCTACTTACTTAATCCAGTGGCAACATTCGATGCTTTCTGCAGCTCACTTTGCTCTCTGCATAGCCCTCCCTTGCTGCTGCTACACTCTGATCTACATTTTGGTAATTAATTCCCAAGTACCACGAATACCGAAGTATTCCTCCAATACTTCAGATATATTTGCTATTGCAGCATCTCTAATGGGCTACACCATGAGGGCTAGCATTGGGTTGCATTTAATTATTTAAATAATCCTGCATCATATTGGAAGTAACCTTCCTTGAGCTAGTCAGTGCATTGAGCCTCCACGGGGAGGGGGGAGAAGATGAGGGGACATGTTCTTTAAATTTTTAGCCACCCATCACGTCCCCCTCAACATTTTAGGCTCATTTTACATTGTATAAAGTCCCCACTTGCAGCTACAAGAACAACAGTCAGTGTGATTTACTGATGTCAGCAGGTGTGCTTCATACGCGAAAGTTTCAAGCTGCAAAGCTGGAGTAGCATTTAGAAAGTTTTTCACAAGCTGCAACTTAGCCTGCTCCTTTGTTATTGAACTCACTACTGCCATTTCCGGTGCTGCCTACAAGAGGGGGGTGGTTACTGGCCAAGCCCTAGGATTCTTGCCATTGTCTTTGGTTGGGAGAAAGGGGAGGACTCCGTGGGCTTTTCAAACCCAGAAACTATATGGCAAAACATAGGCATTGTTTTTCAGTGCAGTTCCCTTGTCTGTTTCACTATTTGGGAGGCTGTAAGGGGACCAGCAGCAATCGCGACTTACGCAGTGACGGCAGCATCAGTATCGGCACTGGCAGCAGTATTTGGACATGTACCCAGTCTCACAGACAATCAGTGAGCTGCATGTGGCAGTGGCACTTTCAGAAGGATACTCTACAGCAGCAGCATTGGTGGTTATGACTCATCGTGGGACTGGCGGATTAGCAGAGCAAGTACAGTAGTAAGGTCCTTTTCATAAGTTACGGTCCTGTTTTTTTAAGAATTTCTGACTGAAGTCAGACTTGATTTTTTGGGGGAGGGGGTTGTAGTAAGGTGCTTTTTGTGTTTGAGGCTATTTAAGAAACCAGGCTAAGAGAGCATTGTAAACTCGGGGCGTACAAGAAGCTACATGGCAACTCAAGTGCTGGATAAGTTATATTGCTAGCTAAGTTACAAACTGTGTGATGTCTTTTTCAAGAATTTTAACAGATGTGCCTTGAATACTGATGAAGGTTGGGAAGCATTGTACTAGCATTCTGTGAAAGTTACATGGCTGGCCTTTACAAGGATACTGGGCCATGCAGAGTGTGTGTGTGTGTGTGTGTGTTCAAGGTTCACAAGACAGCCTGATCATTTCCTCATTTGTTAGGGCCTACACTCAGCCCAGCACCAGGCCCTCTCACTGGACATAAGGCAATTCTAGTGGGGGAGGGGAAGTAGGCTGTTGGTTAACTAGGATCTGCAGCTTATCCGTTAGGTAGGGAAGTGGGAAGACTAGGTGGGCCAAGCGGTCCTTATCTGCCGTTAAATTCTATGTTTCTATGTTAACTATTATTATCCTGTCATGAGCCCTTCTTTAGCCAGGATGTTGCTTCATTTCCACCTTTTGTCTCTGGTTCAATGTAAACAGAGCTCTTTCAGCAATATTCAGTTGTTTAAACTCCCTTCTCTGGTGGTACATAAATATGCAACACGTGTCCCAGCCTATAACTCACTTTAGGCCAGGAAAAAGAGATTTCCTGTATTGGTCCCTTTCCTCTGCAGTTCCCAAAAGCTGTATAGCTTTGTCACCTAGGACCTTTGTCTTCAAGTTTCCATTTGTCCTAGCAGCATGCCAAGAGTTTGCCAATAAAAATGATTCCTTTTTAATCTACATATCCTTCAGAACTCTTCATTAATAACTTCACCATGACAATCCCTTAAGAAGCCTGTTTTTGTTTAATATATTTTACCCTTGCCTCAGTGTTTATGCACAGAGGTTCTTTGTCTTTTAAATGTTTTTTTATTTTAATGGGTTCACCACAATATATCCCAGGCACACTGCCTTAGGGGTAGCTGGTCCATTCCACTGGGGTGCCAAACAGACGAGGCATACTGATGAGTCCTGGTAGGACGAAACACGTGTCTATGTCTTCTGTTAGCACCCTTTGCAAACTGTGCGAGAGGCCTTTCGGCACCATGCAATTCTGCTTAAAGTTGGACCAGCATAACATTCTGTGGTGATTTGCATATGCAGCCCATGATGCTTTGCATTGTGGGGGCATGTGTGATTTTGTATTTTTTTTTTAATATATTTTGTTGTACTCTAGACAGCCTGGCTGAATGCAATATCTGATTTTTAGTGGGACCCTTCTTCTGCCAAAGGTTACAGCCAAGAGGACATAAGTACAGGGAGGCGAAGGGACTTGCTTAAGGAGCTCATGTGGTCAATTACTGGCTGAACTTGGGACCCTATGATCTCCCGATTAACCGTTCAGTGCTCTGCCCCACTGTGCACTGGGTACCCAAGATTTCAAGTTAACAGTACTGAGGCAGATGAGCAAGACAGCTGGAATTGTGTTACTATGCAGCCTTAGACCTGGCTACAGAAATTTCATCCTACTGAACCAAGAGTTCACAATATTTTTGACTGATATTTAAAGAGCAGGCGACTCCTTTGGAAAAACTGTAGAAAACATAATATTGAGACACAGACAGCTTGTATTTCATACAGCTTTTATAGATTTCCCTTGTTCATTATTACTAAAGAAATTCTCACACAAACAAGATTTTTATCCCTTAGAGTTCATCTGCCTCTATAGCTTATTCCCTACTTGAAGAAATAATGCTCTGTTGTAACATCACAATCTGCTGCCATGGGAATAACTGTGATATCACAAGCTAAGTATTACGATATCAAGTTGGAAAAAAGAAATAGGAGCTGGTGAACTTTCAAGGAACAACTATCCTGTTTTCAAGTGTATGACCTCTGTAAAAACTATGGGGATAAGAAACACAGAGCTTATATGAAAAATAAGCAGCTTTTTGTCCAAATATGTTTTTCAATGTTCTTCTTGAGGAGTCAGTGGCTCTTTAAGAAATGTGAGTTTTCCATATATCCTAATTCTTTTCTCATCTTTTGTTACTATGAATACATTTCCCTACTCTTAACATACTGGCCTGGATTTTTAACAGTCTTTACACAGGGTGTGTGGCAGTATTTCTGCTGCAGCCGCATCACTACAAATGCATTCAGATATCTGTGGTTATTCAGAAACATGTTGGTGCATTTGCAACACTTTATGGCAAAAAATGTTGCCTGCACCATTATTTTATTGCATGGATGAATTTTGATTCACAGCTTGTTGCACTTGTGACATAAAGTTAGACCCATTTTTTGTGTTGCAACAGTCAAGTCACAAGTAGCGTTATTGCACTAGAAACATGACGCAACTGGCTGAAAAGCAAGCTCAGTACATAACTGATGATACTAACAGGGTATCTTAGCCAAAGACTGGGCAGAAATCTGCTGCAGAAGAGAAGCAGTTATGTAACATAACTGAACCAATTTAGTAGCAGGTGTTTGAGTCCTGTTACAAAGGGCAATCAACAGTTTTAACTTGGTGTTTTCCAGCAATCGTTTCCCTGTTTTTTGTTTTAAATTTAAAATGCCCAGTTTTGGACTGCACCAGTCCAACAAGATACACAAAGCTAGAGAAAACACTGGTAATGAAAATGAGAGTTCTGATAAGACCCAAGGGTATACGTTGTGGCAGACAAATTTCTTGATACAACACCAGTGAAAATAAAAATGTCAGTATATTAAGTAAAAAATGTAGCTAACCTCAAAATATCTTGATGTTATGTTGTTCGTTTCCTCATAATTTATATTTTGAAGGTTCACTTTATCACAATGGAGCACTGAACCAATCAGAGAACAACTTTCTCAATGCTGATGACATCAGAAGTGTCCAGTGCAGCACTAGAACCAGCAATAGGTGTAAGAGTTGTAACTAGTAAATGATGTTTCAATTAATTAGCAAGGATCACACTCAAAAATGTACAGTTTATCTTTACTTGTGAATGGGCAAGACTTTCATAACTCATTTGTAGCTCTGTCACTCATGAGCTATGGTCTTGACCCTTCACACTTGATGAGAAACATTTGGGGCTCTGCAACTCATAAGCAATGGTCTTGACTGCTCACACTTGATGATAAACATTTGTGGCTCTGCCACTCATGAGCAAAGGTCTTGACCCCTCACACTTGATGATATAAGGCCTATTTTGAGTCAGGCCATTGCATAGTCCATTCTGTTTTGTTAAACGGAACAGAGTTAAAATAAGAATGTTCTACCTGCTCCAGGGAAAAGTGGCATGGTGCTGCCCCACAAACACACAATCTACCTAAAGGGTACACTGAATCTGCTTCTACTAGGGGTGCAAAACGCTCGACAGAGCCAGGCCCCACCCCCCTCCCCTTTAGCCGTGGTTGCACTTGCACCCTTGAGCCGGTGTACCACTTTTTGCTAGATAAGAGGACAACACAACTGTGGGTAGCCTGCATGAGTGTATTCGGCGCACGCTATACGACGTTGGCAGACTCTGACTACTTGCAAGAGCCATGCAGTCCTTTGCTAGTGGTTATTTCCGGTAATGCAAGTAGTTTACATACACTTTCGCTTCCCCTACAGCTGTGTTCTTTACATTTATAACTCGGCCTCTCATTTGCATCCTCTCTGGACACAGGTTTGCGAGAACGACTAGGGCCGTCTCTCAAACAGCAGGCTTCGAAATCCTCGCAAACTGCCGACTCAGAAGCAATGGCAAACCCAGTCAGTGAGTCCAAAGCAATTCCAATCTGTTACCCCTATAACTTTGCTCCTCCCTGTCTGCCGGCTGCGGTTGAAGATCGAGCTCCTAGCGCAGGATTTGAAGTTTACCGCTCAACGACATCATCAGCCTTCCCGGTTCCCAGAATGCCCAGCTCCCAACCCAACCCAATCCTGGTAGTACGTGTATGTACGCGCAGCAGGGGGATACTATGGAGCGGCCAGAAGTCACGTTTACCTTAGCCTACTTAGTGTTCGCCGTCTGCTTCGTTTTCACCCCCAGTGAATTTCACTCCGCGGGCCTCACGGTACAGAACCTTCTGGCGGGGTGGCTGGGTAGCGAAGACGTGGACTTCGTGCACTTTCATCTCAAGAGGACAACTGCTACCATGTTAGTTCATACGCTGCTTCCGCTCGGTAAGAGGGGGAGGGGCACGGGTTCACTCCAACTGTTGAAAGTTTTACTGTTGGTGAGGTATGTGGCAGGAGACTGGAGTTAGTCCTGGGACTGTTAGAATAATTCAGCTAAACATAAAAGTATCTATCATACTGAAATATACCCTGCAGCTCCCAGAAATACGAGGTACTCGTTGTTTATGCACCTGAGCCCTCCTCCATACCACCCTTCCACCCCTTGCTTTCCCTCGCCTACATTTAGTGCACCGTGTACTTTAATTAGAACCCTCTTGCTATGCTCCTGGATGCATTTCTGCTATATACCATGTCAATGCACATTCACCACCTTTTAAGAAGCCCAAAGTGGGATATTTCTTATTTATACAATGGCAAGAAAGAATCTTGGACTGTGATTGGTCAGTTTGCGGCTGGACCCATGGCGTTATCCCAGCACCTCACCACGGGTCTAGTCTCAGCACTGTGAACATGTAGATGAGCCATTGGAGCGTGATGATTTTTTTGATGATGAGACACATGAGCTTTTTTTTTTTTTGCATCTCCTCTTAAGAAACAAAACTATTTTTCCACACTAATAAAAACATTCTTTAAAATTATTTTTATATTTTATATATAACAACGAGCCATTGTATAATAGGAATAATGCACTCCAGGGTGTGTGTCCTTTGGGATAACACCCAGCCTGGGGCATTGGACGCACTTGGCCTGCAGCCTCGTGCCCAACCACCCCCAGGCATGGCGTTATCCCAGCACGACACACACCCTGTCGTGCATTATTCCTTTACTGAAACATGATTTTTTTGCAGGACAGTAGGTAACCTCGACCAATGCAACAAACTTGTTTTCTCTGTATAATCAGAATTAAGGGTAAGTATTGTAGTTTCTTAGTTTCTTCTGTTGTTTCTCATCAGTTTAAGGTATTATAGTTTTCTGCAACATTTAGTGGAAAGTTAGAAAATATTTTTTCTGCTGTAAAGTCAGGACGTAGTATTTTTCATGTTTTTTTGCAGGACACAGCTGCCCAAATCAGGACTGTCCTGCGAACATCAGGACAGGTGGTAACCCTAATGTACATAATATTTATATAGTTTTTCTATTGTATCTTGTATGTGCTATCCATTTGTACATATTTGTCTAAATTTGCTTATCTGTGTGTGTAAATGTTGTTATTTATTGAAACATAGAAACAGAAGATGTCGGTGTCATGAACCCACTCCTGGGGTCAGGCCCACTGGGCTCACAGTGCCCACTCTTAAGTGCAGTCTGTGATGGGGGACAGGAATACCCTCCTCGTCCTTTTTGAATGTTCGCTGAGGTCCCGACTGCACCTCTGCCATGAGGATCCCAGGCATCCCTCTAACTCTGGATAAGGGCACACTACCAATCTCGAGTCTTGTGGCCAAACAGGAACCTTTCCTTGGCTATTACACACAGGAGGAAGACCCAGGTTTCACACTCTCTTCGGGGTTGCAGTGTAAAAACCTGATTTGGCCTTCGCCCTACAGGACATGCAACAGCCTAGTTCACAATCCCTGCAGACTCATATGAGGCTCTGGTATTCTCCCTATCCTTCCAGATGTCCCTTACAGGCCTTTCTCAATTTGGTTGCTTACAGTGGCTCCTCTAAGCAAGTAACAGTTGTCACAGATTATTAATAAACCTACAGTCACACATACACTATAAGAACTCTCATGCAGGCAGAATTTCCTTAGGAAAACAAAGGTTTTCACTAAAATATGTATTTATTTACTAAAATATTTATTTAGAAACATAGACTTTGACGGCAGATAAGGACCACTTGGCCCACCCAGTCTGCCCATTTCCCTACCTACTGGATAAGCTGCAGATTCTAGTTAACCAACAGCCTATTTCCTGCAACCCCCCACTATTTCAATCTTGGATTACAATACCTAATAAATAAATACAGTTACAGCTCAAAGAGTGTTAGAAAAGTTTTGGTTACAGCATAAAACAAATGAAAATGGCTATCTAGAATAAAACGCACTAGAACTGTTAGCTAAATCTACCTTGTATCTGCAGTGAATTGAGTCCCAGAAAAGTAGATGAAAGTTTGTTTCTTTTAGTCCTTGTAGCCACACTGGGTTTCAGCAGTTTTGTTTGCTGTGTGTCAGGTGATGTCCAGATGAAAAGTGTATTCAAATGACCTGGGCTGGGGGTTTAAAGGAAAACTGCCCTTTGCAGTGGCTCCTGCCCCTGCAAAGGTTACCTTCCAGTTTGGCTTTTGTAAGAAAAGTGGCTTTTTCCTTGTGCTGCAAAGTAGTTTAATCATCAAAAGTCTGCTACCTGAAAGTATGGCGGACGTTGGGTGGGCTCCATTAACTATAACGGTGCGGCGCTGCACTGTGCACGTCAATGCATTTGTATTGGCTCTGGCAAAAGGCACTAGACTCTGACTTGCCCTCTGACAGGCAGTGCTACCGGGCAGCACGCAACAAGTGCACCTGGGCTAACTGCAAAGCCAAAGCTGAGTACTATAGGGCATCTCTTACCTGTACCTAGGGAACCGGGCGAAAATTCTGGGACAACCTGAAGGAAATTAACGGCAAGCCCTCATCATCCCCCTCCCAACTCAGCTCAACATCAATGGCTCCATTTCTACTGATCCACAACTTGTCGCTGATACCCTAATTACCTCATTCTCTGACCTTAGCTCAGTTCTCCAACCGAATTTCTTCGATCCCCCTCACATTCCCCCTCCACCTTTCTACTTACACATCATCTTGGCTCAGGAAGCAAAGCCTTACCTCCTTAAAGCCCTTAGTGGCACCTGTCACAGCAGTGATTCACTGGACTTCCCGACTCCTCCGCCTAGTCCTAGATGTGGTCCTCTTCCCCCCCTCACCTGCATTCTAAACTGCGCTCTCAGTCTCAGTAAGTTCTCCTCAGTCTGGAAAATGGCTACTATCGCCTCCATCCATAAATGTGGAGATCGTACCTCCACTTGGAACTACCGCCCTATCTCTGTCCTCCCCCCCACTCTCTAAAGCGTTGGAAAAATAGTCTTGGATCAGCGTATGGACTACCTCAACAAGTACAACCTTCTATGTGGCGAACAACACAGGTTCAAGAGAGATCATAGTACCACTACAGCCCTGCTAGAGTTCACTAACTCTAGCCACTCTGCCCTGGACAAAGGACACCTGGCAGGCTCAGTTTTCATTGATTTGTCGAAAGCTTTCAACACTGTTAATCACCCCCCTCCTCCTGTCCACCCTCTCCCAGCTCGGCCTCTCCAATGAAGCCACTGCCTGGTTTGAAGACTACCTCTCCGCTAGATCCCAACGGGTTAAAATAAACGGGACCCTTTCTAACTGCCTCCCTGTCCGCTCTGGTGTACCACAGGGCTCCATGTTGGGGCCCACTCTGTTCAGTCTTTTTGTTAATAACCTACCCAAGGCCTGCCCTGGGAATATCATTATGTATGCAGATGATGCCATCCTCTTCTCCGCTCACTCCAACCCGACTTCCCTTCAACTATCCCTACAAGATTCTTTCAGTAAGGTGGAGGCCTGGTTCTCTTATCACAGGTTGGTATTAAACCACAAAAAAAAGAAGGTCATACTCTTCTCCCACTACCAAAACAAATCCCCATATTCCCCCCCTCCTAATTCATACCAAGCATCTTCACCTTCTAGAACAAGTCCAGAACTTTAAATACCTTAGGACCCCCCTAGACCCAGCTCTCACCTTCCAAGAGCACATTCACCTCCTTGGCGTGGCTGTTAATGCTAGACTTGGCCAGCTGTACCACCATCGCCACTCTGTCAACCCCCGAGGCCCTGCAACTTGCTGTATCCTTCTCCGTATTGTCACTCATAGACTACTGTATACTGGTCTATGGCTCTGCAGATAACACCGCTCTACATACTTAAGTGTCTCCCTGAACAAAGCATACTGTCTTGTCACTGGCTGTAACAGACTCACCTATACTTGCACTCTTTACAGTACCACAGATTTGCTCAACTTTGATGAAAGGCTAAAGTACCAGACCTGTCTGTTCACCAGGAAAATTCTCAGTGGCCTTGCCCCGCCGGGTGTCTCCTCCCTCCTTCACCCATCTCCAGTGACGGTAGCTACCCGCAGCTCCTCCAAATCCTCCCTCCAAGTACCATGCTTCAGAACAGCTTTAGGGCAGCGATCCTTCTGCTACCGTGCCTCTACCTGGCCAAACTCTCTTACCTACCCTATTGCTGCTACGCATAAACTCGGGAGTTTAAAGACCCTCCTTAGGGACCATATCCTCAATTCTCATGCCTACAACTGCCACTAACAAACTCCAATTCCTACTAGCCTGTCCCTCCTCGCACACCTTGACAGGGGACCCTGTCCTGCCTTCTTCCTCCCTCCCCCTGTGTCCTGCGTCCCCCCCACAATGGACTCCTGTCCTGCCTTACCTGCTGTTTTCCTTTCTTTCTTTTCTTGAATTGATTATAAGTCCTGTATACTGTTTTTAACCTTGTTCAGTGTTTGTTTGACTTGTAACCTACGTTTCTTCTTGATGTAGAGCCTTTGTAAATGAGACTCTGACTCAAAGGATTGTTATTCCGCTACTGTGTAAGTAAATATAAACAAATAAAAATTAAAGCGCACAGTGCGACGCTGCACCGTTACAGTTAATGGAGCCGACCCAGTGTCTGCCATACTTCCAGGTAGCGGACTTTTGTTAATTAAATTAAACTACTTTGCGGTGTGAGGAAAAAGCTGCTTTTCTTACAAAAGCTAAACCAGAGGGTAACCGCCCATGCAGAGGATAGTTTTCCTTCAAATACTCCTCTGTAATCTTGCCGTGTCATCAATTTTACAGCTCAGGGCAACTACTCCCATTTGGCCAGGAGATGGCACTGTTGCGCTGTTTCAAAGATTTCCATAAATATTAAAAATCAGAATCTGAGACCTGTAATTTAGCATGGATATGACATTTCAGAGTTAAACCCTTTGAAGTTCCCTGAAGTCCATTGGCACCCGTAAGATAAAATTCACAGTGTCCTGTTAGAATGGTCATCTACTGATCAAATCTTTGCTAAAACATTTTGGACTTTTTGAACTGGCTTGTTCAAGAAGACCTTGTAAGGTTTATTTATTTAGCTTTTGTTAACCAGGTCAGCACACTAGACAAGACATTTGCCTATTTTCAGGTACGACCTGGGAGAGTACAAGGAAATACGAGTTCAAGACAGAGGACAACATGATACACTTTAGACAGTTTCAGAGAGTCAGGGAAAACATGACATATTCAGTAGGTACACACAGTTAAAAAATGGACGGGACATAAACATACAGTCACCAAGGCTATGAGCAGTGCATTATATACAATTATATTCAGTTCAGGACCCCATAAAATAGAGCCACAGTCCGAGCAACGCCTGATACGTAGAGTGGAAACATTATATGCAGGGCCAAACCCAAGCAGGCAGGCTACATCAACAGGACCTGCGCCGGAGTTTAAGAAAGTGGGGTTCAGTGCAGGGGACCAGGTGAAGTTATGGAGGTTTGAGACAACCACACGCTGAGGAGAGCTTCAAGTGATTCCACAGGGAGGTTCGGAGGCATGCATGGGAAGGGAAGGAGCAGACCTGGATAGGAAAGGAGTTCCATAATCTGGGGGCACATGAGGCAAAATCTGTGTCCCCCATTTGAGTGCGAGTGGCAGGAATCTTAAGAACAGCAGGGCCCAGGGACCTGAAGGAGTAAGAAGAGGAGGCAGCCAGTACGAGGAGCTCTACCAGTCCGGGGGGGGTGCTAGTGCCAAGGACCTTGCCCGTGAAACAGCCCAGGACAAAATTTAAGTAATTGGGTGGGGAGAGCCAGTTAAGCTTGCTATACAGGTCATAGTGGTGGGTGTGCTGGGGGGGGCAGCAAGAGCAAAACGACAAATGTTGTTGTAGGCTATGGTCCACCAAGAAAGGTGGGCTTTGGCAGTACAAGCAAACAGGAGGAGCCCATAGCAGAGAGAAGGGAGAAACACACCTCTGGCCAGTTCAAGGCGAGCAGCAGAAGTGAAATTGTTCTTCGCTCTATAAGCCAGACCCAGTTTGCAGTTGACTATACGATGGGACTTAATTACTTCTGGTCAGCTAGTCAGGAAATGCAAGTAGCTTTGTGGTGGACAGCTGCCTTCTGGTCAGAAGAAGGTCAAAAACTCTTCAAAAAAAAAAAAATCCAGTCTTTCCTCTGTGTGCCTTGTGCTGACACTGGCATGTCTTGGCATGTACATGTACAATGGAATTACAAGAAAAACATGTATACGACAGAATAATATCTACAAATAAGGATTAGCAGTGGGGTAGTTTGCCACACTCGGCAGATATAAAAACCTCATGTCCCGTCTAGTCTGCCCTATTTATTGTTAACTCATGTCCCCCTTCTACCTCCTCCTCCCCAGGACGCATCTGGAAATAAACCCCTATTAGCTTAGTATGTCTTTCCTGGTGAAACTTTTGAAATACTGTAAATTATAAGACTTAATTTGTATCCTCTTAGAAGGTGCAGCATTGTTTTTACACCATCAGTGTGGTAAGAAAGCTCAATAATTATCACGACATAACACAGCTGCTGTTTTTCTTGATGTGCAGTTACATTATCTTTTGTGTTTCAGCTTTTCACAACATAAAGAACGACAAGTCTTTCCATTAAGAAATGCATACCTTTTCATACATTGAATGCTTCCAAAGGTATCACTGACCCCCAGGACAGTGGGAACTCCCAAAAATAATAAAGCGCACACACCAGCCTTGTAGGGGTGGTTCGCCCAGTAGCGTGATTAAAAATATCACTTGCCAAATAGTGGTGGGTGCGCTTTGTTTCTTTTCTACAAAAACAGTATACAAAGGGTTTACAGATGCATTGGACAACTTAGGAAAAAAACAAATGTTTATTAATGATTTGTAAAGCAAGACACAAATCAAGATGAAATCCGAGATGCGGTTCAAAAGATCGGCATTTTTAAACCAGTAGACTTTGGAGTGCTTGGTGCACTCTTGTAGTCTGACTAGAACAGGATTTCTCAAATGGTGAGGCTTGCCTTCCTGGGGAGGCCCCACCTTGTTCCACGGGAGGCTCAAGCAAGTTTGAAAAAATACTGTTTTTTTTGAGCTTTGGGTATTTAGTGTGAAGGGATGGGGTAAACTTAAAACGGATATAGGGAAATTTATTTACAGATCGGTGACCAGGAAAGGCACACTGAGGCAAAGTTCATTCAGGTGTACCCAGGGAAGAGTAGGGAGTGCCAACAGCTCAAAAAGGTAACTGAAAACAGTTAAGCAATACAAAATGAACAACAGACTCAGGGAATTAAACATGCGCTCACTGGAGAAGAGGAGGGAGAGAGGTGACATGATAGAGACTTTCGGATATTTCAAAGGTATAAACAAAGTGCAGGAGAGGAGCATCTTCCATTGTTAAAGATGCTGAAAGACAAGGGGGCATTATAGGAAGTGGGGGGTCGGCTTAGGAAGAATGTGAGGAAGTTATTTTTTCTGAGAGGGTGGTAGATGTTTGTAATGGCTAGTAGTGGGGGCAAAGACAGTTAAGGGGTTTAAAGAGCTGTGAAAACAGGGCTCCCCCCTCAAAGCTTACCCCGGTTGAGCTTTTACAGTAGGCGGCGTTTTCTCTTGCTGCAACTTACTGTATTTTAATTCTGAAAAGTCCAGCGACGGAAGTATGGTGGATGCAGGAAGGCTCCATTTGCTGAAGCGATGCGGCGCCACGCTTTACAGCAAATGGAGCCTCCTTCATCCTTAATACTCGAACCTACTTTCGGGTAATTACAATAAGTATGCGGAGCGAAAAATAGCCTTACTGTAAAAAACTAAACCGAGGCGTAAGCTTTTCGGGGTCAGGAACCCCTGTTTTTGACAGTTTTCCTTTAAGAACACATGGGATAGGCATAAGGGAATTTTAGAAAGAGCAAGAGGGGATAATCACAGGAGAAGTAGGGATATTTAGGGTAATTTAGGCAGGGAAATTGGGCAGACTGGGTGGGCCATGTGGTCCTTTTCTGCCATCAACTTATGTGTTTCTATGTAACAGTGCAAACAAATAGCAACAAAGAACAAATAATGAGAAGTGACAACTGACTAGTTTTAACTGGTGGCAGAACAGCCCAAAAACAAGGGTTAAGCAGAGAGATACTAGGAGCAAGAGCAGGTGGGAGCAAAAGGATGCTTGAGAAGTTGCTAAAGAACAAGGTAAGAGGGGGAGAGGCAGAGGTGGGTAGGAAGCCGAGCTTGCATTAGCACTAGTAAAAAGGGGGTCAGTTTGACTCTCAGCTTCAGACGTTAGGGGTCAGCCCTGAAAATATCAGGGTCAGAAATTTGCTGGCGTGTTTTTCTACTATATTACCCAACACTTTTTCTGGTATTGACACAGGCCAAACTTTTCAATATAGAGGGTCAGTGTTGAAGCATTGCTTTTATTTTTGCGCTTCAAAATCCTCAAGATTCCCATATGGGGACTTCAGTAGGGGGTTAATGCAAGCCCTGGGATTGGGAAGGTTATTCCAGATAGAGGGGATGCAGACAGAGAACACAATCTAACCAATGAAAATATTGCATCAATGGGTTACAGTGACTGAGAATCAAAATAATGGCGTGTGTAGGCTGGCCTGGGGAGGGGGTTACACGGGAGGTGGGGGGTTGCAGTAAGCTGAATAAAAAAAGTGCCAACTACTCAAAGGAGTTTCACTTTATTCCTGACAACCGTCTGGGCTTTGGCTCGTGGGACACTGCTGCTTACCTCAGACCGGGTGCGAAATCTTGGCATTGTGTTTGACAGCGGCCTGACATTAAAATCTCAGGTGTCTGCTGTTGTTAAGAGCTCTTTTTACCATCTGAGGAACATCACCCGGATTAAGTGCCTGGTCCCGCCTGGTGATCTTCCAATGCTGTTTCACGCTTTTGTAACCTCGCACCTTGATTACTGCAATACCCAGTACCTAGGGTTACCAGGGGTTGATATCCGCTGATTGGAGCTAGTGCAGAATGCTGTGGCTAGGTTGCTGACAGGCACATCGAGATCTTGCCATGTCCCTCCTGTGCTCCGCGGCCTGGTTTGGCTGTCTGTACATTGGCACATCACCTTCAAGGTCGGGTTACTGACCTATAAAGCCCTACAGGGACTTGGCTATTTGCAAGATCTTCTCTGTCCCTACCACCCCCCTCCGCTCACTCCATTCCTCCAGCGAGGGATTGCTAGAGATTCCCAGGGTTCAGCTAAAGACTTGGGCCTGTTCTTTTCCCTTTGCAGCCCCCACCCAGCTGCCTGACTGTCGAGAGTTTTAAAATCGCCTGAAAAACACATTTGTTCTGCCTGGCATTTCCTGAATTAAATGAAACTTAGTGTTCCGCCATCAGTTACAGCTATAATTAATTTTTAATTTAACTTATTTTTGCATATATGGATTTTAGTGCTTTTTATGTATAGCGCTTTGATCTTTTAGGAACTGCACTTAAAAATAAAGTTTGATTTGATACTTGTAATGCAGTTGCCATCACAGGGCTTTTGGGGTTCACCTTTCCACCCCTTCCGGGGAGGCCAGCCTGGGTTCCCTAAGGAGGTGCTGTACTGGCTTAATGTTGCGAGGTGCCTCCACCTGGGGTAGTGATATGAGGAACCTAGCTGCTAAAACACAAGTCTGTCACCCCCGAGGAAACAATGCATTAACTACCCACACAGTCCCTCCCCAAAAGCAAGTGATACAGTAAGCGGTGACCATTCCCAAACCATAAAATGCAATTAAAATAATTTATTTAAAAGAGAAGTATGGAAAGAACAAGGGACAGCAAGGGTGAAATGGAGGAAGCTGTATATCTGTATTCTATTCTATTCACTAAAAATACCACCAACAGCTTAATCTGATTCAAGGTCAGTTGGCATTCATCTGTATCTCCCTCCCCCGGGTCGTGCCTGAAAATAGGCAGGATTTGTCTAGTGCACTTACCCGGTCAACAAAAACTAACTAACTAACTATGCAAACTTCAAAGCAATTAAGAATTCAAGACTTTTCCTCAGAGACCCTGCCCACCCCCCAGCAGTCCTAGAACCCCAATGTGGGTGAACCCATCTTAACTCCACCCCAGAATGCCATGGGTGAGAAATCTCTTGGTAGTTGCAGTGGTTACCACACTGGGAATTGCGCTGTTGCTGCTAATTAGGTGGTGCTCGGTGGCGTGCTTTAACTGGTTGTGGGTAAAATGCTTTTAAATACACTGTTTCTGAACACAAACTTTAAACTGGTGCAACTGTTGAAAAAGGGACCCTTATTTGTAATCCAGGTAGGATTTTGTGACAAACAGGGCACCAGAGCCTTTCTAAAAGTGGGGGCCATGGTGCGGGTGAAGGGTAGTGGGGGTAAAAGCCAGGGTCTGGGGGGTGTTAGGCCCCAGAAGCTCTGGGGTTTAAGGTGGTCTGTGCTGCATTTTAAGGCTTACATTGAAGATGAAACAAAGTTCTTTTAGGTCTCCCCAACCCTCGATGCTGGGGATGTGCTGCTTTGCAAATACTGTGTAAATGCAAACCCCATGAAAATCTAGTTGTCTAAACCTAGACAGTGAAAAAAGGCATGCAAGCCAGAAATCCCAATGAAAACTCAAACCTTAAGTTTTTGCTTGTGTGTCAGACAGCTCTAGGCATAACAAAAACTGAATTATGAAGCACAAGTCCAGTATTTGTGATTTTAAATACCCATGTGCATATAACCAGTTTATGCAGTTGTACAGGGTGAACTCTCCAAACCTAGTAATCCAGTACATCTAGTTAGGCATAATAATGTGGTGGCCACTTTTGATTTTTAAGTGACTATTGTCCACCTGACCGCCAGAGTTTGTTTTACAGCCTGTAACACTATCACTCAGCAGGTATTTCAAAATCCAGGTCTGCTTTGGACCAACTTTCTGCTTCCTCAGATGATGAGGGTTTTCCCCACTAAAGGCAACTCAGACAAAGATTTGGGATGACTCCTCTGTTTCACAGAGGGTGAAGATCAGTGAAGCCCCCCCCCCCAAAAAAAAAAAGCATCGGTGGAGTAGAGAGAGAGGCAGAGTAGCAGACAAGAGTACAAGAGGTCAGCCACCCCAGATGTGATACAAGTGCATCATTCATTGGTGGGTCAGTGGGTCGGACGTTCAGATCGGAAAAGAGCTAACCATCCTAGTGGCTTTTTTACCTACCTCCTTAAATCCCATCACAATAATTAACGTACACTGGTGCAGGTAGGGTCTCCGCGTGAATCTGACTCCGAAATAAATATATCCCTAATCCCTGGCTCACCACCGATCACGGCGTGATCACAAGCAGGCTGACAGACTTTACCTTGATTCTCCAGCGCACGATCAGAGTGGCAGAAACTCAGCAACAAGCACACAGCTTTAGTGCATCTCAATGCCACTGCACAGCCGATGCTCCCATCGGTCCTTCCCTATAACTTCCTCAGAGTGCCCCACCGGTCCATCCCAGTAACTGCCCCAAAGACTTCTGGTTTTCATTAACTTAGGAAAAACTATTTGTTTTAACAACAACCATGGAAAAAAAATCGGGCCAAGTGGAACTTGATTTATCTTGTGAGGGGGGTTCGCCCTGGAAATAGTTTTTTAGTTAACCCAACTAAAATACAGAATAAAACTATTTTGCCAAAAAGTGAGGGGCATTGCCCCCTTTTTAAAAGTGGGGGGGCATGCCCCCGGTTCCAGTGCCACTGGTGACAAGCTGACCTCAGCAGGTCTTCTGCCTGGGCTTCTCTCACAGGCGCGGTCCTGCCTGGGACTTCTCCCTTAAATCCTTGACACAGTAACTCTCTCCCCAGTTGCAGGGTCCAACCCTGGGTTTTACTCATGATTCTGATGCTTTGAATGCTACGTCTGGTACAGGCTGCTGGAAAAGCTGACTGGATGTGGGGCTTCTGGATGGGATGCTGGCTTCCCCAGACTGGTTGGTGGCTTTTCTCTGCTTCACTTCTTTGCTTTTCTCACTGAGGCTCGGGACCTGGATGAAGGTAGGGGCCTGACTGGACTGGAGACGCCATAGGAGTTGATTCCCCCAGAGGGGAAAGTCTGTGGAGGGTTGGGAAGACCCTAGCTCCAACTTGTCTTTTAAACAAAGGTTTAGCTGAAAACTTTTTTTTTTCTTTTCAGTTACAGTTTGCTTTGGGATCCCAGTACTTCCATGTCTGCCTGGCAGGCCAAGCCTAGACAGACTGTGGTGCACCAGCAAACACTTTGACACACAGTCCTCTCCCCTGAGGACTGACAGAACTGCCACGAACTTTGAAAAACAGTCCCTTTTATGCAGGCTGAAACTCGACGCTTGATTGGTCAGGCTTGTTCATAGACAAACTGTTTCTGGCTCACAATCAATCAGTTTATTGGAAAGCAAAATTGAGAGCGAGCTCTTTTTTACAATTGCATCCAATACAAAATGGCAATAAAGGACAACGTAATAATAATTACAAACAGATATAGACTGAGTAAGCAATAAGAGACGACAGGGTGTGCATGGAACAGATTTTACCACACGGCCAGGGGTGTAATAAGGCACGAGGCCTTGGCCGAGTGCCTTTAGCCCCTGGTGTGCGGTAAAATCTGTTCCATGCACACACCTGGAGTGTCTTATTGCGCTTTTAAAATGGTCTACTTTAAAAAAAAAAAAAAAAAACTTTTTACACTTAGAAAATTTATTTTTGTATGTGGTAAACAGCATTTGCTTATCCTGATTTAAGATAAAATAATCCTTCCGCCTAGTACAAAACGACGTAATGCTGCTGTCTCTGGTCTGTGGGAAGTGGAAGTGCTGAGAGAGAGAGGGGACCTGAGCGGGGCAGCATGTAGTGAATGGGATAGTTGAGGTGAGCACTGAGCAACAGAACTTAGTTTCTTGCTCCTCTTTATTATCGGTGCTGATGACCCTCTCAGAGAAGACGTAGGCAGGGAAGGGAGAACTGGGGTAGGATTACATCGAGACCGGGGTTGCTGTCTATACCAGCAGACCTAGAGAGCTGAGTGTGATGTGAACACAGAACTCCGATCGTGACATGCTTTCACACATCTGGCACTTTGACGCGGGCCAAAAGAATAAAAAGTGCTGATAAGAACTGGGATAGCAGCTGAACTGCATGCCGCTAAACCAAAGCGGGACTGGGGAAGGGCCGCGTCATCGGGACCTGCACTGGCCTGTTTACTTTGGCAGTGCAGCTCTGGTCGAACCACACCAGATTGTGCCATCCCTTCACAGGCGCTCATAACACCGCTGCAACAGACAGGACAACCGTAAATCCATTGCACCACACCACCGGAGGCGTACCAGTTCTGTGCTCGTTCACACCATATTGACGCTTTGGAGTTGTTTTATTAAACATACTCCATTTGTCTCATTCATTTGGAAAGTGCAGCACGAATTGGTGTGAGTTGAGGCTGTACCAGGGAGCACTGGGGTAAATCTTCGTAACGTGTGGAGAAAAAGATTTTGTGAGCGATTTCGGAACGGAGCGCAGGTAGGAAACTGACTGTTTGTACTATCAGCAGGAGAGAGTGCTTTTAGCAAAGAAACAACAATGGCAGCATTTTTAAATGCCAACATTTTAAGGCTTAGTGATTTTAGCCTTTTTACTGATGTCCTTTTTTTTTTTTTTTTTTAACCCATGCATGGAACATTTCATGCATGGGTAAGTAGCCAGTCACATTGCTGGATTTAACCTATGCATTTTATAGTAACAATATAAGAACAGGTAAAAAATTGAATAAAAGCAAACTGTACATTCAGGAGAAGCAGGTACATTCTTGTGTCATAATTTTAAGGGAGTCTTGTTTAAAACGAGATATAGATATTACTGAGGTCAGTTTAAGTTTTTTTTGTATTGCTTTTTATGAAAAAGGTATGGCAACAGCAAGTCTGTAGCCGCCAAATCTACTTTTAAATCTAGGTAAAACAAATTGGGGAAGATCAGTGGATCATAAAGGAGTATTTATTTTGTTCCTTTTTAAGGACCAGATTTAATAAATAAAGGGGAAGTTTTTGTTGTACAAATTTGTAGACAGATATTGACCAGTGTGTCTGCCTCTGGGTAGACAGTGACTGCCATCCCACAGAGGAATAAAGGTTGCAATAATGAGTACTCCATGGTAAACCAGTAGCAAATCTCAAAGCACTATGGTATAATGAATAAAGTGACCTCAATATAGTATTTGTAACCCTTTTATTTATACATATATATATATATATATATATATATATATATATTATTTTCACACATACATGCACACATGTATATGTGTGTGTGTATATGTGTGTGTGTGTGTGTGTGTGTGTGTATATATATATATATATATATATATATATATATATATATATATTATAGTAGTGCAGTGCGTCACTATAGTTAGGGTTCAGATGTCCGTCATGTTAAACTCAAAAGTTTAACGCGTTAATAACTTTGGACCCGTTCAACGGATTTGCCTGAAATTTGGTATGCGCGGTGGGGCATGGTAGATCTCTTGACTTGCCAAATTTTGTTTCGGTCGGACTTACGGTCTTTGCGTACGAAAACACTGAATAATGCAAAATTATCCGGTTTTGGAGGCAGATTTTGGACGTGGCCCTGCATGGCCGTTGTGTGGCATCCTGCTGTGCGAGATGGCTTGTTTGAAAGAGCTTTGGTGGTTGAACGTGCCACTTTTTGTTTGGTGAAAAAATATTGAGGCATTCAAAAGTTATAGCAGTTTTAATTCCCATTATGAGTCAATGGGAAAATTTATATGTATGTTTTGCGAACAAAGAATGGGGTTCTGGCCATCTGGTCCCGCCAGGCGATCAAAGAATCTGCAGCCTCGCGGTTCAAGAATCTTTGTCCCCAAGAATTTTCAAAATTCTTTGATCGCGAGGTCCGCCATCTTGTTTTTTGTTTTCCGATCAGAAAAACACAAATATCTCGGCTCAGGGGTCACTCTTGAAGTAAAACTTGGATGGGTTTTACTCAGGGGGCTCCGATCTATCGAGCCATGCCTTTGGTTTCATCCAAATCGGTCAAGAAATAGAGTTATAATAATAATAATAAATAGCACCTTTCACGCTTCAAGGCGCTGCACAATAAGGTAAAAACAACAATCAATAAATGCATAGAAACATAGAAACATAGAATTTGACGGCAGATAAGGACCGCTTAGCCCACCCAATCTGCCCATTTCCCTACCTAATGGATAAGCTGCAGATCCTAGTTAACCAGCAGCCTACTTCTTCCTACCCCCACCCCCTAGAATTGCCTTATGACTGTCCCATGCATGCTTGAATTCCACCACTGTTTTTGACTCCACAACCTCCTGCGGAAGGCCGTTCCATACATCCACAACCCTCTCTGTGAAAAAATACTTCCTTAAATTACCTCTGAGCCGCCCCTGCTATCTTCAAATTGTGCCCCCTTGTTCTTGCACACCTCTTTTTTTGAAAGAGGCTACCCTCTTGGACTTTGTTGATTCCCTTGAGGTACTTGAAAGTTTCTATCATGTCCTCCCTCTCCCTCCTTTCCTCGAGGCTATACATATTATGCTCCTTAAGTCTCTCTTCATAGTCTTCGGTGCAGACCCTGCACCATTTTAGTTGCCCTCCTCTGGACAGCTTCCATCCTGTCTTATGTCTTGCGTGAGATTGGGTCTCCAGAACTGCGCAGTACTCCAGATGGGGTCTCACCAGCTGTCTGTACAGAGGATAATAACTTCCTGTTTTCTACTGGTGATGCCTCTCCCTATGCATCCCAGTATCCCCAACCCTCCTTGCTGTCCTCTCACATTGCTTGCCCACCTTTAGGTCATCTGATAAGACTACCCCAGGTCCCTTTCCATTTTTGTTGCTGTTAGTATCTCACCCCCATTGTGTACTCTTCCCTGGGTTTTTGTTTCCCAGGTGCATTACCTTGCACTTCTTAGCATTGAATCTAAGCTGCCATACATTTGACCATTCCTCTAACCTTGAAGTCCTTCTCATCCTTTCCACCCCACCTTGTGCATCAACTCTGTTGCAGATCTTTGTGTCATCTGCAAAGAGACATACTTTTCCTTCCAGTCCCTCTGCAATGTAAGCTATAAAGACATTGAAGAGGACCGGTCCTAATACTGAACCCTGCGGTACCCCACTAGTAACCCCCTTTCTTCAGAGTGGACTCCATACAGATAATATCAAAGCAATTCAGGGTACGCTTTCCCCCACAGATAGGTCTTCAGTGCCCGCCTTACGCACCCCACTGTCCTGCACTCCCGTAGCTGACGGGGCAGAGAATTCCAGACGCTAGGTGCCACAAACCCGAAGGCACGTGCACCAGATGACTTTAAACTTACCCTCGGAATCTCCAGCAACCCCTCGTCAGCCGAGCGGAGCTGTCTTATAGACTACCAGGAAATGGGTGATCGTAATTTATTTTATGATGATTGTGGGGGGCTACTAGACTACCAGGGATATGGAGAACTATATAAATTTTATACAGATCGGGGGGGCCGCTAGACTACCAGGGATAGGAAGACCATTATTTATTTAATGCACATTGGGGGCAGCTAGACTACCAGGGATATACAGAACAGTATACATTTTATACAGATGGGGGCGCTAGACTACCAGGGATAAGGAGAACATTATTTTTGTTCACAGATCAGGGGACCGCTAGACTACCAGGGATATAGAAAAATATTTATTTAATACACATTGGGGGCTGCTAGACTACCAGGGATATAGAAAACATGTTTTTTGTTTCTTTGTTTTCGAGCGTGCAACTTCTTTGTTCGCGAGATTCTTTGATCGCGATCGTACATCGCAAGGGACGAGAGGGCCTGATTGAAAAATCAGTTTTCTCAGCCCGGGGTGCCCTAGGAAGTCAAATGAAAGTGGGTTTTGCTCAGGGGGCTTCGTTCTGTCTAACCATGGCGGTGGTTTACAGCAGTAACTTTAATATTTTGATTTATAGCATTTTTTATTCTTTGTTCATGAGCCTGCAAATTCTTTGATCATGAGATTCTTTGATCGTGAGGGGGGGACAAGATGGGCAGATTTTTTATAATGGAATAGATAGGGAAATTTTACCAATCTTTAACATTGAATATCTCGGAAACGGTTTGGTCTTTTTACTTGAAATTGGAGGGTGTTTATGACATGTCCTGTAGATGGGAAGATATTGCGTGATGCACTTTACATGTTGCGGACAGTGTTTTGGATTGTGCTGGTGGCTTGAAATTGATAGGGTGCCCAGCCTTAGTGTCATGGATATAGTTTTCAGTCGTTGTGTGTGTTAGATGTCAACAGGAGTGGAACTGTGCCCTCTGACGAATGACAATTTCTAACTTTGACATGTTATATCTCGGACATGGTTTGGTCTTTTTTTACTTGAAATTTGGAGGGTGTTGTCGGCATGTCCTGTAGATGTTAATAACGGTGTTTACATGTTGGACAATGTATTTTTTGCGGAGCTATTGTGTGGTGCAGTTTACGTTTTGTGTTGTTCTACTGGATTAACATTTGTTTGGTGGCTGGCCTTGCTGTTGTCAATGTACTTTTTAGTCATTGGGTGTGTAACGTGGCCCGACATTTACAAGTTGGTAGCCCTACGCTCCCACCAACTTGCGCAGCTTTCTACTTTTCTATTCTTTCTTAAAAAGTAAGGAAATTGCATGCAAAAAAATGTAATTAATGCATCAGTTAGGGTTCTTCTACAGCGAAAAAAGCGAGAAAATTCGATTTTAGGGTTCCCACCCCTTGCACACTACCCCGCCCCCACCAACAGGCATCAGGGTGCTTTGGGGTCATCGGCCCTAACTCTCACCCCATCCCATGTGTAAACAAGCTGAGGTGGTGCAGTGTAGGTAGCCCTGGTCCACTTCCCATCAAGGCTTCTGGACTGCTGCATTACTACCCTACTGGTCCCCCCCTCCCCCTTCGGCAGTCCTGGGGGCTGGAGGGAGAAGATTTGGGCCAGTGCGGATGAAGGAGACATTTTAGATAATCCCCAGAATTGGGGGTGGGGCCTTACACACTCCTCCTGCCAGACTCTTCAGGCCCTCACCAAGACATTGTCCATACTGTACAAAAGTCCAAATGGCAGTGGCATAAGCATTCATATAAACAGTATACACATTTCTAGCTAACACCTGATTTATCTGTTTATTTATTTAAAAATTGATAAGTGGGAAAGGCACACAGAGCCAAGGCTCGTTTTCAGGTGCGACCTGGGGAAGGGGATAAGGACAAAGTATGCATTAATACAGAAGGATAATCACAGCAGCAGTATAAAAATCATTTACATTATGCATTGAATCAGGTACATGGAATAGATAAAACAGCAATAAATACGTGTGATAAGAGAGGACATGGCACATTGAAACTAGTACATTACAACCAAGATGGCCGCTGGGCTGAGCATGTTGCTGCTTTGTGAGGTTTTGAGTTCGTAGTTATTTTATTTCTATTCTGCTGTTTTTATTTTGGCGTTCTTTGCCGTAATTAGTGGATTGGTGGAGTCCTTCTACATTGTGGAGCCCAGGATGAAGGGGTTCGAGTTCGGCGTCCTGGCGATTTGTGCTCTACTGCATGAATTGGATGTTGAACGGGCGTGGAGTGGACTGAGGGGTTTTCTGCCCTTCGATTGAGATGTTGCGGGTCGCCGCTCGCTACAGGATCCATCGGATCGCCTTATGCAGAGAACTTGAGGCAAGAACTGAGACCCTGGAAGAAGGAGTGAGGGGGATTTATCAAATCTATTTCAGATCCCTTGGTGTGTATATGGCCTTTTTGAACTGGTCTGAGGCATGACCTCCCACTGGGACCCCCGCCCCCGCTCGATTTCTGGTCTGAAGGGGGTATTAGTATTTCTCAGTCAAGGAACTGGCTGAGGTTTTGTGCCTCCTAGATTCCCAGGTTGGGCTACTAACGTGGCTTGTTCTGGGCGTTTCATTAGACCACATTATTTCCTGTGGTGTCTGCCCAGTTGGGAGTGAGGGGCCTTATTTTATCATGGACATGGTATGGATTTGATTGACTTGGGCCTTGGATGCCCCCTGAGTCTTGTGGAAAACTGGTTTGCCTGTATTTTCTCTTTGACTTTGATGAATTTTGACTTTCCATAAACCTGCGAACAAAATTGACTCTGTGTCTGGTGGATTGAGGACTTCTTACTTTTTCCTAATTTGTTTTAAGTTTATTTGGACAATGAGGTGGTGAAATGATCTTGTGTCCATTTGTTTTAGTTTGAGTATTTCCCTCCACTCCCTGGTCGTGAGAGGATTGGGAGGGGGGGTGTTATTAGTTTTGTTTTACGTTTGAAATGTCTTTTATGATTTGTTTGAAGACTACATTTGTACTTTTACAGTAAGAATACCAAAGTATCTTTCTCCTTCCTCTGGCTGTGAGAGAGCTTGGGGGGGTGGGGAGGAAGTAATTTTATTTTATTTCTGTTTTTTGGTTTAAATTGGGGTGGTGAGAGAACCCTTTATATTTATATTTATATTTATATTTATTGTACTCTAGGAGTCCTCTCGCTTTGGTCCAGACTTGATTTTCTTTGGGGTGGGGTTGGCTTTTTTATTTATTTATTCTGATTAAGTTTTGTAATTATTTGCTTTGATTTGATTTATGTTAGGGTGGGATATTTATTATATTTTGCTAAGTTTAATTATTTTGGTGTTTTTGGTGGATTTATTGTTTTGGTTTTAATTATTTAGTAGTGGCATGTGTCGGCCCTCAATCCCCACGATGGTGCGCTATTCATCCTCCTCTCTTTGCGCCCTCCGCCCTTTTTATTCTCTCCTCTCCAATATGATACATATCAGTGCTGTAGAGCACTGGAAATTGTTCGTAGGAGAGGAAAAGGGTGGGTGGCTGCAAACAAGGGAGGATGGACGAGGGGGGCCACCGTTTTGGGGTAGTTAGATCCAGAAGGCGCCCTGGGGCGAAATGGAATCCAGATCGTGGTTTACCATGTCTGGTGCCCATACCCAAGGGCACTACTGAATTCAGTAGGCAGATGGGCTTGACAGCCTCCGTGGTTCGTCCAACCCGGGCGGTGCTATACAATGCCAGGTCCATCAGGAATAAGACTGGCATTATTGCTGATCTTGTTGGCTTGGTGGACTTGGTTTGCATCACCGAGACCTGGCTGGATGAAAATCCAGGCCTCATGTGGGAGGCCATGACTCCGGCCGGGTACTCGGTGATGCACCGCCCAGATTGGACCACAGGGGTTGGGGGGTTGCAGTCTGTTTTAAGACTGAACTGTGCCCTCACAATGTGGTAGTGGGAGGCCGAGTCCTTTGAGTATACAGTGGTAGCGGGTGTAGGTGTTCGAATCGTACTCATCTACCATCCACCCGGGGATGGGAAACATTTCTTACAGGAAGTAGCAGACTTCATTGTCGACATATTGTTTGAGTCGCCCAAATTGATGGTTCTGGGCGACTTCTTTGGGCCTTATACAGGTGGTTTGCACTGCTACCCATAAATCTGGACACTCTCTGGACTTAGTCTTTCTCCTAGGGATTGATACATCCGATTTGGCGGTGGAACCAGTCGTCTGGTCAAACCACTACACCATGAGGTTCAGTTTTTGCACCCCCCTGAGAAGGCCTACCCCTGTGGAGATGGTTAGGTACCGCCCTTTACGGGATATTACCCCTCAAGGCCTTGCGGCAGTCCTTGACCTCTCGTCCCCTGTGTTGGTGAGAGCTGCAGTCCAGAGACCCAGTCATTTACACACGGCTGTTACAGCTGCTCTGGATTCTATTGCTCCTGTCTGTGTGCGCCCTCTATCCCTCCTCCCCAAGTCCCCCCCTGGTTTGATGGGACATTGAGGGAGATGCTGAGACAGGGGTAAAGGTTAGAGCGGTGCTGGTGCAGGTCCGCCCTTGAAGCCGACTACCTTAGACTGATGGAACATTATTCTGTCTGTCTATCTGCAGTCGCCTGTAAGAAGGTAGAATTCCTGTCCAGGGAGATTGCAGTTGCTCGGAATCGACCGGCTCAGCTTTTTTGAACTGTAGACAAACTGTGCAACCCAGCCTGTCTGCAAGTTCGAAAAGCCTTTTCGCAATTAGAGTGCGAGGAGCTTGCTCGTTTCTTTGCAACTAAGGTGGCCGACATCAGGCGGATCTGCATCCAGCAGTCTCTGGGGGATGCTGTTGAACAGTGTGAGTTCACAGTACCTCAGTTTTCTTGGAGTTCCTTCACTCGACCTGATTTCATGGATGTCATGAGGATTATCCATAGTGTGCGCCCTACAAGCTGTAGTTTGGATCCTGGACCGACCTTCCTAATTTTTGGTTGTGGTGATATCATCGGTCCAGTCGTTGTGCGAATAGTCTGGTGCCTGGAGTCAGGTGAGTTCCCTAGCTCCCTGAAAGAGGCGGTGGTGACACCTCTCTTGAAGAAAGCTACCTTGGACCCAGACTGTTTCACAAACTACAGACCTATCTCAAATCTACCCTTTATTGGGAAGGTATTGAGAAGGTAGTGGCAGCCCTGTTGGAGGACCATTTAACCATCCATGACATCTACAAATCCTTCCAATCCGGTTTTCATAAAAGACATAGCACCGAGACTGCGCTGGTTCGGGTGCTTAATGATCATCTGAGGGCGAGAGATCAGAAGAGACATTCCATCTTGGTTCTCCTTGATCTCTTGTCAGCCTTTGATACTGTGGATCACTTGGTGTTGATAGCACGCTTGAGGCAGATTTGTGGAATATCGGGAATTGTCCTTCGATGGTTCACCTCATTCCTCACTGGGAGATCACAAAGCGTTGTGTCTGGGTTTTTTTTCGTCAAGCCCAACTTCTTTGTTGTGTGGGGTGCCTCAGAGTTCATTGCTGTCTCCCATGTTATTCGTGGTGTATATGCTGTCCCTCGGAGACATTATAAGATGGTATGAGCTGAGGTTTCACTGCTATGCAGATGATACCCAGCTATACCTGTCTTTCGCACCTGACCAGGATGGAGCTCTCTCGGTGTTTAACAACTGTCTGAAAGAAATCCAGGATTGGATGGATTCTAGTTGGTTGAAGTTGAACTCAGAAAAGACAGAGGTTTTAGTTGTGGACCCGGGTCGTCAGATAGAGGGGTCGTTTGTTGGTACGCCCTCAGAAATTTTTCTTGGTGGCGTTCCACTCCCGACTGAACTGAATGGGTGCGTAACCTGGGGGTCATCTTGGATGACAGGCTGACACTGCAGTCGCAAGTGTCAGCAGTCGTCAAGACTTCCTTTTACCATCTTAGGAATAGTGCCAGAGTTAGGCGCCTTGTTCCGTCTGACGCTTTACCAACATTGGTCCACGCCTTTGTGTCCTCGCGTCTAGACAACTGCAACTCCCTGTACTTTGGGCTTTCTAGGGTTGAAATCCACCACCTACAGCTAGTGCAGAATGCAGCAGCCCAGGTTTTAACTGGGACAAGTACGTCCTGTCATAGTACCCCGGTACTGCGTGAACTGCACTGGCTACCTATACGGTGGCAGATCACCTTCAAAGTCAGTTTACTGACTTTTAAAGCCCTACATGGTCAGGGTCCGGCCTATCTGAAAGAACTTCTGGTCCCCTACTGCCCGGGCCGATAGCTTCTCTCGGCTGACGTGGGGTTGCTAGAGATCCTAAGAGTGAGTCTTAAATCATCAGATTGTAGAGCATTTTCTTATGCTGCACCCACTCTTTGGAGTTCTCTACCCTGCCGGTTATGGGAGTGTACCTCCGTGGAGGAATTTAAGAGGGGTTTGAAAACCCACTTTTGGCAAATGGCCTTCTTGGAAAGCTGATTGTACTGAAGTTGTTGATTATGTTGTGGTTTTTATCTGTGTTTAATACTGAATTTTAATGCTTGATTTGTACTGTTTTAACTTGTACAGAGCCTTGAAAAATGAAAGGCGCTTTATAAATAAACTTATTATTATTAGTACGTAGTGAAGTTAACACAGCAATAAATAATATGTACAGTGTAAGGTGGATAAAATATTCACAAAGAACATTGCATGTGAAAACAGAGCAACAGTTAGTGTTAATTAGAGGGCAGGGAATTCAACTAAGGGGAGCATAGGCAAGGGGGGGAGAAGTCTGAAGTACTTTTTGAGGGATGCAGCGGTTGGCAGACTGCGTACTGAAAAAGGTAGATTGTTCTAGAGGGCTGGGAGTCGATAAAGGCCAGTTTCCCAGAGAGTGAGTGAGGCTGGGAAAGGGCAAAGGAGCGGTGATCACGAGTGCACAGTGAGTAACCAGAATTGGGGGCAGGGGCTAACAGTGAAGGTAGGTGGGGAGGAGGGTGTTGAACCAGTATTTGGCGATGAAGGAGGCACAATGCGCAAGGCATCGGTTTGCAAGCGGGGCGAAGGATACGGTTTGGTAGAGGAGGCAGCAGTGTGTGCAGTAAGGGAGGTTGGTGACAGAATGGTAGAAGGCATGAAACGGGATCTAGCTTGGCAAGGGTGGTTTGAGGCGCCAAACTGTATAACATGTCAGCATAGTTGAAGGATGAGCTTAGTGATGATTTCTATTCTGATGGGGATCAGGAGACTGCCCTTGTGCCTCTGCAGCATGCCTAATTTAGAGCGGATCTTGTGTATTGTGTCAAGGTGGAGGGAGAAATCCAGTTTGGGGTCCAGCCATACACCCAGATATTTACAGAAGTCAACGGCTTCGATTTTTGAGCCATCTAGGGCATAAAATGGGGTGGGGGGGAGGAAGTTTGCCCAGTTTCTGGTCAGAACCAAATGCCATAGCGACTGTTTTCTGTACACGAGTGATTTGGCATCAAACCATCGCAGCATGTTCTCGAAGTCGGCTTGGATGATGGGCTCGATTTGCACAGGAGAGGGACCAGATGCGAAGATCACTGTGTTATCGGCGTACATTTGGACATATGATACAGAGCTAATGGAAGGAATGTTGTTTACGAAAATGGAGAAGAGTGTGGGTCCAATGATCGACCCTAGCGATACTCTGGCTTGGATGGGAAAGGGGGGGGGGGGATTTGGAGTCGCCCAGCTGCACATACTGGTATCTGTCCAAGAGATGGGCCTTGAACCATTCAGTGGTTGAGGACGAGAGACCGATGGAGGATAGATCATCTAGAAGTAATTTGTGGGCAACTGAATCAAAGGCCTTGGCTAAGTCGACAAAAGTGGCTAGTGTCAGTTGGCCTTTGTCAATAGCGGTGTGGATATGATTTGTTTAAACAAAGAAAGGATGATGTGGAGTGGAGCGGAGGGTCCGAAAGCTGGATTAATAGGGAGTCTGAATGTTACTGGAGATCAGAAAGGAATTCAGTCTTTTAGAGATAAGGTATTCAAGAATTTATGAGAAGGAGGGGAGGAGGGAGATGGGCCTATAGTTGTCTGGAATGGAGGGGTCACCCCCTTTAGGAAGAGGGATAACTTTGGCTGGTTTCCAGGCCTTGGATAGGGTGCTGGAAGAGTGAGAGAAAGGTTGAAAAGATAGGTGATGGGCGGGACTATGGCAGGGTCAGAGATTTTCAGAAGGCTGAGATTGAGACCTGATGTCTATTAACTTAGTAGTAGTATACTTTGTATTCATAGTATAAAGTGTGAACGGGGATGGAGAACTCGGCTGAACCATACAATTCATTTTCATGAGGTTTCTCAATGCATCTCACTTTACAAAGTTACAATGAAAACATTTATCAAAACAGTTTAAATACTGTAGTTTCAACACCTACAGTGCTTTCTCAGTATAATGAACTCAACTTGAGATTTGGGGTATAGTAATTATGAATGGCACTCATGGCTCCCGACTCTTATTAGCTGCGGAGAGAAAAAAGTCACTTGTCTCATTAACTGTTTCTATGAACAAGCACAAAACACTCTTAACTCCTCGAAACTGCTTAAACCACAGGCCAGAGGTTAAAGACAAACTCCAGTAGTGTAGTGCTTTATTTTTATTCTAGGCTTCCTCCCCGTTCCCTCTGCTTGTTTATGCAGCCCTTAAAGAGCACCTTTCTTGGTGCTCACACCAAAAACTATTAGGAACCCTTACCTGCTCCCCAAGTCATGGTGCCAAAATGAGATTTTTTATTTGCCCCTATTTTGGGAGGGATCGTTATTTGGCTCCATGGAGCCAAGTTACCGATTTCCCCCACTTCCTGATACTGTGACCCACCTAGTTTTCTGATGTCACTGTCATGAACCCACTCCTGAGGGTCAGGTCCACTGAGCTCCCAGTGCTGACCCCTAAGTGCAATCTGTGACATGGAGGGGGAAAACGGGGGATACCCTCTTCGAGTCCCTCTGTAGTGCTCGCTGGCTTCACAACTGAACACTCGCCATGTAGTCCCAGGGTCCCCTCTTTACTCTGGATCAGGGTACAATACCAGTCTCAAATCTTGCAGCCAAATAGGAACCCTTCTTGGTTGTTACACAGAGGGAGAAGATCCAGGAGTTACAACCTCTTTGGGGTAGCGTTTTAACCCTAATTCTGCCTTCTCCCACAAGGCTTGCAATAACCTGGTTCAAGTCCCACCAGACTCTTCCTTGAGACTTTGGTACTCTCCGTATCTTATCCAGATTTTCCCTTTTCAGACCCTTTGTTTGATTTGGTAGCTTATGATGGCACCCCTGTAGCAATAACAGTTGAGGCACAGATTAATACTGAACCTCCCACAATAGCACACCCAATATAAGAAAATCTCACTCATTCCAGTTTTTCCTAAAAACAAAATGTTTTTACTAAATAGTTACTAATCATACAGTTACAACTAAAAAAAGGTTTAAATAAGATTATTGGTCACAGCATAACAAAAAAAGTGGAATTGTACAAAATAAAATGCACTATGAGAGTTGTCTAAAGTTCTACCTTAGTTTCTAGTGAATTAAAGTCCGTAAAGAGTTAAGTGTGGTCTCTAGTTCTTAGTCTCTGTGCCGTGGCAGTTTTGCTTCTCTTGTGGTCAGGAGTGAGTCTAGATGAAAAGTGTCCTTGAAGATGCTCAGCAGACAAATGAGAGAGTGAGGGAGATAGAGAAGCCAGAGTCTATTTTTATAGCCGGAGACGATCTGGCAAAAAAAACCTGTCTGGTCCCAAGGGTGTCATTCTCTTTTAGGCCAGTAGATGTCACTCTTGCACTTTACCAAAATTGTCTTGGTAAGGCTCTGACATTACAACTTCCTGGCACATAAAATAACCATAAACATTACTTCAGAGTTAAAACTTGCATGTCTCAGTATAACACATTATCCTGTCTCTGAAATGCATGGTTTATGACAGGCAGTGGATTTTGGCATAGCCCTGTTAAGGGACCTGGAAATGCTCAGTTTCCTGGCAGCAGCTGTCCCTTGGGTCAGAGGAAGGTCAAACATTTTTAAAGGAAATTCAGTCTCTCTCACTATCATATGTGATCCTTTCATTAATACTGGCATTTTGGTGGCATTTTAAATTTCACAAAATCACATCACAAAAAACGTATATAACAGAAATATATCTGCAAATATTACACATCTGGGGCCATTCTTGCCACAGTCACTATATGGGGAGCGTGGGGGTGCGCTCCATAGACGTGACTGGGGCCATGTTTTAAAGTCTGTTTTTTATATTTTAAATAGCCAGCATGAACAGATCAAGGCCACTGCTCAACTAACAAGGACTTAGTTGAGCAGTGCCCTTGATTTATTCGTGCTGGCCATCTAAAATATAAAAAAATGGAGTTTAAAAAAACGGTCCAATTCATGTCTATGGCCCATGCCCCTGCACTCTCCATGTGTGACATCACAAAATGTGCTAGCTCAGGGGTGGATCCCAGTATCAGGACGTGGAAAGGGCTTGGCGACTTGGCTCCACGGAGCCAATTTACAATCTCTTCCCTTGCAAAACAGAGAAATAAAAAAATCTAATTTGGCATCATATGACTTGGGGGCAGGAAAGGGTCCTTCGTGGTTCTTGGGTGGCAGTGTTAAAAAGAGCAGGAAAAGTGGCGTTGCTCTTTAACATTTGTGTGGTTTTATTTTATTTATTTGATCTAGGATTGCAACACCTTTGAGCAGAGAACCGCTAGTTTACAAAGGTTCCATGTCAGAAAGGGAGGGAGAACATACGTTGGAAACATTACAAATGTCACTAGTTAGCAAAATTATACAGATAATTTAAAGCATTCAGTAATAAAATTAATCATGCAATCACCAGGATTATACGGTATAGGGATGAAATCATGGAACAAAAGTTTACACAATTACACACACAGAAGCCATGTCATAGGGAGGGATTAGTGCTGCCTGATGTGGCTAAATCAAAACATAGATCTGGAGTTAGAACAGGGATGGTGCATGACAGTGTATGGAGTGGGAGACAGCAAAGCAGGAAAGGGGAGGCGGTGAAAGAGATAGGGTGACAAGGAGAGGAAGAGTAAGATTCCTGAGAGTGGGGTAGGATTAAAGGGAGAGGGAAGGACTGGGAAGTACAGTACTAGTAGGGCTGGCAAATATTGGTAGGTATGTTGGGGAGGTAGGGCCAATAAGTGGGGCAGTGCAGAATCCGAGGGGACAGAGGGCATTTGTCAGGTGCAATCACAGCTACTTTTTGATAACAGGTGTTGATGAAGTAGCCTTTTGAAAGGACCCAGTTTTGGTGCGGTAATGAGTTCAGCACTTAGATTATTGAACCAGAGGGGTTCCCGGTATACGTAGGACCTCTTGCCTTGAGAAATTCTGCACCTAGGAACTGTGAGAAGCAGGTGAACGGAGTTTCTGGTATGCTGTGAGCCAATGAATGGGCTTAGAATGTTTGCTACTCCAGGAGGCACGAGCCCTAGGAGTGTTTTTTTGGCTAGCAGGCAGGTTTGATAGTGAATTCTGTTGCTCAGTTGTAGCCAACCAGATTGTGCATAGAGGTCGCAGGTGTGCGTGAGGCAGGAGAAACCGGTGAGCAGCCTACACGCTTTAAGTGCCACTGCAATCCTGTGGAATGAAGCAGCCGTCGCTGAGCTGTAAATGATAAGACCTTAGTCTACGATGGAGACAATTGAACTATTGATTGCAGTTCGTAAGGCTTCAGGGGTCAGGCGACGCTTGTGCCTTTGTAGTAGCCCTAGTCTGATATTGACTGTTCTAGACACATTCTCTGTGTGCTTAGAGTAGGTAAGGGAGCAGTCCAAGGTTACCCCCAGGTATTTGAATTGATTGAGTTGTTCAAGTGGAACTTCTGAGCACATTGATAGAGAGAAAGAGAGGAAATCACACTACTGGATCTTTTTTCCAGACAAAAAGCTCCAAACTTCTCTAACCGTTGGCAAGATATAAGCTAAAAAAAAAAGTGTAAAAATGGTATTTTCAATCACAAGAATGTGGTGTGCACATTTATGGAACTCATTCAAATAGACGAGAGAAATAAATAAGTTCCTGAGCTGGGACGTGAACCCAGGCCGCCTGGAATTCCATTCCAGTTGTGTTACCAGCTGGACCACCAAGGCAACTGGGGTGTCCCGAGGCACCTTACTTTTTCTGTAATGCAAAATCTGGTGCTGCACAGATAATTACAGTTTCAGTCACAAGAGTGTAGCGTGCATATTTGTGGAACTTGTACAAACAGAAGAGAGAAAGAAATAAGTGCCTTATCTGGGACATGAGCCCAGGCCGCCCGGAATACCGTTACTGTACTGTTATTCGATTGTTACTTCCTGTTCCCTGTTTATGTAGCCTTTGTGCAGCCGTGTTGCAGTCGCACTCTGGAGAGAAAATCAGGCTGCTGTTCAGGAGATTCAGGAGACAGCGCTTTACACCACTGTTTCCTGCAGAGGAAACCAGGAGCAAACACCAGTGCACAAACTACTGCACAAATTTAAGTAAAGAATGGGTTAGTAAGGAGCATGTTAATAAGGACAACAAGGAAACATTAGAAATGGTTTGTAACAACATAACCCGGTTTGGGCATCTCTTGATATAACGAACTGAGGACTAATAAAGAACAACCTCAATGGCCCCAGATTTGTTCGTTATAGCAAGGAAGCGCTGTAGTAATATACATTCTGAAAGTAAATAAAAGAATACAATATTTTTTTTTTTCTTTTTGTCTTTATATGCTGGATTTGCCCTTGAAAATATTTGAGTGTGTCACAATATCACGTACATATAGCATATATGGCAACTATACAGCAAGAGAAGAAAAGTCCCTTGTAGCACTCAGGGCATTTATACATGCTCACACACTGTACATTTCTGCATAGACAGATGTTACCTCTCTATCCATGTGTAACAGTTGGTAACCTCAATTTACACTTCCCCACATTGAACTAGTTCTGTTTAAAACCTTGAACAGTGGGTAAAGCATACACCTTGGGTGCTATGGATTTATGGACCACATGAATGGGGAGATGAGAAGAGGCACCAAGGGTATCATAAGTGAGCTTGATAATTGGCTTGGGCTCACATCCAGACTTTCTGGATAACACAGGAATAGGTAGCACTTCTCTCTCTTCCGACTGTCCAGTACAAGGGTATTGTCAGGAATAACAGGAATTACTTTTGTCTCTGAGATTTGTTCCTCAGAGTCCAACTCTGCATCATTGTCCATAATTGGGTCCACAGTTTGCTTAATTCGCATGTCCTCCAGCACAAAGGATGCTGCTTCTGGGTTCAGATTGTAAAACAGTTCAGGCTTTACAAAGTCCTCATTGGGGGCTATACTGTTGGATAGCTTTGAATTTTTCCAATCCATTTGCTGAAGCTGCACAACTTGTGGTATATTAGGCACTCAACCATTGGTCTCTGTGGAGTTCAAGAGTTTGCTGAATGAACCTGGTGATTAAATATTTGCTCCCTAATTAATAAGGTCTGACTTTCCTGTTCTGATGTATGTTTCAGTGAATTGTGTATCACTTCTATTGATCGTACTTGTCAGTTATTACAGTTCTTATTTATTTTTTTATGTATTTATTTTTTTGCTCTCGCCCACGTTCTTTTATTTTTCCTCAGCTCTGGTGTTGTAAGAATGATTATCTCAGAGAATAATAATTTTATGGGGGATGCTAAGGCTAATTTAGTTTTTCCATTACCTGCTTCATTGAATTAGCCTGCGCCTCAAGAAAACGTTTAATTTGTTCAACATCCTCCTTTAGAGCCACCACTGTTTCCATGATGAGACCATAAGCTACATTAAGAACAGCCAAAGAGGTAATTAGTTCCTTTGTCATGTTAGAAGGGAACTTTGCCAAGGTTTCCTCAAATACTGAATCGTTTGTAATACGAGACTGATTGTCTGGTTATGGGCCTTCTGAGACTGAAGTGTCAGAGAGTCTTGTGAAATCAAGATATTAATCCATTTTTGTTTCAAGAGTATTCTTATCCTGCTGTTAAGAACTGTTCATTTAACAACTTCTCTCCTTGCATTAGCATCAAATTTTAAATCCGAGTCAATACTCAGAGGGCTAAATAAATCCATTCTACTTAAGCAATAATACAGGACAGGGTGTGGTATATCTTAGTATATCATCATGCCTCGGGTGTGTTGTGAGGTATGAGGCCGCAGGCCGAGTGTCTCATATACCTGAGGAGTGATGATATCCCATTATACCACACCCTGTTGTGTATTATTGCTATTATGAACTGGACTAAAAGTTTCATAAATTCCAAATAAAATCGAACATTTAAAACCTTTTAAAAATGGACCTTGTTAGTCAAGCGGTGGCCTTGATTTGTTGTAGTTGGAACTCTGAATCATAATAAAATGCATGTAAAAAAACATCCTCATTCAACTCTATAGAGCACGCTCCCCTTGCTCTTCATTTTCAGACATCAACAAAATGTGCGAGCGTGGGGGCGTGTCTGGCAATTGAGGATGTGGCAGCGTTTGGCTGTCTACTTCATAGAACCTGTGAGAAAGTTGACTGAGCGAAACACATCAGGCGACCTGACATTCTGACATCAGAGGGAGCGGGGCCTAGGAGTTTGGATTCTTGGAGCTGTTGGGTTGCTTTTTTTAAATCCATGAACTTACTTGGATGTTGTTTGGATTTTGTTGTCTCTTTGTGGATGTATTTTTATCTGGATCTTGATGTGAGTTTTTAATGTACATTTATTCATACTCTGCACTTTGATTAAAGTTTTGAAACACTTTAAATCAAGTCTGGACAGTCTGTGTTTACTGTGGTAGTATTTTAATACACCGCTACCTTGGATAGTGCTGGACACTTCTTTTCAGCACCATCCACACAGCAAAATGCGGTCTCTTTTTTTTTTTTTTTTTTTTTAATCAAATACAGACAATCAATTAAAAATATGTTTCAGTGAACTTGGGGTCAGGTAATGGTTATTGTATGTTTGGTATGGTTGGTACTACCAAGTTCAAGTTTATTGCAGTAGAACACTCCATTGAGCGAACTCATTCACAAGGAGGCCCTGGTTTACATAGTCAGATTATTACATACATAATTTATTTAGGAGGATTTACAAGGCATCAGTCACATTAGATACAATCAATGATTTTCAGGCAACAAGTCACATAACATAGTTACAATCCTGGGTGTATCTAGGTACAGGGTAACCAAATACAGATCATAGAAGGGTCCTAAAGGTCATATGCAGTAGAGATACAGACAGTAGGATGTCCCGTGAAGATGCTAACAACAGTAGCATACTGGTGGTGCAAGAGAGCTAAACTAAGTGCAGAAGGCATGCAAATTCATGACACAAGGCAGTGCATACATTGGTACATCACAGTAACAATCAGACACATAAACTGAAAGGGAGGAAGTTAATATGGGGAGCAGGGGACGACTGACCGACGAGTGGGTAGGCTGTAAGGAGTTGAGGGGGGAGGGGACCTAAAGGTGGGAAGAGGTGGAGGAGGGTAAGGGGGATCAGGATAGCTGAGTGCTAGGAGAAGCATGGGTATACTAGTCTGGTGAGAATGGGTAGAAGTAGGGGGACCTGTTAGCAGATGGCTCTTGGTCGGGTGGGTAACATAGAAGGGTGGTTAGCTCTTGTGGCAAATGGCAAAAATATCAAAAGTATGAAGCTGCTCTTTAATTCAAGTAGTTCACTCCTTCTGCATGTCCCCAAGCTGGAACAACAATAAACTCATTCGTGGGTGAGTTTGACTTTTTTCAAAGCATTCCAGTTTAATGCCAAAAAATAAACTATAGTGTGTGCTGAGCTGGACAAACTTACTCATTGTTTAAAACCAGCACTATTTGATAAGAAAACTTGGCTAGAAATGTAAAGCTGTGACTTTGGGCATACGCATCAGCGCTCAATGCTGATGCGCCTGCTCGGAGTCATGGCTTTACTTTTCAATGCCAAATTTTCTTATAATTTTCTATGTATCTGTATTTAAACATGTATGGGACAGGAATAAAGGAACACTAGTGATGGGAAAGTAAAGCTAAAGCCAATGATCATGTAGGATCATGGTTCGCTTTTACAAGCAGTAAAATGGGCTGACTAGATGGGCCTGGCTGGTCCTTATATGATGACAATTTCTATGTATCTGTGTATTTAGTGCTCATTTTAATGTTGTTCAGCTTGGCGCACATCATAGTTTCTTTTTTGGCATTAAAATGGTATGCCTTGAAAAAGGTGAACTTGCTCATGAACGAGTTAACTCTTGCTTGTGGATGTGCCAGAAGAGCAGAACACCGAGTTAAGGTCGGGACACTTAGTATTCAATTTTTGTGAAAAAAAAATACTGTTTTGCTATTATCATTAAGTCATGAATTCACCATATATGCCATCAATGTACATTTAGGAAAAATTACTCACTGTAGTAAAGTTACATTGATGCCCCAGCGATAGAACCTATGCAAATTATAGAATTTGGAATGTAGGTTAAAACTCTTTATCCACGCTCTACTCTGCCTGTTGCTGAGCTCTGTTTCCAAGCCAGAGTGGAGCAATGGCTACTGAAACTAGCTAAAAGACTACCAAGAATTGTTTAGAAACATTTTTATAGAATTTCTAAAACACAGAAACAAATTGAAGCAGACTTGTGAAATTTCACCATATATACAATAACAACAGGCAACTGGAACTGCGATAGTAATGCTCAAGCAACCGCAATGAAAAAAGGAACTGATTCTTGTGTGAACCGATTTTAGGTTCTGAAAGGGGAGGCAGGGTTAGGGAGTGTAAAAATAAGTGAGTGATCCCTTAAGAAGAAACATCCTTACAGCGGTGAGTAATTTTTTTTTCTAACCCCAGGAATCACTCGCTCGCTGTTTATACTTTATGCAGACTCTGTAGCAGTACGTTGGGTCCAGAACCTAATTAGGAAAAGGTTCTGCAAAACAGCAGTTCCAAGCTGGCATCCTATCTGGACTATATGTCCAGTCAGGCGTGCTTTGTGAAGGTGTGTACTGTTTTCCAGGTAGCTGTTTTGCAGATATCTAACAATGGCGTGCCCCTTGAGGATGCCACAGAGGCAGAAGTACCCCTTGTGGAGTGTGTCCCGCAGCCTCTTGGTGGCATTTTTCCAGCTTTATCATAGCAGAACTGAATACAAGTGACTGTCCAGTGAGAGATCTCTTTGTAGCTGGTTTGCCTTTGCCAACCTCACCATAGGTAACAAAAAGCTGGGTACTGTGGAACCTGACATCTTTTGTCCAGTCCACATAGACAGGACTCCGTTTATGTCCAGGCTATTCAACGTTTTTGCACAGGGACTGGAATGCTCTGGATAGAGTACAGGGAGGGTGACTGACTGATTCAGGTGGAATTCAGATACCACCTTAGGAAGAAATGTTCTGTGGGTTCTAAGAACTAAGAAAAAAAAGTTCTACTGCTGGGTGATTTCAATATGCCAGATGTGGATTGGACCACCCAGTCAGCTGCTTCAGCCAGAAGCAGAGGCATCCTAGATTCCCTACAGGGGGCAGGTCTCAGGCAGCTAGTGCTTGATCCCACCAGAGACAGGGTGATTCTGGACCTAGTACTGACCAGTGGTAACAGAATTGCAGATGTGCGGGGTAGAAGGACAACTGTGGTCCAGCGACAACCACATAGTGTGGTTTAGCATGGGGACAGGGACTCGGTCAAGTCGCACAAAGGCGAAGGTTTTAGATTTCAGAAGGACAGACTTTGCTGAAATGGGGAGAAGTATCAGAGTAGCCCTGGAGAAGAAGGAGGTACAGTAAGGGAAGGGGGTGAAGAGCAGTGGGGACACCTAAAATGAGCTATAGTGGAATTGGCAAACAAGTGGATCAGATTGGTATCCAAAGGTAAGAAAAGGAGGAAGCCACCATGGTTCTTGAAAGAGGTAGCAGACAGAGTAAGGGCTAAAAGGATGGGGCTCAGGAAATGTAAGGAGACCCAGAGGGAGAATGACAGAGAAGTGTACCTAGAGTGTCTAAGGGAAGCGGGGAAGGCTGTTAGAAGCGCAAAGGCGGAGACCGAGGAAGGATTAGTACAGATGGTGAGGAAAGGGGACAAGACATTCTACAGGTACATAAGCGAAAGAAGAAAAACCGGGGAGTGGGGGATTGTAAGGCTAAAAGGGGATGAAGGAGAGTGTAAGGAGGGGGACCTAGAAAAGGTGGAAATACTGAGTAAATACTTCTGTTGAGTATTCACTGAAGAGGGGGAGAGTCAGGGACCAGAGTTGGGCAACAGATACAAAGGAGGGGGGAGAGGTGGACACCAGTCCTTTCACAGTGGAGAGAGTCCTGGAGGAGCTCACAAAACTGAAGGTGGACAAAGCAATGGGGCCAGATGGCATACACCCGAGAATATTAAGGGATCTGCGAAGAGAGCCAGCAGCGCCTCTGGCAGCCATGTTCACCGAGGAACTCAACACAGGAGTGGACCCAGAGGACTGGAAGAGGGCACATGTAGTCCCTGTACACAAAAGCAGTAGTAGGGAGGAGGCAGGGAACTATAGGCCAGTCACCCTCACCTCAGTGGTGGTAAATATCATGGAGGCACTACTTAAGGAAAGAATAGTGGCACACTTGGAATCCAGCAGTGACCAGGATCCAAGGCAACATGGATTCACAGCAGGAAGGTCATGTCAAATGAATTTAATTGATTTTTTTGACTGGGCGATGAAAAAAGTAAATGAGGGTGGGGTGGTAGACGTCGCCTATCTCGATTTCAGCAAGGCCTTCAACACCATCCTCAAAGTGGTTCCAGCTTAGCCAACCTTGGTTCAAGACACAGAAATGTTTAAATTAGTAGAGGAGTGGCCCAGATTCAATCATGGCAATAGCAGACATCCAGAAACAGATTGGAATACCATGAACCCACTAGCCCCAGTATTGTAAAGTTCAACATTCTTATTTATTTTTTAAATATGTGTAGATCAAATCAGTGAGATCTACGTTTTGGATCAAATCCTTCCTCAGTGATACATGCTGAATTGTCACTTCAATAAGCAAGTATATACAAAATTAAAAACATTTTTTATAAGAAAAATAATTTTTTACTTTTTATATTAGGTTATCAGAGTTTGTCACATTATCACACAGTGACACTATTCATTTCATCCTGAAATTCCTATTAAGTATCTAAACAAAAAATGTGTTTTTTTACACTTATTTTCTAAAAGCAATGTAACTTTGTTCTGTAATTCATTATTATATGTTTGCCATTCTTACTTGAAATATTCTTTCTTTCTTGATTTGAGTACTAAACGTCAACTAGTAAGATGTCCCTTTAAGAATTTTCTGTAAGAAATAAAGATTTTATACACATTTAATTTCTGTTATTTCAAGTTATTATCTGTATAGGTTTACAAGATTTTTTTATAAGTCCATATGTATTTCTTACACCTACATAATGCTTGGTACTAATAATTCTCCACATGTATCCACTCTTTTATATATCATATTTGTTCTGTTTGACTTTCCACATAAAAGGCTGGTTAACAAGATGGGTAGTCTGGGCATGGGGCACAGGGTGATAAAGTGGGCTAGGATCTGGCTAACGGATAGGAGGCAGAGAGTGGTGGTAAATGAGATCCAATCCGGGGAGAGGGAGGTGACCAGGAGGGTACCACAGGGATCAATCCTTGGGCCAGTCCTGTTATTGTTTTCATTAGTGACATTGCGGAAGAGCAGGAAGCAAAGGTCTGCCTGTTTGCAGATGACAGCAATATCTGCAGCAGGGTGGATACTCCAGGCGTGGTGGAGAAAGTGAGGGACCTGGGGAAGCTTGAAAATGGTCTGAGGTGTGGTAACTGAGGTTTAATTCAAAAAAGTGCAAAATTATGCACTTGGGATGAAGGAACCCTGGGGAGAGCTACAGGATGAGGGATGAGTTGCTGATGATCACCAAGGAAAGGGACCTGGGGTTATCATTTCTGGTGACCTAAAGGTGTCTAAGTAGAGTACAAAGGCTGCAGGAAGGGTCAGTGGCATGCTGGGGTGCATAGGCAGAGGTATCACTAGTAGTAGGATGGAGGTAATGATGGCATTGTATAAAACACTAGTGAGGCCTCACCTGGAGTACTGTGTGCAGTTCTGGAGGGTGCATCTTCGTAAGGATACTGACAGGTTGGAGGCAGTCCAGAGAAGGGCGACTAAGATGGTACAGGGCTTGCACCAGAAAACATATATGAGGAGAGATTAAAGAACCTCGGTATGTACTCACTGGAGGAGAGGAGGGAGTGAGGGGACATGATAGAAACATTCAAGTACCTTAGGGACATAAACAAGGTGCACGGGGTGACATCTTCCAATATATGGGGAGTACAAGAACAAGGGGGCAGGATATGAAATTGGTAGGTGGCAGGTTAAAGGAAAATGTGAGGACTTTTTCTTCACAGAGAGGGTGGTGGGCACATGGAATAGTCTGCCACAGGAGGTGGTGGGAGCGAGCACAGTGGAGGGATTTAAACATGCCTGGGACAGGCATAAGGGAACCATAGAGGTGAGAAGTAGTGGTGAAAAACCACTGACCAGATAGGGTCAGAGGTCGCAAACAAGTGTAGGGCTTATGTGCAGACTGGATGGGCCTAGCGGTCCTTATCTGCCAACAATTTCTATGTTTCTATGTACTTTATCACTGTGGGGGATTACATAATTTGGCTCTGTCCAGAGGGCTTGCAATTCACTTACCCTCCTAGCACAGGTCATTGCAGCCAGGAATATGGTTTTACATGTGACATACTTCAGATCAGCATCCATAGGCTCAAAGGGAGCTGCCATAAGGTGGGCAAAGCATACATCGAGGTCCCAGGGTCAGACAGGATTCCTTACTGGTGGGTACAAGTGATTTAGGCCTTTAAAAAGCTTTTAAAAATGGGTTGTAAGGCCAAAGACTTTTCCTTGCCAGCTGTTATCAATCAATTATTTCTAAAAAGTGCTTTGCCAAAGCGCCTGTACATAAAACCACATAAATGAACATTTAAAAACATTCAACATTCATCAAATGAAAAATAAAAATATCCATTTTTAAAATTATAAACCAAGCATGAATTCATGCACTAGAGTCTGAGAACGCTTGACTAAATAAATATGTTTTTAAAGCTGTTTTTAAAGCTTTGGACGGCCAGGCACTCTCGAATCCGGACGTAGTAGAGAATTCCAGGGGGCCTGCAGAAGCAAAGGACCGAGCCCCAGATGTCTTTAAGCATACCCTGGGAATCTCTAGCAATCCCTCGTTGGTGGAGCGAAGTGGGCGAAGGGGGTAGTAGGGACAAAGAAGATCTTGCAGGTAATGAGGTCCCTGTTTGTGTAGGGCTTTATAAGTCAGTAACCTAACTTTGAAGGTGATCCACCACTGTACTGGCAGCCAGTGCAGTCTGTACAGCACAGGCATAATATGACTGGTCCTAGAGGTACCAGTCAAAAGTCTGGCTGCTGCATTCTGCACCAGCTGCAAGTGGCGGATATCAACCCCTGGTAGCCCTAGGTATAGGGCATTGCAGTAGTCAAGGCGGGAGGTCACGAAGGCGTGTATCAACATTGGAAGATCATCAGGAGGAACCAGATGCTTCACTCCGGCGATATTCCTCAGATGAAAAAATGAGGTCTTGACAACGGCCAATACCAGAGATCTAAAGGTCAGGCCGCTGTCAAAAATAACGCCCAGGTTCCGCACCTGGTCTGAGGTAGTCCACTGAACATCCCTGAGCCAAAGCCCAGAGGGCTGTCCTGCCGACACACCTGCCTCCTGACGACCTGGGTCCACAACCAACACTTCAGTCTTAGCCGGGTTCAACCACAGCCATCTGGCACTCATCCAGTCCTGGATTTTGGAGAGACAGCTATTAAAGACCGAGAGAAGGCTGTCTTGCCTGGGCACAAAGGACATGTACAGCTGAGTATCATCTGCATAACAGTGAAAACTCAGCCTGTACCGCCTAATGATATCTCCCAATGGCACCATATACACTGCGAACAACATGGGTGACAAAATGGAGCTCTGCGGTACCCTGCAGGATAGGGAGAGAGGGGCTGAGGAATAAATTCCAGATGCCACTCTCTGAGTCCTACCCTCAAGGAAAGATCGAAACCATCTGAGGACTATTCCAGACAGTCTGCAGATGAACCACAGGCGCTCCAACAACACACCATGGTCCACAGTGTCAAACGCTGCAGAGAGAGCAAGGAGGACCAAGATGGAAGGGTCCTCCGATCTCTCGCTATCAGGAGGTCATTTAGCACCCGAACAAGAGCTGTCTCGGTATTGTGTCTCTTCCTGAAACCCGACTGGAGAGAATCATAGACATCATGGATTGATAAATGATCATCCAGCTGCAGCGCAACCATCTTCTCAATAACCTTACCCAAAAAGGGCTGGTTAGAGACAGGTCTGTAGTTAGCCAGACAGTCTGGGTCAAGGGAGGATTTCTTAAGGAGAGATTGTACAACTGCCTCCTTTAGTGGGTCTGGAAAGACCCCCCTCTTCAGTGAACTCTAGACTATCTCGGCTAGGACAGGGTCGATCTCATCAACACACCCTACAAGAAGGTGTATTGGGCCTGGGTCCAAACTAAAGCAAGTTGGTTACAGAGTCAGGATGATCTTCACAATGTCCATGAACTCTGGCTGGCCAAAGTCGGACCAAGCAAGCTGGGTGTCCGCTGTATGCTGATACTGTTTCTAAGTGCACCTTTAAAGTTAAAGGCCATAGGCCTAATGACTGTAGGTGTACAAGGTATTGCAGAATTATAGGCAACCCTTCCTTTGTTGGGTTTATTTTTCTGGGGGTACACCAGTAAGGAAACGTTTTACATTTAGAGAAATAAGCTTTTCTGGTAGTGGGTTTCCTTGAAACCTTAAGCATCTTCAGGACTTCGTCTGAGAGTCCCTGAAAATTCCAGCTCCTTAAGAACCATGCCCTCAGGCGCAGGGTTCTGGGATTTAAGGATGTTATTCTGCCCAGGGACAAAGTCAACAAGATTGTGACTGACTGGCAGGCTGATTGAATTTTTGTCGGACAGGACCAGGAGCATAGAATACCAGGACTATCCGGCCCAGTCCGGAGCTATCATGATCATTGTTGCAGGTTCCCTCCTGAGTTTCAGGAGTACTTTTTGAATGAGGGGAAAAAGTGAGAAGGCATACAGAAACTTCCCAGTCCAGTCCAGTACAAGGGCATCCTCTGGGACTGTTACATACGAAGAAGCCAGCAGAAGAAGGCCATTTGGTCTATCAAGTCTGTTCGTATTGCAGGGTCCACAGCTTGAGCTAATGTCCCTGCACTCCCTCCCTACTCCTCCCATCCTCCCTACCCATGATCCTTACCTTCCCCCATGCCTATCCCAGCCTCTTTTAAAGCTGCCCACTGTCTTCAACGCAATGATCTCTTCCGGCAGCACAGTCCAAGTGTCTACTACTCTCTCTGTGAAGAAGTACTTCCTGCTCTCCCTCCTAAACCTCCCACCCTCCAGCTTAAGACTGTGCCCCCTTGTGTTATGGTTGCCACTCAGTTTAAAGAGACTCTCCTTATCAACCTTATTTATCCCTTTTAAGTACTTGAAGGACCCAATCATGTCCCCTGTCTCTCTCCTGTCTTCCAGGGGTACATGTTCAGTGCCCTCAATCTCTCCTCATATGTCTTACCCTGCTGACCAGCTATCATCTTTGTAGCTGTCTTCTGGGCCTTCTTCGGCAGGTTAACGTCCTTTTTGAGGTGTGGGCACCAGTACTGAACTCCATACTCTAGATGCAGCCTTACCAGTGACCTGTATAAGGGCAGTATAACCTCCTCTCTCCTACTACTGATCCCCCTAGATATGCATCCCAGCATCTTGTTTGCCTTTGCTGCTGCTTTCTTGCACTGCATGGAGTGCTTTGGGTCACTAGTGATCATCACTTCCAGGTCCTTCTCCTCCTCTGATGCAGATACTCAGACTCCACCCAGGTAGCACTCTGCCCTGGGATTCTTGGCTCCAGTATGCATAACTTTGCATTTCTTGGCATTGAAGCCAAGCTGCTAGATCCTGGCCCATCTCCCCTGCTTTTCCAGATCTTCTGGAGGTCCTGTATCCCTTCAGCTGTGTCCACTGTCCCACAGAGCTTGGTGCCAGCCGTGAATAGGCACATTTTGCCCTTAATGCCATCTCCAGTGTCATTGATGAAGACATTGAACAACACTGAGCCCTGTGGGACCCCACTGGTTACCTCTGGTGCCAGATAACTCTCCCCCCACAACCACCCTCTGGGTTCTGTCCCTCAGCCAGTTTTCCACCCATCTGGCAATCTTTTCCCCAACCTCAAGATCCACCAACTTCCTGATCAACCTTTTGTGGGGCATAGAGTCAGAGGCCTTGCTGAAATCAAGATAGAGGATGTCTATTGCTTGACCCCTGCCTGCTGTCTTAGTGACACAGTCAAAGAAGTCAATCAGATCTGTTTGACACGCCCCCCCAATGAACCCATGCTGCCTCTCATCCTGGAGACCATGCTCCTCTATATAATCCACCAACCTTTCCTTTTAGTATGGTCTGCATGAGCTTGTCTACAGTGGAGGTCAGACTGACTGGTCTGTAATTCCCTGGGTCATCCTTGGGACCGCTTTTGTGGAGGAACACTGCATGTGCTGTTCTCCCCTTCTGCGGTACCACGCCTGACTCTAGTGAACTATTAAATAGGTCTGCCAGTGGCCCTGTCAGCTCCTCAGCCAGTTCCTTTAGTACCCTTGGATGTACTCTGTCTGAGCCTGGTGATTTGTCCACCTTCAATGCCAGCAGCCCCTCCCTCACTCTATCCTCCTCTATCATTACATCTGTGTTCCCCTCCCCACCGCTCCTCTTTTCTCTCCTGAAGGTACTGGTCCGTCCTTCTCCTTGGTGAAGATGGAACAGAAGTATTAATTTAATATCTCTGCTTTCCCCCATTATCCTCCACCCCTTTCTTAAGCCTAACAATCCCTTCCTTCTTGTGCCTTTTCTCACTTATATATTGAAAGAAAGTCTTCTCCCCCTTCTTAATTCCTTCTGCTATCTGCAGCTCCTTCTGTGCCTTTGCTCACCGGACTTCCTTACTTGCCTCACTAGCCAACCTTAGGTAATTTTCCCTATCCACCTCTCTCTTTGTCTACCTGAATTTTCTATAGGTCAACCTCTTTTCCCTTACTTCCTGGGCAACCCCAGAACTGAACCAGCTGGGTGCTTTGGCCCTTGTGTTCTTCCCCCTGAGCCTAACGCACTCATCTGTGGCAACCAGTATTCCTTCCTTAATGATGGACCACCTTTGGTCCACCCCCATATCTGCTCTGATGTCCGCCAGATGGCTTCTCTCGCTGAAGGTCTGCAGCAGAACTGTGGGAGCTGATAGTTCTCGCAGCATGCAAACAGGTCTGTATTGGGAGTGCCCCACATTCTGAACACTGTGGCCAGAACCTGCCAGATTAAGGTCCATTTGTGATTTTCCTGGCCGATTCTGTTTAGGGGGTCTGTCAGGACATTGCCTTTGCTTGGCAGATGCACTGCAAATGCGTTTGCTTCTAAGGAATATAGAAACATAGAAGTTGACAGCAGATAAGGATCGGCAAGGCCCATCCAGTTTGCCCATTTTTCTACCTTATGAATGTGCCATAGGTCTTTACTCTGTCAATGGCCTATCTATTCATACTCATCTGTATTGCTCCTTTATGCCTATCCTTTGCCTGTTTTGAAGCCCTGTACTGTATTCATATCCACCACTTCCTGAGGTAGGCCATTCCATTCATCCACTACTCTTTCTGTGAAAAAAACTTCCTCACATTATCCCTTAATTGCCTTGCCTCTAATCTCATGCTGTGTTCTCTTGTTTTGCTATTTTTCTTATATTGAAACATGTTGGACTCTTTCACCTTGTTAATGCCCTTAAGATGTTTGAATGTTTTGATCATATCACCTCTCTCCCTCCCTCCTTTGCTCTAGGGTATACATATTGAGCTCCGTTAATCTGTCCTCATATGTTTTCTGATGCAGTCCCTGCACCACTTTGGTTGCCCTTCTCTGGACTGCCTCCATTTTGTTAATGTCCTTGGGCAGGTGCGGCCCTCCAGTACTGCACGCAGTACTCCAGATGGCGCCTAACCAGTGCCTTGTAAAGAGGAATTATTACCTCCCTCTTGTGACTTGTGATACCCCTACTAATACACCCCAACATTCCCCTAGCCTTACCTACTGCTTTAGTGGTCTGCTTGGATGATTTCAGTTAATCTGTGATGACGATGCCCAAGTCTCTTTCTTCCCTTGTGATTGCCAGCAACTCCCCTCCCAACCTATAGATGGCTTCAGGGTTTCTCTTCCCTATGTGCATGATCTTGCACTTCTTTGTGTTAAACCCCAGTTGCCACTCTTCCGACCAGTTTATCCAGATCTCTTCTCATTCTGCTCACCCCATCTGGATGATCTACTGTGTTGCAGACTTGGTGTCATCTGCAAACAGACAAACCTTACCCTCCAGTCCATCTGCCGTGTCACTGATGAAGATATTGAAGAGGACTGGCCCCAGGACTGATCCCTGAGGTACCCCACTTGTGACTTGCATCTCTTCTGACTGTATACCATTTACCACCACTCTCTGTGTTCTGCCCGCCAACCAGTTTGCTACCCAAGTGACCAACTTCTGACCCACCCTGAGCCTACCCAGCTTATTAATCAATCTTCTGTGTGGAACAGTATCTAAAGTTTTGCTGAAGTCAAGGTAGGCGACATCAACTGCACCCCCTTGGTCCACCACTCTGGCTACCCAGTCAAAGAAATCTATGAGATTAGTTTGACAGGACCTTCCTATTGTAAACACATGCTGTCTTGGATCCTGTGCTCCTTTAGATTCCAGGTGTTGCACTATTCTTTCCTTAAGGAGTGCCCCCATAATCTTGCCCACTACTGAGGTAAGACTGACTGGTCTGTAGTTCCCTCCCTCCTCCCTCCTACGACTCTCGTGGAGCGGGATCACATGAGCCCTTCTTCAGTCTTCTGGGACCTCGCCTGTGCTCAGAGACTCACTTAACAGTTCTGATAATGGCTCTGCTAGTTACACCCTTAGCTCCTTTAGTACCCTGGGCTGTATGCTATCCAGTCCCATTGCCTTGTGCACCCTGAGCTTAGCGAGTTCTTGTAGGACCCTTTCTTTTGTGAACTGACTTGGTGCACACCTCCCTCCCCACTGTGTCCATGGTGCTGAGCTGTGGGCTGTGCCCTACCTTCTCCTCAGTAATTTCTGAGCAGAAGTATATGTTTAGAATAGATGCTTTTCCTTGGTTCTCCTCCACACACTCCCTCTTATCCACTTTGATCTTAGCAATACCCCTGCTGGACTTTCTCTTTTCACTAATGTACCTGTAGAAAGTCTTGTACCCTTAAGTGGCTTGGGTTTAACTAGGACTACTGGACTGGGTTATAAATTGAATTCCAAATTGATAGCCGAATTTAAAGAGGGGGAGGATATGGATGCCTTTTTAAATTCTTTTGAAAAAGTTTGTATTCAGGCTAAAATTCCTAGGGAGTCCTGGAGTTCCAGCTATCCCTGATACTTGCCGGGAAAGCTCGGGATGCATTGGGTAAATGGACAATGAGGACAGTGATGATTACAGCAAACTTAGAGCTGCACTGTTAAAGAAATTTGAATTAACTGCTGAATCATACAGAGCTAAATTCCGTAAGCTCAGGAGAAGCCCTGACATGAGCTACGAGGAGCTAGTCGCGAAACAACGTCAGTTTTTAAAATGTTGGTGGGAAGGAATTGAAGCAAACTGTTGCTAAAATTGAAAATGTGATTTTGTTAGAACAGTTTTTCTGGGCATGCCTAGCAGAGCTGAAAACCTGGCTGGAGGACTGAGATCCCAAAATAGTGCAAGAGGTTGCTGAACTCTCGGACCGCTATGCCAAGAGCAGACCTGCTCTGACAGCGAATGGGGCGGGTGTGGCAGTGCAGAAAGGGAAAAGCGTGCCTTCAGGGCAGCTAAAACCCTCACTGCCTCCACCGAAACCAGTTAGCCCCAGGTTTCTGAGAAAAGAAATGAATGTTGGTTGTGTAAAGAAACTGGGCATATTGCCAGTGTCCCAAACGGATGAGCAGTAATACTCAAGGTGGTGCTAGGAAGGAAGTGGGTTGTTTGTGTGTCCCTGGAAGCATGCCAGTGAACATGAGGGAACACATGCACCCAGTCATGGTGAATGGTGTACAGACGCAAGGGTTAAGGGACACAGGGGCATCCTTGACCTTGGTAAAGGGGGATCTAGTAGAGCCGGGTCAGCTTATACCCAATAAATACGTCACTGTACTGGTGAAGAGAAAACATTGCCTCTCGCTAGTGTTCTCCTAGACTGGGGTGAAACAGGGGGAACTGTGCAACAGGTGGCTGTAGCCAACACCTTAGCAGTGGATGTGATCCTGGGCAACAATCTCAAACAAGGTATGGTGTGTGAAGTTACCCGTAGCCAAGCGGCAAAGGAAAATTGTAGTTCCCTGAACCCCACAGGAGCCATTGTGGACACCACTGAGAGGCTGGCTCCCCGGCCTATGTCTCCTGATATGGAGACTAACGAAAAGGGGGTAGAAATTTCCCCAGTAGCAGCTTGTCGCTCCTCAGGGGTATCGTGAGCAGTTGCTCAAGATTGCACATGATATTCCCTTGTCTGGTCATCTGGGAATCGCACGCACTACGCAGCGGTTGGCCTAGAATTTCTATTAGCGTAACTTCACCAAGCAGGTGAAAGAGTATTGCAGGTCTTGTCACCGGTGCCAAGAAATAAGGAAGGCGGGCAAGAAAACCCAAGCCGCCCTGATTCCATTGCCCATAGTGGAGGAGCCATTCCAGAGGGTGGGAATGGATATTGTGGGGCCTTTAAATACCCCCAGCTCCTCAGGGAAAAAATTCATCCTGACTGTGGTGGATTATGCCACCCGGTACCCAGAGGCAGTCGCCCTATCCTCACTGAGGACAGACAGAGTGGCAGATGCCTTACTTGGGATTTTCTCCCGTGTTGGGTTTCCGCAGCAGGTTATCACCGATCGAGGGGGTTCCTTCATGTCGGACCTGATGAAATGTTTATGGGAGAAGTGTGGGGTGGTGCAGAGATGCACGACACCATATCACCCACAAGCCAGTGGGCTTGTGGAAAGATTTAATGGTACCCTGAAGTCAATGCTCCGGGTGTTTGCTGAACAGCATGGGAGGGACTGGGAGAAATACCTTCCCCACCTGTTTGCATACAGGGAGGTGTCCCAAGAGTTGACAGGATTTTCCCCCTTTGAACCCTTATATGGACGCCGGGTACGTGGGCCCCTAGAGTTGATCGGGGAGGACTGGGAAGGCAAGCACGCCACCCAGGAAACTCCCATTGTGGATTACGTCCTTAGGTTTAGGGAAAGGCTGAAGGAGCTTATGGGGACAGCCTAGAGCCACCTGGCAGCTGCCAAACAGAAACAAAAAGTGTGGTACGACCGCAGAGCCAGAGCTCGCTCGTACACAGTGGGTCAGGAAGTCATGGTCCTTATTCCGTCCGGAAAGACAAGCTGCAGGCTGAGTGGGCAGGACCGCATAAAGTGGTTAGGAAGGTAAATGACGGAACTATATTATAGAGTTACCTGACCAAGATAGACAGAAAGGATGTACCATGTTAACATGATGAAGCCATATGCAAATAGGGCTGACATGGTGTTTGCAGTGTGTAGTCCTGGGGAGGGGATGGGTGAAGGAGACTCCCTTCTGGACTTGCTGGAAGAAAGCAAGCGGGAGTCCTCTGTGGAGGCAGTAAAATTGTCTCCCCAGCTGGCTCCGGACCAGATCCAGGAAGTAAGGGAGGTTTTAGCAGACTTTGCCCCATTGTTTAGCGCCAAGCCTGGACTATAACCCCCTTGGTGACTCACGATGTGGAGACAGGGACACAGATGCCCATACAGCGGACAGCATATCGGGTATCAGAGGCTGTCCAAAAGGACATTAGGAGGGAAGTGGAGGAGATGCTGGATTTAGGGGTAATCCAGAGATCCACAACCCCTGGGCCTCACCCGTAGTCCTTGTGCCCAAGCCAGATGGCTCTACTCGTTTCTGTGTGGACTGTCGTGGACTGAATGCAGTCATGAAGTCAGACGCCCACCCAATGCCCCGGATGGACGAACTCCTGGACAGGTTGGGGGGGCAACCTACCTTACGACCATTGACCTGACCAAGGGATATTGGCAGGTAGAGTTGACGGACAGAGCTAGGGAGAGGTCGGCCTTCATCACTCCGATAGGCTTATTTGAATTTAAAGTAACACCTTTCAGAATGAAGAACGCCCACGGCCACTTTCCAAAGGTTGGTGAACCAGGTGTTAAATGGTGCTGAGGAGTACACTGTGGCATACCTGGATGCCATTGCCATCTTTAGTACCAGCTGGGAGGAACACCTGTGCTGGGCAGGATACAGAGGGCTGGGCTCACTGTCAAAGCTCCACCAGCACATCCTCTCCAATCATTCTCCCCCAGCTATGCACTATACTTGGAGAAAATCTGGAGTATGTAGAAAACTTCAAATACCTAGGTGTGTGGATTGACAACAGACTTGACTTCACTCATCATTTAGAAGAACTGTTAAAAAAGCTTCGCCAAAGGCTTGGCCTTCTCTATAGATTAAAACCCTTCCTAAACAGAGACTCAAAGATGAGGTTAGTCCAGGCCATTTTTCTATCAGTTGTTGACTATGCAGACTTCCTTTATAGTCACTGCCCCATCTCCTACCATCACAAGTTGGATACCTTATATCATAGAGCAATAAGGTTCATTACAGATCTGCCATCTAATACTCATCATTGCTCTCTTTATGCTGCAGTTGGGTGGGTTTCCCTTCACCTCAGAAGGAACAGAAATGCAGCACTATGGATTTACAGAGCGTTGTCAAAAAAACTTCCAAACTACATCCTGGACTGCTTCACCCAGACCTCTCCTAGCTCCTATGCCTAAGAAGCAACAACATCATCCTGCTCAAATTGCCCAAATTCAACACCAGGCTAGGGAGGCAGCAGTCAGCTATTCTCTAGCTATAGCATGGAACACCCTACAAAATCCCTAAAACTGTCCAATATCATTCCATTTGCATCCTTTAAACAGCATTGTACAGTCTTCTTCAAAGAGAATGCAATTGCTACCACTAGAGCTAGCATTGTCATCTCACAAATATCCTTCCAAACCATATATGGTATATTCCTTCCAGACAGACACCCCATCTTATGGCACCCAGTAATACCTTCACCATCCTAGTATTACATTATGTTGAGTGTCTGCCATGCCCCCCCACTGGGATATGTATATACTGTACATACTGTAAATATTAACTTAACTTTCCTGTAACTGTTTTTTATCATGTGAATTTACTGTACATCACTGTGTTTATAAACGTTATTTTCCCCTGTATGTATAATTGTCTTATATAAGTGTATGATGTATCTGTTGTGTATCAACTATTGAACCTTGACCTTATCAGGTCCATCTTGTAAATGAGCCTTGCTCAATGATGTTCTCCTGAATAAATAAAGATTTGATGATGGTGATGATGATGATGATGAAAGCCAGGAAGTGCCAGGAGGCCATGGGAGAGGTGGCATACCTCAGGCATGTGGTAGGCTGGGGACAGCTCTGTCCTAACCAAATAAAAATAGAGGTAATCCATGCATGGCCCAGACCAGAAACACAGAAGCAGGTCAGGAGTTTTCTTGGGACAGTAGGGTACTATAGAAAATCTGTACCCAGTTACAGCACCCTGGCTGCCCCCCGTCTGACCTGGTAAAGAAAAGGATGCCAAAGAAAATTACCTGGGGACCAGCCTGTGAAGAAGCCTTTACCAGGCTGAAGGAGGCACTGTGCAGTGCTCCTGTTTTGACAAGTCCTGACTATAGCAGACCCTTTATAGTTCAGACTGACATCTCAGACGTGGGTATTGGGGCAGTACTGAGTCAGACATCCAGCCAAGGGAGGGATCACCCAGTAGCATACCTGAGTAAAAAGTTACTTCCCAGGAAGCAGACATACTCCATGGTGGAAAAGGAGTGTCTTGCCATAGTGGGGGCCCTAAAGAAATTAGAGCCATACTTGTGTGGGCAGCATTTTGTGGTACAGACTGACCACAACCCCCTGGTTTGGCTGTCGCAGATGGGGAAAAAACAATGGTAGATTGTTAAAATGGAGTCGTACTTTGCAAGGGTATGATATGACAATATTACATAGGGCTGTAGCCAAAAATCAGAACTCCGATGGGCTGTCTCGTGTCTACAAGGAGTGAACTGATTTGGGAAGCTCATCCCATGTAGGGGCTCGAGACCCCAAATTCAGTCTAGGTGGGGAGGAATTGTGACTCTGAGACAGGTGGTTCTGATTAATCTTATGATTTTTGTAATATAAAAATGTGTTATTGAGTGTCTCTCATGAGACATGCTGAAACAGCCTGTGGAATGACCCCCACCAGGTTTTAGCTACAAGGTGTTACCTGGAAGGCCAGGATATAATTACAGGCTACAAGAGGCCTAAATTAAGCATCTCCTGTTTATCTAGCTTAAGTGTAGCTTGCCAGCTGACAGGATAGAAAATAGCCATTTTATGATGTTTAGTGGAGGAAAACCAGGTTATGTCACACTGGTGCGAAATCATAAATGTTCCTCTGAAGTCTGTAAAAGCAGGATGTTGCTCATGGATGAAAGAAGGACTTAGAAATTAACCTTATTTAATTTACCTTCTGAGTGATGACATCCTGATTGTATAATTTTTAATAAACAGAGCAGGGTTTTAAATAGCTGGTATCGCATCGCAGTTTGCGATGCAAACCATCTGGTTGCGCTAGTCAAAACAAGGAATGGATTGCAAAACAGTGCGATCCATGTTTCTGTGCATTTCATTTTATTCTGTCAACGTGCGGTCCTGCAAACTACGTTCAGCCTTGAAACATCCAAAAAGGGCATTTACGAGCCCATTCATTTTAATTTGCATATTAGTTACACAATAAGTGGCAGGACTTGAGCGTGCAACAATGTTTTTGTCCCCCCCCCCCGAGATTATGTTTAACAAGGAGTTCCTCTCTTTTTTTTTTCCCATGGGTAAAAGACTGCCCCGGCCCCACTTGCCTATGTCCTCCTGTAAGTGCACGTCCTTTGTTTTGATTGGAGAGCCCAGCTCAGTAAATCTGCTGCACATCAGTCCTGCCTTTCCAGCGCTTGTGCTGTCCCCTACATCCAGCATGCAACTTGCGTGGAGAGTACCGATTAGTGGTTAGGTGGTCGGCGCTGTGAGGTATAGACAGTGCGGGAATGGTGTGCGCATCGTGGAAAGTGAACAAGCATGTAGCTGGCAGCAGGAGATTGTGGTCTGGGACAGTGGCAGCAGCACAAAACAAAGAACTTAGAATTATTTCAGGTTAGTGCCAGTGGCAAAGCAAAGTGATCAGTCACCAGCCTGGTCATCCCTATTTCTTCATGGAATTCTTCTGTGCTCTTTAGTAGTTTCTGTCACTGTTTGCACACCACGTTAAAATGCAGACGGATCCAATCTCTGGAATCAACTTTTATTCAAATTATAACATTTTCAAGTTAAAAAACTTGAAGGTATTTAATACTGCAGTGCTGATTCATTACTGCAAGAGAATAGTTGTGCTTACATGGGGGGCTTCACATACCTTATGTTTACCTAAAGTGGATTGTTTCTGTCATGGTTAAAAATTGCCAACAAAAAAGTGCCTTGCAAGTTACCTGGTGTTCTCTGTGCACATAAACCCATAAATCATGCTGCTGAGTGAGTATGGACTGGTTTGACCTGATGGATCATGGATATGCCTGCGAACTCATTTTGAATAGTTCAGTGCTGCTTAGATTTTGTATGGGCAATGAAGGAAGTTGATTTGTTTACTGCAGCTGAGTTAGAAAAAATTATCGTTTTCTGTTTTGAGCTGAGAGCAGAGGTTGTGCAGTCTAACTAGGCTACCCTTTTACAAATGAGCTTCGTCTGGTGGTAGGGGGGAAGCTGTGGGCCGGCTGTGGTCATGTTGCCAGAGTGGGGGGCGGGGCCACTCCATTTGTTGTCTGCTGCTGTCCAAATTCCCCACTGTACCTAGTCCAGCAGCTTCAGTTTGCAGCCATGCAGCACGACAACTTTTTTTATTTTGCTAGTCAGTTTGATCCCTTTGCTACACATTGGCTACATTGAATAGCACTTTTCTGTGCAAAAGTGCTAATCAATCAAAAATCCTTATTTAAAACCCTGCAGAGGAGGAGCTGGGTGACATCAAGGAGAAGGCAGGCTCAAGACATTGTTTTAATTATGCTGTGAGTGACCTGTAAAGACACACATGTTGGGACTCAGAAAAAGCAACATCAGGCACTATTAGGAGATAAGTATACATTAGAAAAGACAATTCTAAGTGTTCTGTGGTAGGAGATTTTGTCTGCACTTTTAAACTTGTTTTTTTAAGTGATTTGCATGTATTGTGATATATTGCTCTGTGTTTTACATTTTACATTTTTATCTATTTTAAGTAAACCTTTATGTTTAGAGATTACCTGGTGTGCCTTTGAAATTCTTTTCTTTGACAAGTGAAGCATATATAGTTAAAGCTGACACTGGGCATAGCTTACTGGTTTATCAAACTGGGAAAAAATAAGAGTTTATTCTGAGGTCTTTAATAGAGTTTTAAGGGTTCATTTTGTATGCCTGGTTAGGTGCCCATAGGCTAAAGATATCTGGCCCCCCTGAAGAGCAGAATTATCTGAGCCTGTACATTGGGTACGCTAGCAAGAGGTTCACAGTTTGAATCCCTCCAGAACTTGAGACGAAAGTTTGATTCGAACCCACAAAACAGACAGGAGGGTTACCCTGTTCTGTCAGCTGTTCACAAGACTGCGCTCGGAGGTTGGCACTTTGGGAGCAGAGGGCCTGACCTGCTGAGTGGGTTTGTGACAGGTATCAACTCCCCGAATAATGGATTCTCCTATGATCGGAAGTGTTTTGGATTTACTTTTTGATTTTTTTTTTTTTTTTTTATTTATTTTGGTCCCTGTTTTGGGAGAGTTTTGTAGCCCTAGCTCCAGTGCAACAGGTCTCAGATTCTCATTGCCTCAGTGCACAGTTTTGAGGATCTCATTCCTCCCTGCTTGTTTATGTAGTACATTGTTGTGGTGGTGTCAGTCCTGATTTGGACTGTCTGACCCTGTAGCAGGGAGGAGAAAGACTGCATTGTTAGCAGTACTCCTGTGAGCTCCAGGAGGTCCGTGTGTTAGTGACTCTTGCGGGTTCCATGGTGATTGCTGAAGGAAGGAAATGCCCTCTCTGAGGTTGCTTTCTTCCTTCCACCACTGTAATTATTCCATTAGTGCTTTTGTCACTGCACTAGCTTTGAAAGTGGATCTCATGTTTGGGACCAATTGTCCCTTAAGGGGTACTGGGTATCTCTCATTTGGAACCTGGCCCATGGAACTGCAGCTATGGATATGCCATGTGACCTAGTAACTGTAGGAAGTCTCATGCAGGCCTTGCTTGACCTTCTGTGAAAGACTGCTGTTGCTATCAAAGCTGTAACTCTGGACTGCAGGAGGAAAGCTTTCTCTTGCAGGGTGTATAGTTCTGGCCCTATAAAGTCAAGTATTTGAACAGGCTGTTGCTGGGACTTCTGCAGATTTATCTAGAATCCCAGGTTCTCCAAGGTGCTTTTTACCAACTGAACTGAGCACCTTGCCTCTTACTGTTTTCCTTGAGACCTGGCAGTCCAGATAGGGGAAAACAACCGCACCCTGTTTTCTCAGATATGTTGCCCCCACGGCCAGGCACTCTGTGAAAACCCTTGGAGATGAGGTGAGACCAAATGGGAGAGCTGTGAACTGATATTGGTAGTTCCCATCTTGTATCTGAGGTATTTTATGTGAGGCCGTCTGACTAGGATATGAAAATAGGTGTCTTTGAGATCCATGGATCCCAGCCAGTGACCTTTCTGCAAAGATGGTATCACTGTTCTTAGTGTGACCATCTTGAATTCTTCTTTTTTCAAATGTTTGTTCATAAACCTGAAGTCCAAAATGGGTTGCCACTCCCTATTTTTCTAGTGTGTGAGGAAGTGTCTTGAAAATAGGCACCTGCCCGAGTAGTAGGCAGGGTCTTTTCTATAGCTTTTGATATTAACAGTTTTCTTACTTCCACTTCCAGCTGACCTTTTCGGTGGGAGAGTGAGCCGGAAAGCCTTTGTAATTCTGCAGGTTTAGAAAGTGTTTGAACTGCAAACACAACCCCCAGTCCACTACTTCCAGTACCCACTTGTCTGTGGTAATGTTTACCCATTCCTGGAAGTAGTGTGCCAGTCTTCCTCCCACTGGCAATGGTTGGGCGACCTAGGCAAAATTGTCAGGGGGTTTGTTTCAGCTGGGGCTTATGCACTGGAGCTGTAGTATTAAACCTGGAAGCCCTTTTCCTCCTTCCCCTATAGTAATCTCTTTGTGATGGGTACTCTGGAGCGTAAGAGACACAGGCTGTTGGGAAGTATCCCCTGCGTTTGCCTCCCCTTCCATTTGAGCTGGAGGAGATAAAGGCCATTTCCTTCTCATTGTTCCTTTTGAAAGTGGTTTTGTATTGTGATGCTCTGCCATCTGCTTATGGTCATTGTATAATATTTGTATTATAAATCAATGGTCTGTGTATGAAATTGTCTCACACAAGTTAGCAGTTTGGCTTTTAACCTTCAAGGTGTCAGTGAGGATGTCATTGAACTGACCAGGGAAAAACTTAATTAATGCTTTCCTTTCAGAGGGATAATTTATGGCCCCTTATCAACTGATGCTGCTTTGATGTTGGTTCCTGAATATGAATTTTATGACACCAAGAAAGGACGTAATTTGGCTGATTTCCCTTGGCTTTCTCACACCTTAGTGACAGATTATGGGGTTATAAAACCTCAAAGAGAAATGTTTGATTAAAGACTGTCATGTGTAGGAATTTTTTTTTCTTTCTGATGTTCACATTAATTAAAATACATCCTTGTAGAAATGATGCTAGAATGAACTCTAAGGGAGGAGTTAGCTGACTCACCAAAAGGGGATAGGGAAAGATAGAGTTAAAATTAAACATTGTATCTGGGAAATGGGCGGTATATGATTCTAGACTCTGAGAGAGATAGTTCTCTGACTTGGAAAGCACTTAGAAAGGTAACACTTAGATCAGAATTAAGTGTTTGTGGTAGGAGTTTGTATCTGTAACTTTCCTTTTTATTTGTAGATGACTGTGAGATTTGTGATATAATTTGTTCTGTATTTTATTTTACCCATTTGAAAACTTTTTAGTAAACGACATTTTCTTTAAAATACTGCCTGTGCTCTTTTCTGTTATGTTACATGTGCTTGCTGAACCTGTATTTAAGGTTGACAGCTGTTAAAAGCTTGATTGTGTTACTGAGCTTGTTTAAAAGGTAAGCAATACCTAGGTCTCTTATAGAGTTGTAAGGGTTCATTTTGGATACCTGGCTGGATGCCCTTGGGTGAAAGATTATATTGCATCCCCCCGAAGAGAGTATTATCTGATCCTGTTAATTGAGTATGCTAGCATAAGGTTCACAGTTTGAATCCCTCCAGAACTCGAGGCTAGAAGGTGATTCGGACCTAAAGCAGACAGGAGGGTTACCCTGTCTGTTAACTGTTCACACTATTGCACTCTGAGGTTGGCACTGTGGGAGCAGAGGGCCTGACCTGCAGAGTGCGTTTGTGACATTCATCCACTATTTTCATGTAGGCCTCTGTTTTGTCACCAGATAATGACTCTCCCTCAAAGAAGAAATGCGTGGCCTTGTTTTGAGTATCCCGGGAAATGGGATGTAGTCCTCAACTGGGAAAACCTTCTTAAGGACACTTCATGAGCCAGAACTCTGGCAGCAGTGGTATTAGTGCCCACTGCATTGTGGAAATGATATTTTGTGGCATCCAGGTCTGATCTTGCTGTAGCAGTCGGGTCCTGTGCCAAACCATCCTCTGCGCTGTCTGCCAATGCCAGAATTGTGTTCCAAAGTGATTTCTGGTACTGTGCTATATGTGCTGAATAAGCTGCCTGCCTGATAAGCAGGGAAGCTGTTGTGTAAACCTTTTTTTGCCATAGTATCTAGAGTCTGTTTTAGGGGATTGCACAGGTAGAGTAATTTTGCTGTCTCACAAGCAGCAGCCTGGAGTTACCCCTTTAAGGTCAAGATGAGCATATGGATACTCCACTCACTGCTTGTCCAGCTGATATTTTCTCTCATTTATTTTGTTTGTCAGTGGCTGCAGCTGAAGTGGGAGCAGCCATGATTTTGCTGTGGCCTTTTTAAGTCATTTATTTTATGGGAAGTAATATCCTTCTTGGTGGAGGTACTCCTAGCATGTCCATAAAATCAGCATCCTCTTCATCTTCCATTTCAAGTTTGGAGGGGGATGTTCAGGGTGTCAACCGATTGTTTGACAAATGAGGAAAAAAGATGAGTACTCCTCAGTATGCCTTGGAGGAGGTTTGAAATCTTGCTCAGGTGTGTCCTCTAACTCCTTGGTTCACCACCCTCCATATGCACATACTATTCTTCCTTCTCCTCTGCAGGAAGACAGATTGGAGCCAGGGGGGGTGGGGAGCTGTCTTATTGAAATTTCCCATGGCCTGGACTGCCTGGAAAAATTGCTACATTTTTGATCTGCCCTCTGATGATGGCATTTTTTTCTGTGTCATCTGCCTGCTCCTTTCTTTGTGCAGGAGGAGTGGCAGTGACAGTGACATTATTTTCTTTCAGTTTCATTTTTGCACACACCGTTTCCAGTGCCTTCTCTAAGGCTCTTTTATTTTTGCCATCACTGGATAGAGAGCTCCCTCTTTCATACACCCTGAGCCATCTTTACCAAGCCTTTCTGATGGCTATGCAGCTTTATCTTTTCCTTTTTTCTTGTCACCTTTGCATATTTGCTGCTGTGCATGAGGAGATGGATGCTTCAAATGAGTGCTTCTCATTATCATTGGGATCACCCTTAGACCCTTATTATTTTTAGGTGACACAGAGGCAGACTGAGAAGGCATGCTTCTTTTTAAAATCTTCATCCTTTTGGTTTTTTTAACTTTGTTCAGTTTATTATATTCCATGTTAATAATACATCCAGTTACATTACTCATCTTAATAAGCTCTTCCATACAATGCTTACATTCTATTCTTATCTTCCATTCTTATTCATTCTTTCTTGTATCTTATTCTATTACTTATTTAAACAACCTACTATTTAGCCATTCTCAAACTCTTTTTTTCAGCAGACTTTAGAATGAGATTGAGGGTCCACATTATCAGGCCATTGGCCCATTAGTTGGTATGTCCAGTTTATCATAACGTGGCCCACTATAGAGTCTCATATCTGAGTATCCATCTACTTTATTTCTTCTCTCTTGGCTACTCCTTTTCTTTTCTGATAGTTCCATATTCACCTTTTGATTCCAGCTCTCATCTTTTACTCTCTACTTTTTGTCTTTCCTTTTTAATCAAACTTTTTACAACTATAACAACTCCTATCTATCTAAGTCAGTGCACTTTAACTTATATATCCATTCTATCATTAAGATCTATATATGTTCAAGTATGTATTTATGTGTGTCTGCGAGTCTTCATGTCTATGTGTGTCCCCGTCCTTCCCCCCTAAAAGGAAGACCATCTTTCTTAGGCACTTTCGCCTTCTTCCATTATCAATTCTTCCTTTTCACCGCCACCCCACCTCGATCTCTTCTTGTATGCCACTTTATCCTTCCTCCTCCTCCTTCCAGTTTCTGCATCTGTTATCTCCGAACGCCCATCCCGCCCCTCTTTCCATTTATACCAGGGTCCCCAAATTTCTAAGAATCTATCTTTTCTTAGCTGAATCGAGTATGTTATGTTTTCTAACCTCTCGATTTCCTCTACTTTGGAGGACCACTATCGAAAGGTTGGTGGATCTTGTTTTAACCAGTTGATGGTAATACATTTTAGGGCTGCAATCCTCAAAATCTGGTATAGCTCCACATTTTTCCTCTTTTGAGAGGATAGGGTTGGCATTCCTAGAACCAGATCCTGAAATGTATAGGGTACATTCAGCCCCCCCACCTCGGGTCATAGTTTCTCGGATTTGAGTCCAAAATCCTTGCAGTTTTACACACACCCAGAATATGTGATAGTGTGTGCTTCGTGGTTCCCCACACTTACGCCAGCAGGCAGATGATACCTGGGGATTAAAATGTTTGGTAATCATAGGGGAGTGAAAGAAACGTGTCAGTATTTTCCAGTTAAATTCACGCCACGTCACTGCTGAAGTTACTTGCCATCCCCTCTGTATGCGACGCTCCCAATCCGCTCTATGAATTCTCTCTCCTGATTCTGTCTCCCACCTTTTCCTGATTTCCTCCAGCACCAAGGTGCCCTCCTCATCTATAAGTATTTTATATAGCATTGAAAGGTATGGGAGTTTATCTTTTATTCTCCTAGAGCTCCACCAGAATTCCTCCAGGGGTGACATGGCCCTATTGATTTTTTGGAGGTTTCCCTGTGTTAATAAAATGCCTGGTTTGAAGGAACCTATAGAAATCTTCTTTACTTAGTGCGTAACGCTCTTGAAGAGTGGCGTGATGCAAGGCAGGACCCCTGTCTATCATTTGTTTAAAGGTTGTTAGACCCTTCTGCTCCCAGAACATACCCTTGATCAATCTTGGGGAACAAAATTAGTTGTGTGTCTGATTAATGATAGGGGGCCCAAGGTATTTGGGGTATTCGTTTTTCTAAGTCTGAGAATGATCTTCAAGGTTACGTTACCCAAGGATTTGTGATTAATCGCAAGTTATGTGGGTCAGTATGACATACGTAGTTGGGTATGTCCATATTTTACCGTTAGGAGTTGATTCATTTTCAGTAAGGTACCACCCCGACTCGACACGCTGTTTGGCCCACGTGACTATTTGCGCTGCCTGTGCGGCCAAATAATAGTGATATATATGTGGTAGCCCCAAACCTCCTCTCCTAGATTTCCTCAGTGTGTCTGAGGCTATCCGTGGACGTGCCCTTCCCCAAATGAAATTAGAGATTTCTTTCGTAATTTGGTTCCAGAATTGCGGTGGTATGGAAATAGGGAGTATCTGAAATAAAAACAATAATCTGGGTAAAACGTTCATTTTTATAATTTGGATCTTACCATAAAGAGAGTGTGGTAGAAGTTTCCATCTAGCGAAGTCTGATCTTAAGTCTAATAATAATTTAAACAGGTTATTGTGGTACAGCCTGGATGTATCCACCGAGACCTGTATTCCCAGGTACCTAAACGTGTTTCTCTTTGCCCATGTGAATGGGAAGTCTGCCTTTAGCTGTCTGTTAAGGGTGCCACTCCAGTACCCCTCTGATTTATATAGATTTATCTTATATCCTGCTTCTAAATTTATCTAAGGTTTCTAGAAGGTGCGGAGGAACTCTAAGGGTTCCAAGAAAAAGGGAGTAGATCATGATAAAGCACTGTTTTATGTTCCACCCCCCCCTCCCAAACACCTTTGATATGTGGGTTGCCCCGTATCCAGACCGCCAAAGGCTCCAGAGATAGGGCAAATATTAGTGGAGACAGGGGGCATCCTTGCCTAGTACCTCTCATGAGAGGCAGACGGTTTGATAGGATGCCGTTCACCTTAATTCTTGCTACGGGCCTGTGGTATAGCGCTGATACTGCCGAGATAAAATTGTCCCCAAGCCCAGACTTTGACAGGGTGGACGACATACATTGCCAGTCCACCCTGTCAAAGGCCTTCTCAGCATCCATGCTAATTGCTACCTGCAGTGTCACTGAGCCTCTCTGAGCTGTTATAATATTGAGGAGACGCCTTGTGTTATCTTGCAGGTGTCTTCCTGAAATAAATCCCGTTTGATCAGGATGGACCAGGGTTGAGATGCAGCCCTGTAACCTATCTGCCAGTATACCTGTGAAAATTTTTAGGTCCAACATCAGCAAAGCTATCAGGCGGTACAAACTACACAGTTCTGGGTTCTTACCCTGTTTTGGAATCACTGATATCTGGGCTAAGTTCCATGATGGTGGGACTGGCTCTCCTCCCACTAATATCTCATTGCAGGTGTCTTGTAGCATTCCCACTATTTGTGGGCCAAATCCTTTACAGAATTTGGCTCCAAACCCGTCTAACCCCGGTGACTTACCATTTTTAAGTTTTTTAATTTTCTCCATAATTTCTTGAGCTACAATAGGCGTTAGCTCCTTCCTCATCTGCTCCGGTAATGAGGGTAACTTAAGATCCTCTAAAAAAGTTTTCACCGCTTCTTTATGCCCTGGGAAAGTGTCCACTTTATATAGTTCTGTGTAGTATTTTTCAAACCTCTGAGCTATTTCTACCGGAGAGGTAGTTGTCTGCTCTATGTCGTCTCCCTGCAGGTGCATCACAGTCCTATTTGCCCTTTCTTGTCTGAGCTGCCATGCTAAAAGTCTTCCTGCCCTGTTGCCCTGTTCATAATACTTTTGCCTGGAGTATCGCAATTGCCCTTCGATTAGAACATCTAAAATCTGGTTAAGCTCATGTCTAACCTTATCCAGCTCCTGTTTTATTTTAGGGTCCTGGTTTGCTTGATGCTTGGATTCTAATTCTAGAATCTTTTGTTCGAGTTGCACCCTGCGTTGAAATCTCTCTCTTTTGATTTTGGCGGAGTATTTTATAATTTCCCCCCTTACAGTGCATTTAAGGGTGTCCCATCTTATTCCCTCTCTCGTTTCTCCCTTTGGGTTTTCAAGCTCAAACTGTTGAATTTTATTCTCAATTAGTTCTTTAAAGTCTTCCCTATTCAGGAGGCTCACATTGAGTCTCCAGCAGGACTGCCTTATCAACTGAGCCATAGATACACTAAGGAGAATTGGGGCATGGTCCGAAATGACTATGGGGCCTATACAACATTGTTCTACTCTTTGTACCCAGTTAGTAGACATCAGAAAGTAATCTGTCCTAGAATAGACTCCATGCCGCAGGGAGTAGTATGAGTAATCTCGCCCTCTAGGGTGCATAAACCTCCAGCATTCCGTTAGCCCCAGTTCTTGGCCCAGTCTCTGAACAAGTTTCCCTGTTCTTGTTACCCCTCCCCCCCTGAAGTTTTCCCAGATCTATCCAATCCTGGGTTTATGACTTCATTGAAGTCTCCCGCTATAACCACCATACTTTGTGCATCTGAAACTGCTTCCTTTATTACTGTTTCCAGAAATGCCAGCCTGGGAGCTTCTTCATTTGGTGCATAAATGTTGACTAGAGTGTAATCCTGGTCCCTATATCTCCCCTGAATTCGTACAGATCTACCCTGCGGATCTGTTTTGACTTGCAGGATTGATAGGGGGACGTCTTTCCTTACCAGGATTTCAACCCCTCTGCGATGAGGGTTTTCCGTATAATGTGAGGCATATACACTTCCTACCCAGGCTCTTTTCAATTTCAAGTGCTCCTGAGCAGTCAAGTGTGTTTCCTGAAGGAAGGCCACTGTGGCTCCTCTTCTCTTTAAGTCCTGTAATATTTTAGCTCTTTTTACCGGGTTGTTAATACCCCTCACATTCAGGGAAACAATCTTTAAATCACCCATTCTCGTTCTTTTGAGTTAACTTTGTCTTCTTGATGGTCTTCCAGGGACGGGGACACACACCCACAGCACACCGAAAATATAGTTTGTGCATTATGATTAACATACAGTATTGTTCTACTAAACACATATTATTAATTATTTAACTTAACTACTAACCACTGTAACCTTGTTAACTTTTCTGACTTCAAGATGAAATTGCCCCTTTTTCCACCCTCCGCAAACCCCCTGTTGCTAGAGGCGTGACTGGATGACCCCCTCACTGTGGGTCGTCCGTCTGGTTATGGGCCAATTTTGACCTTATCCCTGATAGAGGCAGCTCTAAAGCACTGTAGCTGCGTCCCGGCTTCAAGCAGAAATCCCTTTCCGTGGAATAATACACCTAGTCTCACCTCGAGGCATCTCTCCCCCGCCTTTACTTCTTATTGATTCTGTATGATTCCCGTGCTGCTCCTCGTCAGCTCCAAGCCTTCCTACTTTTCGAAAATCTTATCACCCCTCAGCCCCCTTTTTACCCTTCCATCTCTATATGTCCCTTACCCCCTCCTACCCTCCTCTCCCCATCTTTTTCTTCTTTTAACCTGTCAAAATTCCGTGTTGTCTGTGTACTGATCCTACTTATATATCTGTTCCTCCATGAATATGCTTTCATATTTTAATGATATTTGCCCCTCCCTTCTAGCAACTGCCTATTCATTGTGTTCCATTACATATCTATCTGTATTTTATTTTTAGGTCTTTGTCCTCCGCCCCCCTTCCCCCTTTTCTTTCCCCTTTTCTCTTGACAACCCCTCCTTCCATTTTCCCGGTGGTATTTGCACTCTCTTTCCTATTGTGACCCTCCGTACCCTACCCTTCCCCCAAAACTCATTTCAACCTCTATGCCTTCCCTCTTCCAATTGGGCCAGAGCTTCCAAGTCCACAACTGGTCCTTCTGTGTCCACCTTTTAAGAATTGGAAAGGAAGGGTGAGAACCCCCCCTTTACAGCTATATATTTTCTTTCAGAGTCCTTCCGCCTTTCTGCCCTTCGCACTGGAGACCATCGCTACAATCGACACCGCCTCTCACCAAAGTCACTTACACCTCAGGTCGCAGGTTCCGTTATCTGGTTTACAGCTTCTCCTGTTTCTCCAATCTGTTCGGTGACTCGTCCGGATTTGGCCATGTTCGCATCCCCTCGTGTAAGGAGGGAGCCCCACATCATGGAAGTTCCCCCTCGATCATGTCGGTCCTTTCTTTTGGTTCCGCCTTGATGCCAGGACCTCTCAATTAGGCGATCCTTCTGCAGTGATGCTTCTGTGGCGACATCAATCCCCATCAAGGTCAGATACCCTTGGGCTGCTTGTAGGTCAGGAAATCTTTTAATATTATTTTCCGTGTTTACTCTGAGTCGTGCCGGGTATTCTATCGCTGCTTTTGTTCCTTTCTGTTGTAGTTGGCGCACCACTGGCAATAATCTTCTGCGCCGAGCTAAAAGCTGTGGGGAATAGTCCTGTTCAAAATGTAGCCGCGTGTCCCCGAATAATGTCTCTTTTTAGACCATGCTCTCCTTAATATCTCTTCTTTGTGCGGAGTCCAGAAACGCCAACACCAGGGATCTAGGCCGTGCCTTCGGGTCTCTCAGCTTGGGTATTAGTGAGCGATGGGCTCTAATGATGTTGACAGGTTTGTCAGTTGGCCAATCTAAAATCTCTTGTAGAAAGGACTCCATAAATTGTGGCACCGGGCCTGTCTCTGTCCCTTCTGGAAGGCTGTGAATGCGGATGTTATTTCTTCTATTCTGATTTTCCAGTTCGTCTAGTCTGGCTTCCAGTTCTTGCTCTCTCCTGTGTAAGTCTAGCAATGCCACGTTATGCACATCTGTAGTAATTGTATAATCGGTCAGCGTCCTTTCCATCTGCTCTACCGTCTGGGCAGTAAGTTCGATTTTTTTCTCTGTCCTCATTGGCTTTGGCTTCTAATCTTTCTAGTGTGGCATTCATCTTCTGGAGGGTGTTGCATAATTGTTTGGATGTAATGGTATATTGCTGTTCTCCTTCCTCTCCCTCCTCCATGCTAGGGCTCTGTTTTGGCGAATTAGGCGGAGCATAGGCCGCAGCTTGCTGTGCAAAATCCAGCAGGGTTTTAGCTGTTTTACTTGTTGTAGGTTTGTTTTTTCTTTATTTTTGTGCCTTGAGGCCATTATCTCTTCTTTCCTGCTGGTTTGACTCTTGGATGTTGTCGATTAGGCGTTGATTAAGGCGGATTGGAGTGACGACAGGTTGGGGTGTCTGAATTAGGCAGCCATTCCATCGGTGCGCTCACCAGAAGTCATCTTCATCCTTTTTAATGTGGTTTTTGGGTAAAACATGATAGGACTTACAATTAATAAAGTTGTGTTGTGGGACCTAAACACTTTAAACAAAGCTCAAGACAATCTGCGCTTGCCAGGAACTCAGAACAATTTGTACAATTTCTTGATGGTCCACAAGATCTCTTTGACATGCCAGTTTGAAAGAACCTTGAAATAATCAAAACGATTAAAAAAAAAAAAAATGATACAGTACAAGAGCCCAGTAGCAGAAAGCATCTCTTGTACTGAAGAAGCTGTGCCAAATATCAAATTGCGGCTCCTGAAACAAGAACCGATTAATTATGGTGAAAGGGCATAGACAGAAATGGAAAGTGAAAACACTCCATTCTCTGTAAGTTGGATAGCTAAAAACAGTAAACCACTAAATTTAGCAAAAAGGAACATGGCTTATTAGCAAAAATAGTTATGGTAGCCAAGTAGGACAGTCTTCAGTTCCCAGGAATCTGACAGAATCTGGAGAAACCTTAATTTACAGAAAATACTATCTAAACACAGAGTAACTGAGAAAAACTGACCAAAGTACACCTTTTGATATAACTATAGAATAAAAGCCCAACTGGAGAACCAGCTGTTGCCAGAGTTCACTACAGGGCCACTGCTCTCTTCGGGCAGAGAAACAGATCTGAGCAACGGCCAGAGTGGAGCGTGGCTGCAGAGTTTGAACTTACATTCCAAAATTTGCATAGGTTCTATTTCCAGGGCCAAGATGTCTATATAAAGTGTAAACATTAAGTGAGTGATTCGTGGGGTTAGAAGATGGTGAGAGGCACGAAGTTTTAGCATTTTTAAAAAGTAGTCTGCCCTTAAGCCCGAGAAGGACCCTACTTTTGCATCATCTTATCGCCCAATCTCAGTTTTGAATGTGGACTACAAAATATTTATGGCCATTTGGGACAAATGGTTAGAACCTATGTTCCTTCAGTTAATTCATCGGGACCAATCGGGGTTTATAAAACAGAGAAGTACTTCAGATAATTTACGCTGCCTCCTACTACTCTTAGAACATATCCATGCTAGAAAAATTTCTTCCACCATCATTAGTCTAGATGCCAGCAAAGCGTTTGATAGGATGGGGTGGGAATACTTATGGGCTACCCTATCCAAATTCTCCTTCCCAGATTTTCTCCTCACCTGTTTGAAAAATGTGTATGCCCATTCAAAGGCTTATATTCGAGTTAATGGGTCCTTATCTCAACCAATACATATTCAAAGGGGCACAAGACAGGGATGCCCATTATCCCCACTGCTTTTTGCTCTATATATCGAGACTCTGGCTGAGACAATTCGGAGGACCATTCAGATAGAAGGGGTCCTTGTGGGTCAGAGAGAACATAAGGTGGCTTTGTTCATCGATGACATTCTGGTGTCGGCCCTCTCCCCTGACACCTCTCTCCCTGCATTGTGGGAGGATCTGGAACACTTTAAAGTTGTATCAGGCTTCCAGTTAAATGTAGCCAAAACAGATCTACTCCCATTATTCTTTACTCCATCTCAAGCTCTTAAAAATAAATACCCTATAAAATGGTACAAAACCAAATTTAAATACTTCAGAATCTTCATCCCAAGTGACATGGATAACTTGGAGCTCTTAAACTACGAACCTTTATCAGTTCAGATCGAAAACCGATGTGCCCTGCTGGTCCAAGTTACCATTACATTTTTTCCAAAGAATTGAGACTATTCGCATGATAGTTCTCCCAAAATTATTGTATTTATTTCAGAATATCCCTACCTTCCCTTCCAACTTTTATTTTAAGTCTTGGGAAAAACTCATATTGAACTTTATCTGGAACGGGTAGAGACCGAGACTCAGGATGTCTCTCTTACAACTTCCGCTTTCCTTAGGGGGAGCTAATCTACCAAACTTGATAGTCTATGCATTAGTAGCCTTTTTTAAAATATTGTCCTTGTGGTTATCTCCAACATATCAGGCACCCTGAAAAGATTTGGAATTTGCCATAAACTACCTATACGATATTACCAGTCTAACCCTAGCTTCGACAACTAAGGTACCACCCATATAGGATTTTACTCCTTTTACCGCACAGATTTGAAAATTATGGTATAAATTAAAATTACACAAGGGTTTCCATGAACTCTTTTTTCTTTTACACACACATTTTGGAGATGAACGATTTCTTCCGGCAACCCTTGACCATACCTTTTTAAAATGGGGAAGGTTTGGGCTTCAGTTTTTTAAGCAATTCATTTTCCCGTAGAAACATAGAAACTGATGGCAGATAAGAACCGTAAGGCCCATCCAGTCTGCCTGTTTCTTTTTCTACCTTATAAATGTGCCATCGGCCTTTGCTCTGTCAATGGCCTATCTGTTCATACTCATCTGTATTGCTCCCTTATGCCTATCCCATGCCTGTTTGAAGCTCTGCACTGTATTCATATCCACCACTTCCTGAGGTAGGCTGTTCCATGCATTCACCATCCTTTCTGTGAAAAAGAACTTACATTACTCCTTAATCTGCCTCCCTCTAATCTCATTATGTGTCCTCTTGTCCTGTTATTTTTCTTATATTGAAACATGTTAGACTCTTTCACCTTGTTAATGCCCTTATGGTGTTTGAATGTTTGGATCATATCACCTCTCTCCCTCCTTTGCTCTAGGGTATACATATTGAGCTCCGTTAATCTGTCCTCATATGTTTTCTGATGCAGTCCCTGCACCATTTTGGTTGCCCTTCTCTGAACTGCCTCAATTTGGTTAATGTCCTTGTGAAGGTGCGGCCTCCAGTACTGCACGCAGTACTCCAGATGGGGCCTAACCAGTGTTTTGTAAAGAGGGATTATTACCTCCCTCTTCTGACTTGTGATACCCCTACTAATACACACTAACATCCCCCTAGCCTTACCTACTGCTTTAGTGGTCTGCTTGGATGATTTCAGGTCATCGGTGATGATGATGCCCAAGTCTCTTTCTTCCCTTGTGACTGCCAGCAACTCTACGCCCAGCCTATAGATGGCTTCAGGGTTTCTCTTCCCTATGTGCATGATCTTGCACTTCTTTGCATTAAACCCCAGTTGCCACTCTTCTGACCATTTAGCTAATTCTGCCTACCCCATCTGGATCATCTACTCTGTTGCAGATCTTGGGGTCATCTGCAAACAGACAAATCTTACCCTCCAGTCCATCTGCAATGTCACTGATGAAGATATTGAAGAGGACTGGCCCTAGGACTGATCCCTGAGGTGCCCCACTTGTGACTTGCATCTCTTCTGACTGTATACCATTTACTACCACTCTCTGTTTTCTGACTATCAGGCATCATTTCATTTGGAACCCTTAACCCTTAAAAAAATTATGGCCTAGCTGACAGTGACCGTTTTTGATATACCCAGGTCAGAAACTATTTATTACGACAAAGGGATGTAACCTCTAAGTTACCAGACCCTATACCAATGGCCTGGAAATACCCTGAGGATAATATTAATGGTCACATGTGGCCCCACCAAGTGGGATTCCTATATAAGATTCTTAGTGAGGGGATGGGTGATTTATCAGTTTCGGTTCTGAATAGCTGGTGCAGGGACCTAGAGTTAGATATTTCTGAACAAGAGTGGCTCCGCGCATCCCCTCAGGCATGCAGAGTCACACATTCTACTAAATGGCGCGAATTTGCTTGGAAATGCCGCAGTCAATTTTTTCGCTGTCCGGCAATTTTGACTAAATACCTCCCTTCCTCATTCAGGAAGTGTTGGCGGAGATGCTCATGTGACTTTGCCGATCTTAGCCATGTTTTTTGTTAATGCCCTTAGTTAATGCCATACTGGTGCACTCTACAGCAAGAAATCTCGGATTGCCTAGGGGAGGTGACCGAACTTACTGTTGAAATGAATTTGCTGTCTATATTTCCCCATCATAGCTCACCTTGGTATCGAACTCTCCTACCCATTTACATTTTGGCAGCCAAAAAGGCAATAACGACGTTGGATGTCTCCTGTCATTCCCACTGTCAATGACTGGAGGGGGTTGGTGTCTGATATATACTATATGGAGTCTCTTACGGCTACACTCCATAATAAACATTATGCGTTCAAGTTGTTATGGAGGATTGGGTGATGTATCTTTCTAGACATGATCCGGATTTTGTCCCTTGAGCCTCTCTTTGTGACAAACCCAGAGGATCCTGGGGGAGACGAGATCTTGAGGGGGTCGGGGCTGCAGCCTTCACACCTGATATAACAATCTATTGGCTCGGGGAAACTTAATTCACGATGAACTTTTGGGGGTTAAATGTGTATAAAGTTAAAATTCAGTCATTCTATAAAAGTAGTGCCTGTAAAAGGAAAAAACAAAAACAGTTTGTCAGTTATAAGGAAAACAGACAAGGTTTTATCTGTAAATGATCTATGTAAAGCATACTATATAAAAATGACTGTATTATTTATCTGTCACCTCTAGCTAATAAAAATAAAATAAAATAAAAAAGTCTGCAAAAGCTGCCAGTATTCCTTTAAAGAGACAAAAAAGTTTCACAGTGGCTCAAATACAGGTTAATTATCCTAGTTGTCAAAGAGGGCTCAGCTCATTCAAAAGGTTTTTTTCTGTTTCAAGATGCAGACTCACCATTAATAAAGGGAAAGGTGAAAAACTTTCCTACTGGAATAATTAGTTGAAGTCTTGTTCTTCACTGAGACATCAGAAATTTAAGCAGAGCGTGGCCATTGGATCTCAGTCAGATAATAGTTTTGGAGTAATAGTCTTTCAGGCCAAGCAAGGTGACATCTCATTGGACACTTGGAGAGCCATTGATTTTCTGTTTTCAAAAATGGTCAAGTTCTGGTTGGCAATATCTTAAAATCCATTTCCCCCTTCCCCCCCATTATTTAATGGAGGGAAAGTCATAGAAACATAGACTCTGTCAGCAGAAAAGGACTGGCAGGCCTATGTAGTCTGCCCTATTTTCCCTGCGTATTACTGCAGCCTGGACCCTATTTGGTCACAGGTGTCCTTCCCTCTTCCCTAACCTCTGCTTTTTAAACCCATGTGCCTATCCCACACATGCTTGAAGCTCTTCACTGTCTTCACCCCATCACCGGTTTTGGCAGGTTGTTCCAGGCGTCCACCACCCTTTCTGTGAAGAAGCATTTCCTCGGACCCCTCTTAAAGTCCCTCCCACCTCAAGCTTCACAGTGCTCCCTTTATGCTGGTGCTGCTGTTCCTGTGACAGAGACTCCCTTGTGAACCTTGTTTACCCCCGTGAGGTTCTTAGAGGTCTTAGTCATGCCCCCTCTTGTTCTCCTCCAGAGAGTACATGTTAAGTTCCTGCAGCCTCCCCAAGTATGGTTTCTTGTGCAATCCCTGCTGTATTTTAGTAGATCTCCTCTGGGACGCTTCCACCCTGTCAGTGTCCTTGTGGAGGTGCGGCCTTCAGAACTGGACCCAGTACTCTGGGTGGGGGTCTCACAAAAGAGTGATACAGTGGGAACACCACCTCTCTTCTTCTACTAGAAATCCTGCAGCCTGTGCACCCCAGCATCTGGCTCATCTTGCCTACTGCCTCGTCACACTGCCCTGACACTCTGACATCATCAGATATGATTATCCCAAAGTCCCTGTCTTGCTTGGCAGCTGTAAGTGCCGCCCCCTGTCTTGTATGTAGCCCCCAGATTTCCCCACCCCAATGCATGACTGTGCACTTTTTCGCATTGAAATCCAGCTGCCACACTCTAGATCACTCCTCTAGTTTCTCCAGAGCCCTTTGCATTCTCTCCACCCCATCCTGGGTGTTCACTCTATTGCAGATTTCTGTGTCATTCACAAAGAGACACAACTTCCCCTCCAGTTCCTCAACAGTGTCACTAATCTTCACGTATCACTTGAGCAGAGATTTGAGAAAACTCAAGGAATGGTCAAGGGTAAGGCAGTCAGGTTTCAGTGAGAAAAAGTGCAAAATCATGCACTTGGGGCACAGAAACCCAGGGGTGAAGTACAAAATGGATGGAGAGGTATTGATGACCATCAGACAGGAAAGAGACCTGAGGGTAATCATATCTGATGTCCTAAAGGTGGCCATGCAGTGCAATATGTGGGATGCTGGAGTACATAGGGAGGGGTTTCACCAGCAGAAAGAGGAAGGTGCTGTTTGCTGTTGACTCTGTATAGATCGCTGGTAAGACCCCACGTACAGTACTGTGTCCAGTTCTGGAGACCACATATCTGGAAGGACATAGACAGTGGAGGTGGTCCTGAGGAGGGCAACTAAAGTGGTGCAGGGTCAGCATCAAAACCCTACAAGGGGAGACTATAGGACCTCAGTATGTACACCGTGGAAAAGAGGAAGGGGGGGGGGGATGTGATAGAGACCTTTAAGTACTTCATGGGAGTAAATAAGGTGCAGGAGGAAAGTATTTTTCAGGGGAAAAAAGGGGCTCAAGAACAAGAGGACATGCAGTAAAGCTAGAGGGGGTAGATTCAGGAGAGATGTGAGGAAGTGCTTCTTCTTACAAAGAGTGGTGGATACCTAGAACAGTCTTCTAGTGGAGGTGGTGGGGATGAAAACAGTGGTGGGGTTCAAGAATGCATGGGATAGGCATAAGGAATCTTAGTTTTGGGGGGGGGGCAAAGATCAGGTAGAGTGTATTGTGACGCTGTAAGTAGGGAAAAATGGGTAGACTAGGTGGGGCAAGCGGTCCTTATCTGCCGTCAGATTTTATGTGTCTCTTTTATGAAGACTTGGAGGACAGGCCAATTTTCAGCATCTTTTATACAAAACTTTGGTTAAAATGGAGGGAGGGACTTGTCCAAAAAGTTGGTGCAAAGTGATTTTTTTTTCCTTGACAAACTGATTCTCAGGTGCTAGTTTAAAAATGACAAATTCAATTTTTTACGGTGTTTTCCATTAAAAATGGAAAATCATTGACCCTATACTCATAACTGGCAGCAACTGGGTAATTGCCTAAAAATATTAAAATCCAGGTGTTCAAAATATATAGAATATGGCAAGAAATAATTGCTAGAGGCTGTGTATTTTCTGTGATATTAAGACAGTTTTAAAATTCAGAATTTACTTACAGAAAAGTCTCCATTATGTCTTTTCTGATGTGTGTGTATAGTCACCAGTATCACACAGGCTGATTATGCCCCAGACGTCTGGCATTCGGCTTTGCTTTACTGAGTATTTAAATAATTTAAGGGTAAAAGTATAGAGTAAGAAAAAATACCCTTCAGTTCCCAGAGCCGCTGTGACTTGCACCATCTCGCCAGGGTCGGATTTAGGCATAGGCAACATAGGCACTAGCCTAGGGCCCCCACCTGCCAGCCCCCCCAATCCCCCAAATATATTTACTACATATGCATTTCTTTCTGCCTGAGCTGCATTTTTTGTAATTGACCCTTTGCTGCTGAATAATCTGAGTAAGGCAGGAGCTGAACTGTGATGAGAGTCTCACTCTCTGATTAGGTGTTAAGTACAGCTGATACCTTCAGGGGGCTCTAACCAGATTGACCTTTAAATTGTAATCGGGCCCTTTTTCTTTGCTTTGTCTGCTTGAATGAGAATCTCACCTCCCTGATTAGATGTTAAGTACAGCTGATAGCTTCAGGGGACTCCAGCTAGACTGACCTTTAAGGTGAAAACAGGCCCTTTTCCTTTGTCTCCCACCCCCCTGGTATCCCAACTGGGAAGAAGTAGCTGAAAAGACCCCTCTTCGGTTGGTTTTCCTGATAGCGAGAGTGACTGGTGGAAATCTTAAATGGGGGCTCCCTGCAGTACTACTATTTGACTCATCTTGTGCATTTGAGTGGGGCCCTGTCACTCATATTGGAAGGATTGGAGAGCCTCTCATTAGCACATGGATGTTCTGTGACATGCCAAGGCCCTGGGTCACGTAATATGCAGATAGCGGTTGTGGTTCACAAGTCCAAGTGTTCTGAGTCTACGTTTTCCAGGTTCTTAGCTTGGGGCTGTAGCCACTAGGCTATACTGCCTAATGCATTAATTGATTTTTTAACTCCTTGACCTGTTTTTCCTTAAGTAGCTCTTGTTAAAGAGACCTACCAAGTTAAACGAAGCAGCCTGCACCTGATATATAGGTGCTGTGCCTCATGGGGCTGCTTAGGTATCAGAAACAGCCCATGAGGTACAGCACCTTTATATCAGGTGCAGGGGTCAAGCTGGTGGGTTCTTTAAATGCAGTTCTCCGCTCAGGGAGAATTAGTAGGGGGTTCATGGTTGAGTGTGGGTTGGGGTGATGAGTGTCGTGAAAATGAGGTCTGAATTTTCTAAGTCCTTTAGCAATACTATATTGCAATTCACAGATAGTATGGTTAAGCCTGATCTTGAATACCACCTGCAAAACAACGTTTCTAGGGACGTGGATATGTTGTTCAATTCATACTTACTGGCAGGTTCCTTGCTGCTTTAAATCTTGCCGGAAGGTCTTCAAGCTGGCTCCTCCCACCCACCCGGGTGGTAAAACTCTCGGCTGCGCCCCATGACACCAGATCTTCCTTACCACTTGGAAGCTCAGTTTCCCTCCTTAGCGCTCTACATTTTAGGCCTGGATCCACACTCTTCGGTTAAACCGAAACTCATTCTAAAGTTTAAAAGACTTCGGTCTTCCTTTTCCTTCGCGGCTGCGATGGACAAATCGACTCCCTGATTTCGTTGGTGCCCTTGTGGGCACAAGATGTCCCGGACCAATCCGCACTCCACGTGCGTTTATTGCCTTGGACTCGGCCATGACTCTCACAGGCCTGTGAGCTGTGCAAATCCTTTTCGGCTTCGGTCTTGGAGGACCACGCTGCCCGATTGCTGTTGGGGTGACCTGAAAGACGTTATCCTCCGGTCAAGTCAAAGGAGGCCCGTTGGGCGGTGTCCGCAGCTGCGGGCAGGCAGAACAGCTGGAGCAGATGATCGCCCTCGAGGAGGAGGCGGCCCAGGCTGCATCATCATCATCATCCTCGGTCGAGGCATTTATCCCGCTCTCCTGGGGTTCCTCCTGTACAGCTTCTTTTAAGGAGCTTTGCCAGTCCCTCTCCACCAAGGAAGAAGGGCCATCAGGACATTCCTCTCGGTCCGAAAAGAAGGACACCAAAAGTAAGTCCCACCGTCGACGTTCGTGGGAGCGGGAGAGATCCCCTTCCTCGGATAGTCGACACTTGACTTCGGTCGAGGTTGCGACTAAGGCCACTGGCTTCACAGTGTCCCCGTCAGGACTGCCGGCCGAGACACCCGTCGTCGCAGTCGAGATTTTTCTCGACCCGTTGGACGGTTTGTCGACTGGAGGAGCCGACAACTCTACTTCACCGGTTCCCCCGGTGGAAACCGAGGACTTACCTGTGCCGGAGTCCCCGGTTAAGGTCCCTGAGCTGAGGGAGGAGCGCGTTTCCCCCGCCCCCTCTCTGGCCCACCCTCGGAATCCCCGAAGGTTTCAATCTCGGACCTCTTCCAGGTCCAGCCGGACCCGCTGACGTTGGCGGTCTCGGTCTCGGCACCATGGAAAGCGGCGGCGCCGCTCATCCTCGTCGTCCTCTTCGGAGGATAGACTCCGGCGCAAGTTGCGTCGACGCTACTAGGATTTAACATGGCAGCAGCTCTTATTGTCCGGGAACAAGCCGACTCCGTCGCCTTCTCCGGCCATTAAGTGGCTGAAACCGGCACCGGTTGTTCGGCCGAAACCGGCTGCGCCACCCATTGTGGTGGAACCTCCGCCTCCACAACTGAAGACTGGTGCCCCGATCATGGATTCTCAGTCGGGTCAGGGTTTGCCCCATAGGTTGTCGGTTACCCTCACTCCCGATCGACCTCGGCAGGTGGAGGGTGGCTCAGGCGCTCGGCAGCTGTTCGCAGACTCCTCGGAGTCTGACAACGACTCCTCCTTGTTCTCCAGGCTGCTTGACTTGGAGTCCACTGGGGGTCAGTCAGGGGATGAGAGCCCATCCTTGTTCCTTGGAATGCTTCGCCTCATCTCAGAGTCCACTGGGATGAAGCTCGAACCTGTTTCAAAACGGGCCAAGTATCCCCTCACGGAGATACTGGACTGAGGGGATTCCCCTACGGAGGCCTTCCCGGTGGCCAAAGCCATTGTTGGCCCGGCCCTGGAGCTGTGGCAGCGGCCAGCTTCTTGTCCAGCACCTTCGGCCAGGATGGCCCGGAAGTATGCTGTTCCTACCAGTTCACTCTCCGGTTTCTCGGAGCACCCCTCTGCAGAGGGGTTAGTGACCGACAGCATTTTCCGGCGTTCCGGGAACACTCGGGATGTGGACAAGCCACCCGATAAGGAGTCCAAGAAATTGGACTACTCCAGGCGGAAAATCTATGCTGCTTCCTCCCTAGGCCTTCGTCAGGCTAGCTTGGCTGTCCTGATGGCACATTTCTCACATGCCCTTATGGGTTCCCTGGATGGGTGATTCCTCATCTCCCGGCTGACCTTCAGACAACGGTCAAGCAGGTGCGGGATCAGGGAAGGGCGGTGGCCAAACAGCAGCTCCAAACTTCCTTGGACATCGCTGACTCCTGTGCCCAGTCAGTAGTGGCCGCAGTGGCCATGCGCCGCAGAACTTGGCTGCGGATCTCCACCTTTTCGGCGGATACTCAGTACAAGCTGGCAGACATTCCCTTCCTGGGTACCGACTTGTTCGGTCCTGGGGTGGAGGGTCATCTTCAACGGATCGAGAAGTCCAGTGCCACCTTGAACTCTGTCACGTCTGCCCAGAAGGACAAAGGCCGCCAGCAGCAGCGTAAGCCCTTTTGTCCTTCAGCCCCTTCGGCACGTCTGGCCCAGCAACACCAGCATCAAGGCCAGCAGGCTCACACTTGGCACGCCAAAGCCAAGCCTGCTGCTTCCTCCAGCAGAAAGCCGGGAGGGAAAGGTCAGGCAGCTCCTCGGCTGGCCCTTCCTCCAAGCCTGCCCAGTGCATGGTTGAGGGTGTCTTCCCCAACTTGTCACTCCTCCCGAGTTCCCCCGTGGGGAGCGGCTCCATCACTTCCTTTCTGCCTGGCCCGTTATCACCACGGACGCTGGGTGTTGGAAGTGGTCAGCAGAGTCTGCCTCTGGGTCGAGCAGTCCCACCTATGCGAGCCGTCACCAGCAGAGGCTCACGAGTTCCGCGGCCTGTCTGTCGGCTCGTCGAGCCATTGCCCCTGCTCCTCCAGAAGGAGGTGATCAGGGAGGTGGCGGACCCTCCTCCAGACGCAGGGTTTGTGTCCAGGTACTTCCTGGTCCCAAAACGGACGGGGGGCTGGCGCCCCATTCTCGACCTACACGACCTGAACAAGTTCCTAAGGTCTCGCACCTTCAGGATGGTCACTCTGGCTCAGATCATTCCATCCTTGGAACGAGGTGTGTGGTTCTGTTCTCTGGACCTTCAGGACGCGTTCTATCACGTCCCAATTCGGCCGTCTCACCAGCACTTCCTCTGCTTCAGGGCAGAGGGATCTCTTTATGAGTTCTGGGCCATGCCCTTTGGCCTCTCTCTCCAGCTCCCAGGGTCTTCACCAAATGCATGGCAGTGGTGACAGCATTCCGGTGGCGCCGAAGGGTCCGGGTGTACCCTTACCTGGATGACTGGCTGATTGCAGCCCCCTCCAAGTTGGAGGTGGAGTGGTCCAGGGATCTGGCCCTCCAGGTCTGCACTGAGATTGGCCTCCTCATCAACGAGGCCAAAGCGGAACTCGTGCCATCGCAGGTGATTCAGTTCATCAGGGCAGAGCTCGACTCTCCGAGCCAGTGTACGGCTCCCGGCGGACAGGGCCGAGGTCCTTTCCTCCTTTGCCCAGTCATTTCTGGTTGGGCAATTGCGCCCTGCCCAGGACTTCCTGCGCCTTCTGGGCCTCATGGCGGCCTGCACCAGCGTGGTCCATTGGGCCCGCTGGCATATGTGTCCCCTGCAATGGGGGCTGGCCCGCCAGTGGACATAGCGCTCCGGTCCTCTGGACCAGCCAGTGACAGTGACCCAGGAGATGTGGAACGGCTACAGTGGTGGCTCGTTCCAGCTCATCTGCAGGAGGCTATCCCATTTGTCCGCCCTGAGCCGACGGTCAATCTGACGACCGACGCCTCTCTGGGTTGGGGTGCCCATCTGGGGGAGCTCAGAGCTCATGGCCTCTGGTCCCCTCAGGAGTCTCGATGCCACATCAACCTGCTGGAGCTTCGAGTGGTCCGACTAGCCCTCACCGCCTTTGCTCCGTTTGTACGGGGTCAAGTGGTCCAGGTCCAGACGGACAACACCACGACCATGTACTACCTCAACCATCAGGGCGAGATGCACTCCTTACTTCTGTGCAAGGAGGCTCTCCACACTTGGTCTCTCGTGATCAGCCTGGAGGCGGATCTCCTACCATCCATGTGGCAGGAGCCTCCAACACTCTGGCCGATGCCCTCAGCCGGATAGATGCTGCATCTTACGAGTGGTCTCTCCTGCCGGAGGTAGTACAAGATCTGTTCTCCCACTGGGGCACCCCTCAGGTGGACCTGTTTGCCTCCAGGGAGAATGCGAAGCTGAGGCTGTTTCATGCCGGCCCCCCTCAGCTGAGTTTGCCGCAGGGGGATGCTGTCTCGAGGCCGTGGACCCCGGGCCTCTTCTTCGCCTTCCCTCCATTTCCCTTGATCCACAAGGTGCTTCTCAAGGCAAAGAGGTACAAGGCGCAGGTGATTCTGGTAGCCCCAGACTGGCCCCGCCAGTTCTGGTATCCAGATCTCCTCAGCCTCAGCTCCAGGCTCCCGAGGCGGCTTCCAGCCTGCCCGGACCTGATCTCAGTCAACAAGGGGAAGGTACTCCACCCGGACCTTCAATCCCTGCACTTGACAGCCTGGTTCCTGAGCAGCTAGAGATCCAGGCCTTGAGTCTTTCCGACGAGGTCCTCAACGTTGTTGAGGCATCCCGTAAGGAGTTGACCAGAAAATGCTATGCCTTCAAATGGAAGAGATTCTCCATTTGGTGTCAGGATCAGGGGTTGGACCCTTCCTCCTGTTCTTTGGCTAGCATTCTGGACTACCCGTGGTCCCTTTCTCAGCTAGGGCTTCAGTCAACGACCCTTAAGGTGCACCTGGCAGCCATCTCTGCTTACCGGGCGCGGGCAGCAAAGCAGTCGTGTGGCGCAGGAGAAGGTGGTTGGGCACTTTTCCAAAGGCCTTGATCACATATCCCCTCCGGTGCGAGAACCTCCACCTCCATGGGATCTACTGCTGGTATTGGCTAAGCTCATGGGCAAGCCATTCGAACCAGTGCACAGGTGTGACATCTCTCACCTGTCATGGAAGACCGCCTTCTTGGTGGCTATCACGTCAGCCAGAAGGATGGGAGAGCTCCAGGCACTTTCCATAGTCTCCTTATCTGGTCTTCCACAGGGACAAGGTTGTCCTGCGCCCCCACCCGAAATTCCTTCCGAAGGTGGTGTCGGAGTTTCACCTTAACCAGGTGTTGACTCTGCCGGTATTCTACCCAAATCACACCTCGGAGGCCGAATATAGGCTGCATACTTTGGACCCTAGAAGAGCGCTCTCTTATTGTAAGGAGTGGACAGCTGAAGTTCGGGGAGAGGTTCACCAGCTGTTTGTCACCTACGCTGAAGCCGCACCTGGCAGACCTGCAGCCAAGCGGACGATAGGCAGGTGGGTCACCTCCTGCAGAGATCTCTGTTATAGGTTGGCGGGCATGGAGCCTCCCAAAGGGATAACAGCTCATTCTACCTGCCATACTGCTGCTTCTGTGGCTGCTTCCAGGGACGTCCCTATCCAGGAAATCTGCAGGGCTGCTACCTGGAAGTCAGTACACACCTTCGTGCCCACTACCACATCGACCTTGAGTCATGCCGGGATGCTGGTTTTGGGACCTCGGTTCTCCAATCCGTATTTCCCAAGTAGGGGGTACGCGCCTTGCCTCCCTCCTCCCGGAGAACTGCTAGGAGTCTGCCAGTAAGTGTGGATTGAACAACATATCCACATCCCTAGAAATACAGGTTAGTCACCTGTAACAGGAGTTCTAGGAGTGGTATATGTTGTTCATCCACACAACCCATCCAACCTCCCCGGCTTCGACGCGAAACCTGTCTTCCAGCGGGCTAGATCTGGTGTCATGGGGCGGAGCAGAGAGTTTTACCACCCGGGTGGGTAGGAGGAGCCAGCTTAAAGACCTTCCGGCAAGATTTAAAGAGGCAAGAAACCTGCCAGTAAGTGTGGATGAACGACATATACCACTCCTAGAACTCCTGTTACAGGTGAGTAACCTGTATTTTAATGACACAAAGTAGCAAAGAGGCTACAGTGCTATTGATAGGCTTAAAATGCAGTCAGGGGCAGCAGTGGCCTTTAGATCATATGTGTTTAATTGCAGGCAACTAACAATACATGTTATGGAGCCAGATACATACAACACTGCCCCCCATTATGTACAATTGCCTGCAAAGTAAACAAATAGTATCTGAAGGCCACTGCTAACCCTGACCATTGTAGTACTAAAGATAAACTTATAACATCTTCCCTATGTGGTTTTGTGGGTGGGGCTGTAACAGGAAGTAAGATTGTACTTGCAGTAAGTTAAGTAGGGTAAGAAAAGAGGCAGTCATGTATACTGAGAGTAGTCTTGCACATACAGTGATCCCTCGATTATCCACCAAATGTTTGTACAAAAGGATAGCTAGCTTTTCCATTGCCCCTTATTATCTTGCACCCTTGATTATCCACTCAATTTTTTTTATTGGTATTTTCACACCGTGGTCCCAGCCAGCTCTCTTCCTTCTTCTTGCTTGTACAAAAATGGGTGGATAGTCAAAGGGTTCTCTGTAGATTATCAGACTGAAATCAAACAGTATGTGACACTAGGGGTAAAGGGAGACTACAGAAGGGTGTGCACTGCCACTTATAGGATTTTGAGAGAGGGGAGCAGAAGGGTACAAATTTTGATATGTATTCTGTTTCCCATATCTCTTTACGTACAAACTATCCCAGCACACGATACAGTCTGTATGTAAATGGATTCCCAAAGTGCCTTACAGTCTGTGACAGGGTCCCTTTGTAGCAAAAGGGCATGATCACGGCGAGAGGGGGCCCCAGATTTCTCTTGGGCCTAGTGCCCCAGGTTACCGTAATCTGGCCCTGCATCTCTCTGTCCCTCCCCCACATCCAGCCATGATGGGGGATAACGTGAGTTTACAAAGAATCTGAAGTGAGTTAACATCTCGAAAAAGCAACCTAATATAAAGTATTTTAGGAGCAGTAGAGCACCGTACTTTAAAACTGGAGAAGGGATGGCAGAGGCTGTAGAGCAGTCAGACTTGTATGGCAGGGCCCTGTTTTTAACTTTATCACGGAGAGCGCCAGCTACACAGACGTCAGGAAGACGCTGAGAATCAAGTCCCCAGGCTGAATATTAAAATGCACGGACTCCCTGAGGATTTTGAGAAGAGGCCCATGATTCCATTCCTACAGGATTTATTGAAAGAAGTACTGCACCTTTCACCTGACCAGGGCCTAATAAATGGAGAGGGTCCAAAGATCCCTAGCAAAAAAGCCCTCCGCTCCAGACACTACACCCAAGTCCATAATTATTTGTTTTTTTCAATTTCCCACAAAGCAGTTTCTAGGGACACGGATATGTTGTTCATCCACACTGTCTGGCAGGTTCCTTGCCGCTTTAAATCTTGCTGGAAGGTCTTCAAGCTGGCTCTTCCCACCCACCCGGGTGGTAAAACTCTCGGCTCCACCCCATGATGCCAGATCTTCCTTACCGCTTGGAAGCTCAGGTTCCCTCCTTAACACTCTGCGTGATAGACTGGATCCTAACTCTTCGGTTCATCCGAAACTCGTTTTAAAATTCTGAAGACTTCGGTCTTCCTTTTCCCTCGCGGCTGCGATGGACAAATCGACTCCCGGTTTTCGGCGGTGCTCTTGTGGGCATAAGATGTCCAGGATGGATCCGCACTCCATATGCGTCTACTGCCTCGGCCTAGAACACGACCCGTAGGCCTGCAAGTCATGCTGTTCGTTCTTGCTCAACGTCTTGGAGGACGCTGCCTGGTTGAAGCTTGGGCCCCAGAACTATCCGCGGTAAAGTCGAAATAGGCCCGTTGGGCGGTTACCGCGGCGGCTGGCTCGGCTGAGCAGCTCGAGCAGATGATCGCCCTCGAGGAGGAGGCGGCCCAGGCCACATCTTCCTCCTCCTTGGTCTCGGCATTTATCCCGCTCTCTTTGGGGACCTCGTATTCTGCTTCGTTCAAGGAGCTTTGCCATTCCCTTTCCACGAAGGGAGAGGGGCCATCGGGACATTCCTCTCGGTCCAGAAGGAAGGATCCCAAGGGTAAGTCCCATCGTCGGCATTCGTGGGAGTGGGAGAGGTCCCTTTCCCCGGACAGCCGACCATCGACTTCGGTCGAGGTTGCGGCTAAGGCCGCTGGCTTCACGGTGTCCCCGTCAGGTCAGCTGGCCGAGACACCCATGGACGCGGTCGAGATTTTTCTCGACCCGTCGGACGGATTGTCGACTGGTGAAGCCGACAACCCTTCTTCGCCAGTTCCCCCGGTGGAAACCGAGGATTTGCCTGCACCCTCAGTGCAGCAGTCCCTGGTTAAGGTGTCCGAGCCGAGGGAAGAGGGGGTGTCCCCCGCTTCCTCCCAGGCCCACCCTCGGACACACCGAGGATCTCGGTCTCGGTCTCGGACCTCTTCTTGGTCCAGCCGATCCCGCCGACATCGGCTGTCTCGGCACCGAGGTAAGCGGCGATGCCGCTCGTCCTCGTCTTCCTCCTCGGATGAGGAGAGGCCGCGGCGCAAGTTGCGTCGACGCTACGAGGAACTGATGTGGCAGCAGTTACTTTTGTCCGGGAGCAAGTTGACACCGACGCCTTCCCCGGCCATCAAGTGGCTGTCACCCGAACGGCCGAAACAGCCTCTCGCTGCAGTTGAGATGCCCAAGCCTGGGCCGGTTGTTCAGCTGAAACCTGCTGCCCCACCGATTTGTGGTGGAACCTCCGCCTACACAACTGAAATCGGGGGCGCCGACCAAGGACTCTCGGTCGGGTCAAGGCCTGCCCCACAGGTTGTCGGTCACCCTCACTCCCGACCATCCTCGGCAGGTGGAACGTGGCTCAGGCCCTAGGAGCTCTTCGCGGACTCCTCGGAGTCCGACGACAACTCCTCCCTGTTCTCCAGGCCGGTTGACCTAGAGTCCTCCGGGGGCCAGTCACTGGACTAAAGCCCATCATCCTTCATGGGTCTGCTTCGGCTCATCTCGGAGTCCACCGGGATGCAGCTCGAGCCCGTATCCAAATGGGCCAAGTATCTCCTGACAGAGATACTGGACTGAGGGGATTCACCCACGGAGGCCTTTCCGGTGGCTGAGGCCATTGTCAGCTCAGCCTTGGAACTTCGGCACAGCTTCCTGTCCTCGCCCTCGGCCAGGATGGCCAGAAATATCACGGTCCTACGGCTCTTTGCCTGGGTTTGGAGCACCCCTGCCGGGGTTGGTCACCGACAGCGTTTTCCGCGTTCGGGGAGCGCAGGGATGTGGACAAGCCCCGACAAGGAGTCCAAAAAGCTGGACTCGCCAGGCGCCAAGGTGTGCTGTGTCTCCCTTGGCCTCCGCCAGGCCAGCTCGGCCGTGCTGATGGCACACTTCTCCCACGCCCTCATGGGCTCCCTGGATGAGGTGATCCCTCATCTCGGCCGACCTGCAGACACACGGTCCGGCGGGTTCGGGACCGAGGGTAGGCGGTGGCGGCAGCAGCTCCAAACAGCTCTGGACATAGGGGACTCCTGTGCCCAGATCGGTTCGCGACCCACGGTGGCCATCGCCGCAGAGCTTGGCTGAGGATATCCACCTTCGCGGTGGATACCCCAGCCTGAGATTGGCGGATGTCCCTTCTGGGGACCGACCTCTTGACCCTGGGTGGAAGGCCACCTCCAGTGGATCGAAAAGTCAATGCCACTCTGGATTGGGTCACATCGCCCAGAAGGACAAGGCCGCCACAAGCAGCACAAGCCCTTTCGTCCTTCTGCGCCTGACGTCATCGCCCAACAGCACCAGCACCAGGGCCAGCAGGCTTGCGCTGGCAACCCGCACGCCAGGGCTTCCAACAGGAAGCAGGGAAGTAAGGCCCAGGAGGTCCCTCGGCCGGTCCCTCATCCAAGCCTGCCCAGTGACGGGTTGAGGTGTTGCCCCAGCCTCGTCACTCCCCTGGGTTCCCCTTGAGGCGGCGCCCGCCACTTCCTTTCCGCCTGGTCCGCCATCACCACGGACCGCTGGGTGTTGGGCGATGGGAAAGAGACACTGCCTCTGGAGTTCGAGCAGACCCCACCCTTTCGAGCATTAAGCCTCTCGAGAGCCACGCAGGGGTCCCATAGCCTCGCTGTCGGCCCGCCCGAGCCGATATTGCCCTGCTCCTCGAAAAAGCGATCAGGAAGGTGGCAGATCCTCCTCCAGACCTGGGGTTTGTGTCCAGGTATTTCCTGGTCCCAAAGCGGATGGGGGGCTGGTGCCCCATTCTTGACCTGCACGACCTGAACAGGTTCCTAAGGTCTCGGACCTTCAGGATGGTCACTCTGGCTCAGATAATCCCATCCTTGGAACGAGGCGTGTGGTTCTGTTCCCTGGACCTCCAGGACGCATTCTTTCACGTCCCAATCCGTCCGTCTCATCAGAGATTCCTCTGCTTCAGAGCGGAGGGATCCCTTTATGAGTTCCGGGCCATGCCCTTCGGCCTCTCCCTAGTGCCCAGTACCCTCCAGCTTCCTATGGAGGAGGCAGTGGAGGATCAGGAAGAGCCTGACTATGTAGAGATGATGGAAATCCCAGAGTCCAGGAGACTGTCTGTTCCCCTCCACAAATCTTTTGGGAAACAGACACAAAAAATTCTTAAGTCTCCCAATTCCATACCTCCTGTGGACAGAAGACTGGACAAGAGGTATACTCTTTCAGGCTCAGATATGGAGTTCCTTTATCAGCAGTGCAGCCATATTGGGGTTGTGCAGGCTGCTGCCTGTGATAAGGCAAGCATTCCCTTGGCATCACACCCCCAGACAAGGACTCCAGGAAGATTGATGCCATGGCAAAGAAGCAGTACATGGCATCATCCTTGGGACTCAGGCAGGCTAATTATATGGCCTGTGCAGCCAGGTACCAGAAGTCCAGATGGGATACTATACTGGCACTGGCTAAACAGGCTCCTCCCCAGCTTGCCAAGGAGCTGGAGCAGGTGGCTGCAGATGGGATTGAGGTATCGAAAGTTCAGTTTCATGCTGCTGTAGACTCCAATGATGTATCATCAAGAGTCATGGCTACATCTGTGGCTCTTCGGAGAATGGCTTGGCTCAGATGTACTAGCCTCTCACAGGATACCCAGGCTAAGGCCATGGATTTTCCTGTAGTGGGAAATTCTCTGTTTGGGGAGCAGACAGAGAATTCCATGAAGAAAATGGATGAATACAGGACCACTTACAGGAGTGCTCAGTCCAAAGAAAGGCAAGCAACTCCTCAAAGGCAGCAGTCCAGGAGCAGGAGCAGGGGCAGACCTTTCCAAAGGCCTTTTTACCAAGAACAGGCCTCTTCTTCTTTTTCACAGAGGGGTTCTTCAGAGGGAGAGGCAGAAGGGGGATGAGCAGGCCTGCATCCACCCATCAGCCTAAAGCCCCTGCCAAGCAGACACCCTGATGGGTCTGCCCGGGTCGATTCTCCTATCCCAGTAGGGGGCAGGCTGGCTTACTTTGTCCAGGACTGGATGTCTCTTACATCAGACAAGTGGGTCCTGGAAGTAGTAAGCCAGGGTCTGGTTCTCAGCTTCAAAAATTTCCCAAGCTGAGAGCCAGATCTTTCCACCTGCAAATCTCTCAGAGACCCTTGCCCTAGAGGCAGAGGTTTCTTCTCTCCTAGGTCTCAGAGCCATAGAGAGAATACCTACCCTACACTGGGGCAAAGGATTGTACTCCGGGTACTTCCTAACCCCCAAAAAGACAGGAGAGTGGTGACCTATCCTGGACCTAAGATACCTGAACAAACATCTTTTAAAGCCAAAGTTCAAAATGATAACTCTGGGAATTATCCTTCCCTCTCTAAGGCCAGGGGACTGGCTAGCCTCCCTGGACCTCAAAGATGCCTACTTTCACATTCCCATCAGGTGCTCCCACAGAAAGTACCTCAGGTTCAAGTTGCCCTCAGGCCACTATCAGTTCAGAGCAATGCCCTTTGGCCTAACATCAGCTCCAAGGGTTTTCACAAAGTGCCTGGCAGTAGTTGTTGCCTTCTTAAGAAGACAAAAGATTTCCATTTTCCCATACTTGGACGACTGGCTCATAGTAGGCCAGTCTCCAGACCCAGTCAAGTCACACCTGCAAGTGACCCAGCAAGTGCTCACTTCTTGAGGATTTCTTCTCAACCTACCAAAGTCAGTTCTCGAACCAGTGGCTCCTCACCTTCATAGGGGCAGAGCTGGATACGGTAAGCAGAGCCTTCCTTCCCTGGAAAGGGCAAGGACCCTCGTGGAACTGGCCTCTTCATTCCAGCCTTCAGGTGTCTCACCAGCAAGGCATTTCCTTCAGCTACTGGGCCCATGGCAGCTTCTACAGCAGTGGTCCAGGCGCAAGATTCCAAATGAGGGACATTCAGTTCCACTTAAGAGCTTTTTGGTCCCAAAGAAAGGATTCCCTTACCAAACTAATTCCAGTGACTCGAACTCTGATCCAAGCCCTGCAATGGTGGCAGGATCAGGACAATTTGAGGCAAGGGGTTCCATTTGTCACTCAGTCTCATTCAGTGGTCCTCACCACAGATGCTTCCCTGCTGGGCTGGGGAGCCCATTTAGGGGAACTTACCACCCAGGGACTGTGGTCGCCTCAGGAATCTCCGCTTCACATCAGTCTCTTGGAACTCAGAGCAGTGTTTCTGGCACTGCAAGCTTTTTCTAAATCTGTACAGAACAAGGTGGTTCAGGTCAGAACAGACAACACCACCACCATGTGGTACATCAACAAGCAAGGAGGCATTCGGTCTATGGCCTTGTGCACAGAAGCGATGAAGTTATGGTCTCTGGCCTATTCTCTGCAAACCTCTCTGATAGCAGTTCACCTCCCAGGGAAGGACAATGTCCTAGCAGATGCACTGAGCAGAATATCCCAGGGCCATCACGAATGGGCCCTAGATCCTCTGGTGTTGGAAGTGATTTTCTCAAGATGGGGCACTCCAGAGATTGATCTTTTTGCAGCTCCAGACAATCACCAACTCCCTCTCTTTTGTTGCAGACCTCCAGTCTTGGGCTCAGTCCCTCTGGATGCTCTGATTCTGAACTGGGAAGGGAAATTTCGGTATGTTTTTGCCCCCTTCCCTCTCCTGTTCCGGGTGCTAGTCAAGATAAGGTCACAACCATGCAAGGTGATTCTGATTGCTCCAGACTGGGCCAGACAATCATGTTATCCCTTGTTGCTGTCCCTAACAGTCCACCTTCCCCTGTCTCTTCCCAGGAATTACAACCTGTTAACATCCTCTCGGGGGAGGATTTGGTACCCAAATCTTCAGTCTCTCAATCTCAAGGCTTGGCTCTTGAAGAGTTAGAGTTTGCAGATCTGCATCTTTCCCAAGGGGTTCTGGAAATCCTTAAGGCTTCCCGAAAGTCTTCCACCAGAAAGACTTACAACTCCAAATGGAAAAGATTCAGCATTTGGTGTTCTAAGCAAAATATTTCTCCAGACTCTGCTGAATTGCCTATGGTTCTGGATTACATGGTCCATCTTAATGGCCTAGGCCTCAGACCAGCTACACTCAAGGTACACTTGGCAGCTGTTTCTGCTTTCCTGTCTGTAGGCAAGTCTTCTTCTCTGTCATCCCATCGTATATTCTGTAAGTTTTTCAAGGGACTGCTTCACACCAATCCCCCCTTTAGGGATCCTGCTCCTGCTTGGGATCTTAATGTTTGCATTGCTCAGCTTATGCAACCCCCTTTTGAGCCTTTGTCCTCAGCAGAGCTTAAGTACTTGACTTGGAAAACTGTGTTTTTGGTAGTCATTACTTCTGCCAATTGTATCTGTGAATTGCAAGCCTTGTCAGTGGAATCTGATTTCATCTCTTTTCACAGAGATAAAGTGGTCCTTAGAACTAACAGAAAGTTCTTGCCTAAAGTGGTTTCAGATTTCCACCTCAATCAGTCTCTATCTCTCCGTTTTCTTCACTGATCATTCTTCTTCGGGAGAGAGGAGGCTACACAGTTTGGATGTTAAAAGAACCCTTAGCTACTACATAGAGCGTACCAAGGGTCACTGGTTTGAATCCCTCCAGTTGTTCCTCACTTATGGAGAGGTTGGGAAGGGCAAACCTGCCACTAAGAGATCTATTGCCAGGTGGATTGTTTCTTGTATACAATTTTGCTATGAAAAACTGGGCAGAATTCTACCCTCAGGCCTGAGGGCTCATTCCACAAGAGGTGCTAGCTTCCACCTGCTTGCTAGGATATCCCCTCTTAGAAATTTGTCAAGCAGCCACCTAGAAAACAGTCCATACTTTTTACTACATTACTCTCTGATATCCAGGCTAGAGTGATGCTCGGTTTGGCACAGCGGTACTAGAGCCTGTTTCAAAGTAGGTTCTGTCCTCCTCCATGGAGGTACTGCTTGTAGTCTGCATTTGTCAGAATACAGCAAGACTTCATGTTGTTTGAAGAAAAAATTACTCACCATAGTAATTATGTTTCTTCTAGTGGAGTCTTGCTGTATTCTGACCTCCCCCACTGCCTCCCCTCTCAGAACCTAGATTTTTGGGAATGTGGGTGGGCAGGTGCAGTGTTGGCACCCTAGAGGTGCCCCCTCCCACCCTTTTACACCCTCTTTTTTCTTTGGATGGAATGTAGTTCATTTGAATGGTTTTTGTTTTTGGGTTTCCTGACTTGCGTCTTCCTTTGAGAACCAATAACATTAGATTTCTGCCAGTTGGCTAGTTAAAACTTTTGCAGTTTCCAACAGAACACCTAGTGAGTTTTCGCTCGTAAAGATCTGATGGTTGCATTTCGATTAACAACAGGCAGAGGCTTCAACCGAGCTGGAGATGAACATTCTATGCCATGCATAGAAAAGTTAACCCTATGTTCTCCGGGGCAGTTGAAAGGCAGGACCTAACTGCATTTGTCAGAATACAGCAAGACTCCACTAGAAGAAACATAATTACTAAGGTGAGTAATTTTTTCTTTTCAGCCGTACCCTGGGAATCTCTAACAACCCCTTGTCATCTGAGCGGAGTGAGTGGCCGGGACAGTAAGGAACCAGGAGCTCTTGCAGGTAGCCCAGGCCCTGTCCGTGTAGGGCTTTAAAGGTCAGAAGACTGACCTTAAAGGTGATCAGCCACTGAACAGGCAGTCAGTGCAGTTCACGTGGCACAAGAGTGATGTGGCTCAAACAAGGAGCCCTAGTCAACAACCGTGCCGCAGCATTCTGCACCAGCTGCAAGCGGCAGATATCAACTCCCAGAAGCCCTAGGTAAAGGGAGTTACAGTGGTCCAGGTGCAAGGTCACAAAGACATGGATCAACGTCAGAAGGTCTCCGGATGGAACAAGGTGCTTGACCCAAGTGATGTTCCTAAGATGGTAAAATGAAGACTTGACTACTGTGGCCACCTGTGAATGCAGTGTCAGACTATCATCAGGGATCACCCCCAAGTTTCGCACCCGCTTAGAGGAAGGCAGCTGACTACTCCCTAGCAAAAGCCCAGAAGGAAGCCCTGCCGCCGACCCCCCCCAATCTGGAGACCTGGATCCACGACCAGCACCTCAGTCTTATTGTAATTCAATTTCAGCCAGCTGGATTTCATCCAGTCCTGGATTTCTGCGAGGCAGCTGTTAAAGACCAAGATTGCACTAACCTGGTTGGGTGCAAAAGACAGGTAGAACTGGGTATCGTCTGCATAACAGTGAAACCTCAGCCCATACCATCTTACAGTGTCTCCTAGAGGCAGCGTATACACCGCGAACAACATTGGGGAGAGCACTGAGCCTGAGGGATCCCACAGGGCAGGGAGAATGAATTTGAGGAAAACAACCCAGACAGCACCCTCTGAAACCTGCCAGAGAGGAATGATTGAAACCATCTGAGGACTGAACCAGCCAGGCCACAGATGACCCTCAGGCGCTCGAGCAACACCCCATGGTCCATGGTGTCAGAAGCTGATGAGCGCTCGAGGAGCACCAAGATGGAGTGGCACTTCTGATCTCTAGCTATCAGGAGGTCATCGAGCACTCGAACCAGAGCAGTCTCGGTACTATGCCTCTTCCGAAAACCAGACTGGAGAGGATCGTAGATATCATGGATGGTAAGGTGGTTCTCCAGCTGCAGCGCAACTACTTTCTCAGTCATCTTCCCTAGAAAGGGAAGGTTAGAGATAAGTCTGTAGTTGACCAAGTAGTTAGGGTCCAAAGAAGCTTCCTTAAGGAGGATTGTCACCACCACCTCCTTCAGGGAGCTAGGGAAATACCGAAAGGCAGGGTATGTTCCACATTTGCTGTTTCTGAATGGAAAAATCTTATGGATGACCTGATTGTGCTGTACTGGGCTAGCTTGATGGCGACCCCCCACCCCCCAGTCGAGATCTGTATCGGGGGAGTGAATCTTCTGACCGAAGGGGGGGGGGTCTCATAGAGGCTTGTGCTTGCAAGAATGCTGCCTGGGGTGCACTTGAGCGATAGCTATGATTAATGAGGGGAATATTGCATGGTTTCCTGAATGCAATGTATAATCGATGGCTGCTCTATGATTGTAAAAGGTTTAATTATTGAGACGACACCCCTCGATCACTGAGGGGGATACACATGGGGAGTGCAGGCAGCACCCCCCCAATGTACCAGTGTGGGGGAGGGGTCTCATTTGTTGGTAAACAGGAAATATAGATGGCTGACTTGAGGTAACCCCCCGTGTTCCTTTTTTCTTTTCTACCCTCTATCATTACCTGGGACTCTTGATTTCAGAGTTCCTCAGAGGCCGGGGCCATTATTGGTTGGTCTCCTAGTAGCCTCCTACTGCTCACAGTGCCCCCTGTTGGGGATAACATCTACTCAGTACAGGCTCTGTCCTGGGATTAACTGGGCAGAGCATCCAGTAAAATGTTACATTTCAGCAACAAAGTATAAATATATCCTTTAAAAAGTAGAGCACACACACCTTTCATTGCAAGGGCACAGATCTGTTAAAAAACTTTATTCAGAAGTCTCACAAAAAAGCCATATCACCTGATGCGTTTCGGATGTCTGTTACATCCTTTCTCAAAGGTAAAACCCCTCATGTGAATATTCCCTTAAATACTCCAACCAGTTAACTAATACTGACATCACTAATCTAATCACCATCTTATAAAAACAATTACAAACTAATAAACACATATAAATATACCTTGATTTTTATATTACAACTATGTTCTCAAAATATATATAAATCCAAACTTATCCTAAAAACATAAAGAATGAATCAAGGCTTGTAATGATAATACATCAAAAAGAAGTAGAACGAGGAGGGAAAATGGGGAGGAAAGGGGGCGCCCCTCCCAGCTCAAGCTGTCCCAGAAGGTGCATCTAAACAGGAACTTCTCAAAGCTCTAACAGCTGAGGTTGAAGTAGGGAAACACTTACTGCATACAGCCTCTGACATATCTGATGCTTCTGCCAGAGCAGCTTCCTCAGGGATATGCCTTGGGAGGTACTCCTGACTCAGCTTTGTAAATGACATACAGCAGTCCACTCTCAATGCTCGCTTTAGAGGATACAATCTGTTTGGCGCAGATGTTCAAAATATCCTCTCTAATCTGTAGACCTCAGGCAGGACCCTGAAGTCAGTACATTCCCTCTGTCATACCCAATCAAGGAGTGGACAGAGGGTACCTTTTCATCTGGCCAGTACCAGACAGCGTACCACTACCAGACAACAAGGAAAGGGCAAAGGAGCAGAAGCCCTGCCTACTCCAGGAACCACCTCAGGTGCCCACTCAGAAGTCCCTAGAAGTGGTGGTGTGGCAGGAGCTGCCACAACTGGCTCTGCTTGACTCCATTTACACCCCTCCAACCACCATTGTTTCCAGGGGTGGTTATTGGGGGTCGTTTCTCCCTTCACCTGGACCAGTGAAAGGAGGTGACCTCAGATACCTGGGTCCTGGAAATAGCAGCACAAGGTCATCCTCGGGAACTTGTATAACTACTCCAGACCATCCCCCGGTGCCTACCTATTATCCTCCAGCTCATGGTCCTTTGCTCCTGGAAGAAGTCCATACTTTGCTTCAGAAGAGGGCAATAGAACCTGTACCCATGGAACAGAGAAACACAGGGTTCTACTCTTGGTATTGCCTAGTTCCAAAATAGACAGGGGATCTGAGACCTATTCTGGACCTCAGGGTTCTGATCCTTTTTGTAGAGTACAAAAAGTTCAGAATGGTCACCCTACATGGCCTACCCCCACTACTGCAGGTAGGGGATTGGATCTGTTCCTTCGATGTGAAAGATGCTTACCATCATATTAAAATTTGCAAACCTCACAGGAATATACTTGAGGTTCCTGTTTCAAGGGGAACACTACCAGTTCAGAGTATTGTCATTTGGCTTGTCATCAGCGTCATGGGTCTTTACCAAATGCTTGGCAGTAGTAACACAGCCCTTTGCAGGGAAGGCCTTTATGTATTTCCCTACCTGGACAATTGGCTACTGAAAGCTCACTCCAAGGAACAACTCCTGCACACCCTAGCCTGAACGAGACAGCTGTTCAATGCCTTAGGGATTGCTGTCAGTATACCAAGATCTGTCTTGATCCCTTGCCAGTGTCTACAGTGTAAAGGGACAGTTTTGGACACAGCCCAAGCACTCAGCCTTCCTTTTTCTGGACAGTGCCAAACATCTGATTGCACAGGCCCAGATGGTGCACAACAGCCAGTATGTCAGCCAGAATATTCCTTCGGCTTTTGGGCCTGATGGCAGCAGCCACTGTCACAGTACCTCTGGCCAGATTACACATGAGGATCACTAAGAGTCCAGTGGGATCAACTCATAGACAATCTAGAACAGAGAGTTCTAGTAACCTCTCCTGTACACGAGATGCTGAAGTGGTGGATGAAACCCAGCAACCTGCTAAGGGGGGGGGGGGGGTTCCTTTCATGATTACCTCCCCTCACCAGATTTTAACGACAGATGCCTCGGGGATGGGCTGGGAGACACATTTGGGGCCCCATCAGATGCAGGGTACATGGGCCACAGTAGCGAGCACCTTGCGCATAAATATTTAGAAATGAGAGCAGTTCTGTATAGCCTACTGGCTTTCCAGACTCACCTGTCCCCAGGTCCTCTGTTAGTACAGACAGACGTCAGTGTGATTGCTTACATTAACAAGCAAGGGGGAACTCATTATTACTCCCTGTGCAGGGAAGCAATGAGAGTCTGGTATGGGGCTGCAGAACACGGTATAGAACTGTCAGAAGTACATATGTTCCAGGCGCCCAGAACATCTTGGCAGACAGGCTAAGCAGGTCACAGTCCAGCATGCACAAATGGTAACTGTTGACCTAAGTGGTGGAAGATCTGTTCAACACATGGCGCAGTTCAGAGTTGGACATTTTTGCATCTGCACACAATGCAAAACTGCCACTTTTCTGCTTGCCCGTTCCAGGGCCTGGAGCTTTCTTGCGAGACATGTTGTCCCACTCTTGGAAAGGAAGGTTCCTGTATGCCTTCCCTACCTTCCCTCTCATTCAGACAGTGCTCCTCAGTAAACCTCAGATGGTGGGGGCAACTCTGTTTCTCATTGCTCCTCTATGGCCTCAACAGTTCTGGTTCCCTTTACTGTAGCAACTGGCAGTGGAACAGCCAGTACCCCTGCCCTTATGCCAGGGACTTCTGTCACAGGAGCAGGAAACCTTGGTCCATCCAGACCTCAAATCACTTCACCTTGATACATGGCTCCTGAAAACATAGTGATTGCTAGATCTGGGGTTTCCCAAAAGGTGGCTTATGTCCCAGTGACTGCCAGAAAGCCTTCTTAGGGCCAGTTATTCTATGAAGTGGAAGATGTTTGCTTTGTGGGCTGCTTCTCATCACTTAGATCCATTTACCTGTCCAGTAAATCAGGTTCTAGAGTATCTGCTGTCCTTATCAGATGCGGGGCTTCAGTATTCTTCTATCAGAGTTTACTTGGCTGCCATTTCAGTTTTCATGTGCCAATCTAGTGTCGTATGGTTGCCCAGCTGGAGGTGGACCATACATTTTTTTAGAAGCGTTCTGCACTTGAAGCCTCTGATCCATAATCCATTCCCAGCTTGGGACCTGAAATCTGTGTTGGAAAAGCTCACTTTGGCTTTGTGTGAGCTAGCCACGACTTGTGGCTTACGCTTTCTTTCTTGGAAAACATTGTTTTTGGTTGTCATTACTTCTGCTCAAAGGATTTCGGAGCTACAGGCTCTAACGTGTGAGCCTCCTTACTTGATTTCCCATAAAGAGAGGGTGTCTTTGTGTACTAATCCTAAGTTTCTTTGTAAGGTGGTGTTTGAGTTTACTTTAAATCAAACTATCTACCTGCCATTTTATTTTCCTGAGCATGCCAATCCAGGGGAAACATTGCTCCATACTGTAGATGTACATAGAATACCCAGATACTATATACACTGCATGAAGTACTCACAGCTTTTTGTTGCATTCGCCCCTGTGAAAGAGGGTGCTCCAGTTTCCAAGCAGTGCCTGTCCAAATTGTTAGCAAACTGTATTAGTTTTTCTTATAGAAAGTACGGTAAGGAACTTCTGGGGTTGTTCGTAGTCCTTCCACTAAAGGTACAGCCACTTCTGTTGCAAGTTTCAAGAATATGCGTGCTGCAGCCACCTGGAGCACTGTCCACATAGAAACATAGAATTTGACGGCAGATAAAGACCGCTTGGCCCACCCAGTCTGCCCATTTCCCTACCTAATGGATAAGCTGCAGATCCTAGTTAACCAACAGTCTACTTCTTACCCCAACCCCCTAGAATTTCCTCATGACTGTCCCATGCGTGCTTGAATTCTACCACTGTTTTTGACTCCACAAACTCCTCTGGAAGGCTGTTCCGTGCATCCACAACCCTCTCTGTGGAAAAAATACTTCCTTACACTAAACATTACAGTCTGGACATTGCCTCTCAAAAAAGGGCTGGCTTTTTGGCCTAGTGGTGCTCCAAGGCCTGCTTTCTTAGGCCTGCCATCCACACTGTTTATGGCCAGTACTGCTTGGTACTCGTTCCATAGGTGTGGCTTGATGAAAGAGATATCCTCGAAGAAGATAGAACAGTTACATATTCACTGCAACAGTAGATCTTTGAGAGAGTTTTTCAGCAGGCCATGCCGTGCCACCCTCCTTCCCCCCTATCGGATCCTGAGACTCTGGTGAGTGCTGTCTCCTTCTCTGTGAGGGTCTGTCTGCTGCTGTCTGTGTCGCCTAGTTGGCAGAGCCCTAGGTTCTCTCCTGGTTCCCTACAGGGAGGTCCTTCGAGCATGATCTCCGTTGGGGGACTGAGGAGGGAAGGGGGCTGTCCACGTTTATATGGGAGAGCCGATGTCTGATGTCATTGTGGGCAGCCTCTAGTGGACTGCTTGCAAAAGTTTCCGTGTGGTCCTAGTGCCTGGTGACTTAAAGTTCCATAGGTGTGATCTAATGAAAAAGATTCTCTTGAAGATCTACTGTTATGGTGAGTACGTAACTGTTCTTTCTGTGGTGTCTGAGTTGAGCCACACCTGTTTCTACTACTTTACGCGGGCAGAATTGAGCTCACACTCTAGAAGAAAATGAGAAGGAAAACCGGGAGAAAGTGTCTGAGTCTGACCAGAGTGCCGACCCCATGGCTCCCTCTACAGAGAGCCAGACCAGTTCTCTCCTGGAGATCAAGGCCTCAGCTGAGAAAATCTGAATTTTTCTGTTCCCACAGAGGTCAGACAGGGTGGGGATCACAGGTTTGCTTGCACTCAGCACTGTGAAACGATGTGTAGCAGGTACAGCACAGATACTTGCTCTGCTCCATTAAAAGGACAGTTTTTAAAGGAAACAACATAGTTGTCTGAAAGCTACAGGGAAATTGCCCTATGCTGGCAACAGAGACCGTCCCCCCCACCTTTGCCTTACAGCTGATGGAGGGAACGCCACAGGCAGGCTGCTGCAATGCTGCTGGTTTTGTCTTGCCCTAATACACTGAGATGGTTTTAGGTCTTGTGAGGCAGCTTGTTTGGGGATGAATGCCTTGCTGCAGTTCCCCATCCTTCCATCCTATAAGCCAGGGCTGCTCTGCAGTTGATACTGAGCAGGGCAACATGCAGGTTTCCTATTTGCATGGAGCCATGCTTTTGGAAGTTGCTTTTATGGAAGGAGACTGTCTCCTGGTTTTGTTCCTGGAACTGTCCATGGCCAGCACCCGTGGTGCCTGTTGTCATGGGAACCAAACATTCCGTCTCCTTAATGAGCCCTGTGTAGGAGATGAGGCAGCTACACCATCGTGAGGGCCAATGACTGTTTACAATTACAAATATTCACTACTCCGTGGTTGTCAGTGGGTGCAATACAAACAAATTTGGAGGGGGGGGGGGCATTTTAGTTTCGGCTAAGAAAATAAAATTTGTGTGCCAGATTGCCCAGAACCCTTTTTGCCATCCCCTCGTCTAGTTGGATGTTACATAGCCTTGTTTGTTACGCTATCCTGTTGTATTCTCCATCCTCTTGTATACACTGTGCTGTGCTTAAGAAGAGCATAGAGAGAGCAAAAGAATTATAGCAGTGCCTTGTTTACTTGCATTGTGTTTAGTTAAAACAGAGTGAAGCATAGGGGGGAGAATGTATGGGGTTGTGTGTATTTAATAGATCTTACTTTGAGAGGGTTTCTTCAGTAGGTCATAACTTGTAGGACTAGCGCCATCTGGCGTCAGGACCCAACGGCAGACTTTTCCAGCAAAACCCAATGGGGGACCGCCCACCTGATGTCATGTGACGACGTCCCTCCAGTTCTTCCCCACTGTCGCCTTGTGCAGCTCCTGCTGGTAGACTCACTTCTGCGATAGTCAGTAGTTCCCAACGTCTTCAGTTTATTGGAACTATTCTGGATACAGTTCAGGGCAGAGCTTTCCTCCCCTTCGGATTGGAGGGACACTCTGATGGAGCAGGCCACCTTGGTGGCCTCTTCCAGGTACCTTCCAGCCAGGGAAGTCCTTCGTCATCTTGGCTTGATGGCGGCCACTATCTCCACGGTCCCCATGGCGAGACTCCACATGAAAATTTCTCAGTGGTCCCTTGGTTCAGTGGGATCAGCTGCAAGATGAGCCGATCCTCATTTCCTCTGCCTGTCAGAGGGATCTGTTATGGTGGAGGGACCCACGAACCTTTCGTTGGGCATCCCATTTTATGGTCCAGCTCCTGCAGCAGTCTTCACTATGGATGCTTCCAGTCTGGGATGGGGAGCTCGCATGGGGGACCATCAGACTCTGGGGCTTTGGTCCCATCAGGAGATGTCCTTACACATCAACGTCTTGGAGATGAGAGCAATGCTGTATGCTCTCCAAGCATTTCACACCATTCTCCCCAAGGGACTCTTACTCATTCAGACGGTCAACACTTGGGTTGTCTGGTACTTCAAAGAGCAGGGAGGTACTCGCTCATATCCCCTCTGCAGGGAAGCGATGAGAGTGTGGAACTGGGCAGTCCTGCATGGTCTGTCTCTCACAGCTGTGCACTTTCCAGGAGTGGAAAACGTCCCCACCGACAGCCTAAGCAGGTCATTCACCCTCGCTCACAAATGGGAACTAGATCAGGAAGTGGCGGACTCACTTTTCAAGAATTGGGGATGACTGGAACTTAACCTATTCGCCTCCCCATTAAACGCAAAGCTTCCCAGGTTTTGCTCAAACGTTCCAGAGCATGGTGCTTTCTGGCACGATGTGTTGTCACTCTCTTGGACAGGGAGATTCTTATACGCCTTCCCCCCATCCCCATTCTTTAGAGGGTGCTTCTCAAGCTTCAGACAGAGTGAGCACGAATGATCCTAGTGGCTCCTCTGTGGCCCAGACAGATTTGATTCACACTTCTGCTTCAGTTGTCCAGGGAACCACCAGTTCCACTTCCATTGAAGCACAGCCTGTTAACCCAGGACAAGGGCCCGCTGGTGCACTCGGTTCTCAGGACCTTGCATCTCCATGCTTGGCTCCTGCAGACATAGCAGTTTCTCGCTTTGGGGTCTCATCGAGAGTCGCTCAAGTTATCGTGGAGGCCTGAAAGCCTTCCACGAGATCCACTTTTGCTGTGAAGTGGACACGTTTTTCCATTTGGGCGACCTTCAAGAATTGGGATCCCCTTACTTGTTCGACCCCTCATTTAATGGAGTACCTGCTTCATCTCTCAGATTCTGGGCTCTCTTACTCTTCCTTGAAAGTCCACATGTCAGCTGTTTCAGCTTACCACGTGCTGGTGGATGATAAACTATGGCTCAGTTGGAGATCGCCAAGACATTTCTGAAAGGAATTCTCCATCTGAAACCCCCATCCGCAGCCCTCACCACCTTGGGATTTTAATTTTGTATTGGAGAAACTTTCCATTTGAACCAGCGATGAGCTGTGATATGTGCTACCTTTCTTGGAAGGCGCTGTTTTTAGTTGCTATTACTTCTGCTCAAAGGATTTCTGAGCTTCAGGCTCTTGTTTGTAAAGAGACATATCTTATTTTCCATAAGGACTGAGCGGTCCTCTGCACTCATCCTAGGTTTCTTCCCAAGGTAGTGTCACAGGTCACCCTTCATCAGTTGGTTGAGCTCCCGGTGTACTATCCGGCCCCGACAAATAGAGGTAAGGCTCTGTTTCACACTTTAGATATACACCAGATTCTCAGGTGTTACACCTTCCAAACAAAAGAGACACATAAAGCTGATCAGCTGTTTGTGTCCTTCGCTCCAAGATCTTTGGGTCAGGCAGTTTCTAAGCAGTGCCTTTCCAAGTGGCTAGCCAACTGCATTCGCTTCTGTTATCAGAAGTATGAGAAGCCTTTGCCGGGGTCAGTCAAGGCTAATTCCACTAGGGGCATGGCTGCTTCCTCAGCCTTTCTCCATAATGTTTCTGTGGCAGAGATTTGTGCAGCAGCAACCTGGAGTTCCATCCATACCTTCACCAAGCATTACATTCTGGACATTGCTTCTAGGCGAAGGGCCGGTTTTGGCCTTGCTGTCTTGCAGGGCCTTCTGTCCTAGGCATGCTCCTTTCTGTCTTTCAGTTGTTCCTCCTCCCATGTTTCTTTCGGTCTCTCTTTTGAGGGACTGCTTGGGAATCTGTCCTACAAGTTAAGACCTACTGAAGGAACCCTCTTGAAGTAAGGTAGTAGAGTTACGTAAGAACTTACCTTAACAGTAGATCTTTGAGAGAGGTTCCTTTAGTATGTCATTTTTTTCCCCACCCTCCTTCCCCAGAATTTTACTTTTTGGTCTCCAGACCAGCTTCCTCTCCTTCCGGGCTCCGGCGGGAGAACTGGAGGGTGAGTCTAGGGACCACCCACTATATAGGCTCACGCTGACGTCATCACGTGACGTCAGGTGGGCGGCCCCCCGTCATGTATTGCTGGAAAAGTCTGCCATTGGGTCCTGATGCCAGATGGCACTAGTCCTACAAGTTATGACCTACTGAAGGAACCTCTCTGGAAGATCTACTGTTACGGTAAGTTCTTACGTAACTGTACTTTCACTAGAGTCAGGCGTGGTACCGCAGGACTGGAGAACAGCACATGTAGTGCCCCTCCACAAAGCGGTCCCAAGGATGACCGAGGGAATTACAGACCAGTCAACCTGACTTCCATTGTGCGCAAGCTCATGGAGTCCATACTAGAGGAAAGGTTGGTGGAATATCTAGAGGAGCATGGTCTCCAGGATGAGAGGCAGCATGGGTTCATGGGGAAGGGGAGATCATGTCAGACAAATCAGATTGACTTTTTTTACTGTTTCGCTGAGACAGTAGACAGTGGCCGAGCGGTAGATGTCCTCTATCTTGATTTCAGCAAGGCCTTTGACTCTGTGCCCCACAAAAGGTTGAGCAGGAAGTTGGTGGATCTTGGGGTTGGGGAAAAGATGGCCAGATGGGTGGAAAACTGGCTGAGGGACAGAACCTAGAAGGTGGTTGTGGGGGGAGAGTTATCTGGCACCAAAGAGGTAACCAGTGGGGTCACACAGGGCTCAGTGCTGGGGCCGGTGTTGTTAAATGTCTTCATCAGTGACATTGGAGATGGCAGTAAGGGCAAAATGTGCCTATTCGCGGATGACACCAAACTCTGTGGGAGAGTGGACACAGCTGAAGGGATACAGGACCTACAGGAGGATCTGGAAAAGCTAGGGAAGTGGTCCAGGATCTGTCAGCTTAGCTTCAATGCCAAGAAATGCAAAGTTATGCATATTGGAGTCAGGAATCCCAGGACAGAGTACTACCTGGGTGGAGTACAAGTATCTGCATCAGAGGAGGAGAAGGTGATGATCATTAGTGACCTGAAGCACTCCACACAGTGCAAGAAAGCAGCAGCAAAGGCAGACAAGATGCTGGGGTGCGTATCTAGGGGGATCAGTAGTAGGAGAGAGGAGGTTATACTGCCTTTGTACGGGTCACTGGTAAGGCCGCATCTAGAGTATGGAGTTTAGTACTGGTGCCCACACCTCAAAAAGGACATTAACTTGCTAGAGAAGGTCCAGAGGAGGGCTACAAAGATGATAGCCAGTCAGCAGAATAAGGCATATGAGAAGAGGTTGAGGGCACTGAACATGTACTCCTTGGAAGACGGGAGAGAGAGAGAGAGGGGACATGATTAGGACCTTCAAGTACCTGAAAGGGATAAATAAGGTTGATAAAGAGAGTCTCTTTAAGCTGAGTGGCAACCATAACACGAGGGAGAACAGTTTTAAGCTGGAGGGTGGGTGGTGTAGGAGGGAGATCAGGAAACACTTCTTCACAGATAGGGTGGTGGAAACTTGGAATGCGCTGCCGGGAGAGGTCATCTCGTTGAAGACAGTGGGCAGCTTTAAGAGAGGATGGGATAGGCATAGGGGGAAGGTAAGGATCATGGGTAGGGAGGATGGGAGGAATGGGGAAGTAGGGCAGGGACATTAGCTCAAGCTGTGGACCCTGCAATACGAGCAGACTTGATAGTCCAAATGGCCTTCTTCTGCTGGCTTCTTCGTATGTTTGTTTGTGTTATGGGGTAGCATTCGCTGTCATGCAGTTCTGCTGAACAGAGGTGAGAAAGTTGGGGAACCTTTCACCTATAGCTAAGCCACAGCCGAGTCTAGGGTCTGACTTGACTCTAGTAGCCAAAGCACTGGATAAGCATTGGCTGTTGCAGGCTGTCCTCTTTTATATTGACGCTGTCCCTCATGAGTTTACACTAGAGGAGTAGCAAGTTCTTACCCCTGTAGTAACATCTCAGGCTGACAAAAATGCTTGCTTTGATCATTGTCTCAACCTGACCTTGGTTCTCTATTGCTCATAGAGATCAAGACAAGTCAGGTACTAGGCTTGATGCCGCTCTGGCTTGCCCACCTCTACTGCTGACTCTAGTAAAGGTTTACCAGTGTCCGCAGAACCCCACAACACCAGAGCCCAGCAATGCATACATCTCTATAAATTGTTCATTATAATATATAGAGCAAGATTATTTTAAATAAATAGTTTTGGAACTGACTGTGAGTAAAACTAAGTGAGTGAGTAAATGTTGGCTTGTGTGACATTGTAGCTGTGCATAATATTGGCATTTCCCCCCACCATAACATCCTTTCACTGCTATGTGACGTACTTCATGCAGGTTACTGTTGTCACAGAGGTGATGTTTACAGTCCCTACAAGTATTGTGAGACATAAGCCACTTTTACATGGAGCCCTATTTGGTAGCACTGCAGTTTCCAACCGCTTGCTCTGCTCTGTCTGTGCCGCTGCCGTTTCCTTATACACACAGCAGCCCTGCAGCTTTCTTGTGACTCTTCCAGCATTTTTGCAGTCTTTCTGGCTGGTCCAGAGCCAGAGACTTGTCTGTTGGGCTGCATCGGTGTGAGTGCTGTGCTCGGATTACACAGCAGCACTAGGCGGCATCAAACGGAAACACACAATGGCGAGCCCAGGAAAGCAGGGTATGCCAGCCCAGCAAACGCTCCCCTTGGTTGCATTGCGGCTCTCCTTTACATGGACATCAAGGTAACACTGTAGTTGTTCTGCACCGCTCGCTGCGGTGCAGAGCTTGTCATGTAAAAGGGCGTATAGACGCCTTGCACCAGCAGAAAATACAACATAGACAGTTGTGTGTCTATGTATTTGTGTTGAGGTTTATGGGTCATCACACACCTCGGGTGTCGAAAAAAAAATCCATACGACACGGTTGCATATGCATTATTTTCTACATAATTAATGACTCAAGTCATTAAACATTGCTGCCACTAGCAAATAACAATCCCTTGCTTCGAGGTTACGCTTTAACTTCATATAGTGGCTTCATACTGTGGATGTATTAGAAGGGGGTTAGCACATATATCTCACATCAGGAGTGAAAAACATTGAAAGGAAAAATAGTCATATTGATGTTTTTAATACAGTTACTACGTAGTAACAATATGATGACCCCCCCACCATGATTTAACTAGTCTACTGGTCTGATTTATTTGCTGTACAGTTCTGCTTCTGCTTCTTGTTAACCTCTTCTTGAGCCTGGCCCTATCTATGCCCAACAGCTTCACAGCAAATACAAGCAAGCAAACATTTGGCATTGATGAATGCTTGCTCAGTTCAGCTTTAGTACATGTTCTTTAGTACCTCAAGTCAGTTACTGCTATGTTTTGTTTTGTTTTCTCTGTAGGATATTACACAGGAATGTGTTTTGCAGCACCAGAAAAACAACTGTATTATATTCACCAGACTACTGAAGGCTGGACATTCTACTTCTTATTTGCTGTTATATTTCCTACACTCACTGGTATTCTTGGATATTACTGGTCACAAAATAATTGGGGGAATCATCCAATAGCCAGAACTCCTGCCCACCATGCTCTCCCTCAGTCAGGCTGGAGAGCAGTTACATCTTCTATTAACACAGAGTTCAGAAGGATTGACAAATTTGCTACCCGCGCACCAGGAGCCAGGGTGATAGTCACAGATACTTGGGTGATGAAGGTCACTACCTATCATGTGTACGTAGCACAACAGCAGGATATTCATTTGACGGTGACAGATTCTAGACACCCTGAACTTTCGCCTGATACCAATACACCAGTGCAGTTCCTCACCATCCAAGTGTCCAGTATCAACCCGCATGTAAAGCCTTTTAATATCAGGTAAATGATTAAAAATACTAATGCTCTGTATTAATAATGCACAAAAGGACAATCTTCAGTAATCAGTGTACATGTTTCTATGGGTTTTCTGCTGTAGAGTCAGTTTTCATATCCAGTGGGCCTTGTGGCTAGCCTTTGGATCCTAGATCACAGTCTAAGACAGACTGACGGTGCATCATTTTACACTTAAGAAGAGAGAGCCATGAGAGAAATGATCATTGTCTCCATCTCAGAAGACTGACTTAATATCTGCTGTATTGGGAGAAGTATATAAAATTATTTATGTTGTTAACCTGGAAATAAATAGTAATTTGAACTTTTGTTTTTACGAACAAGCAGCATACAGATGAATAAATAATCAGTTAATATTCCACTGAGTTTTGGCTCCTGTGGTCAGGCAGATAGTAATCAGTGCATCTACCTCACAGCCAAGAGAAGGGCTAAACATGGAGAGTCAGCACTGCCCCTTTTCCTAAAGACTTCCCGGTATTTAGATCATCTCCTAGTTAGGAGCACACGCTTGTTCAGGGACTGTTTGTTCTTTTTTTCATCCAGTTTTTGTTATTTTATTTAACATGTTCAGCAGTCCATCATTTGTGACTACAGAGACCTTTTGACAACTCCCAGTCAGCATCAAGGTAGGATTAGGGAGTTTTGTTAGGGGGAAACCATTTTCATGATTGGCCCTACCACGCAAGTCCACACAGTTTTTTATGGCAGACTTTGAAGGGAGAAAGGCGGCATCAGTGTGCTCAAAGGTACCAAAGTGCAAAATGCTGTGCTCAAGATTGCAAGTATCCATTGTGGAATCCTTGTGTGATCAGGGATTTCAAGGGGACAAACGGCCAGCCACAGTGCAGCTCTTAGGGTCAGACAAAAAGTGCTAAAAACAGCTCCAGATCGAAAAAAACATAAAATGGAAACTGCTTCAGATCAGCAGCATGATGGTACATTGAGGAATAGAGGTAGCTTTAGGGAAACTTCTGTTCAGGAACCCATAACCTTGCCTCTCACTAACAGGTATGATCGCTTGCATGTAACTCGTAAGAATGGACTGTAACCAGTCCTCAACCAGGTCGTACAAGCAGTCAACTCTCTGAGCAGTGTTGTGAAAAGCTGTGGAGCCAAGAGGAAATGACAGCCTTCAGGAGCTGACTTCCTCCCCGCACTAGGTGCCCTCTTCCAACAACTTCTCCATGTTCCAGGGAAGTGTTTACCGCACGACAGTGTGGAAACGGGTACGTAGCAAGAAAGGGGCTCACTCATGCTAAAAACTACACTAACAGATATGATCGCTGGCATGTAACTCGTAAGAATGGACTGTAACAAGTCCTTATCCAGTGCATACAAGCAATCGACTTTCTGAGCAGTGCCATGCTAAGCTGTGGATTCAAGAGAAAATGACAACCTTCAGGAGTTGACTTCCCCCCGCACTAGGTGCATTCTTTCAACAACTTCTCCATGTTCTAGGGAAGTGTTTACCACGTGACAGTGTGGAAACGAGTGTATAGTTAGAAGAGGGCTAACCCCTGCTAAAAACTACCACAATCCTGGAAACTACAAAGCAGCCACTAATACTAAGCTGAACTCAGAGCCAAGCTGAACGATGCAAGCAACCTTTTTATTGTCAGATGGTAAGTAAATAATGAAAATCGGGCACTCACTACCTCAGATATGAACAGGACACCACTTAATCTCCAAAAAGTAGCAGCATTTATTCACATAAGACAGAAAGCACAAGAGGTGCCTCCTGATGAGTTTCAGACAGGGTCCTTTATCAAAGGCTAGGGCAACACTGTGAGTGCCTGGTTTTTACTTGTTCATGTAATGCTTTTATCATACTGAGAGCACCTGCATCCAAGTGCATACTTTTTTTGGCGTATGTGGTAAGTAAATAACAGTGGCTCCAGTGGGAGCCAGTCATCTTGTGGGGATAATGCCCCAGCGCTTCACCACAAAAGGCTTAGTCACGGATCAGGGATACAGAGAAAAACAAGAAAAGCAAATCTAACAGCGTCAGCAATACACTCAGGCTGGAGTCAGAAATAAAGTTTAAAGTGCTTTATTGCAGGGCATACGAAACTATCCCCTGCGCTTCGAGAGCACAGTTCCTCTCCATTGGGAGGGGGTTAGGTACCAAACATTGCACAATATTTACATCAATCATACAAGTAATTAAACAATTGATCAATAATTTCATTATTACCCAGCACACTAATCACATGTGAAACTACAAAGGGTATTTGGTAGCACACATTGAAAGATACCTTCACCAATTATAAAAGTGTAGATGTTAAAATAATTATCTAATCCCATTTTAAACTGTTGCCAATGCAAACAAATATTGAATTTACTTTTTTAGCCTTATTTAACATCTTTATACAAGCTACAATATTACTTTTAGAAATAAGTTGTCTTATAGTAAGTAAACAATGGCTTTAGAAACAACATACAAAAAAACACTTCTTTGATATACAAAGTATTTTAAATAGGTAGTTGTCATTTTTTTTTTCTTTTCAAGATCTGCTATTAGCGATCACGTCTATGACGCATATTACAGTACTTTTTAAAGTAAAAAAAAAAGTGGGTTTATGTCTTAAAATGGATAAAAAGTTAATTAAATTAGGGGAGAGAGCAAAGACCATGTTATTGTCTAATAAAGGAGCACTAACAAAACCTAACTTAGTATAGAGTGGAAGAGGACTAAAAGAGATAGAAAGTTAAACAGCTTAATGAAATGGGGGCTGAAAGGGAGGAAGAAGGGGGGGAAGAGAGAAGAAAATTGGGAAGAAAAAGAGATAAGCTAGAAAGGAACTTGTGGGTATATTTGTCCCCACCCTGAAATCCCTTCTTTTACATCTTTATGTTATATAATACACATCATAAATACATAGATCCAAATCCTTATTCAAACCTTTAGGAACTAGACTTTTTAGGAACCTGACGCCAGGGGTCGCAGTCCTATATGTGAAGACGTACTGCAGAAACCCTTTCGAAGTAAGATCAGATGTTACTTCAGAAACAATGTAGATGTATTTTTACCCTAAAAAGTCTTTTAAACATGCCTGACAATGTCCACACTTATAACAACCTACAGACTTGCTTGGTAACCAGGATGCCCTAGGTGTCGTTTCATGTGTAAAATGGCTGTGGCTCAACATATCTCCCTGATTTCTGGCTCTACTATATGTCACCATTGTTTTTTTTAGTGAATAAATCTAGGAGACTACAGTGTTCCAACAAATTCCAGTTTTTTAACAAGATGTTTTTTACTTTTGGTGCCTCACAATTAAATTCCAAAACAAATGTCATATCCTCTTCTCTTTTGGGTTCTCTAACCTTTGGTCTAAGTAAAGTACTCCATTCTTGGGATTTTGCCCTTTAGTATGCCCGATCCAATATTTCTTTTTTGCAGTCCCTATTTAAGAATCTGTCATACATTTCTGCTGCTTGTATTTCAGAGAAAAACACACTGTTTAATAGGCATTACATGTTGACGTTATTTGATTGACAGATTTTGTTAGGTAGTCATCCATAGCTATTCAGTGTAATCTCATGTAAAATGTGTAAGTGCTGTACCATCACCAAAGAGAATGTTACTTATACAAAAAGATATTACAAAAAAAAATTACCAAAAATGTATATTGTACAAATCAGAATATTTCCTGTATAGACAGAAAAAAATTTAAACTTACTCAACAACTTCTCCATGCCTGTCTGGTGTACAGTTAACTGAGGCCATAGGCTCTCAGAGGATCACTTTTCCTGCCTTGTATCCTGGTAACATAAACTTTAGTCTTTCTAAGGAAAGGTCTTGGCCTTCCCGCTGTCCAAAGGACATGGGCTGTAGGTATTTGGAAAAGCTCTCTAACCATGGTAATTGGGGTGCAAGTTCTTCCAGGCACAGATCCACATGGGAGTTGAAGGATCTTGACGAGTACCAGTCAGACTGTGAAGATGGTCAGTGTTCCACTTTGGAGGTTGAAGAACAAAAGGGAGAAAGCAGAATCTTCTCATTTGGCAACCTACAGTCCACGTGAAGCACACGTGTATTACTTAGGACTTGGAGGAACCCCAGAAAGAACCCAAGATAAAACTGGACCCATTGCTTGTATACGCCAGGATGATCAAGTCATTTCCTAATGTGAATCTGCACAATCGTGGTGCAGAATGGAGAGTGTACAATGGAGACATACCCCTCTGTACAGTATTCTGTCGAGCTCATCTCTACAATGCGCCTGAAAAGCAGGCACAAGCATGGAATACCCTTCTCATGGTGGAGAAACCCCCTCCCTCCCCGTGTAGGGACATGTGCCATTAAAGACCCATTAGTCTAGAAGCTGGAATCCATTCTGAAAAAGTCATACAAAGGAGGAGGAGGAGTAGCCATGAAAGATGCCTGGGGCCCGAAATTCCTATACATCGATGCAAAGAAGGTAATGACAGAAAAAGACCTGAAGTCTATCCAATCTGCCCTTTAATGCTAGCTGTAGCCCTGTTAGCATACAGCTTTACAGGTCTAATTTTTCACCCCCCCCTCCCTTTTTGGAGTCACCAGGTCCGCTGAATCTGTCCTACCCAACCTTTAAACCAGTCTTGGTTCCTGCTTTGTCTGCCTACTTCAACAGCCTGTTCCACAGATTCACCACTCTTTCTATGAAGAACAACTTCCCAACATCCTTCATAAACATCCTGCCCACCAGTTTCCTGTTGTGTCCCCCCTTTTTTGGGGGGATGGCGCTCAGAATTTAAAGCTGCTCAGCTAGAGTTGGTCCAGAGGAAATCCCCAGGATCCACCTTCTAAAGCTGTTAAGTTGTTACTTCATGTTCATCATAATATCGTACATTTTTTAGCTCTTACTCCTAATGATAGCACTTTGCTGTCCCTCCTCAGTGTCAAAGTGCTCTGTAATACACTGGTTCTCTCCGTATGTTTTTACTCCCACCTTCCAGCAGTATTTAAGTGCTTTGCGTTGCAGAGTTGTTCTCCTCTCTGACCCCTCCCAACCACTCGTCAGTTCCCTAATGACCACTAAACAGCACAGGTGTCACATGGCCCCCTTCTGCAGCTGCACCCCACTTTTGCATCATTGCCATCACTACTAATGAAGGCCTGCTGCGTGTCCTACAGTGGGCGTAAAACATATTGTTTGCACTGGGGAGAGTCTGAGCAATTCATTTTAAATATGGGTTGTTGAGCAATTCCATTCTGAGTGAGCAAACTACCATAGTTCTTGCACAACTATAACTTGCACCATATAAAGGAACACAATCAACCCCCTTGGGCCTCAGATGTTCCCCAGTTCCCCCAAGGATATGATAGAAGGCATTCTTAGAATGGCAGAGAAAGGGGAGATACTATTGATGGGAGACCTGAATATGCCAGATGTTAACTGGAGCACATTGGCTGCAGCCACATCCAAGAGCAGGGCCATTCTTGATGCCCTACAGGTGGCAGGCATTAGACAGCTAGTTTCGGAACCCACTCGTGAGGAAGCAATCTTAGACCTCATACTCTCAAACGGGCAGTGAGAGGATCTCAGATCTAGAAGTGGGTTGCCTTCTGGGAACAAGTGACCATCAAACAGTGTGGTTCACGTTAAACTCAGCTACAGAGTCAAGCCATACAAAAGTGAGGGTACTGGACTTTAGGAGAGCTGACTTTGGCAAGATGGGAGAGTGCCTCAGAAAGCACTAGCAAACAGGCTAGAAGGAGGTGTGGAGCAACAATGGGAATCATCAAAACTGCCATCACAGAGGCAACAAGCCTTTGTGTGAAGCAAATAAACAAATTAAAACGAAAAGAAAAGCCACTATGGTTCTCAAAAAGGGTGGCTGTAAAGTCAGGAAGAAAAGATAGCATTCCGGAAGTATAAGGAAACACAGAAGGAGCAGGACAGAGCTGCTCCAGTTAAGGCAGAAGGAAACAGGAAGGGAAGTCAGAATAGCAAAGGCCCAAACTGAGGAAAAGATAGCCAACTCAGTTAAGAAGGGGATAAAACCTTTATAGGTACATCAGCTGGCGTAGAAAGACAAAGGGAGGGATAGTGAAGCTGAATAGAATGAACGGTGGGTGGGCAGAGGGGGACAGTGAAAAAGCAGGGATACTGAATGAATATTTCTGCTCAGTATTCACAAAGGAGGAGGGGGAAGTGCCTAATCCAATTAACAGAAGCAATCTTGATAGGGGGGTCGATCCCAGTCCTTTCACAGAAGAAAGGGTTCTGCAAGAACTCCTAAAACTGAAGGTGGACAAAGCAATGGGTTCTGATGGAATTCACCCCAGAATTCTAAAAGAATTAAGGGAGGAACTAGTGAAACCACTGGCTACTCTTTTTAATAAATCATGGGAGGATGGTGTGGTACCCGAGGACTAGAGGAAGGCGGATGTGATTCCCCTTCACAAAAGTGGGACCAAGACAGAGGCAGGAAACTACAGACCTGTCAGTCTGACCTCTGTGGTAGGGAAAGTGATGGAGTCACTTCTGAAGGAAAGAATAGTTGAGTACCTAGAGGCCAGTGGAGCACAGGACCCAAGGCAGCATGGATTCACAGCGGGAAGGTCATGTCAGACTAATCTAACAGATTTCTTTTGACTGGGTGACCAAAGTAGTAGACCAGGGAAGGGCTGTGGACATGGCCTACCTAGACTTTTAGCAAGGCATTCACACAGTCCCACACAAAAGATTAATAGTCAAATTAACCAGCCTGGGAGTGGGTCCCAGGGTGGTAGCCTAGGTAAACATTGGCTGCACAACAGGACACAGAAGGTAATTGTAAATGGAGTCCACCTGAAGAAAGAGAGGTTACTAGTGGGTACATTGAGGGTTCAGATTGGTCCAGTCCTTTTAATGTCTTCATCAGTGACATTGCAGAGGGACTGGAAGGAAAGTATGTCTTTTGCAGATGACACAAAGATCTGCAACAGGGTTGATACACAAGAGGCGTGAAAGGATGAAAAGGACTTGGCAAGATTGGAGGAATGGTCAGAAGTATGGCAGCTAGATTCAATGCAAAGAAGTGCAAATAATGCACCTGGGAAACAAGAACCCAGGGAAGAATACACAATGGTAGGGAGGTAGTAACAACAACAAAAAGAAAGGACCTGGGGTAATCATATCAGATGACCTTAGGTTAGCAAGCAATGTGAGAAGGCAGTAGGGAGGGCTGGGGTATACTGGGATGTAGGGAGAGGCATCAGCAGCAGCAAACAGGAAGTTGTTATCCCTCTGTATAGACAGGTGGTGAGACCCCATCTGAGTACTGTGTCCAGTTCTGAGACCCCATCTCCCATAAGGACATAGACAGGATAGAGGTAGTCCAGAGGAGGGCAACTAAAATGGTGCAGGGTCTGCAAGAGAAGCTGTATGAGGAGAGACTAAAGGAGCTTAATATGTATACCCTTGAGGAAAGAAGGGAGAGGGGGACATGATAGAAACTTTTAAGTACCTCAGTGGAATCAACAAAGTCCAAGAGGGTAGCATCTTTCAGAAAAAGAGACTTGCAAGAACAAGGGACACAATTTAAAAGATAGAAGGAGGCGGTTCAGGGCAATGTGAGGAAGTATTATTTCACAGAGAGGGTAGTGGATGCATGGAACAGACTTCCTGAGGAGGTTGTGGGGTCTAAAACTGGGAGAATTCAAGAATGCATGGGACAGACATAAGGCAATTCTTGTGGGGGGTAGGAAGAAATAGGCTGTTGGTTAACGAGGATCTACAGCCTATCCTGTAAGTAGGGAAATGGGCAGACTAGATGGGCCAAGCGGTCCTTATCTGCCGTCAAAGTCTATGTTTCTATGTTTAAAAAACACACTTTATGATTGCCTATATTCTGTTAAGATTTCTGATGTAGCCAGCCTGGTGGCGCTGAGGGATGAGGCGCTAGACACCACACCTCGCACCACGCTGGTGGCCTAGGTTCGGGAATGGAATTGGGTTGCCAGGATCAAGTGGGAGGAGAGGATTGAGCATCCGGGAATGCGCCTTCTTGGGGAGGTTGTTGGGATCCCTCGCTTTCTAGCGGCTCCCAGTGGAGACCAGGAGCACTACACTAGCGGGGAACAGGAATGGATAGAGGCGACGGCACACATCTGTGGGAGGGGGTGGGAGCGCACCCTCCACGCACTGACGTCATTACACATCCGCACCTTGGGGACTGAAAAGCGGAAAAACCACGGCACCCGGACAGCCAAATGCAGGACACACAGACAGCACCCACGCTCAATGGTGGATCCTTCCAGCCGGCCCCTGGCTCTCACCCTCACCCCACACTCCCTACTAAATTGTAGATAGAGCTGGAGGGTGGCGGCCTACCTATGGGACTGAGGAACCGGGGCTTATTAGGTCGATGAGTGTAGGAGGAGAGTTTCCCAGGACAGGGGTCGGGTCGAAGGACCTTGGTTGGAGTGGGAGAAAGCCGGTCCAGTGTGTGTCTACACCAGAGAGAGGTCTATGGGGATGGAGATGAAGGGAGCTTAAAAATAGTCTACAAAAAAGATTGCTGGTTGTTTGATTCTGATTATTTTTTTTATTTTATTAGTATTTTTTTTTTTTTTTTGTGAACTTTCTTTCTGCTCTGGACCTGTGAACTCTCTCAGGCTGGCCTCGCTCACCCCTGCTGCTCTACCACCCACCTAATGTTCTCTCTGTCTCTGGGAAATTGGGGACAGACACTCCCCACCAGCCCTGATCTGACAGACCCCCCCAGCTCTGAACCCCCTGAGGTGGGGCCACCATCCGCCCTGGTGCTCTATCTAGAATCTAATTTGCTGGACCCAGGGCAAGGTGAGGAATCGGGACAGCTGGAGAGATGAGCCCGGCATTGGATGTGTAGTTGTGGGGCACGGAGGCTGCCATCGCCTATCCCAGGACCAGGGATTTTCCTCTAATGGTTGCCCCCGAGGCAGTGGACGTGCAGTGATGGCGCGGCGAGGGAATGGAAATCACCCCCTCCCACTTATGTCTGCCGCCGCCTCCCCCAACATTGCATCCCCACCTACTGCAGTGCCTCCGATCTCCACCGGGGGCCACTGCTGTTGGGGAAACCCCTGTATCCCACCCCAGGAGAGGAGAGCAGTCCTCCGAATGCTCAGTCCTCCCCTCCTCTGCTGACCCCCGATGGAATGAGTGTTCTGCTGAACCTGGGTCATCGGGGTGGTGGGAGGTGTGGCATCCAGCACCTCAACCCTCAGTGTCACCGAGCAGGCTTATTTTTTTCTTTCTTTATAAAAGTGAAAAACGGACTGACCACCATACTGGTGTTACCATGCAAATGTATGTTTGTTTACATTCCGTGATCAACTTTCACTGTATGTTTCTTGGACTTGGAATACACAGTCAAGCCACTCATGATGCAGTTGGTGGAGAGGAGAGTACTGCATCAAGGGTGGCTGCACTGTTTTTTTTTTTGAGGGGGGTTGTAATTTTCAGGAAGTATACAATGAGAGTTGATCAAGGATTTGAAACAAAACATGGTTGGGTATTTATTACACCATTACCATAAATTTCAGTTCTACTAAGAAAGGAAGCAGATAAAACAACCAGCAGCATCAGTGAATTTAAGAGAAGGCAAGCCATCCTAAAATGTGGGTTTTGAATTGGAAATAATATGATGCAAAAAGGGTTGACAGTGTCCCTTTAAATACTTGGTCACAAGTCTCTAAGTGCAGCAGGACGTACACATGAGCCTACTATTGTAGTGTAAGGAATCCCCATGGAGGCAAGAGTATACCTCTGTACCTGCAAAACAAGAATTAACCATGTCCTGTAATTGTGCCGAAGTTTCATAAGTCTTTCTTTGTGTCCTTTTTTTCAGATATTATAGTATCAGTTTTAAGTTAGTACCAATTTTAAGTTGCTTTTTAGTGTACATGTCATGTAGACTGAGAGAATGCCACAGTAGAGCAAACCCCACCCATTTCACCCGCTTCACTCTCCTCACCCAGCACGTAGAGGTCCCTTTTATGTAGTAACTTAATCCCAGACATTAGAATGAATATTAAAAAGCGTCTAATGCAGGGTGCCAATCCTCATTCTAGCAGTCTCAGTCCAAATGCCCGTAAACTGTCCTAGATGTGATAATGCAAAACACTACTGGGAGAGTTTGCCAGCATTTGGGCCCTGCTATGAGATTTCCAGACTCAGCACACTGCATTGGAACAATTCTGATATTAATTGTAATAACTGGGAATAAGTAACTAGGTAAAAGCCAGTGGTGGAAGTGGGGGACAGAAGAACTCCGCTGTTGAAGTGAAAAACAGTTACTGTATTGTGAATAACTAATACTGTTTTTAAAGCAAGTCAGCTATTACCTTTTATATCTGAGATACATTTCTTTTCTGTTTGGGTAATTAGAAGATTGTTTGCTGCTATTAGTAGGTGTGATGTGTGGGACAGCACTCTGCCTGGCAGCTGACATATCTGTCTCTATCTCCCCCAATCCCACTACATCATCAGCACTGTGACATCACTGCTGTTAGAAACAGCCACTTGGTGGCTGCTAGGTCAGTCACCTGTGAAGTCACCGTCAGTGAAATCACAGGGATAGAGATAGCTATGCCAGCTGTCAGACTGAGAGCTGTTCCATACATCCAGCACAATATTATCATATAGAAAACGTTCTTATGAGCAGAAGGAAAAAAAAAATTCAGAAATAAAAAGTTACAACTGACTACTTCTTTAAATTTGTATTTTCCTATCTGTCTGTTTTGGCTTCATTAGCTCTTTAAAAGTCTGACCCAGTTTCAGGAGTAAAATGGAGGCCTGCTTCTGTATATCCCCCTAAAGGCATAAACCAGACTAAACAGAGTTCAGATGCAACATACACTAAGGAAACGTGTCCCCAAGGAGAACCACTGTGCTCGCAGTGTAGATCTTGGGGGGCCAGCACACATTGAGTATGACTTTCTTTACTTACCAAGTGTGAACCGTGGGATTATAAGAGGACTGCTGGGTGAAGAAGACAACTAGAAAGGAGGATATCAATAGAGGTGATAAATAAGATGCAGTATGTGAGAGTCATGAATTATAAAAAAAACAAGAAAAAGGATTGGAGTGGAGAAAGGTGTTTAGGAGGTTAAAACTGATTGGTTAAGTATCCCTTTTGTATTTAGATTGAATTCTACAGAATATGGGGAGTTGCGTGAAAAGCTCCATGCGCCTATCCGAAATGCTGCTAACGTTGTGATCCACCAGACACTTAGCGACCTGTTTCTGGAGACATTCAAATCACAAGTTGAAATGAATCAGCCCCATTTGTTGCCCAGCAGTCAGGTAAGAAGTACAGAAGATCCAGGACCGTCATGCCCATTGAGTCTGGGGGAGAAATATGCCCCCCATTCCCACCAAAGTAGTGTCATTTAGTTTTCCTCTTAGATTAATTTTGAATTATGTGCCCCCCCCCCGAAGTTCGCATGGCATTATAGCCCTGAGAACATTGAAGGCCTCTGTAGCTTTCTGTGACTGTGAAATGTACACTAGGATGAAGTTATGTAAGCATTGCTCTCAGTTTTAACAGCCTCACAGTCCAGTTCCTACTTTAAGGAGCAGTAATGTGTAATACAGGTAAGTAATAACACACAACAGGGTGTGCTTTTATGAAATGGGTAGGAGAAGCCCTGCATCCGAATTGGCTAAAACTTGCTTGTACCCATTGTATTGGGAGACCAAAAACAATGGGTATGAACATGTTCTGGTACCAGCTTACGTCAGTACTAACAAGCATTTGTCAATGCCGAATGTTGTCTGCTTGTATGTGTTGTTTAGGTATTTGGAAGTGATAGTTCCATGCCTTCCTCCCAAGTCATCCACTGTGTCTTTCCGCTCAGTATTCACAGAAGAGTGGAAGGGGCAAGGGCCACAGCAGTACAGCAGTTGCCGAGGTGGTGAAGAAGTAGACAATAGTCCATTCAAAGTTTAAAGAGTCCTGCAGGAGCTCACTAAATTGAAGGTGGACAAAGCGATCGAACCAGATGGCATACGCCCAAGGATATTAAGAGAACTGCGAAGGGAGATAGCAGTACCTCTGGCAGCCATGTTCCCTGAGTCATTCAACATGAGTGAATTGGAGGAGGGCACATGTGGTCTCTCTACACAAATGCAGCAGCAGGGAGGAGGCGGGGAACAATAGGCCATTCAGCCTCACCTCAGTAGTGAGGAAGATCATGGAGGCATTGCTTAAAGAAAGGATAGTGGGGCATCTAGAAGCCATCGGAGCCCAGGACCATAGACAACATGGATTCACAGTGGGGACATCATGTCAGACAAATCTGGTTGATTTGATTGACTGAGTGACAAAGGAAGTGAGTCAGGGTGGGGCAGTGGACAACGCTTACCTTGATTTCAGCAAAGCCTTTGACACCATCCCACATAGGAGGCTGATAAACTAGCTGGTAGGCTGGGCATGGGGGAAAGGGTGGTAAACTGGGTTAGAAACTGGCTAACAGACAGGAGGCAGAGAGTGGTGGTAAATGGGGTGCAGTCTAGGGAGAGGGGGTGACCAGTGGGGAGCTGCAGGGTCTTTATTAGTAACATTGCAGAATGGCTGAAGGGAATGTTTTCAACAAATTTTGAACATAGCCATTTTAAGACCTCTGCTCATGAACAGTGTCACTGTGATGTTCTTAATGTGTCCCATACATTGATTTCGCACACCGACTGCGCCATTGTGCGCTACATGGGCGGAAACACGTTTTGGGTGAGATGTGAAAAATGACAGCTGTACTGCTCAAAAGGAGGTGTGGTAAAATGGTAATGTTGAAAATCTGGAGTGAAAATATTGAAAATTCACGAACTTACAAGCATGCGTAGGAACTGTGCAATGCACGCTCATAAAACAGTCATTTTTAGGAATTTTTTCACCAAATTTTCAATATAGACTTTTTGAGAGCCGACCTTATGAACACTGGCAGCGTTGTTTCGTTAGTTGGTCCCAAAAGGTGATTTCACGCAGTGACCATGAAATCGCCCTGCGGGCCCGATTAACGCCATGACAGTACAAGAATTCATGAGGAGGGGGCCTAAAAACCCCATGTTGAAAATTTGGGCCCAAAATTCCCAAACATGCCTGAGATATGCAACAAAGTTGAAAAAACCCTATTTATTCCATTATAAAAGCTTACGCATTTCCTCAGTTCGCGTTCGGCTTTGAAAAGATAGACGTGTTCGGTCCACCAAGATCGTCACGCCGAGCTCGGAGGTAAAGTAGTGGGTGGGGAGGCAGGGTGCGCAGTGGGTGGGTGTGGGTTGTGGGGGGTAGGGAGACTACGAGGACCTTTTTGTTTACAGGGTGCTTTTTATTAAAAGGCACGCGGGACGCTTGCCACGCTGGGGTGGGCTCCCAGCATGGCAGCTGGAAAGGCTGTTTGGGGGCTGGAGCTGATGGGGATTGGGCACCCCGTCGGCCATAACAGCTTTGCCACGCTGGGGTGGGCTCCCAGCGTGGCACCTGGAAAGCTTTGGGGGGGTGTGCAGCCGTGGAGCCGGCGGGGGATTGGGCACCCCGTTGGCTATAACAGTTCTTGCCACGCTGGGGTAGGCTCCCAGTGTGGCACCTGGACAGCTTTTGTGGGGGCGTGAAGCCGGCGAGTTGGGCACCCCGTCGGCCATACAGTGTGTGTGTGTGGGGTGGGGGAGGGAGGGAGCGCATCAGCATGCATGTGCGTGCATGCATATGTGTGTGTGTGTGTGTTAGGGGGGGAGAGCTCTGCTCACTGAAGCAGAGCTCTTCCTTTCAACTGTACGACCACTGCATTTTCAGCTGCTGTCATAGACAGCTGCAGCAGTGATTGGGGAACTGGGGCCGTGCCTGCAGACACACTGACTGAATTGGAAGATGGGTGCCACACCTCCAAAAACTCGGAATGTGGCACTGTTTCTTGCACATGCGTGCAAGCAACATAAAAATTATCGAAGTGCACTCTCAGAACCTTCTAAAAAGCTCATGCTCATCAGCTAGTCTCACAGTGCCCTCTACTGGCAGCTTGCTAATATTGCCACATTTAACCTGCTGTGGAGGAATTATTTTGCCATTTTGACATAATTTTTCTTTCTTTTTTCACATTTTTGATGACATTAAAGGGGCACTGTCAGCTTTACCCTTCGTTTTTTGCTTATTTTTTATCACTGGGTTGCTATGCATATAACTGCTGAATGGTCACTGTAGAAAGTATCCAAGTAAACCACACATGATTCCACTTACCAATTTTGGTGAAATCTGTATTATTTGTAACCCTGCTGTCCAGACTGAAAGTCTTCGTACACCGGAAGCGAGTTCATGGCGAGAACGCGTGTCTACCTATAGCATGGTCCCATCATGCATAATTTCACATGCCCACTGTAGTAGACGTAAATTCTGTTAGCGCCAGTTATTCTGTATATCTCTTGGTATGTGAAACACAAACCCGGGATCTTTTACCTGAGCACTACTATGCATGCGCAGGATTTGGGCACCAGTTTTTCAAACTATTTTGCTCAAAAACGAGCCCTCTGTTTTGGGTTTCACATACCAAGAGATATAGAATAACTAGTGTAATTATATATTACAGGGCATGAAATATGTATGAGGGACAAATATATAGATGAACGCCTCAGCTCCGCCGCAACCTGCACGCTCGTGTCGAGCTTTCAGTCGGACAACAGACCTAAACAATATAATTTCACAAATTAAGCGAAATCATATGTGCTACGGATACTTTCTACAGTGACCATCGCATTATATGCATAACAACCTGAATGAAAATAAGAAAAAAGGTAAACGACAGTGCCCCTTTAAACAGTTTCTTTTGATGTGTTTTCAGAATACCTGTAGGCTATTTTATAAGTGCGATAAGACACTCCATGGTGTTGGTTGTGGTGTCACAACTGCAATTACAGAGGCCGAAGGCACAAGGTTGCAGGCCTCATGCCTTACTGTTCTCCTGGGCATGCGGTTGTCGGGTTGTGATGTTACAGCCAACACCTTACCATGTTTTATTGCTTACTTGTTGCATGATCACATGACATTTTTCAGCTAATCACGTTTGTGAATGTTACATTGCCATTTTGTAATACAAGACATTTCTGGTATATTATTGTGTAATGATGTAAGAAAAGGAAAAACAGGCTATACCAGTAAATAGGTTGCAGAGCAGAACAGGAGTTATTTCTAACTACCATCTTAGACTGATTTCACTATCAACACTTGGGCAGACTTACACTGAGCATGCTCAGTCACTGGAAATGTTTTCAAGTTTGACGCCTCCCACCACCCTATGGTGCCATTCTCCAGCTTAGACCCATTTGCCATCAGATATTTTCTTCCACTGGAAGGAACAGGTCTCCTCCCTCACAGCTCTTGATCATGTTAGAGGTCTCTAGTGTTTTCAAGTCTCAATTAAATTAGAATTCCTTCTTATTTACAGCTCTATCTAAACAAGTAATGACTAATCTTACGTCACTGTTTCATAGCATCTGAAGATTTGTCCATAAATTACTTTACAATAGTCATCATTGTACATTGTCCCAAATTTCAGGTTGGCTTCCACCTAAATAGCATTCAATTTATTCCCTGTGTTGTACAACTGATAAAGTTTTGAGACAAAAAGAAATTGCGCCACTTTACTCATTACTGCACTCAAGGGAGATTCTTAGAGATCTTAAGGTCAAACACGTCCCCTGAGTTAGTTATATGAAAGACTAAAAGAAAATTGGGGGACCAAGCCTTTTCTATCCAAGCTCCTAAATACTTGAATGATCTCCCTATTGAATTTGCATCAGGAATAAATCATGATCTTTTCAAAAAGAAGTTAAAACAACATCTTTTCAGTCAAGTGTAATGTTATTGTTTCTCTTAATTCCAATGTAACTGTTTTAATTGTCTGTGTATAATGTTTAATGTCTGCTATTGGTATGTGTGAAAGTAATCTTTATAACATCTTTTATACTTTTTACTGTTCTTGGAAATGGTCTCGGTTGCTTATGAAAAAGGGCCTTGGCTCATATGTTTACCTGGTGAACAAAAGATAAATAAAATAAGTACATGTTCACAATTTCTTTGGCTAGAAGTGCAGTTTCCAATTTACATCTGTCCTCTGTGCCTGTGGTTCCTGCTCTTTCAAAGATGGAACACAAGATGACAGGGTTCAAGAGATGCCTTTCATACAGGCAGATGTCTGTCACTGATGGACACAGCACTTGCATTTATTGCATGGTCCTGCAACACAAAATAGACATTGCTCATGATACTAGGCCATGCACCTTTTTTCTCTTGATGAGCGTAGGGTGTGCTTCCTCCCAGGTAGGACCAAGAATGATAAGGCCTCCACAGCCTGGGGTCAGCTACACCATTACAGGCCATGAAGGAGGCCAAGGCAGCCAGAGATGTCCCAGTGTTGGAGCTTCTTCCAGTCTAAACATGCACCTTGGGGCTGGTGTTTCTTCAGGACCACATGGATTTTCAGGAAGTTTTCCTGTATCTCTATTCTTCTGACATTGAGAGTCTCCCTTATTATCAGAAGCACAAGAAGTAGAGCTGCCATCAGGAGTAGGAGAGGGCGCGTTCCTGTTCTCCCAGGCCGGCAAGTTCCCGAGACCTACAACTCTTGCTGAAATTAACCCCTCAGAAGTTGCCGATCAAGCCATTGAAGGTCAACAAGTCCATTGACGTCCCTGTCCATGAGTTGGAGAGCTCAAGAATTTGACCCTCACCCAGCCATCAATGCTGTTGGAGGCTCCTCCAATGGTGGGGTGGGGTTTGATCATGCCCCCCAAGTCGACCCCCCTCCAGTTCAGCCCCTGGTTATACTGGGATCTAAGCAGGTGGTATACACATTGTCGCCAGTGGCCCCAGTCGTGCTTGTGGTTGAAATGGATCTTAAGCTCGAGGATGACACAGTCACTGATGTTCTTTGAGCTCCTCATCATCATCTGGCTATCACCATCAATGTTGAGCCCATTGCAACTAGGAGAATGCAGTCTGGCAACAGTGGACTTTGGGTGCATTTGCCCGTGGTCGTGGTTGACTGATGCTTCCGACTGACCTGGCCTAGCCATCAGTACCTCTCCTGCCACCTGTGGTGCAGCATTCTACAGTCTTCTTCCCCCCCTCCCGACACTACCAACAGCACTGCCGCAACCTCTTCAGCTGGAGCTGCCTCGCCCGCAACCCCGGGCACGCCATTGAGGGACTCGAGGCCTGGTTCTGGGCTTCCTCACCTTCTGTCGGTCACCTCAAAGAGGGTTGTTCACATTCCCAGTTGAACACCTGCACTGCTCTTTCCCAATTCAGACTTAGAAGCGTCGTCCATGCCATCACTCCTGTATTGACAGGATGTTGATTCCTTGGATAATCTCTCTATTCTGAAGGATTCGGCCTCCTTTTTTTGTCCTTACTGATACACCATATGTACTTGCCCCTGGACATTACCCTAGAGGAGTCCAGAAGTGGGAAACATACCCCCTTAATGGACATCCTGGACTGGGATTTCTTTCCATGGGTTGCATTACCAGTCGCCTAGGCCGTACTGGGTCTGGTGCTCAGTGTTTGGCAGCATCTTCCTTCATGTCAGGCTCCTCCATGCCATACGGACTGCACGTACATGGTTCATGTGGTTGGATTGTCTGGGTTCTCTGAACCCCCACCCTTGGAAGGGCTTGTGGCAGACACGGTCTTCTACAAGGCAGTGGTACAGGGCAATGTGGGCATGCTGCCAGACAAGGAGCAGGACTTTCTTGGATGCAAGGGGGAAGGGATAAGGGAGGGGCTGACCAGAAGCCTCTCCTCCAGATGAGGGAGTAGCCTTCAAACCCAAGGGGGGAGGAAAACAGACTGGGGTGGAGGTTTCAGGAGGAGCAGAGGAGGATGGAAGTATAAGGAACCTGGGTGGGGTCCGGCAAAGGGATCAGGGATAAGGGGTGGGGTTGGTGTTAGCAAATGCCAGGTGCTTGAGAAAACAAGTTGCCAGAGTTCCAGGCCCACGCTGTCCGGGGATGTGGCGGTCACTGAGACGTGGGCCAACAAAACACAAGCACTGATGGGACCCAAACGCATGGGGGTACACTATGCTTAGGAAGGATAGAAAGGAGGCAGAAAGGGTGGAGTGGCTATGTTCATTAGAGATGACATAGAAATTGCTAGGGTAGAAGAGGCAGAGGGAAATGTGGAGGCCTTATGGGTCACCTTATGATCCCCAGCAGGAGATAAGGTCAAGCTGGGTGTAGTATATAGGCCCCCCGGGATGAGTGATGTTCTAGAGGATGGTTTGCTGGACAACATCATTGCCCAGTGTGGACCAAAAGGGGAAGGAGTGGTGTTGATGGGGTACCTTAATATGCCAGGTACAAACTGGCTAACCATGTCCTCTAAGGTGGCCAAGGAGCAGAGGCTGCTGGACGGCTTCCAGGATGTGTTCTTAACACTTCATGTGATGGAGCCCACAAGGGAGGGGCATGTCCTGACGCGGGTTCTGGCAGATGGGGATCTGGTAAGGGACCTGGTTGTAGAGGACCCCCTGACTGGGAGCGACCACAATACTGTCTGGTTTCAAATAAGCATGGGGAGGGGAGATCTAGGACACTGGCAGTGGACTTCAGGGGCAGACTTTGGGCATGGGAAATATTCTCAAGGATCACTTGAAGGGATTACATTAATGACAAGTGTGGAAAGGAGATGGGAGGTCATAAACGGGACTTCATGAGGCAGTCAGGATCTGCGCTAGTTGAAACATAAGGGGCAAGGTCACATAAACCATGCTGGTGGTCCAGTGAGGTACAGGTAGCGGTCAGAGAAAAGAAGGTGGCCTACAAAAATATAAAACAAGAGGGATAGGATAAGGAAATGTACCATCTTGCATCTAGAAAAGTCACCCGGATGGTGAGGGGAGCAAAGTCCAGTAAAGAGCAGCGGCTGGCACAGGGGATACATGGAGGGGGAAAGGGGTTCTTCCGGTACATTGGGGAGCAGAGAAAAACTAAGGGCCATCTCAGCAGTTTGAGATCAGAAGGAGGGTGAGTGGAAGAGGCGAGGGACCAGGCAGAGGTATTTAACGAGTACTTTGCCTGTGTTCACTAGGGAGGGGGATGGGATATCTACAAAGCAAGGCACGATGGGGTTAGAAGCGGCAGTGAGTGGGATCAGGGGAGCAACAGAAATGGAGCAAGAGGGAGGGAGAGGTACCCCAGGGGTGTCACATCTGGATAAGGATAAAAAGGCCAGTAAGGTGGAGGGGACGGATGATGCTATCTCCGCCAAAAGGGTGTGGTTAGCCCTCAAGGCCCTAAAGAAAGACAGATCTCCTGGGCCGAATGGCATTTATCCGAGAGTACTATGGGAATCGGCGGACATACTGGCTGCACCCCTGGCGGAGCTCTTCAACAGGTCACTTGAGACAGGGAGGGTACCTAGGGATTGGCGAGAGGCACATGTGGTGCCAATCCATAAAGGGGGGTCGAGGGAAGTACCAGGTAACTATAGGCCCATCAGTTTGACCTCGATGGTGGGAAAATTAATGGCGAGTATACTAAAGGAACGATTGGGGGTGTATTTGGAGGAGGTGGGAGGTCTGGATAGTCGGCAACATGGGTTTGTGACAGGTAGATCATGTCAAACCAATCTAGTGGAGTTTTATGAATGGGTAACATCAGAACTGGACAGGGGAAAGCCTGTGGATGTATTATTCTTGGACTTCAGCAAGGCGTTTGAGTCTGTCCCCGACAATGGTCTGGTGGAGAAACTGATGGGTTTAGGAGTAGGCCCTTTGATGGTCAGATGGATTGAAAACTTGCTAATGGGACGCACTCAGAGAGTAGTGGTCTGTGGGGAGCTCTCGAACCCTGGGAGAGGTTGGTAGTGGGCACCGAGGGTTTCGATCCTGGGTCCGATCCTGTTTAATGCATACATATCGGACATCAGGGAGGGTATAGGGTGTGAAATGAGTCTCTTCGCTGATGACTCCAAGATGGGAGCAGTAGTTGAGGGAGAAGAGGGGAGGTTGGCCCTGCAAGGGGACCTGGACACCCTGGAAAGCTGGGCTCACACATGGAAATTAAATTTCAGTATCACCAAGTGCAAGGTGTTGCATCTTGGGTGGGGAAACCCTAAACACAGGTACACCCTGGGAGGGGAGGCGCTGGAGGCCTCAATAGGGGAAAAAGACCTAGGGGTCATGGTGGATGCATGTATGAATAACTCTGAGCAGTGCAGGAGAGCGGCTAGCAAGGCAAACAGGATGTTGGGATGCATCAAGGGGATCACCTCTAGGAGCAAGGAAGTGATTCTCCGCTGTACAATGGACTGGTTAGACCACACCTTGAGTACTGTGTACAGTACTGGAGACCACACTGAAGAGGGACATACAGCTCCTGGAGAGGGTACAGAGGAGGGCAACTAAGATGATACGAGGGCTAGGGGATTTGACGTATGAGGACAGACTTGAGGAGCTCTGCCTGTTTTCATTGGAGGAGAGGAGAGACAGGGGGACATGATTGAGGTCTTCAAGTACCTCAAGGGAATAAATAGGGTAAACATGGAGGGATCTTTAGACTAAAGCAGGGAGGTATTACCAGAGGGCATGGTTTGAAGGTGGAAGGGTGAGGGGGGGAAAGAGGAGGAGGTTTTTCACTGAGAGGGTGGTGGACCCTTGGAATGCACTGCCTGGCGAGCTGGTTCAGAGATCCACAGTGGAGGGCTTCAAGAGAGGGTGGGACAGACACAGAAAGTGGATGTATCAGATGATGGCCTGTCCCAGGGGGGTGGGGATGGATGATAGGGGTTTCTGGAACACAAGGGGGGGGGGGAGGGCCTCGGCACCCAACTAGGGATCTGAGGTTCGAGCCGACTCGATAGACCGTAAGGCCTAATCTGCTGGCAAATAGTATGTTAGTATATGCAACTGCCTTCCTGGACATTCCTTAGCCTAGCTGTGTGGCTTTGATGGCCAGTTTCGACAGTGAGCACTTTGATATGCGCTCTGTCCTCATCCCCCTGCTTCCTGAGGATAGCAAGTCCAAGGTGCATGTCTTCCCTTACCTGGGCTTGGCTCTCTCCAAGCACCAGTTGTAGGTGGTACTGGACTCTGGCAATAGTTTGGCCTATGCCTCAGCAACAGCTGTGTCCATCTGCCAGGGGGCCTGGTTGTGGGTCTTACCATTCACCCAAGACACCCAGCATAAGTTGGTAGCTCTGACCATTTTGGGCATACACCTCTTTGGGCCAGTGTTGGAGGACCTTCTCACCCTGTTTGAGAAGTCTGGTGTCACCCTTGACTCTCTGACTTTTGTCACTCGTCCAAACCCAAGCAGCTGGACTCCTTTCAGGGACCTGAACAGCAGTGGCAGCAGAGAAGCATTACTCGCACTATTGTCTGTCCATAGAAACATAGGAACATAGAATCTGATGGCAGATAAGGATCACTAGACCCACCCTGTCTGCTCATTTTTCCCTGCCTGTACTGTCACCCACAGACCCTACATGATCCCTGGCTCCCTGCCTTCCCCTTGCTTCCTGCTAAGATTCACTTGTGCTTATCCCCTGCATGCTTGGAACCCACCAATGTTTTCAACCCCACCACCTCTGCTGGAAGACTGTTCCAGGCATCCACCACTCTTTCAGTGAAAAAGTACTTATTCACATCTTTCTTGCATTTGCCCCCTTCCAGCTTCATAGCATGTTCCCTTGTTCTTGTGCATCTTTTCCTCTGAAAAATATTCCCCTCCTGTACCTTATTTACCACTGTGAGGTATTTATTGGTCTCTATCATATCCCCCTCACTCTTTTTTTCTCTCTTCCAGGGTGCATGTATTAAGGTCCTTCAAGTCTCTCCTTGTAGGCCTTCTGATGCAGACCCTGCACCATGTTAGTTGCCTTTCTCTGGACTGCCTCCACTCTGTCTGTGTCCTTGCTGACATGCGGTCTCCAGAACTAGACACAATACTCCAGGTGGGGTCTCACTAGCGCTCTATACAGTGGCAACACCACCTCCTTCCTTCCTTCTGTTGGGGATACCCCTCCCTATGCACCCCAGCATGCCAGTGGCTGTACCCACTGCCTTATTACACTTCCTCATCACCTTGAGATCATTAAATATTAATACTCCTACACTCCTTTCCTGTTTAGTTATCGTCAGTACCTCTTCTCCTATATTGTACTCTGCCTCTGGGTTTCTGTGACCTGAATGCATGATTTTACACTTTTTAGCATTGAAACTCAGCTGTCATGCCCGTGACATCTTCTTGAGTTTTCTCAGATCTCTGCACATGCTTTCCACACCCTTTGGAGTGTCTACCCTATTACAGATGTTGGTGTCATCCACAAAGAGGCAGATCTTCCCTTCCAGCTTATCTGCAGTGTCACTTATAAAGACATTAAAGAAGACTGGTCCCGCTACTGAGCCCTGTGGCACCCCACTGGTCACCCAACTTTCCTCGGAGTGAACTCCGTTTACCACCACCCTCTGTTGCCTATCCCTTAACCAGTGTGTTACCCGGTTTACCGCCTTTGGACCCACACCTAAGCTGCTCAGCTTCCTTAGGAGCCTCCTGTGTGGAATGGTGTCAAAAGTCTTACTGAAATCTAAGTGGGCCACGTTAACCAACCCACCCTGACCTGTCTCCCTGGTCACCCAGTCAAAGAGTCTTTTCAGAGTTGTCCAGCATGACCTCTCTCCCTCTTATGAATCCATGTTCCCTCAAGTCTTGTAGCCTGCTAGATTCAAGGCACTTCACAATCCTTTCTTTAGAAATGGCTCCATCAACTTCCCCACCACCAATGATGACTTACATAGAAACATAGAATTTGACGTCCGATAAGGACCGCTTGGCCCACCCAGTCTGCCCATTTCCCTACCTGATGGATAAGCTGCAGATTCTAGTTAATCAACAGCTTTCTTCCTCCTGCCCCCCACTAGAATTGCCATATGCCTGTCCCATACATTCTTGAATTCTCCCACTGTTCCTGACTCCGCAACCTCCTCAGGAAGGCTGTTCCATGCATCCACAACTCTCTCTGTGAAAAAATACTTTCTAACATTACCTCTGAGCCGTCCCCCTCTATCTTCAAATTGTGCCCCTTGTTCTTGCAATTCTCTTCTCTGAAAGATACTATCCTCTTGTACCTTGTTAATTCCCTTGAGATACTTGAAAGTTTCTATCATGTCCCCCTCTCCTCTCTCCTCAAGGATATACATATTAAGCTGCTTTAGTCTCTCCTCAGATGTCTTCTGGTGCAGACCTTGCACCATTTGCTGTCTCCTCCTCTGAACAGCCTCCACTCTGTCTATGTCTTCTACGGAGATGGGGTCTCCAGAATTGCACGCAGTACTCCAGATGGGGTCTCACTAACTGTCTGTAGAGGGATAACAACTTCCTGTTTTCTACTGTTGATGCCACTCCCTGTGCATCCGAGTATCCCCCCCAGCCCTCCTTACTGCCTTCTCACATTGCTTGCCCACCTTTAGGTCATCTGATATAATTACTCCTAGATCTCTTTCGATTTTTGTTGTTGTTATTAACTCACCCCCCATTGTGTACTCTTCCCCTGGGTTTTTGTTTCCCAGATGTATTACCTTGCACTTCTTTGCATTGAACCTGAGCTGCCACGTATTTGACCATTCCTCCAACCTTGCCAAGTCCCTTTTCATTCTTTCCACCCCACCTTGTTTATCAACCCTGTTGCAGATCTTTGTGTCATTTGCAAAGAAGCACACCTTTCCTTCCAGGTGCTCTCCAATGTCACTTATGAAGATATTAAAGAGGACCAGTCCCAGTACCGAACCCTGTGGTACCCCACTAGTTACCCTCCTTTCTTCACTGTGGACTCCATTTACTATTACCCTTTGCGTCCTGTTGTCCAGCCAGTTTTTTATCCAGGCTACCACCTTGGGACCCACTCCAAGGCTGGCTAACTTGTATATTACTCTTTTGTGTGAGACTGTGCTCGAATGCCTTGCTAAAATCTAGGTAGGCCATATCCACAGCCCTCCTGGTCTACTACTTTGGTCACCCAGTCAAAGAAATCTATTAGGTTGCGTCTGACATGACCTTCCTGCTGTGAAACCATGCTGACTTGGGTCCTGCTGCCCCACTGGCCTCTAGGTACTCAACAGTTCTTTCCTCCAGAAGTGATTCCATCATTTTCCCTACCACTGAAGTCAAACTAACTGGTCTGTAGTTTCCTGCCTCTGCCCTGCTCCCACTTTTGTGAAGTGGAATCACATTTGCCCTCCTCCAGTCCTCGGGTACCGCTCCATCCTCCCATGATTTGTTAAAGAGAGTAGTCAGTAGTGTTACTAGTTCTACCCTTAGTTCTTTTAGTATTCTTGGGTGAATCCCATCAGGCCCCATTGCTTTGTCCACCCTCAGTTTCAAGAGTTCTTTCAAAACCCTTTCTTCTGTGAATGGACTGGTATCAACCCCCCTATTCAGAGTTTCTCCCTTGTTTGGTTTAGGCACCTCCCCTCCTCATCTGTTGTGAATACTGAGCAGAATATTCGTTCGGTATCCCTGCTTTTCACTGTCACCCTCTGCCCACATTCCCTCCCCCTTATTAAGTCTCTGTATCCCTCCTTTGGTCTTTCTTTGCTCCCTAATGTACCTATAAAAGGTTTTATCCCCCTTCTTAACAGAGTTGGCTATCTTTTCCTCAGTTTGTGCCTTTGCTATTCAAACTGCCTTCCCTGCCTCCTTCTGCTTTAACTGATAAATTTATCTGTCCTGCTCCTTCTGTGTTTCCTTATATTTTCTGAATGCTATCATTTTCTTCTTAACTGTCCCTGCCACCTCTTTTGAGAACCATAGTATTTTTTTCCTTCGTTTTGTTTTATTGATTTGCTTCACACAAAGGCTTGTTGCCTCTGCGATGGCTGTTTTGATTATTCCCCATTGTTCCTCCACCCCCTCCTTCTTGCCCATTTGCTAGTGCTTTTCCAAGGCACTCTCTCATTTTCCCAAAGTCAGCCTTCCTAAAGTCCAATACTCTTGTTTTTGTATGGCTTGACTCTATGGCTGTGTTTATTGTGAACCACACTGTTTGGTGGTCACCTGTTCCCAGATGGCTACCCACTTCTGAATCTGAGATCCTTTCTCCTTCCCCATTTGAGAGTACCAGGTCTAAGATTGCTCCATCCCGAGTGGGTTCCAACACTAGCTGTCTGAGGCATGCCCCCTGTAGGGCATCAAGAATGACCCTGCTCTTGGATGTGCCTGCAGCAGAGGTACTCCAGTTAACATCTGGCATATTCAGGTCCCCCATCAACAATATCTCCCCTTTTTCTGCCATTTTAAGGATGCCTTCTATCATTTCCTTGTCCATTTCCTCCCCCTGAGATGGGGGTCTGTACACAACCCCAATGCGGGTTGTGGTGCCATTTCCTGTCTCCAGGGTGACCCCTAGTGACTCATCAACTTCCAGTTTACTCTTTAGTTCTGTTGCTTTAATCTCTTCCCTTATATAGAGAGCTACTCCTCCTCCTCTTTTACCCACCCTGTCCCTCCTGTAGACTGTGTATCCTGATATGTTGACTTCCCACTCATGGTTCTCTGTGTACCATGTTTCAGTGACAGCCACAATATCCAGGCATCCCTCTTCCATCAAGGCCACTAGTTCAGGGAGCTTGTTGCACAGACTGCGGGCATTGGTACTCATCACCTTCCATTTATTTTTTATGGCCTTACCCCTTTTAGCCCCATCCCTGTCCTTAACACCTTTTTCCGCATTTATCCCTGTCCTGCTCCCTACTGACTTCTCTGCCTTGGTGTTTACCTCTCTAACTACTGCGCTTTGTGGGGGGAGGCTGGGATTTCCCTGCTCTTTTTCAGTGCCTCCCCCCTTGGCTAGTTTAAATGCTTGCCAATGAAGCATTTAAACCTGTCACCTAGGATCCTGGATCCCCCTGGACAGATGCAGACCATCTCGCCAGTATAAGCCTGCATCCCTCCAGGTTGCTCCCCAGTCCCCAATGAAGCCAAACTCTGAGCTCCACACCAGTTTTCAACCATATCTGCTGGAACCATGGTGTGGAATATCCTAGCATCATCCTTGCTATAGACAGGCAGCACCTCCAGAAGGTTACTGTACATGCTACTTGTCTAAGGCCCCTCCCCAACTCCACAAACTCGTCTTGCACCGCTCTGATCCCATTTATAGCCAGGTCATTTGTCCCTAGGTGGACAATGACATCCAGCTCCCTCCTTTGTGCAGTTGCTCCCGTGATCCTGAGGATTCGCTTCCTGTCCCTCCAAGCCGTGGCGCCAGGCAGGCACCTTACCTCCCTGTCCCCCTTCCTCCCCCACGTCAACCCCCTAATGATTGAGTCCCCCACCAGGAGTTGTTTCCTTCCCCTGTGGGGTCTCGTGCCAACCTCCTGTGGGTCTCCTTTGTGGAGGTTCCCAGCATCCTCCTTGGTCTCTACTGCAGGTGCCTCCATAGAGGAACCACTCTTTGCCAGAACAGCATATGAATTGTGGAGCTACAACTGGAGGGATGCACCTCTGTTCCACCACCCTCTCCCTCCCTGAGCCCACCTTGGTCCAACCGCTCCTCTTTCTTGGCAACCTCTGAGGTAACGGTGGTGGCCCTGGTGGTCTCTGGGTGGGGGAAGAGGTTTCATGAATCCTAGCCAGGTCAGCCTGGAGACGGGCAACCTCCTCCCTCAGACCAGAGACGTGCCTGCAAACAGGGCAGCATCGCAGCCTCCAGAATATCTCCCAGAACACTGCTGCTCCACAGCCATTGCACTGTACCACTCCCATCTCGACTTATTTTGTGTCCCCTCTCCTGTTGCTTTGTATGCTTATTGTCTCTTCCCTCTATGTATTTTTACACTTACTTTCCTACTGCCTATGTGACCTTACAACTCTCATCCTTCCTGTTCTGGGACAGGAACTTCCTGTAGTCTTCAGTAGTCTCCTTCCTCCGTGCTTGGATTCAGACCTCCAGCAGCCAGTGGGGGGATAAAGAGTTATTCTTTTTTTTTTTTTTTTTTAGGTTCCTTCAAGGTTGCTGAAACTAATGTGTCTCAGTGATCCTTCCCTTCCTACTGCCAAACAGGAAGTTCCTGTTGTCAGTCAAATTCAGTGGCTATAAAACTAGAACTGGCTTTGGGTGGGAAGGAGGGCAATTAGTAAAAAATCTGTAGTTCTGGACTTCTGTTTCTTGCTCTGCAACAAGTTCTCTTCTGCCAGAAACAGCCGGAAGCTGTAATTGGAGACAGGTGCTTTTGTACACCCAAGCTGCTAAGCCACACCCCCAGTTAGATTCACTCTCTGCTCTCAGTAAATTAAGCCGATACTGCCCCCTTCCTCAGAAAAAACATCTTTTTTTTTTTTTTTTTAACTTAAATGAGACCCCCTTCTTCTAATAAAGTATCTATTTGCTTAATCCAAACAGGTACTACTCCTGCTGGGACAGAAATGATTAATTAGTAAAAAATGTGTAGCTCTGGACTTCTGTTTCTTGCTCTGCAACCAGTTCTCTTCTGCCAGAAACAGCCGGAAGCTGTAATTGGAGACGGGTGCTTTTGTACACTTAAGCTGCTAAGCCACACCCCCAATTATTCACTCTCTGCTCTCAGTAAATTAAGCTGATACTGCCCCCTTCCTCAGAAAAACACTTTTTTTTTTTACTTAAATGAGACCCCCTTCTTCTAATAAAGTATCTGTTTGCTTAATCCAAACAGGTACTACTCCTGCTGAGACAGAAGTGATTAATTAGTAAAATATCTGTAGTTCTGGACTTCTGTTTCTTGCTTTGCAACCACTTATCTTCTGCCAGAAACAGCTGCAACTTACAGTTGCCTACCTCTTCCATGCTACCGCTTTTGTGAAGTGGGACTACATCTGCTGTCCTCTACTCCTGTGGAACCACTCCCATTTCCAGTGAGCTGTTAAAGAGGACTATCAGAGGTGCAGCCAGTACCTCATTGAGCTCCCCTAGTACCCTTGGGTGTATCCTGTCTGGCCCCATAGCTTTGTCCACTTTCAGATTTGCAAGTCCCTTCAGGACTCCCTCCTCTTTAAAGGAACTTGGGTCTGTCTCCCCCTCTCCAGTGCCTCTATCACTTTAATGTGGCCCATCCCCTTCCCCTTCCTCAGTGAAGATGGAACAAAAGTATTTGTTCAGGATATTTGCTTTTCCCTGATCCTTCTCTGCAGTCCCCAGCTGCTGTTCATAACCTCACAGGCCCTTCACTAGTCATCGTCTTTTTTTTCACTTATGTACCTAAAAAAATGTCTTGTCCTCTTTTGTTAGCCCTTGGCTATTCTTGCCTCCTTTGTATCTTTGTGCTGCTTACCATTTTCCTTACCTCCCTCTGCTTCTCCTGCTACAACTCCCTGTCCTCTTCCCTCTGCATCTCTTTATACCTCCAGAAAGGTATCCTTTTAGCCTTTACGTTTTCAGTCACTTCCTTTGAGAACCATAGAGGTCTCTTTTTTTCCCTCTTGTTTTTGCTCACTTCCTTAGCCCAGAGGTTTGGTGCCTTCAGTATGCCTTCCCTTAGCGTAGCCCAATGATCTTGCTTCAAGAGGATTCCTGCAGTAGGTCATAACATATAGGAATGCACCCCCTGGCATCAGGACCACACTGCAAACTTTTGCTAGCAATGTCTGACGGGGGACCACCCACCCGACGTCATGTGATGGAAGTCAGTGTGACCCTATATAGTGGGCGGTCCCCTCACCCGCCTTCCAGTTCTTTCCTGCCATCGACCTGTGCAAGGACTTCGCGGTGAACATTACTCCAGTCGATCGCCCTCTTGTTTAAGTTTTTCTTTCGAATTCTAGTATTGTTTTTTTGCTTCTTTTATGTCTTCTCTACCTCCGACTTAGAAGGCCAAGAAGAAGTGCGAGAAGTGTGGCACACAGATTCCTCAAGAAGACGACCACCATCGCTGCCTCTTTTGCCTAGGCCCGAACCACGACACCGTGGCCTGTCCTGATTGCCAACCCTTCAGTCAGGCCACACGCAAACTTAGACAGCAAGCCTTGGAGGCCCATCTTCTCAAGTCCAGAATGGCCATCCTGGAAAAAAAGATCCAGAAACTGAGGGATTCCATTTCTTCCCCTTCCTCGAAAGAAAAAGGATAAAGAGAAGCACAGGGAACAGGAGCATTTGGATGACCGGGACTGGGTCTCCTCCAGCAAGGCCTCTACGAGCAAGGCCGTTCCCTCACCACCTGCCCTCATGGTTGTCCAGGCCACGTCCGTGACCTCTCCAGGTGCCTCTACTTCTTTCCAGCCCCTTAAAACGGGCTCCACTCAATTTTCTTCTACCAGTAAGTCACCTGCCAGCTCCTCTGGTGAACGCCTGGTTCTTACCGTTAAGTCGGACTCTGGTTCTTCCAGAGCCTGCCTGGTAGTTGCTAAGATGGATTCCCGCCAGGAGGGAACCTACATGACGCTTGCCGATAAGTCGGTCGAGGGTGCCCCCCTCGTACGACCGGCCCTTTCTCCATCCGATAAGCCAATCGCCAGGGCTTCTGACACCCGCCCAGACGTAGCTTACCCATTGGGGGCTAACACTGCTACAGCTGACACCTGGTCGAGCTTGCTGTCGTCTCCCGGCCAGCCCTCTTCCCAGGCCCCCCGGTCAGGAGCCTTCCTGTCCGCCTCTCCTGGTGGAACCTCCTAACCCAGACATATTATGACTGGGGCAGAGGAGGAAGAGAGTCCCCTGGAAGTGGTCTTCTCACCCACTCCAGTGGTTGTACCCCTCGTCACTCCCTTGGTTACCCTCCCGGGGACGTTGAACCCAGACCCGGCTCTCATGCCGACTCCGGGAACCATCTCTCGTACAACAGGTCCAGCCTTGACTCTGCCATCAAAGTTCCTTCTGTCAGACGTCCCCAGTCCATTGCGTGGGGCTGCGCCGGATATCTCTCATCCACCATCAGGGCCCTTATGTTGGCCCCCGACGCAGGCTAACCTAACGCTGGACCCAGTGCCAGACTTCCTGACGTCAGCTATCCCAACGCCAGATACTTTTCTGGGTCCATCCAGACCCCCTGCGGACCAGGGTCACCTGCCAGGCTATCACCCTTATCTGGGGTTTCAGATGCCGGCCTATCCTTCATCAGGCACGACGATGATTCCTTTTTCTCAGGCCTACTATCCTGGGCATTAGGCTCCAGGCTACCCTTATTATCAAGGGTACTCTCCTCCTCAGTATCCTGGGTTGGGCACACATTTTTATCAGCCTCTGCCCACCCCTGCTCTGCCACCTCCTCCTCCTCAGCCACAACAGGACTTTCAAACCCTGATTCAGTCCTGGTGGCAGGATGCCAGATCACAGCTGGTGTCTGATTTGGAGAGAAGACTGCCGGCCCCGGTGGTTTCACCCACCCCCTGCTCAATTTCACCGGTAAGCTCTATTCGGTCCTCTGTGGTGCACATTTCTGGAGGTGCCACTCAACAGGTCACCTTACCGGAAATAGGAGCCCTCGAAGGGCAGTACTCTTCTTATTCTGAGGAAGACTACTCTGACGCTTCATCTGGGGAGCAGTCCGGAGCCACTGCAGTCAAGGACAAGGAGTCACCAAAATCGCCTAGTGAGGACCCTTTCTTAACCGAGCTACTTCACATTATAAAATGGGCTAAACAAATCAAGCATCCTCATTGGCTGAGAGCCGTTTTCAGCCGTGTCCTTACCATCATGTATCATGCCAACTGGCACTAATTGTGCCAACCAAGCCACAACACATAAAAAAATCCATCCGTGCCACCGCTCTCTTCCTACCAACTGCAGCTCCTCAGTGCTCAAGTATGATCCCGGGTGAACAGAACCACACCAGCTGCAGCGAGACACACAATGCCACAAATGCAGAAACCATGCTACCAGTCAACGTTCACAATATATTTCCCTCCAGAAGCACAAACATATAAAAAATTAATAATCACATCTTCTCTTCATCTCGGAGCTGCACCTCTTCTTCCCACTGCTGAAAACTCTGCACAATACATGCTGCTCGTACTGCCGTCAACTCGCGTTCTCCCCAGTAACTCCTCTCCCTCCTACGAAACCTACAGCAGCCCATAACTCCCCATCTAAACCAGTACATCACTGTACACACAAAAGAAGAAATAAAAAATCTTCCTCGCTCTCACACTTCTGCAACCGCAAAGCATGAGACCACAATGTACAGCAGCCGCTAAGGAACACGCTCGCTGCCAGCGACCTCTTCAAAATCATTATTTTAACAGCACAAAGCTGTAAAAAAAAAACTAAAACAACTGAAAAAAAATATTTTCTATCTCTTGGAGAGCACAATAGCAAACAACCCGCTAGTTACCTCACCCACTATATAACACACTCGCTCACGTTTGCCTTCAGTGAAAGGGGGGGGCAACGAAAGATTTCACCAGAAAAAAATGCTTTTCACAATTTGCTTTATAAATGCGGTTCCTGTACAGTGTACATACATTACAAACACCAATGTTTTGTGCTAAATTTTAATTAAACAGCCCCATACCAAAGCAGTGACAGGAACTACTTTTCATTTTTTGTACTGCAAGATCATATTTTTTTACTTTTTTTATCTATTATTTATATCCATTTTTTAATTAACTTCTTTACCAAAAAAAGCCCATTTTATAAGCGCAGTAACACACTCCGAGATGTGGGTTATGTGCTGATAAAAGCACACCAAGGGGCGTAAGGGACTCGGCGCTAGCTTGCTCTTATCGGCACGTTACCCACACCTTGTCATGTGTTATTGCTTGCTTATCCAACAGGCTAATGGTTGGAATGTGGAGGAATAAAACCCCAAACGAAAATGTCTAGCTGAACATCTAGACTTGGAAGAGGTATCCCCCATTCCTGTTCCTCCTTGGACAGCCCTCCATGAGGACCTCATCATGACCATTTGGCAGCTGCCACATTCCATCCTGGCCATCCCTAAGAAGGCAGACCGGATCTACCACACACCTGAGGGCATTCCCTTCTTGGATTCACATCCAAAGGCAGACTATAGTCATAGCTGCGGTTCATGACCATTCGGTAAAACCGAAACACATGAGTACCTCTCCCCTAGACAAGGAATCCAGGCAGCTTGACCAATTTGGAAGGAAGGTTTTTGCCTCCTCCACTTGTACGCTCTGTTCACTTAACTATGTCGCATACGTGATCACTTTTCAAAAGGCCACTATGGCAGAACTTGAGACCCGCATTCAGTCAATTGAGGACTTGGGACTCAAGGCGGAATTAACCAAGGACTTGCACCTGTCTAAAATTTCTTGTCGACACGCGCTCAGAGCCACATATGACTTGGTGGACGCAGTGGCTCGTTCCTCCTCCACAGCAGTTAGCCTAAGACGGCATGCATGGCTGCGTATCTCCGGACTTTCTGCAGCTGTTCAGGCACTCATCCAGGATGCCTCCTTTTGAGGGTCGGTCCAGTTTGGGGGGGCGGGGATACCACGCTCTTATTACAGGCCTTCAGGACAGTGGCCAGGCCCTGAGATTCATGAAATCGGTGTATAGATTGGGCTTCCAGAAAAAACAGCCCTTTTAGCACCAGCAGAAGAGACAAAACAAACAACCCTTCTCCAGGCATCAGAACAAAAGGAGCACACAGGTGCCAACTGTCTCCTCCCCTCCTGCCTCCAAAACACAGAGGGCAGCTGGTGGATCTCTCCCCTCCCATCCCTCTGCTTCCTGACTCGTGCGATTCTCCCCTTCCTCCACCCCTAAACTGCATGGAGTCAGTGGTAGGAAGGTTCGCCCTTCACCTGCAAGAGTGGAAGGGCACAACGTCAGACACATGGGTCCTGCAACTCATCTCAAGAGGCCACACCATAGAGTTTCTGGAGATCCTTCCAGACTCTTCCCCCAGGTTGTTCCCGGTACTTCCCGAACCAGATGTTTCTGGTCACGGAGGAGATTTTGACCGTACTGCAAAAATCAGCCATAGAGCCGGTCCCCCAGTCTCAGAACGGAAAAGGGTTTTACTCCCATTTCTTCCTGGTACCGAAAAAGACGGGAGACCTCAGGCCCATCCTGGCCCTCAGCCAGCTGAATCTTTTTGTAGAATACAAAAGGTTCTGCATGCTGACTGTGCAGGGTCTTCTGTCCTTACTGCAGCAAGACCATTGGCTTCGTGCACTGGACATGCAGGATGCCTTGTTGCATTTCCCAGTGTTCCCCGTCAACCGCCGGTTCCAGCGTTTTCTTTTCCTGGGGGAAGCATTTCCAATTCAATGCTCTGCCTTTTGGACTTTCTTCGGCACCCAGGGTTTTCACCAAGTGCCTAGTGGTGGTGGCAGCGGCACTTTGCAGTTGGGGCATTGCAGTGTTCCCTTACTTGGATGATTGGCTCTTAGTGGCCCCATCCAGAGACAGCCTGGAGGAATCACTGTCCTTCACTCTGGAACTTTTCTCCAGATTGGGGATCACTGTCAACTTCCCCAAGTAGTCCCTGACTCCCTCCCAGTGACTTCAATTCACTGGGGAAATCTTGGACATGGTCCAGTGCAAAGCCTTCTTGCCCCTGGACAGAGCGGATACTCTGCGGGAGCAAGTCAATCTACTACTCCTCTCCAGGCATATTCCGGCCAGAGCATTCTTATGCCTTCTTGTCCTCGTGGCAGCGACCATTTCTATGGTCCCCTTGGCCAGATTACACATGAGGGTCACCCAATGGACGTTACAAGTCCAGTGGGATCAACACTCGGACTACCTGGATCATCCGGTACTGGTGTCCAGCACACTCAAGAAAGACCTCTTATGGTGGCAGGATCCTCACAATCTGTCTTGGGGGTTACCTTTCAGGGCACCCCCTCCTTCCTGGACCCTCACCACAAATGCCTCCCATCTGGGTTGGGGGGCCTACCTGGGGGACCATTAGACACAAGGGACATGGTCCCAGTAGGAAGCATCTCTGCATATAAACATCCTGGAGATGAGGGCAGTTCTTTACGCCCTTCAGGCCTTTCAGCCCCTCTGGTCTGCGGGAACACTGCTGGTACAGACAGACAGCATGTCGGTGGTCTGGTACATCAGCAAGCAGGGAGGCACCTGATCATAACCCCTGTGCAGGGAGGCGATGCGGATGTGATTCTGGGCAGTCCAGCACAACATTTTTCTCATAGCCGTGCACATCCCAGGTGTCCACAACGTCCTGGCGGACAGCCTCAGTCGAACCTTGACACAAGTGTACAAATGGGAACGGCATCAGGACATGGCAGAGCTACAGTTCCTTCGATGGGGACAACCAGAAGTAGACTTCTTCACCTCTCCATACAACGCAAAACTACCCAGTTTTTGCTCCCTCATTCCAGAGCCTGGTGCTGTCTGGCAAGACGCGTTGTCGCTCTGCTGGACAGGGAAGTACTTGTATGCCTTCTCTCCCTTTCCTATTCTGCAGCGTGTCCTTCTGAAACTTCAGGCAGAGGGGTCTCGGATGCTCCTTATAGCCCCCCTCTGGCTGAGGCAGATCTGGTTCCTCCGCTCCTGCAGCATCTGGCTATGGATCCCCCAGTTCCCCTCCCTCTTCAGCACTATCTGTTGATGCAGGATCAGAGCAGACTAGTGCATCCAGGTCTCAGGACCCCACATCTCCATGTGTGGCTTCTTCAGACGTAATTGTGTCATGCTTTGGAGTCTCCCAGAGGATCGCTCAGGTTCTGGTGGAAGCTCGGAAGCCCTCCATCAGGTCCACCCATGCGATGAAATGGATAAGATTTTCCATATGGGCGGCAGTTAAGGGTTGTGATCCCTTCACATGCTTGGTACCACAGGCCATGGATTACCTGTTGCACCTGTCTAACTCTGGTCTAAAAAGTCCACACAGCAGCACTCCAAAGTCCACACAGCAGCACTCCAAAAAGAAACACAAAAACTGCAAATTTCTAACTAAATTGTTGGTTTATTGCACACCATGGTGAGCGCCCCTAGTGCCTTGGCTACAAGCCTTCAAAGGGGCCGTAAACTATACAAGGTGTGTGACTCACTTAAATATACAAAAAAGCATGACATCACAGTGACAATCCAATAGGAAAGCACCAAGATAATTAATAAAACATATACAAAATAATAATAGAAAAAATTCCTTTCTTTCATCAATTTTAACTATAATAAGAATTCTTATTACATACAGTCATGGCCAAAAATATTGGCGCCCTTGCAGTTTTTTCTAATAGTGCACCATTCCTTCCAGAAAATTGTTGAAATTAAAAAATATTTTGGTATCCACATATGTATTTCTTTGGTTTACAGTGGAATAAAACACAACAAGCAGAAAAATTTACTAAGTCAGCTTATTCCACACAGAAATCCTTAAATGGCCCGGACAAAATTATTGGCATCTTTTAGAAGTAGTTAGAAATAATTAGATTTCAAGCAGGTGATTCTCCTTCACTTTGGAATTGAACTCACCTGTGGTGAGTTGCAGGTGCCTGCAATATAAAAATCACTCATTCAACCAGTTTGAATAGAGAAGAGGACTCATTCTCCTGTTTTGTGTCACTGTGTGTACCGCAATGAGCATGGAGAAAAGAAAGACAGCCAGAGGATTGTCTGAGGAGGTCAGACAGAAGATTGTAGCTAACATGGACAATCTCAAGGCTACAAATTAATCTCCAGAGACCTTGATGTTCCTGTTTCCACCGTACGTAATGTTATCAGGATGTTTAAGGCCCATGGCACTGTAGCCAACGTCCCTGGACGTGGCCGCAAGAGAAAACTTGATCGAAGATTGCAGCGCAGGATTGTTCGAATGGTGGAGAAAGCACCTCAATCAACTGCCAAACAGATTCAAGCTGACCTTCAGACACAAGGTACGACAGTTTCAACTCGCACCATCCGTCGCCAACTCAGTGAAAGGGTGTTATATGGTAGGAGGCCCAGGAGGACCCCACTGCTGAGAGAGAGAGAGACATAAGAAAGCCCGACTGGGGTTTGCCAAAACACACCTGAACAAGCCAAAATCCTTCTGGGAGAAAGTCCTGTGGATAGATGAGACCAAATTAGAGCTTTTTGGTAAAGCACATCACCTCTATGTTTACAGAAAACAAAATGAAGCCTTCAAAGAAAAGAACACCTTCCCTACAGTCAAACATGGAGGAGGTTCAGTGATGTTTTGGGGTTGCTGTGCTGCCTCTGGCACTGGGTGCCTTGAACGTGTGCATGGCATCATGAAATCTGGAGATTACCTGGCCATTTTGGAGCGCAATGTTGAACCCAGTGTCAGAAAGCTGGGTCTCCGTCAAAGGTCATGGGTCTTCCAGCAGGACAATGACCCCAAACACACTTCAAAAAGCACCCAGGAATGGTTCAAGACAAGACGCTGGACTGTTCTGAAGTGGCCAGCAATAAGTCCAGATCTAAATCCCATTGAAAACCTGTGGAGAGATCTGAAACAGCAGTTGGGAGAAGGCACCCTTCAAATCTGGGAGAACTGGAGCAGTTTGCACAAGAAGAGTGGGCCAAACTGCCAGTAGAGAGGTGCAGGATGCTCATCCATGGCTATAGGAAGCGGTTGATTGCAGTTATTTTGACCAAAGGCTGTGCTACCAAATATTAAGTCTAGGGTGTCAATGCCATTTCTTTTCATTTTCTGATTTAAAAGGATATATTAAATTCTGAATCAAAAACAAAGGTTCTGTAATATTAACAGAGAAATAAAGAATTGTGGAGACCAAATACTGTACTGTTGTTAATTTCAACTTATGTTTAGAGGAAATTGTGAGTTATTTGAAAAAGTGCAAGGGCGCCAATATTCAAACAACATGAAGTCTTGCTATATTATAGACATTAGCAGTTTGTTCCAGCTCTAGAACTGCCCCGGAGTGCAATGGTTAAAACCATTCCAAAATAGAATTTTGGCACGAGAGCAGCTCTATCTGTGTCATTTCAAACTTGAACTGTCAGATTCTTTACTCTGCCTCAGTGAACAGTCGCTCGAGATTTCTCCTTCTTCTCGGTTCATTTCTCGGTTTAAAAGTGTTTTCTCGGTTGGATTTAACCGAGAATAGTTTTATTTAACCTCAAAACCATTGGTTCAAGCTCTATCTGTGGTAACCGTAAGTAAATGAAGGTTTTGTCTGTGTGGAACTTGAAATTATCGTTCGGTTTGAACCGATCAGTGGATTTAAAACTCATTTAAAACTAAAAGTTACTATTTTAGAGTCGGTTCCGGTTCTTATCGGTTCTAAAAAGCGGATTTATTACGTTTTTTCCAATACCGTGAAACGGTTAGGAACCGATAAGGGTGTTCTGCCTGGCACTGCCAAGTAAAAAGGGCAGTTTTTGGTTAGGGCTGACATTATGTCTGAGAAACCCAAAAGAAAACCGGCCCACTGGTTTCAACACTGTGATGTTTGTGGGGAAGTCTTTGCCAGGCTGACCCACACCACATGTGTTTATTGTCTGGTTTGACCACCAGTCAGACTGCCAGGTATGTAAGAATTTCCCTGCAGCCACCCTGGAAAAAAGATTTGGCAGGCTCAGGGAACGAGAGGCCAAAAAGTCCGCTGACCCAGATGGCCAGCCCGGTTCGGTGCCAACCGAACCAGAGGGAGTGCCCTCTGACCAGGGCCAGACTTCCTCGGGCAAAAGAAAAGCTGGTTCTGAGGAACCAATTCCAGTAAAGAAAACAAGAAAATCAGCAGGTCTGGAGTCCAAAATTCCTTCTCCAACTGCTGCAGAGATAGCGAAAGCCATACAAATTGTCCAGTTACTGTCTCAGGGTCCGTCTGAACCACCACTATCTGGTAAAAGGTCGGTTCGTCCGGTCCCAGTGGTTCAGGATTATGATATTGAGGAATTTTATGAACCAGAGGAGGATTATGAACAGTATGAATGTGGCTGGGAAGGTCTGGGTGTGCCCATTGAACTGGACATCTCCCCAGACAGACCTTTAGAATCTCCCCCTATGCTGTCTGAGTCCCCATCTCATTTTATGTTTTATAAAAAAGTTGCTGAAACCCTCCAGCTTCCTTTAGAAGAGGCTGTGGATGAGCAAGAGGAGCCTGATTTTGTAGAAATGATGGATATTCCAGAGTCTAGGAGATTGTCTATTCCTTTACATAAGTCTTTTAGGAAACAAACAATTAAAATTTTAAAAGCTCCTAATTCTGTGCCTCCTGTAGATAAAAGATGGGCAGAAGGTATACATTGTCAGGCCTGATACAGAATTCCTTTCTCAGCAATGCAGTCATGTTGGGGTAGTTCAGGCTGCTGCCTGTGATAAAGCTAATATTCCCTTGGCTTCACATTCTCCTGACAAGGATTCCAGGAAGATTGATGCCATGGCAAAAAAAAAAAAGAAAAAAAAACAGTATATGGCAGCCTCTCTGGGACTCAGGCAAGCAAATTATATGGCTTATGTAGCTAGGTATCAGAAATCTAGATGGGATACTGTTATGCAATTGACCAAGCAGGCCCATGGCCAGCTGGCTAGTGAACTAGAACAGGTGGCTGCTGATGGCATTGAAGCCTCTAAGGTTCAGTTTCATGCTGCTATGGATATTAATGATGTTTCCTCTAGGGTCATGGCCACATCTGTAGCTTTTCAGTAGGTTGGCCTGGCTCAGGTGTACTAGTTTGTCACAGGATACCCAGACTAAGGCTATGGATTTTCCTGGTGGGAAATTCTCTGTTTGGAGAGCAGACAGAGAACTACATAGAAGATGGATGAATATAGGACTACTTACAAGAGTGCCCAGGCTAAGGAGCTGCAAGCCACTCCTCAAAGGCATGCCCCAGGGGTAGGGTAGGCCTTTCACAGGCCTTTCTACCAGACTCAGGCCTCCTCTGCCCTATGCTCAGAGGGCTTCTTCAGAGGCAGGGCAGACGAGGGGTGGGCAGACCTGCTCCCACCCCCAGCCTAAAGCTCCTGCAAACAGGCACCCTGATGGGGTGCCCAGGGCCATTCTCCTGTACCAGTGGGGGCAGGCTGGCTTACTTCAGTCAGAATTGGGCTTCTTTAACCTCAGACAAGTGGGTTCTGGAAGTAGTAGCCAGGGTCTGGTTCTCAGCTTCAAAAGTTTCCCAAGTTGAGAAGCAGACTTTTTCTACCTGCAAGTGCTTAGAGACCTCGCTCTGGAAACAGAGGTCTCATCCTGTTAGCTCTCAGAGCAGTAGAAGGGTTCCTCCCTGCATCAGGCAGGGGTCTGTATTCAGATAAAGTTCAAAATGGTAACTCTGGCAATGATTTTACCTTCCCTAAGGCCAGGGGACTGCTAGCCTCCTGGACCTCAAGGATGCCTGTTTCCATGTCCTAATCAGAAGATCCCATGAAAGTACCTCAGATTCGAACTGCCCTCAGGTCATTACCAGTTCAGAGCAATGCCCTTCGGCCTTACTCTCTGCTCCAAGGGTATTCTACAAAGTGTCTAGCAGTGGCAGTGGCCCACTTAAGGAGGCAGAGGATTGCTGTTTTCCCTATCTAGATGACTGGCTCATTGTAGGCCAGTCCCCAGAACAGGTAAAATCTCACCTGCAGGTCACCCAGCAGCTTCTCACCTCCCTGGGTTTTCTGCTAAACCTACCAAAGTCGGTTCTGGAACCAGTCCAGGTACTCACCTTTATAGGGGCAGAATTGGACACAAAGCTAGCCAGAGCCTTTCTTCCCCAGATAGGGTAAGGAATTTAGTGGCTCTGGCTCTTCCTTCACTCTGCAGGTCTCGACCAGCAAGACACTTTCTGCAGCTCCTGGGGCACATGGCTGCATCCACAGCTGTTGTGCAGGGAGCCAGATTTCAGATGAGAGACATTCAGTTTCACTTGAAAACCTTTTGGTCTCAGAGAAGAGACCCCCTTTCCAAGTTGGTCCCAGTGACTCGAACCTTGATCCTAGCTCTCCAGTGGTGGAAGGATCAGAGCAATTTAAGAGCGGGGTTCCCCTTCATTTCCCTTCTCACGACTTGACTCTCACTACAGATGCTTCCCTTCTGGGTTGGGAGCCCACATGGGCGACCTTTCCACTCAGGGAGTTTGGTCCCCCAGGAATCTCTGCTCACATCAATTTGCTGGAACTCAGAGCTGTCTTTTAGCTCTTCAAGCTTTTTCTGCATCTGTCCACGACAAGGTGATAAGTCAGAACAGACAACACCACAACAATGTGGTACATCAACAAACAAGGGGGCACTCGGTCTTGACCTTGTGCACCAAGGCAATGAAGTTGTGGTCTCTGGTCTATTCCTGAACACTTCCCTCATAGCAGTTCATCTTCCAGGGAAGGACAATGTCTAGCGGATGCCCTCAGAGGATTTCCCAGGGCCATCACGAATGGTCCCTGGATCCTCAAGTGCTGGGGATAGTTTTTGCCAGGTGGGGCATCCCTCAGATAGATCTTTTGCAGCCCCAGACAATCACAAACTTCCTCTGTTCTGTTGCAGGCCTCCAGTGTTGGGCTCAGTTCCCTGGATGCCCTTCTTCTGGATTGGGAGGAAGTTCCTCTATGCTTCCCCCTTCCTTCCTATTCAAAGTACTAGTCAAAATCAGATCTCAGCCTTGCAGGGTGATTCTGATTGCCCCGGATTGGGCCAGGCAGCCCTGGTACCTACTCCTTCTGTCTCTGACAGTCCATCTTCCCCTGTGCCTCCCCAGGAATCACAATCTGTTGACTTGTGCCCAGGGAAGGGTTTGGTATCCGGACCTCAATCCTCAACCTCAAGGCCTGGCTCTTGAGGAGTTAGAGTTGCTGATTTACACCTCTCAGGGTGTTCTTGAGATCCTAAAGGCTTCCAGAAGCCTTCCACTAGGAGCTGCTTATAGTTCTAAATGGAAAAGGTTTTCCATTTGGTGTGCTAGGAAAAATATTTCCCAGAATCTGCTGAATTGCCCATTTTGTTAGATTACATGGTACATCTTAATTCCTTGGGTCTCAGACCAGCTACCCTGAGAGTTCATTTGGCAGCTGTGTCCGCTTTTGTGTCAGCAGGAAAGTCATCCCTCTTTCCTCTCATCCTGTGTTTTCCAAGTTTTTAAGGGATTACTCCATACTAATCCTCCTTTGGGAACCGCCCTGCTTGGGACCTTAATGTTTGCATTGCCCAGTTAATGCAACCCCTTTTGAACCTCTGTCTTCTGCAGAGCTTAAGTACCCTAACTTGGAAAACTGTTTTTCTGGTGGCTATCACTTCTGCCAGGCAGCATAAGTGAATTGCAAGCCTTGTCAGTGGAGACTGACTTTATTTCTTTCCACAGGGTTAAGGTAGTCCTTAGGACTAATAGGAAGTTTTTGCCTAAGGTGGTTTCAGATTTCCATCTTAATCAATCTATCTCCCTTCCAGTATTTTTCACTGATCACTCCTCTTCGGGTGAGAGGAGGTTGCACAGCCTGGATGTTAAGAGAGCTCTTAGTTATTACCTAGAGCGTACCAAAGGTCACAGGTTCGAATCCCTCCAACTTTTCCTTACCTATGGTGAAGTTGGGAAAGGCAAACCTGCTACTAAGAGATCAATAGCCAGGTGGATTGTCTCTTGTATCCAATTTTGTTATCAGAAAGTGGGCAGAGCCTCGGTTTGAGGGCTCATTCTACCAGGGTACAGCTGCGCTCTAGCTGCTGCCAGAGATATTCCTTTATTAGAGATTTGCCAGGCTGCTACTTGGAAAATGGTACACACTTTTACCAAGCATTACTCCCTGGATGTCCAGGCCAGGAGAGATGCTCGGTTTGGCACAGCTGTTCTTCAGAGCCTATTCCTAAGTAGGTTCTGCCCCCTCCATGGAGGTACTGCTGTGTATTCTGCTAATGTTATAATATAGCAAGACTTATGTTGTTTGAAGAAAAATTACTCACCTTAGTAATGTTGTTTCTTCTAATGGAGTCTTGCTATATTATAGACCTCCAACCTGCCCCTCTCAGAACCTCTACTTGGTGGGGTGGGCAACTTAGTGTGGGCACTACTTATGTCCTGTTAGCATTTTGACCCCTTTGGGACTTTGGGGTGTGTATGTGTAGCTGCGTGTGTTTTATTATACTTATGTTCCATTTTCATATTATTAGAATGGTGTTAGTATTTCTGGTCCCCTGACTTGAGTCTTGGGTGTTGGGACCATCAATGGTTGTTATTATTTAGGTAGCCATTTTGGCTAGTGTAGTTACAGCTTCCACACAGACCTTAGTGAGTTTGGCTCGTAAGATCTGACAGTTCAAGTTTGAAATGACACAGATAGAGCTGCTCTCGTGCCAAAATTCTATTTTGGAATGGTTTTAACCATTTCACTCTGGGGCAGTTCTAGAGCTGGAACAAACTGCTAATGTCTATAATATAGCAAGACTCCATTAGAAGAAACAACATTACTAAGGTGAGTAATTTTTTCTTTTTGGCCACGACTGTATGTACCTACATTATAATTTATTTGACTCTAACATATCATGGGCTGGATATTCAAACTGCACCATTTTGTGTCGCAAGCCCTTGCACCGCTCAAATAAGTTTCGCAGGGGTGTGGTCAGGGTCATATTCAACGGAGTTGCGCTATTGAGCAACTCCTTTGAATATCGCCCCCCGGCCACAGCCACTGGGCATGGCGCAGTGGAACTTGCGCCACCGCAAGTGGTCAGAGTGGAGCATTCAGATGCGGTGGCTAGCAAGTTCCACTGCCCATGCCGTAAAATTTCGATATTCAAAGGTGACATGCAAATGGGGCCATAATTCATGCAAGGCGCATGGGGGCCATTTGCATCTAATTACCGCATTTGCATGCCATTAGCATGCAGGTGTGCCGATCCCCGGACGACTTCAGGCCAGGCGCCTGCCAGGCAGCAGCCGCCGGGATCGCATTCCCTGCAGCCTGATCGCGGGCATGAAGTGGTTGCTCTTCCGCCACTAGTCTCGATCGCTGGGTCGAATGTAATGAATCTTCGAGCTCGGGCTCGAGTCGCTGGCAGAACGTAATGAATTTCGACCGGTTTTCGGACAAGGCAGAACGTGTCACCCCGACCGGCCCGAACGCCGGCAGAACGTGAGCCACCTCAAGACACACAGTGGTTCAGTGATCGCCAAGTTTCGACAGCATGGCAGTCACCTCCAAAGTTCAAGCCGGTGATTTGCCTGCCTCGCTCACGAGCCACCACCCCCGCCTCCCATCAGCCGGCGGCGGCAGCACCGCCGCCACCGACAAGCTGGTAGGCTGCACGCTTGAAGAGCCAAGGGCAGTCATATAAGGCAGTACCAGATATGTGAATGAATCATTCATTCACATATCTGGACTGCCCACGGTATGGGCTGCATGCCCATTGGCTCTTGCCTGGAACCAATAGGCGGCAGCCCTACTGAGCTGTTGAAGTCAAGGGGCGGCAGGCAGGTGGGTGCTGGCTGCTGACTGGGAGCGGGTGGTGGGCCCGTGGTGGTGGGGTGGAGGGCCACTAGATCACCAGGGTAATTGGACTTTGGGGTGGGTTTGACCTTATGCCCGCGATCGGGCTTCATGTCCACTGGACCACCAGGGAGGCTGGTCTTGGGGGTTGAACATTCTGCCCACGATCGGGCCAGTCGGGGGTTATTTACGCTCTGCCCGCAACGGGCCAGTCGGGGGTTCACGGTTCTGCCTGTGATCGCCAGTCGGGGGTTCATTTACGCCTGCCCGCACCGGGCCAGCCGGGGAGGTTCATTTACGCTCTGCCCGTGATCGGGCTAGTGGGGGGGTGGGGAGTGTGTCTGCCCGATCGGCCACGGGGTGGGGAGTGTGTTCTGCCCGGGACTCGGGCTACTGGGGGTTACTATTATGCCCGCAATTGGGCTGCAGGGGCACAGGAACAAGTGGAGGGCCACCCAGGTGGCAGCTGCTATGTTGCGCCCTGCATTGCGTCAGCTCACCTGTGGGTGGCCCTCGACTTAATCCTTTTTGGCTCCCAAGTTGTGCGAGGCGCAGGTGGGGGTTGCGCCTGCATCAACTCTGCACGCCCGGCTGAATATCGGGCTGTGCAGTTTATGCATGGTTCCTCCGTTGAGCATGCTTCATTAGCATTGCGCTGTTGCTCAGCATGACTTGGGGGGGGCAGCTGCTGCCTCTCCTGCTGAATATCGCAGAATGGCGCAATTTTGGACTTGCACAGGTGCAACCCTTTTGAATATCCAGCCCAATGTCTTTAATTAAATTACACCATGCAGTCCATACTGCAGAAACAGAAGAAAGCTGTGAAAGGCAAACTATGAAACTGCAAGGTACAAGAGGCCCTAATTAATAATTGCACATAAAACAGTGATTTCTGTCATAATTTTCTTATAACAAGGGATCTCCAATAATGGGATACACCTTAAATAATTTATACCAACAGCACCATTTAAATACAATCAGAAATACAGCGAAACAGCACTCTTATATGCATCTAGGCCCCAAGTGCACTTGTTAATGGTAAATTTTTTTTCTTTGACCATCTGTGCCAAAAAGGACCTAAATGAAAGGGGGGGGGGAACAGAAAAATGGAAAAAAAACATATTCTGATCATTACTGAGCATCCTTTAAATACAAATAGGAAAAGAAATATAAATATAGGAAATGTTCTTTAATAACCATACAATAGGTCGAACAATAAAGAAATTGAAGAAAAGGAAAAAAAGAGAAGAGGGAATGAGGAAAGGGAGGAAAAGTGGACGGACAGAGAGAGAGAGACAGAGAGAGAGAACTGAAAGAGGAAAATTCCCTTACTACTTTAAAAAAGGTTTAAGTAACCATCTTTCGTTTAGACCCTTATGTCTAACTGTCTGCTCTAAATATCCAGTAACTCTCTCTGCATTAAGAGGTTCTATCACCTCCTCTTGCAGGGGTACGCACACATTCAAGCCCCATAAATCTGAAGCATCTGGGATCTGATTGATGTACAAGAGCAAAATGTCTGCTTACGGGCTTGTCAGTCTTTTGATTTATGATGGAGCGAACATGCTCTTGTATACGCTCATTCATAGCCCTAACTGTTTTGCCTAAATAGAAGAGATTACAGTTACACCAAAGAATGTAAACAACGAACGTTGTGGTGCATGTTATAAAATCTTTTACTTCAGTTTTAACATCATTAGGTACTACAATATTGCTACCTGCTTGCATATACTTGTAGATATTGCATCTTCTGCACTTATGGACCCCACTTGGTCTCACTGGTAACCATGTCTGAACATCTTTACTTTTTTTTACTAAACTGGCTCTTAACTAGCCCATCTTGTAGGTTAGCCATTTTCCTAAATGTAATCCTTGGTGTTTCTGAAATCACCTCTTTCAATACATCATCACCTTTCAGAATGCCCCAGCACCTCCAGACAATGTTGCCCACCTGCCCTGCAAGAGTATTGTACTCTAAAGAGAGAGTTATTATATCATTGGTGTAACCCCCCTGCAAATGGGGGTTCCCAAAAGACTTCCAGGAGCTTGCTTGAATGCTCCAAGCCTGAATGGTGTTTGGCGTTTAAGCCATTTATCAGTGAGTGTCTTTAGAGCCTCTGGTACTGTCTCTTTAAGAGCTGTCTGCTTGCAGACATAATTAGTTTGTATGGGGGGACTGTGTGTTTCTCTACTTGAGTACCACTTGAACTGCTTCCAATTCACTCCATTTTGCAGTCACTAGGAGTGCAAAGGAACCTATCTGAAAGATGTAACTGTTTGCCAGAAATCATTTAGAGTAATAATGAAAATACAGTTTGTCTAACCTGCTTTCTTTGCAGTCAGAACTGTGTCTGCCTAGTTCCCATTCTGGTTTGAACTGCTGAACTGGACCAATCAGTGTGGGGTAAGCTAGCTCTAAAATGGTGCCTTGGATGAATCAGAACTTGGACTCATAATCTGAGCCAGCCACAAGAGGATTGTACGGGCAGTGACTCTGGGAGATGTAGTTTAGACTTCGACGCCTTTTTGGACCAACAAGAGCAGTCTATTGTGAGTGACAGCCAATCCAGTCAAGAACTGGGAGGAACTCAAAGGAAGTGCCCGATTTTGTCTGTTGGAGTTTTTCATTTGAGCTCTGGCAGTGAAGAAGGAAGGAGCCTTGTGCTTTTTCAGTGTGCAGTTTTAGTCGGGAAACGTGTGTAAGGCCCTGAGTTCTGGTCTGCAGCTTGTGTAACTGCTTGTTAGGACTGAATCCGTCCTGTGAAAAGAATCAAAGGATATCTGAAGAGCAGAAACCAGGCTCACCCTGTAGAAGACTGGAGAAATTGCTGAAGTGCACTCGGTCTGTCAGGAACTGAATCTGCTGTGTGTTCTCCCGGGTATTTTGCAGTAATTGCGATCGGGATAGAGAAGCAGCCTGCCTGTTTGCCATAGAAATGTGTGAGGAGTTTCGTGGAGCTCAAGAGTAGCCCTGCTGACATTGAAGGACCCTATCTTGTTTGGAGGTCGTGAGTACTAATTCACGGTCGCTTCCTGTTGAATTGCCACATTAAATCCAAATGGAATCACTGTACTGCTGACTGTTTAAACTAATTTTTCTTTTCTCTGTGGGAAAGGGCCCCTACCAGCTGCCACGGGTTTGACCAGCTACTAGGGCTTGGAATCTGCGGACAGTAACTGGTAGGGATAGGCCTGCACAGAGCCATAGGTAGATGAGTAAAGTGATAAGCTAATTAACCTGATTTCCCTGTCCTTGTTATATTCCCCTAAATAAATCAGAGCTGCTTGTTTCAGCAAGTTATACTGCCTGAGGTATTTGTCTATGTTAAAGTATTGTACTGTGATTGTTGCACTGTATCTTATTTTACAGGAGGTCCCAGTGCCTGAACCAGCCCTGGGGGTAAGTGTATACTGTGAAGGTAATTCTGATATATTGTGTGGGCCACTAGTGGGAAGAAAGGGGGGTTGCAGTGTCCCAGAGGGCTGTGACCAAGTAAGTTTAACTATTGCAAACCTTGACCTCTGGGTGGAGGCACCCGCCATTGGATCCAGGCCCCTCAACCTGTTAGTGACAAATCAGGCAGGGGTAGTAGCCCCTGGGATAGCGCCATCTAGGGGTTACATTAGCATCACATTTTCTGACAGATCCATCTTTAATCAGCTCTTTTTGCATCTTGGTTGTTACTTTCTCTAGTGCTACTTTGAGAACTGCTTCTTTATACCCTCTCTCCCTAAACCTATTCAATAACTCTTCTGCCTGTATTAAAAAAATCACAATCATCAGTGCAATTACGTCTAATTCTTAAGAGCTGGCTATAAGGAATAGAATCCTTAAGCTTATCTGGATGCGAGCTGTCTGTCCTAAGCAAAGAATGTGTAGAAGTTAATTTTCTAAATCCCCTTTGTCTTAATTGCACTAGTAGCGCTGTCACTCATAAAAGTCACATCCAGAAGATCAATATGGTCCTGACGGATGACTGAAGCGAGTCTTAGATTGAGATCGTTAGTATTCATCCAATCAATGAAACTGCATACACTACCCAAACTGCCACTCCATATACACAGGCAATCATTGATATAATGTCCCCATTTTACTATGCTTTTAATAAAAGAATAAACAAGAGGATTATTATGATATTCAAATTCCTATAGCCCCCATAAATAAGTTCGCATAAGCAGGGGTCATCGATGCTCCCATCGCTGTACCACACTCTTGTGCGTAAAATTTGTTGTTAAATTCAAAATAACTATGAGCACAAAAGAAAGGGCTCGCTCAAGGAAATCTACAGGTGCATTTGTCTCATGCTTATCCCTTTCTAGAAAAACTTTGCTGCTTTTATACCATAAGAATGCCTGATTGAAGTATATTGGGATTCAACATCTACTGAGATCCATAGAAAACCAGGTTCCCAATGGATTTCTTGAAACTTATTTATTGTGTCCTCAGAATCACATAAATATGATGGCAATTTAAGCATGCTGTGCTGTAAAACTAGGTCAGTGAATTCACAGAGATGCTCAGTGACAGAGCCAACTCCTGATACTACTGGTCTCCTTGGGGGCTCAGACAGCTCCTTATGAACTTTGGGAAGACAATACTGGGTGGGAACTACCGGATATTCACAGTACGAATACCTGAATTCCTTACTACTAATGCTCCCATCCTGCAACGCTATCCCCAAAAGAGAATATAGATCTTTCTTATATTGATGTGCAGGATTGCTGCTAAGCCTCTTATAGTTATTAATATCAAAGACCAAACTCTCAACCATTCCCTTATATTTAACAGCATCCATCAAGATAATAATGCCCCCTTTATCCGCTTTTTTGATTACTATATCCTCATTTGTTGTCAGCTCCTGTAAGGCTCATTCTTTTGCTAAACTTAGATTCTTTTTATTTTTAGAAACCGCATTTTTTGAAAAAAGTTTTCTTACCTTATACAGAACAGTACTCTCAAATGCATTGATATTGTTATTAAATACTACAGGGCAAAAGTCCGATTTACATTTAAACTGAACGTTTCCCATTGCTTTAAATTCCCTATTGTCCAAATGCCCATTAACCACAGATCCGGAAATTTCAAGTCCAAAGGGGATTCCTGATTCCATCTCATTTTCCCGAGGTCCTGTATTTCCTGTGCCGCTGTGATTGAAAATCCAAATCTTCTTCTGAAGCCGTCTGATTACTCAGTGTCTCAATATGCCCCATAGTTTCCTCTGGTTCGTTCACTTGTTTCTCCGCAAAGAAAAACTTTAAACGTATTTTTCAAAATAATTTGAAAATATCCACAAAAACAGCAAACTGATTGACACTCTGTGTAGGGACAACATTTAAGCCTTTTCTGTAGCAATCGCGTTTGGGACCCACTCAACTCAAATTTACTCAGATTAACTATTTGTAGTTCACTATGCCCTTGGGAGCCCTGAGTGTTCGTTTCTTGCCATTTTGCTCGTCTCCCCTTTGCCTTTCAGTGCGCTTTCTTTATTTTGGAACCTCCGTATTTCTTACTACTGATGGTCCAGCTTCAGATCTCTATCAGTTAAGTCAATGGTCACTGCTTTCCCAGGATGTGGATCTTGAACTACTGTATTCCTATTAAACAAATTCTTGCTTTTGTTCATAGATAGACAGAACCTCTTAATGCAAAGAGAGAGTTTTTGGATATTTATAACATGGGCATCAGTATTTGAGAGAACTGATTGGCTAGTGTTAATCACGCGACCGTTGATTAATACTTCATATTTTAACAGAAAGTGGATGTGGTGAAAAGTCATGGAGGTTGTCATGAATGAAGTGGACGGCACTTATTTACTAGCAGTCTGAAAAGAAATCTGAAGTAACCATATTGTACCATAACTTAGCGAGGCAACCCACCCACTGGACACGGTCAGTCGTAGCATAAGTGTCACCAAGTAAAGATAGAGAAGTAGAGAACGACAGTTTAGTAACACACACAAATGACAATATGTGGCAGAGAAAAGTAGGAGCGAGTGAGCTTACCAAACCGATCCTCTGTATCGTCTTAGTGAGAGGCTGCATCACAGAACATTAGAAAGGGTAATATTCTCCAGTAATCTTGAGACTTACACGTCTTGCAGCAGAAACAAACAAGGTGGTTCCTATAATAGGGAAATGCAGAAGTTATTGGGGAACTGAGATAGAGTGGCACTTTCTGGGGGACAGCAATGTAGATGCACAGAGGAGGAAGAGAAAGACACGGGGACAAGAGAAATCAATCGGGAAGTTAGGCGCCGTGCAAGGGACAATTATGTAAGGCAAGGAGCAGAATTAGAAGTGAGGAGCAGAATTAGAAAGGTGGTAAACAAAATAAATGTGAGGGGCAGAAATGAAGAAGTGCTACACGTTGAAAAGCACTCTGCAGTGAGTGGCGCAGTCGCTATATGTACTGCAGTGGGCAAGAGACAGAGAAGCAACACAAGATACAAACCAATAAATGTCCTATATCAGTATGTGAAAAGAGAGGAAAGCATAATAACTGTTCAGTAAATGTAATGCAGTAATTACAGTATAATTGGTTGCTCCTGACACACTGTTGTCAGTAAGTCACGTATGTGTTTGGGGGAGCAGAGTCAGACGCTGTAGTGCTTCAGACAGGAAATCCGTTCGCTGTAACCTGAACCACATTTCAACATTATTGACACGGTGGGAAGCAGTAGTATATTAGCTTGTTTACCACAAAGTTCTATAAGTAGCACTATTTTCCAGTGTCTGAACACACATGCGGCCAAAACTAGCATAGGAACACTAAGTAGTCCCCAAGGATTTTGTCCTCCTAATCCAGAAGTTTTGGTCCATTTCTCTCGATATGTGGCCCATGTTATAAGCGCAATAACCCACTCCAGGGTGTGCATTTATTGGGGATTAATCAACACCCCGGGTGCTGTGCGGTCTCGTGCCTCACAACGCACCCGGGGTGTTGATTAATCCCCAGTAAATGCACACCCTGGAGTGGGTTATTGCTTGCTTAGAGCAGACAGTTAGACCTAGGAGTCTCAACAAAAGATGGGACCTTAAACCTTTTAAAGCAGTAAGGAATTTCCCTTTTTTCCTCCCTCCTCGCTTTCTTTCTCTCTCTCTCTTCCCTTCCCCCTTCTCCCCCTTTCTTATTCCCTCTTCTTTTTCTTTTTCTTCAGTTTCTTTACTGTTCGATCCATTGCATGGTTATTAATGAACATTTCCTATGTTTTATATTTCTTTTCCTATTTGTATTTAAAGGATATTCAGTATTGATCTCAATATGTTTTTTCCATTTTTCTGTTTTTTCCTCATTCATTTAGGTCCTTTTTGGCACGGATGGTCAAAGAAAAATTTTTACCATTAACAAGAGTGCCTGGGGCCTGGATGCATATAAGAGTGCTGTTTTGCTGTATTTCTGATTGTATTTAAATGGTACTGTTGGTATAAATTATTTAAGATGTATCCCATTATTGGAGATCTCTTGTTATAAGAAAATTATGACAGAAATCACTGTTTTATGTGCAGTTATTAATTAGGGCCTCTTGTACCTTGCAGTTTCATAGTTTGCCTTTCACAGCTTTTTTCTGTTTCTGCAGTATGGACTGCATGGTGTAATTTAATTAAAGACATGATATGTTAGAGTCAAATAAATTATAATGTAGGTACATATGTAATAAGAATTCTTATATTTAAAGTTGATGAAAGAAAGGAATTTTTTCTATTGTTATTTTGTATTATGTGTTATTAATTTCCTTGGCGCGTTTTTATTGGATTGTCATTGTGATGTCATGCTTTTTTGTATATTTAAGTGATTCACATACCCCGTATAGTTTACTCCCCCTTTGAAGGCGTGTAGCCGAAGCGCTAGGGGCTCTCACCGTGGTGTGCAATAAACCGACAATTTAGTTGGAAATTTGCAGTTTTTGTGTTTCTTTTTGGAGTGCTGCTGTGTGGACTTTCTATATGTAAAGGGCTGGCAACCCGTTGCAGTGAACCAGCTCACTATTGAGCACAGGAACTTTCCTTTTTGACTTTGTGACTCTGGTCTAAGCTATTCCTCCCTAAAAGTCCACTTGTTGGCTATTTCGGCCTACCACATCCTAGTGGATGGGAAAACCGTGGCTCAATTGGAGGTCTCTTAAACCTTTCTGAAAGGAATCCTCTATTTAAAACCCCCTATCCACAACCCCATCCCACCTTGGGATCTAAATTTTATTTTAGAAAAGCTTACATTCCCTCTTTTTCAACCAGCTGAAGCTGTGATATGCACTGCCTGTCCTGGAAAGCGCTCTTTTTGGTTGCTATTACGTCCGCTCGAAGAATTTCTGAGCTTCAGGCCCTTATGTGTAAAGAGCCTTATTTGACTTTTCACAGGGACCGGGCAGTCCTGCGTACAAATCCTGTTTCTTCCCAAGGTGGTCTCTGAGTTCACCTTAAACCAAACTGTTGAACTCCCTGTATATTACCCCGTTCACACAAATAGGGGTGAGGCTCTCCTTCATTCACTGGATGTACATAAGGCGATGCGTTGTCATGTCCACAGGACCAAGGACACACGCAAGTCAGATAAGCTTTTTGTTTCATTTGCCCTCAAATCCTTGGGGTCAGCAGTTTCTAAGCAATGCGTCTCCAAATGGCTGGCTAACTGCATCCACTTCTGTTACCAGAAGTACAACAAACCTCTTCCGGGAGAAGTCAGAGGTCACTCTACCAGGGGTATGGCTGCTTCCGGAGCTTTCCTAAGAAACGTTTCTGCAGAAGAGATTTGTGTGGCAACAACCTGGAGTTCTGTCCATACCTTAACGAAGCATTACAGTCTGGACATTGCCTCTAGGTGCAGGGACGGTTTTGGCCTCGCCGTTTTACAGGGCCTACTGTCCTAGGCCTGTTCTGGTTGTTTTCAGACTTTCCTCCTTCCCTTCTTCTGTTTAGTCTCTCTGAGCGTGACTGCTTGGGATTCAGTCCTATGTGTTATGACCTACTGCAGGAACCCTCTCGAAGTAAGATAGTACAGTTACGTAAGAACTTACCGTAACAGTAGATCTTTGACAGAGGTTCCTGCAGTAGGTCACACTTTCCCTCCCTTCTTTCCCCAGTCTCTGCATTTCTTACAGATCATTCTGAACTGGGCTGCAGGATATTGATCCTTTCTCGTGTCTCATCCTCTTTGGATCTCTGGCGGGAGAACTGGAAGGTGGGCACGGGACCGCCCACTATATAGGGTCACACTCACGTCCATCACGTGACGTCGGGTAAGTGGTCCCCTGCTAGACATTGCTAGCAAAAGTTTGCTGTGTGGTCCTAACGCCAAGGGGTGCAGTCCTATATGTTATGACTTACTGCAGGAACCTTTCTCGAAGATCTACTGTTACGGTAAGTTCTTACGTAACTGTACTTTCCTCCACCCCACCCACGTCATCCCCCTGCTAGGTTGTCTCTGAGGCATTCACCCATTTTCTTTCTTTAATCTGCCTTCCTGAAGTCCAGTACCCTCGTCCTTGTGTGGTTCGCCTTAACTGCCATCCTTACATTGAACCACACTGTACAGTGATCACTGTTTCCCAGTTGGCCTCCCACCTTGATGTCTGCAGTTCTGTTCCTGTTAGTTAGCATCAGGTCCAGTATTGCCCCCTCATGAGTGGGCTACCTGACTTGTAACCTGAGAAATGCCCCCTGCAGGGATCCAAGATGCCCTTGCTGCTAGCTGCAACTGTGGTTGGGAGCTCCATTCTACATCCGACTGATTGAAGTGCCACACCAACAGCGCCTCTCCTTTTTCTGCCATTGTGCCAGTGGCTTCCACTAGTGCCTTATCTAAATTCTCCCCCTGTGTTGGAGATCTGTAGATCATGCCAGTGCAAATAGTGGCTATGTTTCCTGTCTCCAGGGTGACCAGTGGTACCTCCAACCCCTTCATTCCCCCCTAGGTTGCCTGTGTCTCCATCACTTTGATGCCCTCCCTTACAAACAGTACCACCTCTCCTTGCTTCGTTCCCACCCTATATTTCCTGAACTGAGTATAGCCTGGTAATGCCATGACCCAGTCGCCTCAGCCATAATGGCCTTTAGGTCTAGAAGTTTATTTCCTAGACTTCTTGCTTCTGCATACATGGACTTCCACATTTTGTTACTGCTCTGCCGGCTACCCCTCCAGCTTGTTTCCTCTTTACCCTGCCTTTTTTTTGCCTCTCTTTTTACAGCTCATGTTCCTGTCCCCTTTCATTTCAACCATACTGCTTTTTTTTCTTTATTTTGCACCCTGGGGGATTTACCTCACTTCAAGTCTTCCCTTCTGTTGCCTTTAGTCTATTGGGGGGGGGTATGGCTCCTAGGCTTCTTCTGGCTACTGTAAATGTTTATTAAAGAAATATTTAAATCGTCCACTGAGGACTGTGAGTCCCTTCCCAGATGAATGCAGGCTGTCACCCCTGTATTGGCCCTTATCCTTCCAGGTTGGTCCCCAGTGTAGCCAAACCTCTCCTCTCTACACTGTTCTTTTAACCAGGAGTTGAAGTTCCTGGTGCAGAGATCCCTGTCTTTTCCCTTGCCATAGACAAGCAGCGCTTCAGTGAAAGCCACTGAGCACACTACCTGCCTAAGACCCCTCCCCAGTTCCCTAAAATTCCGCTGCACAATCCCAGCCCCCTTTCCTAGTCAGGTCATTTATCCTCAGCTGGACAGTGTCATCCAGCACCCCCTCCTGCCCACCACCTTAGCGATCCTTCGGATATGCTTTCCATCCCCCTGAGCTGAGGCGCCAGGTAGGCACCCAAGCTCTCTCTTTCCCTCCTTTCCTGTTTCCAGATCTACCCCTATGATGATCGAGTCCCCACCAGAAGTTGCTTCTTCCTGTGCTGGGGTCCTCTCCCTCCCACCTTGGGGCCTCCTCTAGGGACGACCCCCACAGCCTCCCTGGCCACTACCACAGATGCTTCCTTCTGGCAGTCCTATCCTGACAGAGCAATGAATGAGTTTTGTAGTGGCACAAGCTGAGGAACATGCCCCCAACCCGCCACCCCACCCTCCCCAAGCCTACCATAGTCCAGCTGGCCCTCCTGCTTGGCATCCTCAGGGGAAGCAGTGGTAGATTTGATGGCCCCCAGTGGGGGGGAGAACAGGTTCCCAAATCCTAGCCAACTCAGCCCAGAGCCTAGCAACCTCCTCCCTCAGTCCAGAGAGGAGCATGCCAATGCAGCAGCACTTCAGTCTCCAAAAGGTCTCTCTGAAAATTGCTGCTCCACAGCTCCTTGGTCATGTCCTCCAGTAACACTGATGGATATGGTCCTCAAAATGGGGAGTGCTTCAGGTGCCAAGTCTGCCAGGGCCCCCTCCAGGGGTAAAAAGTGATGGACTGGGGGGGTGTCATTCCTTACTGTCATGTACTGTTCTATAACTACTGGTCATGAGCCAACTCTCCTTCCTTGGACCTCAGTGGTCTGCTATCAGATCAGACAAGGGGTCCTAGACATGATGGGATTGGAGTTATCTCTGAAGATTGGGGTACTCCCATTTTGTTAGCTCAGAGCACCAGATGTGTTGTTGGATAATTTCCACACTGCGAAGCAAAGTTGCTCAGCACATAGAGTGCCATGTAATTGAGCCTGGCCCAGACAATTGTGCAGTATAAGGGTTTGTGTCCCATTATTTTTGGTACTGAAAGAGATAGGGGGCTAGCACCCCATTTTAGACCTGCAAGGTCTGAACAAGTTTGTTTGCAGGTGCAAATTCTGCATGTTTATACATCAGTTAGATCATTCTATCCTTGTTGCCAGGGACCTAGTTCTGTTTCCTTGACCTCTAGCATACATACTTTCACATCCCGATCCGCTTCTCTTGTTGCCGGTTCCTCCATTTTAGAATGGACAGAACCTGCTATTAGTTCAGGGTGAAGCCCTTTGGGTTGTCATCAGCACCCAGGGTGTTCACCAAGTGCCTGTCAGTCATAGCAGCCTTTCTCAGGCACCGGGACATCAAGGTATTTCTCTGCCTCGATAACTGTCTCATCAAGGGCAGCTCTAGGAAAGGCAGGGAATGATCCAGGGATCTGCCCATCAAGACATTCCTGCTCTTGGGCCTGATAGCTAGTCTGAACAAGTCCAGACTAGTACCTTAGCAGGTGATCCTGTTCATTGGAGCAGAGTTGGGCTCTCCAAGTCTGGGACCACTTGCCTTTGGACCGGGTGGAGGATCTGTCCTCCTTTGCCTGCTCATTTTAGGTTGGACATTTACTGGATATCCTGGACTCCCTTCAGGGTGCCTTCCTCAAGCAACTGGTCATGGAACCAACTCGGCAGAAGGCAATACTGGACCTTGTGCTCACAAACAGGGACAGTGTGATGGGGTAACAGTGGGGGAGCACCTGGGGAACAGTGACCACCAGTCATTGTGGTTTGAAATCACAGACAGAGCAGAACCAAACCACACAAAAACACGTATCCTGGATTTAAGGGGGGCAGACTTTGGGAAAATGGGGAGATACTTGAAAGAGGCATTAAGGGAATGGGACAGGAATCAGGGGTTGAGGAACAGTGGGCAGTATTTAAAATGGGATTACAAGAACAACAGAATTATGCATTAAGCAGGTTAGCAAGAGGAAAAGGAAGAGGAGACCATTATGGTTTTCCAAAGAGGTAGCAAAGAAAGTAAAGCCAAAAAGATTGCATTCAGGCAATACAAAAAGACACAGGCAGAAGGGGATAGGGAGAAGTACCAGGAGAAGCAAAGGGAGGCAGGGAGGTCAGTAAGGGAAGCCAAAGCTCAGACAGAAGAACACATTGCAAAATCAGTGGGTAGAGGGGACAAAACCTTTTACAGGTACATAAGTGAAAAAAGAAAGACAAAGGGAGGGATAGTGAGACTGAAGGGGAGGATGGGTGCCATGTGGAGGATGACAACAGTAAAGCTGACATATTGAACAGGTATTTCTGCTCAGTCTTTACTGAGGAAGAGGAGGGTAATGGGTCTGAAGGGAGTACAAGGGTGAGAATGGTGCAGAATGGACATAAGCCCTTTACACGAGAAAGGGTCCTAAAGGAACTGGAAGTAATAAGAGTTGATAAAGCAATGGGGCCAGATGGGGTGCACCAGGGTCCTTAAAGAACCAAGAGAGGTGGTGGCTGAACCTCTGGCTATTCTGTTTAGCCGATCACTGGAAACAGGGGAGGTACCCAAAGACTGGAGGACAGCAGATGTAGTCCCCTTATAGAAAAATGGGAACAAAGAGGAAGCAGGGAACTACAGACCAGTCAGCCTCACCTCGGTAGTGGGGAAGATCATGGAAGCACTACTGAAGGAGAGATTGGTGGAACATCTGGTTGTCAATGGACTGCAGGACCCAAGGCAGCAAGGTTTCACCAGGGAGGTCATGTCAGACCAACCTCATTGAATTTTGACTGGGTGACTAGGAGGTGGATCAGGAGGGCAGTGGACATGGCCTATCTGGACTTCAGCAAGGCCTTGACACTGTGCCACATAGAAGACTATTACACAAACTGGGGAATATGGTGTGGGCAGGACAGTAGTGTGGTGGTAGGTAACTGGCTGGGTGGCAGGACACAGAGGGTGGTGGTAAATGGCTGTCACTCCACAGAGGGAAGAGTGACCAGTGGGTTACCACAGGGATCAGTGCTGGGACCGGTCCTATTCAACATCTTCATCAGTGACATTGCGCAGAACCTAGAAGGCAGAATTTCACTGTTCGCTGATGACACAAAGCTCTGTAACAGAGTAGACACACCAGAGGGTGTAGACAGAATGAGGAGGGACCTTCAGAAACTTCAAGAATGGTCAGGGGTTTGGCAGTTGAAATTCAATGCAAGGAAGTGCAAGATAATGCATATGGGGCACAAAAACCCTGGCACAATATATCAGTTGGGGGGTGAGGATATAGCATGCACCAAGCAAAAAAGGGATCTTGGGGTTATCATCTCTGATGACCTCAAGGTAGGGAAACAGTGTGACAAGGCAGCAGGTGAAGCAAATAGGATGCTGGGATGTATAGGCAGGCATCACCAGCAGGAAAAGGGAGGTCATAATTCTGCTATACAAGACACTAGTGAGGCCTCATCTGGAGTACAGTGTACAGTTCTGGAGACCATACCACGTAAGGACATAGACAGGTAGAGAAGGTTCAGAGGAGGGCAACAAAGATGGTGCATGGATTACATCACAAGTCCTATGAAGACAGGTTGAAGGAACTGAACATGTACTCCCTGGAGGAGAGGAGGAGAGAGGGATATGATAGAGACATACAAGTATCTTACAGGAGGAACAGGGTGCAGGAATACACTATTTTTAAGCTAAAAAGATGTTCCAGGACTAGAGGGCATGGGATGAAGTTGAGGAGGACGATCAGAGGAAACATGAGGAAGAATTTCTTCACAGAACGGGTGGTGGACAAGTGGAACACCCTGCCAGAGGAAGTGGTGGGGGCTGAAACAATAATGGGATTTAAGAATGCATGGGATAGACATAAAGGAATTCTGGAGGTCAGGGGTAAGGGGCAACAGACTTCTAGGAAAACATAAACTGAACTTACAAGCTCAAATGAGCAGACTGGGTGGGCCAAAGGCCCTTATCTGCTGACACTGTCTATGTATCTATACTCCTGGCCCTGGACTTCCTCCAGCTTTTGGGATTCATGACCTCTACGATGGGGGTAGACCACTGGGCCTCCTGGCATATGCACCCCATTCAGTGGGAATTGGGTTGCCAGTGGTCCCAGTCACATGCTGACCTGTGCCGGCCAGTTCGGTTGACTCATCCAGTGCAGAATGCCATGAGATGGTGTCCACCCCCCTACCAAGTCTTTTGGAGGGTATCCAGTTTGTCCAGGCAAAACTATCCCTCGCCTTGATGGCAGATAAGCTTTTGGTGGTGTATGGTGCTCATCTGCAGGATCGCAGAACACATGGGTTCAAACAACATGAAGTCTTGCTGTATTCTGACATTATGCAGTTAGACCGACCAGTTCAACTGCCCCGGAGAACCAAGAGTTAAACTCTATGCAAATGCATAGAACGTTGAGCTCGAGCTTGGTTTTAAAACCACTGTCCTCAGTACGCTCTAGTAACTGATCAGATTCTTTACTCCGTTCACCAGTGAAGACGCCTCGGAGATTTCTCCTTGCTGCTTTCATTCTAGCTGAGTTTCCTCTGTTTATTTCAAACCGCTTTGCTTTTAGTACATTCTCAAACCGCTGTCTTCGGTATAGTGTACGTTCCTAGGTTGGGTAAGTGTTCGGTTTCCGATTGGTTCCGTGACCGTGAGGGGACCGAACTTCTAAATTTCTCTCTTTCTCTAAAATGTTCACTGTATTGGGATACCAGTGCAAAGTCCTGACCAGAACCGGGAGCTCTCAGTTCATTTTTGGCTGGCGCTAAACCGTTGGCCGGTTTGGACTTTGTCTTCTCTATTACCCAGCCTAACTAAGCCTTCAGGGGTCATTTTCTTATTTCTTCAGTTCTTTATCCTGGCCTAACTAAGCCACTATGGATAAAGTAGATATTTGATTCTTGCTTAACCGGCCTAACTAAGCCACAGGGTTAAGCCCCAAATTTTAGGGTTATGTCACAGAAACCCAAGAGAAAAAACGGTCCCACTGAGTTTCAGCGTTGTACTGAGTGTGGGGAGCAATTTGCAAAAGCTGATCCACATTTGGTTTGTCTGTACTGTTTGGGTTTTAACCACTTACAAACAGACTGTGATATTTGTAAGAATTTCTCTCAGTCTGCTTTAGACAGACACCTCAATAAACTGAAGGGAAAAATGGACAAGACTACTGAGGCCGGTCCGGTTCAACCGAACCTTCAGATCCAACAACCAACCTTTCAAGCCAGGGTGAACCATCGACGGGTAAACAACGTTTGGAGTTGGCTTCTGAACCTGCACTGTCAAAGAAAGCCAAATGCTCCGGTTCGGAACCACGTAAGCAATCAGTTTCGGTTCCAACCACAGATGAAATTGCAAAAGCCATCTGAATAGTGTAGTCTTTGCAATCTGGGTTTGGCGAACCTTCGCAGGTACCATCTGGGCAGCCAACAGTTCCGGATACTGGTTCAACTCCTTCAGGACACATTGCTCCTGAGGTGTGTTACTTTTCTGAATATGAGGAGGAGGAAGAGGAACAGGATGAAAGGGAACTCATTGACCCTGAGGTCTCCCCTGACCATCCTCAGTACGAATCCCCTCCTAGGCCTGTCTCTGAGGCTACCTCCCATTTTGCTTTTATGAGGCAGGTAACTGAGACCCTGCAGCTCTCTGTACAAGAGGCCAGGCAGGAGGATGATGAGGAAGAGGATTACAGGGAGATGATGGATCTTCCTGTATCCCAGAGACTTTCGATTCCCATTTATAAGTCCCTTAAGAAGCAGACTTCAAAGATCCTCCAAACCCGTAGTTCTGTCCCTCCTTCAGGTAAGAAGATGGACAGGAAGTACTTCCTGGCTGGCAGTGGTACTGACTTTTTAACTAGCCATTGTAGCTATGTAGGGGTAGTTCAGACTGCAGCGTGCAAGAAGGATGGCATTCCTCTGGCCTCTCGCCCACCTGACAAGGATTCCAGGAAGGTGGATTCTCTTGCCATGAAAGGGTACCTGGTATCTTCCTTGGGTATCAGGCAAGCCTCCTATATGGCTTATGCCTCCAGGTATCAAAAGTCCCTTTGGGTAGCTGTCGAACAACTGGCTAAAAAGGCCCCTCCTGAGCTTTCTGCTGACCTTCAGGAGCTGGTCAGCAAGGGGGTACAAGCATCGAAGTCCCAGTTCCACATGGCTGTGGACTCCAGTGATGCAGCTTCCAGGGCTGTGGCTTCAGCTGTATCCCTCAGGCGTTTTTCGTGGCTCAGGTGTACTAACTTGTCCCAGGACACGCAGAATAATGCCATGGATTTTCCCCTTGTCCAGAACTCTCTGTTTGGGGAACAGACTGAGGCATATATGAAGAAAATGAATGAATACAGAGTGGTATACAGGAGTGCTTCAGCAAAAGAGAAAGCTGCCACTTCTCAGAAGCAGCAGGTCAGGGATGGGGCAGACCTTAATTACCCCAGCCCTTTCCACCAGGCCCAAGCTTTTCCCTCTTACCAGCAACCCTGGGGGTTCTTTAGAGGGAGGGGCAGGAGGGGTGCTGGCAGGGCCACCTCCACCCCCCAGTCTGCTACCCCAGTGAAACAGACACCCTGAAAGCTCTGTTCGGGCTGCCTCCCTTTACCCTGTTGGGGTCAGGCTGACCTACTATCTCCAGGCTTGGCATTCCATCACTTCAGACAAATGGGTCCTGGAGATAGTGGGTCAGGGACTTGCTCTCACTTTTAAGGTGCCTCCAAAACTGTCAGCAAGAATTTTCAGAACTTCCAGCTTTGCAGAAACAGCTCAGCTGGAGGCAGAGGTTTCCACACTTCTTCAGTCAAGAGCAGTGGAACCTATGCCACATCAGCACAGGGGAAAAGGACTGTACTCAAGGTACTTCCTGGCACCAAAGAAAAATGGGGAGTGGCGGCCCATTGTGGATCTCAGATTCCTAAACAGGCATCTTACAAAGCCAAAATTCAAAATGACAACCCTGGCTACCATTCTACCTACTCTCAAGCAAGGGGACTGGCTGGCATCCCTAGACCTGAAGGATGCTCACTTCCACATCCCCATCAGACAGTCTCACAGAAAATATCTCCGATTTCGACTGCCTTCAGGCCACTACCAATTCAGGGCTATGCCCTTCGACCTGACATCTGCACCAAGAGTGTTTACAAAATGTCTGGCAGTAGTGGTGGCATTCCTCAGAAGGCAAGGGGTTTCAGTTTACCCTTATCTGGACGGCTGGCTGTTGGTGGGTCAATCCCCCCAGCAGGTCACAGAAGCCCTAAAACACACTCAGGATACTCTTTGCTCTCTGGGGTTTTTGGTAAATCACCAAAAGTCTGTCTTAGCCCCAGTACAAATACTACACTTTATAGGGGAGGAGCTGTATACCATCCAGGGAAGGGCCTTCTTGCTTTCTGCAAGGGCACAGACCCTCATAGAATTGGCAAAATTCTTTCAGGTTTGAGTTCCTCGGCAAGCAAGGTACTTCTTACAGCTCCTAGGACACATGGCCTCCACCACAGCTGTGGTCCTGGGAGCCAGATTCCAGATGAGGTACATTCACTTCCACCTGAGATCCTTCTGGTCTCAGAAGAAGGATTCTCTGTCCAAACTGATTCCAGTGTCTCCAACCCTTCTGTTAGCTCTTCAGTGGTGGCAGGAGATGGACAACCTCAGAGTGGGGGTTCCCTTTCTCCCTCAGGTACCCTCTCTGGTGCTGACAACAGATGCTTCTCTCCTGGGCTGGGGTGCCCATCTGGTGGATCACACAGCACATGGTACCTGGTTCCCTCAGGAGTCTCTCTTGCACATCAGTCTTCTGGAGCTCAGGGCAGTGCTCCTGGCTATTCAGGAGTTTGCCAGTCTCTTACAGGGCAAAGTGGTGCAGGTCAGGACAGACAACACCACCACCATGTACTACATCAACAAGCAGGGGGGAGCAAGATCCTCTGTGCTGTGCACAGAATCCATGAAGATTTGGAAGCTGGCATATTCTCCCAACATGTAACTGTTAGTAGTTCACTTGCCAGGCAAGGACAATGTACTGGCAGATGCTTTCTGCAGAATCAGCCAGGGCCATTACAAATGGACCTTGAACAAGCAGGTCCTTCTCTTAGTATGAAGGAGGTGGGGGGTTCCAGAGATAGATCTCTTTGCAGCCCCAGACAATCACCAGTTACCTCTGTATTGTTGCAGGCCTCCACTCCAGGGCTCAGTGCCACTGGATGCTCTCTTTCTGGACTGGTCAAACAAGTTTCTTTATGCTTTTCCTCCCTTTCCTCTGATAGCCAGAGTCCTGGTCAAGCTGAGGTCTCAGTCTGCCACAATGATTCTCATAGCCCCAGACTGGGCCAGACAGCCATGGTACTCAATGCTGTTGTCACTGTCAGTGACCAAACCGATTTCTCTACCCAGGAGGTACAACCTGCTGACATCCTCCCAGGGCAGGATAGTGTACCCCAATCTTCAGTCCCTTCACCTCATGGCTTGGCTCTTGAAGACCTAGAATATGCAGATTTACAACTGTCTCAATCTGTCCTGGATATTCTGAAAGGTGCCAGAAAACCTGCTACCAGAAAAACCTATTCCTCTAAATGGAAAAGATTTTCCATCTGGTGTGCACAGAAGGATTAGGATCCACAGCAAGCTGCAGTACCGGAACTTCTAGACTATCTGGTCCACCTTCAGTTTCTGCATTTACAGCCATCTACCCTGAAGGTACACCTTTCTGCAGTCTCTGCTTATCTTTCAGCAGGGAAGGCATCTTCTCTGGCTGCACACCCAATTTTCAAAAAGTTTTTCAAGGGGTTGTTGCATCTTCATCCCCTACATAGGGAACCTACCCCTGCATGGGACCTGAACATATGTATAGGTCAGCTTATGCAGCCTCCTTTCGAACCTATGTTTTCTTCAGAACTCAAGTTTCTCACTTGGAAAACTGTTTTTCTAGTGGCTATCACTTCTGCTAGAAGAATCAGTGAGTTTCAGGCCTTATCTGTGGAGCCCAATGAAATTTCACCTCACAGGGATAAAATTGTGCTCTGAACTAACAGGAAATTCCTCCCTAAGGTGGTTTCTGATTTTCATATGAACCAATCCATTACTTTGCCTGCATTTTTCTCAGATCACTCTAGTTCAGGTGAACGCAGGCTGCACAGCCTGGACGTAAAAAGAGTTATTAGCTACTATATGGACAGGACAAAAGAGCTAAGGAAGGATTGTTCCCAGCTTTTTCTTACTTATGGTGAAGTTGGTCAGGGCAGGCCAGCTGCAAAAAGGAGTATAGCCAGATGGATTGTGGCCTGTATCCAGTTCTGCTACAGTAAGCTGGGTAAGGGCCCATCAGCAGGTCTTAGGGCCCACTGTACCGGAGGCAGTGCGGCCTCCCTGGCGGCTGCCAGGGAAGTCCCCTTTCTTGAGATATGTAAGGCTGCCACCTGGAAGTCTGTCCATACATTCACTAAGCATTACAGCCTGGATATTCAGGCTAGGAGTGATGCCAGGTTTGGCACAGCAGTACTGCAGAGCCTATTACCAAAATAGGTTCTGTGCCCACCTCCTGGGGGCACTGCTTTATAGTCTGCATATTGTCAGAATACAGCAAGACTTCATGTTGTTTGAAGAAAAAATTACTTACCCTTACCATAGTAATGTTGTTTCTTCTAATGGAGTCTTGCTGTATTCTTACCTCCCACCCTACCGCCCCCTTCAGAACCTGGTGAAGGGTGGCTCTTCTGCAGCAACTTTGTGGTTTAAACCATTAGTGGGTAATGGTTTTCTGTGGGCATCTGTGACTTGAGTCTTTTATATGCCCTTTGGTTTTTTCCTTATGTTGCCCCTGTTGGGGTCTTGTTTAGGCTTAGTTTTGGCCATTGCATACACTTATCTAGTTTGCTTCATATAATCTGATCAGTTACTAGAACGTACCAAGGACAGTGGTTTGAAAATCAAGCTCGAGCTCAACATTCTATGCATTTGCATAGAGTTTAACTCTTGGTTCTCTGGGGCAGTTGAACCGGTCGGTCTAACTGCGTATTGTCAGAATACAAGACTCCATTAGAAGAAGCAACATTACTATGGTAAGTAATTCTTTCTTCTGGTTGCTGAGTGAGGCTCAGCTACATTATCAGCTTGTTGGAGTTCCATACGCCTGGCACTGAAATGGAAGTTTGCGCCACTGATCGGGGGTCAGGTCATACAAGTCAATACAGAGAACACAACCAACATGTTCTACTTGAAAAAACGGGGCAGGACAAACTCCTTCTTGTGTCGGGAGGCGTGCTGGACCTGGTCCCTGGTGGGGGCCTTGCACGTGGATCTGCTTGTAGTCCATGTTGCAGGAGTGGACAGCCAGCTGGCACATGCTCTGAACCATGTGGGCAAGATGTTACGCGAGTGGACCTGTACCAGAAGGTGTATTACAATTGTTCTCCCACTGGGGCTTACCACTGGAGAACCTGTTTTCCTCCAGGAAGAACAGAAAACTAAGGATATTCTGTGCCCTTCCCCCTTTAGATAGGAACAGTGTTGGGTATGCCTTCTCCTGGCCCTGGACCTTCTGTATGCCTTCTCTCCATTTCTCTTGATCCACAGTGTGGTCCTCAAGGTGCGTAGGGTCAGGTATTCTCTGAGCCTGATAGCCCTGGATAGGCTGGGTCAGTTCTGGTACTAGGATCTTCTCAGCAGTTGGTGCTCATGGCATCTTGTGCTCAATTTGGACCCGTTGACACAGTCGTGAGGATGGGGGGGTGAGCAGGCATCCAGACCTGCAGTCCCTACACCTGTCCGCCTGGTTCTTGAGCGGCTTGAGTTCCAAGATCTAGGCCTCTCCTGTGATGTCTTCCACATATTGAAGGCTTTCTAGAAGGAGGAGAATTGTAAAACTTAATCTTGTAAGTTGAAAAGGTTTAACTTTTCACATTGGTGTGTAGGACAGGAGGTTGATTCCATCTCTAGTCCTGTAGCATGCATCTTAGACTACCTGTGGTCCTAGTTGCACCAGGCTGCCATTTCATTTTGTTGGTTGTGGGCTGGTATGCCAACGGTGGCCCAGAATACACTGGTCAAAGTCTTTTTTCTAAAGGCCTTAATCAGCTGTCACCTCTGGTATGAGATCCTCTGCCATTGTGGTGTTGTCAAGGCTGATAGGTAAGCAATTCAAGCCCGTGGACAAGTGCAAGATGTCGCATTTGTCGTGAAAAAATTGTTTTTGGTTGCTATCAATTTGGCCAGATGGGTGAGTGAGCTCCACGCACTTTCTATGGGGTCTTATTATCTGATTTTCCACAAGGACAGGGTTTTCCTCACACCCATGTGAAGTTCCTGCAGAAGGTGGTTATCACAGACTGGTCCTCCCAGAACTTAATCCACCCTGTGCTACCAGTTCTCATGACCTTTCAGATGCTAGAATGGTCACCTTGATACGCTGCCATCACCCAGCTTGACTCTTACTCTGCATATACAGTATTTAGGTCAGAATCACACCATAGGCACTGCTTATACAGTAGAGTTACCTCTCTCAAAGGACAAATGACCCACCCCATTTGTCACAGCTGGGACCACTCTTTCACCTACTTTGTGCTAGATCTAGGTATTCTTTGGACAGTTTATTAGCCTGTCTCTGTGGAAGTGGATCACAGATTTGCCAATTACCCGAGATTATCTATACCTTGGGAAAACACAGGCACAGAGAGCATGAAGTATATAAAAATAATATTTAATACTCTATGATATGCGCATATGGTACAGGATTGTACACACTAATGACTATGAGGAATGCAGTACACTATAGAAATGGAAACCGAACATTCGAACAAATAGAATTTGCACAGAATAACACTCATTTTCTAACTGGATCCTCAGTACATAGTTTAAGCTTACTCCCAACTGGGGTCTCTTGAGTTATAGAAGACTGACCAAAGATTTTGCAGGCTGCAGTCCCAAAATATGACTAAGACTGAATTTTCTTTAGTGGCTACAGGATAAAAGTACACATGGCAGGCCAACCTTTTCAGCTGTACCATCTACCCTGCTTCTCTTGCTTCACATCGTGAACAGATCTTTATCAAGGACATCTCCCTCATTCAACTACACCTTTGGAATTGTAAGCCATTGGTGTCAAGACTACTTGGAAACGTTTGCTAGCATGGGGCTGCCCACGATGACGTATGACGTCAACACCTATATAATGTGGGCGACCCTGTCACTCTTCAGGTCTTACTGCCACCATCAACCTCTTGTTGGACCAGGCTGAGAAACAACACCATTGTTTATTCGACTTTTATTTTCTCTTTATAGTGCTTAAACTTTTGTTTATGTTTTATGCTGTCACCAAAAGAACCTTTATTTAGGCTTTGTACCTGTGGTCGGAAACTCTGCAAAGACAACACTCATTCCATGCATGTTTGCTGTTTGGGATTGTCCCACAACTCCGGGACCTGTCAGATATGTCAGGGATTTAACCATGCCATGAGGGAGACACTGTCGGAAGGCCCTTGAGATCTTCCATCACCCACAAGGCCATGGATGTCGCCAAGAAGGCTGAGAACTCGCAGCCAGCTTCACTATCCAGGTCATCAGCCATAATTGCCGGGAAGTCCAACTGGCATTCATTGATGCTGCCATGATTGATGAAGACCCAGGACAGGAACAAATCTTCTAAGTCCTCATGCTCTAACCATCACCGTAAGTCTAAGGATAAGGTGCCTGCTTCATTGGTGAGGTCTGGATCTCCACTCCATCAGGAGGGTATGTCTTTGTGGTCGATCGTTCAAGCACACTTGACTGTCCACAAGATGCCAAGATTGGGGCCTGGGTCTGGCTCTTCTGTACCTAATACGGGCTGTTAGGGTACTGTCTTGTAGACGACAGTCGTTCCAACCCCTCTACAGGGCATTGTCAATTCGCAAGTTGTGCTGGCCACTGTGTCAGCCCTTTTTTGGTGATTAATGATGAGTCTTCCACTGACGATCTCGGCTGTTCCATCAGTAGGGCTTCCTCTGTTGGCAGTGTTGTCATCAACATACAGCGCAAAGAGTACGTGTGCTGTTAATCCCTCATAGCCACATTAGAAGCAAGCTTCTCTGGATTATCCCGTTGTCATAACTGACAATGATGAAGAGGCATATACTCCTTACTTCCTAGATATGGAGGAGGATTTGGAAGAGGGGAAGAAGGAACATGGATCCCTTTTAGGGTGGTCTGCATTCCAGTTTCACTTGATCCTCTTCCAGTGAAGACACTGTTGTCTGTACTGTTAGGTCTCCACCTGAGGATGATTCTTTACAGGCTCTGCTGAGACAAATGCAGAGTGCCGTGGAGTTTGCTGCTTAGAAGATGGATGCCACAAAGTGCAGTTTCAGATTTTAGATATCCCCACTGCCCCTTCTGTCATGATACCTCTTGTTTATCCAGCTTTAGAGAATGCAACTATTGCAGCATGGCACAGGCCTAGTACTTTGCCTGCAGTCCCTAGGAAGGCTGATAAACAACATCCTGTACCTTCCTCCAAGCCTTATTATGCCTTTCAGCCTGAGTCTGAGTCGATGACCATTATGGCTGCTCATGATAGATAGCTGTACTCTGTTATAACTACTCTGTTATTTCTCCAATTTGTCTAATTCTCATGTAATCTCTCTTTAATGCCAAATGAGCAGGCATCTGTAACCACTGAATATGTGTATTGTCTTATTGTCCACCCTGACGTGGAACCTTCGTGAAAGAGCTCACGCTCAAAGGTCTGTCCGAAATATTAAATAAATAAAATAAAAATAAATAAAAAGAGCACCTAGATATAGGAGTTCTTTGCCTCCTGGCAAAGAATGTAGGAGGCTGGCTGCTATGGGCACGCAGACATATGCCTCTGCCTTTCTAAACCTAGGCATAGCCAATTACCAAGCATACATGATTAAATATCAAAACAATTTGTGGAAATCTGTTATGGCAGCCTCGGACTGCAAGGAAAAAGATACAGGGGCAATGTGAGAGGGCGTTTCTTCACAGAGAGGGTGGTGTAGCCCTGGAACAGACTACCAGACAGAGTGGTGGGGGCTAATTTGGTGGAAGATTTCAAGAGGGCATGGGACAAGCATGTGGGGCTGAGTATCGGGGGGGGGCTGGCAGGGAGGGGGAGGTGTAGGGGGGAAAAAAGGACAGACTAGATGGGCTGGTATGGTCCTTTTCTGCTGTCAAGTTTTTATGATTCTATAATTTTATGACTAACATTGCTTCATTGCCTGATAGCCCTTCCTAGGCCGAATTTATTAAGATCTACTACTGCAGGTTTTGACATTGGTAAGTATCTTTTGCATTCTGGTCATGATGTTTCTGTTGGTTCTACAAGGGATGAAGTATGAAGGTTATAGGTTCCACAGAACAGATAGTGGATGCTATGAATCGTGCAAATAAAATATATGGTCTATAAAAAGAAATATTGTATCTAGGTCAAACAACTCCTGGTGGGGGACTCCATTGTCAGGAGGGTAGAACTGGGGGAGGAAGGGGAGAGGGATGTAAGGTGCCTGCCTGGCGCCATGGCTTGGAGGGACAGGGAGCATATCCTCAAGATTGCTGGAGCAGCTGCATGGGGGAGGGAGCTGGATGCCATTGTCCACCTAGGGACAAATGACCTGGCTGAGAAAGGGATCAGAGCAGTGCAGGAAGAGTTTGTGGAGTTGGGAAGGGGCCTTAGACAAGTAGCATGCACGGTAACCTTCTTCGAGGTGCTGCCTGTCTATGGCATGGATGTGACTAGGGTGCTCCACACCATGGGATTCAATCAGTGGTTGAAAAACTGGTGCAGAACTCAGGGATTTGGCTTCATTGGGGACTGGGGGTCCATCTGGAGTGATGCATGCCTATACTGGCTTGATGGTTTGCATCTGTCTAGGAGGGGAACCAGGATCCTAGGTGATAGGTTTAAATGCTTTATTGACAAGCATTTAAACCAGCCAAGTGGGGAAGCACTGTAATCCTAGCCCCCAAAAAAAAATCAGGGTAGTAAGTGAGGTAAACACCAATATAGAGATGTCGATAGGGAGAAGGGCAGGGGTAAATGGAGAAAATGACAAAGGCAATAAGGACAGGGATGGGGCAGAAAGGGGTAAGGCCATCAAGAAATGGAGGGTAATGAGTACCAATGCCCGTAGTCTGGGCAACAAGCTCCCTGAACTTGTGGCCTTGATGGAAGAGGGATGCCTGGATATCATAGCAGTCACAGAAACATGGTACACAGAGAACCACGACTGGGACGTTAACATACCAGGGTACACAACCTACAGGAGAGACAGGGAGGGTAGAAGAGGGGGAGGAGTAGCTCTCTATGTAAGGGAAGGGATAAAAGCAACTGAACAAAAGAGTAAACAGGGAGGAGAGGAGCCACTGTAGGTCACCTTAGAGACTGGAAATGGCACCACAATCCGCACAGGGGTTGTATACAGATCCCCATGTCAGGGAGAGGGAATGGACAAGGATATGATAGCAGGCATACTTAGGATGGCAGAGAAAGGGGAGATACTGTTGATGGGGGACCTGAAGATGCCAAATGTTAACTGGATCACCTTTGCTGCAGCCACATCCAAGAGCAGGGCCATTCTCAATGCCCTACAGGTGGCATGCCTCAGACAGCTAGTTTTGGAACCCACTCATGAGGGATTAATCTTAGACCTCGTACTCTCAAATGGGGACAGCGAGAGGATCTCAGATCTAGAAGTGGGTAGCCATCTGGGAACAAGTGACCACCAAACAGTGTGGCTCACGATAAACTCAGCTACAGAGTCAAGCCATACAGAGGTGAGGGTACCGGACTTCAGGAAGGCTGACTTTGGCAAGATGGGTGAGTGCCTTAGAAAAGTGCTAGCAAACAGGCTAGAAAGAAGGGTGGAACAACAATGGGGAAATATCAGAACTGCCATCACAGAGGCAACACGCCTTTGTGTGAAGCAAATAAACAAATCAAAATGAAAGAAAAAGCCAATGTGGTTCTCAAAAGAGGTGGTGGGGAAGGTTATGGAGAAAAATATAGCATTTAGGAAGTATAAGGAAACACAGAAGGAGCAGGACAGAGAACTGTACCAGTTAAGGCAGAAGGAAGCAGGGAAGGAAGTCAGAATAGCAAAGGCCCAAACTGAGGAAAAGATAGCCAACTCGATTAAGAAGGGGGATAAAACCTTCTATAGGTACATCAGGGAGCGAAAGACAAAGGGAGGGATAGTGAGGCTGAATAGAAAGGACGGTGGTGTGCAGAGAGGGACAGTGAAAAAGCAAGGATACTGAACGAATACTTCTGCTCAGTATTCACAAAAGAGGAGGAGGGGGAGGTGCCTAATCCAATTAACAGAAGCACTCTAGATGGAAGGGGGTCGATCCCAGTCCTTTCACAGAAGAAAAGGTTCTGAAAGAACTCCTAAAGCTGAAGGTGGACAAAGCAATGGGGCCTGATGGAATTCACCCCAGAATTCTAAAAGAATTAAGGGGAGAACTAGTGACACCACTGACTACCCTTTTTAATAAATCATGGGAGGGTGGTGTGGTACCTTAGGACTGGAGGAAGGCGGATGTGATTCCCCTTCACAAAAGTGGGAGCAAGACAGAGGCTGGAAACCACAGACCTTTCAGTTTGACCTCTGTGGTAGGGAAAGTGATGGAATCACTTCTGAAGGAAAGGATTGTTGAGTACCTAGAGGGAAGTGGGGCACAGGACCCAAGGCAGCATGAGTTCACAGGGTGAGGGTCATGTCGGACGAATCTAATTGATTTCTTTGACTGGGTGACCAAAGTAGTAGACCAGGGAAGGGCTGTGGGCATGGCTTACCTAGACTTTACCAAGGCATTTGACACAGTCTCACACAAAATATTAATAATCACATTAACCAGCCTGGGAGTGGGTCCCAGGGTGGTGGTAGCCTAGGTAAAGCATTGGCTGGACAACAGGACACAGAAGGTAATTGTAAATGGAGTCCACTCTGAAGAAAGAGGGGTTACTAGTGGGGTACCGCAGGGTTAAGTACTGGGTCCAGTCCTTTTTAATGTCTTTATAAGTGACATTGCAGAGGGACTGGAAGGAAAAGTATGCCTCTTTGCAGGTGATTCAAAGATCTGCAACAGGGTTGATTACAAGGAGGTGTGGAAAGGATGAGAAGGGACTTAGCAAGGCTGGAGGAAAGGTCAGAAATATGGCAGCTTGGATTCAGTGCAAAGAAGTGTAGGATAATGCACCTGGGAAACAAAAACCCAGGTGAAGATTACACAATGGTGGGGGGGGGGTAGTAACAACAACAAAAATGGAAAGGGACCTGGGGGTAATCATATCAGATGACTTTTAGGCTAGCAAGCAATGTGAGAAGGCAGTAGGGAGGGCTGGGGGGATACTGGGATGTATAGGGAGAGGCATCACCAGCAGAAAACAGGAAGTTGTTATCCCTCTGTACAGACAGTTGGTGAGACCCCATCTGGAATACTGTGTCCAGTTCTGGAGACCACATCTCCGCAAGGACATAGATAGGATGGAGGCAGTCCAGAGGAGGGCAACTAAAATGGTGCAGGGTCTGCAAGTGAAGCCATATGAGGAGAGACTAATGGAGCTTAATATGTATACCCTTGAGTAAAGGAGGGAGGGGGGGACATGATAGAAACTTTTAAGTACCTCAGTGGAATCAACAAAGTCCAAGAGGGTAGCATCTTTCAGAAAAAGAGATGTGCAAGAACAAGAGGACACAATTTGAAGATAGAAGGGACTGCTCAGGGGCAATGTGAGGAAATATTTTTTCACAGAGAGGATGGTGGATGCATGGAACAGCCTTCCTGAGGAGGTTGTGGGGTCTAAAACTGTGGGAGAATTCAAGAATGCATGGGACAGACATAAGGCAATTCTTGTGGGGGGGGTAGGAAGAAATAGGCTGTTGGTTAACTAGGATCTGCAGCTTATCCTGTAGGTAGGGAAATGGGCAGACAGGGTGGGCCAAGCGGTCCTTATCTGCTCTCAAAGTGTCTGTTTCTATGTTTCTGGTGCCTTTATATAGGTCATATATACATCCACACCTGGAATACTCCTCACAAATATGGAATCCATATTAGTTGGGAGAGAGGAAAATACTTGAGAGGGTGCAGCATAGGTTTACAAAGATGGTCAAAGTAATGAGAATAAAGTATATGAGGAAAGCTTAAAATCATTAAATCTCATGTCCTTCAAAACACATTGAGCATGTAGAGATTTATTGTTTATGTATGATGTCATACAAGATCCTGAACTAATGTGTGATTTAGAGATAGAATTTAAGGCTACTGGAATTGAGACAAGAGGTCACCCACTACAAATTAAGGTGAAAAATTCTGTGCTAATACAAGGAAATATTTCTACGCAAATAGAATCGTAAATCTGTGGAATATGCTTTCTTGTGAGGTAATTTTGGCAAGCACTAAGGCCCTGGACACACTGGGGTACTTAAAACGGTTTAAGGGCCTTAAAATGGTTTAAATCCCCCTAGCACTGTTTGCAGACAGACTACAAGCCCCTTAAAACGTTTTAACAAAAGTGTTTTTAAACCCTGCTTGATACCTAGTCTTAAAACCAATTTTAGAAATGTTTTGGAGCTGGCATGGTTTTACTTACAGGTCTGTCCAGGAGTAAAAGTGTTTTAAGAAGTAATGGTTTAACTAAAACAGTTCTAGCTGCAGTGTGTCCAGGCAAGCACACTTCTGTGTGTTGGACTTGACACAAAATAGTTACAAGGAGAACAGGTTTAACACTAGCAGTGTGGCCACACTAAACCGTTCTCAAAAATGGTTACTGAGTAGTGTGGCTGCACTGAAATGGTTTAGCTAAATTGGTTTTAAAAATGGTTTTCAAAAACAGTTCTGTAGTGTGTCCAGGGCCTAGGAGTGTTTTTAAGACAAATTTAGATAAACATACTGTATACTAGCAGGAGGAAACTTAAGGTACTTAGAATAAAGAATGGAGCATTAATGGGCTCGTAGGCCTTCTTGTTCCAAATCTGACCTTAGTAGTATATTGAGGGCTACCACTTAATATATTATAGACAAAAGTAAGACATGTGGAACCACGTTGCTGCCATTGCTAAGGTAAAATTACATTCATGCAACAAGTATATTGCAGGGAGCGGAAGTATATCTATAGTATATGGTTAGAGTTTATTGTGGATGGAAAACAATGGTTGTCAAAATCTTGTTGTAGTACAGTTCAAGGTCAAAAAATTGTTGTACTATCGTTCTGATGTCACATTGATAGTACAACAACTTTGACTTGCTACTGATTAGCTGATTCCCAGCAGGGATTCAAAAAAAACAGAAGAAAATGGCGTTGTCATTTAGCGATCGGTCAGGCGAGCAGTTTATAACTACAGTTTGGACACGGACTGTGTGATCAGCTCTATGTGTCCAAACTGTTTTCAGTTTTTTTTTTTTAATTTATTGCCGCAGTTTACGGTTGTTAGTGTGGTGTGGGATGGTAGCGAGGAGTCGGGCGAACCGGTACCTTCTGGGACAGGACCGCATCGAGCACTGGAATCCTCAGGTATGTGAGTGCAGAAAGAGAAAGAAAAAAAAAACGGAAATGTGAACGCAAGGTATGAGCCTTGCAAAATTGTGGGCAACCATATACTATATAAAATAGTGGATGGTTACCATCCTCAACGAAAGCTTTGTTTCCATCTCGGGAGTCGATGGCGTCACAGAAACCTCTTGAGCTTCTCTCTCAAGGTTTCAGTGATGCGATCGACTCCCTCTGTGGAAACACAGTCTTGTTGTGGATGGTCAACCATCCACTATTCTATATGTAATACATACACAAAAATTTACAATCACATCACTCAGTATATGCTATGTCACCTATTCCCATTTGTAACCACTATGCCATTGATCGCTGTACGGTGTCATTCAATATAAGGATGGCTGCAGCATAGAAACTTACAAGGGGGAAAGTCCTGGAGTTCAGGAGGGCAGATTTTATTAAGGTGGGTGAATGCCTCAGGAATGCCCTGGCAGGGTAGGATGGCCTGGGTGGGTTGGAGGAACAGTGGGCAAAGCTAAAAGGGAGCCATAGTAAAGGCAACAGACCTCTGTGTCAAACAAGTGAGCAAAAACAAGAGGAAAACGAGACTGGTATGGTTCTCAAAAGAAGCGGCAGAAATGGTGAAGGCTAAAATGGTAGCATTCAGAAGGTATAAGGAGATGCTGAGGGAGGAGGATAGGGAGGTGTATCGGGGGAAACATAGGGTAGCAGGGAAAGCAGTATGGAGCACAAAGGCACAAACTGAAGAGAGAATGACCCAGGAGGTAATGAAAGGAGACAATACATCACTCAGTATATGCTATGTCACCTATTCCCATTTGTAACCACTATGCCATTGATCGCTGTACGGTGTCGTTCAATATAAGGATGGCTGCAGCATAGAAACTTACAAGGGATGTTAACATACCAGGGTACATAACCTACAGGAGAGACAGGCAGGGGAGAAGAGGGGGAGGAGTAGCTCTCTATGTAAAGGAAGGGATAAAAGCAACTGAACAAAAGAGTAAACAGGGAGGAGAGGAGGCACTGTGGGTCACCTTGGAGACTGGAAAGGGCACCACAATCCACACAGGGGTTGTGTACAGACCCCCATGTCAGGGGGAAGGAATGGACAAGGATATGATGGAAAGCATTCTTAGAATGGCAGAGAAAGGGGAGATACTGTTGATGGGAGACCTGAATATGCCAGATGTTAACTGGAGCACATTTGCTGCAGCGACATCCAAGAGCAGGGCCATCCTTGACGCCCTACAGGTGGCAGGCATTAGACAGCTAGTTTGGAACCCACTCGTGAGGGAGCAATCTTAGACCTCGTACTCTCAAACGGGGGCAGTGAGAGGATCTCAGATCTAGAAGTGGGTTGCCATCTGGGGACAAGTGACCATCAAACAGTGTGGTTCACGTTAAACTCAGCTACAGAGTCAAGCCATACAAAAGTGAGGGTACTGGACTTTAGGAGGGCTGACTTTGGCAAGATGGGAGAGTGCCTCAGAAAAGCACTAGCAAACAGGCTAGAAGAAGGTGTGGAGCAACAATGGGGGATTATCAAAACTGCCATCACAGAGGCAACAAGCCTTTCTGTGAAGCAAATAAACAAATCAAAACGAAAGAAAAAGCCACTATGGTTCTCAAGAGAGGTGGCTGTGAAAGTCAGGAAGAAAAAGATAGCATTCCAGAAGTATAAGGAAACACAGAAGGAGCAGGACAGAGAGCTGTACCAGTTAAGGCAGAAAGAGGCGAGGAGGGAAGTCAGAATAGCAAAGCCCCAAACTGAGGAAAAGATAGCCAACTCAGTTAAGAAGGGGATAAAACCTTTTATAGGTACATCAGCGAGCTGAGAAAGACAAAGGGAGGGATAGTGAGGCTGAATAGAATAAAGCGGTGGTGGGCAGAGGGGGACAGTGAAAAGCAGGAATACTGAAGCGAATATTTCTGCTCAGTATTCACAAAAGAGGGGGGAAGTGCCTAATCCAATTAACAGAAGCACTCTTGATAGGGGGTCGATCCCAGTCCTTTCACAGAAGAAAGGGTTCTGAAACTCCTAAAACTGAAGGTGGACAAAGCAATGGGTCCTGATGGAATTCACCCCAGAATTCTAAAAGAATTAAGGAAGGAACTAGTGAAACCACTGGCTACTCTTTTTAATAAATCATGGGAGGATGGTGTGGTACCCGAGGACTGGAGGAAGGCGGATGTGATTCCCTTCACAAAGTGGGACCAAGACAGAGGCAGGAAACTACAGACCTGTCAGTCTGACCTCTGTGGTAGGAAAGTGATGGAGTCACTTGAAGGAAAGAATAGTTGAGTACCTAGAGGTCAGTGGAGCACAGGATCCAAGGCAGCATGGGTTCAGCGGAAGGTCATGTCAGACAAATCTAATAGATTTCTTTGACTGGGTGACCAAAGTAGTAGACCAGGGAGGGGCTGTGGACATGGCCTGCCTAGACTTTAGCAAGGCATTTGACACAGTCCACACAAAAGATTATTAGTCAAATTAACCAGCCTGGGAGTGGGTCCCAGGGTGGTAGCCTGGGTAAAACATTGGCTGGACAACAGGACACAGAAGGTAATTGTAAATGGAGTCCACTCTGAAGAAAGGCGGTTACTAGTGGGGTACCGCAGGGTTCAGTATTGGGTCCAGTCCTTTAATGTCTTCATCAGTGGCATTGCAGAGGGACTGGAAGGAAAAGTATGCCTTTTGCAGATGACACAAAGATCTGCAACAGGGTTGATACACAAGGAGCGTGGAAAGGATGAAAAGGACTTGGCAAGGTTGGAGGAATGGTCTGACGATGGCAGCTAAGATTCAATGCAAAAGTGCAAAATAATGCACCTGGGAAACAAGAACCCAGGGAAGAATACGAATGGGTGGGGAGGTAGTAACAACAACAAAACAGGAAAGGGACCTGGGGGTAATCATATCAGATGACCTTAAGGTTAGCAAGCAATGTGAGAAGGCAGTAGGGGGGCGGGGTATACTGGGATGTATAGGAGAGGCATCAGCAGCAGAAAACAGGAAGTTGTTATCCCTCTGTACAGACAGTTGGTGAGACCCATCTGAATACTGTGTCCCGTTCTGGAACCCCATCTCCGCAAGGACATAGACAGGATAGAGGCAGTCCAGAGGAGGGCAACTAAAATGGTGCAGGGTCTGCAAGAGAAGCCGTGTGAGGAGAGACAAAAGGAGCTTAATATGTATACCCTGAGGAAAGAAGGAGAGGGGGACATGATAGAAACTTTCAAGTACCTCAAGGGAATCAACAAAGTCCAAGAGGTAGCATCTTTCAGAAAAGAGACTTGCAAGAACAAGGACACAATTTAAAGATAGAAGGAGGAGTTCAGGGGAACGAAATGTGAGAGTATTATTTTACAGAGAGAGTGGATGCATGGAACAGCCTTCCTGAGGAAGTTGTGGAGTCTAAAACTGTGGGAGAATTCAAGAATGCATGGGACAGACATAAGGCAATTCTTGTGGGGGGCAGGAAGATATAGGCTGTTGGTTAAATAGGATCTGCGGCCTATCCTGTAGGTAGGGAAATGGGCAGACTAGATGGGCCTAGCGGTCCTTATCTGCCGTCAAAGTCTATATTACATTTTTAGGTGTGTAAGTGAAAAGAGGGAGACCAGGTGGAATTGTAAGGTTAAAAAAGGAAGAGGGGGGCTCTGTAGAGGGGGACCAGCAAAAAGGGAGACATCCTGAACAAGTACTTTTGTTTAGTGCTCACAGAAGAAGGAGCAGGGGAAGGGCCATAAAGAGTAACAGAAGCACTGGAGGGAGGGAGGTGGACACTAGTTGCTTTTCAGAGGAGAGTATCTTGAAGGGACTCTCTAATCTGAAGGCGGACAAAGCAAAAGGGCCAGATGGGGTGCATACAAGGGTATTGAGGGAGCTCAGGGATATATTGGCTGCACCACTTACTGTCCTGTTAAACAGCTGACTGGAAATGGGAGTGGTTCCAGAGGTTAAGGGATAGGCGGCAGAGGGTGGTGGTAAACAGAGTTCACTCCAAGGAAGGGAGGGTGACCATTGGGGTGCCGCAGGGATCAGTGCTGGGACCAGTCCTTTTTAATGTCATTATAAGTGACATTGCGGAGGAGCTGGAAGGAAAAGTCTGGCTATTTGTGAATGACACCAAACTCGAGTGGACATTCCAGGGAGGTGAAAAGGATGAGCAGAGACCTGGGAAAACTAGAGGAGTGGACAGAGAGGGATATGGCTGCTGGGTTTCAGTGCAGAATAATGCACTTAGAGCACAGAAACCCACAGGCAGAATACAAAATGGGCGGAGTGGTATTAATGACTACCAAGCAGGAAAGAGACCTGGGAGTAATCATATTGGATGACCTAAAGGTGGCCAGGCAGTGCAACAGGGCAGTCGGGAGGGCTAGTAGAATGCTGGAATGCATAGGGAGGGGTATGACAAGCAGAAAGAGGGAGGTGATGTTGCCTCTGTATAGATCGCTAGTAAGACCCCGCCTAGAGTACTGTGTCCAGTTCTGGAGACCACATCTCCGGAAGGACATAGAGTGGAAGCGGTCCAGAGGAGGGCAGTTGAAGTGGTCCATGGTCTTCATCAAATGCCCTCTGAGGAGAGACTAAAGGACCTTAAGATGTACACCCTGGAAAAGAAGAGGGAAAGGGGGGGTCTGATAGAGACCTTTAAATACCTCACAGGAGTAAATCCAGTACAGGGGGTAGTATTTCTTCAGAAGAAGGTGCTCAAGAACAAAGGGACATGCTGTGAAGCTGGGGGGGTAGATTCAGGAGAAATGTGAGGTGGTACTTCTTTGCAGAAAGAGTGGTGGATTTCTGGACCAGCCTTCCTCCAGAGGTGGTGGGGTTGGAAATAGTAGTGAGGTTCAAGAATGCATGTGATAGGCACAAGGGGATCATAGTGGAAAGGAAGGAAGGGGAGGGAGAAAGAGCTGTAGATCAAGTAGGATCTGTGGTATTAATGTACATAGGGAAAAATGGTCAGACTGGGTGGGACAGGTGGTCCTTATCTGCTGTCAAATTCTATGTTTCCATGTGAATAGTATAATCATCCTCCTTTTTAAAGGTGAAAACAGTAACATGGTGCTTACCATTTGAAACATGCACAGTGACCACCAGAGTTATGTCAGCACCAGGGGAGCATGCCCTGCCACCTACGTAGCTCCCTTCTGGAGGTACTGGTAAGGCTATACCTCTCAGTGCTGCCATGAGGCTTGTGGCATGGTGGATGCCATATTTGTGAAATAGGAAACCACAGTAAGGTGCCTAACACATAAGTAGCTGGGACATTATATAGTAGTCATTTATTTATTTATTATTTATTTTAAAAGTTTCACCAGGAAAGACATACTGAGCTGCTAACAGCTCGTTTCCAGATGTGTCCCGGGTGTAATGGGATATGGTAAGTCATTTACAGCAAATACAATATAGCAAGGAGCATAATTAAAAATTTGAAGGCAAATCATTATAACTGATACATGTAGTAGATACAATTGAGATAATGAACAGTAAACAGGTAATGAGGGAAACAGACTGTCAGGGCAAAACTATGTTGGAAGAAGTTACTTAAAGGAGGAGGCAGAAGAGACAGTGAAATTGACGGGAAGGGAGGACGAGAGTTTAGGAAAGCATTAAGAGAAAGCAGATTGACCGATAGTAAATTTTCTAGAAGGAATACTTTATTTGAATTTTGGTGACCAGGTAAGCCCACCGAGATGAGATGTCCCTTTTTCAGGGGCAACACAGAGTTAGTTAACTACATTAAATAACAGAGAAATTATACATGGTTATTTATGCATGTACATACATTTATACAAACAGGAATTTAGTTACAAGCAATAATATTGACCAAAAACATTCAGTAGTCTGTAGTGTCAGAGAATACATATGGTATATACAGACAATAGTCTTAGATTGAATTTGAGCAACAGTCATATTAGATTGAGCTATATGGGATATCAGAGCCCACAAAAATTTCAGAGGGGAGAGCATTAGATTCCGAGGGAATGGAAAGTATTATTGTGGAGAGGGTAGTAGGAAGCTGAGGGAGAGGATAAGAAGGATGTAAGGTAGGAGGGAAGGGAACAAAACCAGAAATTAGATATAAAGGAAACACATTGGGAAAGGTGCCTGTCATCAAGAGAGGGGAGTCAAAGGGCAGAATAGTGTAAGCAATAGTGGGTACGAGGGGAACAGTCTTAAGCAAAACAACAAAAAGAGTGGAAGAAGGGATTAAGTCTGTCAAGAGAGGATTTGGGCGCTCCACTATAGACTATTTTACCATAATCAGAAATAGGGAGAATCATCTTTGAAACAGTCTCTCAGCAGACAGGAAGTGGTATACTCGCTTTGTTCCTGTGTAATGCACCAAGCTTTTTGTGGCGCTTTCAGTGTATGGCATCAGTATGAACAGAAAAATCAAGATGACAGTCAGGCCAGACCCCAAGATACTTAAAAGAGGTTACATCCCTCAATCATAGCACCATCAAAGATGGGAAATAAAGGGAGAGGAGGGACTCTGGAAAGCCTCTGATAGGTGCCAGAAGTCATGGAAACTGTTTTTTGGCATTGAGGGATAGCTGGTTAGACTGGAACCAGCACTGAATATTGTCGAAATCCAGCTGAAGCTGTGAGATAAGATAATGGGAAGAGGAGCCAGATGCAAAAAGAACTGTATCACCAGTGTACATATGAATGGATGCAGGAGAACAGACAGAGGTGAGGTCATTCAAGAATAAAGAAAAGAGAATAGGACCCAGGGCAGGCCCTTGAGAGATACCTGAGTAGATGGGGAGTGGTGATGAAATGGTGCTTCCTAACCGGACAGTTTGAGACCATCAAGGTTAAGAACAAAACCAGCTGACCGCAATCGGAAGACCCGCTGCTTTAAACTTGTCGAGAAGGAGGGGGATGTACCATTGTGTCAGAAGGTTTAGCAAGATCAACAGAAATGGCAGATGTGATCAGACCCTGATCTGTACCTGAGAGGATGGAGTCAGTGAGCCAAAGGATAGACGTGAAAGTGGAGTGGGATTTCCCAAACCAGACTGGTAAGGGGTGAAGAATACGCTTCCACAAGTAGAAAGCTTACCAAAAAGTAATAAGCTACCAGGATAAATAACATCAGATGATCATTTATTTATTTCAGAATTGGTAACTGGGAGAGTCACGCTGAGAAAGCTTGTTTCCAGGTGTAACCCGGGGAGGGGGAAACAGGAAATACAAAAATAAAAGCATGCACAGTACTAACGACTGGTACAAAATAATGTAAAATCAGTACAGTCTAACATAGTAAAACAGTTAAAATGGGATGAAACGAACAGTATATCATAGTAAGATAGGGAAAGATCGAAGAGGGAATGACGAGCAGGAGGAAGTGGGAAGAAGTTGTAGCTGGTGCCTAAAGGAGAAGGGTAGGGGGGAGATGGCGAGAGGAGGGGAGCATGTTCCAGAAGGAGGGGAGGCAATTGGAGAAGGCTGACTGCCCAGCAGAGGAGTGAGGGTGGGGAAGGGTGAAGTTGCAAGGATCCCTGGAGTGGAGGGAGTATGAGGCAGAGGGATGGGAGAGAGGTGTGAGGACAGGTAAGAGGGTAGGGTCTCAAACCAGACTGTGGAGATGGAGAAGATACAGTGAGACTTGAAGAAACAGCTTCAAAGAGGGAGCCATCCAGGGTTGAGAAGACAGGAAGGGGGTGAGCCTAGTCAATTTCTGTCTGGTACCAAAAGTCATGGACACTGTTTTTTAGTGTTGACCTACAGTTGTTTGGAGTGGAACCAGTGCAGGATGTTATGGTAGTCTTGTTGTAGCAAGCCTCCCACTGCTACTGTTGAAGGACCAGAGCCATAGATAACTGTCTTTGTCATCTGCATACATATGAAGCGAATTGGCATGGGCAGAGGGAAGGTCATTTAGGAAACGGGTAGCCTGTTTTAAGCTAACCCTGCCCCCTGAGGAAGACTTACTTTTTCTGGTTGATACATAGGGGTGTTAGCTTGGTACTGTGTCATGCACTTATTTTCAAAGTTTACTGTGTGCCCAGTTCTTTGTTTTTTCTTCTAGTTGTTCTTGACTGGTGGCACCTTTTGAGGGTGAGATGTGTGCTTCTCTAGCCAGCCTTGTCTCTAAGGTGAAAGAAAAGCCCTTCAAATGACACTATATATATTTCTAAATATCAGTGAGTGTTCAGGAGACCTCATGATCCCCGACTGACTTTTCTTCGGCTCCGAGGCTGGGTTTAGGTAATTTTTCACAAAAGGCTCCTGCAGTCTTGGGGTCAGTGAAACAATAAAGCTTGTCCCCTACAGAAAATTGGAGTCATGCTGGAAAACTTAAGCAGTTATGTATCCTGGCCTCCCTCAACTTCGCTATGACCCCTTAAAATGCCCCCTTCCCCCCAAGTCATGTTGCATAAGAGTAGTCAGAGAATAGTAGGATTTTCGATTTGTTGATGGTAGACACCTATTCCTGGGCTGCCCTTAAAATTTAGTCTCCTTCCCATACAGAACCTGTCACCATCAAGAGCTGTCTAGGGCCCTCCTGTTGTCCACGGGCCCTTCAGGGATTTGTTCTATAAGCTTTCACAGTCTCTGGCAGGTGCCAGAGACGAAATGCCTCCAGGAACCAACACTTCAGAAATGTTGTGGTGTCTTCTCATTCAAACAACATGAAGTCTTGCTATATTATGACATATGCAGTGAGTCCCAACCTTCGAACTGCTCCGGAGGTGAAAGAGTTAACTTTCCATGCCAGGCATGGAACGCTGAGCTCGAGCTCGGTTGAAACTCTGTCTGTTGTTCTTCAAACTCAAACCGTCAGATTCTTTACTCCGCCTCACTGAACAGTCGCTCCGGAGATTTCTCCTTCTGCTCGGTTCATTTTGTCGGTTAAAGTATTGTTTTTCTCGGTTTTTGACCGAATTTAAACCGCAACCGGTCGGCTCAAGCTCTGTCTGTGGTATTTGTGAGTACTAGGTAGGTTTACATTAATTCTCTTCTGTGTGAAACTTGTAAACGGTTTATCGGTTCGGTTTGAACCGATCAGGTTGTTTAAAATATCTTAATCTGTGATTAGAGTGTGGTTACCGGTTCTTATCGGTTCTAAAAAAAGACGGATTTTATTACGTTTTCTTCCACGACCCGTGACGCAGTTGGGAACCAATAAGAGGGTCTTGCCTGGCGGATTGCCATAAACGGGTAAGTTTGATTAGGACTGGCACTATGTCTGAAAAACCCAAAAGAAAAACCGGGCCCACTGGGTTTCAACACTGCAGTGTATGTGGGGAAGTCTTTGCCAAGGCTGACCCCCACACCACCTGTGTTTATTGTCTGGGGTTTGACCACCTCAATGCAGACTGCCAGATTTGTAAAAATTTTCCTGCAGCTACCCTGGAAAAGAGAGTTGGTAGGCTCAGGGAAAGGGAGGCCAAAAAGTCCGCTGAACCGGATGGCCAGCCCGGTTCGGTTCCAACCGAACCAGAGGGAGTGCCCTCTGACCAGGGCGAGACTTCCTCGGGCAAAAGGAGAGCCGACTCTGAGGGGTCGGTTCCAGCAAAAAGGACTAGGAAATCAGCTGGTGTGGAGCCAAAACTTTCCTCTCCAACCGCTGAAGATATAGTCAAAGCGATTCAAATTGTCCAGTCGCTTTCCCCGGTTTGGCCAGTTCCACCGGTTCAAGATTATGATTTAGAGGAATATTACGAACCGGAGGAGGGGGAAGAGGAGTATGAGGAGAGTGAATGTGGATTTGAAAGTCTGGATGTGCCCATTGATCCAGACATCTCCCCAGACAGACCTTCAGGAGTGTCTCCTCCTAGGCTTTCTGAGTCCCCTTCTCATTTTGTGTTTTATAAAAAAGTGGCTGAAACCTCCAGCCCCTATGGAGGAAGCTGTGGATGATCAGGAGGAGCCTGACTATGTGGGAATGATGGATATCCCAGAGTCTAGGAGACTGTCTATTCCTTGCATAAATCTTTTGGGAAACAGACATTTAAAATTCTAAAACTCCTCACACTATACCTCCTGTGGATAAGAGAATGGACAAGAGGTACACTGTGTCAGGCTCTGATCACGGAGTTCCTTTCAACATGCAGCCATGTTGGGGTAGTGCAGGCTGCAGCCTGTGACAAGGCAAATATCCTTGGCTTCACACCCCGGACAAGGACTCCAGGAGGATTGATGCCATGGCAAAGAAACAGTACATGGCAGCATCCTTGGGACTCAGACAGGCAAATTATATGGCTTATGTTGCTAGATATCAGAAATCCAGATGGGATACTGTTATGGCTCTAGCAAAACAGGTCCCTGGCCAGCTTGCCAAGGAGCTGGAGCAGGTGGCTGCTGATGGTATTGAGGCATCCAAGGTGCAATTCCATGCTGCAGTGGACTCCAATGATGTGTCATCAAGAGTCATGGCTACATCTGTGGCACTTCGCAGAATGGCTTGGCTCAGATGTACTACCCTGTCACAGGATACCCAGTCTAAGGCCATGGATTTTCCTGTTGCGGGCAATTCTCTGTTTGGGGAACAGGCAGAGAATTACATGAAGAAAATGGATGAATATAGAACCACTTATAGGAGTGCTCAGGCCAAGGAAAGGCAGGCCACTCCTCAAAGGCAGCATCCCAGGGGCAGGGGCAGGCCTTTTCATAGGCCTTTTTACCAAGTCCAGGCCTCCTCTTCTGCTTTTGCCCAGAGGGGGTTCTTTAGAGGGAGAGGCAGACTGGGTACAAGCAAGCCTGCTTCCACCCCTCAGCCCAAAGCCCTGCCAAGCGTCACCCTGATGGGGTGGCCAGGGCCGATTCTCTACTACCTGTAGGGGGCAGACTGGCTTACTTTGTCCAGGACTGGAAGTCTTTAACATCGAACCGTGGGTCCTGGAAGTAGTAAGCCAGGGACTGGTTCTCAGCTTCAAAAATTTCCAAAGATGAGAACCAGGTCCTTTCCTCTGCAAATCCATCAGAGGCACTTGCCCTAGAAACAGAAGTTTCTACCTCCTGGCTCTCAGAGCTGTGGAAAGGTTCCACCCTTCATCAGGGCAAGGGTTGTACTCCAGGTACTTCCTTACCCCAAAAAGACAGGAGAATGGCGACCCATCCTGGATCTCAGATACCTAAACAAGCACCTTTTAAAACCAAAATTCAAAATGGTGACTTTGGGAATTATTTTACCCTCTCTAAGGCCAGGGGACTGGCTAGCGTCCCTGGACCTCAAGAATGCCTACTTCCATGTTCTTATCAGAAGCTCCCATCGAAAGTACCTCAGATTGAACTGCCCTCAGGCCATTACCAGTTCAGAGCAATGCCCTTGACCTCACCTCTGCCCGAAGGTGTTCACGAAATGCCTGGCAGTAGCAGTTGCTCACTTAAGAAGGCAAAAGATTGCCATCTTTCCTTACCTAGACGACTGGCTCATAGTAGGCCAGTCTCCAGAACAAATCAAACTACACCTTAAGGTAACCCAGCAACTGCTCACATCTCTAGGTTTCCTTCTCAATCTTCCAAAGTCAGTTCTAGAGCCTGTCCAGCTTCTCACCTTCATAGGTGCAGAACTGAACACAAAAGAGGCCAGAGCCTTCCTCCCTCTGGAAAGAGCGAGGACCTTGGTCTCTCTGGCCTCCTCTTTCACCCTACAGGTCTCTCGACCAGCAAGGCATTTTCTGCAGCTCCTGGGGCACATGGCTGCTTCTACAGCATTAGTGCAGGGAGCAAGATTTCAGATGAGGGACGTCCAGTTCCATTTGAGAGCCTTTTGGTCTCAAAGGAGAGACCCTCTAACCAAATTGATCCCAGTGACTCGAACCCTGATCCAAGCCCTTCAGTGGTGGCAGGACCAGAGCAATCTGAGACAGGGGTCCCTTCATCCCTCAGTCTCACTCCTTAATCCTTACTACAGATGCATCCCTCTTGGGGTGGGGAGCTCACATGGGCGACCTCACTGCCCAGGGATTGTGGTCCCCACAGGAATCTCTGCTCCACATCAACCTGTTGGAACTCAGAGCAGTTTTTCTAGCACTTCAAGTTTTCTCCACATCTGTTCAGAACAAAGTCGTACAGATCAGAACAGACAACACCACTACAATGTGGTACATCAGCAAGCAAGGGGCACTCGGTCTCGGCCCTAATGCGCGAAGCAATGAAGTTGTGGTCTCTGGCTTATTCCTAGACACCTCCCTTCGACGGAGTTCGCCTCCCAGGCAAGGACAATGTCCTGGCAGATGCTCTCAGCAGGATTTCCCAGGGCCATCACGAATGGTCACTGGATCCTCTAGTACTGGAGGTAGTATTTGCCAGATGGGGCACCCAGCAGATAGATCTTTTTGCAGCCCCAGACAATCACCAACTTCCCCTTTTTTGCTGCAGGCCCACAGTGTTGGGCTCAGTCCCTCTGGATGCCTTAGTTCTCAATTGGGAAGGGAAGTTTCTCTATGCTTTCCCCCCCTTCCCTCTCCTGTTCAAAGTGCTAGTCAAAATCAGATCTCAACCCTGCAAGATGATCCTGATTGCTCCAGACTGGGCCAGACAGCCCTGGTATCCACTCCTTATGTCCTTAGCAGTCCATCTTCCCCTGTGTCTCCCCAGGAATCACAACCTTTTAACCTGTGCCCAGGGGAGAGTTTGGTATCCGAACCTCAAATCTCTCGATCTCAAGGCCTGGCTCTTGAAGAGTTAGAGTTTGCTGACCTACATCTCTCCCAAGGTGTATTGGATATCCTGAAGGCTTCTAGGAAGCCTTCTACCAGAGCTACTTATAATTCCAAATGGAAGAGATTTTCCATATGGTGCTCTGGCAGGCATATTTCCCCAGAAACTGCTGACTTACCCACAGTCCTGGATTATATGGTGCATTTGAATGCTTTGGGGCTGAGACCAGCTACCCTAAAAGTGCACCTGGCAGCTATGTCTGCCTTTTTGTCAGCAGGTAAACCCTCTTCTCTTTCAGCTCATCCTGTATTCTCCAAGTTTTTCAAGGGGTTGCTTCACACCAACCCTCCATTCAGGGACCCTGCCCCTGCCTGGGATCTTAATATTTGCATTGCTCAGCTTATGCAACCTCCTTTTGAGCCCTTGTCCTCAGCAGAGCTTAAGTACTTGACTTGGAAAACTGTGTTTTTGGTAGCCATCACTTCTGCCAGGCGCATAAGTGAATTACAGGCATTGTCAGTGGAGCCGATTTTATCTCCTTTCATAGAGATAAGGTGGTCCTCAGGACTAACAGAAGTTCTTGGTTAAGGTGGTTTCAGACTTCACCTTAATCAATCTATATCTCTCCTGTGTACTTCACTGACCATTCCTCCTCGGGAGAGAGACTGCACAGTTTAGATGTCAAAAAGCCCTTAGCTACTACATAGAACGTACCAGGGTCACAGGTTTGACTCCCTCAACTGTTCCTCACTTATGGTGAGGTTGGCAAGGAAACCTGCCACTAAAAGATCCATTGCCAGGTGGATTGTCTCTTGTATCCAATTTTGCTGAAAAACTGGGTAAGGTTCCTCCCTCAGGCCTGAGGGCTCACTCTACCAGAGGTACAGCTGCGTCTCTGGCTGCTGCCAGGGACATCCCTATCTAGAGATATGTCAAGCAGCTACCTGGAAAACAGTTCACACTTTTACCAAGCATTACTCCCTGGACATCCAGGCTAGGAGTGATGCTCGGTTTAGCACAGCTTGCTTCAGAGCCTATTTCCTAAGTAGGTTCTGTCCCTCCTCCATGGAAGTACTGCTGTGTAGTCTGCATATGTCATAATATAGCAAGACTTCATGTTGTTTGAAGAAAAAATTACTCACCTTAGTAATGTTGTTTCTTCTAATGGAGTCTTGCTATATTATGACCTCCCCCCCTGCCCCTCTCAGAACCTATACTCTCGGGATGTGGGTGGGCAGGGCAGTGTTAGCACTTAGATGCCCACCTTATTTTTTCACCCCTCCTTTTTGGGGGTGTTTGGGTGTTGTGTTTTAATCTTTTGGATCCCCTGACTTGAGTCTTTGTTTTGGGGATTAAGGAAAATGTGTTCTTATATTTAGTAGCCAGTTGGCTAGTGTAGGTTTTGGCTTCCACACAGAGCCTTAGTGAGTTTTGCTCGTAAAGATCTGACAGTTTCAGTTTGAAGAACAACAGACAGAGTTTTCAACCGAGCTCGCGCTCAAGGTTCCATGCCTGGCATGGAAAGTTAACTCTTTCACCTCCGGAGCAGTTCGAAGGTTGGGACTCACTGCATATGTCATAATATAGCAAGACTCCATTAGAAGAAACAACATTACTAAGGTGAGTAATTTTTCTTCCTCCCGTCCCTCAAATGTCACCTATAAAGACATTAAAGAGGATCGGTCCCAGTACTGAACCCTGCGGTACCCGTTAGTGACCCCCTTTCTTTGGGTGGACTCCGTTTACTATTACCCTCTGTGTCCTGTTGTTCAGCCAGTTTTTCCAGGGTACCACCCTGGGACCCACTCAGGCTGGCTACCTTGTTTATTAATCTTTTGTGTGGGACTGTGTCAGATGCCTTGCTAAAGTCTAGGTATGCCACGTCCACAGCCCCTCCCTGATCTACTACTTTGGTCACCCAATTAAAGAAATCTGTTAGATTCGTCTGACATTACCTTCCTGCTGTGAATCCATACTGCCTTGGGTCCTGTGCCCCCCTGGTCTCTAGGTACTCGACAATTCTTTCTTTCAAAAGTGATTCCATCATTTTCTGTACCACTGAGGTCAAACTAAAAGGTCTGTAGTTTCCTGCCTCTGCCTTGCTCCCACTTTTGTGGAGGGGAATTACATCTACCCTCCTACAGTCCTCGGGTACCACACCCTCCTCCCATGATTTGTTAAAAAGGGGTAGTCAGTGGTGCCACTAGTTCTCCCCTTGGTTCTTTTAGAATTCTGGCGTGAATCCCGTCAGGCCACATTGCTTTGTCCACTTTCAGTTTTAGGAGATCTTTCAGGATCCTTTCTTCTGTGAATGGAGTGGTATCGACCCCCTTTTCAGTGTGCTTCTATTGTTTGGTTTAGGTACCTCCACATCCTCTTCTTTTGTGAATACTGAGCAAACGTATTTGTTCAGTATCTCTGCTTTGTCACTGTCACCCTCTGCCCCCACCCCCCTTTATTAAGCTTCACTATCCTTCCCCTGGTCTTTCTTCTCTCCTTAGTGTACCTATAAAAGGTTTTAGCCCCCTTCTTAACTGGGTTGGCTATCTTTTCCTTGGTTTGGGCCTTTGCTATTCTGACTGCTTTCCCCGCTTCCTTCTCTTTTAACTGGTACAGTTCTCTGTCCTGCTCCTTCTGTGTTTCCTTATACTTCCTGAATGCTATCTTCTTCTCCCTAACCTTCCCCGCCACCTTTTTTGAGAACCATAGTGTGTTTTTCCTTCATTTTGTTTATTTGCTTCACACAGTCTTATTGCCTCTATGGTGGCAGCTTTGATTTTTCCCCATTGTTCCTCCACCCTACTTTCTTGCCTGTTTGCTAGTGCTTTTCTGAGGCACTCCCCCATTTTGCCAAAGTCAGCCCTCCTAAAGTCCAACACCGTCACCTTTATATGATTTGACTCTATGGCTGTGTTTATCGTGAACCACACAGTTTGGTGATCGCTTGTTCCCAGATGGCTACCCACTTCTAAATCCGAGATCCTCTCTCCGTCCCGTTTGAGAGTACCAGGTGTAAGATTGCTCCCTCCCCAGTGGGTTCCAACACTAGCTGTCTGAGGCATGCCCTCTGTAGGGCATCGAGAATTACCCTGCTCTTGGATGTGTCTGCAGCAAAGGTGCTCCAGTTAATATCTGGCGTATTCAGGTCCCCCATCAACAATATCTCCCTCTTTTCTGCAATTCTAAGGATGCCTTCTATCATTTCCTTGTCTATTTCCTCCTCCTGAGACGGGGGTCTGTATACAACCCCTGTACAGATTTTGGTGCCATTTCCTGTCTCCAGGGTGACCCACAATGCCACCTCTCCTCCCTGTTTACCCTTTAGTTCCATTGCTTTGATCCCTTCCCTTACATAAAGAGCTACTCTTCTTCCTCTTTTACCCTCCTTGTCCCTCCTGTAGATTGTGTACCCCGGTATGTTGACATCCCAGTCATGGTTCTCTGTGTACCATGTTTCTGTGACTGCCACGGTATCCAGGTGTCCCTCTTCCATCAAGGCCACTACTTCAGAGAGCTTGTTACCCAGACTACATGCATTAGTACTCATCGTCCTCCATTTTTTGATAGCCTTACCCCTTTTAGCCCCATCCCTGTCCTTGCCTTTTTCTCCATTGACCCCTGTGCTGCTCCCTATCAACTTCTGTACCTTAGTGTTTACCTCACTAACTACCCTGTTTTGTGGTGGTGGGGGCTGGGATTTCTGCTTCTTTTCTGTGCCTCCCCCTTGGATAGTTTAAATGCTTGTCAATGAAGCATTAAACCCCGGTCTCTCGAGATCCTGGTTCCCTAACCATTCAATGAATCCCATTGTGTGGAGTACCCTAGCCTCACCATGCCATAGACAGGCAGCACCTCTGAGAAGGTTACCATGCATGCTACTTGTCTAAGGCCCCTCCCCAACTCTACAAACTCCTCCTGCACTGCTCTGATCCAGTTCCAAGCCAGATCATTTGTCCCTAGGTGGACAGTGACATTCGGCTCCCTATCCCACGCTGCACGCTGCTGCATCCGTGATCCTGAGGATTTGCATCCTGTCCCTCCTAGCCATGGTGCCAGGCAAGCACCTTACCTCCCTCTCCCCTCCTCCTCCTCCAGATCTACCTTGCTAATGATTGAGTCCCCCACCAGGAGTTGTTTCCTTCCCCTGTGGGGTCTCATGCAACCACCGTCTGGGTCTCCTTTGTGGAGTTTCCCAGCATTCTCCTTGGTCTCCACTGCGGGTACCTCCATAGAGGAAGCACACTCCGCCAGAACGGCGTATGAATTGTGGAGAGGTACAGCTGGAGGGATGCGCCTCTGATCCGCCGCCGTCGCCCTCCCTGAGCCCACAGTGGTCCAACTGCTCCTCTTTCTTGGCAACCTCTGAGGTAGCAGCAGTGGCCCTGGTGGTCCCTCGGTAGGGGAGGAGGTTTCCCGAATCCTCGCCAGGTTGGCCTGGAGACAGGCAGCCTCCTTCCTCAGACTAGAGAGGTGCTTGCAAACAGGGCAGCATTGTAGCCTCCAGAACATCTCCCAAAAGACTGCCGCTCCACAGCCATTGCATTGCACCACTCCCCACATGTTTCTCTCCCTTCCTGTTTAGTTTTTTTTTTTGTCTTTTTTGTTGGTGTGCGTGAGCATGTGCGTGCGTCCACTGCCTATGCAGCATGCTGGGCTGTTAAGGTTATGACACGTGTATATCCTTTGCCCTTTTGGGGATGTGATGTCAGAACCTCCGATATAAAGGAAATGATGCACTTGGGGTGGGTGGGGTGAGGAGCAGGGTGGATGGGACCAAGCCTGTGCCCTCCCAGAAATGGTCAGCTGCAGCTCTGACCCACCACCCTGGTGAGTGTTTTCCTTCCTTTCAGCAAGACAACCTGCACAATAATTTAAAATAAAATATACCATGCCAAAAACCATTTCAATCAGAGAATAGTAAAGCAGTAAACTGTATGACGTTAAGCACAAAACAATAATAAAACCTGTAAGCACAAAATAAAGTAGTAACACAACAGTAACACTGCTTAGCCATAAGAAGCCTTAATGTTTCTCTTTGCTCTGTCCTTTCAGGCAAACCTTGGAAGAAAATTAGCTCAAGTGAAGCTAGGTGCTTTGTGCCAGCAAACCTAGTCTTCACCCTGATTAGACCCCAGCCTGACCTTGAGGCATTCTCTTATCTGAATCTCAAAGCCCAGTCCCGGGAAGTCATTCTGCAAACCTTGTCTCTTGCCAGTGCCTCCAGTACACAGAAACAGTTCTGTATATAGCAGTAGGAAGGGTTTTCTGCCTACAGACAAGGCAGATGCCCTAATTGCCCAGGCCCTCATGATACACAACAGCCATTATCTATCAGCCAGGTCCTTGTTATGTCTGCTGGGTTTGGTAGCTGCAGCCATCATAACCATTCCTTATGTCAGTCTTCATATGCGCATTCTGTGCTGGCCACTCAGGGTTCAGTGGGACCAATTGATGGTCAACCTGTAACAGGTTGTTCTGGTTATGTCTACCCTCCACCATGCTCTGCTGTGGTGTATGGATCACATAAACCTACTGCAAGGCATCCCCTTTTTTTCACCTGGCTCCCCTGTAGATTCTGACCACGGATGGCTCAAGGTCAGGCTGGGGGCTAATCTGGGCTCATTCTAGACTCACGGCAGTTGGCCCAGTCTGGAATCCGATCTCCATATAAATATTCTGGAGATGAGAGCTGTTCTACTTGGCCCACAGGTATTTCAAGCTTATCTCAGCCCAGGTCCTTTGCTGATTGTGACAGACATTGACATTGTAATGCCCTACATAAACAAGCAAGGGGGCACTCACTCTTATCCGTTGTGTAGGGAGGCTCGCGACTGGTACTGGGACATGTTTCCCGGCTTTCAGCTGTTGACCATGTTTCTCCCAGGTGCCCAAAATGTCTTTGAAGACAGTCCAAGCAGGTCTGAGTCCCTATCTTACAAATGGGAACTGTTGACTCTGTGGCAAAGGTGGGGTTGTCTGGAGTTCGACTTAGGGCATGGAGTATTTTTGTGAAATGTGTTGTCTCTCTTGGAAAGGGAGGTTCCTTTGTTTTTCTGCTAATTCCTCTCATTTAGAGGGCATTGCTGAAGCTGCAAGCACAGCATGTCACACTAATACTAATGGTACCTTTTTGGCTGACCAGATCTGATTTCCACATCTGCTTGTGGAACCTCCAGCATAGCTCCCTCTTTGTTGTGGTTTGTTGTCTTAGGACCAGGGGTCTCTAGTTCATCCTGACTTGAAATCTCTATCTGCACGCATGGCTCCTGAAGACGTAGCCATTTCCTGTTTTAGGTTCCCCTAAGGTTGCTGATGTCTTATTGGCAGCTATAAAGCCCTCCACTAGACATACATATTCCCTGAGGTGGAACTGCTACTTTATGTAGGGTGCTTCCCATTCTGTCTGTACTGGATTACCTTCTTTCCTTGTCTGAATCTGGTTTCCAGTACTCGTCCATTGAAGTACATTTGGCAACTGTTTTGGCTTTCCAGTCTGCTGTTGATGGAAGGATGGTGACACAAGAAGTGTCATGCACATTCCTTTAGTGCATTCTGCACATGCGTCCCTGATTGGTAAACCGGTTTCCCCTTGGGACCTTAAAGAACAACTAAACTAGCATTTTGGGGTCCACCGTAATACAAGCGTTCTTGTGTAAATGTAGAGTAAGTGAAGCTGAATTAAATCATTTGCATAGTTACCTTCAGTTTGAAGTTTTAATTTGGTTTCATCAGGTTTAAAAATTAGTCAGAACTGTAAACACCAGTTTTGCAGTGCCGCGCCACTACTCAGCTCACAAAATAGCACTGATAATAATACGTGATGACATCATCAGAGCAAATCCTGTTTGCATGTTATAGTAAAATCTGTGGGCATTGTTTTAAAACATTGTGTGTTAGTGTTATTTATGAATATCATCATATATATATGGATAATTATTGTAACTTTTGCATCAGAGGCAGCGAACCAAATTAAAACTGCAAATTCTAGTTAACTACTCAGATGATTTAATTCATTTTCACTTGCTCTGTATTTACATGGGCATGTTGGTAACATGGTGACACCCCCCCCCCATGGTGATTTAATTGTTCTTTAATTTTGTTGTAATGAAATTGACAGGGACTCCATTTGAGCCTGCTGGGACTTGTGACGTGCGTTTCCTGTCTTGGAAAGCTCTTTTTTCTTGTCGCTGTTACATCTGCTCGTAGAATTCTCAAGCTCCAGGCTCTCATGAATGAGCCTCCTTATTTGGTTTTCCACAAAAATAGAATTTTCTTATGGACCAGTCCTAGATTTCTACCAAAGGTGGTTTTTGATTTCACACTGAATCAGACCATTTACCTGCTGGTGTATTATACTGATCATGCTAACAAAGGAGAAGCATTGCTGCATACATTAGATGTACATAGAACACTATGTTCTAGGGATGTGGATATGTTGTTCTTATCCACACTGTCTGGCATGTCCTTTCCCTTTAATTATCTTGCCGGAAATCTTTAAGCTGGCTCCTCCCACCTACCGGGGTGGTATATGCCTCGGCTCTACCCCTTGACACCAGATCTTCCTTTCTGCTGGAAGAGCCAGGTTCCCTCCTTATCACTCCCGAGTTGAGTAGGCCCTGGCGCTTAAATCTTCGGATTACTTACCAAAACCTAAACTCGTTAGACTTTCACTGCATTGTTTTTCAATTGCGACCGCGATGGAGGGCAAGTTCTTGCCCGAGTTTCACCGGTGCCCCTGCAGTCAGAAATGTCTCGCACCCAGCCATGCCACATGTCATGCCTGGGCCCACGATCGCGATACCCAGGCTTGTGATTTTTGTCACTCATTCCAGCCTAACGTGTTGAACGATGGCCTCGCACGATTACAGCTCTGTCGACTGGAGAAACAGAACCTGCTGGTCAAATCTAAAGAGGCCCGTTGGGTTTTGTTAGCCCACAGTAAGGTTGCCACTCCTGTGTCTAAACAGTGCCTGTCCAAATGGTTGGCCAATTGTGTTATCTTTGGTTATAGGAAGCATGGTACAGAGTTTCCTGGTTCTGTTTGCTGCCATTCTCCCCCTTGGCATATTCACTTCTGTTGCCTGCTGCCATTTGCACTGCTGCCACATGAAGTACTGTGCATACTTTAACTATGCATTACAGTCTAGACATCATCCCTCACAGACGTACCAGCTTTGGTCTTGCTGTGCTCCAAGGCCTCCTGTCATACCGTCATATTAGTAACTGGCCTCTTCTTAGGTACCTTGTGCACTGCTTGGGAATCATTCCAGTGGTGTAGCCCAATGGAGAAGATATACCAGTGAAAGTGACAAAACCAAATTGACTCTGTTTAAAGAGTTTTCAGTTCTGTCTTAATTTTTGCAGTGCTTCTTTTAGTACTGTCCCCTGATTAAGAATAGAATTTAGAATTAGATCGCTAGTGTTAGAAGTGGTCTTTTTTTCTCTATATTTTTTGTTTTGTTGTCACCTTTTTCCATCACTGTGACAGTGCCAGTCTTCCAGTATCTACATGTCCCTCCCTCAGATGGGTGGGTACCACTACTGGGGAGAAACTGCATCCATTTGTGGGAAGATGGGCCCAGATAGCAGGTGGTGGACTTCATCCTGTCTGTAGTCTTGTCCCAGTTCTTTCAGTTCCAGGAGCCTTAGGCATCATGTGGTCACTTGCAAGGCCAAAGAGTATGCTTTGCATTCATGCTGTCCACTAGCACTGCAAACCACTCTGTATCCACAGACCCACTGTGGAGGAAGATGGGGGTGTATGCATCGCAAGCCTTCCGTGACCCACCATGGAGGGTTACTATAGGAGCTGCATGGTGGTGAACCCTCTCTTGGACAGAATGGAGGTCACAGGTGTATGGACATCCACATTATCAGTGGTATGATGCTGTCCACTGATGCTGAAACATAGAAACATAGATTTTGATGGCAGATAAGGACCTTATGGCCCACCTAGTCTGTCCATTTCCCTACCTACTTAATTCCTGATCCCAAATGATCAGCAGTTTACCCTCACTTTCCTACCACTAGGGTTGCCTTCAGTCTATCCCATGCAATCTTGAACTCACCAATTGTTTTTGCCTGTACGACCACCGCTGGGAGGCTGTTCTATGCATCCAGCACCCTTTCTATGAAAAAATACTTCCTCATGTTTCCCTTGAGCCCCCCAGCCTCATATTGTGACCCCTTGTTCTTGCACATCTCGTTTTTTGAAAAATGCTGCCCTCCTGGACCTTGTTGATTCCCCTGAGGTACTTGAATGTCTCTATCATATCTCTCCCCCCCCCCTTTCCGCTAGGGTATACATATTGAGGTCTTTCAGTCCTTTCTCATATGTTTTCTGGTGCAATCCTTTCACCATTTTTGCTGCCCTTTTCTGGACCACCTTTATTATGTCAATGTCCTTCCAGAGATGCGGTCTCCAGAACTGAACTAACCCTCCCTTCCTCCCAAAGAGTTTCCACCAGCTCGCTCACTTTCATAGCATACCCCAAACTCCACAGGCACTGTACTTGTGCCTTGTTTAGATTGCTAGTTGGCTCCTGTGCCAGTTGGGGTATCCTTTTAAAAACTACAGACTAGGAATTCACTGAGCTGGATTGGCCACCAATTGGTGAGGCCATCAATTTCATTTTAAGTTCGAGTTTATTGAAGGAATATTTTTTTCGAGCAAGCTAATTTACAGGGATGTCCCTTAGAACAGTACAAGCAATATAAACAATTAATAGCAGTCTAATGCAATAATAAATAATAACAAACGTAGTAATCAAGTAATATAGAAATATATACAAGAATACTCTACATACATGATAATTTGATATTTTCAATATATATGTGATGAAACATTTACCAATGTCAGGAGAGTATCCAGAGTATTTAAATGGTGCTGTTGTGTTCCTCCTTTTTCTCCTTTTTTTTTTTTTTTTTTTTTTTTTACACCTTACAGCCAGTGTTTGATTTGCCAACATTTGAATGAAATAGCAAGACAATTATAAAATATAGAATTATACACAGTGGCTTATGAATAACTAGGTATTTGTACACACCCAGTGTTTGTGATGGCACAGAACACAACAGCGAAGATTAAGTGGTGTGCACGGTGATAAACTGAAGTTTGTTTTTTTTTTAAAGTGAGTTTCTACCAACTGTGATTCAGTTCACTGTCGACACTTAGGCAGAATCCACTGGGCTTAGCTCCGTCAGCAGATGTCTTTTGGCTCCTCCCACCACTCGTAGTGTAATCCTCTAGCTCTGCCCTATTCGACATCAGATCTTGTTTTCCACTGGATACTCAGCCGGAACAGATCTCTTCCCTTCACGGCTTCTGCTACATGTGAAGAACAATTTTGAGTGCTTAAAGTTTTGCAGTTTTCTTTGAATTTTCTTTCGGTCTTTGATTGTGTGCCTCTCCTCTTCCAGTTAGCACACCATCAACGACTTTCAGGTGACATACCCCCCATCTGTCTCCCTCTCTTGTCTTTCTCTCCATCTCCCTCTCCCCCTCTCACCCCCCCACTTGCACTTATTCCTATAGACCAGCTCTTAAATAGGGGTGACTGTGGTTCCTACGTGCTCACCCTGCTGCATATTGCACTAGTGTACTGTCTGTATTTTATGTATTGTTAACCTTGTATCCTATGTACTGATTCTACTTTGTGTGCTGCCCCTAAGATCTGCTTGCACTGATACTCTACAGCCTTTGTCTCAAGTGCCTTGTTCCTGTTTTTGTAACTGTATGTATAATTACACCATCTGTATGTATTTACCTGAACTGTACTCTGTATATTTGTATATCCCTTTCCCCTTCCCCAGGACGTACCGTGAGATGAGCATTAAGTTGCTCAGTGTATCTTTCCTGGTGAAACAATTCAATAAATAAAAGAAAACATGCAAAAAGCTGAGGTTTAAACACTGCATTTGTGGCTGACAGAAAATGACTGTGACAGGTAGCCACAGCATGTACCTCCACTGCCTGGGGGGCAGATCATGTTGTTGGGCAATGGCCATGCTGTTAGGTTGTGCATCCCTTTTCACTGGACAAACACAGGCAAGCTCTCATTTGCCCTCACCTTACTCACTATAGGGCAGAACATGGGCACTCCTTTCCTGGACTGCCCAGAGTTCAAGGAAATATACCAGTCTATGCATACTTTCTATGAGTCGGAGCCCCCCTGTAGCTGAGGCTGTCCTGAGCCCTGCGCTCGGGATCTGGCAGCACTTCACATCCTCCAAAGCTCCCCCTTCCCCCACCATATGGACTACAAGTATGCAGTGCCTATGGAAGGCCTCCCTGGCTTTTCAGAGTACACCTCAGTGGAGGGGCTTGTCTTGTAAACTGCCTTCTGTAAGGTGAAGGTACCAGGGCATGTGAACAAGCCACGGGGCAAGGAGTCTAAGAAGCAAGACTTGCGTGCACAAAAAATGTATGTGACAGCTACCCTGGGTCATCATCAAGCCAGCAACATGGCTGTGATGGCTTGTTTCAGTCATGCACTTTTCAATAATCTCATTAATTTGCTTCTTCTGCTCTTGGTGGATAGCCAGATAGAGGCCAGGACCATGTGAGACCAGGGATGTTTACTGTCCAAGCACCAACTGTAGACAGCTCTGGACTCTGGTGACTCATGAAATTGTGCGGTGGGCACCTCAGTGTCCGTGTGCAGGAGGGGCCTGGCTGTGTCTCTCAACTTTTTCCCTGGAGATCCAGTACAGTTTGGCCTTTGTGCCCTTGTTGGGCACCGACCTTTTCCGCCCTGGGATGGAGTGTTACCTTACTCACATTAAAAAGACATCCTGTTTTCTCTGGCATAGTCTCAGCAGGCTAATACAAAAAAACAGAGTGGCAGCATGTCATGGAACAAAAAGCTGGTGAGCACTACAGACAGCCAGCCCGAAGTAGAGACCCCAACAAACAGGAAAGTAACACTGAGAGGTTCCATTCAAAAAAAAAAAAAAGGACTTGATACCATGATTTATTGGTGCAAGAGTGAGAACACGAATCGTCCAGCCCGGTGGTGCTGGGCGCCACACTCTCGCCAGCTGGTGACCGGGTTGGCCCGGGGGGAGAGATTGAGCGTCCGAGGACTGCTCTCTCTTCCCGGGGAGGGCTGGGGAAAACGACCGCTCAACGAGCGACCTCTGGCGGAGGCTGGGGGATAGCCGAAAGAGTGTCATGGCCTATGCCAGGGGTGGAGCTGCGGCATGCGTTGCCTTGGCAGCCAGGCTCCACAGGGGTGAAAACCTAGTAAAATACCCTCCCTTCCGATAGGTGAAGGCGCCTCCCACCCAAGGACCACACTCCCAGTAGCCAGACGTGGCTCTCTCCTCGCCCCTCCTCCTCAGCCCAGTGCTCAATAGGTAAAGAAAGAGTGCCCTGGGTGGGGGTGGCCCTTCCCCGGAGGTTAGACCCCGGGGATGCCCGGTGCCAGGGACTGCAGACGAGTCGAGTCACGAAGAGAGGTAAGAGTCAGTGGGGATGGAAGGTCGCCGTAGAGAGTTCGGTAGGGGCACAAGGATGGGGCAGGAGACAAAATAGAGTTCGAGGGGGAAAAAAAAAGTGAGAATACCAACTTTGCTGCCCTGGTGCTTTGACCACATGTCTTTGTCTGGGGTGTGTCTGGCAGACCTTAAACTTCTAAATTTGAGGCAAACTTTTAAAGAAACAAAACACTTCAGTGATGATGTGATAAAAACAATGTATGTAACCCTAGACTTAAGGGGGGGGGTCTAAAGAGCAAACAGATGTTCAGTACATATATCAGTAATACTGATTTACATCTTAAGTTGCAAAAGGGGTGGATGGAAAATGCTGAAAAAAATCTGATCTAAAAAATCATGCAGAAGTCTTAAAAACAGTAAATGTGTTATGCATAGTAAAATGGATCAGTCATAAATATGTAGATCCGGGGATGCAAGTACATCTAGTAATATTTTAAAATTGTGCTGAAGCATGCAACAAATACAGTTTTCAAGACTTTAAATGGCTGATTGCAAGAGTCAGCACTGATGATTACAAAGATAAGCTATTAGTAAAACTAGGTAATTTCACGCATGCATAAATCATTCATATAGGTAAAGTCATATTACAATTATTGTATTAAAAAGGGAAATGGGGGAGGGTATCAGAAGGGAGGAACAGGGAAATAATAAAACAGTAGACATTTGTGGACTGTTTGTCAGAACAGATTGTGTAACTGGAAAAGATGAAGAACAAAATAAATATTTGTTAACATATACCTGTACATGTATTCTACTTTTTGAATGGCATTGTGATCTTCCCCTATTATGGGCTATCTGTCTCCGCTGCCATGCAAAGATCTCACCTTTTGCAGAATCACTGGAATCTCTCTCTAGTTTTGCTTGTTTGTTTTTAAATAATTCCTTTTCATGTTTGGAGGTAGCTGATATGTAATTCTTATTCAGAACTTCAAATGTAGGGGTTTCTTTAAATTCCAAGCAGCCACCTGAGCCCAAAACAAGTTCCTTCTGTGGCTTAGGTTACCACCCCCAGCAGCAGTACCAGCACTACCATCCAGTGAAGCCCAAGTCCCCAGCAGTCAGGATCAGAAAAAAGAAAGAGGCAGTAGTGCATCCAGTGGCCAGTTCTCCAGAGCCCCCTCCACTTCTGCTCAGTATTTACTGAAGAGAAGGTAGGGGATGGCCCACAGCTCAGCACCATGGACACGGGGGAGGGAGGTGTGCACTAGTTCCTTCACAAAAGAAAGGTCCTACAAGAGCTCAGTAAGCTCAGGGTGGACAAGGCAATGGGACCTGATGGCATACATCCCAGGGTAGTTAAGGAGCTAAGGTTGGAACTAGCAGAGCCATTATCAGAATTGTTTAGTGAGTCTCTGAGCACAGGAGAGGTCCCAGAAGACTGGAGAAGGGCTCATGTGATCCCACTCCATAAGAGTGGTAGCCGGGAAGAGGCAGGGAACTACAGACCAGTCAGTCTTACCTCAGTAGTGGGCAAGATTATGGAGGCACTCCTTAAGGAAAGGATTGTGCAACACCTGGAATCCATAGGAGCATAGGATCCAAGACAGCATGGGTTTACAAAAGGAAGGTCCTGTCAGACTGAACTTGTAGATTTCTTTGACTGGGTAACCAGAGTGGTGGACCAAGGGGGAGCAGTTGATGTCGCATAGCTTGACTTCAGCAAAGCTTTTGATACTGTTCCACACAGAAGATTGATTAATAAGCTGGGTAGGCTCGGGGTGGGTCAGAAGTTGGTTAACTGGGTGGCAAACTGGTTAACGGGCAGAAAACAGAGAGTGGTGGTAAATGATGTACAGTCAGAAGAGATGCAAGTCATAAGTGGGGTACCTCAGGGATCAGTCCTCTTCAATATCTTCATCACTGACATTGCAGATGGACTGGAGGGTAAGGTTTGTCTGTTTGCAGATGACCCCAAGATCTGCAACAGAGTAGATGATCCAGATGGGGTGGGCAGAATGAGAAGAGATCTGGATAAATTAGCAAACTGGTCAGAAGAGTGGCAACTGGGGTTAAATGCAAAGAAGTGCAAGATCATGCACATAGGGAAGAGAAACCCTGAAGCTACCTATACGTTGGAGGGGAGTTGCTGGCAGTCACAAGGGAAGAAAGAGACTTGGGCATCATCATCACGATGACCTGAAATCATCCAGGCAGACCACTAAAGCAGTAGGTAAGGCTAGGGGGGGGTGTTGGGGTGTATTAGTAGAGGTATCACAAGTCAGAAGAGGGAGGTAATAATCCCTCTTTACAAGACACTGGTTAGGCCCCATCTGGAGTACTGCTTGCAGTACTGGAGGCCATACCTTCACAAGGACATTAACCAAATTGAGGCAGTCCAGAGAAGGGCAACCAAAATGGTGCAGGGACTGTATCAGAAAACATATGAGGACAGATTAACATAGCTCAATATGTATACCTAGAGCAAAGGAGGGAGAGAGGAGGCCGATTAAGGGGTAATGTGAGGAAGTTCTTTTCACAGAAAGGTGGTGGATGCATGGAATGGCCTACCTCAGGAAGTGATGGATATGAATACTGTGCAGAGCTTCAAACAGGCATGGGATAGGCATAAGGGAGCAATACAGATGAGTATGAATAGATAGGACATTGACAGAGCAAAGGCCAATGGCACAGTTATAAGGTAGAAAAAGAAATGGGCAGACTGGATGGGCCTTGCGGTCCTTATCTGCCATCAACTTCTATGTTTCTAAGGACATAAAGTGATGGGTTTCGGGATGCCATTCCCCTTCCCTCTCCTTTACTAACAGAAATGCATGGCAGGGGTTTGCGACAATGTTCGCCAGCTGTTCTTGACCTACGCTGAACCTGCTCCAGGCAGACCAGCAGCTAAGCAGATGACTAGCCAGTGGATGACCTCTTGTATCAATCTGTGCTAAAAGTTTGCTGGTAGGGAGCCGCCCATGGGGTTGAAGGCTTATTCTGCCAAACATACTACTGCCTCCACTGCTGTTGCTAGGTACATCTCAATCAAGGAGATCTGCAGGGCTGCTATCTGGTCCAGTCCAGTACCTTTAATATACTGTAAATCTTCATATTCTCACACCAACCCATTTCTTTATCCTTTTCTGTACAGGAGCTAGAGCCATGCATAGGCTGTATGCAAACTGCCTCTAACATCAAGCTGGTGAAGCTTTGCCAAGATCCCAATGAAGGAGACTGTCAGCAGTGTTACTGTCGTCCCATGTGGTGCCTTACTTGTATGGGAAAATGGTTTGCCAGTCGACAGGACCAGCAGCACCCAGAGACATGGCTGTCAAGCCGAGTGCCCTGCCCAACCTGCCGGGCTAGATTCTGTATTTTGGATGTCTGTATAGTGCGCTGAAAACATCCCAGTTCTCATTTGCTATTCAGATATAATTTACATTGTGCGGGGTGGGACATTATTCCTTACTCTTGCTATGTTATGAACTGTTTCCGTCCTACAGGGTGTCCCGTTCTTCGGGTTTACAGTATGAAATGCAGGCTTTCATTTTTTTGTAGGTGATGTGGGAATGTGCTATACCTTGCTTTAGCTGGGTTCTTATTCCCTTGAAACTAAACTAGGTTAAATTTTAATACACATATAGGGACCAAAGATACTGTTGTGGTAGATGATTCTGTGAAAGGAAAAACTAAAGTAAAATGCATTTTTTAGACCCCACCCCCCGAGCACTTTTTCATACCAGTTTTTTTCTTTAAGAACTAGTCAAGTCAAGCACTATGCCATGGCACCTCAGAGAGTTCTAGTGACTGAAAAAAGGAACACAGTATATCTGTGCTATAACATGGAACTTTGTAAGTCGTTCCACTAAACAACTTCCCTAAGCATCCAAGGTGGTATCTGCATGAGGGATGCACCTTACAGTAGAAGACATTCTTTACGTGAGAGCTTTGGTTTTAAGTAATTATGTTACAAAACATATTGTGGAATAAGCACCCTGAAGTAGCAACACTATCAAAGGGTCTCAGAATTTATTTTCATTACTGACAAATGTGGGCTTTGTACAAGTATCTGTTGACATAATCTGTCTTTAAAGCGAAGCTTCAGTTAAGGGAAACCACACGGGCTCTTTAACTTCTCAGCACCTAAATGTGTGGTTTTATACTTGCTCGTTGCCGTGATAGCTCTGGACAGAAATAGTGAGCTGGGTTTGCAGAGAAGAAATGACAAAATCTGATGTTTATATAGACAGTAATGGGATCTTGATAAAAGAAGTAGCAACATTTTGTTTTACCACATTTCTGTCATGTAGCCTGACTTTTTATCTTAATGAAAAGGTTTAATTATCTGTTTTGATTTGTTGAAACAGTAAATAATAGATATTTCTGTATGCGTGTCCGTGTATATACATGATATGCAATGAACTGTATGGTGATAACCACATTTTCTTTACTCTTTTTGGGATATTTCTTCCCTTATGTCCCCATATCCTCCCTCCCTTCTCTCAGCTTTGCTTTTTCCGGATTCTCTGCACTTTAGCTGTGGGACTTGGTTGACCAGATATACACTCCACCTGCTGTTGACAGTTGCCATCCGCAAACCAAGGTGTGAAGAAAAAAAAAAAAAACTTTGAGGGAGAACAAATTTTGCTTGGTGGTCTGTGGAGATGAGCTTGCCTGTGTTAGGGACACCGGCCTGCATGTGACTTTGGGCTGTCTGCGTGCCACCTACTCAACTTGTATCAGTGCCCCCACTGAACATCAGGGATGAGGTCAAAAAGAGAGGCTTTTGCAGTGGTTGCAGGAAAATCATGCAACAGCAGTTACTGTGGGCCCTTTCAGTATGCGTTATGGCTGTGTGAAGATTACTTTTTGTGATAAAAGCCATTTTAGTCATTTGTGAAGGTGATATTTATAAACCACTTTCTTTATAAAAAAAAAAAGGAAATATAATACTTGGTGACTTTTGTTTATACTTGTTTTGATGTCCCCAACCCCCCTTTAAATATTTTGCCATAGTTTGGGTTTATGGTAAATTATCATGATAGACGGAAAGGTGGCTGCTTAAGCTGAAAACAGCAGATACAGTATTCAGTGTTCAGCATGGAAATGAATAAGGAACTAAATGAAGTGCAGTATTAGAGACTTATGGGGGACCATGTCAGACAAGGCATGTTTCGAGTCATGCTGCCGTAGGGGTCAGTTTTAAGGCTTTTACTTGTGGAGTGTGTGAAACTTAATTAGACAGATATATCTACTGCAAAGAATCAGGCCAGAGCCGCAGCGGCTGCTAAGTAAGCAATAAGACATGACGGGATGTGTGTAAGTTCTAACACACGACTAAGGGCCGTAGTGAGGCTCGAGGCTACAGGCTGAGTGCGTCCAGCCCCCAGACGTTCATTAGATCTGTCTAAAGCACACTCCGTCGTGTCTTATTTCACTTATAAAATGGGTCTGTGTATAATACATGCATGTACAGGTCATAATTTATATGTTTAAATAGAAAAAAAATTGAATCTTTACAGTCTTTTGATGTAAAATAGTTCCTCCACCTGCAATACAGTATTGTATATATTTTGTTGCCCCTAGGACTTTTGTCCCATTGTGGCTACCATAGTTGAACGTGGTTACTATGGTTAGCAGTACCCAGTCTTTACTCCTTGGCAAACACAGACATACATCTTCATCCCGAGATACACAATAGGAGCAGTATAGCACAGTGGTTTAAGGCTCTGAGCTGCAAATCTAGTGACATCCAGCAGATCAGACCTGGGTTTGAATCCCACAGCTTCCACTTGCATACTGTGTGACCCTGAGCAAGTCACTTAACTTCCCTGTGCTCCCAGGTCACACCTTTAAAAAAGCTTTCAGCTTAGTGTGCTACTCCTGGTAAAACAACTAAAAAAAATACAATTATTTTTTTTTTTTTTTTCCTGCTCATTGTGCCTTGGTGCACAAAACCTGTGTTTGGCGTACTGCTGGCAGGAAGAGAAACTGGTGGTTGTATGGCAGAGTACAACACTGATGAGAGTGGGAATGAGAGACAGGAAGAAAAGAAGACATTCTTTTATTTAAGTAAGTCAGAATGAAGTGTAGTTTCCTGCCATTTATCTGCTGAGTACTTGAATATTAATAGATTAAACGGGAAAAGCAGAGTTAAAAAAAAAAAACAGGATAGAGTGGCATGGGGATGTTGGGCGCTACACCAGCGGTCGGGATCGTGGTGGAGTAACAGTCAGCTGAGCGGCTCACAGAAAAGAATTCTGTGTTTACCAGCATTTGCAGTGGTAATGTGAGTGCTTCCTTTCATTAAAATATTTTTTTACAATCGTAAAGTGAGAGTTAATTTTACAGACATGATCAAGTGGCTGGGGGGTAATTGGTCATCATAGCTGAGGTCAGGATCGTGGTATTTAGTACAGATTATGTGTTATTCAGAACTAGGAGACCATCACTTTACTAAAGAAAGTGCATGAAGTATTGCTTTTACCAATGTGTGCACCTCACTCAGTATGGTTACATAGAATAGGATACTGTACTAGATATGTGGGCTAAGCGAGAGGCAAAAAAATGGCAGCTGCAATTTTTAAAAAATGCTGCTGGCCTTTTGATTTCTGTCTTTACCTGCATCCACCTGGCCAGGACTAGTTTTAGCCATGTCTTAGACAGTTCTAACGTACGGCTAACAGCCAATGAAATTGCTCAAAATCCTTAGCCCATTTTATAATACAATAGTACTGATACAGTATGGCTAACAGTGACATCATTTGAAAAGAATGCATTACATTCACAGTGGTATGCAGTGGTAAAGTACTCCTTGTCATTGAGGTGGCCAGCACTGACCTGCAGCTCATCTAGAGGAGCAAGTACATCCCATGCACTTAGGACAGAAGATGTTCATCCAGATTGTCAGCACTGTCTGCTTCCTGAACGACCACAGCATTGTACACCCAGACCTCAAGTGTGAGAATATGCTGCTCACGGACTAGAGGCAGGTGAAGATCACAGACACTCTTACAGTCTGTCTGTTTCTCTCTCAGTACTAGCAATGGCCTGCCATCACAAGCAAAGACAGTTCTGGTTTACATAGCAAGGGTCAACCTTAACTTTTTTTGCGCTAGCCAGCTGGACAAGTTGATTAAAAATTGCACTAGCCCGCAGATGGTTGCACTATCCCACAGTAATAATGGTAAATTTTGATTGGTTATACAGGAAAAATGGAAGCCAAGAAATAATCTGATTATTGCATATTTATCCTGCTCCCACATTGCTTCCTGGCCCAGCAAAAAAAAGGCTGCAGTTCAATCACACGCAGTGTGCACCCCCATTGTTTTTTTATCATGTGCCCCTTGCTTCCTCTTTCTTCATCCCTTCCCCACCAAACCAGAGAATACTGTAATAGCAAATGTTCAATCAGGCAGTTCTAGTTCTGCACACATAATAGCCAGCATCATCATGCACATCGGCACAGTCCTACCCTGACCTGCAGGGCAATGTACAGAATCAGGCAAAGAAAGACACTCTCATCCCCCACCCTGTGATTAACCAGAACTGCACTTCTTGAGGTTTTCTTACACTGTGAAGTGAGCCAGGGAAAGTTCTAGGATATTTTGGGAGAGAGTTAAACAAACACAGGGGGCTTGGGACGTAAGAAACGTTGACATATCTGTTTATATATACCAGGCACAAAAATATTGATGTAAAATGCTCTGCCCTAACAAAAACAGATTTTTCACAAGTGTCCTTTCATCAGTCAAAGGGGAGTAGTATACAGGCATGATGCTGCACTACCTCTCTTTCTATATAGGATGATCTATGCACACCAGGAATACCTTTTTTTTTAACCTTTCAAATTATATATTTTACTATGGTTTTGCTTTGTATCATACATGCTCCAAAGCATTGTTTTTAGGATGAAATGACATGCTGGGTGGTACTGCATTGATGGCATTGACTGGTGTGATCCATTAAGAGGAGGTATGAACCCCTACACCAGTTAGTAATGGCAGCTATGAGTCTGTGGATGACCACTTCAGAGCCTAGTCTGCAGTGGTGTCCAGCAGGGGTGTAGCCAGAAAATTCTGTTTTGTACACAATCTCCAACAGTTACACAACCCCATTAAAAAATGTACACATCCTTTCCAAATGGCACCCATTTCCAAACAAGTCTGATTGTTTTCAAATGATTCCTCTAATCTTTAAAGAGGTTATACATGTATCTGTCTCCTAAACAACAGAAGTTTACAGAGTCACTCCTCAGTGGCCTACACTAACCCAAATACTACAGAATAGAATGAAAATGTTAACAGGCATATGGTTTGTGACAGGCACTCAACAAAACTGTACACAAATGTGTACAGTGAGTATGCCCATTGCCTGTCTACACCCTTGGTGTCCAGAGAAAGTGGACAGATCTCCTGGCTGGGCAGACAGTGTATACATGATAGCATTCTGTCACTGCAGTGTTGTATACAGGCACTCAAAAGGTTGGGAAATGGGCACACTGGTCTTAATATTGTGGGACAAATCAAAGACAAGTTAGAGCAGGGGTTCTCAAATGGTGAGGCCAGCCTCCCTGGGGAGGCCCCAACCTGTTCCAGGGGAGGCTCAAGCAAGTCTGAAAAAGTACTATATTTAAATGCTGGGTTTTATATATTTTGTGTGAAGAGATGAAGCAAACTGAAAGAGGATAATAATAGTAGGTGAATTTTATGTATTTATTTACTAATAGGTGACAAGGGAAGGTGAATGAGCCAAGGCTCATTTCAGGTGTACCCGGGGAAGGGTAGGGAGTGAATACATTTCAAAAGGTAACTGCAGAACAATCAAGAAATATACAATGAGCAATAATGCAGATAAATATGAATAAACTAATAATGAGTGGTGGTAATTGATCAATTTGTAAACTGATGGCAGAACAGCCCAAATACAAGGGTTGAGCATAGAAGTGCTAAGAGTAATAGCAGGAAGGAGCAAAGTAATCCCCAAGATATTGCTTAAAAGCAGAGAAGGAGGGGAGAGGCAAAGTATGTAGGAAGGTTATTTCATATAGGGAGGAAACAGAGGAAGTAGTCTGACCCATGAAGGTACTGCAACAAGGGGTAACAATGGTTCAAGAATGAAAATAGCAGAGCAAGTAGGTTGGCCTGTGTGGGGGGAGGGGGGGTTACAATAAGCTAAATAATAGTATTTGTTTATTTTATTTATATGTTATTCAGATAACACCTTTGAGCACAGGAGCTCTCTTTCAAAAGTTCCAAGTCAGTATAAGACAAAAAACTGAATGTGAGCCAAGTACTCAAAGGGGTTTCAATTTATTCATGATGTACTGCTCAAAGTACAGTACATTATTTTTCTTTGGGGAGGCCCAAGATTATTTCAATTTTTGGGGGAGGCTCAGAATCTTTTCCATGGATTTGGGGAGGCCCAGGGTGATAAAGTCTGAGAACTATTGAGTTAGAGAGTGACTTAACCACTCTACCCTTGATCACAGCATTCACACTAGTTGACTGTCCTAACTGAGTGATAACGACTTGCATTGAGTCTTTTGTTGGATCCCCCTCTTGAACTGCCAGATAATTGCAGCTCTTAATGAGCTGTTAATCACACCAGGCCACCTGGAACACTGAGGGAGATTAGCAAAAGGACTACAGCCTGCTAAAGTAGGGACTTTTTCAACTTCATTAACAGCCATGAAAAATCTGCACTAGTCAAGACGGACAAGTAGAGGGTTAGCTGCAATAGCCCTGGCCAATTTGCACTATGTTCAGGGCTAGTAAAACAATGTTACAGTCAAACCCTGTTACATAGATACATAGAATTTGTCGGCAGATAAGGACTGCCTGGCCCATCTAGTCTGCCCATTTTTCCTACCTTTTACTTACGCTGCAGACTGTAGATGATGCACGGCTTACCTTCTCTTCCCTGTCTCTATCAATCAGTCAATCAAAATCTTTATTTAAGCAGGCGAACATCGTTGAGCAAGCTCATTTTCGAGATGGACCTGGAAAGGAAAGGTTAACGATACATACAAAGGAATACTCGCTTACATCATAATTGGGTAAACAATATATACAAAATGAATTCACACTTACATAGAGCAGTAATTATACACAGGAGGGTTATAATACACACGAAATAGAGTATTAATGAGCCATTAAGCTAAGACCATGAGTATGCAGCTAAAAAGTATAGCAACTATAGTACAGTATATAAATGTTAAACCTACGCAACTATAATTACAGCGTGTATTTGAAGCATCCTTGAACACAATTATTGATCGAAGGAGCTTGGTGGGGCATGGGAGGCGTGGGGAGGGGGATGCAAGAGGGTGAGTGAGGAGAGGTACATGATACATGGAGTGCCTGCAAAGGCATGCAGTCGTTGCAGGGGGGAGGGTGGCAACATTTAGGGAGTGGAAAGCAAAACACCATGATGGTGTCAAGGGGGTAAGCAAGGAGTGTAGGTGGGAGCCAGGGGAACATGGAAAAGGAACTACGATAAGGAAAAAACACAGGGTCAGGATAGAAGGAACAGTCAGGTAAGTTGTTATAGGCTCTGACATCGCCCAAGAGGGGTGTGAAAGAAGTACCAGTAAAGGGATGGACTGGAACTGAGGCTAGGGGCAGGTGACATCAGGGGAAGCAGTTACAGGACTTCTTGATAGAGTGAGAATAAAATGCTTTGAAGGCTGATAGTTTGATTGGGTAGGCCAACTTCAGGGTTTTTTGCAAGTTGTTCCAGAGAGGGGGTAAAGCGTGAGATATAATGTATGTTTTGTTTTTTTTTTTGCAATTGTTTAACCAGGAGTGGTACACTAAGCTGAAAGCTTGTTTATAGGTGCGACCTGGGAACACAGGGAAGTTAAGTGACTTGCTCAGGGTCACACAGTATGCAAGTGGGGGCTGTGGGATTCAAACCCAGGTCTCCAGATTTGCAGCTTAGAGCCTTAAACCACTGCGCTATACTGACTCCCTAATATCGATATGGCAGATAACGGTTCCCTTATGTCTAGCCCAGCATTTTTGAATTCCTCCACCATTTTTGCCCCCACTACCCCTGCTGGGAGGCTATTCCAAGCATCCACCACCCTTTCTGCAAAGAAGTACTTCCTCACATTACCCCTGATTCTACCTCCCTCCAACTTCATATCATGTCCTCTAGTTCTTGTCCATCCTCTTTTCTGAAAGATTCTACCCCCATACCTTATTTATACCTTTAAGGTATTTGAACGTGTCTTTCAAACAACATGAAGTCTTGCTATATTATGACTATTGCAGTTTGCCCCAGCCTTAGAACTGCAACTGCTCCGGAGGTGAAAGAGTTAACTTCCATGCAGAGCATGGAGTTTAGAGTGCAAGCTCGGTTCAGAAGCTCTGTTTGGCTGGTTTCAAACGAAAACCGTCAGATTCTTTACTCCGCCTCACTGAACAGTCGCTCCGGAGATTCCTCCTGTTGCTCGGTTCATTTCTTGGTTTAAAGCGCTATTTCTCAGTTTAATTTAACACGATTTCATTATTTTAACACATAAAACCGATCGGTTCAGGCTCTGTCTTAGTAATCGTAAAGTAATAGGGTTTTCTGTGTGGAACTGTAAGTATTATCGGTTCGGTTGAACCGATCGAGTTATGTTAAATATAAGTTTAAAGCCTTTTAGGCTTTTCAGAGTCTGATTCCTAGTTCTTATCGGTTCTAAAAAAAACGGATTTCATTACGGTTTTCCGACCAATGACACGGTTTGGAACTGATAAAGGTGTCTTACCTGGCACTGCCATCAAAAGAGGCAAGTTGGTTGGTTAGGCTGGCATCATGTCTGAGAAACCCAAAAGAAAAACCGGGCCCACTGGGTTTCAACACTGTAGTGTCTGTGGGGAAGCCTTTGCCAAGGCTGACCCACACACTATGTATTCTATTGTGCAGGGTTTGACCACCTCAATTCAGACTGCCAGATTTGTAAAAATTTCCCTGCAGCCACCCTGGACAAGAGGTGGGCAGGCTCAGGAGCGAGAGGCCAAAGGTCCGCTGACCGGATGGCCAGCCCGGTTCGGTGCCAACCGAACCAGAGGGAGTGCCCTCTGACCAGGGCGAGACTTCCTCGGGCAAACGAAAAGCTGGCTCTGAGGAGCCAATTCCAGCTAAGAAATCTAAAAAATCAGCAGGTTTGGAGTCCAAAATTCCTTCTCCAACTGCTGCTGAGATAGCCAGGGCAATACAGATTGTCCAGTCCCTATCCCAGTTCCCTTGAACCGCCACTGTCTAGCAAAGGTTGGTTGGTCGGTTCCAGTGGTTCAGGATTACGATATAGAAGAGTTCTATGAACCAGAGGGGGGATGAGGATTATGATCAGTGTGAATGTGACTTTGAAAGTCTGGATGTGCCCATTGAACGGACATCTCTCCAGACAGACCTTCAGGTGAGTCTCCACCTAGGCTTTCTGAGTCCCTTCTCATTTTTGTTTTATAAAAGTTGCTGAGACCCTCCAGCTTCCCTTAGGAGGCTTTGGATGAGCAAGAGGAGCCTGACTATGTGGAGATGATGGATATCCCAGAGTCCAGGAGGTTGTCCATCCCTTTACATAAATCTTTTAGAAAACAAACAATAAAAATTTTAAAAGCTCCTAATTCTGTGCCTCCTGTGGATAAAAAGATGGACAGGAGGTACACTTTGTCAGGTCCTGATACAGACTTTCTTTCACAGCAATGCAGTCATGTTGGGGTAGTTCAGGCTGCAGCCTGTGATAAAGCTAATATTCCACTGGCTTCACATCCTCCTGACAAGGATTCCAGGAAGATTGATGCCATGGCCAAAAAAACAATACATGGCAGCATCCTTAGGACTCAGACAAGCTAACTATATGGCTTATGTTGCAAGATACCAGAAATCTCTGTGGGATACTGTCATGGCCTTAGCCAAACAGGTCCCTGGCCAGCTCGCAAAGGAGCTGGAGCAGGTGGCTCTTGATGGTATTGAGGCATCTAAGGTGCAATTCCATGCTGCAGTGGATTCTAACGATGTATCCTCTAGAGTCATGGCTACATCTGTGGCTTTTCGTAGATTGGCCTGGCTCAGGTGTACTACTTTGTCACAGGATACCCAGTCTAAGGCTATGGATTTTCCTGTGGTGGGAAATTCTCTGTTTGGGTAGCAGACAGAATTATATGAAGAAAATGGATGAATATAGAACCACTTACAGGGTGCAAGCCAAGGAGCCAAGCCACTCCTCAGAGGCAGCCTCCTAGGGGTAGGCCTTTTCTCACGCCTTTTACCAGACTCAGGCCCCTCCTCTTCAGCCTATGTACAGAGGGGGCTCTTCAGAGGGAGAGGCAGGCGGGGTTCGAGCAGGCCTGCTCCCACCCCTCAGCCTAAAGCCCCTGCCAAACAGGCACCCTGATGGGATGTCCAGGGTTGGCTCTCCACTACCTGTAGGGGCAGGTTGGCTCACTTCGTCCAGGACTGGCAGTCTTTAACTTCAGACAGGTGGGTCCTGGAAGTAGTGAGCCAGGGTCTGGTTCTCAGCTTCAAGAAATTTCCAAAGATGAGAGCCAGATCTCTTCCACCTGCAAACCCTTTAGAGACTCTTGCTTTGGAAACAGAAGTCTCAACCCTCCTGGTTCTCAGAGCTGTAGAAAAGGTTTCTCCTCTTCACCAGGGCAAGGGTCTGTACTCCAGGTACTTCCTTACCCCAAAAAAGACAGGAGAGTGGCGGCCTATCCTGGATCTAAGATATCTAAACAAGCACCTTTTAAAGCCAAAGTTCAAAATGGTGACACTGGGAATGATTTTACCCTCCCTGAGGCCAGGGGACTGGCTAGCCTCCCTGGACCTCAAAGATGCCTACTTCCATGTTCTTATCAGACGCTCCCATCGAAAGTACCTCAGATTCGAACTGCCCTCAGGCCATTATCAGTTCAGAGCAATGCCCTTGGCCTCACTTCTGCCCCAAGGGGTGTTCACAAAGTGTCTGGCAGTAGCAGTCGTCACCTAAGAAGGCAAAGGATTGCTATTTTCCCTACCTGGACAACTGGCTCATTGTGGGTCAGTCTCCAGACCAGGTCAAATCACACCTGCTAGATACCCAGCAGCTGCTTACCTCTCTGGGATTTCTTCTCAATCTTCCAAAGTCAGTTTTGGAACCTGTCCAGGTACTCACCTTTATAGGCAGAACTGGATACCAAGCAGGCCAGAACCTTCCTTCCCTTGGAGAAGGTAAGGACCTTAGTAGCCCTGGCCGCCTCCTTCACTCTGCAGGTCTCTCGACCAGCAAGGCATTCCTGCAGCTCCTAGGGCACATGGCTGCCTCCACAGCTGTGGTGCAAGGAGCAAGATTTCAGATGAGGGACATTCAGTTCCATTTGAGAGCTTTCTGGTCTCAGAAGAGATCCTCTATCAAGTTAATTCCAGTGACTCGAACCCTGATCCAGGCCCTTCAGTGGTGGCAGGATCAGAGCAATCTGAGACGGGGTGCCTTTCATCCCTCTGTCCCATTCCTTGACCCTTACTACAGATGCATCCGTCTTGGGATGGGGAGCTCACATGGGCGACCTGTCCACCCAGGGATTATGGTCCCCACAGGAATCTCTGCTCCACATCAATCTGTTGGAACTCAGAGCTGTTTTTCTAGCACTTCAGGTTTTCTCTGCATCTGTTCAGAACAAGGTAGTACAGGTCAGAACAGACAACACCACTACAATGTGGTACATCAACAAACGGGGGCACTCGGTCTTCGGCCTTGTGCACCGAGGCGATGAAGTTGTGGTCTCTGGCTTACTCCCTGAACACTTCCCTCATAGCAGTTCACCTCCCAGGCAAGGACAATGTCCTAGCAGATGCCCTCAGCAGGATTTCCCAGGGCCATCACGAATGGTCCCTGGATCCCCTAGTGCTGGGGATAGTGTTTGCCAGATGGGGCACTCCTCAGATAGATCTTTTCGCAGCCCCAGACAATTATCAACTTCCACTGTTTTGTTGCAGGCCCCCAGTGTTGGGCTCAGTTCCCCTGGATGCCTTTCTCCTCGATTGGGAAGGGAAGTTTCTTTATGCCTTTCCCCCTTCCCTCTCCTGTTCAAAGTACTAGTCAAAATCAGGTCTCAGCCCTGCAAAATGATCCTGATTGCTCCAGACTGGACCAGACAGCCCTGGTACCCACCTTCTGTCCTTAGTAGTCCATCTTCCCTGTGTCTCCCCAGGAACCACAATCTGTTAACCTGTGCTCAGGGAGAGTTTGGTATCCAGATCTCAAATCCCTCAACCTCAAGGCTTGGCTCTTGGCGGTTAGAAGTTGCTGATTTGCAACTTTCTCAAAGTGTTCTCGAAATCCTGAAGGCTGCTAGGAAGCCTTCCACCAGAGCTACCTTTAACTCCAAGTGGAAAGGTTTTCCATATATGGTGTTCTGGGAAGCATGTTTCCCAGAATCTGCTGATCTACCCACTGTATTGGACTACATGGTCCATCTTAATTCTTTGGGACTGAGACCAGCCACCCTGAAAGTTCACTTGGCTGCTGTCTCTGCCTTCATTTCAGCAGGGAAGCCCTCTTCTCTTTCTGGTCATCCTGTATTTTCCAAGTTTTTTAAAGGATTGCTTCACACCAATCCTCCATTCAGAGACCCTGCCCCGGCTTGGGATCTTAATGTATGCATTGCTCAGCTAATGCAATCCCCTTTTGAGCCTCTGTCTTCGGCAGAGCTTAAGTATTTGACTTGGAAAACTGTATTTCTGGTAGCCATCACTTCTGCCAGGCGTATAAGTGAGTTACAGGCTTTATCAGTAGAAACTGACTTTATTTCCTTTCACAGGGATAAAGTGGTCCTCAGGACTAACAGGAAGTTTTTGCCTAAGGTGGTTTCAGATTTCCACCTTAACCAATCTATTTCACTTCAGTGTTCTTCACTGACCATTCCTCCTCTGGTGAGAGGAGGCTGCACAGCTTAGATGTTAAGAGGGCCCTAAGTTACTACATAGAGCGTACCAAGGGTCACAGGTTTGACTCCCTCCAACTGTTTCTCACTTATGGTGAGGTTGGGAAAGGGACCTGCCACTAAAAGATCCATTGCCAGGTGGATCGTTTCTTGTATCAATTTGCTATCAAGCTGGGTAAGGTTCCCCCCTCAGGCCTGAGGGCTCCACTCTACCGAGAGGTACAGCTGCAGCTCTAGCTGCTGCTAGAGACATCCCTATCTTGGAGATATGTCAGGCAGCTACTTGGAAGACAGTACACACTTTCACCAAGCATTACTCCCTGGATATTCAGTCCAGGAGGGATGCTTAGTTTGCTAACCGTGCTTCAGAGCCTATTCCTAAGTAGGTTCTGTCCTCCTCCATGGAGGTACTGCTGTGTAGTCTGCAATAGTCATAATATAGCAAGACTTCATGTTGTTTGAAAAAAAATTACTCACCTTAGTAATGTTGTTTCTTCTAATGGAGTCTTGCTATATTATGACCTCCCCAACCTGCCGTCTCAGAACTCCTACTTTGGGGTATGGGGTGGGTAGGTCCTCTGTTGGCATTTATTGATGCCCTCTTTCATGTTTGGGTGTTGTGTTTATTTAGTTATTTTATCTTAATTTTCTGGTCCACTGACATGAGTCTTGTTGGGACCAGCAAAATGTGTTAATATATTAGTAGCCAGTTGGCTGGTGTGAGTTACAGCTTCCACACAGAACCTTAGTGAGTTTTGCTCGTAAAGATCTGACGGTTTCGGTTTGAAACCAGCCAAACAGAGCTTCTGAACCGAGCTCACGCTCTAAACTCCATGCTCTGCATGGAAGTTAACTCTTTCACCTCCGGAGCAGTTCCAGTTCTAAGGCTGGGGCAAACTGCAATAGTCATAATATAGCAAGACTCCATTAGAAGAAACAACATTACTAAGGTGAGTAATTTTTTCATCATGTCCCCTCTCTCCCTCCTCATCTCCAACGAATATATATTGAGGTCTTTCAGCTGCTCCTCATACAACTTCTGGTGCAGCACCTCCTTCTTTGGACTGCCTCCACTCTATGTCCTTTCTGAGACGCGGCCTCCAGAACTGGACACAGTACTCCAGATGAGGTCTCACCAATTATCTATATAGTGGCATCACCACCACCTTTTTTCTGCTGGTGATGCCTCTCCCTATGTACTGCAACATCTCGCTGGCCCTTCTGACCACCTTCTCACACTGTGCAGCCACCTTTAGGTTCTCGGATATAATCACCCCTAGATCCCTATCCTGTTTAGTGGACGACAGTAACCTCCCCTGCCCCAATTGAATACTCCTCCCTCGGGTTCCTGTGCCCTAAGTGCATAATTTTGCATTTCTTTGCATTGAATCTCCACTGCCATACTCTTGACCACTCCTCCAGCTTGCCCAGGTCCCTTCTCACATCTTGGGGGAGGGAGAAAAAGAGAGGAAGGGCAGCAACTTTGCATACTAATTTGGGTGATGCAGATCCACTCCAGTAGAATCTTATACCATAAGTAGTATGTATCACATGCACTTTCTCATTTTCTTTCCTGAATGTATTACATCTTGTATAGTTACACCATGCAGCCATAAAATTGGGAAAGCAGAGCTGCTGCATAGTACCTTCTGCATCCACAGGTTTACTGGTGTGGAACTACATCATGGAAATTGGTATGCAGCTGATTGTTGTGCAGGATCTCACCACACGTATACACAGACATGCAGAAACACGCAACACTCCTAGGGCTAGTGGTTAGTGAGTGGAGCCATATGGAAACCCATAGGGAATGAGTGCTCTTGGAAATGGGAGATTGAAGTTGAGAGCTTTTTCTGTCTATTCTCTGTAGATCATGTGCATAATATCTGTTTTACATCAATAAGCAAACAGTGTCTGGTGTGTGTGTGCTTTCTTAGTCATAGTGTCATTTTTTTTCCATATGTTTTGGGCAAACTTTGAGAAACAATAAATTCACACACAATTCAGTATATTTGTGTACAGTAATGGCCCGATATTCAAAAGTTTGCTTGGTGGGCAAAGTGATTGTCCACAGTTTGCCCGAGGTTTGTGCTGGTCACAGTATTCAAAGTAGAGTTTTCATGCATGCTAGTGGGGTTAGTGCATGCAAAACAAAATGATATATGTGGTGGGCAGCAGTGACATTCAGCGTATTTGCACGGGCAAAGAGTTGGTGCAGGCCACTTTGTGCAATGCAAATACTGCCGATCAAAACACTGACTTACTCTGGGTAACCCTAGTGGCTGCTGGAGCAACCGCAGCCACCAACTAAGCTGGTGGTGTGGGGGCTGATGTCCAATAGTCCCTCCCTGGTCCTTATCCTTGGCCTCATACACATAATCATATTCGCTGGCGTCCAGTGGGTCCTCCCCAGTCCTGATCCCCAGCCCCATACACATAATCATGTTCCCTGGTGTCCAGTGGTCCCTCCCCAGTTGCCGATCCCCAGACCCATACATATGATCATATTCACTGGCATCCAGTGGTCCCTCCCTGGTTACCGAAGCCCGGCCCTTCAAAAAGACCCATATACCTTGGTGGCCAGTGGTCCCCTGCCTGGCACCAGTAACAGTAAAATTCCCTGGTGCCTAAATGTACCCCTCCCCGCCTTCTGATCACCATCCAATACCTGTTTTAAAACATCCCTAGTGCCTAGTGTACCCTCCGATCACTGTCCTATTACATGTATAGGATAACCCTGGTGCCTAGTGGTCCCCCTCTCATTTCCGATCCCTGTCACATAACTGTAATTTCAGTCTCTGGCATCCAGTGGTCCTCCGCATCCTCAACTCAGTTGTATGTGTTATTGAAACCTTACGTAAAGTGATTGCAGGACCAGAGGTAAAACATAACATTTTATTGTCTGTGACTAGTATGTATACTCTGGTGTTGACACATAGTACAAATTTCACAGAGAACAAAACACAAACAAAAAAATTAACTCCCTGGTGTCTAGTGGCACCCCTCCACCCACCCAACAATCCACATCCCCTTACACTAGCCCACAGTCCCCCACACTGTGGGCACTGACCACCCACCCTGCCAACTCCCCTTTACCTGCATCGCCAGTACAGCGGCTCAGATACTGCGACTGGCACAGCCTTCCTCACACCTCCTTGGCTGGCCACCATATGAACAGGCAGGGAGCACTCTGGATGAGGGGGGCACTAGACGCCAGAGATTGTGGGATATTGTAGGGGGATGGGGATTGGTGGGCAAGTGCCACTAGATGCCAGGGAGTTATTTTTTTGTACTCTGTGAAATTTGTACTATGTGTCAACACCAGAGTACACATTATTTACTGACAATAAAATGGTACATTTCACCTCTTCGCCTGCAGTCACTTTCCATAAGATTTCTCTAATATCCATACAATTGATTGGGGGGGGGACCACTGGATGCCAGGGACTGAGATTATAGTTACAGGGGTGGGGCTCAAGGACTGAGAGGGACCACTAGGCACTGGGGTTATCCTATACATGTAAAAAGGCGCAAATCGGAGGATGGGTGGGCACCGGCACGGATATTTTTAAAAGATTGTGGGAGGGCGATCGGAGGGCGGGGGCTACACTAGGCACCAGAGATATTTTAAAACAGGTACAGGATGGCAATCGGAGGGCAGGGGGGTGCACTAGGCAAGGCAAAGTTTATTTCTATGGCGCCCAATTCCGGAGGCTCTGGGTGCCTTATATCAGAACAAGCAAGGGAAAATACAGCAGAACATCATAAAAATAGTACGATAAAATACTGCAATAAAATGAAAATAGTAATACAGCAGTATACCTCATTAAAGCTGGTTGTAAACTAGAACAGAACTCCTAGTCCGGGAAGGCCAGAGAAAATAAATGGGCTTTGAGGCCGCACTTAAACATCTCGACTGATAAGTCTTCCCTGACTGATGATGGCAACCCGTTCCACAGGACTGGGCTGGCGACACTAAATGCTCTGTCACCGGCAGTTCTGAATCTAGTCCTGGAAACTTCAAGGAGGCCCCTAGACGAGGAGTGAAAGGAGCGGACTGAGGTGGACGGTGTCATGATCAGTCAGGCAGCCAAGGCCTAGTCCATGTACAGCCTTATAGGTGAGTAAACACACCTTAAAGATAACCTTCCACCTAAACGGCAGCCAGTGCAGTTCCCGGAGCATCAGAGTCACATGACAGGACCTCGAAAGGCCCATCCATAACCTGGCAGCTGCGTTTTGTACCAGCTGCAGTCGGCAAAGGGTACCTCTAGAGACCCCGAAATACAGAGTGTTGCATTAGTCAAGCCTGTATGTCACAAAGGCATGAACCAGCATTGGCAGGTCCTCGGACAGAACTAGGAGTTTGATCTTGGCACTGCTCCTTAAGTGGTAAAAACCACTTTGGATGACAGATGACACGGGAGATTCAAATGTCAGTCTGTCATCCAGGAGCACGTCAAGATCTCGCACCCTAGGGGAGGTCTTCAACAGTGCAGTCCCAAGAAAAAGACCTGAGGCCACCCCAGAGGCATTCCCATCATGCCCTCGGCTCGAGCACTAGAACCTCCTTCTTGTCTGGGTTCAGTTGCAACCAGCTGGAGGACATCCAGTCATTGATCTCGGCCAGGCAGGTGTTAAGCACTTTCACAGCATCTGATGTTCCTGGGGCAAAGTACAGATACAATTGGGTATCATCTGCATAGCAGTGAAAACCCACATTGTATCGCATAATGAGCTCTCCTGGGGCAGCAGATACACTGCAAACAGCATCGGCGACAAGATCGACCCCTGAGGCACTCCACATGGCAGGAGCTGTGGGGATGAGAAGAAATTCCCCGACACCACTCACTATGTCCTGCCAGAAAGCTAGGACTCAAACCAGCTGATGACAGTGCTGGCGAGTCCACAATATTCTCAGACGATCAAGAAGCACAATGTGGTCTACAGTGTCAAAGGCTGAAGAGAGATCAAAGAGGACAAGAATTCACTTGTTTCCTCTATCTCTAGCCCTGAGGAGGTCATTCAAATAACACGAAGTCTTGCTGTATTCTGACATTATGCAGTTAGCCCCAGTACTTGAACTGCTCTGGAGAGGAAAGAGTTAACTCTATGCCAGAGCATAGAACGTTGAGCTCGAGCTCGGTTCAAACCTCTGTCTGCTGCACATTGAAGTGTAACCGTCAGAATCTTTACTCCACCTAACTGAACAGTCGCTTCGGAGATCTCTCCTTCGCTATCGGTTTGGTCTGGTAAGAAACGGTTTAAGCCACTATTTTCACTTAATTTCGGTTCAGATCCCTGTCTGCGGTACAGTAAGTACTTTAGGTAGTGGACTAATGCTGAATTTTGTGGAAATTGTAAAACTTATATTTCAATCGGTTCGGCTGAACCGGTTGTCTGTATTTTGTCATGTGTTTTTTCTTTTAGTCTGAATTTAGTGTGAGGTACCGGTCCTTATCGATTCTAAAAAAAAATGTGTTTTATCATTTTTTTCCAACACCCATGACATGGTTAGGAACAGATAAGGGGGTCTTGCCTGGCTGTTGCCGAAAAAAGGGTAAGTTGTAGGATGGCTTTGTCTGAGAAACCCAAGAGAAAAACCAGGCCCACTGGGTTTCAACACTGCAGTGAGTGTGGGGAAGCATTTGCTAAGGCTGATCCCCACACCACCTGTGTTTATTGTCTGGGTTTTGACCACCTGGAGTCAGACTGCTAAATATGTAAACATTTTCCTAAGGCCACCCTGGATAAAAAATTGGGCAGGCTTAGGGAAAAGGAGGCCGAGAATTCTGCTGACCCGGATGGCCGTCCCAGTTCGGTTCCAACCGAACCTGAGGAAGTGCTCACTGACCTGGGTGAGACTCCCTTGGGCAAACGGAGAGCCGATCCTGAGGGGTCGGTTCCAGCAAAAAGAAAGAAAAAAGAGAAATCGGCAAGTTCAGATCCAGAACCGCATCGTCCAACCGCCGAGGAAATTGCCAGAGCGATTAGTATAGTTGAATCACTCCATTCGGTTCTGGCTGATCCGACGCCTCCTGGTAGGCATTCGGTTCGGTCGGTTCCCACGGTTCAGGATTATTCCCCAGAAGACTATTATGAACCGGATTTGGAGGGGGATGAAGATTATGATGATGATGATGTGGAAGGTCTGGATGAGCCCATAGAACCAGCCCCAGACAGACCTTCTGGTGTTTCCCCTCCTAGGATTTCTGAGTCCCCTTCCCACATTATGTTCTACAAAAAAGTGGCAGAAACCCTCCAGCTCCCTCTGGATGAAGCTGTCGAGCAGCAAGAGGAGGCTGACTATGTGGAGATGATGGACATCCCAGAGTCCAAGAGATTGTCTATTCCCCTTCACAAATCCTTTGGGAAACAGACACGGAAGTTACTTAAGACTCCAAATTCTTTACCTCCTGTGGACAGGTGAATGGACAAGAGGTATATGTTGTCAGGCCCAGGTACGGAGTACTTGTACCAGCAATGCAGCCATGTTGGGGTTGTGCAGGCTGCAGCCTGTGATAAGGCTAATATACCCTTGGCTTCACACACCCTAGATAAAGACTCCAGGAAGCTGGATGCCATGGCTAAAAGACGGTACATGGCATCTTCCTTGGGACTCAGGCAGGCTAACTATATGGCCTACACAGCCAGATATCGGAAGTCCAGATGGGATACTGTTCTGGAACTGGCTACGCAGGCATCCCCCCCCAGCTTGCCAGGAAGCTGGAGGAGGTGGCTGTTGATGGGATTGAGGCATCAAAAATCTAGTTTCATGCTGCTGTGGATTCTAATGATGTCATCACGAGTCATGGCTACATCTGTGGCTCTTCAGAGACTGGCTTGGCTCAGATTTACTAGCCTATCACAGGACACCCAGGCTAAGGCCATGGATTTCCCTGTCATCGAGAATTCTCTGGGGAGTAGAGAATTATATGAAAAAGATGGATGAGTATAGGTCCACCTACAGGAGTGCACAGGCCAAGGAAAGGCAGGCAACACCTCAGAAGCAGCAAGCTAGGGGCAGTGGCAGGCCTTTTCACAGGCCTTTCTGCCAGGCACAGGCCTCCTCTCCTTTTTCTCAGAGGGAGAGGCAGAAGGGAGATGAGCAGGGCTGCATCCTCCTCTCAGCCAAAGGCTCCTGCCAAGCAGACACCCTGATGTGTCAGCCCGGGTCGACTCCCCAATTCCTGTAGGAGGCAGGCTGACTTACTACTTCCAGGACTGGAAGTCTGTTACCTCAGACAAGTGGGTCCTGGAGGTAGTAAGCCAGGGACTGGCCCTCAGCTTCAAAACATTTCCAAAGCTGAGGGTCAGGTCCTTTCCACCTGCAAACATCTCTGAAACCATTGCCCTAGAGGCAGAGGTTTCATCTCTGCTGGATCTCAGAGCCATAGAGAGAGTTCCTACATCTCACAGGGGCAAAGGTCTTTACTCCAGATACTTCCTTACCCTGAAAAAAATGGGAGTGGCGGCCCATCCTAGATTTAAGATACTTAAACAAGCACCTAATAAAGCCAACATTCAAAATGGTGACTCTGGGAATAATTCTTCCTTCTCTAAGGCAGGGGACTGGCTAACCTCCCTGGGCCTAAATGATGCCTACTTTCACATTCCCATCAGGTGCTCCCACAGAAAGTACCTCGGGTTCGAACTGCCTTCAGGCCATTATCAGTTCAAAGCAGTGCCCTTGGGCCTAACATCAGCTCCAAGGGTGTTTACAAAATGCCTAGCTGTAGTAGTGGCCTTTCTAAGGAGACAAAACATTTCCATATTCCCATACCTGGACAACTGGCTCATTGTGGGTCCATCTCCAGACCAAGTCAAGTCAAATTTGCAAGTGACCCAAGTGCTCACTTCTCTAGGATTCCTCCTCAATCTTCCTGAATCATTTCTTGAGCCAGTGCAACTCTTGACCTTCATATGGTTAGAGTTGAATACTGTCAAAGCAAGAGCCTTTCTCCCTCTGGCAAGGGTAAAGGCCATTATAGAGCTGGCTTCCTCTTTCCACGTTTCCATCTTCTGGTGTCTCGACTAGCAAGGCATTTCATTCAACTCCTGGGCCACATGGCAGCTTCCACTGCAGTGGTCCAAGGGGTCAGATTTCAGATGAGGGACATCCAGTTCCATTTGAGGGCTTTTTGGTCTCAGGAAAAAAGATCCTCTAACTAAGCTTATTCCAGTGACTCAGACCCCGATCCAGGCTCTCCAATGGTGGTTGGATTGGGACAACCTCAGGCAAAGGGTCCCATTCATCACTCAGTCTCATTCTGTGGTTCTAACCACAGATGCTTCTCTCCTGGGGTGTGGAGCTCACCTGGGAGCCCTCACAGCTCAGGGAGTGTGGTCCCCTCAGGAGTCTCTTCTCCACATCAGTCTTCTGGGCTCAGGGCAGTGTACCTGGCTCTACAAGCCTTCTCAGAATCGGTACAGAACAAGGTGGTTCAGGTCAGGACAGACAACACCACCACCATATGGTACATCAACAAGCAGGGAGGCACTCAGTCTATGGCCTTGTGCATGGAAGCCATGAAATTATGGTCCCTGGCTTATTCTCTACAGACTTCTCTGGTAGCAGTCCACCTTCCAGGAAAGGACAATGTGCTAGCAGATACATTGAGCAGGATTTCCCAGGGCCACCACGAATGGTCCCTGGACCCCCTAGTGTTAAAAGTGATCTTTTCAAGGTGGGGCATTCCAGAGATAGATCTCTTTGCAGTCCCAGACAATCACCAACTTCCCCTCTTTTGTTGCAGACCCCAGTCTTGGGTTCAGTCCCCCTGGATGCTCTAATTCTGGATTGGGAGGGGACATTTCTGTATGCCTTTCCTCCTTTTCCTCTACTGTTCAAAGTCCTGGTCAAGATAAGGTCACAGTCTTGCAAAGTTATCCTGATTGCTCCAGACTGGGCCAGACAGCCTTGGTATCCCCTGTTGCTGTCCCTAGCAGTCCATCTTCCCCTATCTCTTCCCAGGAATCACAATCTGTTAACCTCCTCTCAGGGGACGATCTGGTACCCCAACCTTCGGTCTCTCAATCTCAAGGTATGGCTCTTGAAGAGCTAGAATATGCAAATGTGCATCTGTCTCAAGGGGTTCTGGACATTCTCAAAGCCTCTCAAAAACCTGCCACCAGAAAGACTTATAATTCCAAATGGAAAAGATTCAACATTTGGTGTTCCGGGAAGCATATACCCCCAGATACTGCTGACTTGTCTCCAGTTATGGATTACATGGTTCATCTTAATGGCCTAGGCCTCAGACCAACTACCCTCAAAGTACAGTTGTCAGCTGTTTCTGCTTTTCTGTCAGTGGGAAAGCCCTCCTTACTGGCATCTCACCCTGTTTTCTGTAAATTTTTCAAAGGATTGCTTCATACAAATCCCCACTTTAAGGATCCTACTCCTGCTTGGGATCTTAATGTTTGTGTAACCCCCTGTTACCCGGGGTTACTAGAATCCCAGTAAGACCTAGTGGTCGGCAGGGAAGGCAGCTTGTGAAACTCCAGTTAAATGGATTTCACACTGTCTCACTCTGTTCTTAGTCTCGGCTGAGACTGAGTGATGACATCATTTAGAACTGTTGCAGCTGCATAAGCCACACTGGAATGTTGCAGTTGGAGGTTAGAGTAGAACGTTGGGGAATTTGAAGTAGAGTCTGTAGAGTTCAGTAGAGTGTGGCAGTCTGAAAGAGGAGCTCTGCTGTAAGCAGGCCCTCAGAGCTCTAAGCTCTGTCAAAGAGCTACTTTTGTTGTATAGGTGTGTTCCCACCTGAAGAGGAACACCAGAAGAGCATATTGAAGTGGTAGAGACTGCTTTCAATGGTTCAGGGTCCCATCCCTGTGGGGATGGGGGAAGGTATCAGCCTGTTTCCAGGGGCAACCCCCTTGGTCCGGCTAGGGAAAAGAAGCTGCTTAGTTTAAGTTCATGCTGTTACACCAGAAGTTCTGGACGAGATTTCTTCAGGAGGAAACGCCTGTGGGGCACCTGCAACCGAAGGGTGAGTTCATTCTGCTAAAGGGCCATGTGTTTTCACCTGCATCAAGATGAAACTAAAGGGACTGTTACTGTGGGGTCAGGAAAAGACAGCCAAGTACAGTTTGGAAGATGTGGGGATTGGACTGCTTGACTCTGTGGGGGGTCTAGAGTAATGGACAAAGCCACTTATGAAGTATGTTCAAGTCCAGCACAAATGGGATGTAAAGACAGTAGATTGAATGTGAAATACATTTAAAAAGAATCTATGCAGCAAAGTGTGTTAAAGGATGAGGTGTTACAGTCCAGAGAAATGGCCGGGTATGAATTATGGGAGCGAGAGATGGGAGGACCCCTCATCAGTAGTAACCAAATTCACCTCTATGGATTTGCTCTGGGACACCTGTTGCTTTCTCTCAGGTACTTGGCCAGTGCCTGAGGAAAGTACCCAGACATGGGATTGATGAGGAAGATTCCCTTAAGGAGCAGAAGTGCTCATAGGTGGTTTAGGGAACCACCAGTAGATGTTTCCATGCTATATGGAAAGTGTCCAAGTGGCTGGCAAGGGAGCCGAGCCAGGGAAAACCCAGAGCAGCGTACAAGTTCAGGCTGTGTGCCCAGTGTGTTTCAGAGCCTGAGGGCTAAAGTGATGAGGATGTGTTCTGGTCTCCTTAAATCTGCATTACCAGGAGTGTAGCCCCATGGGGGTCCATCTATGCTTTGTGTATTCTGTTGGATGTGAATAAAAGCCACACTTTAGAATCCCACTTCTGGTATTGGACATTACAGTTATTGCTTCCTTTGTCCGGAGTTACTTGGGTGCCCCTGTGCAGAGTAGCCAAACTTAGCCAATGTGCCGAGTGACATATTCCTCCCCGAACCCAGCCCACCAGCTAGAGCTGTCAGATAGAAACGGCATACCTGGTTGGGGGTTACATTTTCATTGCTCCTCTTATGTAACCCCCTTTTGAGCCTTTGTCCTCAGAAGAGCTTAAGTACTTTGACTTGGAAAACTGTGTTCCTGGTAGCTATTACCTCTGCCAGGCATATCAGTGAATTGCAAGCTCTGTCAGTGGAGCCTGATTTTATCTCATTCCATAGAGATAAGGTGGTCCTTAGAACCAACAGGAGGTTCTTACCCAAAGTGGTTTCAGAGTTTCATCTGAACCAATCCATGTCTCTTCCTGTATTCTTCACTGATCATTCTTCTTCTGGAGAGAGAAGATTACACAGTTTGGATGTAAAGAGGGTTCTTAGCTACTACATTGAGTGTACTAAGGCACTTAGGTTTGACTCCCTCCAGTTGTTCCTCACTTATGGTGAAGTGGGAGAGGGTAAACCTGCTGCTAAGAGAACTATTGCCAGGTGGATTGTCTCTTGTATACAATTCTGCTATGAAAAGCTAGGCAAAGTACTCCCTCAGGCCTGAGGGCTCATTCAACTAGAGGAACAGCTGCTTCTTTGGCTGCTGCCAGAGATATACCCTTATTAGAGATATTCAAAGCAGCCACCTGGAAAACAGTCCATACATTCACCAAGCATTACTCTCTGGATATCCAGGCTAGGAGTGATGCTAGGTTTGGTACAGCAGTACTGCAGAGCCTATTCCCAAAATAGGTTCAATACCCTCCTCCATGGAGGTACTGCTTGGTAGTCTGCATAATGTCAGAATACAGCAAGACTTCATGTTGTTTGAAGAAAAAAATTACTCACCTTAGTAATTGTGTTTCTTCTAATGGAGTCTTGCTGTATTCTGACCTGCCTCCCCTCTCAGAACCTGTTTTTTGGGAAGTGGGCTGGTACGCGCAATGTTGCACCTCAGGGGTGTACTTGGCACTCTCCCCTCTTCAGACAGGGGGAGTGGGTTGTTTATATGTTTTGGTAATTATTTTTGTTCACTACCTAGTTTTTGTTTTGGATTTCTCAACTTGAGTCTTTTGGAGATCCAAAATAGTTAGTTGCCTTTTTGGCTAGTGAATTTTACAATTTCCACATAGTGGGGGTAGTTAGTGTTAGCTCATAAGAATCTGACAGTTACACTTCAAAGTGCAGCAGACAGAGGTTTGAACCAAGCTCGAGCTCAACATTCTATGCTCTGACATAGTTGACTCTTTCCACTCCGGAGCAGTTCAAGTGCTGGGGTGAACTGCATAATGTCAGAATACAGCAAGACTCGATTAGAAGAAACACAGTTACTAAGGTGAGTAATTTTTTCTTATGCGCCATGACTAACACTGTTTTGGTGCTGTGCCTGGCTCTGAAACCAGACTGGAGTGGCTCATAGATATCAAAGGTCACAAGATGCTCCTCAAGCTGTTGAGCCACAGTTTTCTCAACAACTTTGCCCAAAAACCATGAGGTTGGAGATTGGCCGATAATTCGCCAAGATATCCAGGTTGAGAGATGATTTCTTCGGAAAGGGCCTCACCCGAGCTAGGCATGAGGGATATTTTTTTTAGAAAGGTACGGGACGGCAATTGGAAGATTGGGAGGGAACCACGGACCACCAGAGTTGTAGCTTAATTTCATGGGGATGAGCAGTCTGAGTGGGGGCGGGGCCGTTCGCAGGAGTGCAAACCTGCCACTGCTTCCCATGCAAATGAGCCCATAATGGGCATGCATATGGCCCCTTTGTGCCTTGTATGCCTAGTGGGTTCATTTGCATGCTGTTTTGAATATTGCACCAGGCGCTATTGGTACTATTGGGTCTGGAGGCACTGTTCCCTGCACTGCAGGGCTCCATGTTGACAGCACTACTAGACTTTGCGCTTTGCCAACATGCCCCTCTATTCAGTCCGATAGTGCCATTGCACTATCTGACTGAATATGGCATCCTCAGGGTCGTTGTCAAGTGAAGTGCAAAACTTTGTGCTCCGCTTTGCCCATTTTTGAATTATCAGCCCTCAAATGCCCTAAACAGCAAATTATGGCTTCAGCAAAGGATTGTACATCAGATATAGAGGAATCTTATGGAATGGGGTCCTGTTTCAATGCAAATGAACTGTGCAGTAAAAAAACGAAGAGAATTGTAGGTAATTGATAAAATATCATTTGAATTGTGTCTAAAAATTATGTTTTTCAAATTTTCCTGAAAAGTGACACAAAGACTAAGATCAGAAGGGAATCTAGGTTCATCAAGTCCTTCCCATCCTTGCTTCATCAGCAGGGACCCACAAGTATGCTTTCCAAATGTACTAATTCAGAGGGATTGCCACAATCTTTAATTTAACAAGGGTACTTCCAAAGTGGACTATTACTTATTAGTTAGTAGCGCCATAGTTCACACCTTAAGCAGTGCTCCCAAAGGGGCTGTGAACATACTTGCCCTATGATTTTAGAAATGAGAGAAGACATCTGGTGTATCAAGTTCTCCCCGTCCCGTACACACATATACTAGCTCTATGGGAATTTCATTATCCAATTTTTGTCAAAGTATCTGTGAAGTCTAAGTTTAAAGATAGGTACAGTATTGGCGTATATCACCTGCTCTGAGAGTCAGTTCTATATAGTGCACTGAAACCCAGGCTAGACCCAGTGAAAAATAAAATTGAGATCAAGAGGAGTCTGTTCTAATACTATCTGTCTAACAGGCAGTGGGATATTGGAAAAAGACTACCACAACAATTTCAAAATAAGGGAAATTTTATATTTTGTCTCTCTAGTAATCCACAGTGATTACCACCCAGCCATCCACTGCACGTAATAAAAACCCACCCAAACCCATCTGAGTCCCACCACCGTTGGACCATTATCGAAACCTTTTTATAAAGGCACATTTCGGAAATCAAACCTCAAACAGAGACCCACCTCTAAGCAGCCCGCCAAATGAAAGGCCACTGTCTCTTTGCCAGGACCTTCCCCAGCCACTGAGTCCACCGGTCCAGCCCCGGCAGGCCCTCCCTAGGGACCTGCCACTGCATGAGGATTTCCCCCGAGCCTGTAGTTCTAGGGCCTAAACCCACGGAGGTAGGGGAAAGATTCTCCCTGTATTTTCAGGGATGGCAGTCGATAACGACAGATGCATGGGTACCTTAGCTAATAGAATTCGGTCACACATTAGATCTGACCAGCCTGCCCCCCGATATGCTGCCAAAGCTATCCGCCTACCCTCCTGATTACAAGGCAGTGCTACAAGCAGAGATCCAGGCACTCTTAAGCATACAAGCCATAGCACCAGTTCCCGCTCCTCAAGAGGATTGTGGGTTCTACTCCCATTTCTTTCTCATCCTGAAAGTAACAGGAGACCTCAGTTTGGTACTAGATCTCAGCAATTAAATCCTTTCATACAATACAAAAAATTCAGGATGGTAACTCTACCAACTCTCCTACCCCTGTTGAACACGAGAGACTGGCTCTCCTCTTTAGACATGAAGGATGCATACCTGCACATAGTGATACATCCATCTCTCAGAAAATACCATTGCTTCTGGTTCAGCCATCACCACTACCAGTTTTGTGCACTCCCATTCGGCCTGTCTTTAGCCCCATGGGTGTTCACAAAGTGTCTGGCAGTGGTGGCTGCAGCTTTACGAACAGCAGGGCATTACGTCTTCCCATACCTGGACAACTGGCTTCTGAAGGCCTCGTCCAAACGCCCATTTGCAACAACTCTCTCTCTCAAACACTTGCCCTAGTTTCCTCATTGGGTATAACAGTCAACATTCCAAAATCCAAGATGGATTATTTTCAGCGTCTCCAGTACTTTGGGGCTGTACCAGATACTTCCATATGCTCTATATTCCTGCCTCAGGCTGAAAAGCTCATCAACCTGGTATCACAACTCAGCAACAGCAGGTATGTCTTGGTCCGCTGCTATCTCAGATTTCTGGGACAAATGGCTGCAGTGATACCCACAGTCCTCCACACCTTCTTACACATGTGTGTCCTACAGTGGACTCTGTGAGTGCAGTGGGACCAAAAAACAGATGACCTAGACACGGAGGTCATGGTCTCAACCCTGGTAACACAAGTTCTCCAGTGGTGGATGACCCTGGACAACTTGCTACAGGGCATCCCATTTCACATTCCCACGACACACCAGACCCTGACCACCGATTTGTCCGCTCAGGGCTGGGGGGCTCATCTAGACACCATACAGACCAAGGGTACATGGCATCCAATGGAGACCCATCTCCACATCAGTATCTTGAAGATGCATGTGGTTCTCTATGCCTTCCAAGCCTTCCAACATCTACTACCACCCAGCAACCTTCAGGCACAGACAGACAACTCTACAGTAGTCCACTACCTGAACAAACAAGGGGGCACCCACTCCTACCCGTTATGCAGGGAAGTGATGAGAGTTTGGTACTGGGTGACAGAGCAAGGATTACACCTGATAGCAGTACACATTCCGGGTAACGGGAACACTGGCAGATACTCTCAGTCATTCCAAGGCCCAGGCACATGAATGGGAGCTCCTTCAGGTGGTGCCCAAAGACCTCTTCAACCGGTGGTGTCGTACAGAACTAGAGCTCTTCACCTTCCCCCACAATGCAAAATTGCCACAATGCTGCTCACTAGAGCCCGGACCTGGAGTCGTGTGACTAGACGCGTTATCACTCCCCTGGCCAGGAAGATTTCTTTGTGCCTTTCTGCCATTCCCACTTATACATAGAGTGCTACTCAAACTGCTACAGGATCACGCGACCATGATTCTCATATCACCTCTCTGACCTTGACAGGTATGGTTCCCCCTGCTGTAACAGCAGTCCAGGATCCAGTTTCCCTCACCGTATGCCGCACCCTTCTCCCATAAGCTTGGGGAACCTTGGTACATCCCAGCCTCCACTCCCTGCATCTTCATGCATGGCTGTTGAGGACATAGCTCTAGCGAGATTCCATGTATCACCCCAAGTTGCAGAGGTCCTGCATGCAGCCTGAAAACCATCAACCAGGGTTACATATTCCATGAGGTGGAAGCGTTTACATTGTGAGCTGTGGACCAAGAGGTGAACCCATACACCTGCCCTCTGCAACGTGTCCTTGAATACCTGCTGTGGCTCTCAGACTCCAGTCTAAAGTATTCCTCCCTGAAAGTACACTTATTGTCAATCTCTGGCTTTCATGTCCCAGTTGCAGATCACCCCCCTGACCCAATTGGAGGTCATGAAGACCTTTTTAAGGGGCATACTACATCTTAAGCCACCGGTGAGAAACCCTCTACCTCCATGGGATCAAAATTTCATCTTGGAGAAACTCACGCTACCCCCATTCAAACCTACAGCTACATGTGAGTTGCAGTACCTATCCTGGAAAACCCTATTCCTAGTGGCAGTTACGTTGGCCAGGTGCATTTCTGAATTACAAATGCTAATGTGTAAGGAACCTTACTTAATCCTTCACAATTTAGGATTTCCTTATGAACAAACCCCCATTTCCTGCCTAAAGTGGTTTCTGAGTTCACTCTGAGCCAATTGATCCAACAACTGGTGTATTACGCAGATCATGCCAATCCAGGGGAAACATTGCTCCACACCTTGGCTGTACATAGAATAGTAAGATACTATTTATCTCAAACAAGAATATGCAAGACAGCGCAGCTTTTTGTTTCCTTCACCCCCGGGTAAAGAGGGCAATCCAATTTCTAAGCAGTGCTTGTCCAGATGACTGACCAACTGCAGCATTATAGTTTGTTACAGAAAATATGGCAAAGAACTCCCCGGAGTCATTAAACCTCACTCTACACGAGGGATGGCAACGTCAGTGGCTTGCTTTAAAGTAGTCTCAACTGCAGAAATTTGTGAGGTGGCTACCTGATCTAAAGTTTATACTTTCACCAAACATTATAGCCTGGACATAATTTCCAAAAGATGGGCCAGCTTTGGTCATGGGGTTCTACAGGGTCTCTTATCATGACTCCACCACACTTCTCCTCCCAACTGCTAGGGACTCATTCCTACTTGTGTGACCTGCTGAAAGAGATGTCCTCGAAGAAGATAATAGCTGTGTAGGTAATTACAGTAACAGTAGATCATTGAGAGAATCCCTTGCAGTAGGTCATGCTGCCCCTCCCTTCTTCCTCCTTACTTCACACAAAAATGTCCCACTCTAGGGGGAGACTAGTTCCTTCTCTTAAGAAAGCAGGGCACTCCAGACTCCTCCTTGGTTCCCCTCAGAGGTCTAACACAAACTCCAGGCGACAGCCAGTCATTGACAGGAAAGGAACCAAGGAGGATATGGGCCCGCCCTTGCTTATATACCCTAAGGCACAGCACATGACGTCATTGTGGCCAGTCCCAGGTCAACTGCTGGTGAAATCCTCTGGCTTGATCACAGACATTTGGGTACTTCAGCTCCTAGCTCAATGTCATACCCTGGAGTTTCTGCAGTGGCCACCAGAAAACCCTCAAGTCCACTTTACTTACCCTCCCATGCACCTGCCCCTAGTTTGGGAGGAAATTCAGGCTATTTTAGCCGATTTCTAAGGCTACTATTATCAGGTTTACTGGATTTCAGAATAACCTTCTTGCTGCTGTAAACGGATGCATGCTGTTGACTATCAAGCAGATAAGCAGGGGAGCAGTAAATGGGTGAAATACAGGACTTAGCAGGAGGAGGCAGGGAACCAGGAAGTCTTCCTAACAGCTGCGGTATGATTCCTGTCAAACTCTAGTCGTAGCTGAAACACTGCAAGGGAGTGAGGAGTGTTAGGGCCACGCAAAAAAAATGAATAATTGTGACTAGCTGTAATACCCTACCTAGGGCAGGGGTAATAAAGTGTTAAAGTAAGCAAAAGTTTGGGAATAGGAGAAACACCCTGTCTAGGATAGAGGTAAAAAAAAGGGGGTTCAAAGTAAGCTAAAGTTCAGGAATTGGTGAAACACCCTATCTAGGGGAAGGGTGAAAGAGGGGTATAAAGTAAGCAAATAGGTGGGAATAGGTGAAACATCCTTATCTAAGGTAAGGGTAAAAAAGGGTTTAAAGTGAGGAAATGGAATAGGTGAAACACCCTTATCTAGAGTAAGGGTAAAAAAAAAAGGTTTAAAGTATGCAAATGGGTGGGAATAGATGAAACATCCTTATCTAGGGTAGGGGTAAAAAAGGGTTTAGAGTAAGCAAAACAAAAGCAGGCAGGGTAAACAATAGCTATGCTGGGAGTGGTGCAGTGCAGTGACTGTGGGGCGGTAGTCTTCAGGGAGACTTTCTGTAGGCTGCAGTGCTGCCCCATCTGTGTGCACCTCTCTGGGCTGAGAGAGGAGGTTGCTTGCCTCTAGACTAAGTTGGCTAGTATTCAGGAGGCCTCCTCCCCCAACCAGGTACCACCAAGTCTGCCCCACTGCCTCAAAGGTTGCCAAGGAGTAGTGGTGGCTGGACTATGGTGGGCTCGGGAAGGGTGAGGGTGGTGGGTCAGAGGCACACCCCCCCAGATAGTACCACTACAAAATTTCTATGCTGCTGTGGTGGGGCAGGAATGTCCCATGGAGGCACCCTCAGTAGTGACCAGGGAAGACGTGGGGGTCCTCCATAGTGGAGATCCCAAGGGGGGGCAGAGGACCCCAGAGAAGGAGGAGGAGGAAGCAACTCGTGGTGGGGGACTCCACCATGAGGGGGTAGATTTAAGGACAGGAAGGGAGAGGGAGATGAGGTGCCTATCTGGCGCCATGGCTCAGAGGGATGGGAAGTGGGTCCTGAGGATCACTAGGGCAGAAGGACAGGAGGGACAGCTGGATGTCATTGTCCACCTAGGGACTAATGACCTGGCTAGGGATGAGGTAAGGGCAGTGCAGGAGGAGTTCAGGGAGTTGGGGAGGGGTCTTGGGCAGGTAGCATACTCAGTGGCCTTTTCTGAGGAATTCCAATAGGTTTAAGTGCAGGGGTACTGGTGGAGTATTGTGTTTTCTACAGCTGAATTTACAGCAATTGCACTTTGTTGTTTGCACAATTTGTTTCTTTGCACTGTATTAATTAAATAATACAACTTTTGCATCAGCATTGGTTTCAAGAACTATTTGTTCCGATGTGGAGTGCTACCATTTGATGTTTTTTGGTTTTCTGAGGTGTTGCCTGTCTATGATGGGGGATGGGGATAGGGTACTCCATACCCAGAGCTTCAACACATGGTTGAAGGAGTGGTGCAGAGAGGAGGGGTTTGGCTACATTTGGGACTGGGGTGTCACCTGGAGGGATAAGAGCCTGTACAGAGGAGATGGCCTGCATCCATCCGGTAGGGGTACCAAAGTCCTCAGTGAATGGTTTAAATGCTACATTGGTGAGCATTTAAACTAGCTGAGGGGGTGGCGGGAGGAAGCAGGGAGACATAAACTGTCCACCCCCTCAAGCTAAAGTAGTCAGTAGGGAGAATCCTAAGGGAGGGAAATCCCCAAAGGTACCTCAAAACAGGAAAAGCAGGATGATAGAAATGAAGAGAGAGATGGGAAGGAAGGCAGAGGGGGTTAGGAAAGTAGGAAAGAGGGAATAAGTGGGTGCTGACAAGAAGGGTGGTAGCAGAATTTGGAAGGCCATGTGTGCAAATGCTTAAAGCCTGGGCAATAAAATCCTGGACTTAATGGCCATAATGGCAGAGTCTGACCTGGACATTGTCACCATTACTGAGTCACGGTGCAGTAAGAACCATAACTGGGATTCAGCCACACCAGGCTATACTCTGTTTAGAAAGGACAGGGTGGGTAAGAAAGGGGGAGAAGTGCTACTTTATGTGAGAGATAGCATAAAAGCAACTGAGATACAAGGAATAAAGGGAGGAACAGAGGCACTGTGGGTCACCCTAGAGACGGGGAATGGAGCCACTGTTTGCACTGGCATGATCTACAGACCTCCCAACACAGGTGGAGGAGATGGACATGCTTCTGGTGGAAGCCATCCAAAAGATGGTGACTAAGGGGGAGGTGCTGTTGGTAGGGGACTTCAGTCTACCAGATGTAGATTGGAGCATCTCAGCTGCAGCTTCAACTAGGAGCGGGGACATCCTGGACCCCCTGCAGAGGGCATTCCTCAGACAATTAGTAAGAGAGCCCACTCGAGAGGGAGGAATATTGGACCTTGTACTCACCAATGGGGACAGTGTTGCAGACGTCACAGTGGGTGGCCACCTGGGGACCAGTGATGCCTGTATGGTGTGGTTCAATGTAAGTACTGTGGCAGAATTGAACCACACAAATGCAAGGGTTCTGGAATTCAGGAAGGCTGATTTTACAAAGACAGGGAATACCTCAGGGATGCCCTAGCAGGGAGAAAAGACGGGTGGAGTGGAGAAACAGTGGGAGAAACTAAAAGATGCCATAGTGAAGGCAACAAACCTCTGCATCAGGCAAGCAAGTAAAAGCAAGACCGCTATGGTTCTCAAAGGAGTGGGCTGGGAAGGTAAGGGCAAAAATGTTGGCATTCAGGTGGTATAAGGAGACACAGAGGGAGGAGAATGGGGAATTGTTTCAGGAGAAGCAGAGGAAGGCAGGGAAAGCGGTCAAGAGAGCAAAGGTGCAAACTGAGGAGAAAATAGCCCAGGCAGTAAAGAAAGGGCATGAGACATTTTTCAGGTGTGTAAGTGAAAGAAGAAAGACCAGGGAGGGCTTGTTAAGGCTAAGGAGGGAAGTGGGGAGTGTATGGAGGGTTACCAGAAAAAAGCAGACATCCTGAACAAATATTTTTGTTCAGTATTCATAGAGGAAGGGGAAGGTGAGGGACCACAGATAAGTGGCAGGGGCATCGAAGAAAGGATGTGGACACCAGTCCCTTTACAGGGGAGAGAGTCCTGAAGTAACTTGCAAATCTGAAATTAGGCAAGCCAGTTGGACCAGATGGGATGCATCCAAGGGTATTGAAGGAGCTCGGAGAGGTGCTCACTGCATCACTGACAGTCTTGTTCTACCACTCACTGGAGACAGAAGTGGTTCCTGAAGACTGGAGGAGAGCAGATGTAGTCCCACTTCAAAAAGTGGTAGTAGAGAGGAGGCTGGCAACTACAGGCCAGTCAGCCAAACTTTGGTGGTGGGGAAATTAATGGAATCACTACTGAAAGAAAGGATTGTGGAATATCTAGAATCCAACGGTTTACAGGATCCGAGGCAGCATGGATTCACAGCAGAGAGGTCACGTCAAACAAATCTGATTGATTTCTTTGACTGAGTGACCAGAGAATTGGATCAGGGTGGGGTGGTGGATGTGGTCTACCTAGATTTTAGTAAGGCCTTTGACACCATTCCACATAGGAGACTCGTAAAAAGCTGGGCAGCCTGGGAGTGGGTCCTAAGGTGGTAAACTGGGTAAGAAACTGGTTGGGGGATAGGCGACAGAGGGTGGTGATAAACAGAGTTCACTCCAAGGAAGGGAGGGTGACCAGTGGGATGCCACAAGGATCAGTACTAGGACTGGTGCTCTTTAATGTCTTCATTAGCAACATTCCAGTGGGGTTAGAAGGGAAGGTATTCCTCTTTGCAGATGACACAAAGATTTGCATCAGGGTAGACACTCCAGGGGTATGTGGAAAAAAATGAAGAGGGACCTGAGAAAGCTTGAGGTGTGGTCCAGAGTCTGGCAACTAAGTTACAATGCAAAGAAGTTCAAAATCATGCACTTAGGGCACAGAAACCCAGGGGTGGAGTACAAGATGGGAGTGGCACTGATGGCCACCAAAAAGGAAAGGGACCTGGGGTAGTCATATCTAATGACCTAAAGGTGGCCAAATAGTATGACGAGCCAGTGGGATGCTAGGGTGAATAGGGAGGGGCATCGCCAGCAGAAAGAAGGAGGTGGTGATACCACTGTATAAATCATTGGTGAGACCTCATCTAGAGTACTGTGTCTAGTTCTGGAGACCCACATCTCTGGAAGGACATAGAGTAAAGGTGGTCCAAAAGAGGGCAACTAAAATGGTGCAGGGTCTGCACCTAAAGCCCTATGAGGAGAGGCTGAGGGACCTCAACATGGACACTCTGGAGGAAAGGAGGGAGAAGGGGGCTATGATAGAGACTTTCAAATACCTCACGGCTATAAATAAGTTACAAGAGGGAAGCATTTTTCAGGAAAAATATGTTTAAGAGTAAGGGGTCATGCTGTGAAGCTGGAGGGGGGTAGACTTGGAAAACATGAGGAAGTACTTCTTCACAGAATGAGTGGTGGATGCATGGAACAGCCTCCCAACGACGGAGGCGGTGAGGGCAAAATCTGCAATGGGATTCAAGAATTCATGAGATAGACAACATAACTTAGTAGACAGGAAAGGGAGGATAAAGGTGGAGATCAAGTAGGTATTACAGTAGGTAGGGAAAATGGGAAGACTAGGTGGGCCAAGTAGTCCTTATCTGCTGACACATCTGTGTTTCTGTTAAGATGAAGAAGACAGCAGTTCAAAGAAGGGGCTGCATTTTCTTTCACAAATAATGAAATCCCAAGGTATCACCATAAGTAAGTAATCAGTCCTGAACTATTAGGAGGTACTTGACAGCTAAGTAAAGGGGCACATAGTTTTGTCCTACTCTGGAGTCTGGTCTATCTTGTCTTGAGCTCAGTTGGAACGAACATGACAAAATGCAGCCCGACTGTCCTGTTTTCAGGGCATAAGATATGTTTTCTTTAATCCGAAATTCCGATCAAAGTAAGTTACAAATAACTGATGCATAGAGCTAATACTGTTGTTAGGTTAGGTTGCAGACTTCCTTGAATTCTTAAAGATGCGTATCATCCTCCCTTACTTGTTTAAAACTACTACTGACTATATCCTAGTTTGAACATGCACATTTGCTATTCACATGTATAAATGAATCACAGTTAAGCATGAAGTAGTTGTTGAAATGAAATAATATGGTTCTAGGGGCATAGATATGGTACACTGTCCACACTGGTAGTTTCACTGGAAGGCAATGATAGGCTAGACATCTTTAAGATAAGCTTCTTCCACCACCTGGGCAGATTCATCCCCTAATTCCGCACTGTGAAGTTAGATCTTTCTTTCCACTGGAAGAACAGGTCAGCTGTTCACTAAAAAATACCACAAACAGCTTAATCTGGTACAAAGGTCAGCTGGCATTTATCTGTATCCCTCTCCCTTGGGTCATGCCTGAAAATAGGCAGAATTTGTCTAGTGCACTTACCCAGTCAACAAAAACTAAATAAAATAATAAATATAGTAAACCTTCTTCACGCTCCACTTAGAAATTTTCTCTGCGCCACAGGCGAACCATTACTCAAAGTTTTCAAAGCTAATTTGTGGGTTCCGTGACTGTTCATGGCAGCGAAGGATTGGAGGAAGCCTGGATTCAAATTCTGTGTTCAGTGCCACCATAAAATGTTGGTCACTGATCCACACAATACATATGTGTACTGCTTGGTTGGGCAACACAACACATCAAGGTGCATCTTTTGCCTCTCCATGCTGCCGGAATCTGTTGAGGAGAGGAAGCTCTGGCTGACTAAGGACCAGCCTTCAGAATGGTATTTGAAGGACCACTTGTAGGCAACAAGAATGTCTCAGTGGTTGCCGGGTCTGCAGCACAGCTTGCCACCCTGGAAGCATAGGTGGCGGTGGGCACCTCATCAGTCTCAGTGCTGCTCCCAGCTGAGGCCAGCATCAGAGTGACCTTCGTGGGTCAATTTCAAGAATTGTTCCGGTCCCTCCAGTCTTTTGGGAGAGACCTGTTCTCTATGGTTCTGGGTCAAAGACCAAGGTAAACAAGAAATATTTGCACCACCACCACCTGTCGTGGAACGGGGTGAGATCATGGTCTGCTGATCCCACGACCAACCTGACTGCTCGACAGAGGTCGAGCGCCCGGCCTCAGTCAAGGGGCTTGTTGAAGGTTCCTTGGCATTGCTGACAAGCCAATCAGCTTAATCTCTGGTCGACCAGCTGGCCGAGATCTTTCTCAACCCTATCGACCTGTTGTCGACGAGGTCAGGGATCTATCTTTGCAGAACTTAGTGCTCCCAATCCTGACTCAGCCCGACTGTTCTTCCTGATTGACCTGGTTAGGGAGAAGCCTAAGTTTGAGGTCAGGTCTTCCACATTAGTGTTGGTGCACATAGGCAGGAACGTGGTCTATGGCTGGCCCCGAGATGACCCTTCACTCTGGCCTATAGGCCGATGGTTGAGGTCTCGGCTGAGGCATTCACACTCTCAATCCTACCTGACCAGGAGGCGCAGTTAATGATGCTTCTCATCCTCTTCATCCTTGGGAGAGGAGAGGCACTGCCACAACATGCGTCAGTGCTACGAGGAGTTCCTCTGGCAGCAGTGACTCATTGTGGGGCAGAGTAGGATTCTACCCCAAGGTCCCGTACTTCCCTAATATCTGCCAGTGGTTCCTCTGCTGGTCCACACCCCACGGGTGCAGCCAACACCAATCTCTCCACCAATTCTGGTGGAGCCACTGCCCTGACAGCTGCCGATCAGTGCTCCCTCCAAGGAGGCTGGACATTTGGCCCCTGGCTTGTCAGTCTGGTTTTCAATGAGGATCACCCTGGGTGAGGAGTCTAAGGAGGTCTGTGGGTGGCAACTTATGGCCAAAGGCTGTCATTGAGGAGTCTTGCCACGACTCAGAAGAGAAGTCAATGGCCTGGTTTGCGGCTCCGCTCTTCAACCGGGAGTTGACCAAAGAATCTTTCACTGACCAAAGGCCTGTGTCATTTGGTGGACTTCTCCACCTCATTTCTGAATCCACAAGTGGCTCCTTAGAGTCCATCCAGAAGAGGGCTACTTACCCTTTCACGGACATCCTGGACCGGGACACGTCCCGTGGGGTTGCCTTCCCAGTGGATGAGGCCATCTTGGGACTGGCCCCAGAGCTCTGGCAGCATCTAGCATCCTGCCCAGCACCATCAGCCCACATGGTCCTCAAGTATGTGGTCCCCCCAGGTACTGTTTTGGGCTTTTTGAACCACCCCTTCGGTCTCGGACCTCCTTTCTGGGGAACATGGATAAGCCTCCATACAAGAGTTCCGTAAGGTTGACCATGCCACTAAAAAGGAGTACGCAGCGGCTACTCTGGGTCTCAAGCAGGCTAGTTATGCTGTTATGATGGCTAACAATGGCTATACCATGATGGGTATGTTCAGTATCATCAACCCCCACCTTCACCCGGAGCATCGTGTGGTGGTGGGGCTCATCTGCGACCACAGTCAGAAGCTGGCTAAACACCAGCTCCAGACTGCCTTGGACATTGGCAACTCTGCATTGGCAGTGGCTGTCTCCATGTGTCACAGGGCCTGGCTGCGCTTGTCCACCTTCACTGTGGACACCCAGCAGAGGCTGGCATAGGTCCCTTTCTTGGGCATGGACCTCTTTGGCCCTGGGTTGGAAGGACACCTCACACTGACTGAGATTTCCAGTGCCACCCTGGATTCGATGACCTTGTCCCAGAAGGACCTGAAAAAGAAGCCCAAGAAACGATCCTTCAAATACTGGTCCTTTCGGTCACCTCCTCCTTTGCAGCAGCCCCAGCCGGGACAGTTCCAGAGCTGGCATCCCAAGAAATCCAAAACAGGGTGGCAGGGGTAGTGGTGCCTCTCCAGCAGGAGCCGCTGGTGCCCCCTCCAATCCTTTCCACTGATGGGTCAGGGATTATCATTCCTCTACCTGTCTTGTCGTCGAACACTCTTACCATTGGAGGCAGGCTGCATCTCATATTTTCCACATTGTTCTGCTGTCACAATGGACAAGTGAGTACTGGATATAGTGTGTAGAGGTCTGTCTCTTGATTTCAAGACTCTCCCACCCTATTGCCCCAACGCGCCTCAGGAGTCCTGGTTGTCTCGGGACATGCTGTCTGCCCTTCAGGAGGACAGTGCTCAGCTTCTGAAAAAAGGAGCCATAGCCTGTGTTTCCCACACCCTTGCCAGTCAGGTGTTCATGTCCAGGTATATCCTGATCCCAAAACAGCTGGGGAGGGGGGACTGGTGCTTCCTACTGAATCTTCATGATCTCTATCAGTATGTACGGATATGCAAGTTCCGGATGGTAACTCTGAACCGGATTATCCAATCTCTGAAACAAAGCATGTGGTTCTGCTACCTAGACCTCCAGGATGCATTCTTCCACATTCCCGTCCACAGGTCCCGTCACTGGTACCTTCAAACAACATGAAGTCTTGCTATATTATGACAATTGCAGTTTGTCCCACCATTAGAACTGCCCCGGAGGTGAAAGAGTTAACTACCATTCTAAGAATGGAGTTTAGAGCGCGAGCTCAGTTAGAGAAGCTCTGTCTGGATAATTTCAAACTGAAACTGTCAGATTCTTTACTCCGCCTCACTGAACAGTCGCTCCGGAGATTTCTCCTACTGCTCGGTTCATTTCTCGGTTTAAACAGTATTTTCTCGGTTAAATTCAACCGCGAGTATTATTATTTTAACCGCAAACCGATCGGTTCAAGCTCTGTCTGTGGTATTGTAAGTAATAGACAGGTTTTATTTCTGTGTGGAACTTGTAAATGTTTATCGGTTCGGTTCGAACCGATCAGGTTGTTTAAAACTTTAAAGAATAAGCATTTTAAAGCTTTTAGAGTGCGGTTCCCGGTTCTTATTGGTTCTAAAAAAAACGGATTTCATTATGGCTTTTTCCACGACCCGTGACACGGTTGGGAACCGATAAGGGTGTCTTGCCTGGCACTGCCGTTAAAAGGGCAAGTTTCTTGGTTAGGCTGGCATCATGTCTGAGAAACCCAAAAGAAAAACTGGGTCCACTGTTTCAACACTGTAGTGTCTGTGGGGAAGCCTTTGCCAAGGCTGACCCACACACTACATGTGTTTATTGTCTGGGGTTGACCACCTCAATTCAGACTGCCAGATTTGTAAAATTTCCTGCAGCCACCCTGGATAAGAGAGTGGGCAGGCTTCAGGAACCAGAGGCTAAAAGTCCGCGCTGACCCGATGGCCAGCCCGGTTCGGTGCCAACCGAACCAGAGGAAGTGTCTCTGACCAGGGCGAGACTTCCTCAGGCAATGTAAAGCTGGCTCTGAGGAGCCAGTTCCAGCAAAGAAAACTAAAAAATCAGCAGGTATGGAGTCCAAAATTCCTTCTCCAACTGCTGCAGAAATAGCAAAAGCTATACAAATTGTACAGTCACTTTCTCCGGTTCCGTCCGAACTGCCACTGTCTGGTAAAAGGTCGGTTCGGTCGGTTCCACCGGTTCAAGAATATGATATTGAAGATTTTTATGAACCAGAGGAGGGGGAGGAGAATTATGAACAATGTGAATGTGACTTTGAGAATCTGGATGTGCCCATTGAACCGGACATCTCCCCAGACAGACCTTTAGAATCCCCCCCTATGCTTTCTGAGTCCCCTTCTCATTTTCTGTTTTATAAAAAGGTTGCTGAAACCCTCCAGCTCCCATTAGAAGAAGCTGTGGATGAGCAAGAGGAACCTGATTTTGTGGACATGATGGATATCCCAGAGTCTAAGAGATTATCTATCCCCTTACATAAATCTTTTAGGAAGCAAACAATAAAAATTCTAAAAGCCCCTAATTCTGTGCCTCCTGTTGACAAAAAGATGGACAGGAGGTACACTTTGTCAGGTCCTGATACAGACTTTCTTTCACAGCAATGCAGTCATGTTGGGGTAGTTCAGGCTGCAGCCTGTGATAAAGCTAACATTCCCCTGGCTTCACATCCTCCTGACAAGGACTCCAGGAAGATTGATGCCATGGCTAAAAAACAATACATGGCAGCGTCCTTGGGACTCAGACAAGCAAATTACATGGCTTATGTGGCAAGATGCCAAAAATGTAGATGGGACACTGTCATGGCTTTGGCCAAACAGGCCCCTGGCCAGCTTGCCAAGGAGCTGGAGCAGGTGGCTGCTGATGGTATTGAGGCATCCAAGGTGCAGTTCCATGCTGCTGTGGATTCTAATGATGTATCCTCTAGAGTCATGGCTACATCTGTGGCCTTTCGTAGGTTAGCTTGGCTCAGTGTACTAATTTGTCACAGGATACCCAGACTAAGGCTATGGATTTTTCCTGGTGGGGGAATTCTCTGTTTGGGGAGCAGACAGAGAATTACATGAAGAAAATGGATGAATACAGAACAACTTATAGGAGGTGCATAGCCAAGGAGCTGCAAGCCACCCTCAGAAGCAGACCCCCTGGGGTAGAGGTAGGCCCTTTCACAGGCCTTTTACCAAACCCAGGCTTCTTCTGCTTATGCTCAGAGGGGTTCTTCAGAGGCAGAGGCAGACGGGTGCAAGTAGGTCTGCTCCCACCCCTCAGCCTAAAGCTCCTGCCAAACAGGCACCTTGATGGGTGCCCAGGCCGGTTCTCCATTACCTGTAGGGGCAGGCTGGCTTACTTGCTCAGGACTGGGAGTCTCTGACATCAGACAAATGGGTCCTGAAGTAGTAAGCCAGGGTCTGGTTCTCAGCTTCAAAACATTTCCAAAGATGAGAGCCAGATTTTTTCCACCTGCAAACCCTCTAGAGACTTTTACCTTAGAAACAGAAGTCTCAACCCTCCTAGCTCTCAGAGCTGTGGAAAGGGTTTCTCCACCAGGGCAAGGATCTGTACCCAGGTACTTCCTTACCCCAAAAAGACTGAGAATGGCGCCATTTTAGACCTAAGATATCTGAACAAGCACCTTTTGAAACCAAAGTTCAAAATGGTGACTCTGGCAATGATTTTACTTTCTAAGGCCAGGGACTGGCTAGCTTCCTGGACCTCAAGGATGCCTATTTCCATGTTCTAATCAGAAGCTCCCACCGAAGTACCTCAGATTCGAACTGCCCTCAGGTCATTACCAGTTCAGAGCAATGCCTTCGCCTCACCTCTGCCCTCAAGGGTATTCACAAAATGTCTGGCAGTAGCAGTTGCTCATTTAAGAAGGCAAAGGATTGCTATCTTTCCTATCTAGACGACTGGCTCATTGTAGGCCAGTCTCCGGAACAGGTCAAATCACACCTGCAAGTTACCCAGCAGCTGCTCACCTCTCTGGGCTTCCTGCTCAATCTTCCAAAGTCAGTCTGGAACCTGTTCAGGTACTACCTTCATAGGTGCAGAATTGGACACAAAGCAGGCCAGAGCCTTCCTACTCTTAGAGAGGGTAAGGAACCTGGTGGCCTGGCTCCTCCTTCACTCTGCAGGTCTCGACCAGCAAGCACTTTCTTACAGCTCCTAGGACACATGGCTGCTTCCACAGCTGTAGTGCAAGGAGCAAGATTTCAGATGAGGGACATTCAGTTTCACTTGAGAGCTTTTGGTCTCAGAGAAAGATCCCTTTCCAAGTTGATCCCAGTGACTCGAACCCTGATCCAGGCCCTTCAGTGGTGGCAGGATCAGGCAATCTTAAGACTAGGGGTCCCTTCATCCCTCTATCTCATTCCTTGACCCTCACTACGGATGCTGCTCTTCTGGGATGGGGAGCTCACATGGGCACTCTCTCCACCCAGGGAGTGTGGTCCCCTGGAATCTCTGCTCCACATCAATTTACTGGAACTCAGAGCTGTCTTTCTAGCACTTCAAGTGTTTTCTGCATCTGTTCAGAACAAAGTGGTACAAGTCAGAACAGACAACACCACCACAATGTGGTACATCAACAAACAAGGGGGCACTCGGTCTTCGGCCTTGTGCACCAAAGCAATGAAGTTGTGGCCTCTGGCTTATTCCCTGAACACTTTCCTCATGGCAGTTCACCTCCCAGGAAAAGACAATGTCCTGGCAGATGCTCTCAGCAGGATTTCCCAGGGCCATCACGAATGGTCACTGGATCCCCAAGTACTGGGGATAGTTTTTGCCAGATGGGGCACCCCTCGGATAGACCTTTTCGCAGCCCCAGACAATCACCAACTTCCACTGTTTTGTTGCAGGCCCCCAGTGATGGGCTCAGTCCCTCTGGATGCCTTTCTCCTAGATTGGGAAGGGAAGTTTCTATATGCCTTTCCCCCCTTCCCTCTCCTATTCAAGGTGCTAGTCAAAATCAGGTCCCAGCCTTGCAGGATGATTCTGATTGCTCCAGATTGGGCCAGGCAGCCCTGGTACCCACTCCTTCTGTCCTTAGCAGTCCATCTTCCCCTGTGCCTCCCCAGGAGGCACAATCTGTTATCTTGTGCCCAGGGGAGAGTTTGGTATCCGAACTCAAATCCCTCAACCTCAAGGCCTGGTTCTTGAGGAGTTAGAGTTTGCTGACCTACACCTTTCTCAAGGTGTTCTCGACATCCTGAAGGCTTCTAGGAAGCCTTCCACTAGGGCTACTTATAATTCTAAATGGAAAAGGTTTTCCATCTGGTGCTCAGGGAAGCATATTTCCCCGGAATCTGCTGATTTTCCCGTTGTTTTGGACTATATGGTCCATCTTAATTCTTTGGGCCTGAGACCAGCTACCCTGAAAGTACATTTGGCAGCTGTTTCTGCTTTATTTCAGCAGGAAAGCCCTCTCCCTTTCCACTCACCCTGTATTTTCCAAGTTTTTCAAGGGATTACTTCATACTAATCCACCTTTCAGGGACCCGGCCCTGCCTGGGATCTTAATGTTTGCATTGCTCAGTTGATGCAACCCCCTTTTGAACCTCTGTCTTCTGCAGAGCTCAAGTATTTGACTTGGAAGACTGTTTTTCTAGTAGCCATCACTTCTGCCAGGCGCATAAGTGAGTTACAAGCCTTGTCAGTGGAGGCTTACTTTATTTCCTTTCACGGGGATAAAGTAGTCCTTAGGACTAACAGGAAGTTTTTGCCTAAGGTGGTTTCAGACTTCCATCTTAACCAATCTATCTCCCTTCCAGTGTTCTTCACTGACCATTCCTCCTCTGGTGAGAGGAGGCTGCACAGTTTAGATGTTAAGAGGGCTCTTAGTTACTATACAGAGCGTACCAAGGGTCATAGGTTCGAATCCCTCCAACTTTTTCTCACTTATGGTGCGGTTGGGAAAGGTAAACCTGCCACTAAGAGATCCATTGCCAGGTGGATTGTCTCTTGTATCCAATTTTGTTATCAAAAACTGGGAAAGGTTCCCCCTTCAGGCCTGAGGGCTCACTCTACCAGAGGTACAGCTGCATCTCTAGCCGCTGCCAGAGACATCCCTATTTTAGAGATATGTCAAGCAGCTACCTGGAAAACGGTATACACTTTCACTAAGCATTACTCCTTGGATATCCAGGCCAGGAGGGATGCTAGATTTGGCACAGCCGTGCTTCAGAGCCTATTCCCTAAGTAGGTTCTGTCCCTCCTCCATGGAGGTACTGCTGTGTATTTTGCAATTGTCATAATATAGCAAGACTTCATGTTGTTTGAAGAAAAATTACTCACCTTAGTAATGTTGTTTCTTCTAATGGAGTCTTGCTATATTATGACCTCCCAGCCTGCCCCTCTCAGAACTTCTACTTGGGTATGGGGTGGGCAGTCCAGTGTGGGCACCGTTATGCCCATTATATGTTTTCACTCCTTCTTGGGGTTTTAGGGTCTGGTGTTTTATTTTACTTATTTTATTATTTTCTGTTCCTGACTTGAGTCTTGTGTTGGGACCAGGAATATGTGTTAATATTTAGGTAGCCAGTTGGCTAGTGTAGGTTACAGCTCTCACACAGAACCTTAGTGAGTTTTTGCTCGTAAGATCTGACAGTTTCAGTTTGAAATTATCCAGACAGAGCTTCTCTAACCGAGCTCGCGCTCTAAACTCCATTCTTAGAATGGTAGTTAACTCTTTCACCTCTGGGGCAGTTCTAATGGTGGGACAAACTGCAATTGTCATAATATACAAAGACTCCATTAGAAGAAACAACATTACTAAGGTGAGTAATTTTTTCTTCGTTTCCGAGTGAAGGGGGTCTTGTACCAGTTCCAGGTCATGCTGTTTGGCTCTCCTCAGCCCCTAGGGTCTTCACCAAGTGCATGGCAGTGGTTGTGGCCCATCTTCAGGGCCTCAGGGTCAGAGTTTGCCCCTGCTTGGACAACTGACTGATTGCTGGTCCATCCAGGGAGGCTGTGGCAAGGTTCACAGATGTAGCCCTCCAGATGTGCAGGGGTTTGGGCCTTTTGGTCAACCTGGACAATGCCAAACTGGCACTGCAGCAGGTAATCAAGTTCATCGGGGCAGAGCTGAACTTCCTACAGTTCAAGGCCTGTCACTCGGCCAAAGGGGCACTGAATCTTACCTCCTTTGCCCAGTCTTTTCAGATTGGGCTATTGCACCCTTCCTGGGATTTCCTACAGCAGCTGGTGTACATGACGTCCTGCCCCAGCATGGTCCATTGGCAGATGCTCACCCACCAGTGGCAGCTGGGCCATCAGTGGTCCCAGTGCCAAGATCAACTGGACCAGCTGGTCTTAGTGACCCAGGCAATGTGGGATGCCATCCAGCGGTGACTGGTCCAGGAACATCTGGAAGAAGGAATCTCATTTGTCCGCCCACAGCTGACTGTCTAGATGTCTCGGGTGGGGAACGCATCTGGGGGCCACACCGCCCATGAGTTCATCCTGTCACCATATAAACCTGCTAGAGCTCCATGTTGTGCGGCTGGCCTCATGAAATGTGCTGTTCTGATTGGGTCAGGTAGTTCAGATCCAAACAGACAGTACCACTAGAGGCACTCCCCACCCGGACCCTCGTGTGCAGCCTGGGCACCAATCTCCTCGCAGTTCAGGTCGTGGGGAAGAACAATCAGCTGGCAGACGCTCTTAGATGGGTAGGTGCGGTCTCCGCATCAGGAAGTGGTGAACCACCTGTTTTCCCAGTGGGGCTCACCAGTGGATCTTTTTGCCTCCTGGGAGAATGCCAAACTGAAACTGTTTTGTGCCCACCCCCCAGAGTCCGTGACATTGATGGGGGATGCTTTCAAGAGGCCCAGGATCCTAGGCCTCATGTATGCATTTCCTCCCTTCCCCTTGATCCACAGGGTTCTGATCAAGGTCAGGAAGGACAAGGCATGGATGATCCTCATTGCTCTGGACTGGACACGGCAGTTCTGGTACCCAGATCTCCTCAGTGTCAGCAGCAGGCCTCTGTAGTAGTTACCTCTCTGCCCAGACTTGCTGACCAGACACCTGGGGATGGTTCTGCACCCAGACCTTCAGTCCCTGCACCTCACAGCCTGGTTTCTGAGCTAGATTTCCAGGTCTTGGGTCTCTCCAAAGGGGTCTTCCACGTTGTGGACGCCTCCAGGAAAGTGTTGACTCGTAAGTGCTATTCCTTTAAATGGAAGAGATTTTCTATCTGGTGGCAGGGCAAAGAGCTTCATCCCCTTGTCTACCCAGTGGCTAGCACCTTGGACTGTCTCTGGTCCCTTTCCCAGCTGGGACTGTGAGCGATGACCCTTAAGGTGCACCCTGCAGCAATCTCTGCTTACTGGCTGAGGGCTGGTTTGCCAATGGTGGACCAGGAGAAGGTGTTTGGACACTTTTTCAAGGGCCTTGATTACTTGTCCCCTATAGCGTGAGAGTCTCCTCCACCCTGGGACTTGCTGCTGGTTCTGGCTATGCTCATGGGCAAGCCATTCGAGCCAATGCACAGATATGACATCTCTCACCTGCTATGAAAGATGGGCTTCCTGGTGGCCATTATGTGTGCCAGAAGGATTGGGGAACTCCAGGTGCTCTTGGTGTACTCTCCCTACCTGATTTTCCTCAGGGACAAGGTTGCCCTTCACCCCAACCCGACGTTCCTCATAGAGGTGGTTTCTGTGTTTTACATTAGCCAGGTAATTAACTTGCCGGTATACTTTACCAACCCTTCTTTGGAGGCCAACCGCAGGCTTCATACTCTGAACCTACAGAGGGTGTTCTCTTATTATGTAGAGCACATGGTTGAAGTTTGGGGTCAGGCTCACCAGCTGTTTGTCAGCTATACTGAAGCCGCACCTGGCAGACTGATAGCGGAGCAAACGATTAAAAGATGGATCACATCTTACATTGACCTCTGCTCCCAAATGCAGTATCGGCTGGATAGAGACAGGGCTTCTCACTCTCCTGTCTTGTACTTTCAGATCCTACCTAAGAGGTCATTCTGACAAAGGCAAACCAGTTCAAGAGGATGGCAGTTGGCTTGTAGGAGAGATGGGAAACTTAGTAGAGGGGTTCAGCTGAACTTGATCCACGCCACACCCATACCAACTGCAAATTATTTTTCACCTCTAACTGAGGAGTACAACCATATGAAAATGGACAACAAGCTGGCTAATGGGGTAGGATGGCACCCTGGAGGGACAGACTGTGGCAGTGGCACAAAGAGGAAGAAGATGAGTAGCAAAAAGGGTACTTACAGTGGGAGACTCCATGATAATGGGAGTGGAAAACCACCTAAGTGACTGCACACAGAGGTGCTAGTCAGATGCCTCCCTGGTGAGTCAGCAAAGCAAGACACTGATCGCATCAGGGGGTTAGCAGAAAGAGCAGAGGAAAAGAAACATATATACATAGATGTTGTCTGTAGAAAAGGGCCTTTGGTCCACCCAGTCTGCCCATTACTACAATTTACTGTGCTTGTTCATGCTTCCCTGAAACTAGTTTATCCCTCCCCCCCCCGACTACCTGGACCTCTGTATGCCTGTCCCATGCATTCTTCAATCCTGTAATCATTTCTGCCTTCACCACCTCTTCTGGCAGGCTGTTCCATTTGTCCACCACCCTTTCTGTGAAAAAGTACTTCCTCACATTTCCTCTGAACCTCTCTCCCTCCAGTTTCCTCCCATGCCTCCTAGTCCTGGAGCATCTTTTTATTTGAAAAATTGTGTTTTCCTACACCTTGCTTCTCCCTGTGAGGTATTTGTATGCATCAATCAAACTCCCCCTCTCCCTTCTCTCCTCTAGGGAGCACATATATAAGTCTTTCAGCCTGCCCTCGTAGGGTTTGTGATGTAATCCTTGCACCATCTTTGTTGCCCTCCTATGAACCGCCTCTACATTATCTATGTCCTTGTGTAGGTATGGTATCCAGAACTGGACCCTGTACTTGAGGTGTGGCCTCACTAATGTCCTGTATAGTGGAATTATGATCTCCCTTTCCTGCTGGTGATGCCCCTGCCTAGGCATCCCAGCATCCTGTTTGCTTTTCCTGCCGCCTTGTCGCACTGACTCCCTACCTTGAGGTCATCAGAGTTGATGACGCCTAGGTCCCTTTCCTGCTTGGAGCATCCTATAATCCCCCTCCCCTCCAGCTGATATGTTGTTCCTGGGTTTTTGTGCCCCATGTGCATTATCTTGCACTTTTTAGTGTAAAATCTCAACTGACAGTCCCTTGACCAGTCCTCAAGCTTCTGCAGATCTTTCCTCATTCTCTCCACACCCTCCAGCATGCCTACCTTATTGCAGAGCTTTGTATCATCAGTGAACAGGCACATTTTCCCTTCTAGGCCTTCTGTAATGTCACTGGTGAGTCAGTCAGTAGAGGAAGCCAAGCAGAACCTAATTAAATTAGGTGATTGATTGGCCACTTATTCAACCTCCCTGGCCTGCTCTGAAGTTCTCCCCGTATGGGGCAAAGGTGATAGATAGCACGCAAAGGATCAGGAGGAAAGAAATTGTGGAATTCAATTGATGATTACGGAGCTGGTGTCGATAAAGGCTGCCACTTCATAGGAGCTTGGGGAGACTTCTGGGAAAGGAAGTTCTTCCAATATGACAGACTGCACTTGACAAAGGAAGGAGTACAGGCACTAGGGCAAAAGTTTGATGTCAGCATCAAGCATCCTTGGCGTAAGTGTGAGTGTGTGGAGGCATGCATGCATCACACACTGCGGGACACCCAACCCTACCGGTCATGCATTACCTGTCTGCACTACCACCGGATCTCAACCAGCAGGCGTCGGAACTATGGGAGGGTGATCCCCCCCTCCCCTGGAGAGGAGAGGAGAGGAGAGGAGGAGCTTGAAGTGCAAGTCCCTAGCAAAGATGGGAACTTAGCCTACACTCCCCCACAGGCAGGAGAAGCACATGGTAAACATAAGCGGACTAACAAAAACACAGAGAGGGGGCACCAAGACCAGTATGAAGTCAATAAGCAAAGTATGCCTACTGGAAGGGGGCACCAGAAGGAAATGGGGGAAAAATGCAAGGGTGGTGAGAAAACATAAGAAGAAAAGTGTAGCAAGGCTTGGAAGGCCATGTGTACAAATGCCCATAGCTTGGCAAACAAAATCCCAGATCTAGTGGCCTTAATGTCAGAGGTGGAATTAGACATTGTAGCTGTGACAGAGACATGGTACACAGAGATCCATGCCTGGGACATTACAGTACCAAGGTATACTCTTCTGGAGGGATAGAGGTGGGGGGGAGTTGCTCTGTATGTAAGGTAGGGACTTAGAGCTATGGAGGTACATGGAATACAGGATGGGATGGAGGTGCTGTGGATCACACTAGAAATGGAATGGTACAGCCATTTGAGAAGGCATGGTCTACAGACCTCTGGCACAGGGGGTGGAGATGGACAAGGAACTGATCAAAATCATCCACAAAATGACAGAAAAGGAAGAAGTACTGCGTATGGGAGACTTCAATTTGCCAGATGTCAAATGGAGCACCCACATTGCAGTCATAGCTAAAAGCAAGGACATCCTGGAAGCTCTGCATGGGGTGGGACTGAGGCAGCTTGTGGTGGAGCCCACTCGTGAGGACGCTGTTTTGGATCTGGTGCTCACTAATGGGGAAATAATTTTTTTATTTTATTTCATTGAAATCTAGGATTACAAATACCTTTGAGCAGGAACTGCTCGTTTACAAAGGTTCCACGTCGAAGGAATGGGGGGGTATACATACATACAAAAGTCAACATAGTAATACATAGTTACACAATAAAAATAAGTAAGAGACTGAGGCTTAGGAAATTCCAGTAATTCAACATGTGCCAAATGTTAGGTAGCGTGACATACCAGCCAAGGGCAGTCTTAGGAATAAGCACTGCAGGTAAGAGGGAAGGGGGTATGCAGGCAGGAAGGCTATTGTCGGAATCATAGATGTAGAAGTGGGTAGCCATCTGGGGTCCAGTGATCACTGCACAGTGTGGTTCAGCATTAAGACGGTGGAGGAGACTAGCCGCACGAGGGTGAAGGTCCTGGATTTCAGGAGGGTAGGCTTTGTAAAGATGGGGGGATGTTTAAGGAAAGCCCTGAGGAGAAAGGAGGGGAGGAGGAGGGATGTGGAGAAGCAACGGGCAGATCTAAAGGGAGTCATAGCTGAAGCAACAAGTCTACATGTATGTGTTAGGCAAATAAGTAAAACTAAGAAGAAGAAAAAAACTATATGGTTTTCAAATGGAGAAGCCAGCAGGGTGAGGGAGAAATGGGCGGCATTCCGAAAATACAAGGAGACACAGAGGGAGGTGGATAGAAAAGCATATCTAGAGAGACTGAACAAGGCAGGAAAAGCACTAAGAAGGGCCAAGGCACAGACAGAGGAAAGAATAGCCCAGGCAATAAAGAAAGGGGACAAAACCTGTTTTTTTAGATACATTAGTGAAAAAAGAAAGACCAGAGGAAGGATTATGAGACTAAAAGGGGAAGGGGGAGGGTCTGTTGAAGGGGACCAGGAAAAGGCAGCAATCCTGAATAAATATTTTTGTTCAGTATTTACAAAAGAAGAGGAGGGGAGGGACCAAAGATATGTGGTAAAGATAGCCAGGGGAAGGGGGTAGAAATCAGTTCATTCACAGAAGAGAGTGTCCTAAAAGAGCTAGAAAAGCTGAGGGTAGATAAGGCAATGGGTCTGGATGAAATACATTCCAGAATACTAAAGGAGCTTAGAAAGGAGCTGACAGCACCCCTGGCAGACCAACAGATCATTAGAGACTGGGGAGGCCCCAGAGCATTGGAGAAGGGCGCACGTCGTCCCTCTTCACAAAAGTGGGAGTAAAGAGTAGGCAGAAAATTACAGACTGGTCAGCCTAATGTCAGTGGTGGGCAAACTGATGGAGCCACACTAAGGAGAGAGAATTATATCGCTGCCCGTGATCCAGAAGACAGTTGATTCAGAGCAGCAAGGTTTTATGGCAGGTAGGTCTTGCCAGACAAACCTGGTAGATTTCTTTGATTAGGTGACCAGGGTGATTGATGGGGGAGTGGGGTGGATGTGGCCTATCTGGATTTTAGTAAGGCCTTTGACACCATCCTACATAGGAGGCTAATAAACAAATTGAGCAGCCTGGGAGTCAGACAAAGAGTGGTAAACTGGGTTAGAAATTGGTTGAGCAGTAGAATGCAAAGAGTGGTAAATGGAGTACAGTCCAGTGTGTGAAAAAGCGGTAGGGAAGGCCAGCGGCATGCTGGGATGCATAGGGAGGGGCATCTCCAGCAGAAGAAAGGAGGTAGGGATGCCACTCTACATCTCACTGGTGAGACCTCATTTGGAGTACTGTGCCCAGTTCTGGAGGCTGTATCTCAGGAAGAATATAAACAGAGTGGAGGCTGCACAGAGAAGGGTGACAAAAATAGTACACAGGCTATACCAGAAGACATATGAGGAAAGGTTGGAAGTCCTCAATATGTATTCACTAGAGAGGAGAAGGGATGGGGGGCTATAATAGAGATGTCTCAATACCTCAAGGGCATAAATAGGGTATAGGAGGGGAGCCTCTTTCAGAATAGAACATACTCAGAAACTTTGGGGCATGGGATGAGGTTGGAGGGAGGTAGAATCGGGTAATGTGAGGAAGTATATATATTTATTTTTACAGAAGGTGGTAGATGCTGGAATAGCCTCCCTACAGAGGTGGTGGGGGCTCAGATGGTGAAAGCATTAAAAAATGCATGGGCTAGGCATAAGGGATACATAGCAGCAGGGAATAAAGGGTAGGCAAGGAATGCGGTAGATGGTAGGAAAAATTAGCATACTGGATGGGTCAAGTGGTCCTCATCTGCCAACAAACGTCTATGTTTATAGGTTGGCTGGTTTGGGAGCCTCCTGTTGGGATTAGGGCTCATTCCACCAGACATACCACTACCTCGGTGGCTGTGTCCAGGGATATCCCCATACAGGAAATCTGTTGGGCTGCCACCTGGAAGTCAGCACACACCTTCATTTCCCACTACTGCATTCAGGGGTTCAGTTAATTCATTTTTAGTGGGAGTCAAATACTTACATGAGTCAAAATATGGAAGTCATTCCAATTTTGTGGAAGTCAAAATATTTCCCAGATCCCACAATTTGAAAGCCAGTATTCTAGGAAGGATCAGTTTATGGATGTTCATACAAACATTAGTGGTAAAATACAATTTATTTTAGAAAAATTAATATTTTCTTAGCTTCTGTGCATTCAGTTTTGGAAGCTGTTCAATTTTGTTTTTTACATTTGGAAGTTAATGACTTCCTCCCCATTTATTTTGGAAGTTTTTGCCTTATTTGTTGGAGTCACATACTCCCAAAATGGACTAAACTGAATCCCTGACTGTATTGACATTGAGTTATACCAAGATGCATGCTTTGGGACCTCAGTCCTCTAGTCTCTGTTCGCCAAATAGGGGTGTGTGCCATGCCCCCTCCTCCCAGAGAACTGGTAGGAGTCTGCCAGAGTGTGGATTATGTACCATATCCATGTTGCTAGAAGAATAGATTACTCACCTATAACCGTAGTTCTAGGAGTGGTATATGGCACCCATCCACACAACCCACCTGGCCTCCCTTGACAAGTGGCGCAGATTCTATCTTCAGCGTGCAATATCTAATGTCACAGTGTGGATTCTGGGGATATATCCACCCAGGTGGTGGGAGGAGCCAGCCTATCATCACCTTCAAATGGAACTGCCAGAGTGCTGGTGTGTACGACATACCACTCCTAGAACCAGGATTACAGGTGAGTGACCTTTTCTTATTTGATGCTTCCTAAATCAGACGCTAAAGACATACACTAGCTCTGAAAGTAAATTAGGTAACTATAGAGTCTAATTAACTGATGCAAATAGATTAAACATTTTCATAACAATATTGCTTGTGAGAAACCTTATGAAGTCTTTCAAGATCTCAATTTTCACTATATTAAACTGGTATAAGAATGTCACAGTACCCGAAGTGCCATGTAAATGTGACAATATGTTTAATTTAATATTTATATACTTTTTACCTATTATTTATTTTAGCCATTTTCCCTCTGTTTTCACCCACCCTCACATCCTTGGCGTGAGTGTGCGTGTGTGGAGGCATGCATGCATCACACACTGTGGGACACCTGACCCTACCGGTCATACATTACCCACCTGCACCACCACCACCGGACCTCAACCAGGAGGCAGCGGAACTACGGAGTGGCAACCCCCCGGGAGAGGAGAGCCACCATTAGCAGCTCAACTTGCTCCCCCTCCCCATGTTGGCTCCCCAATGACCCGAGGTTGTTCCTAAACCCAGGTCACCAGCGTGGCACGAGGTAAGGCAGAGATGCCTCAGCCCTCTGTGCCACTGGTCTGATTTCTTTACCTTTTAATCAGTTATCAGTTTGTTTAATATTTTAATGTTGCTTATACACAGTAAGGTGGTTTTGAAGTAAAGCACTAGATAACTTTACCCTCACACATTCATGTAGAAAACAGAACAGTACACATAATGATTATAATTTACTGTCAAACATGCTTTTTGTGCATTTATTATTCATCCATGTGTTTGCTGTACCGTTTTTTGTCTCTATCGGTCATTGATGATGATGTGTGGAAGTCGGTGTAACTGCTCACTCAAATATACACTTTGTAGGTGTCATTATAGCCATTAGAGTTGCCCCTGAAGTTGGGTGGCTTGCCTCCTTATCCTTCCCAAGCTAAGCCTCAGGCACTGACTTGTATTAATAAAGGTTGTTGACCTGCTCGCTGACCTTGAACCTGAAATGTGAACCTCTGGTCAGATGTAATCTTTCTCAGATCTTCCATGGATACTCTATCCCATTAATAAATAGTGATCAGAGGAACTTGTGAGCTGGCACTCCCAAAGTGGAATAGTCAGTGGAAAAGAGCCAGGCATTTGGGCAGTGTGGTGGCAGGAAGTGTGGGGCCCACATGAGCCGCTGAAGGCATGTGGAAGTCTTGCTAATTTATGTCCGCCATTTGCGTGCCGTGCATTTCCCCTCTGCCACTACTTGCACAGCAGATCATGGAACCTGAGCACATATGAACACTGTACTTCTTAATTATTTAAATTTCATGTCCATCAACTAAATAATGTAGCTGTGATATCATAGGTCATTTTCATGTTAAACATTCAAGTGCCCCCCCCCCCCACATCCCACACCTGATTGTACAATTGAGTTTCATCAGCATAACTTTTTGAAATCCATCAGCTTATATTCAGTTCAATTCAATTTTTTTATTTTTACCAAGATAACACCATTGAGACAGCTCTTTTGTGAGGCTGGCCTGGAAGGACTAACATACATAGGAGGTACATGGAATTAATAATCTCAATGGCAGATTCAACAACAGTGGTAACAAAATCAGAGGTACAAAACAAGTGATGTGCAAGTACAGCTTACTTAGGTTCCATACACAGAAATCAGGGCAGCAGATACAAAAACAATGCTAACTATACAAGGGATATGAGACAGATAATGTGCAGGTACAACTGAATATAATTACAGAAAGGAAACTAACACTAGAAAGAGTGGGAGAACAGGAAAAGTTGCTGGAATGAGGTGTAAGAGTATGGGGAAGAGGCAACAAGAGAGCAAGAGACAAATAGGGGAAAGGGGAGGGTAGAAAATGTTGGAAGGGTAAAGGGATAAGCAAAATTGGGAAAATGAAGGTGCAGAGAATGGGAAGTAAGTAGATTGTTTTTAGGATTAGTGTAAGAAGCAGGTTAGGAAAAAGGGAATATACTACGGGATCCCTCCACCAGAGAAGAAAAGAAGAATGGGTAGAGTATGGAACACATGCCACCAAGGAAGCATAAATGCAGGAGAGCCTCTTTAGGAGATGGGCCCGTTATTCTGCAAAGCAATGCACTTGTCCTTTGCAATCCCACAGCTTCCGCTGGCATACTGTGTGACCCTGAGCAAGTCACTTAACTTCCTTGTGATCCCAGGTCGCTCCTGTGAAAAGGCTTTAAGCTTACTGTGCTACTCCTGGTTAAAAAACTAAAAAAAAAAAAAAAGCAAGTTTAAGCAGAGACCTAAAGGTACACATCCCAACAGTATGCATAAGTTTTAGTGTTTTTTGTAAGGAGTTTCACAGAGTGGGTAGTGCATATCCCATGGATGTGGATCCAAAATGGGTTCTTATCTTATGGGTGTAAAATGTAATATAGGAGAGTTTTCTGAGGGAACACCTGCAAGGGGAGCATTTAAAAAGGTTGCAGATGTAAGGGGAAGTTTCAGGGTGATGGCTCTATATCTCTATGCTTCTTGTATTAATTATAGCACATGAATCTTAAAGCAGTCAAATTAGAACTAAAGGTAGCAATGTTGGGGTCAGTTCAATTTCGTCTGAATTTCATGTATCTTATGTAATCAAATAAGGTTAGTCATTGTGGCTGAATGTGTGTATTTATTTGTCCCACTCATCTCGGACAGTTCACTGTACAGTATATAATGTCTGCACTGTGCTTGTGTAAAGACTGGTTAGTTACTTGTTAGAATAGACTAGAGGAAGGCATGCCTTAATCACTGCTGTAAAGAGTCATTTATTGGCATCTGGCTATTTACTAGACATACAAATGGTGGCTACTATTGTAAGTGGCAATCTTTGTTAATAGCGACTGCTTTGGCAATTATAATAGTCAAAAGTTTAGCATTTGTCATTCCATCACATTTTAGGAACGAGTGAAATCCAAGTGCCAAACGTCTGTGCTGTATAAGTATTATAAAACTATTCTTGCTTCTTTAATGCACAGTACTACTGCGTATACTGTTATCTGCCCAGCTTCACATGTTGCAGAAATATTAAATTAAGATGCATGCTGTAACCTTTATAAAAAGTTATCCAGTGTGTAATAATCCTACAGGTAGCCTGTACTTGCAGGCTACCTGCTTGAGCTGTGGATACTGCCATTGCACGATAACCTCCCCTCTTCTGTCCTCTACTCTTGATCGGAGGATACTGCCTCCCACCCCCAACTGTTTTTTGCACTTTACACCTGGTACCGCACTCCCCCCCCCCCCTGCTGAGTATTCCCACATCCCATCCCTTACTGTTGCCTTGGGCTGCCACACAGCTGCCACAAGTGTACACTTGCCTGGCCCTATTCCCTTGGCCTACCTTGTTAACACCATTCCACAAACTCCCTGACCTAAACTACTCAAGCCTTACCCTCCTACCCCCTCTCTGTTTGCCCTTCAATGACCTCTAGGGCTCGTTACTACTACTTCCTGCTAGTGCTACTCATCCTAAACCCCTTCCTCCCTCTCCTCCATCCCCCCCCAGTTCCTTTCACCAACGACAATGCCATCCTTTGACCACCTCACCTTTCTTCTAAAACTGCTATTCTAGCACAATGCACTCTTTCTGTCTTCAGTTTGTGCATGATTTGAAAATTAGATCCTCCGGTGTATGGACTTGCTGCAAATGAAAACATTTAAAGCTTTTAGATTTGTAATACGTTTACTTATTGTGTCAATGTAAAATGGAACATTTTATATGATGTCTTCAATGTGCATAATTTCCCTGTTTTGATGTGGAACCTTTGAAAAAGAGAACTTTGCTCAAAGGTTATTTCCGAATGATGAAATCTATAAATAAATAAAAATTATGCCAAGGACTCGGCTGTATGTCTCAAGCATAGTGTGTAGTAAATTGCAGTTGGATGAGGAACTAACTACTTTCTGTCATACGCTGGGAAATCCCTCTTTATTTGTCACATAGCCTGACCCTCACTCTTACTCAGCCCAATGTTAACAAAGAGCCGGGAATGCCAGCAGCACACACACACACACACACACACACACACAGTATTGAGCTGTAATGTGCATACCATGGCACAGCTTTAACTCTTTAAATCATGTCCAGAGTACACAAGCTTTAATGGCATGTTAGTAGTAGTGAAAGGTTAGGGAGGTCAATAGGAAACCACTGACTCAGTAGAGATGAGTTAGAAAACTACATTTGGAGATAGCCTATAGTGTACAGTTATCATTAGGAATGAAAGTATGTATAGGTGGGTGCTGCCATAAGCATTTAATACTGTGTTCTTATAAAAAAAAGTAACAAGGGGACACCCTCATAACAAGACATACCTTTAGGAAATACATAAGAACAACTGTTTTTTTTATTTTAACATGATGCAGGACCATGACTTAATAGACTTAACGTCATCCCATCTCTTATTTATCACTGATTAAAAGTAAAGATGTCACCCAGATGTCACCCTGGCCCAGATATGTGGGTTGAAAGTGCCCCTGTTGATACCAGACCCTTGTTGAAATTGTTGCTGAAATTGGAGTGGGGCATGGGTCTCACGCTAAACTGCCTCGCTCCCTCTTCAATTTTGTTCCCGCTGTCGACTCTGTTTGCATGGGTTTCCATGGAACGGAGAGGCTTTTCAAGCTAAGGAAGGGGAGGGACACCCGAAGCCATGATATGAGACTGGAGGGCGGAAGATTTAGGAGGGAGATGAGGAGACACTTTTTAATGGAGAGGGTGGTGGCTGGGTGGGTGGAACGCAAGAACAATGGGGGCTTCAAAAGGGGATGGAACAGAGCAAAAGGGAGGGACAAGGGAAAGAGGGGCAGCTGCAAAAATAGGGACTGCCAGCTTCAAAACCGAGCAGACTTAGTAGACTGCAAGGCCTCGTTCTGCTGGCAGTTTTTGTATGTTTGTAAACTGAGCCCCTGAAGCTCATGCTGTCTAGACCTAATGAGCCACTATAGCTCCCAAAGTTCATGATGTGTAATTACAACACTGATTGGACTTTACATTAAACAGCTTTCAAAAAACATGGCACGTACTGATCTTCTTCCGGGGTATCTCAGTCATCAGGTCACACCATAGGAACTTCACCGTCAGTGAAGCAGGATCCACATGGAAGATTTTCTAGCAGTACCACTGGGGCTGCCCATGCCGAAGTCACCAGCCCTATAAAGGTGTGGGTGGCCCCTCTCTCTCCTCAGTTTTTTCCCACTGTCGACTCTCTTCTCATGGATTTCCGCGGAAGCTCCAGCGCAGTTCGTGCCATTTTGCCTACGAATTTTTTTTTTAACTTTAGCTTTTGAATCTTTTTTAAACAAGAGATTCCTTTACCTTGTTAATGTCAAGTTACTCCTTCCACCTCTCTCTTTCTTCGCTTCCACTGCGAAAGATGATTGCCTCTTCGGACTACCACAACCTCTTTGTCTGCTGTCTTGGGCCTGACCATGACGTCTCTGACTGTGAGCTCTGCCAAAAGTTTATCCAAGCAACCCTTACGCAGCACTAAAAGACTTTGAAGAAATTCCTCATGGAACAGCAGGTAGCCAGTTCTGGGCAGGGGTCCTCCGGGGTCTCTCCTTCTCAGTCGCCAGTGGGTTCGTCGAGCTCCCTGGCCTCAAAGGCCCTAGGCAAGTCCTCAGGGAAAAGTCATAAAAAAGACCATGAACAGTACTGCTCCCCCCTGCGGTGCTCCCACGCTCTGACGGCTTCTTCTCCCTCCTCCGGGGGCACTTCATCGGCTGCAGCTGCGGCTGCACCGACATTCTCTGCTGTCCAGGCCTCTGCTCCTTCCAGGCCGATACCGACAGCACCTCCTCACGCCCCCAAGGAGGTCAGTCATTGACCCTTGGGTTGTCGGCCCTTTCTTCATCAACTCTTGGGTCAACAATAACCCCTCCATGGCCTGATGCCTCTCCAGGCCCTCAGACGTCGGGGCCCTCGGGCTCTCAAATCCTGTCAGACAGTTCATTGCGCCCTGTGCTGGCAACCTGCCACAGTGTGCCTTGCATCCTGAAAGACCCTTTTTATTCTTCCTTAAAGTCTGCTGCAGCAGTGTCTCTTCTCTTCTCCTTCATAAACCCTTTTTCTAACCGCTATGTTTCACCATTTGCAGGCAGGCCACCTGCAAATGTACTTGCCTTGCTATCCCTTTGTTTCAGGTCTCCTCAGGATTGCCTCCCCGCCTACAAAACCATTACGAAAAAAGGAGCACCTTGTTTTGTTTCTATCCTGAAAGTGCTGTTATGTTATATTTGCACTTGGGAAAGACATGCCTTCAGTTTAGTTATGCTCCCTATTAGGGTGCTAAGAAGGAATGAAGTGAGAGATGTATAAAAATAGTATTTTTCCCCTTTATAGCGAGTTTGGACCTTTGAAACAAACATTTATTTCCCGGTCAGAAAAGACTGCGCTCCAGTTTGTTGGTTTCTCTCTCACCTTGTAGTTGTTGTAAAGCAAAGAAACCAAGTTAAAATGCAACCAAGAGAATAATTCGACCACGGACTCACATTTCAGCCAAATACTGAGAAATACCAAAAGATGTCCACTGCTGCACCTCTCGCATTGTGCCCTGCAGCTTCCCTTGTGCAATTGCTTATATTAGTTTTCCCATTTTAAACAGAGACAAAACTTTACCCTTTGTGTTTACTTATGTATTTCATTATACCAGAATGAAAAAGGGAAAATAAATGAAGGGATGCCAGAAAATGCACAACATGTTTGGGCCTAAAAGGGCTGCACTAAATAAAAGGAAACAATAGAGGTACTACAACATGTTGTTCTCATAATAAAAAGGTGGTATGAAACTAAAAAGGTGATATGAAACTATATAAAGTGTGGCATTTTGGTATTTGGTCTGCCACGGGATCCCTTACCTTCTCAAGTATTCTGCTTTCCCATCAGTTGCTTCTGCAATGGTCGCCTTGGTACCGAATGAACTGTGTTGTACGCATGAAATAATAAACATTATGAGGTTTATTCAGGAACACAAGCAGGGACATCTCATCAGCATGAGGTACAGGCTTAGACTGACTAGAACAGGAAGTTGGGGTTTCTAAGACCCTCCGGCAGCTAATCTTAAGCCCCATGCTTAACCTGTACTCCACATCACCCCAGGGACTATAAATGTGAGTATCACTTGAACAAAAGTAAAAGCAAGAGCATGGACTCAAACAACAGTAGGAATTAGTAAAACCTTTTTAAACATTAAGTTTTAACAGTTACAGTCCACTCCACTTATTACGCCCATGCTTAATATGGGCAGCTGCTTACATCAGGCAAAAATGCAAAACCATTTGCCAAATCCATTGACTGTAATAAAAAAAACCTCATTTATTGCGATCATTGCCTGCCTGCTATAACGGGTGGACATCAGGAGGATTTCAGCAGTTTGACAGGTGATTGTAATATTAACACCCTGCTAGTGGCAATTGGCAGCAATTAACACCGGTTAAAACTAACCTCACCTGGCTCAGATTTACTCACTTTCATTCAGAGAGTGCCTAGTGTCCACATAAACAACAGAATTCCCCTTCCCCTGGCTCAGATTTATTCACTTTTGTTCGGAGAGTGCCTTGTGTCCACATGAACAAGAGAATTCCCCTTCTGATAGCCTACCTTGCAGTCCCCCATTTCTGAACACTTTAAACCCCCAAGGTTCCACAGAAACCCATTCTGATCACAGATCCAGACTTACTGTAATGGTAGAGAGAGCCACAGAGAGAGATGCAACTACAGCTACAACTAAGTGGTGGGGGCTGGACTGTGCCTGCGACTCTTCCCCCCTTAATATCACTGATTAATTGGAGCATGGGTAGAAGCGATGCATTTACTTTAAATCCCCAACTCAGCAGAAACAAAGGAAACCTTCTGATCGCTGAACTTGCCATTCCCCAGCTCCAGGCCTTACTCTAATTGTAGCTGGTACCCTTAAAAGTCATTAAACTAGAGAACCGCAGAAGAACTTCACGGCAAGGGAGGTACAGTACCTTTTTTTTAAATTGTGACATTACAGTGACCACTTGCTATAACAGGCAGAATGTTTCAGCACAAATGCACGCATTATGAGTGGTGGGGACTGTATCAGCATCGTGGAGAAATTATTAGAAGACTTTTGATTGATTGATAGGTAGAAAAACCACAATACATTGCTGCAGGGAAGGGGAGGAAAGAATCTGGACAACACTGGTGGACAGTCAGTGTCATACCAGGGGAAGGGGGAAGGGACACCATAGCATTTGAGGCCTGGCCATGCCACAAGCGCTAAAGTGCAGGGAAGAGAAAGGAAAGAGAGGGAAAGGGGAGCAGTGTGAATTACCCATTGCACTTTAATTATATGAAGTATTGCAAACCATAATTATGTCTTACCCTGGGAAAAGAAAAACGGTAAGTGCAAATGCAGTAAAGCTGCTTCCCTGCCCGAGGAGCCCTCCAGCCGGTTCACCGGAGCTGCCGCTAGCCTGGGACTGTTGACTGTGAGCTATTTTTGTCCCGCCCCCACCACCCCCTCCCAGGCCACCTATTAAATACACTACTTGCCCTTGCCCTTTCTATGTACTCCAATCCCCTTCCATATAATTACTACCCCTCCCCTCCTCCCCCCAAGCTACCTTCCTAGGCCTCCTCATGACCACTCCTCTTCTCCCTCTCCTTACATTGCCTCATTGTAGTGCCTACCTCCCAACCCTCTCCATATGCTCCTCCTATACACCTGGCTACAATGGTGCAGGCATTAGGATATTTACTCTCATGCTTCTCCATCCTACTTTTTCTACCCCTTCCAACACCCCCTCTAAGTTGCTACCCTGCATCCCCTCACCGCTGATCTGATTCATCCTAGATTTGCCCCCTATATGTCCACAGCACCACTCCCAGATGTTTTATGGTCCTGTTTCCCCATGAGCCCCACCACCCCATTCTACTCCTATGGCTGCCTCCTGGTCTCCGTCTACCACTGCACATCTAATTTTTTCCATACTGCCCACCCTACTGCTTTCCCTAAGCGGCGCTCGCCCAAATCTCGGTGCCTTCACTTACTTTGTCGCCACTTAATTCTTGCCCTACTACTGCTGGCTGCAGGTGATATTCACCCTAATCCTGGCCCAACAACAACCCCTAGTCAAAGTAACACCTTGCCTCACCCCTCTGCCAAGGTCACCACCAACAGCCACTCTGGCTCCCTCCCCTGGGGACTACGTCTTCTACACCTAAACATTCGTAGCCTAGCCCCCAAGCTCGATCAGCTCCAGGTACTAGCTGTCCACCATGCCCCTCACTTAATCATCATATCTGAGACCTGGCTAAATCCAAACCTCCCTGATCCTGCCATCGCTATCCCGGGGTTCATTAGCACTCGGCAAGACCGACCCACCAGAGGTGGAGGGGTAGCTATCTACACCAGCTCAGCTCTACATTTTTCTGTCACTCTCTCAAAAGCCGAACCCAAGGCCTACAAGCTGCTCATGCTGAAACTGTCCCCTCCTTCCTCACTCCCCATCTTTGTGGCAGGAGTTTACTGCTGCCTGGCACCCCAGCTGCAACAGTAACCAACATCCTGAGCCAATTGTCATCCCTAGCCTAGTCGGGTGAACTATATGTCTTGGGTGACTTTAACCACAACTGGTCTGATCCCACCTTTAACAAAACACGAACCGAGATATCCGCACTCAACTTTACCCAGACCATTCAGGAACCTACACGGTCAAACCATAAATCCGGTAACCACTCCCTTCTCGATTGGGCGCTTACCTCCCATCCTCACTGTGTCACCAGCTCTGGCCTCCTCCCTGACTCCATTAGCGATCACCACCTAACATACTTGGTCCGCAAAATCCACCATGTTAAATCCCCTCCCAAGTTCATATTTCAACGGTCATATAAATCCCTAAACCTCTCCCCTCTTCTGGAAGAGTTAGCTCACTCCAACTGGGACCCTATCCTAAGTTGCTCTAACATGGATACTGCCCTCATGCACTTCAGGAACACCTTCTTCAGCAACTAGGACAAATATGCCCCCAGCGCCGTGCTAGGGTCCGTGGGTCCCACCTTCCCTGGATATCTCCCGAGCTGATAGCTTGCCAACAAGTCCGAGACAAGGCGTGGCGTACCTACAAATCCACGCTTCTCCCAGGTGACAATATCACCTACTGCATGCTCTGGAACAAATGTACAAAGGCCATCCGCATAGCTAAGGCCGAATGCTTTAACAGCACCCTAAACTCAAATCTTGGGAGGCCTTCTAAGTTCTGGAAAGTCATCAACTCCCTTTTCTTCTCCCCAACAACAAATCCCCCTCCTCTCCTCCTCTCACAAGGGACCCTACTCTCCGACCCTCTGACAGTAGCCTCTGAGTTCAATTTCTACTTCACTGCTTGTGCTAAGACCCTCCTGGACTCCCTTCCTCCAGTACCCACACCCACTCCCCAGACAGCTACCCTCCTTCCACCTGGCCAGAACTCTTTCTCTTTCTCTTTCAGACACATCTCCCTCACTGAAACCTTAGATGCCCTTCACTTCCTGAACCCTTCCAAAGGTAAATATCCAGACGGGCTCGACAACAAACTCCTCTTCCTATCTGCACCGGCCATAGCTACCCCCCTCACTGCCCTGCTAAACCTCTCTTTCACCAGTGAGTCTCTCCCCTCTGAGTGGAAACATGCCACTGTCCTACCTCTACCCAAAGGAGGTGACCCTACCTCTGCTACTAACTACCGCCCCATCTCCCTCCTCCCCACCCTTGCCAAAATCCAGGAACACCTAGTACTATCACAGCTTACCCACTTTCTCTCTGAAACAAATTTCTTCACTCCACTCCAGTCTGGTTTTAGGAAGAACCACTCCATCACCACCACCTCTCTACTAAGACTCATGGACTCCATCCTCTCTGGAATGGACACAGGACATATCACAGCCGCTATCTTCATTGACCTAGCCAAAGCTTTCGATATGGTATCCCACTCCCTCCCACTGTCCTGCCTAGCTGGTGCTGTCTATCACCTTCGGCCATAAGTTGGTTCAGAGCCTACCTATAAAATAGAGCCCAATCTACAAAAATAACTGATTGTACCTCCTCCCCGCTCCCCATTACCACTGGTGTCCCCCAGGGCTCAGTCCTCTGCCCCATTCTCTTCTCCATCCTACTAAACGATCTTCCAATGGCTTGTTCCACTACCTCTATACACATGTATGCTGATGACACGGTCCTCTTTACTTCCGGCCGCTCCCATGAAGAAGTCACCTACAATCTCCAGACCGATTTCAACAAAGTACAACACTGGCTCAACTCCAACCAGCTCTCCCTGAACGCCAAGAAGACAGTCTCTATGTCCTTCGGCACTAGACAGAGACTATCCCGACCTACAACCCCACCGACCTTCCGTACTCTAAATAACACCACCCTGGAAGACGTGCCCTCCTTTAGGTACCTAGGGGTCTGGCTTGATCGCCACCTCTCCTTCTCCACCCATGTGGACACCATCCTATCAAAACTGTGCCCCAAGCTCGGTGCCTCTATGGATACCGTGCCAGTCTACCGCTTCCTTTGAGACGCGAAATAGTCCAGAAAATGATTCCTCCTTCCTTCGACTACTGCAATGTCATCTACAGCACTACCCCCAAGTCCATCTTATCCAGACTAGACCCTCTCTTCAATGCCTTCTGCTGCTTCGCCCTCGATGCCCCCCCCGCACCCATCACTGTAAGCTTTACCATTCACTGGCCCTTCCATCCCTGAGCAACCGGCGCCTTCTTCACTGTGCTAAATTTGTTTCTAACTTCTGGCTCAGTTTCCTCCCACCCTACCTCGTTTCCTCCTTATCTTCCCCACCAACCCCAGCGCACACCCTCAGGTCTACTGACTCCAGGCAATTAGCTATCCCTCATTGAAGAACCTCCGCAGGCCAATCTGCTTTTTCTTACCACCTCCCTAAGCTCTGGAATGACCTGCCATCCCAAATCCACCATTCTTCCTCCAAATACTCTCTATCCTTCGCCCTCTCTAACTTCTTCACTCCCAATTGTACATGCCCTTGACCCCCCGATGACTCATCCCCCACCCATGCCCCTCCTCCTTACACGCCTGACCAGAGGCTGGGCCTCGCCCAGTTGACTGGCTTATAATAAAGTTGCCCTAACATTCCTTGCTCTTATCTCCCCAGGCTCGTGCTCCTAGTTTGCACTGCCAGCCCGATGCATTTTTCTCTTTCTCTTATTCTCTAGATTTTGGAACTTATGTAATCCATGTGTAGTTTCTATGTTAATCAAACATGTATGCCACCACCCACATGGCACAAATATATAGTGCTTCCACTTGCTTAAGCCTGCCTAGCTACACTCATCCATGTAACCACCGTTGTGATTTGTTTTGACTCTAAATTTCAACCCATTGTCTGTTTTATGTATACTCCTCCTATGTAACCCATGTAACCACTGTGTTGAACTTGCTTGACTCTAAATGCATGACATTGTTTGTATTATGTATACTCCTCCCATGTACCCCCCCCCAGGTCACACCGTGAGACGAGCATTGTTTTGCTCAGTGTGCCTCTCCTGGTGAAACATTTTCAATAAATAAATAAATAGTTTGGCAGGAGGCTTCCTTTAGGAACAGGGCTGGAAGGATTTTACAAATTGAACAATGTCCTTGTTCATGTGAGGCCAGAAGAAGTGAAGTCTTGTCTTTTCGAGAGTTCTGTGGATTCCCATATGACCTCCAGAAAGTGGAGACGCCATGAGTGAATTGAAGAACTTTGGTGACTAGAGAGGCTGGCACAACTAACTGTACATGAGTTCTATCCATGCAATGGCCTTTACCCGCCTTGGTCCAAATGTGAAAAAGCACACCATTGTTGGGAAAGTATTGTGACGCAAAGAATAGGACATCCTGGCGGTGTTTCTTTTGTTGTGGTAAAGTTCTGGTCTCAAGATACATGATTATGTCTGTAAATTGAGGATCAGTTCTTTGTTGCAGTTTAATCGTCGCCAGGGGAGATATCAGTATTAGAGGTTGTAAGAAGCTCTTCAGATGCTTGCAATAAGTGAGGATTGGGGCTTTTCTGTGCAGAAGCAGTTGGTAGCAGCAAAGCAGCTTGAGGTGCTGTAGGAGTGTCCACAGGGAGCTGATCTGTGGAGTGGAGTGGAAAGGAAGTGCTTGAAGGCAGGACTCTTCAACTGGAGAGGCTGATGTGGAGGGATACTGTCTCAGTCTAACAGCATCGGCATTAGAGTGAACTTGACCTGATCGGTATTGTATCTCAGAATTGTAGCATTGCAGTATGGCAATCCATCGAGCAAACTTTCCTGCTGGCTCCTTCATTTCGAACAACCATCTGAGCGCAGAATGATCTATGATAGCTGTGAAGGAGGAGTAGTGCGGGTAACAGTCAAATTTCTTCACAGCAAAGACTACGGCTAGGCATTCTTTTTCTGTGATGCCATAGTTTTGCTCAGCTGATGAAAGAGAGCACCCTGCATAGGAAGCAACTCACTGTGTTCCATCCTGGATTTGACACAGCACAGCGCCCATTGCTAAGGAACTAGTATCTGTGTAGAGCTTGAATGGTTGGTTGAACCCTGGGTAGGCCAGTACTGGGGAAGAAATAAGTTTTTCTGTCAAGGTTTCAAAGGTCTCTTTGCATTTGGAAGTCCATATGTAATCACATCCCTTTTTGGTGAGAGCGTACAGTGGAGCTGCAATCTTGGCGTGGTTGCAAATGAATTTTATGCAGTAGCCAGACAAGCCCAGGAAAGCTCTAAGGTCTTTGAAGTTTGTAGGTTCTGGATAGTCTTTTACTGCAGAAAGCTTAGCTGGGTCTGGTGAGACGCCTTGCGAATGGACCACATGTCCTAGGTAATGAATTTGATGCTGTGCAAAGCAACATTTCTCTGGGCGAAGCTTGAGGTTGGCTTATCTGAGATGTTCAAACACCTCTTTGAGATGCTGGAGATGCTCTGGGAAAGTTTTGCTGAAGAAGATAACATCGTCCAGGTAGACTAGGCAAGATTTCCAAGATTTCCAAGGGGGGGGGGGATGCCATAGCCAGGTGAAGGTAGTGAGTATCTCTGGGCTGACGGTGCACAGAGCAAAGTTCATGGTGTACGAACTGGTTAGGGATTGTGGAGGGAAACTGGATTTCCTGGTGCATTTGGGAACTAATGAGCTAGAGGGAAATAGCATTTTGGAAATCCAAGCAAGGTTCTGAGAACCTGCCAGAGTCTGTCGGGATAATGGATGCAACATTTCCTTTTCGGAGATATTGCCAGTACCAAAGGCCTCAGTGGAGAAAAAAATGAAGATCACAGAGGTTAATGACTGGCTCAGGAAGTAGGGTGAAGAAAGTGGGTTGGGGGTGTTAGGGAACTGGAAAGGAGTTTGGGAGGATAAGGAACTGTATGCCAAGGACAGGCTTCATCTTGCCCCATTAGGGAAGGAAGTCCTTAAACAGGGGGTGGCTGACTACATTCAAGAAAGGTGGGGTTTAAACTTGTGAAGGGGGGAGGTATAAGGGGGGCTGACCAGAATCCCTCTCCTCCAGATGAGGGGAGTAGCCTTCAAACCCAAGTGGGGGAGGGGGAAACAGACTGGTGGAGGAGGTTTCAGGAGGAGCTGAGGGAGGATGGAAGTATAAGGAACCTGGGTGGGGTTCGACAAAGGGGATCAGGGATAAGGGGTGGGGGGATGGTGTTAGTAAATCCAGGAGCTTGGGAAACAAGTTGCCAGAGTTCCAGGCTGTGCTGTTCGGGGTGGGGGGTGGATGTGGCAGTGGTCACGGAAACGTGAGCCAACAAAAACCATGACTGGGACCTAAATGTACGGGGTACACTATGCTTAGGAAGGATAGAAAGGAGGGCAGAGGGGGTGGAGTGGTTATGTTCATTAGAGATGACAGAAATTGCTAGGGTAAAAGAGGCAGAGGGAAACGTGGAGGCCTTATGGGTCACCTTACGAACCCCGGCAGGAGGTAAGGTCAAGCTGGGTGTAGTATATAGGCCCCCCGGGACGGGTGATGTTCTGGAGGATGGTTTGCTGGACAACATCATTGCCCAGTGTGGACCAAAAGGGGAGGGAGTGGTGTTAATGGGGGACATTAATATGCCAGATACAAACTGGGGAACCATGTCCTCTAAGGTGGCCAAGGAGCAGAGGCTGCTGGACGGCTTCCAGGATGTGTTCTTAACACAGCACGTGGTGGAGCCCACAAGGGAGGGGCATGTCCTGAACGTGGTTCTGGTGGATGGGGATCTGGTAAGGGACGTGGTTGTAGAGGATCCCCTGGCTGGGAGCGACCACAAGACTGTCTGGTTTCAAATAAGCATGGGGGGGAGATCTAGGACACTGGCAGTGGACTTCAGGGGGGCAGACTTTGTGAGCATGGGCAGTATTCTCAAGGATCACTTGAAGGGGATTACAACAATGACAAATGTGGAAAAGAGATGGGAGGTCATAAACCGGGGACTTCGTGAGGCAGTCAAGACCTGCGCTAAGGTAAGGGAGCAAGGTCACATAAACCATGCTGGTGGTCCAGTGAGGTTCAGTTAGCGGTCTGAGAAAAGAAGGCTGCCTACAAAAAATATAAAACAACGAGAGGGGATAGGGAAAAGGAAACATACCATCTTGCATCTAGAAAAGTCACCCGGATGGTGCGAGGGGCAAAGTCCAGTAAAGAGCAGTGGCTGGCACAGGGGATATGGGGAGGGGAAAAGGGGGTTCTTCCGGTACATTGGGGAGCGGAGAAAAACTAAGGGTCATCTCGGTAGATTGAGATCAGAACGAGGGTGGGTGGAAGAGGCGAGGGACCAGGCAGAGGTATTAAACAAGTACTTCACCTCTGTGTTCACTAGGAAGGGGGATGGGATATCTACAAAGTAAGGCACGATGGGGATAGAAGCTGTAGTGAGTGGGATCAGGGGAGCAACAGAAATGGAGCAAGAGGGAGGGAGAGGTTCCCCAAGGGTGTCACATCAGGATAAGGATAAAAAGGCCAGTAAGGTGGAGGGGACAGATGATGCTATCTCCACTGAAAGGGTGTGGTTAGCCCTTAAGGCCCTAAAGAAAGATAAATCTCCTGGGCTGGATGGCATTCATTTAAGGGTACTATGGGAATTGGTGGACATACTGACTGCACCCCTGACGGAGCTCTTCAACAGGTTGCTTGAGACAGGGAGGGTACTTAGGGATTGGCGAGATTCACGTGTGGTGCTAATCCATAAAGAGGGTCGAGGGACGTACCAGGTAACTATAGACCCATCAGTTTGACCTCAGTGGTGGGAAAATTAAGGAGAGTATACTAAAGGAATGATTGGGAGTGTACTTGGAGGAGATGGGAGGTCTGGATAGTCAGCAACATGGGTTTGTGCCAGGTAGATCATGTCAAACCAATCTTGTGGAGTTCTATGAATAGGTAACATCAGAACTGGACAGGGAAAAGCCTGTGGATGTATTATTCTTGGACTTCAGCAAGGCGTTTGACTCTGTCCCCACAATGGTCTGGTGGAGAAATTGATGGGGTTGGGAGTAGGCCCTTTGATGGTCAGATGGATTGAAAACTGGCTAGCTGGACGCACTCAGAGAGCAGTGGTCAGTGGGGAGCTCTCGAACCCTAGAGAGGTCGGTAATGGGGTACCGCAGTTCTCGGTCCTGGGTCCGATCCTGTTTAATGCATACATTTCGGACATCAGGGATGGTATAGGGTGTGAAATTAGTCTCTTCCCTGACAACTCCAGGATGGGAGCAGTAGTTGAGGGGGAAAAGGGGAGGTTGGCCCTGCAAGGGGACCTGGACACCCTGGAAAGGTGGGCTCACACATGGAAATTAAATTTCAATATCACCAAGTGCAAGGTGTTACATCTTGGGTGGGGAAGCCCTAAACACAGGTACACCCCGGGAGGGGAGGCGATGGAGGCCTCAATAGGGGAAAAAGACCTAGGGGTCATGGTGGATGCATGTATGAATAACTCTGAGCAGTGCATCAGAGCGGCTAGCAAAGCAAACAGGATGTTGGGATGCATCGTAAGGGGGATCACCTCTAGGAGCAGGGAAGTGATTCTGCCACTGTACAATGGACTGGTTAGACCACACCTTGAGTACTGTGTACAGTACTAGAGACCACACTTGAAGAAGGACATACAGCTCTTGGACAGGGTACAGAGGAGGGCAACTAAGATGATACGAGGACTAGGGGATTTGACGTATGAGGACAGACTTGAGGAGCTCTGCCTGTTTTCATTGGAGGAGAAGAGAGACGGGGGGACATGATTGAGGTCTTCAAGTACCTCAAGGGAATAAATACAGTTAACACGGAGGGGATCTTTAGACTAAAGCAGGGAGGTATCACCAGAGGGCATGGTTTGAAGTTGGAAGGTGGAAGGGTGAGTGGGGAAAAGAGGAGGAGGTTTTTCACTGAGAGGGTGGTGGATCCTTGGAATGTGCTGCCTGGTGAACTGGTTCAGAGATCCACAGTGGAGGGCTTCAAGAGAGGGTGGGGCAGACACAGAAAGCAGATGTATCAGATGATGGCCTGGCCCAGGGGGTTGGGGATGGATGATAGGGGTTTCTGGAACACAAGGGGTGCGGGAGGGTCTCGGTACCCAACTAGGGATCTGAGGTTCCAGCAGACTTGATAGACCGTAAGGCCTAATCTGCTGGCAATTAGTATGTTAGTATGTTAGTCCATGTAATATGGCTTCCATGACATGTTGAAATGTGGCTGGACTGTTCTGAATTCCCATAGGCAGATGTTTAAATAGAAAAATTCCCAAGTGGCAGTGCCAGGCTGTATATGGGCATGAAGCTGGATCAACAGTAACTTGTTAGAATCCACTCTGAAGGTCTAGAGTGGTGAAGTAAGCTGGGCTGGCTGCACCAAGTCTCTCTAAGGCATCTTCGGTTGTAGGCAAGGGATGTACGTCCTGCACCGTGTGGGCATTGAGCTTTCTGTAATCCACCACAAATTGATACCCTTTGTCTTTCTCTACCACCAGCAAGGAAGGTGCCTCCACCCAGGGGCTTGTAGATTCTTCAATAATGTCCTGTTCAAGCATGCCCTTGATTAAGTCCTCCAGGACTTGTTTTTGTCTGTGTTCCACTTTGTAGGCTCGCTGATGGATTGGCTGCTAGTTAGGCTGCACCTTGATGGTGTGTTGCAGGATATCACAGCACCCGAGTTTGTTATCTGGCCCAACAAAGACATCTGGGTAGTTCTCCAGGAATTCCAGAATTTGCTGTTTCTCTGTTGGACATGCTGGAAGTTTTGAGGCAGATAGACGCTGACTGAAACATATCTATTTTGAAGCTGGAGTGCTTATGGTGGTACTGATGGGATGAATGTTAGTGGAACCAGGCTGAGGCTCATGCAGAAGCTGAAGCTGGTCCTCTGAAGACAGACAAACAAACTTTCCAATGTTGGCACCCTTTGAGATGACCACTGGCTCATCTGTGAAGTTGCAACGTTTTTGGAATACTGAGCTGCCATGCTCAGCAGACAAGGTGTTCCCTGGAAGGAGACCTGAGGAGTGCAGAGCTGAGGATCCTGTGACGATGCCAACAACACCTTGTGGGAGTGGTTCACCTGGGATCTTGGCAATCAAAACCATCTCTGCCAGCCTGGTGGCACTGAGGGTTGAGGCACTGGATGCCACACCTTGCAGTACACTGGTGACCTGTGTTTGGGAGTGGGCACGGGTCAGTCGGGAGGAGGAGGATTGAGCATCCCAGGACAGTTCTCCTCCGGGGAGGGTGGGTGGGGAACACCACCGAGGTTCTGGCTCCTAGTGCTGGCTGGGGGCTGTGCAGCAGGGGCCAACAGAAGGGGATGGCGTTGGCATCCGACGTAAGCAACATACAGAAGCGTGTGTTGCAGCATCATTGATTCCATTGTATGCCAGCGCCAGAGGGGGCAAGCACTACAAAAACCTAGTGACATGAAAGATGCTCGATGACACTGCCATGGGCGCCAAGTTAGCTCTCTGTGCCTGCCGCAGATCTCCACAGTGGTGGGAAGTACCCATTGTGAAGTGGCATGGGAAGGCCTATGGTGGGGGGATGAGCTCTGGCTGCAGCCCATGTGCCGGCCATGAGGGTAGGCTTGATGGGGGAACCAAAGGTACAACCCTCCCCCCAGCCGAGGACATAAATAAAATAAGTAAAAAATATAAATAAAATTAAAAAAAGAAAAAAAAACCACATCTCTGATTAAGGAGGCACAGTGACTGAGTCTATAGCTGTGAGCTGCCTCTGGGGAGCTAGTGAAAGTTTGTTTGAGGCAAAATCCAGGATGACTTTGTGCGCTTTGAGAAAGTCCAGGCCAAGAATCATGTCTGGTTGTAGTTCAGGCAGTAGGTAACATTTAACAGTAGCTTGTTGTGAACTGAAGTGGATCTTAAGATGGACTGTGCCTGTGATAGGTACTGTAGCCATGCTTGCTGTGATAATGTACTTTAGGTCAGCTGGAGCAACAGTAAGTATGTGACGAATAGCTGGATTGTCTAGTATACTGCTGTGGATAATGGAGATTTCTGCTCCAGAGTCGACCAAGGCATGCGTGGACAAATTCCCAATGGTGATGTGGACATAGTTTACAAGGAGAGGTGACCTGATGGCAGGAACATTTGCTCCTTTAGGCGAGATTGTGCCTGACTTAGCAGCTGGAGGGTGCAGTTTGTTTGAGTTACGAGAGTAGGTGGGGCGGTCAGTTGCTTCATTTTCCTGGCCAGCAAAAGTCCATATTTTGGGCAGCGCTAGTTTTTGCTGATCATGTGAATAGTTGCTATCATTGTGCTGATTGTGCTGCGGTGGACACCTTTGGCTTTCTTGATTTCCTTGAAAGTTTTTCAGTTTGTGGTAGACCACAGCAGTGTGATCCCTGAATCTGCACCACTGACAGGTCATGGCTCCCGGGAAGGTGGAGGTGGCTCAGATAGCTGTGGAGGTGGCTGCAGGACATTAATAGGAGTTGCGGGGAAGCCGCAGTACTGGAATGTAAGCTGTTGACATAGAAACGTAGACTTGGATGGCAGGTAAGGACCGCTTGGCCCACCTAGTCTGCCCATTTCCCTACCTATTGGATAAGCTGCACATCCCAGTTAACCAACAGCCTACTTTTTCCTACCCCCCACCAGAATTGCCTTATGCCTGTCCCATGCATTCTTGAATTACCCCACTGTTTTGGACCCCACAACCTCCTCAGGAAGGCCGTTCCATGTGTCCACCACCCTCTCTATGAAAAAATACTTCCTCACATTGTCCCTGAGCCATCCCCCCTCTATCTTCAAATTATGTCCCCTTGTTCTAGTTCTTGCACATCTCTTTTTCTGAAAAATGCTACCCTCTTGGACTTTGTTGATTCCCTTGAGGTACATGAAAGTTTCTATCATGTCCCCCCTCTCCCTCCTTTCCTCATGGGTATACGTATTAAGCTCCTTTAGTCTCTCTTCATATGGCTTCTGTTGCAGTCCCTGCACCATTTTAGTTGCCCTCCTCTGGACTGTCTCCATCCTGTCTATATCCTTGTGGAGATGGGGTCTCCAGAACTGCACACAGCACTCCTGATGGGGTCCCACCAACTGCCTGTACAGTGGGATAACAACTTCCTGTTTTCTACTGGTAATTCCTCTTCCTATGCATCCCAGTATCCTCCAGCCCTCCATATTGCCTTCTCGCATTGTTTGCTTACCTTGAGGTCATCTGATATGACTACCCCCAGGTCCCTTGACAGGTTAGATAAGGTTGTCAATCATTACTTGTTGCTATTGGACACAAGTTGCAAGTGCAGCCAATTGTGTGGACTGTGGTTCCTGAACAGTGGTAGGCCAGAACATGGAAATATACTCCTGGGTTAGTCATGCAGCTTGGATTGTGTCCATTCAGGTGGTTGGTACTGATGGATAATGTAGATATGAAATTTCGGAGGCAGTCCCTGGACAAAGGCTGTGATCTGGTCTTTCTCTGATTTTTGCAGACATTTACACCGTGATTCAATGTCCACTATAAATGTTTCCAATGAATCGGAGGATTGCATAGTGCGCTCCCACAGTTGCTGTTCTAATAACCAGCGTGGATGTGCTTGTGACGACGATAGCCATCTACTTATTATTGGTATATTCGTGATAAAAATATGTTTCTTGAAATTTATGCTTGGAAAAGTATGGTAGTCAGCACAAGAGCATTATGGGACCTGGGATTTTAAAAGTGTGGTAAGGAGAGATTGCACTCTCAATGACACAGTGGAAAATCTAATTAAAAGCTTCCTTTAGGTACCAGGTTGTAACTGATTGTAAAACACCAATTTATTGTAAATAGACAAAACTGGCCATAAAGCAGGCTGCATTTTATGACCTATTAGGAGGAAAGCAACTTCTGACAGATACCTGTTACATTTCTAACCACTAGGAGAAATAGCTGTCAGGAAGTTCCCCTGAAAATCAAAGGGGTAATTCTGACCTGCCATAAAGCAGGCTCTCTCTAAGACTAATTTGGTAGGCAGGAAAAGAGTGACCTTACAACCAGCATCACCACTGAGCTGTGACCTCACAAGCTGGGTGGGACCCTTGTTCCCTTTAGATTGTCAAGCTGAAAGAAAAGAAAAAGCACAGCATATCTGAAAGATAAGAAAAGCACATCTTCTTGACCTGGAAGGACACTACTTCTTTATTCAGCTGTGAGCTGTGTGGGAAATTCTATATTGCACTTGATGTCTGCAACAATGTGCACTTTTGCTCAATTCTGTGGGATGTGAAACTAACTACCCTTGGTAATTGCTTTTATTTACATATTTATTTAGTGTTTAACCAAGAAGGGGCTTGCAAACTCTGTTTATCTTGTGAGTAACTTCAGAAGGATTTAAATACTGCATTTGGGTAGACCCTTGGAGGGTAGCTACATTGTCTACTAGGATTTTTTGACAGTTAAACTATTTTTAAATAATTTACAGGTGGCTGAGGAGTTGAAAAAGGAGCTTGCAAACTCTGATTATCTTGGAAGTAACTTCACAAGGGTTTGAATACTGCATTCTGGTTGCCCCTTGGGGTAGCTGGATTGACTACTAGGATTTTGGGACAGAAACTATTTTTAAATAATTTACTGGTGCGTAGGATTTTGTGATAGTTAAACTATTTTTAAATAAGTTACTGGAGGTTAGTTGAATTACTATAAAAAGGCAGTACTCACCACGGTGGTGGAGCAGTGGAGTATTTGATTGTTTCTAACAGTCACCTGTGGTTGTGAACAACCCACCCCCCTTCCCCACACCCCACACCCCCAGGCGTGGCATTTCCTTTATAGCCAAAGTTCTGACATCACTTCCTCAACAGGTCTTGGGGCAGAACTGTCATATTCTTAATAACCTATCACAGTGCATAAAGGGTAAGTACACACACACCAAAAGAAAAAAAAAATATATATATATATTACATATTGTATATTATAAGGGAGAGGGACATGTAGGGAGTGGTGCATTGCACTGGCTGTGGGACAGCAGTTTTTCAGGAGACATTCTAGAAACTGCGTTGCTGTCCTATTTGCAGGCAACTGTCAGCTCTGAGGGAGGAGATTGCCCACCTCCAGGCTGAACTGGCAAGGACTAAGGATCCCTCCCCCACTCAAACAGCACCACTGCCACAATCACTGCCTCAGAGGTTGCCAAGTATGAAAAGCCAGTTGGACCACAGTGGGTTCTGGGAGGGGGCGGGTGGTGGAACAGAGGCAAAGCCCCCTAGTTGTACCTCTACACAAATCATATGCCAGTCTGGCAGAGCAATGTTCCTCTATGATGGCACCCTCAGTGGAGACCAAGAAGAATGCTGAGGACATCCACAAGGGAGACCCACAAAAGGGTGGCAAGGGACACCACAGGGGAAGGAAACAGCTTCTGAGAGGGGACTCAATTGTTAGGGGGGTAGAACTGGGGAAGGGAGAGGAGAGGGAAGTAAGGTGCCTGCCTGGTGCTATGGCTTGGAGGGACAAAAAGCGAATCCTCATGGTTGCAGAAGCAGCATCACAGGAGAGGGAACTAGATATCATTGTCCACCTTGGGACAATTGACCTAGCTAGGCATGGAATCAGTGCAGTGCAGGATGAATTTGTGGAGTTGGGGAGGGGCCTCAGACAGGTACCAAGCACGGTTACCTTCTCAGAGGTGCTGCCAGTCCACGGCAGGGGTGAGGCTAGGGTACTACACACCATGCAGTTTAATGAATGGTTGTAAAACTGGTGCAGAGCACAGGGCTTTGGCTTCATTGGGGACTGTGGGTACACCTGGAGAGATGAAGGTCTATACTGGCACGATGATCTGTATCTGTCCATGAAGGGAACCAAGCTCCCAAGTGACAGGCTTAAAAGCTTCCTTGGCAAGCTTATAAACTAGCCAAGGGGGGAGGTGCTGATAAGAAGCAGGAAATTTCAAGCCTTCCCCCACAAAACATGGCAGGTAGTAAGGTAAACACTGAGGTACAGAGCTCAACAGAGGGAAGGACAGGGGTAAATGGAAAAATAGACAAGGGCAATAAGAGCAGGGATGGGAGGAAAAAAGGATAAAGCCAACATTAAATGGAGGGCAATGAGTACCAATGTCTGTAGTCTGGGAAACAAGCTTCCTGATCTAATAGCCCTGATGGAAGATGAAAAATTGGATATTGTGGCAGTCACGGAAACATGCTACACAGAGAACCATGACTGGGATGTCAACATACCGGGGTACACAGTCTACAGAAGGGACAGAGAGGGTAAAAGAGGAGGTGGAGTAGCTCTATACATAAGGGAAAGGATCAAAGCTACAGAACTAAAAAGTAAAGGGGAAGGACAAGAGGCACTCTGGGTCCCCTTGGAGACAGGGAATGGCATCACAATCCGCTCAGGAGTTGTATACACACCCCCGTCTCAAGGGGAGGAAATGGACAAGAAAATGATAGAGGACATTCTCAAAATGGCTGAAAAAGGGGAGATACTGTTGATGGGGGACCTGAATATGCCAAATGTTAACTGGATGACATGTACTGCAGCCACATCCAAGAGCAGGATAATTCTCGATGCCCTGCAGGGGGCAGGCCTTAGACAGCTAGTGTTGGAACCCACTCGGGAGGGAGCAATACTAGACCTAGTACTCACAAATGGAGAGAGGATCACAAATTTAGAAGTCAGTACACATCTGGGAACAAGTGACCGCTGCACAGTGTGCTTCACAATAAGCACAACCATGGAGACAAGCCACACAAAAACAAGGATACTGGACATTAGAAGGGCCAACTTTGGCAAACTGGGTGAATACCTGAGGAATGCACTAGCAAATGGCCAAAAAGGAGGGGTGGAAGAACAATGGAGAAAAATCAAAACTGCTATCAGAGAGGCAACAAGCCTTTGTGTGAAACAAATAAAGAAAACAAAGTGGAGTAAAAAATCACTATGATTCTCAAAAGAGGTGGCAGGGAAGGTTAAGGAGAAAAAGGCTGCATTCAAAAGTATAAGGAATCGAAGAAGGACACGACATAGGAACTGTATCAATTAAAGCAGAAAGAAGTGGGGAAGGCAGTCAGAATAGCAAAGGCCCAAACTGAGAAAAAATAGCCAACTCAGTTAAGAAGGGATAAAACCTTTATAGGTAAATTAGGGAGCATAGAAAGGTTAAGGGAGGAATAGTGAAGATTAATAGGAGAGGAGGTGGCAGAGGAGACAGTGAAAATGGCAGAGATACTGAATGAATACTTTTGCTCAGTATTCACAAAAGAAGATGAGGAGGAGTTATCTAAACCAGACAATAGAAGCACTCTGGGTGTGTGTGTGTGGGGGGGTTGACACCAGTCCATTTACAGAAGAAAGAGTCCTGAAAGAACTCCTAAAACTCAAGGTGGACAAAGCAATGGGGCCTGACGGGATTCACCTCAGAATCCTAAAAGAACTAAGGGAGGACCTAGTGACACCACTGACCACACTTTTAACAAATCATGGGAGGATGGGGTGGTACCTGAGGACTGGAGGAGGGCAGATGTGATTCCCCTTCACAAAAGTGGGAGCAAGGCAGAAGCAGGAAACTACAGACCTGTAAATTTGACCTCAATGGTAGGGAAAATGATGGAATCACTTCTGAAAGAACGAATTGTTGAATACCTAGAGGCCAGCAGGGCACAGTACCCAAAGCAGCATGGATTTACAGCAGGAAAGTCATGTCAGATGAATCTAATTGATTTTTTTGACTGGGTGACCAAAGTAATAGACCAGGAAGGGGCTGTAGCTATGGCCTACCTAGACTTTAGCAAGGCATTTGACACAGTCCCACACAAAAGACTAATAATCAAGTTAGCCAGCCTGGGAGTGGGTTCCAGGGTGGCAGCCTGGGTAGCAAACTGGCTGCACAATGGGACACAGAAGGTAATAGTGAATGGAACACATTCCAAAGAAAGGGGGGGGTTACTAGTGGAGTACCTCAAGGCTCAGTACTGGGTCCAGTCCTCTTTAACATCTTTATAGGTGACATTGCAGAGCATCTGGAGGAAAGGTATGCCTCTTTGCAGATCACACAAGATCTGTAACAGAGTTGATACACAAGGGGGTAGAAAGGATGAGAAGGGACTTGGCAAGGTTGGAGGAATGGTCAGACATATGGCAACTTAGATTCAATGCAAAGAAGTGTAAAGTAATGCACCTGGGAAACAAAACCCAGGAGAAGAGTACAATAGCAGGGGAGGTACTAACAACAACAAAATGGAAAGGGACTTGGGGGTAGTCATATCAGATGACCTAAAGGTGGGTAAGCAATGTGAGAAGTCAGTAAGGAGAGCCAGGGGGATACAGGGATGCATAGGAAGGGGCATCACAAGTAGAAAAAGGGAAGTGATTATCCCTCTGTACAGACAGTTGGTGAGACCCCATCTGGAATACTGTGTGCAGTTTTGGAGACCCCATCTATGCAAGGACATAGACAGGATGGAAGCAGTCCAGAGGAGGGCAACTAAAATGGTGCAGGGTCTGCATCAGAAACCGTATGAAGAGAGACTGAGAGCTTAATATGTATACCCTTGATGAAAGGAGGGACAGGGGACATGATAGAAACTTTAAATACCTCAAGGAATCAACAAAGTCCAGGAGGGTAGCATCTTTCAGAAAAAGAGATGTGTAAGAACAAGGGGGCACAATTTAAAGACAGAGGGGGGACGGCAGGTGTAATGTGAGGAAATTGTTTTCACGGAGAGAGTGGTGGATGCATGGAACTGCCTTCCTGGGGAGGTTGTTGGGTCTAAAACAGTGGGGGAATTCAAACATGCATGGGACAGACCTAAGGCAATTGTAGTGGGGGGTTGCAGGAAGTAGGCTGTTGGTCAACTAGAATCTGCAGCTTATCCAATAGGAAGGGAACTGGGCAGACTGGGTGGGCCAAGTGATCCTTATCTGCCATCAAAGTCTATGTTTCTATATTATTTCTGGACTCCTGAAAGAACACATTCTCAAGAAGCACTTCTAAGTTAGGTAATTCAGCCACCACTATTCATCAAATGAATCTAGGGTAGGATTAGATACTCGATAATAAGGCAGTTTTGTATATAATTTGTATGACTGTACTCTAAATGTTATATGTTCTGTGTTTTGTATTTCATTTACTATTTTTAATTTTAGTAAACCTTGTTCTTCTTGAAATCTTGCATGAGCCTTTTCTTCATTTTGAATGTGAATGCTGGGACAGTGTTGATAATTCTGATAGAACTATTAAGCACTTACAGTGTGTTACCATATGTACCAAGATAAGAAAAGTACCTAAGTCTCAACTGAGTCAAAAGGGGGATTATGAACCAGGTTGGGTGCCCACTGGGTTAAGTATTGCACTGCATTTCCCTGAAGAGGGTGTGATATTTGAATCTGTTATCTGGGTGTGCTAGCGAAAAAGGGTTCATATTTGACCCCAGAACTCGAGACTGGTAGTTGTTTGGACCCAAAACAGACAAGAGGGTTACCCTGTTTGTCTCCTGTTCACATATTGCACTCCGAGGTTGGGCACTGTGGCAGCAGAGGGCCTGACCCCCGGAGTGCATTTGTGACAGATCTGGTTGGCAGCAGTGCGATCTAAAAGATTTGGTTTGCAGTGCTGCAATCAAAAAGATGTGTTTGCATACTGTGAAATTATTTGATGACATGAACATTAACAGTCCAGTGTGTCAGATTGATAAACTGTAACAGTTCACACACAAAATAAGGCAGTGATTTTTAAAAAAAGAGAAATATGTCATTGTGGTTACAGTCAAAAGTTCCCTACTTGTTTTATGTTTTTTTTGGGCGCAAGCTAGTGTAGCCGTAGATAAGGAAGAAGATGACTTTCACCTACAGTGAGTACACTGCAGAATACCTGAGGCAGTTGTGCCAGGAGAGAGGAGTCCTCTGCTAGGGGCGAAACAAACAGCACCTTGTGGAGGCTCTTTTGGCAGCCGATGCCCAAGACCTCGAGTCACAGTCTGTGACTGAAAGGGACCAGACCTTGGGCGTGGAGGGGCCAGGGTCCATCACAGTGTCCAGACCCAGAGAGGTGGACAGCGGGACCAGTGTGAACTGAGAGCTACAGCCGCAGGGTAGGATCACCAACATGCTGGAGCCAGAAGGGATCAGGCTGCAGATAGAGTTGTGGAGAATGGAGCTGGAATTCAAGCAAAAAAGGTTCGAAGCCCAGCAACAGAGGAAGCTTGAATAGAGGAAGCTGGGGATGGAGAGAGAAGAGAAGCGACAGCAGCTTCAGAGAGAGGTCGAGCAAGAGGAGAGAGAGAGCGTCAGAGGAAATTTGAACTGGAGAAGCTACAACTTCAAAGACCAGCACCAGAGCAAGTAAGTGGCATGAGTGAACCTGGGACTCCAGGACTGGGTTACAAATTAAATTCTAAATTGATGGTTGAATTTAAAGAAGGGGAAGATATGGATGCATTTTTAAATTCATTTGAAAAGGTACGCATTTAGGCAAAAATTCCCAGAGAGTCCTGGAGCTTCTAGCTATCCCTGCTGCTTACCGGGAAAGCTTGTGATGCATTGTATCAAATGGACAGTCAGGACAGTAATGATTATGGCACACTTAAAGCTGCCTTGTTAAAACAGTATGACTTGACAGCTGAAGCATACAGAGTTAAGTTCCATAAGCCCAGGAGAAGCCCTGACATGAGCTATGAGGAGCTAGCTACCAAACAACGTCAGTTTTTAAAACGTTGGTGCGAAGGAATACAAGCAGACTCTGTAGAGAAAATTGAAAATGTACTTTTGGAGCAGTTATTTAGGGCTTGCCCAGCAGATCTGAAAACCTAGCTAGAGGACTGAGATCCAAAAACAGTGCAGGAGGCTGCTGAGCTCTCGGACTGCTATGCCAGGAACAGACCTGCTCTGAGAGGGAGTGGTGCGGGCGTGGCGGTACAGAAAGGGAAAAGTGCACCTTAAGGGCAGTTAAAACCTTCGCTGCCTCCCCAGAAAGTGGGCAGCCCCAGGTTACAAAGAAAAGATTTGCCTGATAAAAGAAATGAATGTTGGTTTTGCAAGCTCGCCTGGTTAAATAAAGATTTTGATTGATTGATTGAAACAACCTGGACATCTTGCAAGACAATGTCCTAAAAAGGTAGAGAGTGCACAAAGTGGTGCTGGGAAAGAGGTTTTTTTTTGTGTATCCCTGAAAGTATGCCAGTAAACATGAGGGTGCACATACACCCAGTCACTGTGAGTGGGGTGCAGACCCATGGGTTAAGGGACACGGGAGCATCCCTTACTTTGGTAAAAGGGGATTTGGTTGAGCCTGAACAGCTTATACCCAATCAGTTTGTTACAGTATGGGGATTCACTGGGGAGGAGAAAATGCTGCCTTTTGCTAGTTTTCTCCTGGACTGAGGTGAGACAGGAGAGACTGTGCAAAAAGTTGCAGTGGCAGAAAATCTTACCCTGGATGTGATTATAGGGAACAATCTCCAAAGGGGGACGGTGTGTGCAGTTACCCACAGTCAAGCGGCAAAGGCAAATTGTAGTTCCCTGGACCCCATAGAAACCCCTGTGGAAAACACTGGGAGGCTGGTTCCCCAACCTGTGTCTCCTGATATGGAGAATAGTGAAAGGGGGGTAGAAATTCCCCAGGTAACAGTTAACAGAACTGCTACAGAAGATTACTCTGAGGAGGAAGGGGTAGCCAATTATCAGAGGGTTACGGATGGCAGTGACCCTGCCTGCACTGATGCTAGAGCTAGGGACCCTAGTTTAGAAACTGGAGGGGACCTGTCCCATGCCTTGGGAATGTGTAAAGATTTTGTAGCTGCTCAGAAAAAGGGCCCTAGTTTAGAGAGGCTGAGGGCTTGGGCAGACTCTGACGGTGCACTGGGAGGTGACGGAAAACATGGAGTTTACTGGGACAATGGACTGCTGTATACACAGGATGTAAGGACAGAGGGCGGGGTGATGGGCAGGCAACTTGTCATTCCCCAGGGGTACCGTGAGTGGTTGCTTAAGATTGCTCATGATATCCCCATGTCTGGACATCTTGGAATCACACGCACTACGCAGCAATTGGCCCAGACTTTTTATTGGCCCAACTTCACCCAGCAGGTGAAGGAATATTGCAGGTCTTGTCACCGGTGCCAAGAAATAGGGAAGGCAGGTAGTAAAACCAAAAACACCATAATTCCCTTACCCCTAGCGGAGGAGCCATTCCAGATGGTAGGAATGGATATTGTGGGGCCTTTGAATACCCCCAGCTCCACTGGGAAGAGGTTTATCCTAACAGTGGTGGATTATACCATCCGGTACCCAGAGGCAGTCACACTACCCTCACTGAGGACAGACAAAGTGGCAGATGCCTTGCTAGAAATTTTCTCCCATGTCGGGTTCCCACAAGAGGTTATCACCAGTCGAGAGGGTTCCTTCATGTCGGACCTAATGAAATGTTTGAGGGAGAAGTTTGGGGTGGTGCAGATATGCATGACACCTTATCACCTGCAAGCCAATGGGCTTGTGGAAAGGTTTAATGGTACCCTTAAATCGATACTCCAAGTGTTTGCTGAACATCATGGGAGAGACTGGGAGAAATACCTTCCCCACCTGTTGTTTGCATAAAGGGAGGTGCCCGAAGAGTTGACAGGGTTCTCCCCCTTCAAGATCTTATATGGATGCAGGGTGCGTGGGCCCCTAGACTTAATCCGGGAGGACTGGGAAGGCAAGCACCCCACCTAGGGAACTCCCATAGTGGATTATGTCCTTAAGTTTAGGGAAAAGCTGAAAGAGCTTATGGTAACAGCCCAGATCAACCTGGCAGCTGCCCAGCAAAAGTATGGTATGACCACAGAGCCAGAGCTCGCTCGTACACTGTGGGTCAGGAGGTCATGGTCCTAATCCCGGTCTGGAAAGATAAGCTGCAGGCCAAGTGGGCAGGACCGTACAAAGTAGTCAGACAGGTGAATGATGTAAATTACATTATAGAACTGCCTGACAGGGGAGAGACCCAAAGGATGTACCATGTCAACATGATGAGGCTATATGCTAATAGGGCTGACATGGTCTTTGCAGTGTGTAGTCATGGGGAGGGGATGGATGAGGAAGACCCCTTCTGGACTTGCTGGAAGAATGCAAGTGGGAGTCCTCTGTGGAGGCAATTAAAATGTCACCCCAGTTGACCCCGGACCAGATCCAGGAAGTAAGGGAGGTTTTAACAGACATTGGCCCATTGTTTAGTGCCAAGCCTGGACTAACCCCCTTAGCGTCACATGATGTAGAGACAGAGACGCAAGCGCTTATGCAGCAGACAGCATATTGGGTGTCAGAGGCTGTCCAAAAGGGCATTAGGAGCAAGGTGGTGGAAATGCTGGATTTAGGGGTAATCCAGAAATCCCACAGCCCCTGGGCCTCACCCATAGTCCTTGTTCCCAAGCTGGATGGCTCTACTCATTATTGCATGGACTATTGTGGACTCAATGCGGTCACAAAGTCGGATGCCCACCTAATGCCATGGACGGATGAACTACTGGACAAGTTGGGAGGGGCAACATACCTTGGTGAACCAGGTGTTAAATGGTACTGAAGAGTACGCCGTGGTGTACCTGGACGATATTGCCATCTTTAGTGCCAGCCAGGAGGAACACCTGTCCCACCTTAGAAAAGTGCTGGGCAGGATACAGAGGGCCGGGATCACTGTAAAAGCTGAAAAGTGCCAGGTGGCTATGGCTGAGGTGACATACCTTGATCATGTAGTAGGCCGGGGACAGCTCCGTCTTAATCAAGCAGAAATTGAGGCAATTGAGGCATGGCCCAGACCTGAAATACAGAAGCAGTTTTGGACTTTTCTAGGGACCACAGGGTACTACAGAACATTTGTATCAAACTACAGTGCCCTGGCAGCTACCTTATCTGGCCTGCTAAAGAAAAGAATGCCTACAAAGGTAAACTGGGAACCAGCCTGTGAACAAGCCTTTACATGGCTAAAGGAGGCACTGTGCAGTGCTCCTGTGTTAGCCAGTCCGAACTACAGTAAACTATTTGTAGTCCAGACAAATGCCTCAGATGTGGGTGTTGGGGCAGTACTTAGCCAGACTTCTAATCAAGGGAAAGATCACCCAATAGTGTATCTCAGTAAGAAGTTACTTCCCAGGGAGTAGACTTATTCCACAGTGGAGAATGAATGCTTTGCAACGGTGTGGGCACTAAAGAAATTAGCGTTATACCTATACGGGCGGCATTTTGAGGTACAAACAGATCACAACCCCCTGGTTTGGCTGGCACAAATGGGTAAAACAAATGGTAGGCTTTTAATAAGGAGCCTTGCCTTGAAGGGGTACGACATGACTGTCACTCACAGGGCAGGGAGAGGGGTTTCTGGAACACAATGGGGGGGCCTCGGCACCCAACTAGGGATCTGAGTTTTGAGCAGACTCGATAGACCGTAAGGCCTAATCTGCTGGCAATTAGTATGTTAGTATGTTAGCTAATGCAAATGCAGATGGACTATTGCGGCAGAGCAGTGAATTGAATTTGGGAAACTCATCCCATGCCTAGGAATAGATTCCACCAAATTCATCTAGAAGGAAGGAGTGTTACAACAATAGCCATCTACTTATTATTGGTATTATATTTGTGACAAAAATATGTTTCTTGAAATTTCTGCTTGGAAAAGTATGGCAATCAACATGAGAGCATTATGAGACCTGAGATTTTAAATGTGCGGTAAGGAGAGATTGCACTCTCAATGACCCAGTGGAAACTCTAATTAAGAGCTTCCTTTAGATACCAGGTTGTAACAGACTGTAAAACACCCATTTATTGTAAACAGAGGAAACTGTCCATAAAACAGGCTGCATTTTATGACCTATTAGGAGGAAAGCAACTCCTGACAGATACCTGTTACATTTCTCAAATCTAGGAGAAATAGCTGTCAGGAAGTTCCCCTGAAGATCGAAGGGGTAATTCTGACCTGCCATAAAGCAGGCTCACTAATTTATAATATATATATATATATATATATATATATATATATATTTTGTGTGTGTGTGTGTGTGTGTGTGTGTGTGTAATGCTTAGCAATATGCAGATGCCTGAGACTAATTTGGTAGGCAGATTCAATGTCCACTGTAAATGTTTCCAATGAATCGGAGGGTTACATAGTGCGCTCCCACAGTTGCTGTTCTAATAACCAGGGTGGTTGTGCTTGTGACGACAAATAGAGAAAACTGGCCATAAAACAGGCTGTATTTTATGACCTATTAGGAGGAAAGCAACTTTTTTGTAGTTATTACTTTTTCACCTCCTACTGCCGGCTTGTATCAGGAGGGCATCCCCAGCCCTGTCCTCCGGCGTCCACCAGCCGACGCTGACCTGGCCCCAGGGCTTACCCCACGGTGGGGTCAGTGGGGGGGTCAAACTTCCCCACTGAGGACCGGATTAGGTGGCCAGCACCATGGCTAGCCGGGGGCAGAGCCTGCGAGGCGCCCTCCGCCATCCTGCATGGCAGTATCTTTTTCTCCAGTTCTCCCAGGAGTCGGGACCGTGCCATGACATCAGCAGAGTGGAGCGCACATGCACTCCCTCCAGATGTCTGGCCCAACTCCTCCCTTACTTGTGGTACAGTGCCCTGTCCTCCAGCCTCTGCTGGGGGGTGAACAAGTGCCGACCACCGAGAACCCCCTCCCCAGAGAAGGAGAGCAGTCCATCGGATGCTCAATCCTTCTCCTCCCCTGCCGACCCCTGATGGCTCATGCTTGTTCCCAAACACCGGTCGCTGGCATAGCACGAGGTAAGGCACCAGCGCCTCAGCCCTCAGCGCCACCGGGCCGGCTCGGGAAAGCAACTTCTGACAGATACCTGTTACATTTCTAACCACTAGGAGAAATAGCTGTCAAGAAGTTCCCCTGAAAATCAAAGGGGTAATTCTGACCTGCCATAAAGCAGGCTCTCTCTAAGACTAATTTGGTAGGCAGGAAAAGAGTGACCTCACAGCCAGCATCACCACTGAGCTGTGACCTCACAAGCTGGGTGGGACCCTTGTTCCCTTTAGATTGTCAAGCTGAAATAAAAGTGTGCTTTTTATTTCTGGACTCCTGAAAGAACACACTCTCAAGAAGCACTTCTAAGTTAGGTAATTCAACCACCACTATTTATTAATTGAAACTAGGGTAGGATTAGATACTCAATAATAAGGCAGTTTTGTGTATAATTGTCCATTTAGTTTGTATGGCTATACCCTAAATGTTATATGTTCTGTGTTTTGTATTTCATTTACTATTTTAAATTTTAGTAAACTTTGTTTTTCTTGAAATCCTGCATGAGCCTTTTCCTCATTTTGAATGTGAATGCTGGGGCAGTGTTGATAATTCTGACAGGACTGTTAAGCACTTACAGTGTGTTACCATATGCACCAAGGTAAGAAAAGTACTTAGGTCTCAATTGAGTCAAAAGGGGGATTGTGAACCAGGTTGGGTGCCCGCTGGGTTAAGTATTGCACTGCATTTCCCCAAAGACAGTGTGATATTTGAACCCGTTACCTGGGCATACTAGCGAAAAAGGGTTCATATTTGACCCTAGGACTCGAGACTGGTGGTTGTTCAGACTCAAAACAGACAGAAAGGTTACCCTGTTTGTCTCCTGTTCACATATTGCATTTTGAGGTTGGGCACTGTGGGAGCAGAGGACCTGACCCTCAGAAAGCATTTGTGACAGTGCTTGTAGGAAATGATCCCTGAAGGTGGTATACAGGGTGGCTGTGTCCCCTCTCGTCTGGTCTGGAAGTGCATTGAACTGTGAGATGGCAGTCCCTCTCAGGAGTAAGTGCATGGCATTAGAAATTCACAAGGGATATTTCCAACCATTGAAGGAATTCCAGGCCTGAAATTGCTTGAGCCAGTCGACAGCATCTTCATGGGGTAGTGCTGAGAAAGGTACTGGCTGTAAGTTGGAATGGACTATTGACTGTGGGGAAATAGCTTTAATTTAGGTGAGGTCATCCTGAATGACCTGCGTAGTGGGTATCCCTTGGGCTGAGAGGGAAATTGAATATCATGCAGGATAGTTTCAATTCTGAGACCTCATGCACTTTAGGCAGGTGAAGGTGAAGCCCTTGCAGTGCTCAAAATGGCATCGTTCTTGGACCTCATGGTCGGAGATGAGCTGCGTGTCATTGAACGGAGGTCGTAGGAATGAGTAGGAGTGGTAGTCATATAGAGAATGAAACGTCTTAAAAGAAAGAAATTACTGAGAGAAAAATATTATTGTAGACAAAAATACAGTTATTTGTAAGCAATTTTCATCAAATGATGGCTTAATAAACAATTTCCACTCTGTTGTGGTGTTGTCTGTTATTTAAATAAAGTTTTATTAAAAGATCAATTATTTGGTGTACTGTCTCTTTAATTGCAAAGGTTTGCCATTAACTTGTACTGAATACCATTCATTTGTATGGACTGAGGTATTTGATGTGTAGCTGTAACAAGAGAGCACCACCAGGGGGACAAGGTCACAGCTTTTGGCACTGTTTGGAAGCAGACAACATGGAGGCTCCTTGCTACATGGTTGTAGTACAGCAGGGAAATGGTGACTGCCAGGCTGCAAGCCAATTTCCCCTCACTGAATTTTGGCAGGCTTCCGACCCCTGGGTGAGTGGCAAATGCTGGGGAAAATGCCTGTATTTGTTTGACTGCCTGATTTATTTATTGTAATGCCTTTGTCGCTTTTATGTCCCAACAATCCTCCGTGTAGGCAATGCCCCCTTCCAGTTAATTTGCTATCTGTCTCTAAGGGCTGTGTTTGTTTACTGACTGTACTTGCCCCTTTTACTGATACGGAGCCCTGTTTGAAATTTCCTGGAGTGCTGTTCCCTTACTCTCTCTCCCATTTGTATTTAATTAATTAAATAATTGTTATTGTCCTCCGAATTTGGTGTCAGTACTGTGGCTTAGTTACTTGGGCCGATTGAAGCGTGGCTGATGGGGGAGCGGATCACTCCGTGTAGTGGTACTTATGCAAGAAGCCGTAGCTGAGAGGAGGGTAGAGCAGCTGGAAAGTGGCATGTGGCACTGCAATCCGTAGGATTTGTTGATTTGTTTATTTTGTGTGGCTGCTTGCCGCATGCTCTAGCAGGATAGGAGTACTCGGTGTTGTAGCTGGAGTGAGAGGAGTAGTATAGCTTTCCTTAGAGGAGCAGACGGGAGGTAGCAGATCTCTGTGTGGTCGGAGGTAAGTCCGGTGCTAGATGCAGTGAAGGGGAGCAAAGTTTCGAGCAGCTTGCAGGCCAGATAGGAGCTGCGGGCTAGGGCTCCGGTGCACTGTGCATCCAAGGGGAAAAGCTGAAGTGTGGCACAGGCTGCAGAGTGAAACGGAAGGGCTCTGGCACTGGGGTTTGGTGTTAGTAGTACAGAGCATGAACTTGCAGGGCTGTGGACCATAGGCAACAACAGGGGGTGACTTTGAAAATTTGTGCACCCTTTTTATTGGCTGATCCCTGCAGCGAAGGCCGTTTCACACTTTGGAGCTCTGCTTGAATTTTTGCTGTTCACAGAGTGTGTACAGGCCCTGCCACATTGCATGGGCTGGGGAATTGCAGTCTGCAGCTCCGTAGGTTTGTGGAGGCTTGAAAATTACTTTTTAACTTGAACTGCAGCAGGGAAAAGGCTAGAGCAGCAACGTCCCACATTCATATACAGTTATTTTTCTGAGGTAGAAGTGCAGGAGGAGTAAATTAAACAGGATGTAGTTCAGTTTTGCCTGCCCGTCTGCTGCCAGGTTGATTTTTCTTAGCATACAAACAGTTCAGGCACACTTGGGTGATGACTCTTGGGTACCCCACGACGCAGATAGGCGAGATGGGGGTCTGTGCAGAAGAAGGGCCGCATTCTCCACCATGTGTGGCATTTCGGTATTTGGTCTGCCGCGGGATCCCTTACCTTCTCCAGTATTCTGTTTTCCCATCAGTTGCTTCTGCAATGGTCGCCTTGGTACCGAACTAACTGAGTTGGACGCATAAAATAATAAACAATATAAGGTTTATTCACGAACACAAGCAGGGACATCTCATCAGCACGAGGTACAGACTTAGAGTGACTAGAACAGGAAGTTGGGGTTTCCAAGCCCCTGCTGGAAAATAATTTGCATAACATGTGACCAAACTCTGGCTGCAACATTACTGTTCCTAGTTAAAGGGGCGGCAGCTAATCTTAAGCCCCATGCTTAACCTGTACTCCATAAAAGTTATATGAGGCCTACCTTGAGGTTTCTATGTTTGTAGAATCCTGCCCAAGAGTCTTCCAGTGTCCTACTAAGCACCGGCCTGCCCTGTCTTTCCACCTTTTATGCACTGGATAGCTCTGTGGTAGGAGCCTGCACCTGAAACTTACAACTTATTTTGTTTAGAGAAAGTTTTATTATGAACACTACCACCCAGTCAAAAGATATCTGAGTTTTCTTTCATTTATAGCATTTGGATATAAAAAATAAGGTTGTTTAAAAGAAATGAGCTGTATTTCTGTAAGTGGGTGGAGCCTGATGTGGTCACATGGCTGACTCTGGGTATAAAAGGAGTCCAACCTAGTGCGCACATCAGATTTGTATTGGGATAAATAATGTGCTGACCCAGGTAATAAGGTCTGCAACTACCTTCAGTCCTTATAGTCCAGGTGGGATTTCTGCCCAGCCTGAGTGACCTCTAGCCATTTTCTAGAGCCTAAGTTATTAGCAAACAGCGAAGTTAACTGTGATTTTGCTTAGTTATTTTTGTTTTCCTTTATTTTTTGTATCCAGTCTGCTTTGTTTGCTGTATATAAATAAATATTTATTTTGATTTGCAAACCTGACTTCTCAATGTCCATCTATTCCCACCAACATCACACAACACCTCCATTGTCGACACACCCTTCTCCTGCCATCGACCTTAACACGATTCTGACAGATCACTAATGCCCTGGTGCACCAGCTGGGATCATACAGACCTGGATCTCAAGTGCCATCGATGGCCCCATCATTGTAGATGCCTATTCAACCCCCTCAGTCTGTGCCATGTAGGGCGCTGTCAGTTCCTTGCTAGTCAGACCTTGAGTTAAAGCAGGTCATTGTTGAGGAGAAATACCACTCGGACCTTCTCCTCCCTGAGGAAGAGGAGGAGGAGGAGGAGGAGGAGGAGGAACTTCTTTCCTCAGATAGATGCACTGCCTCTTCAGTGAGCGACAACTCCATTAAACATACTCACAGGTCGTTCCACCCCCCCCCAAAGACCCTACCTTTTTTAATGTGATGAAGCAGCTGTCTTCTGCTATGGGCTTCCACACTGAGGAGGAAGGTGCCACCAGGAGATACTTGGTGGATTTGTTGGAGATTCCCGAATCTCCCCCTAAGGTCATTCCTCCCATTCTTCCAGCACTGAGGAATGTCATCACTGTGGATTGGCACCACCCAAACATGGTTCCTGCCATGCCCTGCGGGACAGACAAACACTATCATGCCCCTCAGAGCCTGTCTTATTATGCTGCATAACCTGAGACTGACTTTATGGTCATTAAAGCAGCACATGACCGGTCCAAGGTGCCCAAGCACCTTAGTCCCCCCCCCCCGACAGGGAATCCAGGCAGATAGACCTTTGAGGTATGAGGGGTTTATGCCTTCTCTACCTCGGGACTTCAGATTGCTATTTATCACATATGGTCAAGTACCAAAACACCATCTAGAAGAAGAGAAAGGCAGCTGCCCAAGCCCTCCCAGAATGCTCCCAGAAACAGGAGGTTCTCAAATCCTTACTGGGCTGCTGAGGACATCAGTAAGCACCTTCTAAGTGCCTTGAATGACATTTCAGACTTTGATTACAGGGCTGCTGCCAGAGGCATTTGCATTTGTAGGCACTCCTGGCTGAGGGTCTTCGGGTTTGCAGCAGATGTTCATCAGAAGGTGCTGAAAGCCCCCTTCAATGGCTCTAAGTTATTTGGGCCAAATGTCCAGGGCATCATCAGTGACTTACAGGTATATGGTAGGGCGATATATTTATTTATTGAAAAGTTTAACCAGGAAGTACATACTGAGCTGACAACAACTCGTTTCCAGATGAGTCCTAGGGGAGAGGGGAGAAGGAGATAGTTAACAATAAAATAACAAGGTAAAAAACAATAATATAATAATTACAAGCAGAATCATAAATATTAAAGGCAAAACAGTAAATGAAGGCAACTAGAAAAGAAAACACTCTCAATATGTACCGAAAGAAAACAAAATTGAAACAGCAAGAAGAGAACAAGACTAGAGAATAGCAAAAAAGAGGAAGGGTCAAAGGCAACTGCAGGTTAGATGACAGAAGTCAGAAAGAAGAGACTTTAGGGAGGAAGGAGAAGAGGCAGAATGAATAGAAAGGGGAAGAGAGGACCAAAGTTTTGGAAAGCAGTAAAAAAAGCACATTGGTCAACAACAGATTTTCTAGAAGTGATATTGACAGAATGGAGAGTACTGTTGTGAAGTGGGTAGGAGGAGGGGGAAAGAAGGGCTTTAAGATAGGAGGGAAGAGTACAGAACCAGAATTGGGATAAAAGAGAGACACAATGGGAAAGGCGACTAGTATCAAGAGAGGGGAGAGAAAGAGGCTGAGTAAAGAGAGCAGTAGTGAGTACAAGAGGGGCAATCCAAAGCAAAGTGGCAGAAAGAATGGAAGAGGGGGTCCAGTCTGTCAAGGGAGGTTTTAGGGGCACTACTGTAGACTAAGTCACAGTAGTCAAAGATTGGAAGGATAATTTTTTGTACTATTTCTTGGTGGGCAGGGGCGGTACACTCACTTTGCTCCTGTACAAAGCACCAAGCTTAGGATGAAGTTTACGGTGACTTGCATCAGTGTACACTGGGAACTCAAGATTCAGTCAAAGCAGACCCCAAGGTACTTAAGGGGGGAGACATCTTCAATTTAGCACCATCGAGGGTATTAAGTAGTGGAGGAGAAGAAAGTTTGGCAAGCCTCTGACAAGTACCAAACGTCCTTGAGGCTGTTTTGTTTTTTTTTGGCATTAAGAGACAGTTGGTTAACCTTGAACCAGTGCTGAATGTTGCCAAAATCCCACTGTTGTTGGGAGGTAAGGTCACGGGGAGAGGAGCCAGATGCAAAAAGAACTGCGTCATCAGCATACATATGAATGGATGCAGAGGAGCAGACAGAGGGTAGGTCATTTAGGAATAATGAAAAGAGAATAGGACCCAGGACAGACCCTTGAGGGATACCTGAGCTAATGGGAAGTGAAGGTGAAATGAATTTTCCTGTCCGGACAGCTTGAGACCTGCCTCTAAGGTAGGAACAAAACCAACTAACCGAAGAGTCAGAAAGGCCCGCAGCTCTAAGTTTGTCCAGTAGGAGGAGATGCGCCACAGTGTTGAAAGGTTTAGCAAGATCAACAAAAATGGCAGAAGTCATCAGTCCTTTATCCATACCTCTAAGTATGGGGTCAGTAAGCCGAAGGAGGGAGGTAGAAGTAAACTGGGATTTTCAAAAAACAGACTGGCAGGGAGTGAAAAAAGAGGAGTTGTTGAGAAAGGAAGTAAGCTGAGATAGAACAATGCATTCCTGTAACTTAACCAAGGTAGGAAGGACAGAAATTGAACAGTAGTTACCAGGAGAAGTGGGATCACCACCTCTGTGAATAGGTATGGCAATATCCTGTTTCCAGACATCAGGAACAGTAGCAGAGGAGAAGCAGAGATTTAGAAGTAAAGTAATGGGAAGAGCAATAGCATGTGCTGAGTGAAGGAGAAGCTTAGGGTCAAGACCATGAGGACTACCTCCCTTTAGTGGATTTAGGGAAAACAGGGCCTTTAGGGAAACAGCAGGAGTGATTGGAGAGAAAGAAAATGAAGGAGGAGAAGAAGGCAGGGAGAGGGAAGGAGGGGGTGGAAGAGGAAGGGATAAGAGAGAGGGCACAAGTAGTAAAGCAGGAATTAAAAGAGCAACAGCAGAAGGGCCAGAGATCAAGAAGTCACCAATCTTTAGAGTGGGAGGGGGAGACTGGGTCGGGGGGGAGGAAGGGAATGGATAACCTTCCAGAAACTTGGGTTATTTATGTTGTTTTGGAGTGTGGAACCTGGGTACAGGCATTACGAAGGCTTCTGTAGTGGGCCAATGAGGACTGGTAGCCAGTGATTTTAAAAGTATGATAGGCAAGGTCTCTTGAGCAGAGGCAAGTAGGTACTTTAGTCGAAATCCAGGGAAGGTGTGAACCCCGCACTCTGGTTCTACGCAGGGGTGCATGACTATCCCATACAGCCAAGAATTTAGACTGAAAGTAATATAGGGCAGAATTTATATTACAAGCTGCAGAGATGGAGGCCCAATCAATTGACCAAAGATCAGCAAGGACAGAGGTCAAACCAAATGACTTGAAAGAACTGAGGTAAATGAAATTAGGGGGAGCTTTAGGGCAGTCTAGCTTATGCACACAGTAAACAATATAATGATCACTGAGTGCATCAGGTAGTATACCTGCATCTACTATATGGTGGTAATTAGAAGCAAGGACCCAGTCAATCAGAGAGTGGTTTAAGGATCTGAAATTTAAATGGGTGGGTCCAGAAATTATTTGAGTCAGCTGCAGTGACTTAACATTTTGAGAAAAGTTATTGCTATTAGTGGCAAACCAATTTAAGTTAAAGTCACCAAGTATAAGTAACTCACCGCTCAAGGAGGTTGAACAGATAGAGGAAAGAAGTTCAATAACTGAAGCAGAAGATACAACAGGGAGCAGTAAACACCAGCAGTAAAGATGGGAATAGAGAAGGGAAGGGAGAGTTTAAGGAGGATCAGCTCTCAGGAAGAGGGAGAGGGAGAGGAGACAGTGAGAACAGTTGTACACTGGATCCTAGTAGATATGTAAACTGCAACACCCCGCCCCTGTTAGACTGATCTTGCCTGACTAAGGTGTAGCCAGGCATAGTTACAGCTGAATTCAGGGCCTTAGAGGAGAGCCAGGTTTCAGATATAACTAGAACATCCAGCTGAAGATTAAGCATGATAGGTGATAACTGATCAGTTTTTGGGAGAAGGCTGCGGATGTTTAGATGAGCCACCCTCAACCCTTTGGGAAGCTGCAAAAGTGAAGGTGTGCTGGGACCAGGATTAATCTCAATGTCACCTGCTAACAAAAGTAGCAAGCTGACAATAAGTTTTAACACACAATTATACTACTTGAAAGACTGGGGAAGGGAGGAAGAGAAAGAGGAAGACTAGGAAGGGAGATGGACCAGAAGGCACCAAAGAATCTCTAGGTAGATCCAAGGAGCAGGAAGAAATTGACACAAGGGACACCAGGGGGCGTGAATGAGACATGGAATTGAGGAGGAAGGGAGAGTAGCTGAAGAGGAGAGGGAAACAGTGAGAAAATAGAGGAAAAACAGCAGGCTGCAGAGGGGAGAAGAAAGAAAGATAAGGGATAAGAAAAACAAGAGAGATTAACCGCATAGTGGTTATAAAAAGGAGGCAGAACAATAAATGAGAGGTAGAAAGAGAACAGTGATAGGAAAGGTAGGTGAATATATGATGATTAATAGGTCCAGAAGGAGGCACTAGGGAGATAGATGGGCAGATAGAAACTAGACACAAATGCAATATTTAACAATTAAGCAGGCGCAAATATCATTGATCACATACCCTCTCCCCAAAACAACAGTAACTGAAGGGATAAGCAAAACTGTTGTGAACTAGTGCAACACATGCAATGCAAATGAACAGATACATGGTAGAGCAGTAGGTTGAAATTAAATACTTTAGTATGGAAACACAGCATGAGTTTAGTTGAACAAAAGTGAGTGAATGCGTGCACAGTTGACCTAACGGAAAGAACAACACATTCTCACCCCAGGAATTCTTTAGCATCTATTGACAGATGCAGTATGCCAGCTGGGTCCAGCTGTTCTGGAGATGAGGAGTCAATGCAAATGAGGAAGGCATTGGCCAATCAGGATACAGTTAGAGTAGAGTGCTGCCTGCAGTCAGCCTGTGGGACCTCAGAACTTTTTCTCCGCTGAACTGGCAACACTGCCCTGGAGCTCTCCTCTTCAGAAATCTTCCTGTGCCGTTTTCTTTCTTTTTGAGTGCTGCTTTTAAGGTATTTTGTATATTTTCTTCATTTTATCTATTTTACCACATTTGCACTGGATTCGGCATGATTCGAGTTTTTGTGTTTTCCTTCAGCATTTTTTTCTGAAGTAAAATTTGCCCACTTGCATGATAAATTGCCTTTTTTATTTAATTGATTAGTTCTTAGCATTTATCTGTGGTTTTTAATGCTTTTGCACTAAAATCGTTGATTTGTTTTTTTACACGCGTGCGCATTTTTCCATTACGCACCAGCGTGAATTCTTGGAACCCTTTTTTCTCTATTTAAATTCAAAATGATTGATATTTGAAGGGTAATCCCCTCTCTTTTGGGGTGAGACTCTCTTGTTTACTGTGCAGTGGGCTTTGTTGACAAGAGGCGTGGAGGTGGTTCTGTTTTTTCCTCTTTGTTGAAAAAAAAAATCTCAAAGTTGATTTTGATTTGTTTTAGCTTTGGCCTAACTATTATTATCTGGGCTTTCAGTCTTCCTCCTCCTCCTCCTTCTCTAGAAGTGCTGAGGAGGGCACCTCAAGTTAACACATAAGAAATGACAAGTCCCCTTGGGACTTGTATTATTACAAGTCTGGTTCTGTAGTAGTTGTTTCTCTGTCCAAGCCTTTAATTTGAAAATAGGCAGGGTGCCCTCTTCCCTGCACAAAGACAGAGATTAATCTCCTCTGACCCTCCCTCCTGAAGGACTTAGGGAGTCATCAGGGGTTGATAAAATTATGCCCTCTGTAACTGAATTTCTGAGAGCTTGGCAATTATTCCAGACTTTATATTTCTGGGCGTGTTCTCGGCTCCTTTGGGTCCAAGTATTCCTTGCCATGTTAATCCTTACGCCCAAAGATATTATTGTTATTATTATTAGTTGTAATTTGGGAGAGGATTTTCCTTCATAAACTCCTCTCGGGGCCCATTAATTCCAATCGGTCACCCTGAGGTTGATTCAGGTTTTGGTATAATAAGGCATTTATATTCATCCGGTGGACTCCCTGGACTTTTCCCTCCAGGACGACACTGATAAAGAGGTGGAGGATGATAACTTCGTAGATCAGGTGGTTGCTCTCCTCCAAAGAAGTTGACAACTCTCTGAAGACACTGACAGGTAGGTTCTGGAAACCCCTTCTTCTTTTTCAGGGTTGACAGAAGCATTCAGAAGAAACACCAGTTCGGTAAGTGTCCTGCTGTTTTTATCTGTACACTTTCAGACTAAACAGAGTTACTGCAAACAGTGGCCTGCTTCTCAGCCTTTGGCCACTGTCTGCTTTCCCTCCAGAGATAGACTCTAGATAATCATATACCATGTGTAAGAAAATTTTACGTAATGCCTCCTACCTTTGTAGCATATGCTATCGTATATTGAGAGTTTTTTGATGTATCCTATCCTTGCCATAGTGAGACATCTGTGGAGCACTAGTCACAAGGAGGTTTGCTGAAATACCCAAGTGGCATATAGTAGCACTATGCTCTCATAGCCTTAAGTCATAATGTTTCAGCTTCTAGAGTCTTGGCGTAGGTCATTTCCCTCAGGCTTGCCTCTCTGAAAAGTTCCAGCCTTTTGTGTTATGCTTTGGTTTATCTTTATGGCAAACTGAAGCTGACAGGCAAGTGTGGATGAGTTTAACTCTCCTAGTACTCAGTTAAAAATAAGCATCCCTTCCCCAGAAGTCTCAGGATATGGGGGGCTTCGGGTGGGAATTATTCTCCCTTTAACCCTTTTTTCCCTACACCAACACATTAGGAATTTTCCAAATGTAAAGTTTTCAAGGGGGTTAGGCAGGAATGCTCTTTTCATTCCTGGTAATCCCTTTTTTCTTCAGTTACTCTTCTTCTTGGTTCAAGTTTTAACCCCTTCTTGGTTGGTGTAAAAAATAAATAAATAAATAAATAAATGGGGATAGATGTATGCAGATATTGACATATAAATAAATAACTAAGGTTTACCGCCACGTGCTGCATTCCCTGTTTTCTTCAGTAGCATGTCAGCAGTGGGAACAAGAGCACTAAAAGGACAAAGTCATGAAAGGGTTCCCTTCTCCTTGGGAGCTGAACCTTTTTTCAGGCTATTGCCTCAATTTTAAAGGAAAATAGGGAACAGAAAATCACTATAAACTTTCGCAATCTGAGGTCAGGATGCTTCCTTGACTCAGGTCTTTCTTTAGCAAACGCCAGGTGTCTCCTTCGATACATTCTATGTTCTCAGTTCCCTAGCCTGGGTCAGGTGGCTACCAGTTTTCTTCCATGCCATTTAGACTAACTCCAGAGTGTTCTCAGATACGGAGTAAAAATCAGGCTGTTCTCCAGGTATCTGGGTAGGTTGGCGTTTCTCACCTGAAGACAGGGAATCTCTAGTTTCCCTTCTCAGAGGCTTGGCCGACCATAGCTGATTCTCCTTGACTTTGGTTTTTCAAGCCCTAAGTCGGACATGTTATTTCCTACAGTCTTGGGGTTTTTTGTACCTACTAGAAAAAATTTCCCTAACCATCTAAATCTCGGCAGCTCTTAGTGGGCAATGCTCATCTCTTGTCGGGAAGTTCGTTCCCTGTATATGGTGCATAATTTTGTCAATAGAGTCCTAGTGGCTAGACCTTTAGGTCAGATTCCAATCAAGAGAATTTTTCATGAGCCTGTCCCCTGTTACAAGTTGGACTGGTGTAAGGAAACGGGGAACTTCACACCTCTTCCCTTCAAATCTTCGGTATAGAGGCTTCCTTCTGGTGGGTGCTTCCCTTCGGGGGGAGGTCTGTCATTGGGTCTTGGTTTCTGAGAGAGTCCTTCTTTCATCAGTCCCTGGAATCTCAGAGCATCTCTATCAAGCCTGCATTTTTTCAGTCCAGAGGTCATTTACTACAGAGAGGACCGGATGATATTCCTGCCTTGTATCACACCAACGAGCATTTGGGACACAAGGCTTCCAATCTCTCCTCAATACTGTAGCTATGAGTTTTGATCTCTAGCTAGCTTCCTTTGAGGTGTTTTAGTCACTCACCCATCTGTCAGGCAAGGACAACACTTTGGCATCGTCAGGGCTAGCACAAGTGGGCCCTTTGGCAGATCCTCTAAACCACATTAGTCAGGGTCACTGCAAGTGAGCTCTCAGCATACAAGTCCTAGCCACATCATTCAGGGGATAAGGTCAGGTCCAGATCAGAATTTTCACCTCCAGCCCAAACCACCAGTTTTCTCCTTTTTCCTGTTGCAGGCCCCAGCTTGGGGATTTTCTTATCTCAAGACTGGTCGGATAAGTTTTCTCTCTCCCATTTACCCCTTGTTTCCTAAGTACCTCTCTAGTTAAGGAATCAACCATCGCGATCCCGGTGGCTCTGGGCAATCTTGGTACTTTCTGATAAAAAATGTTTCAGTTAAACAGCCTTCTGGCTGCTTTCGTTTCCACAAGCTACTTCCTTTCTTGCACCGGAGTAGTATTTTTTCTCAGCTCCCAGCCTTCTCTCCTCAAGGCCTGGTTCTTGAGAGGCTAGGTCTCCTAGAGTCCCTGTATCCAAACAAGGCCGGGAATGTCTATGAAGGAAAAAAAAAAGTTTTAGTACCACGAAAACCTCAGTTTCCTAGTGGAAGCAGTTTTTCCTCTTGGCACAAGAACAAGAGCCTAGAGTTTTTCAATCCTCTTTCCTCTCATGACTGCATTATTTAGTTCATATCCAGGCATTACTGTCTTGTACATGGAACTAGTTTGGTCTTTGTGACTTGTTTCCTGTAAAAATATAAAGGTTTTTATTTTATTTTCTACAGTAGGCCTCTTTTTTGGGAGTACACCTAGCTGTTACTCGGATTCTTTTCTGTCAGGCAAGAGAAATCTGTCATTTCTCAGACCATTTCAAAGAATTCCGCAAGGGGCCGTTTCACTTCCAGACCCTTCTAGGGACCAGAGTTTTTTCCCATGGAACACAAACCTCTGTATATTCAAGTTCATGGGGTGTCCCTTTAAACCTGTGGCAATTCTGTCCTGAAGCGAGTAACATCGAAGACAACTTTTCTGCTTGTCTTCTCCTCTGTCAGACGGGTTTCAGAGTTTCAGGTTTTTCTTTTAGGCCTTATCCTCTCAGTGCCTTTAAGAACAATTTAGTCCTCTGGATGGATAGGAAATCCTTCTTCAACCCTTTTCTCTCTGCCTGTACTGCTCTTTGGCAAGTCATGTCTAGGCTATCTCAAGCTGCTTGGATGGGGCATGAATTAGTCCTGCCGGTCTGTGTCAGCGGTTCTAGCAGTTCAGGTACTGTCATTATCATCCCTTCCTTTTCTGCGTTTTCACAGAAAAGGAGAAACCAGTGACCAAGAGTATTTTCCCATGGGACTGTTTTCCCGTATTTTGGGTCTGGTGCATCAAGGCTGACGTTCAGCCCTTCTCAGGCTTAGGGCCTACTTCCTGGAGAACAGCTGCCTCCTGGGCAGCGTTCAAGGCTATATCCTTACTAGAAGTGTGCAGATCACTTATTTGAAATTTGCTTCTCACATTCAATATGATCTTTTCTTGGATGTGTAGTCTGATAGGATGCCAAATTTGGCAGGACGGTACTTCAGAGCCTCTTCTTAAAATAGGTTTCGGTGCCCTCCTCCCAACTACACTGCTTCGAAGTCTGCATCTGTTAATAGATGCTAAAGAATTCCTGGGGTGAGAAGAAACAGTTATTCACGGAAGCAATATTACTTCTTCCAGGGTATTCTTTAGCATTATTGACACTCCCACCCTTCCTCCCCTGGAAACCTTGTCTAAAGGCTCTGTTAAGGGATTTAGCCAAATTTGACGACTGTCATTCTTCCTGTGATTTAAAAAAAAAAGTATATATTTTTTTCTTGATGGTGGGTTATGATATATGGCGGGTTACTGCTAACAGTTTTTTTGCCCCTAGCGGGCACAGTTTTTCTCTTTTTCAGCTCCGAAATGCATTCTAAGGTCCCTCAGGCTGACTGCAGGCAGCACTCTAACTGTATCCTGATTGGCCAATGCCTTCCTCATTTGCATTGACTCCTCCTCTCCGGGGCAGCTGGACCCAGCTGGCATACTGCATCTGTCAATAATGCTAAAGAATACCCTGGAAGAAATAATATTACTTTGGTGAGTAATTGTTTCTTATAGGATAGTTGCACATATAATACCAGTACATAACATATTGAACCACACACATAATGACAGTCAGTAGCTGTAGAGACTGAATGTCTTACCCTGGGAGCATTGTCTCCTGCTGACTGATGCCCACAATATGACACCCTTAAGCTGCGGCCCTTTAGTGAAAGGACCGCAGCAGAGACTGCTAGCTAAGTGAGCATAAAAAGGGAACAGAAACTCCACTCCCAGAGACTGGCTCCTCCCGATTGGATGAGCAGGGCACAACAGCTGGAACAAGTGTCCCGAAACAACTAATCCAAACCACAGCAGGAGGTCCCAATGAGCCCAACTGGCTCAGACAGCCCACAGCTCTTCCTAGAGCTGAAAGAAACTGGCAGTCAGTGGAATGAAGTAGCTATTCAAATGCCTCATTCTGCACAGAAACTCTGCCCCCAGAGACTGGTTCGGCCCGACTGGAGGAGCAGGGCACAACAGCTGGAACAAGTGTCCTGAAACAACTGGTCCACACTACAGCAGGAGTTCCCAATGAGCCTGACTGGCTCAGACAACACACAGCTCCTCCTAGAGCTGAAAGAAATGGGCAGTCAGTGGAATGAAGTGGCTATTCAAATGCCACATTCTGCACAGAAACTCTGCCCCCAGAGACTGGCTCCACCCGATTGGAGGAGCAGGGCACAACAGCTGGAACAAGTGTCCCGAAACAAGTTGTCCAAACCACAGTAGGAGTCCCCAATGAGCCGGACACGCAGCTCTTCCTAGAGCTGAAAGAAACTGGCAGTCAGTATTAAGTCTGTCCATATGCTTTACCATACACAGCCTAGGAACTGAAAATGCCCACCCTTTCACAAGGTGTCCCACAAGTCCGGAGCAAGATCCGTCCCCAAGGCAAAAGAAAAGCCTCCTCTGCCTTGCCTATCCCCTGATCTTCGGGTCCTGCCACAAAGCGCTCCAGGGGTGATGGATCAGCCCCAGCAGCTGGACCCACCTCTGCCTGACTCCTTGCCAGACCCTCCTCTTCCAGTCCCCGACCAAGAGGTTGTGGTTGGAGGTCAGTTCTCCTTCCAGCTCAATCAATGGAGAACTATTACTTCAGATGCCTGGATTCTTCAGATTATAGAAAGGGGTCACACTCTGGAACTTGTGGAGATGCCTCCAGCGACTCACCGCAGTACCCTCCACCTAGCCCCGGCCCATCTAAAGGTTCTCTGGGAGGAGGTACAATCCCACCTGTGGAAAGAGGCCATCGAGCCTGTAGCCAGGTGCCAGAGGAACAAGGGATTCTATTCCAGCTTCCTCCTGGTCCCCAAAAGAACCCGAGATCTGAGGCCTATTCTTCTCCAGGACCTCATTCTTTATATCCAGTACAAAAAATTCTGCATGGTCACTATGCCAGGCCTGTTGCCTCTACTCAAGCAAGGCAACTGGCTGTGCTCCCTGGATATGCAAGATGTTTACTTGCATATCTTGGTGTGTCCACCACACAAGCATTTTCTTTTTTTTTTTGTTTTTTGTACAATTTCTTTATTCTCCTTGGCAGACCGCTGCCTATGTCGACCAACCTCGCTGGTCCACAGGGTCATTTGGGATCTCCTAGCACTATGCGCATCTCGGAGGATCCCTGGAGCCGACCCGGAAGCATTATCCTGCCACGATCCATGCTTTTTTCCCATTTTCACCCCCCATTATCCTGAGGCCCCAGAAGTGATATCGCATGCGCATGGAGGTGCGCATGCGCACCGCAGCTCCGGTTCACAGCCCCTTCCACCCTCCCCCAGCCTAACGCTAGGGCTCCTCGTATATAACGCTGCCACCCAGCCTCCATCAGGAGGCAGACAAACTCCAAGGAGCCCCTCAGAACCCTCCTAAGGATGAGAGCTGCCAATCAGCAACTCGATCATCTCCTCACCCCCCCAACTGGCCCCGAGCTCGTACTTGAACCTGGGTCGCCGGCATGGAACGAGGTGTAGTATCCAGCCCTCAACCCTCAGCACCACTGTGCTGGCTCACACAAGCATTTTCTCTGGTTTCTTTTTCAGGGCGAGCATTACCAATTCAAAGTATTGCCCTTTGACTTATCCTCTGCGCTGTGAGTTTTCACAAAGCGCGCTTAGCAGCAGCAGCTGCTGCCCTCCAGAGAGAAGGCCTGTTCCTCTTCCTCTATCTGGACAACTGGCTTCTCAAAGCCCCATCCAAAGATCAGCTCCTCCAGACCCTGGAAAGGACCCTCCAGATGTTTCACTCCCTGGACATCACTGTCAGCCTGCCCAAGTCTGTTCTGCTTCAGTCCCAAAGGCTGTAGTATATAGGGGCAGTCCTGGACTTGGCACAGAGCAGGGCCTTCTTGCCCCTCAACAGGTTGAAATGCCTCATTGCCCAGGCTCAGGAGGTCACCCAGAGCCATTATGTTCCTGTGAGGGTATATCTGAGACTATTAGAACTTATGGCTGTGGCCATTGCCATGGCCCCTTTGGCCAGACTGCACATGCAGGTGTTCCAGTAGACACTCTGGGTATAATGAGATCAACGCATAGATGACTTAGAGCAGTTAGTGCTGGTGTCCTCTTCAGTCCCCAAGGTGCTCCTGTGGTGGATGGACCTCCAGAACTTGTTACAAGGGGTTCCATTCCAGATTTCTTCTCCCCAGCAGATCCTCACCACGGATGCCTCCGGTTTGGGCTGGGGCGCGCACCTGGGCTCCTGTCAGAATCAGGAGACATGGTCCCAGATTGAGATGTCTCTGCATATCAGTGCCCTGAAGATGTGGGCAGTCCTGTATGCTATACAGGCCTTTCAAAACCATCTCCTTCTGGGCCAACTGTTGATCCAGTCTGACAATCTCAGTGTTGTCTACTACATTAACAAGCAAGGGGGGAAGGCATTTGTACCCCCTGTGCAGGGAGGCCATGAAAGTCTGGTACTGGACACTGGACCACAGTGTGCTTCTCTCATCAATCCATGCCCCTGGCAGACAGCCTCAGCCAGACTCAGTCCAGGATGCACGAATGGGAACTTCTCTCATCCATCGCAGAAGATCCGTTTGCAGATGGGGTCATCCAGAGTTAGACCTTTTTGTGTCCCCACTCAATAGAAAACTGCCCATTTTCTGCTCGCTAGATCCAGGGCCTGGAGTCTTCTGGTGAGATGCATTGTCCCTATTCTGGAGCAGGAGGTTCCTTTACACCTTCCCTCCATTTCTTCTGATTCTGAGTGTGAATCAAGCTGCAGATGGAAGAAGCCAGCATGATTCTGGTCACCCCCTTCTGGCCACGGCAGATATGGTTTCCATTACTGCAACTGTTAGCGGAGGAGTCTCTGGTTCCTCTGCCCCTTTAAGGAATCTGCTGATGCAGGCTCTGGGGACCCTGGTCCATCCACATTTCAAGTGCCTTCATCTGCATGCCTGGCTCCTGAGGACATAACCATCACTCGGTTTGGAGTCTCTCAAAAGGTGGTGGGTTTAATGTCATCGGGCAGCAGGTAGTTTGGCTTGCTCGGCTTGTCCCCTTCAGGCCATTCTTTGTTACGCCGGGTCACTGAGGAATAAGACTGCGGTGATTGAGTCATTCATTGCCAGTTCCTCAGCTGACCTGGTTTGCATTACTGTGAGCTGGGTGGGCGATAACGCTGGCCCTGTACTGGCAGCTTCTGTTGCCCCTGGCTACTCGGTCTTGCATTGCCCAAGGAGGGACTGTAGAGGGGGGGTAGGGTGGCCATCTGTTTTAGATCTGCCCTGGGCCTCACTGCATTCCCAGTGAGAACACCAGTGTCTTTCGAGTGTGTGGTAGCTAAATGTGCCTTGGGAGTCAATGGCAGGATAGTTCTCCTCTACTGACCTCCGGGGGGGGGGTGGGAGTCTCTTCCTGCGGGAGTGGGCAGACTTCATCAATGAACAGGTGCGGGAGTCCCCTAGGATCTTGGTTCTGGAGGACTTTAATGCCTGGGTTGACGATGAATCCTGTCATTTTGGTCAAGAGCTTCTCCAGATGATAACTCATCTGGGATTGTCTCAGTCTGTTGCCTCCAGGATACACGTATATGGCCACAGTTTCAACCTGGTCTTCTCACTTGGACGTGACATTACAGTGGTCAAGACTGATCTGGTCAGTTGGTCAGATCATTATGCCATTGAGTTCCAGTTCAGAGTCCCCTGTAAATTAATCCCTTTTGCAGAGACTATCCGGCGTCGTCTGAAAAATAAATTGGAGCCTTGCCAACTCCTGGAATCACTGGATGTCTCGAGCTTGATGCTAGCTTGTGCTCAGGGTTCAGAGTCTGGTGTTGAGGCTTATAACACAGCCTTGACTGAGGTGAAGGACCTGATCGTACCCTACCACGTTCGTCCCTCGACCTCCTGACATTGCTCACCACGGTACTGTGCTGAACTGCATCGGTTGAAGACAAAGGAGCGTAGGTTAGAGCATTCCTGGAGGAGGTCGTGCTCTGGGGAGGACAAGTTGGCACTGAGGTTCCATTATTTGGCGTATCAGTGGGCAATCAATCTTAAGAAGACTAAATTTTTGTCTCGATTGATTGCTGTGGCAAGGAATCGCCCAGCTGCGCTGTTCCGCACTGTCAACAGTTGGTTGAACCCCTCTTGTCTGCAGTCTGGGACAGCATTTTCCGTAGAAAAGTGTAAGCAGTTTGGGCTTTTTTTTGCTGACAAGGTGGCCTCTATCAGGGCATATATTACCTCCTCTGGTCCAGTTTCTGCTGGGGGTAATCGACCTTCTAGTGAAGATTGTCTGTTGAATTGGAGTGAGTTTCGGCCGGTTTTGGCGGATGAGGTTCTCCGAGTGCTCACCAGCATGCGTCCCACCAGCTGTGCCCTGGACCTAGGTCCAACGTGGTTTGTTATTAGCTGATTGAATTTCCTGGGCCTAGTGTTCAAGGAGATCGTTAATGGGTCTCTAAGTGAAGGTGTCTTTCCTGCAACTCTGAAAGAGGCTGTAGTGAGACCCCTCCTTAAAAAGCCAACTCTAGACCCAGACTTTCTCTCGAACTATAGGCCCATCTCTAATCTTCCCTTCTTGGGGAAGCTTATTGAGAAGGTGGTGGTTGACCAGATGGTGGAGCATCTGGAGACTTTGTCTATCTATGAACCTCTCCAGTTGGGCTTTTGGCCCCAGCACAGCACTGAGACAGCTTTGGTCCAGGTGGCACTTGATCTCTTCATGGCGAGGGATCGAGAACACTATACCATCTTGGTGCTCTTTGACATATCTTCAGTGTTTGACATGGTTAATCATGGGATGCTTTTTGATCATCTTCAGAACTATGTGGGCATTACCGGTGCAGTTTTGCACTGGTGTAGCTCATATTTAACTGGAAGATCTCAGCATGTAGTCCTTGGATATTTTTCCTCTGGACCTTTTGCGCTGCCTTGTGGTGTTCCTCAAGGCTCCATTTTGGCTCCGTTGTTGTTCTCCGTGTATATGCTGCCACTGGGAGAGATCATTGGGTGGTACAATCTGGAATTTCACTGCTACGTGGATGATACCCAGTTGTACCTGTCCTGTGCCCCGGATGACCTTTCTGCCTCAGATATGCTGAGCTGGTGTTTAGCTGAGATTAACGACTGGATGTCCACAAACTGGCTATGTCTTAACCCTGGCAAAAAAGAGGTTATGGTGATCGAGCCGGGTCAAGGGGGCATTTTCGTTGATGGGAGATTGCCTGCCTTGGTAGTTGATGGTCGTCCCCTGTCAGTGATTAGTACAGTGAAGGATCTTGGTGTATTTCTTGACAACCGTCTTACCTTCAAACAACAGGTGCCATCAGTCGTCAGAGCCATTTTTTTCCATCTCCGGAATATCGCTAGGTTCCATCCATTCTGACGCCTGCTGACCTGGCTATGGTCATCCATGCCTTTGTTAGGTATCCCATGAGAAGGGCCACCCCATTGAGCACTTACAAAAAGGGTGACTCAATGGCGGTGCCTGTTCTCAGGGCTAGTGGATGGTGGAGTGAATGCAGGTGTAGCGACATCCTGTTGCTATATGTATACGCACACGGGGGGAGAGAGCATGCTGTGCGACGGGTGAAAGGGGAGGGAGGGTTTGTGAGGTGTATCTGCGACAGTGGGTTGCTGAGCTGGCCATGTGGTGTGGTGGGTTTGTGGCAGGCTATGGTTGGGAGGGTGCTGGGTTTGGTGCTGTGCGCACCGGTATTTTTGCGCCGCTCTGAGAAATTTAATATTTTTTTATTTTTCACCTCCCCCCGACATGCACCCCCCTGGAGTTGAGAATCTTTAGTAGGGGGATGCGGGGGGCACAGCTTCCCCACCACATAAACAATAAAAATTAAGTTCCCAGCATCCTTTTGCAGTGCGCTGGGAGTGTACATTGGTGAAATGGATTTTCGCCGATGTACGTTCACCCTAACGGCGATCACCTTTCCGCAATTGCCATTATCACATAGACCCCCTTTGTTACTATCAGACTCAATTACTGTAAGTCTCTGTACCTAAGGCTGTCTTGAGGTTTGATGCATTGACTGCAGCTAGTGCAGAATGCTGCAGCCAGGATGTTGATGCTCACCTCTATGAGGGATCATGCCACTCCTGTTCTGTGCGCTCTGCACTGGCTGACTGTGAGTTCGCACATCACCTTCAAGATAGGCTTGTTAACTTACAAAGCCCTACGTGGTTCAGGACCTGACTACCTAGAAGAGCTCCTGGTTCCGTACTCCCCTATCTGCCACCTACGTTCCTGCTGAGGCTGGTTTGCTGGTTGTACCATCTTCCCACTTAAAGAGATCTGGAAACGGAGCATTTGGTACAGCTGCACCGTTATTGTGGAACTCGTTTCCACCATATATTAGAGCCACCTTTTTAAGGAGGCCTTTAAAGCCTCCTTAAAAACTTATCTGTTTGATAAAGCTTTTAATTTGCTTTGATGTTGTGATTTTACTTGTGGGGATGTTTTATGCAATTGTTCATTTTGTCATATCTGTTCAGCACTCTGAGCCCCTGGATAGGGCGCTATATAAATACAATTTGCCTTGCCTTGCCTTTTGGCAGGTTGAAAGTCCTCTACTAGAGCAACTTATGCCATGAAGTGAAAGAGGTTTGCCATCTGGACTGCCAAACATCATTTGGACCCTTTTACTTGTCTGGTGAGCCAGACCCTGGACTACCTGATCTCCCTCTCAGACTCAGGCCTCCAGTACGCCTCTCTCTCAAGATGCGCCTTTTGACTATTTTGGCCTTTCACGAGCCTGTTGGTGGTCATACCGTGGCTCAGTTAGATGTGCCCCGTACCTTTCTCAGGAGCATCCAGCACCTGAAACCTCCAATCTGTTCCCCTGTCCCAGCTTGGGATCTAAATTTTATTTTGGAAAAATTGACCCTGTCTCTGTTTGAGCCAGCCGTGACTTGTGAGTTACACTTTCTTTCTTGGAAAGTGTTATTTTTGGTTGCTATTACTTCTGCTCAAAGGATTTCTGAGCTTCAGGGTCTTTGGTGTGAAGAGCCTTATTTGATTTTTCACAAAGAGAGGGCGTCTTTGTGCACAAATCCTAAGTTTCTCCCTAAGGTAGTTTACTCTTAACCAATCTATCCACCTACTAGTTTATTTTCCAGAGCGTGTCAATCCAGGGGAAGCATTGCTCCACAGTTTAGATGTGCACAGAATTTTGAAATACTGTCTGCTAAGGATTTCAGAAAAACAAAGCAGTTTCTCTTTACCTGGGAGTACAGATCTCAGCAGATACTTCAAGACTGTTCCAGAATAATTATGTTAAATTGTATAACACTTTATTGACTGACATGGCCAGGTGGAAAATGCTACCTCTTACATTATATGGTAGAATCCATACAATCAAAATGAATATATTGCCAAGATTGCTCTTCCTGTTTCAAACGCTCCCCATACTGATCCCACAATATTTCTGGACTCAGATTAACAAATCATTACAAAAGTTCCTCTGGGAAGGAAAACAGCCTTGGACACCCCTGCGACTATTACAAACTGCGAGGGAGGGGGGAGGACTAGGTTTCCCACATCTATACTATTACTGTCTGGCAGCACAAGGGTCTCAGCTTTATACTTGGGCCAAGAGAAGAAAAGAGTCAGGTTGGTATCTCTTAGAACAGCAGTCGGTCCAGAAAGTTCAATTATGGACCATTCCCACCAGTGTCATACATCCTACCATCTGGTCTTTAACCCTGAACCCCTGGGTGAAGCACTCCATCAGAATATTACTTCGGTTACGTAAGATAACTCGCACTCCGAATCAAGTAGGCCCACTTTCTCTCATACGACATGAGGTCACATTCCCCCAACCGGAGATAGACAAGGGGTACCAATACTGGGAAGGAAGAGACCTCACAAGATTTGCCCAGCTGTTAGATAGAATGGGCTGCCTTCAATTTACAACTTTGAAAGAAAGGTTTACTCTCCGTAGAGAGGATTTTAACCGATACCTACAGGTCAGGCATATGATAACATCAGGGGACACCCTTCAGAGGCTTCACAGGGATTTGACCCCTCTAGAACAATATTGGTGGGATCTGATTAGGATCAAAGATAAGTTAAACTATATATTCTTATTATACAAGGTGCTTCTTCCCACCTCTGCCCCTTCAATTCTAGATGACATCAGGAAAAGGTGGAAAGCTGACAGTGGAGAGAGGGTGGTACCATCAAACTGGGCTCGTAGATTCCAGAGGGGCTGGCAGGTGACCTCTTCAGTGTACTGGAGAGAGTTTAACTGGAAGGTAATAACTCGCTATTTTAAATCCCCGGTTATCACAAGGCACTTTCATCCACAGGCATCACAGGCATGCTGGAGGCAATGTGGCACCACTACAGCAACGCTTTACCACATTTTTTGGGACTGTCCCAAAATAAACCAATTCTTGCAACAGGTGCATGCAGTTATAGAACAGTTGGTGGAGTTTACACTACCGCTTACATTCCAAGACATGATATCAGGCCTCCCAACCCTATCAAGTAAAAAAAGGAAAATGGTTGAATTGGCTCAGGTTTTGAGAGTGATAGCATTAAAATGCATTACCTCTACCTGGCTGCAGCCCATTCCCCCCACAAAAGAGCAGTGGATCTCCCATGTGGAAGAGGTGGAGGGGATGGAGCATATTACATACACCATCCCTTTAGATACAGAAAAATATTTAGATATCTAGAGGCCTTGGCAGGTGTGGGAAGAGGAACATAGCTAGGTGAGACGTATAGCAAACGAAAAGTATATGATAATGAAGAGATTTTGTTGGAAGGGAGAGGGGTTGATAATAATAATAATAATAAAATAAAACCTGTTTTCGGATTTAATCTGCTGTATAACTATAAAAAAGAAAAGCAGGAAGGAGATGTTTTGATTGTTTTAGAGTATATAACATATGTTGTAGAGATGTGTATTACAGTTGTGTCGTAGTAGGCGGAATCAAAAGAAATTAATCTGGATTGGTGTTGTATTGGTAAAGGTGACCAAACAAAGTTAAGATACCAGTTGATTGTACTCATGTTTTATGGATTGAATCTTCCTCAGTCTTTACTGACCAGCTGCTGGACCTCATTTGAGGCACATTTGACTTTCATTAACTTGATCATTCACTGTGGGAATGAGATATTTTGACCCTGCAAGGAACTGTATCCATCTTGTAAGGTCTCTGGACCAAAAGCAGGCAATCCCATCCCTCATCATTCTCAGGAAAGCATTCAAAGAACTGTAATGAGTACAGCTGGTTCATTGCTATAATAGAATAACCATTTGATTAATATTGTACAATAAGGTTAAATGATGTATATGATCTGTGACTTTATAGTCGGATTACAATATGTGTAGATGTTTTTATTTTAACAATAAAGGAATATGAAGTTAAAAAAAAAGCAGTTTCTTGTTTTGTTCACCCCAGGAAGAGAGTGCACTAAGGTTTCCAAACAAAGTTTGTCCAAATGGTTGGCTCATTGTATTGTGTTTTGCTACAACAAGCATGGCAAAGAGTTGCCAGGGACAGTGAAAGCCCATTCCACCAGGGGCATGGCTACCTCTGTGGCCTGTTTCAAAGGGGTCTCAGCCACTGACATTTGAACTGCTGCTACCTGAAGTACCGTTCATACTTTCACCAAGCACTACAGTCTGGACATTGCTTCTAGAGCCCGAGCAGTCTTCAGCTGGGCTGTTTTGCAGGGCTTCCTATCCTAGGCTATGGTTGGCCTTCCCCTCAGACTGCTCTTCTGCACCTGTCACTGCTCAGGATTCATTCCTATGGCGTGACAAATGAAGGCCTGGCTGAGGGACAACCTTAGTAACACAACAGAAGGGAGTGTTGAGGAGTGTTGGACAAGGTTGAAAGATGCAATAACCACGGTCACATCATAGTGTGCCTGTCAGGTTAATAAGAATAAAAAGAGGAAAACGCCTTTATGGTTTTCCAGAGAGGTGGCAACAATGGTGAGGGAAAAGCGAGGAATGAGGTTGACAGAACAGAATACAAAGAAAAACTAAAAGAGACTGGGAAAGTGATAAGAAATGCAAAGGCACAGACAGAGATAAGGAAAGCTCAGGTAGTGAAAAAGGGTGACAAAACATTCTACAGGTACATGCGTAAAACAAGGAAGACTGGGGGGGGGGTGCATTGTTAGAATCACAAAAAAGAATGGGTGACTGGCCCGCCAGTGCACTGGTTGGATTTCCACTTGCGACGCCTGCGACCCGGGTTCGGGATTGCACCCTGGTCGCTGGAGGGCTGGCTGGGGGAGGGTTGGATTGAGCGTCCTATGGACTGCTCTCATTCTCCAGGGGAAGGGTGTGGGTTATTCTCGGTGCTCGACGAACCCCCAGCGGAAGCTGGGGGTTCATGCAGCTACCAGCGCCAACATCTGAGGGCCGGGGCGGACGCTGGACATCATTGCACATCCCCGCCCCTGACAAAGCAAGGGAAAACTCCTCGCAGCTGGCCGCACTTGTGAAGCCTGCCCCCGGCTCAATTAGCCTCCGGGACCCCGCTCTCCCCAAGGCAGTTACTAGTCATGCGGGGCAAAGAGCACAAGGGGTGCTTGGAGGTGGAAGCTCAGGGGGCGCCATGACCAGGCTGATGTATGGCGGCTGGCTGTGGGGGCAAAAAGAGGAGAAAATATATTAAAAAAAAAAGGATGGACAGCCCATGGAGCAAGACGGAGAGAAGGCAGAGGCACTCAATGAGTACTTCTGCTTAGTCTTCACACATGAAGCAGATGGTGGTGGACCAACAATAGACAAAAAGAATTGTCCACTTGGAGGAATAAACATGGGTCCCTTCACAGAGGAAAGGGTCCTAGAGGACATCAACAAGTTAAATTTGGATAAATATATAGGACCAGATGGGATACACCCAAGAATATTTAAGGAACTTAGGAGAGAACTGGCAGCCCCCTAAGCAGTGCTCTTCAACAAATTGGTTGAAGAGCGTCGAGGTTCCTGAGGACTGGAAGACGGCAACAGTACTGCTACTCCACAAGAGCGGAAGCAAGAAAGAGCCAGGAAACTACCGTCCAGTTAGTCTAATTTCAGTTGTGGGAAAACTGATAGAGCCCCTGCTGAAGGAAAGAATCATAGCTTTTTGGAGGAAAATGGTCAGCTTGACACAAAGCAACACAGTTTCACATCAGGAAGGTCCTGCCAAACAAACCTGGTAGATTTCTCCAATTGGATCACCAGAACAGTGGATCAGGGTGGGGCAGTGGATGTGGTTTACCTGGACTTCAGTAAAGTTTTTGATTCAGTTCCGCAGAGGAGACTAGTCAATAAACTGGTGAACATGGGAGTTGGGCTTAAAGTAATAGGCTATGTCAGAAACTGGTTAAATGGGAGAACATGGAGGATGTTAGTGAATGGCACTCTGTCAAAGAAGGGTAGGGTGATTAGCAGGGTTCTGCAGGGCTGGGTTCTGGGGCTGATCCTCTTCTACATATTCATCAGCGACATTGCTGATGGACTGAAGGGAACAGTGTGCCTGTTTGCAGATTACACCAAAATTGGCAATTGAGTTGATACACCAGAGGGGCAACAAAGCATGGAATCTGATCTCCAAAATCTGGAGGAGCGATCAAGGATCTGGCAATTGAAATTCAATGCCAAAAAATGCAAAATGATGTACCTTGGAAAACGTAACCCAGGGAAACTACTCGATGGGAGGGGAGCAGCTGGTGGCTACAAGGCAAGAGTGAGACCTGAGGGTGATCATATCAGATGACCTCAAGGTCAGCAAACAATGTGAGAAGGCAACACTAAAAGCTAATGGCATTCTAAGATGCATAGGAAGGGGCATCACAAGCAGGAGGCATGAAGTGATCATGTCTCTGTATCAGTCCCTGGTAAGGCCCCACCTGAAATACTGTGTCCAGTCCCGGAGGCCATACCTGAGGAGGGACATAGATAGGCTGGAGACAGTACAAAGAAGTGCAACAAAGATGGTGCAGGGCTTGCATCAGAAACCATATAAGGCAAGACTCAATGAATTCAAACTATACTCCCTAGAGCAGCGCAGGAATCAGGGGGACATGATAGAGACATTTAAATACCTTAAAGGCAATAACAAAGTACAGGTGCAGAACCTCTTTCAGGTAAAAGACTACAGTAGGACTAGAAGGCATGACCTTTGCCTTAAGGGAGAAAGGTTCAGGAACAAGAAGAGGAAATTATTCTTCGTGGAGCACGTTGTCAAACCGTGGAATATCCTGCCAGAGGCAGTGGTGGGAGCAAAGACAGTGGGAGAATACAAGCGGGCATGGGACAGGCATTGCGGGATACTCAAGCAAGCAGCTAATTGGGGGGGGAGGGTAGGAAACCAAGGGTAGACTTAATGGATCATATGGTCCCCATCAGCTGACAACTTCTATGTTTCTATGTGACCTAGTGACTGAGATACCACCGAAGAAGAACAGTTATGTAAGAACTTATCGTAACAGTAGATCTTCGAGATCTCAGTCATCAGGTCTGTCTTCCCTCCCAGCATCTCCCTATTATGGGTCTTTCCTTTCAGAAATGACTAACCGGTGTATCCAGCCTTTTTATTTTTGGTCAGGGCACCTCTCTCTCTCTCTCTTCATGGTCCCCCATGTCCACGAGTTTCCTTCCTTAGACTCCTGGGGAAAAGAACTGAGGAGGGAGCATGGCCGCTCATGCCTTTTATAGGGTTGGTGACATCGGCAGGTGACGTCGGTGTGGGTGGCCCCAGTGGTACTGCTGGAAAATCTTCCATGTGGATCAATCCTGCTTTACCGACGGTGAAGTTCCTATGGTGTAACCTGATTACTGAGATCCCCTCGAAGATCTAATGTTATGGTAAGTTCTTACAGAACTGTTCTTTGTCAGTGATGCTACTGACAGGTTCCAGTCCCAAGTTTGGCTATAGCGATCTATACAGAGTGAGGCATGTCGCTTTATGCATGCTGTATCTCTCACATCCTAACTAACGTAGGTACTATGTCACATTCCCGGAAATGTTGAGCTCAAATGGTAAGGATAACCAATAATTTAGTGGGCTTAGTTCTGTTGTAAAGTGTTATGTGCACTGAAAGTGGATGAACATTTTGCCAGTGAAACAAGTTTCAAAAACATTTGAACTGTTGTTTGCAGTACATGCAGTTTATTTATTTTATTTATTTATTTAGTTTTTGTTGACCGGGTAAGTGCACTAGACAAATCCTACCTATTTTCAGGCATGATCCAGGGGAGGGGGATACAGATGAAGGCCAACTGCCCTTGAACCAGATGAAACTGTTGGTGGTATATTAGTGAATGAGGGAAATTTGGCCAGGACACGGGGGAAATTCCCCTACTCTTTTCGATAAGTGCCATGGGATCTTTAACATCCACCTGAACTACCACCAATCCAGGCAGATGGGACCTCAGTTTAACGTCTCATCCGAAAGACGGCACCTCAGAAGTGCAGCACCCCTCTCATGCTGCACTACAGTGTCAGTACTGGGATATTAACCCAAGTGCTAGATGTGGGAACTGAACCCACAGCCCGCTGATCTCCCGGCCTCAGAGGCGAGTGTGCCACCTACTGAGCCACTGACACTGCTACCAAGGTATGGAAACATTCTTGTTATTTTTGTATATGTAACCCACTTCTAACACTATTTTTCTATAAAGCAATTTACACGAGTAAGCACATCAATACATCATTAAAATAATGCATAACAAAACAAAGGTTTGAAGGGTCCAAAATAATTACTGTTAGTTCTTGCTTTTGCCAGTTCTATCAGTTTACTGTAATTAGAGCATGTGGTGGTGTCAATTCCATTACATTTTTGCATTAGGATGATGTAAGGAATGACAACAGGTGCTGCAGCCAATGAAAAGGAAATATGATTGATGAACTTCTGTTCAGTATACAATATGGCCCACATATTCAGTGCTCCCATTAGCAGTGTGACTGAGTAAACCTAGGGCTGATGGGGGGCGGTACTGAGACAGGTGCCTGAAATTCTCTTTATGCATCACCTGGTACTGTGTGCTGTATAGCATAAAACAAATGTAATGTTTCCATAAGAAATGAACAACAGTCTTAAAAACACAACTGACTGCATACTTCATTCTTCCTTCCTGTGTCAAAGCACTGTTGGCAGCAAGTGTCTCAGTCTCGAATGACGTGCATGTTACTGATCAGAAGTAAAATGTGTTTTTTCCCCTTTCATCATATAGAACTGTTTGCATCAAGGAGGCTGCCAAGCCATTTTGCATAATAGATTAAACAGTATATTTAAAAAAATTAGCAGTATTTAAATCCCGATTTTCAAGTCCCACTTATTCTTGCAGTCGCATACACTCCCTGATCGTATACACACACACACACACACACACACACACACACACACACACACACACACTTACGTTTAGCAAAGAATGTTATTGCTTTTTATAATGTGTAAAAAGAACTAAGAATCCTGATGGCTAAAAGACAAGTACAAGAGTTTAATTAATCTTGCCATAATTACACTTCTGTACTTCTTCAGCCTGTACACCAGTTCAGCTATAGTATCACCACGTCTTACACTGTAATCTAGTGTCAACAGAGCCTGTATTTACTAACAGTACAAGACCACTGAAATGTCCTGCAACATTGCTTCTTTCTAACTACAAATGACAGCACACTAAAACCTCTGGCCTTAAACACTGTCACAAAAGCAGAGTCAGTGAGTCTCCTGCCATGTAGTTTTAAAAACCACAGCACTGTGCTTAATGTCACTGCAGCTACAGTAGAATAAATTGTGTTCTGCACACTCGAGCAGACTTGATAAACCATGATGGCCTCTTTCTGCTAGCAATTTCATATGTCACTGTCATGCTGCTCTTTCATATGCTGCACTGAAACTGCTGGCTCCAAAACTGCTGTCCCGCAAGGGACTTTTTTCTTCCCCATAGGAGAACACTTTGAAACAGTATTTCCCAGCTGAAAACCATGAACTACTTTTTTGTTTTTACATTTTTAGGTAGGAAGCATGTGATAAGACACTTCAGGGATGTGTAATTATGGTGCATAATTGCACTTTGCTGTTGGGTGTTTAAGGGCAGGAGACTCAAGCGCCTCACGCTTAACAACACCCTAGAGCCATGCTGTTATTCCCTCACAATTACACATGCTGGCATGTCTTATTACATACATCAGAAATAAGCTTTTTTGTATTTAACTGTAAATGTGCCATGGAGCAGGTCGGCATTGTGATTGGGCCACAGGGCGGGGTGGGGGAGTAACCAGATGTCATAATTTTGTCATTCTAGTGTGTTAGTTATGGCAGTAGCTATGCGGGCTAGTGGCATTCTTTCTTTTTAAGTCTTACTGTAAAGCACGATAATACTCATGCTTATATTTGTGCCCTGGAGCAGGTAGGCATTGTAACCAGGTGGTGGGAGGAGATGGAAGCTAATGGTTTTAGCATTCCAGCATGTTACCAGATTTGTTGTTTTATATTCTGTTAACCTTACCATTCTGAAACTAGTGGAGGAATGGGAGGGGTTTAGGATTTACGCACTTCATATATTTAAAGTAACAAGAAACAATAGTACATTTTATAAAATGTTTACAGTCCCTTTCTAATTAAGTGGAAGGCATACCACATACACCCAACAATCCCCATCCCAGCCCCCGTGATGCTGGATGCAGTTTAATCTCTGACATAAAGACTTCAAAACTGGGTAAAGCTTAATAACACAGAGTCTGTAATAAAGTATTTAAAGGGGCAAGTCTGCATTTGATGATTCTGCAGACACAAGAGGTATTTGGGCCAGTGAGTATGTGGTGGAATTAATAAAATGTGTGCAGGATGGACTGAGATAGGGTGTCTACAGATGGGAGCTTGGCTTTCATGTGTCTGTTCATGTCGCCATCTTGGCCAAGGGAGTTCGGTTTCTTGTGTGTGTCAATTTATGCAGGAGTTTGTGGGAGTTGGAGGGCAGTAAGAGATCAGAAAGACTCAGTAAAATATTTATGGCTTCCAACTTTTCTTCTCATTGTTTCCGTATATGCAGAATACATGACCTCCTGTGTGTGGCAAACAAAGTACCTCTTTCATCTGATCCCATCATATACTCCCAGAGCAACCAGCTGCATGAAAAGGGCTACTCCAGACTGATAATGCTGTTGCACTTTGTTTGCACACTCGGGAGTAGATAGGAGGTCATATGTACTGTATATACGCAGTGAGGGCAGAAAGAGACCAATATAAATATGAATTAAAAACGTTCTCTTGTAATAGTAACACCTGATTGGTCAATTGCTTCAGCCAATCAGGTACTACCACTAATACAGGAGAGCATTTAAAGGAGACAGGAAATGATGTATTGCTATTTTTAACTGTTAAATAAATAATAAATACCAAACAGTGGCCTGTGTGTGTGTGTTTTTATATTTTAATGTTTAGAATGCACATTTCATTATAAGTCCATTATGTTGACAGACCATCGACTTGACAATGTGCTTTTGAATCGGAGTTGGCGAGTGTCAAGCTTTGAAAAGCTCATGTCATAGAATCCCGATATTTCAGTTAGTTACAGTGCTCAGGCTAGAATCATCAACTGCTTCAACAGTAACGACTGATGCCATCTGGGGATGCCATACTGCATTTCTAAAAAGGTCACCCGACTTACATCACCTGGTGACTGGCACAGACCCCTCATCCTCGGCTGGTCACCATACAAATCATGGAATTGTCCCTCCCATCATGTCTATAGGTGTCCTTCCTTACAATTGCTTGTTATGATGTTAACTAAACATTGCACTCAAAGTGCATCTGACATGGTTTTATGTAACTGCCAGCAATGTCTCACCAATTTCTCCTATTAGTTACAATTCTAAACAAAGACTGAGGTCTTGTTGTAGTCACCATTGTGCTTCAATTTACCATATGAATTCTTTCTGGTCAGCACTTGATAGCAAACCCCCAATGCACCCTGCAGGGATGCTCAGAGAAGAGGAAAGCAGAGGGACTCAAGCAGCATGCTGGACCTTGTCTCTCCAGTGACTTTGCAAGTTTGCAATGAAATGTTTGGATGAAGGAAGGTGGGGGATCATCACCTGCAGGATTCAGTTTTAGTCAGAAGGCAACTTGAGTTGAGTTTAGTGCTGCTTTAGGTCCATTCAGGAGCAGGCAGCAGAGATGTAGGAGTGACTACCGAGACATGGTTCACGGGGAACCATGACTGGGATATGACAATACCAGCAGTCAGCAGCCGTGGTGCGAGCTCTGTTTAGCCCAATTTTTATCTGTTTGTTTTAAAGTAAAAGTAGTTTTCGGTCCCTTGGTAGTGCCACCCACAAGTGGGGCCGCATCAGAAGGAGAGTTAGCATTGGGGCAGAGAATCCGGACCAGCTAAGCCCCCAGAAAGACCATTCACTGCCTGCAGCCTGCCAGCAGCCAAACCCCGCCTCCTCCTTCAGCTACTTCTTCCCGGGTCAGGTGGTGAGTCTGCAGCAGCACCACCACTGGGCAGGCGCTGTTTACCTGAACTGTTTATTAAAAATAATTGTTTAATCACATCAGACGGTACAGCAAGGGATGGCTGCGGCCATTAGTGGAGTCATGACAAGGCCCCAGGGCAAGGGACTGCCTGAGGGTGGGTGTATGCAAATATATTTAAATAAGCTCTAGCAAGGGAGCCAAGGCAGGGGTGGGCTGCATTCAAATTTATTAAAATAAGTTCCAGTAAGGGAACACAGGGCAGAGTGGCCCTTATGTAAGTTAGGTAGCTCCCGGTATGGAGCCTAGGGCAAGGCAGGCCCTGAAATGTATTAAATATAAAAAAAGCTCCAGCCAGGAGCAGGACAGAACAAAGCCCCAGATTATAGTTAAAGCTGGGCTCCATGAATAAGGGCTAGCTAGTCCAAACGTTTTTTTTTTCCTGTAAATAGCTCCCCATGGGCCTGATAGGGGAAGCAAGCTCCCATGTTATAAAGGGATAGTGCCCCAGGGTGACAAGGGTGGCTAGTAGCCAAGTAGCCATCAGTAGCCAAGCTAAGCACTAGTGTTTTAAAATGATAAAATCTGCTCATTTTAAAGTACACTAGATGGTTGGCTTCAGCAAGGAGGAAGGGAAGGGAGAGGACCAGCCAGATAGCCACCCTCGTAGCATAGTTGCCACAGCCCTTGCCAAGGGCTAATAACTTGAACCTGTAAGGTGTGTAACTGACCTGTAGCCCCCTAAGCCAGGGAGGGAGGTGTGGCAATAGCTGTCTGCCTGTTATTATTTGTATTATATTTTTGCTATAAATATATGTGTGGTTTTTTTTGAATTTCTGCTTATGAAACATGGCAGTCAGCACAAGGCATCATGGGACATTGGATTAAAAAAAAATTCTACCCTCTTGCTGACCTAAAGAGCACAGCTGGCTTGTAGAAAATCTAACACTAATCTGCTAAACTTCCTGAGACTGTTATAAAAACCAGATTATAACAAGCCACTGCTTTTTAACCTAGGCAACCGGTCATAAAATGCTACATTTTACGGCATACCAAGAGGGAAGCCATTTCTGATAGACCTCTGTGAAAATTCAACTCAATATGAGAAGTGTTTTCAGGATGTTTCTCTGAAAGATCAAAGGGATATTGTAACCTGCTATAAAACCATACTCTGATGACGATAGCCTGTCTTGTTATAATTAAAAATATTGCTGTATTTGCAGATTCCAATCAAGTAGTAATCTGACCTGTTCTGCCTGTGCAGTTGCATGTTACAAATTAAGTATGTAGAACTGACTGTGACCTCACGCTACCAGCCCAGAGCTCTGACATCACAGGCTGGGAGGGATATTCTGGACTCTCTGAAATTATCAAGATGGCTGAAAGGACTGACACTTTTTGTTCTGGCCTTCTAAGGAACACTTTGTTCCTGGACTCAAGAGAAACCACTTCTGGCAAGATAGGTAACAACAGCCCAAACCTTTGCCACCTGAAAACTGAGTTAGAACTAGTTAATTCAGTTACAAGGCACTTTGTTTTGTAATTGTTCATTTCTTTTTGACTGTAATCTTAATGTATATGTGTCTGTTTTATGTCCTGTATTTATTTACTATCTTTAATTCTTAGAAAATTTTGTTTTTCTTAAACCTGCCTGAGACATTTTCTCATCTTGAGTGTGAATGGTGGAACAGTATTGATAATTCTGACATAACTGTTAAATTGTTTAGTGTGTCACCATCTGGAGCTTTGTAAAGATCCAGCAAGGTAAGAAAAAAAAAAACACCCCGAGTCTCAATTGAGTCAGCAGGGAGTTGTGAACCAGGTTGGTTGTATTCCCGCTGGGTCAAGTATTGTGTTGCTTTCCCTGAAGAGAGTGTGATATTTGGACCTGTTACCTGGGCGTGCTAGCTAAAAAGGGTTCATATTTGTCCCTAGGACTCGAGGCCAGTAGTTTGTTTGGGCCCCAAAACAAACAAGAGGGTGTCCCTGTTTGTCCCCTGATCACAAATCGCACTTCAAGGTTGGGCACTGTGGGAGCAGAAGGCCTGACCCCAGAGGGCGTTTGTGACAGGAGGTAGTACTCCTGTTAATCTCTTCAACCCAAACAAATTCCTGTGGGATGGAGGACATACCCAAGGGGCCCTGTGTAGCTAGGTATATCCAGCATTTAGTCAGGTTTTCCCTTGTTTATTGTCTGCCCTAATGCAACTGTTATAGAAAGTGTTTCTGCTGCACATTTTTAAAGTGAAAATACTGATCTGAATGTAAATTGTGGAAAAGGGCAAAAATTGTAATTAAACTGATAGGCTTTTTAGGCCTCTCATATGTTGGTATGTAAATAAATATTTTTTAATGACCAGTGCCCTTGGTATGTGTGGTTGTGTATGCTCTGCCTTTTTGTGTTTTTTTTCTGATGTTTTATGGCATTGCAGCACCACATCCTTGTGCTTGCTCCTTTCTTGTGAATTAAACTGATACTGTATTTAAAGGGACAGTGCCCAAAAATGTGATGCATGCTCTGAGACTGTGTAATTGCCCTGCATGCACCAAATTGCCTGCTTGTTTTGAATTTGCTCTATTTATACCAAAGACTGTTTGGATTATCCCAGAAATTCACCCTGCATGTTACGAACTGCCCTGCATGTGACAAACTGCTCTGCATATTACAAACTGCCCTGCATGGGCTCTACGATGCCGGTTTGACAACTATGTTGTTGACCGACATCACAGCGATGGAATTATGTCAGCTGCAAGTTGCAGTTGACATAATTCTGACAAGAGACCCCGGTCACTTTTCCACTGGGGGGCTTTGCCCCTTGAAACCCCCATGCAGGGGACTCTGCCCCCGCACCTCTCAATCTAATAGATTCCAACTCTGAGTCGGAGTTGATTCAGGGATGGGGTGCAGGACCGGGAGACAGAGTGCTGGGGTCTTGGGTGGACCATTACAGCGAACTGTCAATGTTGCCGGCATCGAAGTGCTCACTGTAATGCATGCTATCGAATTGCCTGCATGTTAATGGACTACCCTGCCTATTGCTCATCAACCTGTTTGATTGTTGCTCGACCAAAGACTACCACTAACAGCAACCACCAAGTGAAAGACAGTTCACGTAAGGACATAATAGACTTTCACTAACTGCATGCTCATAGTTTTCTCTGTATGACCCACAGACTGTGTCAGTCATCTGCACCTTGACAATTTGGGTCTGGTCATCAGCGTAGGATTAGCATAGTTAGCTAAGGAGCTCCCTGTCATGCGCCTCATCAGATCCTTAGGGCAACCCCTCCCTAACAGTGAGCTATGTAGTACAGGGAACTACACTGGTTCACAGCTAGGGATCCATCGCCCAGTATGTTGGGGTTTTTGTTGCAGGTCTTCAGCTTTCCAGAGGTTCTTCAGTGGACGTGTTCCAGTTCTTCAGTTTATTAAATCTGCAGTCTTCAGTTCTTCAAGTCTTTCCCGGGTCAGTTGGACAGCCTGGAGGTGCTACAGTTCCTCAGTTAATCTGTCTACAGTTCTTCATGTTTTCCTGGGTCAGTGGTGCCAGCCCAGAGGTACTACAGTTCTTCAGTTCACTGAGTCTTCAGCCTCAGTCCTTCAAGTTTTCCCAGGACAGTGGTGACAGCCCACGGGTGTTTTTGTTGCCACTTCATCAGTCTTCAGTCTTCAAGCCTTTCCTGTGGTTAGTGGTGACAGCCCAGAAGCCTTCAATGTGCACCAGTCCCTTGGAATACAAGTGTGTTTGTTCATATCATTGAGTCTGATCGATGCCCAGTGGCCAAGTCTTTGCCTCATCTGCTCTACAAGCCAGCCAGTGGAAGCATGTGCCCAGAGGTTTCTTGTTCTGCATTCCTGTGCAACATCTGTTTATGGTGCCCAATGAATCTAAATGTACTCTGGGGTGAAAACTGTGCAAATGTTACAGTATTAGAGTTTTGCAATAGATCTCAGTCCAGCTATTAGTGATAGTAACTATAGTTTTAGTAATGGTTTTATGGAGTTTATAGCAGCATTTGGAAGTGAAAGTAATTGTCTTTATCACCCTCTTCTCCTGCTCTGAGTTCTGTGATCAGTTGCTTAATAAACTGGTCCTTTTCATGAGTTGTGCCTCCTGCCTCTCCATTTTGGTGAAATTACATTGTGTAGCCAAATAGTCCAAGAACCGCCTTACCTCCCAATTGGTTTATCTCTTCTCCACCCTAGAGAGAAAGAGAGACACTCATCTCTACCACCAAAAAGGGGCACCACCTCTCTGACTCACTACACCTAGCATACTCAGCAAGGTACATGGGTTGGACAGGTTGGCTCATGTCTTTCAGCTATAACTCAACAATGAAGTGAGAAAGGCCTCGGCTCACTTCAAAGAGAAACAGAACTGGGTAGAGGGAACAAAAAAGTGCTGAGACTGGCAACTGTCGAGTGGGATGTGGGGGTCATGGAGAGAACAAGTTGCCAGGAACTGTGACTGGACTAGGGGTAGAGCAAGCACAGTGCTCTCATGCATATCGAAGATGTGATGAACCTCCAGTGCACATGACAGTTTTTGACTGTTTTTTCTCTCTTCTCCCGTTGACAGTATGTTAGCATAGCTCTGCTAAGCAACCATAAAAAAATTGTTTTTTGTTTACTGAATATATAAATGTGCAGTACAGCAATAGATTGATAAATAGTAAATAATATTTTGAACAAAGAAAGTTAATACACATTGGTCTTGACAAAGAAAACTACAAAATGGAATATAGGTAACTGAAATTAAGTAGGAAGTCATTGAAATAAGCCTTTCAGTAGTAGTGGATAGCTCTCTACAAAGTGTCTAGACAGTATGGGAAGACTGAATGCTGTTGCAGCCTGTAATGTTCCCAACAGCAAAATAAAATATTTTAAAGCAAAACAAGTTAGTGTATGTCTATGTAAGTATGCATGGTGAAAATGCAAAGCTTACTGTTGGAGAAACAATTTTAGCCTCGGTTAACCCCATGTGTACTTGAATTAGAACAACTATTTGAGGTGTGTTACACTGGGAAATTCTGTTTTACTCTGATATCCTCTGGTCTGACCTCTCTAGAGGCTAAAATTGTTGGCAGTGAAAGTGTTGATATCATTCATGCACCTTAACTGGGCACTAACTTAAATGCATTTTTATGAGTGATCAATAGGGGTTTCTCCTCTAAATAAAACTTTGAGCTTGAGGGCTTCTTTGAGAGCCTTCAGATCCAACCAGACCTGTATGATACATGATAACTGAAGCTGCCCCTGATAATGAAGTTCCATATCCAACACAGTAGAAACATGTTGCAATATATTTTTTTGTATTGAATGTACAATACCTTTCTGTGTCTAAAACTTCTGTATGTGGTATCTATAAAGAAAATGCAGGATGCATTGTTGATGTGGTAGTTATTTCTTAGTACAGTATCAAGACAGTATACTATACAGGATGAACTGAGTAGTATATATACAACTAATATACTGTTTTAAATTTAAAAATGTATTTCATTTTACTGCTTCGCAAGTAAGTCTATGGACAACAATTGTCTGCTTGTGTAGACCACTGAGGTCATAACAGAAAGGAAGATAGTACAGAATACATTAGTAAGCAAGTAATCATTTACTTATATGGCACCCAATCCCAGGGGCTCTGGGTGGTTTACAGAAAGTGCATCAAGTGAACAAGATAAACAACATATAAACATATATAAACATACATAACATATATAAACATACAGGATATAAAATACAATAAATTAATAAATTAAAACTAAAATAATGTCATAATTAAGAACCATCAGTTTTCAGGATATGCTTTCTTAAATAGATGAGTCTTCAGACCCCTCTTAAATGCCTCCACCAATGGGGCCTCCCTCAATGGTCTGGAGGGTGAGTGAAGAGGGCCGGGCCAGGCACCTTGAATGAGCGATCACCAGAGGTTTTTAGCCTGGCCCTCAGAAGCACTAGGAGGCCCTCAGTGGAGGAACAAAGGGAGCGTACAGAATACATTGTCACGTAACACACAATAAAACAACATTAGTGACACTACATTAGTTATAACATTGACAAATCATTTGAATAAGGAAAAAGTCAGACCTAAAAGATTTGAAAGTCCCCTCAGCAACTTCAGGGTGAGGAAGACCATTCCCGTCTTGCACAATTCTATAAGAAAAAGATCTCTTCCCAAGTTACTGTGAGTCCGCTTTCTGGGAAGCCATTCAGGTGTGAACCAATATGTTCAGCTGGCTCTGTGACTTCGTATGTGAAATCCCATATCATCCGAGATTTCACAATGAAATCTTGGCCATTTTGTCTGCATAAACTGCACTAGCTTGCTGGTTCCAGTTCTGCTGTTCTGTCTTTACTGGCCTGTTGGTAAACACAGTCAGTTGTTTTCTGATTTACACATTGTTCATAAGACAGTGATGTTCCATCTCCACTACAATAGAAACATGTTGCATTAATTAAAATGCTTTTTTGTATTGAATATACTGTACCTTTCCATGCCTAAAACCCCCTGAATGTGGTATCTATAAAGAAAACACAGACTGTCATGCTGGTATAATATTTATTTTCACTTGAATTTCAAATTAGTGAATATAGTGAAAATAATCTGCCAGCAAAATTTATGTCTTATACAGTAATTTCTCTTTAATACAGTATCCATTCAATATACTATGCAGGATGAACACAGTAGTGTACAGACACCAACATATATATTTATTTAAAAATCTATTAACCAGACTTTTGGTGACGTCCCCCGCAGGATGAGAGCCTAATCCTACTGCTTCTGTCCCTCAGCACGATTAAACTTTTCATAGCTGGTGCTGTTTTCATTAAAAATGGTAAAAATGTCAACCGGTATAGAAGGAGGAGACTGCATTGCATGCCCAAGGTCTGTAACTAAAACAATACTTACAGTTGGCAGTGGAATCAGTGAACAAGTGGCTGACTGGAGTAGAAGCCACTTTTCAGCTAGCACCACTGGTCTGGAGTATAACACAGACACAGAGCATGACAGACTCTCCAGGTCCTAGTTCAATGGGCTTCTGCAAAAATTCTGAGGTTTCCATGATGAAGATCAAATGGAATTCTGTCAGCTCAATGCGCAAGTACAGGTGGTAGAGAAAAGAGTGGGGGCTGTGGAAGAGCGTGCCAGCCTCATGTAGGATGGTGCAGTGCAGCCATGTAAAGCAGTGGAATATCTAGTTGATCAGAAAGCAGTCTTTCATGAAAAATTCTAGGACCTGGAAGGATGCCCCCACTGTAATAACCTTAGACTTTACAGCCTGCTGGAGGGCTCAGAAACAGGCTGTCTAACTTTTTTCTTTGAGGACTTACTGAAAGACATGTTATCACTGCCAGCCACTATATAGCTACAAACTGAATGGGCACATAGAGCCTTGCTGCCGAGACCTGCTGGGTCCAACACCAAAGCCTGCTCCATAATTGTGACATTTGGCAATTATAGAGGGAAGAGGAGGAGGATGATATCTTACACATTACTTGGCAAATCAAGAAGATTTTGTATAACTCGGCTAAGTTACATTTTGACCAAGGCTATCTGCCAGACGTTATGAGGAAAGGGCAGGGCTTATGCCACCATACTGCCTACCCCTGAAAGATCATGTGCACTTTCAGACCACCTATCCAGCCCACCTTTGTGTGTTTTGGGTGGTGGGTACATAAATCTATCACTCTCCAGGGGAAGCTCTGAAAGTTCTAAAGGCTAAAGGTTGATCAGAGCAGTCAGCTCCTACTGTGAGCTCCAGACAAAATCCACCCAGTACGGACTGGCAGTCAGCCAAAAAGCAGTGTATCCACTCCAGTGGGAAGTACGCAGCCACTGCGGCCATACAGGGTGTGCAAGGTATCTTGAAGGACTTTGATGGAACTCGCTATCTTCTGGCAATATCCTCAACTCCAACAGATGAAAGAATCCTTTTGACTACTAGGGATACTGTTCTGTATTATTGCTTCATGCTGGCACAGAGGAAAACATCAACTTCACCCTTGACCTTGTCTTCAGTATAGGGGACTCTTGGGTATGTGCCTGGCTTGTTTATTTCCATCAGACTTAATAAACAGTCCCTTACTGTGCTGGATTTAATATTAAAGTTAAAACACTGCTGAGACTCTTTAGTGACTCTGATTAGGTGTGTACTTGTTTGATAGCCTCTGCACTATTCTCCATGACTCTCATTGTGTTCCTGTTTACCCTTACCATGACAGCAATGACATTGAATATAGTGCTTAATTGCTCTCGATCTGTCTAATAATGCTACATACAGTATACGAGTCCCCCCCCATGGTGCAGTTAATCGTACTCCTGTAAGCAGATAACTAGTGGCCTTTAAGAAGCGTCTGCTTGGTTGGGAGGGGGATAATGAAAACATTGTAAAGTGTTGGCAGGAGAAGGCAAAGGGTTGATGAGAATATTCTCTGTACAAATGCTTTCTTGCTAATATCTTTACTGCTGCAAACCTAGACTTGTTAGTATACTGTGCACAGCTTGTTACTATGATAAAGAAATAAGGAAGGTTACTGTCTTGTGTGGCCTGGATTTACAAAATGCAGAACATAAACAGAATTAAAGCTAACAGCTTATAGAGAGTGTATATAAGATGAATTCTGGGAGGTGGAGAGTGAGACTCTATGAACCCCAAAATAAAGTGCTGAAGCCTCTATGCCTGTCTGGTTCGTCTCCCGGGGGAAGGTAAGTGATTATTACTGGTACTCTGAAAGCTGGATTGCCAGTGCTAATGCAGTATATGTGTTAGTTCAATAAAATTCCTGGTTGAAATATGCTATTCTGGCAATAAAAATAACTGTCTCCAATTCTTGGAGAGAGTACACCTGGAAATGCAGGTATCATTATTTTTGCACTTCAGCGGTCCTAATAAAGTATATGCCGCAAGATAACGGGGTCTGTTGGAGGGGTTGTGGATATACCCTGGCAGATCAGGGTCTCATTTTCTGATCCTGTCCTGTCATTGCTCTATATTGGAATGCTATTTTGACAGAACTGGATGATCTGAAGGGGGAACCATTGGAGTTAACAGCTGAACTGGCTTTATTCTTGACCCTCCCCAGGGGATCATAATTGGTCCAAATCCCTGCTTTTAATATGTCTGTTAGCTGCAAAAAAGGCCATAACTAGACGATGGATGACCTCCAGTGTTCCAATGGTAACAGAGTGGCGTGCAATAGTATCAGCAATTTACCACTTAGAGAAGCTCACAGTGAAGATACATGATGGACTTGACCAATTCAATGCTAGATGGCAACGTATGTGGCTTTGGTGGATATGGAGTTTGTCCCTTGACTGTTTACAATGAGAAGACTTCAAGTGAGTGCTGCTGCCGCCTTGGGGGGATATTTTTCTACTCTCATTTTTCCAGTCCTGAAGAATAATTCTGCGCAAATTTCTTACTCTTGAATTTTGTTTGACCTGCTCCTTCTTACTTCTTGGGAATGTTGGAAATTGATGGCTCTTTTTGTTTTAGCAGTAACCAATGTGGGTATCTATTTTGACAAGGCACCTCTACTGTATCATCTGTATCTTTTTTTTTTAACATTTTCTTTTTCCCTCCAGTCACAGCCTGTGGAGCCTCTCTCGGGCATCCTGCCTGTTCCTGCCTGCCTGAGGTCCTCTCAATCCTAAGCCTCCTCTCTCCCCCTCCTCCCGCAGCCAACACCCCCGGCTTAACCCCTATGGGGCGGGGCTGCCCCTCCTCATTGGGTGCTCTTAGAGACAGATCCTGGATACAGGTGAGGGCATGGGTGGAGGAACTGGAAGACCGGGAGAGATGGATCCGGCGGTGGGCATGGGGGTCAGGTGCCATCACCTACCCTCGCAGAGCTGGGTTTTTCCTTGTTCTGGTGAGCTCCCCGTCCTCCCTCCCCCTTGCATGGTGCACTCCTGATGTCATGGCGCACGTCAACCCTGCCAACATCAGACATGCTATTGTATGTACTGTCCACGTTCTGTAGCACTCCTGATCACCGCCGGTGGCTACTGGAATGCTGGACAAACACCAGCCCTTCCCCTGGGAGAGGAGAGCAGCCCAGCAGGTGCTCGATCCTCGCCTTCCCCTGCCAGCCCCCAGTGCCTGAGCTCGCCTCAACCCGGCCGCCGGCATAGTGCGTAGGTGTGGCATCCAGGCTCAACCTCAACGCCACCGGGCCGGCTATCGTCTGTATCTTGATTCTGTCTGACTCTGTACCATTATTGTGCTTCATTTAATAAACACTTAAGTACTGTACAAAAAAATAAATCATGCTTTGTGGTGTGCAGTTCCTCATTCCAGTGTAATTATTGGCTCAATACCCCAACACAGGGACCTGGTGGGGGGGGGTGTCAGAGCTCACTAAGGAGGGCTAGGGAAGTCTGGTTTGGCTGTGGCAGCCTTAGGTCTCCCATATTCCCTGGGGACCAGGGTTCTGCCCTCACCTTTCTCACTTCAGGCCTGGTGATCTGTACTCTGCATATTTTACCTGTTGGAGGATTCGAATGTGTGACTCACTATTAACTCTGATAGGGCACCTGTGGAACCTCATTCCCAATGGGAAATTGGGTTGGTCAGTTTACTAGTGATGTTTCTCACTCACTGAATGGGTAAGGTGAGGCCTTCAGATAAACACTGGTATACAAGAAGTGCCGCAACTCTGGGACTCTGAATTGTATTACTGAAGCAGAGTTTGATTACTGTATTGGACTACATGGCGAACTTAGGTTAATCTGTGTGGACTTGAAATCTATAGTACGACTGCAATACTGAAGGTTTATTTCCTATATGTCGATCCCCCTTGTTCTTGATACAGACCCTTGCTTTAAATCTCCTGCTTGAACCCTCTGCGGAGGACGAAGGGATCTGATGTTATTTTTACCTCACTTATTGCAGGTTCTTTGTTCACCTGCCACATTGCCGTGGCTTTTCATGGTACTGTATGTATTGTCTATTTCCTGCCCCTAAGGGAATACACCAATTTTCTGGAGCATACTACACTCAGTGCCCGTACCAGGGAGGTCCACCACTCTATTGGTGTTTTCTTTTCCCCACTGTGGGAGACTAGGTTGACATCCACTCGGTCATTTTATGCTACAGAGGTTCTTCTAGTAAGAAATCCTCCCTTGAAAGTAACATTAATGTTCCCTTCTCCTATTAGCTCATGTTAAGCCAATCACAGTGAAGCCCACTCGGATGAAGCACAGTATCACAGGTTTACTGCATGACAAAAGGGATTAACACCCCTTGAAATTGCATTGTTTGCTGCAGTAAATCTGCTGCAGAATTCTGCAGTGCTGCGCTTCATCCTGGTAGGTTTCACTGTAGTTCTATGTTCTATGGTTGGTTTCATCTTCATTGGGGATATCTCTTGCAGCAGGCCACACCTGAAGAACTAGATCCACCAGGCACTAGGACCACATGGAAATTTTTCTAGCTAGCAGTCTACCTGAGGGTCATCCACTTCGACGTCACATTCAGACGTCGCCCTGATTCGGTAAAAGTGAACGGCCCTATGTCCTCCTCAGTTCTTTTCTCGATGTCGACCATTGCACATCGGACTTCATGGTGATTCCACCAGCTTTAGTTGACCACCATTTCTTCAAATTTTGTGTCTTTCTCTCCGTAGTTGTAGTATCATTTTATTTTTAAAGTGATTTTTTTCTCCATTTTTATGTCGAGCTTTGTCTCCGACAAGCTCTTCAGGACTTGCATCTGCGGGAAAAAGATCCCTGACAAGAATGACCATGATGTCTGTGTCTGCTGCCTCGGCTCAGACCATGACACCCAGGCCTGTGAGATCTGCTGCTGCTTCAACCAGGCTACGAGGCGGCGCTTCCAGAAGGCCTTGGAATTGCTCCTGCTCTTGCAGAAGGTCACCCACATGGAGAAGGAGCTTCAGGTCAGGAGTTCCTCTGCCTCCTTGGCCCAGTCCTTGGGTTTTCACTCCTCCAAGGCCTGGGACAAATTGGGCAGGAAGCATAAGCACTAGGACAGGGACTGAGCTAAGGACCGGTCCCCCCCAGCCCATTCCTGGTTGCCACATCATGTGTTGGCTGCAGTGGGGCCATCCTTCACCTCGGGGATGGTCCCCCCTGTCACCCATGCCCTCTCTTCCTCAGGGCTCTTGGTGATTGCTCCTCCCACCAGTCTGACTCTGGTGGGTGTCGGTTCCTTGGGCTCGGGTCTTTCCTTGGCCCCACTGACTCCTCAGCCTCTGCTGTTCAGGCCCTTATTCCCAATGGGCCATCAGTCTGGTGGTGCCACCAGTCTGGTCTCAGCTGGCATGGGCTCAGCACTCTCAGGGTCCAGCCTACTTCCCAGATGCTGACCTCAGCCTTTTCTTTGGCCACTGCCTCAACCTCGGGGCCCTGGTCCCCACCGGCATTGCCCCAGGCCATTCCTCGGTCATCCTCGCCCTCCCCAAAGATGACCCAGGCCAGGGAGCTGGCCCACAGGCCCCGGCCTGCTCAACCACCTTCCCTGGTCTCACCACCGGTGCCAAACCCAGCCCTGATACCTACACCTCAGCCGATGCTGCTGGGTGTTCCAACGCTGACTGTGGTACATTTCCAGGAGATATTCTACTCCCTGTGAGATTTCATGCAAGCTCAGCTTGCCTCCCCCCACACAAGGGCTGGCCCAGTAGGGCCCCTTAAACCTGCCCCGGCACTCCCCAGCCTGTGGGGCTGTGGCTTTCCCCCCATGATCAGGAACCTTCCACACCCCCACCCCAGGACCAGGGGGATGAGGATGAATATCACCCCAACCTTCTTCCTCCATTTGATGAGGATGAAGTGGACACCGGAGATGACAGAGGCATCACCCCTTCCACTCTGCTTCCATGGTGTCATCTGATGGCGAGAAGACCCCAAAATATATCCCATGGTCCCCTAGGTGTCCTTTGTGTCTCTCATAAGACAGTTACAGGCCACCATGGGGTTTGAGGCAGAGGAGCAGGACCCTGCTTAGCACCGTCTGTGCCATTACCTAGGCCTGCCGGACACCCCATCTCTCATCATCCCTCCTCTGATAGAGCCTTTTGAGGATGCCACCATGGCCTCCTGGCATAGGCCCAACCTGGTCCCTGCTAGGACTAGGAAGGCAGACAAGTTGTACCAGACTCCTGTGGGGAAGCGCTTCTTTGCTGAACAACCTCACAAAGATTCTGTGGTCATTAATGCTGCCCACGACTGCACCAAGAAGCCTAAGCAGCTCAGTTCCCTTCCCCCAGACAAGGAGTCCAGAAAGTTGGACTTGATTGGTGACAGGACCTTAGCCTTGGCTACTTTGATCATCAGGGTTCTCAATTACATCATCCATATGGTCCAGTTCCAAAACCAGCTCTGCTCAGGCCAGAGAGAGACAGCCAAGGCCCTCCCAGAGGATCCTCTGAAACAGCAATTGCTTCAGACCCTCCAATTTGGGATTGACATTGGCAAGCATCTTTTATGGTCTGCTTACGATGACTCTGATGCCTCAGCCTGAGTACCCACTGCTGACATCATCCTTCAGAGGCACTCTTGGCTTAGGGTCTTGGACTTTGCCCAGGACATTCAACAGTACATTCTGAATGCCCCCTTTAGAGTGCAAAAACTATTCGGGGTGGATGTGCAGGATATACTTTCAAACCTGCATGCCTCTTGCTGCACGTTGCGGTCAGTCCATTCTGTGTACCACACCCAACCCAGATGTGGTCAGCGGGTGCTCTTTTGGCATGCTGTTCAGAGGCCCAAACCCAGCACCAAGCCTCAGGGTTAACAGAGAGCAGCTGCAGCCCCACCTACCTCCATCAACAGGAAAGCCCCCAAGGGAGGTGATGTGGCCCCGGCCACAGGTGCTACTTCAGCATGACTCATTACTCACCCCCCCTTTCAGGAAGGAGGTGGTTGTAGGGGTCGCTTCTCCCTGCACCTGAATAAGAGGAGGGAGATCACCAAAGATGCCTGGGTTTTGCAGCTCATAGAACATGGCCACACTAGAGCTCTGGAATGGCCTCTGGGAAAACCTCCAGTTCAGTCCTCTTAACCCCTCGACTACATTCCATTGCTCTGTGGGGTAATTTGCACCTTGCTGCATGAAAGGGCCATAGAACCTGTCCCTGAGACTCAGCGAGACGGGGGGTCTACTCCCACTTCTTCCTAGTCCCCAAATGTACAGGGGATGTCAGGCTCACCCTGGATCTCTGAGAGCTAAATTTCTTTATTTAGTACAAGAAATTTCAGATGGTGACCCTTCAGGGACTGCTGCCCCTTCTGCAATAGGGAGAATGGATATGCTCCCTCGACATGCAGGATGCATACCTCCATATCAAAGTGTGTACCTCCCACTGACAGTACCTCAGATTCCAGTTCCAGGAAGCACACTTCCAGGTCCGATCCTTGCCTTTTGCCTTGTCCTCTGCCCCTTGGGTGTTTACCAAATGCTTGGCAGTAATGGTGACAGCCCTCAGGAGGGAGAGAGGGACTCTATGTCTTCCCCTACCTGGATGACTAGCTCCTCAAAACACAGTCTAGGGAGCATCTGTTGCTGACTTTGGAATGTACAATCCAACTGTTCCAGGACCTGGGAATCCCAGGCAATCTGCCCAAGCCAGTCTTGACCCCCTGTCATCACCTTCAATACATAGTGGCGTTCCTGGATACAGCTCAGGGTATGGCCTTCTTGCCCAAAGATGGGATGGACAGCCTAATGGCCCAAGCCCACCTGCTTTACAACAACAGATATGTTTCAGCCAGAACCTTTCTCCAGCTCTTGGGCATGATAGTTGTGGCAATTTTCAAAGTGCCTCTTGCCAGACTGCATGTGAGGATACCCCCGTGGACATAGAGGGTCCAGTGGGACCAACTCACCAATGACCTGGAACAGCTAGTCGTAGTCTCCTCTCCAGTCAAAAAGGTGCTGCTTTAGTGGATGGAACCCAGGAACCTGCTAAAAGGGGTTCCTTTCCTTATTCCCTCCCCTCAGTAGATTCTCACCACAGATGCTTTGGGGTTGAGATGGGAACTCACCTGGGATCCCACCAAACACAAGGGACATGGTCCAGGATAGAGACCACTCTCCACATCAACTGCCCTTGAAGCCTTCCAGACTCAGCTATCCCAGGGCCCTCTGCTAGTGTAGACAGACAACATCAGTGCAGTCCACTACATCAAGCAAGGGGGAACTCACTTGTACCTCATCTGCTGGGACACAATGAGGGTCTGGTACTGAGCTCTAGAACATGATCTGGAACTGTCAGCCATCCATGTTCTAGGCATCCAAAACATCCTGATGGACAAGCTAAGCCAGTCGCAGTCCAGGATGCAAGAGTGGGAGCTACTGATCTCAGTCGTAGACCTGTCGAACAGATGGGGTCATCTCTTGCAGCGCAAGCCCCTCTGGACTCCATGCAGCAGCAGCCCGGCTCCTCTTTTGGCCATCCACTCTTCACCCTCCTGACCACCTGCCCAGCAGCTTACAGGTATCGAAGCACGGCTTGAAAGCCGCAGAGTTCATTGGCTCTCCAGAGTCGGCAGCTGCTCCTTTATTGGTCGCAGCACCCTCCTCTGCCATTCCTATGGACTTCGCGTCCTCGACTGGAATTTCAGTGCTCTTTTTTAGCTAACTAGGGGCTGAATTCACAGGGGCGTAGGAATGGAGTGTGCAAGTGGTGCACCTGCACTGGGGCCCATGAACTAGAGGGGCCATCCAGACTGCCTGCAGCAAAAAATGAATCAGATTTATTTTATTTTATTAGCGTTGTTGCTTACTCCAACTCGACCCGATGACTCATAACTCTCTCTGCTAGTAGTGCCTTAAGTTACCAACTGGACTGTCCCCCGCCGTGGCGTGGGGCACTGCTACTACTGCTGCAGCCGCACTCCCCAACATGAGTAAAGTCCTTAATCAGTCAGATAACTTGCAACAGTCTCATCACCATGGCATGGATGGAGGAGGATTTTATTGACCCCACACAGTCCCCCCTCTCCCGCCTCCCCAACGGGCCCGAGCCCAACCCATAGTCAGTCCCTGCCTGCCCTGCAATCATTTCCCCTGCTTTGGTTCCTTGTTTGCTCTTCTAGTTCTTGTACTAGCAGCATCCTCCCAGGTGGTTCACACACCAACCGACCCTCAGCTGAGCTGAGCAGAGCAGCGCGCTCATCATCAGCTGGCACTGTCAGGCAGGGCAGCCGCAGCACTGCTCAGTACTCTCATCTCGTCATCGGTCTCGACTCTCTCTCCCAACCATCCCATCCTCTAGTCTGTCTTTACAGTCTGTGTGCCACACACTCACACACAGCCAGATGAGCTGCAGTGCAAGCAGCCAGAGCAGGCAAGTTTGACAGTAGCTTAGCTGCTGAGCTAAGTGAGGAAGTGAGTGCACACTGCATGCGCACCCCTGCCCTGCTGCCCCCAGTGCCCGAATTTGGCTGGTGTTGGGACTAAAATAAATAATTAAATCCATCCATATATGCAGCCACCGCCACGGTGCACCATGTGACTGCACTACTGTACACCACGTGGTGGGCCCCCTTAGGGAGCGAGCGAGCAGGGCACAGGCAGTGTTGAAAGGAGGAACCATGCCCGTGACTGAGCCAGTGAGCAAACTGGGTCTGAGGGAGAGGGAGGAGTGAGGACATGACACACAGACTGCCAGAGCAAGCTCCGCCTGCCGTGCTGCAACCAGCCTATCTGTGTCAAGACAGACCTGTAGGACGTGGAGTCGGAGACATACGATACATACAAAAGCTGAAGTCAGAGAACTGAATCCACCATTTTGATGACTGCAAAACAGATGTGTAGAGTGCTTCAGTGTGCGCTGCTGCATCTCTCTTTTTTGCCGTAACTGTTCGCCCTTCAGATTCGTTCATCCACCATTTTCTTGTGCAGTGCTCTCCTTGGCTGGCTGGCTTGTTCTGCTGCACTGCAGCCTGAGGCACTAAGCGCTTGCTGAGAGACAGAAAAGATAAATTAATTTTTTTTGTGTCTGGCAGGTGTGAGGCGCCAGTGGGCCTGGACAGGCCTGCAGGCTGCAGGGCATGTTTAATCCTTTATCCTGTGGGTCTGACAGGGGACTGAAACTCTTAGAGAAATTAGGAGACAGACAGGCAGAGGAGAGACTCAGAGGGACTACTGGAGACTAGTGAGAATCAAATGAATGATTTTGGGGTGTAAGTACCACCCAGTGGACTGACTGAGTGAGACTCAGGGAAGCCAGGAAGGAACAACTTAACAAAACTAGAACAGAACTGAACAAGGATGCTTTGGTTATTAAAAAAAAAAAAAAAAGATTGCATAAGACAGTCTGTCTCACTGAACACCACAGGCATGCAGGGACAGGGTGGGACTGTCTGGCTGGCTGGGCTGGGCCAGCCCAGAGGCAGAGCAGAGAAGACAAAAGGGACTGTGTCAGGGGGCAGGGGCTCACTGGGGGATGAGATCAGATTATTAAGATTTTGGTCTTTTGGAGAAGGAACTAGGAAGTTTTATTAAAAAAATTATATTTAGAGATAGTGTCTGTCATTGTCTGTCTGCAGACTCACTGTCACTGGGTGGGCCAGAGCAGAGCAGACAGGCAGCAGAGCAGTCACAGACTGATGACTGAATGATAATAAAAAGAAAGGGGAGCAGAGCACTGCAGCTCAGCTAAGGAGAAGAGAGAATATAGAAACAGAAAGAATAAAGATAAAAAGATTACTGGAGAAAGAAAGCACTGTGTGCAAAAAAAAAACATGGTTATCGTTGTTCAGAGCCACGCAGACTAGACAGAACAGATAGAAGCAATAAGTGCTGCTGTGCTGCTGCTGGCTGTTAGCTGTCAGTGCTTTGAGCAGCAGCAGCAGCCAAATCAAATAAGCAATAAAGCAACAGTGGTCTTCCACTTGGAACTCTAAATTAAAGAGACAACAACAACAGGGGAGGTGGGGATGGGGTCTGTGTACTCTCATGGGCTAGCTAGACTGACAGAGAATAATTGATGAAAGAGGAGAGAGAGTAAAGATTGGAGAAAAAGTAGAAGTACAGTACAAGTAAAGTAAAAGGCTGTTCATTCAGACAGACACACCAACAGCAGCAAGAAAGTGCTGCAGCCAGGCAGTTGTCTGCTTAATTGAACAAATAAGTGCAACAGACGCTGTCACGCTCGCTACCAGTTGTGGTCCTGTGTTGATTGAAATACAAATTCTTAAATACAGTCAGAGACAATGGGTGACTAAGGACCTGTCGGTCTGTCTGGCTGGGGGAGTTTGATTGAAAGCAATCAGCAAAGCCCTTATCCTTGAAAGGCAAAGTCAAAACAAAGAAAGGAAACAAAAAAATGACTCTCTCTCTGCTGGTCTGGAATCACAAAAAAAGAGGCAGTGATTAGGGAAGGGAATAACCTAAGCTGCTGGCTGCTGCATTATACGTTACAGAATGAGATGAGACTCAGAGGGTTGTCTGGGGGGGGAGTTGGACTGAAACTCTCAATTTCTGAAAGGAGAACAAGGAACTGCTATAACTAACAAGCATTTGTCAATGCCGAATGTTTGCTTGCTGGCATTGTCAGAGGTAGTGTAGAAGTTACAGAGCTGCGTAATAGGAATGTCAGTGAAGTATTGAACTGAAGCCAACCCCACCACCACCCTGCAGAGAGTGACAGGCATTGGGGTGTGCCTTTGGGTCGTCAGGCATAACGGCAACACCATTTCACCACACCCCACCCTGCAGACACTGACAAGTGTCACGGTGTTCCTTGGGGTCTTTGGCCTTTGCGCGCACTCCCATTCCATTAGGGAACACGTGAGATGGGTGCGATATAGGAGAATGGGGTGAACTTTGGGGCCGAAGAGTCATAGGCATACCTCAATGCCTCTCACTGGCTGCAGGGTGTGGAATGGTATGAGCATTACAGGCAAGAATCCCAAGTCACACCCTGATGCCTGTCATTCTCTACAGGGTTGGGTGTTATGTTTGGAAACCCTAATACCTCAGGCATTAGTTGAGTATTTCACTCTAAATGTTCAACATGGTTTTTGTGACCCCCCTCATGAACAGGGAATATCAGTTTGTTAGCAAAGCTGCTTATGCACAGTGACTACGGCATTTAGCACCACAGGTGCAAAAACATTCCGAACAGGATGTAAAATGACAGCTGTACTGTTCATGGGGAGGTGTAAAATGGCAATGTTGCAAATCTGCTGTAAAATATTTAAAAAAATGGTGCAGTCAATGAAATGTACATAGAAACTAAACGTACAATCTGTAATATAATTAGGTTGTAGATTTTACAGCAGATTGTCAACTCAGGCATTTTGGTGCCTCTGATCATGAACAGTGTCACTGTGATTTTCTTTATCTGTCCCGAACAATGATTTCCCACAGCGACCACGCATCTCTGCGCTGAAAGTGTGAAAACACACTTCAGCCATGTTGAGAAAAATGACAGCTGTACTGTAAATAAGGAAGTGTGGAAAAATGCCACTGGTGAAAATTTGGACTTAAAATATTACAAAGTCATGAACTTACGAGGGTGCGTGGAAACTGCGCAATGCTCACTCGTAACACAGTCATTTTATGGACTTTTGTCACCAAATTTTCAACATAGCCATTTTAAGACCTCTGCTCATGAACAGTGTCACTGTGATTTTCTTAATCTGTCCCAAACATTGCTTCGCACACCAACAGCACCATTAGTAAGCTACATCTTGAAACACATTTTAAGGCGGCATATGAAATATGGCGTGTACTGTTCATAAGGAAGTGTAATAAAATGGCAATGTTGAAAAATCTGGAGTGAAAATATTAAATTGCAAACTTATGAGCATGATAGGAACTGCGCAATGCATGCTCAGAACAGTCATTTTGGAATTTTTCACCAAATTTCAACATAGCCATTTTAAGACCTCTGCTCATGAACAGTGTCACTGTGATTTTCTTAATGTGTCCCATACATTGATTTCGCACATCGACTGCGCCATTGTGTGCTACATGGGCAGAAACACATTTTGGGAAAGATGCGAAAAATGACAGCTATACTGCTCATAAGGAGGTGTGGTAAAATGGCAATGTTGAAAATCTGGAGTGAAAATATTGAAAATTCGTGAACTTACGAGCATGCGTAGGAACTGTACAACGCACACTCATAAAACAGTCATTTTTTGGAATTTTTTCACCAAATTTTCAACATAGCCATTTTAAGACCTCTGCTCATGAACAGTGTCACTGTGATTTTCTTAATTTGTCCCTGACATTGATTTCACAGACACCGACCGCGCCATTGTGCGCTACATGGGCGGAAACACGCTTTTGGTGAGATGTGAAAATGATAGCTGTACTACCTATAAGAAGGTGTGGTAAAATGGCAATGTTGAAAATCTGGAGGAAAATATTGAAAATTCTACGAACTTAAGAGCGGTGTAGGAACCGCGCAACGCACGCCAGAAAAGTCATTTTTAATTTTTTCACCAAATTTCAACATAGCCATTTTAAGACCTCTGCTCATGAACAGTGTCACTGTGATTTTCTTAATTTGTCCCATATATTGATTTCAGACATCGACCGCGCCTATTGTGCGCTACATGGGCGGAAACACATTTTGGGCAAGATGTGAAAATGACAGCTGTACTGCTCATAAGGAGGTGTGGTAAAATGGCAATGTTGAAAATCTGGGTAAAATTTTGAAAATTTGCGAACTTAGGCATTAAGTAGGAACTGCATAGCCTGCGCTTGTCAAACAGTGTTTTGGAATTTTTCCACAATTTTCCAAAATAGGCTTCTTGAGCCACCTTATGAACACTGGCAGTGTCGCTTTGTTAATCAGTCCTGAAAAGTGATTTTGGCAGTGACCGCAATCACCCTTGGGCCCTAATACCACCATGACAGTGACAGCATTCATGAGAAGGAGTCCCAAAACCCCATGTTGAAAATTTGGTGCAAAAATTCCAAAAAATGCCTGAGATATGCAACATAGTTGAAAAAACCCTATCTATCCCATTATACAACTTACTGGCATTTCCTCAGTTCCGGTTGGCTTTGAAGAGTGTAGACGTATTCCCGGTCCATCAAGATCATTGCACTGGACTCGGAGGTAAGTATGGGGTGAGGGGTGGGGAGGCAGAGTGTGCAGGTGGTGGGTGCGGGTTGTGGGAGGGGCTGGGAGACCGCGGGGACCGCTTTAATTTACAGGTTTTTTTAAATTGACGACTAGGACATTTGCCACGCTGGGGTGGGCTCCCAGCATGGCACAAGGATGGCTGGGTTGGGGGCCATGGAGCCGACAGGGATTGGGCACCCCGCCGGCCATAGCATCTATTGCCACGCTGGGGTGCCAGCCTGGCACCCAGGACCCGGGGTGAGGACAGTGGAGCCGATGGGGGATTGGGCACCCCGCCGGCTATATGAGGAGCTGCCATGCTGTGGTGGGCACCCAGCATGGCATGTGGAAGGCTTTGGGGGAGCGCAGCACAGCCGAATGGGATTGGGCACCCCTGCCGGCACACGTGTGTGCCTGGGGGGGAAGCACGCAGTATGCGTAGCATTTGTGTGTGTGTGTGTGTGTGTGTGTGTGTGTGTAGGGAGCTGCATGAGCAGGCGATATCTTATCGCTGTCACTGAAACGTAGCTCGCCCTTTCAACTGTATGCCACTGCATTTTGGAGCTGTCATAGACAGCTCCAGCATGCATTAGCGGACTGGGGCCGCGCCTGCCAACACACTGACTGAATTGGAAGAGGGGGTGACACACCTCCGAAAACTCGGATGATGGCACTATGTTTCTTGCACATACGTGCAAGCAAACATAAAAAGGCAAGACAGCAATTAGCAAAAGCCCAGATTGAAAGCCAAAGCAAAGAAACTTGCTTGCACGCCTGCATATATGCCGCTCATAGTAAAAAATTGAATTTCTACTGGTGTTACTGAAGGTACTATACTATATACTGAGAGAGACAACAGAAGGGACTGAGGAGAGGAGGAGATTTGACAAGTAAAGTAGAGAAAGGCCAGAGGGCCGAGATTAGTTAGGGAACAGTAAGTGCAGTAATGCTGCTGCATAACCAAATACTAAACAAAAACTTGTAGTGTGTGGAAGTTATTGTTCACAGAATAAGATTATAAAATAAACAAATACAGAGAGAATTTTCAAAGCCTTAAAAAAGAGAAAGCATTTTACTTTTTTGAAGGAGAACACATACGGTGTGGGCTGTGGAGATGGGGAGGGACAGTTGAGAGTTTGGGAAAGGTGGCAGTGTATGGTAGGTGGGTGAAAGAAAACAGCTTTTTCAAAGCTGCTGCCCCCTCAAAATAAATCACAAGTTAAAAGGCTGTTTGAAGAAAAATAAAGTTACGCACAAGCATTTACTCCTCAGTCTCCTCATGCCCCTACCTCTGCTCTGACCCCCCCCCACCATATCAAGAAGAAAACACACAACACATATGTCTGTAAGTTTTATTAGACATAATAATTGTAACTGTCCAATATTCTGCAAAACTGAACTTTCACTGTATCATCACTGTAAACCAGTCAGTCTCCTACCCTCATTGTAGTGCAGAAGTACTACCTGTGAGAGGCAAGGGAGAGCATAGGAGTGCATGCACCAGGAACTTTAACTCATGGTTGAAGAACTGGTGCTGTGAGGAAGGGTTTGGATTCATTGGTGACTGGAGACCCACCTGGAGGGATGGAGGTTTGTTCAAGCCTGACGGCCTGCATCCATCCTGGAGGGAAACAAGCAATTAATGATAAGTTTAAATGCTACATTGACAAGCATTTAAATCCAGCAAAGGGGGGTGGCAGGCCAGCAAGGAGGGTACCTACTTGCTCACCCCCACAGTTAGCAGTGGAACCAGTGAACCAGAGGAGTGGCTATCTCTGCAAAGCAGGTGCAAAAGATGGAGATTAGTGCCCAAGAGGTGGATACAGCAGAAAAGGCAAAATTCAGCAGAAGGGCAGACAGCAAGGAGAACCAGGAATAAATGACAACCAAGGAAGGGGCTGGAGTAGAACAGTGAAGCAGTCTAGGGAGGTCAAATCATGGAAAGCCATGTGTGCAAATGCCAGGAGCCTTAGCAACAAGATGGAAGATCTGAGGCTGTCATGGTACAGTCAGACCTGGACATTGTGGCCATCACTGAAACCTGGTGTAATGATAACCATGACTGGGAGATGGCGCTACACTGGCTACAACATATTCAGAAGAGACAGAGCAGGCAGGAAGGGAGAGGAGGAGTGCACTGTATGTGAAAAAAACATAAGGGCCACAGAGATCCAGGAGGAACAAAATGGGGAGAGATACTGTGGGTTAAGCTGGAAAGGAAATGGGGACAGCCATCCGCACAGGTGTGGTCTATAGACCACCAGCCCAGGAGGAAGAAACAGATAGGAGCTGATGCTAGACATCCAAAGGATGGCAGACAAGGGTGAGGTAGTACTGGTTGGAGACTCAATTCCAGACGTGGACTGGAGCATCCCAGCAGCAGCATCAACTAGGAGCAGATTCATCCTGGACTCCTTCAGGGTGCCTTCCTCAAGCAACTGGTCATGGAACCAACTCGGCAGAAGGCAATACTGGACCTTGTGCTCACAAACAGGGACAGTGTGAAGGGGGTAACAGTGGGGAGCACCTGGAAAGTGATACCAGTCATTGTGGTTTGAAATCACAGAAAGAGCAGAACCAAACCACACAAAACACGATCCTGGATTTTAGGGGGCAGACTTTGGGAAAATGGGAGATACTTAAAAGAGGCATTAAGGGGAATGGGACAGGAATCAGGGGTTGAGGAGCAGGGCAGATTTAAAATGGGATTACAAGAACAACAGAATTATGCATTGCAGGTTAACAAGAGGAAAAGGAAGAGGAGACCATTATGGTTTTCCAAAGAGGTAGCAAAGAAAGTGAAAGCCAAAAAGATTGCATTCAGGCAATACAAAAAGACACAGGCAGAAGGGGATAGGGAGAAGTACCAGGAGAAGCAAAGGGAGGCAGGGAGGTCAGTAAGGAAGCCAAAGCTCAGACAGAAGAACACATTGCAAAATCAGTGGGTAGAGGGACAAAACCTTTACAGGTACATAAGGAAAAAAAAGACAAAGGGAGGATAGTGAGACTGAAGGGGAGGATGGGAGCCCGTGGAGGATGACAACAGTAAAGCTGACATATTGAACAGGTATTTCTGCTCAGTCTTTACTGAGGAAGAGGAGGGTAATGGGTCTGAAGGGAGTTCAAGGGGTGAGAATGGTGCAGAAATGGAAACAAGTCCCTTTACATGAGAAAGGGTCCTGAATGAACTGGAAGTAATAAGAGTTGATAAAGCAATGGGGCCAGACGGGGTGCACCCCAGGGTCCTTAAAGAACTAAGAGAGGTGGTGGCTGAACCTCTGGCTATCCTGTTTAGCCGATCACTGGAAACAGGGAGGTACCCAAAGACTGGAGGACAGCAGATGTAGTCCCCTTATACAAAAGTGGGAACAAAGAGGAAGCAGGGAACTACAGACCAGTCAGCCTCACCCTCGGTAGTGGGGAAGATCATGGAAGCACTACTGAAGGAGAGATTGGTGGAACATCTGGTTGTCAATGGACTACAGGACCCAAGGCAGCATGGTTTCACCAGGGGAGGTCATGTCAGACCAACCTTGTTGAATTTTTGACTGGGTGACTAGGGAGGTGGATCAGGGAGGGCAGTGGACATGGCCTATCTGGACTTCAGCAAGGCCTTTGACACTGTGCCACATAGAAGACTATTACACAAACTGGGGAATATGGGTGTGGGCAGGACAGTAGTGTGGTGGTAGGTAACTGGCTGGGTGGCAGGACACAGAGGGTGGTGGTAAATGGCTGTCACTCCACAGAGGGAAGAGGACCAGTGGGGCACCACAGGGATCAGTGCTGGGACCGGTCCTATTTAACATTTTCATCAGTGACATTAGCAGGATCTAGAAGGCAGAATTTCACTGTTCGCTGATGACACAAAGCTCTGTAACAGAGGAGACACACCAGAGGGTGTAGACAGAATAAGAAGTGACCTGCAGAAACTTAAAGAATGGTCATAGGGTTTGGCAGTTGAAATTCAATGCAAAGAAGTGCAAGATAATGCATATGGGCACAAAACCTGGCACAATATATCAGTTGGGGGTGAGGATATAGCATGCACCAAGCAGGAAGGGATCTTGGGGTTGTCATCTCTGATGACCTCAAGGTAGGGAAACAGTGTGACAAGGCATCAGGTAAAGCAAATAGGATGCTGGATGTATAGGCAGGGGCATCACCAGCAGGAACGGGAGGTAACATCTGCCATACAAGACACTAGTGAGGCCCCACCTGGAGTACAGTGTACAGTTCTGGAGACCATACCTACGTAAGGACATAGACAGGGTAGAGAAGGTTCAGAGGAGGGCAACAAAGATGGTGCATGGATTGCATCACAAGTCCTATGAAGACAGGTTGACGGAACTGAACATGTACTCCCTGGAGGAGAGGAGGGAGAGAGGGGATATGATAGAGACATACAAGTATCTTACAGGGAGGAACAGGGTGCAGGAAAACACCATTTTTAAGTGAAAAAGATGTTCCAGGACTAGAGGGCATGGGATGAAGTTGGAGGGAGGACGATTCAGAGGAAACACGAGAAAGAATTTCTTCACAGAACGGGTGGTGGACAAGTGGAACACCCTGCCAGAGGAAGTGGTGGGGGCTAAAACAATCACGGGATATAAGAATGCATGGGATAGACATAAAGGAATTCTAGAGGTCAGGGGTAAGGGGCAACAGACTTCTAGGAAAACAAACTGAACTTACAAGCTCAAATGGGCAGACTGGGTGGGCCATAGGCCCTTATCTGCCGACACTGTCTATGTATCTATGTATCTATGTATCTATGTATGAGTGAATGAGGTATAAATACATTTAGCAATAGCAAGCCAGTGTCAGGCAATTGTTCATAAGGTAAAGTATAAAAATGTTGAGTGTTCCATCTAAGCATCTTAGTGGTGCAGCAAAGAGAAAGGTGAGCAAAGAGAGGGATGAGAAATTAAATAAGTTACCCTAAATCTCCACATTTTTTAAGAAAGACAGTGCAGACACGTCCGACAAGGAGGTTTATGAACCTTTGCAAGAGACTAGTGATGTGTGCCAGGTTGTGGTTAATATGGATACTGTTCATGATGTGGTGGGTGACTCAGTGTCAAGTCTGAACACTGAAGAACACATCAGTATTGATGCACAAGCACACAATACTGGTAGTGATACGAAGGTTGTTGATAATGATGATGTAATAAATGACAGTACAGATAGCAGTGAGAGAGAGAGAGAGAGAGAGAGAGAGAGAGATGGTCCTGGTGAAGGTTCCTCAGCAATGATTGAAAGTTATGATGTTCATCTTGCTAGTCTGGCTTCAGAAAAATTCCCTACTGACAAAGCACACTTTAGTGAGACCCTCAGTGCTCAAGTCAAACGGTTCATAATATCGCACGGGCCATGCCAACCATCAGGCCCATTTCCATGTGACCCTCTTCAGAAGGAGAGATGTTTTTCTGAAACCTACTATGACAAGGTAAACAAGGTTGGTGTTAAACTACAGTGCACATGGCTGTGCTACTCAACAGCCTTAGACCGTGTATATTGCCATGCCTGTTGGCTGTTTTATACCAAAAAAGGATAGGGCTAATGCTACATGAGTGAATGGACTGCGGGATTGGGGCCATCTGTCCGCAAAAATAGACTTGCATGAAAACTCAACCCTGCACTTACAGTGCTGCCTGTTATTGGAACAATGGTGTTGCCACAAGACATTAACAGAAGATTTGGAAGAATCCATCAACAAAGAAGCAAACTACTGGAGACAAGTACTTGACAGAATTATCAACGTTACGTTGACTTTATCCATGTCTAACCTGGCATTTAGGGGCCACAGGGAGACTATAAGGTCCAATGCAAATTGTGGAAATTTTCTTTCCATTATTACACTTCTTGCAAAGTATGATCCAGTATTGGAAAAGCTAATAAGGATGCCAGAGGGAACAGTGAAATATTTAAGCCCTGACATACAGAATTAATTGATTGCAATACTCTCAAACAGTGTCAAGGACGAAATAATGGATGATGTCAATAATTCTCCATTCTTTTCTGTAATTATGGATACCATTCAGGATATTGCAAAAACAGATCAGCTCAGTCAAGTGATCCGCTATGTGTCCATCGATACAGAAGAAAGTGGAAAACCAAGACACATGAAAATTAACGAGTCTTTCATGGGATTTGTGAAAATAGAGGACCAGTCAGCAGCAGGCTTGGAAGAGATGATTATTAATAGTATTGAAAATAATAGGTTGCACATATCCAAACTGCGAGGTCAAGGTTTCGATGGGGCTGCAACTATGAGCGTCATATCTGCAGGTGTGCAAGCAAGAATTAAGGCCAGACAACCAAAAGTAACCTATGTTCACTGTGCAGCGCATAACTTGAATTTAGTCCTGAATGATGCCCTGTCAGATGTACCAGAAGTGAGGAACTTCTTTGGTACAGTGGAACAGCTGTACACCTTCTTTGAACACAGCATAAAGCGCTGGCACATGGTGTTGTCATTCACATCCTCCTCCAATGTCATGTTAAAGAGACTGTGTCCAACCAGATGGTCATCACTGTATGATTCCTTAGTGTCTCTTCGTAACCGTTTTATAGATGTCCTTAAAGCATTATCAAAGATAAAAGTTACTAGTACAAAGAAAGAAGAAATTACAGAGGCAACAGCTTTGAAGTTGAAAATGGAGAAGTTCCAATTTGTATTTTTAGTTGTACTGCTCACCAGAATTTTGGAATCTGTCAACTGTGTTTCAAAGCTGCTGCAGTCACCACAAGAAGACCTCACCAAAGCCACCACACTTCTTCAAAATGCCCACAGAAGTTTGTAGGAATCTAGAAACAAATTTTAAATATTTCATGAAACTGCCATTGAAATGGCCAAAGTTTGGGGAATATCAGAGAAATTTGAAGAGCGTTGTGTGCAAAGAGTAAAACGATTCCAGGATGAACTTTGTGAAGACCATAGGCTTACATCTGCAGAAGAAAGGTTAAAAGTTACTGTGTTTTACGCAACTCTGGACAGAGCCATCTCGCAACTGGAACGCCACTTTGAAGGTTTAAATGAAGTGGTGACCACATTCAAGGCTATTCTCCCTTCCTCCTTGACTTCAGCTACTGACAATGAGTTATATGCTGACGAAGAAAATCTGCTCAAACAATATGAATCTGACTTGTCACCCTCGTTCCCAGGCTAATTACTGTCATTCAGAAATTGTCTGAAATCAGACATTTCAAGGAAATCTACAGTGAAGGAAGTAGCTGAACTGCAGTTGATTGAAAGCCACACTCTTGCTTCAAGTTTTCCAGATGTTTGTACGGCATACTTACTGTTTATGACAATACCAGTAACAGTGGCAACTGCAGAGCACTCGTTTTCTGAACTAAAACTTATTAAGAGTTATTTAAAAAGTATGATAGCACAAGAATGACTCAGTGGCCTCGCTCTTTTATCAATAGAAAATGAACATGTGAGGAAAACTAAATGTTGCCAAAATAATTGATGTCTTCTCTCAGCAAAAAGCATGGAAAAGGCCACTTCACTAGCTGACTGAACAGTTTACCCATTTTTAACCATTCGGTGGGGGGCATCTTCAGTCCTTTCAAGGTGAGCCCATCTTCATTCCTTTCATGGGGAACCCCCTGCCTCCATCTTCATTTTTTTCATGGTAGGCCCATCTTCATTCCTTTCACGGTGGGTCCCATCTTCATTCCTTTCATGGGGGGCCATCTTCATTCCTTGCACCAGGGCCCATGCCAACCAAGCTATGCCTCTGTGAATTTAACTCAGATTTTAGTGCCCTTTTCAAGCTAACTGGGGTCCTAAATTTAAATGAGACTGAATTTGTTCTGGGGGCAAAAAATATTAATTTTATGGGGGCTGTACTGTAAATGTGTCTGAATTGTTTCAGGGACAGAACTTAAAAATTTCAAGTTAAATAGGGGCTGAAGATCTCAATTTTAAATGTGCCAGGCTTACTAGCCTATGCAAGATTGTGTGACTGAACTTAGCTGCACCTGGCTTTTTGTCGATCTGGGAGCATAATTAAATGTGCCAGCCTTATTTTAATTACTGTTTTAAATAGAATCAGAATTAAATGTGCCAGCCTTATTTTAAGATTGTTTTAACTAGTAGCAGAATTTAATTGTGCCAGATCTATTTTATATTGTTTCAACCAGGAAAAGAATCTAAATGTGCAAGACATATCTTAATTCTGTTTATCACTAGGAACAAAATTTAAATGTACCAGCCTTATTTAATCCTGATTTTGCCTGTTATAGCACAATCTGTTATTTAGAGCTGTTTCTGCTAAGTTGATACTGTAGTGCTGCTGTCTCTCCCTACTCATCTTTCTTCCAACTATTTCTCCTGCCTTCCTCCCGGCCGCTCTCAGCCCTTACACTTCCTGAGAGCTGCTAGCTTCATTTTTCACCCCTCCACTGCTTGCACAAGCCATCCATGGCTTCTAACCCTTTGCATTCTAAATCACTACTTTTCCTGGTTAACACTTGGCTGCTTCTCTCCTCCAGCCCTATATCTAAACAGCTCCCCATTTTGTCTTTTGTTTGCTAAAGCACCTGTGGTGCCAACCCTCAGAGCTCCCTGTCCCGCTCCCCTTACTCTCTCCCTCCTCCCATTCTCACCTACTCCCCTGTCATTGTAATTGCACCCTCGTCCTATCCCTTGATTATCCATGGCTCCTGTGTCCTCTTGCTAAATTACTAACTCCCAACTTCTCTCCCTCTCTTGCAGCTCAAGCCCCTCTAGGCTCCATGCAACGGTGGCCCGGCTCCTCTTTAGGCCATTTGTTCTTCGCCCTCTTGACCACCCGCACTGCAGCTTGCAGGTATGGCAGCCTAGTTTGAAAGCCACAAACTTCATTGGCTCTCCAGAGTCGGCAACTGCACCACTATTGGTCGCAACACCCTCCTCTGGCTTTCCTATGGACTGCACTTCCCCACCTGGAATTTCAGTGCTCTTTTTAAGCTAACATGGGGCTGAATTCAACTCAAATTTTAATAATAATAATTTTATTTAGTATAGTGCCTTTCAGAGCATCAACGCACTTCACAGATACAAACATACTCAATCAGACAATAAATAAGAAGAAAATCATTGAAAATCAGGAAATGCTTTAACTCAAAGGAATGTTTTCAGTGCCTGATTAAAGCTCCCCACAGTCATGCATTCCCATAACTGACGAGGTAGAGAATTCCAGAGCGATGGGGCAGAGAACATAAAAGCCCGAGCCCCAGATGACTTCAATCTAACCCTCAGAATCTCTAACAACCCCTCATCAGCCGAGTGGAGTTTTTGCACAGGGGTGTAAGGAATCAGAAGTTCTTTCAAGTAGTCAGGACCCAAGCTGTGTAGGGCCTTGTAGGTTAACAAACCTACTTTAAAGGTGATCCACCACTGAACTGGCAGCCAGTGCAGATTGCGCAGCACAGGGGTTATGTGAGATCTTCTTGATGCCCCAGTCAATAGATGTGCAGCCGCATTCTGCACTAGCTGCAAGTGGTGGATATCAACCCCAGGAAGCCTTAGGTACAGGGAGTTACAGTAGTCAAGGCGCGAGGTCACAAAGGCGAGGACTAAAACTGGCAGGTCACTGGATGGAAAAAGGCGCTTGATCCTGGCAATGTTCCTAAGATGGTAAAAAGCTAACTTGACGACAGCAGACACCTGATGATGAAGGGTCAAACCATCATCAAGTATCAATCCCAGGTCACGCACCCGTTCAGAGGTAGGAATCTGCTCGCCCCCCCAGAAATAAACCAGAGGGCAAATCCATCCCCAACCCCTCTATCCTGCGACCAGGGTCCACCACCAAAACCTCAGCCTTTCCCACGTTCAACTTTAACCCACTGGAACTCATCCAGTCTTGGATTTCAATGAGGCAGCTATTAAATACTGAAAGGGCACACATCTGGTCGGGTGCAAAAGACAGATAGAGCTGGGTGTCATTGGCATAGCAATGAAACCTCAGCCCATACTGTCTTACAATGTCTCCGAGGGGCAGCATATACACTGCAAACAACATGGGGACAGCACCGAGCCCTGAGGAACCCCACAAGGCAGAGAGAAGGACTTGGAACTAAATATTCCTGAGACAACTCTCTGAGTTCGACCGGTGAGGAAAGATGAAAACCATCTGAGGGCTGTACCTGTCAGCCCACAGATGCACCTCAAGCACTCAAGCAGAACCCCATGGTCAACAGTGTTGAAAGCTGAGGAGAGATCAAGGAGTACCAAGATAGAATGGTTCCTCTGATCTCTTGCCATCGAGAGATCATTGAGCACCCGAACCAGAGCCATCTCAGTACTATGCCTCTTATGAAAACCAGACTGGGAGGTTCATTTAAATTATGGTTGGTTAAATGGTCCTCCAGTTGAATTGCCACCACTTTCTCAATAACCTTTCCCACAAAAGGAAGGTTCAAGATAGGTCTGTAGTTTGCCAGAGTCTCCGGGTCCAAAGAAGCTTTCTTAAGAAGGGGTGTCACAACCGCCTCCTTCAGGGAGCCAGGAAACTCACCCGATTCCAGGGAGCACTGGACAATCTGAGCTAAGACTGGGCCAATAATATCACTACTACTCAAGATTAGGGAAGTAGGGCCTGGGTCTAAACTACAGCACGTGGTGTGCATCCCCTGGACAATCCTCATAATAACAACAAAATCTGGTAGGTCAAAGGTACTACAGGAAACACCGGCCATAGTGACCGAACACCGACCAACCATATCTCCCGTAGAATGAGAAAGATGGATCTCCTGCCTGATATTGGCCACCTTATTCACAAAGAATTGATCTATCTCATCACACTCAATTTGTGAAAAAACTTGGAAGAGCAGCAGACAGATTGGGTTGCACAGCCTGTCCACAGTTCGGAAGAGTTGAGCCTGTCGATTCCTGGCAACAGCGATTTCCCTGGACAGGAATTCTGTCTTCTTACGGGAAATCACTGATTTACAGAGCTGATAATGCTCTAACAAAATAAGATAGTTGGTATCCAAGGTGGATTTACTCCAATGACTTTCTAACCTACATCCCAACTTCCGCATCTCCCTCAGTGACCCATCAAACCATGGGGTCTGAGGGCGAAGCAGAAGGGGACGAACATGGATCGGAGCAATCCGATTCAGAGCTAAAGTAATAGCCTTATTATAGGCCACCACTAAGTGCTCTGGACTGGTGCTGGTCTCACCGAGCACCGAGAGGTCAATCACCACCACCAGGTCTTCACATTTTAGCGCTCTTTTCAAGCTAATTGGGGTCTGATTTTTTTTCTTACCTTTTTTTCCCCGGCTGGCATTCTTCCAGAGGGCACCCCAGCCCCATCCTCTGGCATCCACCAGCCAGCAGTGACCTAAACTCCAGGGCTTACCCCCCCGACAGGGTTCCCCCAACCCCCCTACTGAGGCTGACCTTCAGTGGGCCAGTGCCGTGGCTAGCCAGGAGTGGATCCTGCAAGGTGCCCTCCACCATTGTGCCATGGCCATGTCCATTTTCCTCCAGTTTTCTTCCTGGAGCTGGGGGGTGCAATTACACTGATGGAAGGGAGCATGCACACATCTGTGCATGCTCCCCTCCAGGCATCTGCCCCAACTCCACCTGAACTGCAGCACAGTGCCCCCAGCCTCTGCCAGAGGGTCAATGGGTGCCAACACTGGGAATCCCCCCTCCCTGGAGAAGGAGAGCAGTCCATTGGACACTCAGTCCTTCTCTTCCCCTGTTGACCCCCAGTAGCCCATGCCCATACCCAAACATGGGTCACCGGCATGGCACGAGGTGTGGTATCCAGTGCCTTAACCCTCAGCACCACTGGACCAGCAGGGGGTCCAAATTTTAAATGAGACTGAATTTGTTCTGAGGGAGGGAAGTTCATTTTATGGGGGCTGTATTGTAAATGTGTCTGAATTGTTTTGGGGACAAAACTTTAAAATTTTAAGTTAAATAGAGGCCAAAGAGCTCAGTTTTAAATGTGCTAGGCTTACTACCTCTGATTTCAGTCCTCCCGCCCACCCGCTCCAGCCTTAATTAAATACATAAGTGCTCCACCCAACAGCAAGTGAGTTGTCCTGATTTGTGGTCCTTCTGGTCTTGTTTGCTGCATTCAATCGGTCCCTTTGCAAGCATTTAAGTTAACTCTGACACTCACTTAGCTCTGCCCATCCCACTGACTGTGTTTTACAGGCTGCTGTCTGTGGGGGCTTGTAACACTGGCTCCAAGGGGCACCTCTGCCCAGGCTCCTTGCAGCATCTCACAAGCACTCTGTACATAGGATATCTCATAGAAGCATGATAGCTACTTTCCTTCTTTTCTACCTTGGATAGTCCAGCATGCCCCATACTGTAGTGACCTGTGTGGCACTAGTTGTGCACTGCTTGTCCTTCCTGCTATCCCCAGCTGCAGGTATGATGGCTAGGGCATACTGTGCCTGAATATTCACGCTGGTACTCCTTCCACAAGTGGGGCTGTATCTCCCCTGAGTCAGTCCTATGACACATGGTGCTCCCATCTCCAGCACCATCGAGCCAAACTTTGGCACCAGCATCCACGATCACTTGGCGACACACCTGACCTCTGCACACCATCATGAGGTCCTGTTCTCTTTTTAGCAGTGGGACCATTATATTGGCACAACTGTCTGCACCCCAGAGCAGGCTAAGGGTGAATTCCCTTAAAAACTGCTTGAACAGCAAAAGGCATAAAACTAAATTGTTATTCCACTCTGTGGCAAGGTTATCTTTTCTTCTGCTGCTACTGTCTGGGGATGTACATCCTAACCTGGGACCACTTGCTGCCTACCCCCCAGAGGTAAACGTGGCAGTGGAGTGAAAATAGTGGCCATGAATATCGATAGCCTGCTCCCTAAGATGGCGCAGTTTCAAGCATGGATCTAACTGGATCGACATGAAGTTGGTGGCAGTTGCACTGGATGAATTAGTGGATCCAGTTACCAAACTCTTTAACAAATCCCTTGCTCTTGTAAAATCCCAGCTACCTGGAAGTTAGCTCTGGCTACCCCTGTGCTAAAAAGTAGGGATTGGTCCACCACTGCCAACTATAGGCCAATCTCAATCCTCTCTCTCCCCTCTCTAAAGTGGTTGAGAGGATTGTGATGGATCAGATCACTGAGTACTTCCTGAAGTATGGTCTCCAGTGCCCACAGCAGCATGGGTTCCGTGAGTGCCATAGCACAGCTACTGTCTTAGCTGAATTCACAGACTATGTTCACAAGGCTTTGGGTGGGGGTAATTTAGTGGGATCTATTTTCATTGATATCACTAAAGCCTTTAATACCATCAACCACCCTATCTTGCTAGATCAGCTGCTGCACCTGGGACATTCCTCTGAAGCGATCCTCTGGTTTCAGGACTACTTATCCTGCAGAGTCCAGAGTGTCACAATTGGGACAGCAATATCTCCCACTAGGGAAATTGTACTTGGTGCCCCCCAGGGGTCCATATTGGGCCCGCTCCTTTTTAGTTTATTTAAAAACAGACATCCTGAAGCCGGCAAGAGTAAAATCATTCTCTACGCAGATGACACTGTCATCCTGAGTAACAGCATGCAGTTTTATCACTTGTAGGATGACCTTCAGTGTCCAGAGGACCTCGTGGTGGCCTATAATATGGCCATTTTGATGGCCCTGGATGTTGTTGTTCCTGTCCTTGTTCGTCCTCTCTCTCTTCACCCTCGGTTCCCATGGTTTGATGGGACCTTGAGGGAGATGTGGCGACTAGGACGAAGGTTAGAGCATTGCTGGTGGAAATCCGCCCTTGATACCGACCACCTTAGGTTGATGGATCATTATCAAGCCTATCAATCTGCAATCAACCATAAGAAGGCAGAGTTCCTGTCTGGGAAGATTGCGGCCGCTAAGAATTGACCAGCTCAGCTTTTCCGAACTGTGGACAGACTGTGCAACCCAGCCTGTCTACAAGTTCGGAAAGCGTTTTCGCAAATAGAGTGCCATGAGCTTGCTCGGTTCTTTGCGGCTAAGGTGGCCGACATCAGGGCAGCTCTTCAACCAGCACACTCTATGGGCATTGCTGGTGACCAGCACTTGGCCACTAGCCTCCAGCTTTCCTGGAGTACCTTCGACCGCCCGGAGTTCATGGATATCATGAGGATTGTCCAGGGTGTGCACCCTACGTACTGCAGTTTGGACCCAGGACCAACTTCCCAGGTTTTGGGTTGTATTATTCTATTGGTCCAGTCCTTGAATGGACAGTTTGGTACTCCTTGGAAATGGGTGAGTTTCCTAGCTCCCTGAAGGAGGCGGTGGTAATACCCCTTCTTAAGAAAGCTTCTTTGGACCCAAGCTGCCATGCGAACTACAGACCAATCTCTAACCGTCCCTTTTTAGGGAAGGTGGTTGAGAAGGTAGTGGCCATACAGCTGGAGAGCCATTTGACCATCCATGATATCTATGAACCCCTCCAGTCCAGTTTCCGAAAGAGGCATAGTATGGAGACAGCGCTGGTTCGGGTGCTCAATGATCTCCTGATTGCTAAAGATCGGAAGAACCGTTCCATCTTGGTCCTTCTTGATCTCTCATCAGTGTTTGACACTGTGGACCATGGGGTTCTGCTCAGTCATCTGAGGTTCATCTGTGGCCTGTCGGATACAGTCCTCAGGTGGTTTACATCTTTTCTCTCTGGAAGAACTCAGAGGGTGGTGTCTGGGATTCATTCTTCGGACCCAATCCCTCTGTTATGTGGGGTTCCTCAGAAATCAGTGTTGTCAACCAGGTTGTTTGCAGTGTACATAATGCCCCTTCGGAGACATTGTAAGGAGATATGGGCTGAGATTTCACTGCTATGCTGATGATACCCAGCTCTGCCTTTCTTTTGTACCCGACCAGAATTGAGCACGCTCAATCTTTAATAACTGCCTGGTGGAGATCCAGGAGTGGATGGATTCAAGCTGGTTGAAGTTGAACTTGGGAAAGACTGAAGTGCTGGTTGTGGACCCAGGATGCCGGGTAGGGGGTTCAGGGGTAGGTTCACCCTTGGGGCTCTTCCTTGTGGGTTCATCACTCCCGGCCTCTTAGCAGGTGCGGAACCTGGGGGTAATCTTTGATGAAGGGCTGACCCTGCACTCCCAGGTGTCGTCCGTCATCAAAACCTCATTTTACCATCTGAGAAATATTGCCAGGATTAAGAATCTTGTTCTGTCCGGTGACCTTCCCATGCTGGTTCACTCCTTTGTGTCCTTGCGCTTGGACTATTGCAACTCCCTGTACCTGGGGCTACCTGGGGCGGAAATCCACCATTTGCAGCTAGTGCAGAATGCAGCAGCCCGGCTTTTGATGAGAACCTCTCAGTCCTGCCATATTTCTCCAGTGCTGCACAGTCTGCACTGGCTGCCGACACAATGGTGGATCACTTTTAAAGTCGGTCTCCTGACTTATAAAGCCTTACACGGACAGGGCCTGAACTACCCGAAAGAGCTAGCTACCCTACTGCCCTGAGTGAGTGCTCCGCTCAGCTGGCGAGGGGTTGTTAGAGATTCCAGGAGTTTGTTTAAAATCTTCTGGGGCCCGGGCATTTAAGCATGCGGCCCCTTCACTCTGGAATTCTCTACCCCACCAGTTACTTGAGTGCACTTCTGTGGAGGGATTTAAACGAGCTTTAAAAACACATCTTTAGCACCAAGCATTTGGTGACTGACTTGTGTTATTTATTTTATTTTGGTTGTTTGTTTGTTGCATCAACTAAGCCGCTGCAGTATGTGTAATATGTGATATGTTTTAAATTTTGTTTGGTGCCTTGGTTTTGGAAAGGCGCCATAAAAATAAAGTGTTATTATTATTATTATTATTCAGTGGCTTGGTGGATTGGTTCCACAACAAGAAGCTGCTTCTGAACTACAAGAAGATGAAGATGATGCTTATATCCAGTTCTCAGCATAAGAAAACTCTTCCAGCCCTAACCATCACTAATAGCAAGACAGCCCCCTGGAGCAGGTACATTCTTTCATGTACCTTGATGTTATCATCAATGACACCTTCTCCCTTGTGCAGCACATTGACCAGGTCATAAAAGCTGTAAATACTAAACTGGGCATGCTGTATAGATATAGGAAATATCTCATGCCTGCTGCTCTTCGTCGCACTGTCTCCTCCTCCATTCTGTCAGTCATCGATTATGGATTTGTGGCGTATGGGGCTGCCTCTGACACTGCACTCATACGTGTTGTTGCAGCCCTCAACAAGGCATGTAGGCTGGCTCTTGGTGCTGATAATCTTGCCCACACATGCTCCCTATATGAGCAAACCAACTAACTCAATCTTGCCAACAGGATAAAATACCAGACATTGGGCAAGAAGTCACTTCTAGGTAAAGTGCCTCCCTGTCTCAGTGGATTGCTGCTTACTAGTACATCAGGATACATGACCAGGAGTCAGACTCAGGGAGCTCTGGCTGTCCCTTTCAGAAAAACATCACTTGGCCAGCGGTCCTTTGCTTACAGGGCTCCTTTATGGCTAAATGAGATCCCTGCTCACTTACTACACAATAACAGCCTCCCCTCCTTTAAGGCAGGGTTGTAACAGCACCTTACCATCAATAGGACCTGTAGATGTAGGTAATTGGTGTGCTATCAGTCTCTGACTACTCCCCTACTACCATGATTGCCCACTGGTGTACACGGAACCATTCCCCTTCTGCCCATCATACCTTATATCCCCCGTAGAGAGTGGGTTTCTTATCTGCCTATCATGTCAATGGGTTTGGCCTGGCCAGTTTATCTTCTGGCCTGCACTCTTCTTTGTCTTTCACTGACTGGAACATTGTCTCCTGGTGGACCAGCCTGGTCCTAGCTCTCCCTGCTCCCTCCCAGCTGCTACCCCCTCCTCCTATTTTGTCTTCCCAGCTTCCATTGCTTATACCTAAAACAAAGCCTGTTTCCAGGCTGCTGCTCCCACTGTCCCTGTGTTCCCCCTATGCTTCAGTCACTTGCTGCTCATTAAGCTAAAGTTCCCTTGAATGTGATTTTTTTTTGTTAAATGAACATAATATTGTAGCAATCTTACACTGTTTAAGCATTGTTGTAGTTCTGCTGCACTTTTTATTTTATGTGATGTTTCTCTCAGTAATGTTTATGCCTAGGTAATATGCTTCCCTAAGGGTATAATCCCCTTTCTGTTGCACTGTTTACTGTCTATTGTACTTGACATGGAACATTTAAAAAACAACATTTGCTCAAAGGTATTTTTCTGAACAATGAAATAAAATCCAGAGTTAGGCCTTTTTGCATCCCCACTCAATGCAAAACTGCTGCTTTTTTGCTTGCTCACTTCAGGGCCTGGAGTTTTCTGGCAAGATGCATTGCCCCTCTCTTAGAAAAGGTAGTTCCTTTACACTTCCCCCCTTTCACCTGCTTCAGGGGATGCTGATCAAACTCCAGATGGAAGAGGCCACTGTGTTCTTCATCGCCCCTTCTGGTCTCATCAGATCTGGTTCCCCTTACTGCAGCAGCTGACGGTGGAACCTCCAGTGCCTCTCCCTCTGTGCACAGGCTTGTTCTCCCAGGAGAGGGACACCCTGGTCCAGCCTGACCTCAGATCACTACATCTTCATGTCTGGCTCCTGAAGACATAGCCATGGCCAGATTTGGGGTGCCCCCCTGCAAGATAGCTGATGTTTTGGTGGCCACTAGGAAGCCCTCCACCAGGCCCACTTATTCCATGAAGTGGAATTGCTTTGCTGTGTGGGCTGCTTCCCATCACTTGGGCCCTTTCACTTGTCCAGGAATCAGATTCTGGCGTACTTGCTGTCCCTCTCAGACTCTGGTCTGAAGTACTCCTTCATTAATGTACATCTGTCAGCCATGTTGGCCTTCCACGTACCTATTGATGGTTGTATGGTGGCCCCTCCTGGGATTTATAATAATTTGCCTTGGCTTCCTGATGTTAACTTTTCACCAGGTTATGTATCTTCTTGTATTTTGGAGATATTTACTTCAATGCTTGATCCTTGCCTCCATGTTTTCCACGTGCATGCCATCACTGGGTTACATCATAAGATGGTATGGTCTGGGGTTCCAGTGCTGTGCCATTGTAGCTGTCTGATTCCCTGAACTTGGATGTGTAGAGTCAATGTCAAAGGGAAATTATGAACTGGATAGCCTCCAGCTGTCTTAGCCTCAACCCTGGCATTACAGAGATGTTACTAGTCAAATTGAGTTTCTGTGGGTCAGCAATGATGGGTAGTAGTGTCCTTTAACTATTTTTGAATGGCATTACACTCATCATTACGTAGTGCAAGTTAACATTGGAATATCAGGTGTCCATGGTAGTCTGCAGTGGCTTTTTCCAGTTACAAAACATAGCCCTGATTAAACCATATCTAGTGCCAGGAGAAAATAATGCAATATTACATGCCTGAGTTCCATCCAGACTTGATTACTGCAATGTTCCATTCCTAGGGTTATCTGGAGGTCTGATTCACCACCTGCAGATGGTCCAGAATACCACAGCCAGGTTAATTGCTGGGACCTCTGGGTCGAAGCATATAAAAACAGTGCTGTGAGACCTGCACTGACTACTTTTTTGGTAGCTTATCAGCTTCAAGATAGGCTTGTAACTTCCAGGGCCTTGCATGGTTTGGACCCTAGCTAACTGAAAGATCTCCTGTCCATATACACTCCTGCCCACCATCTCTGATCCTCCGAGTGGGTTTGCTCTCTGTCCCATGCTCAAGGTTGAGACTGTCTGGGGACAGAGCCTTTGGGATGGCTGTCCAATTGGTTTGCAACTCTTTACCATCTCACCCTACCCCAATCCCACCCACCCACCGCCTGGGTCATCCTCCTTTATAGGGTCTGCATGGCCCCACCCCTTCCTACCTCTCCTAAATACATAGGCTTGTTTTTTCACTCAATGGCAGGGGAAACGTAGCATAACTCTCAAGTCCACCCCAGGGCACTCCACTCTTACAGGTGACCTGCCTATACCACATCCTGTTGTGAAATGGGAAAAGCAGGGTAACCCCACCCAAAATAAAAAGCACATTTGTTTTCATTTTTGTCTTGTTGCTCTAAACTCTTATTTGCTTCCTCCTTACTTTCAGCCAGAATACAAACAGGTAGGCACCTACCTTAGACAACCGTTTTCTTTCATCCATACTTCCTCCCCAGGACAATAAGAAATTAATAATAATTATAATTTTCGCTTGTCCACTTCTACATTCACACTTCTTCCATCCTCATACTATTTTCGTCCATACTCAAATGGAGCTCATAAACTGAAACACCTACGGCTCACTGTTCATGACAGCATACATCCTGAGAGTGAGATACTGTCCAATATGCTCTACCCTAAGGGACCTAAGAACTTAGCTCCATGCAGCAAGAGCTGAGATAAACTATCTAAGAACAATTCTTCATTATACACAGCAAAACAGCACCAACAAACAGTCATTTACCAAACAGGTCCCATTGCCCCAAAGGACAAACAGATCAGGAGGTTGGAACCTAGTCAGAAACCACAGTGCTCCAAAGCCTATAGCTACTGGAACACCTATGCACACAACAAATAGATCCTCTCCACTGACAGCTAGCACAGAGATGTTGAAGAGTAAGGAACAGGTGGATCCAATACAGCAAAACAGCAAACAAAAGAGCAAACAAACTGACCACCAAAAAACAAGTACTAATAGTCGGAGACTCCATTATTCGAGGTGTGGAGTGTCACCTTCAGCAATCCAGCCGTACAAAAGTTGCTGTTATATGTCTCCTGGGGACATCTGTGTGGAGGGACACTGACCACATTCTGAATATCGTATGTAACGTGGACCATAAACTGCATGTCATCCTTCACATAGGTACAAACGACATAGCCTCTTGCACGGTAGAAGAGACTAAATAAAACATAACAAATCTGACCAGCGAAATTCATTCTCTTTCATCTAAGCTGTCTTTCTCAGAGATCCTGCCTGTATGGGAAAAGGGCAGAATCAGGCAGAGGATCAGAGAGAGAGATATCACCGAACTCAATGCCTGGTGTAAACATTGGTGCCAGGAAAATGGACATGGCGTTATTGGCAATTGGCATAACTTTTGGGAGTGGGACTTCTACAGATTCAATGGTCTGCACCTAAACAAACAAGGAACTCGGGTACTCAGACAAAAACTTGACGTGCACATAGACCATTTAAACTAGTGAGTAGGGAGGAGCAGCAAAGACACCTTGTGGCAAGAAGGGTGTCAGGAGCCCCTCCTCCACCACCAACAGCTAGTTCAACACAGGTCTCTTTTAGTCATAGTTATCAAGACACTTCCCATAACAGGCAAAGGGATAAGCATAATAGGCACAAGAGAAGCAACATTTATATTCAGCATAACAATTCTACTACTTCACCATGCCGCTCAACACGGGGGTGGAGGGCTATGTGTGTCAATGCACTTAGTCTGTCAAATAAAATCTCTGACCTCTTCACTTTAATGACAGAAGCCAAATTAGACTGGGTAGCAGTCACGGAAACCTGGTTTATGGAGAATCATACCTGGGACGTTGCTATACCAGTTACACACTTTTTAGGAAGGACTGCATTGGAAAAAAGGGTGGAGGGGTGGCATTATATGTAAGAGAAGGATTCTCAGCAATAGAAGTCCAAGCAAAACAGGGAAGACCAGAAGCTCTATGGGTCACCCTAGGAGCAGGGGACAAGGCCCCCATCTGAGTGAGAGTCATATATAGACCTCACTCCCAAGACTCTGACATAGACAAGGAGTTCTTGGAAAAACATCTTCTTGATGGCCAAAAAAGGACACCTGTTATTAGTGGGGGATTTCAGTCTACCTGATATAGATTGGTCCTTATTCACGGCATCGTCTGAATGCAGCAAAGAGTTCCTACTTTCCCTGAAGGGGGCAGGACTTACTCAGTTGGTGCAGTCCCCCACCAGAGAACAGACTATCCTGGACCTGGTGCTGACAAACAGCACCAGAATCTCAGATGTAACCGTAGGGGTAAATCTGGGAACCAGCAACCACAGGTCAGTCTGGTTAACGGTGGAAAGGGTAGTGGAATCAAGTCACACAAAGCTCAAAATACTTGATTTCCACAAGGCAGGCTTCAACACCATGAAAACCCAGTCAAGAAACTTGCTGGAAATCAACAACTCATGAGACGTGGAGAGAAGCTGGGAAGCCTTGAAGACAGCTTTACTTCAAGTTACTGAACAGTGCACAAAGCACATCAGCAAGTCAGAAAGAAGAAAAAAGCCACTGTGGTTCTCCAAAGAAATAGTAACAATAGTGAAACACAAAAAATGGCCTTCAAGCAGTATAAGCAAAGAAAGAAAGAAGCAGACAGGCAGCATTACATATCAAAGCTGAGAGAAGCGGAAAAGGGTATTAGGAGAGCCAAAGCCCAGAAAGAGGAAAAAATAGCGCAGGGAGTAACAAAGGGGGAAAAAACATTTTTTAGGTATGTAAGTGAAAAAAAAAGAGTAAGGGTGGGATAATCAGGCTAAAATCAACTGAAGGACAGATAGTTGAAAAGGATGAAGACAAGGTGGAAGTGCTAAACAAATTCTTCTGCTCAGTCTTCACCATTGAAGACCAAGGCAGTGGCCCTACTATGGGAAAGGCAGTGTGCAACAGTAGAACAGCAGATGACTTCCACTTCTCAAGAGAAAGAGTCCTAGAAAAACTTAACAAACTAAAAGTAGACAAAGCAATGTGACCTGATGGAATCTACCCTAGGATTCTAAAGGAGCTAAGGGAAGAAATTTGCAACACTGCTCACTGCCTTTTTTAATAAGTCACTGGAAAGTGGCACAATACCACTAGACTGGAAAAAGGCTGTGGTGGTACCCTTACATAAAAGTTGAAGCAGGGACGAGTCTGGGGACTACCGCCCAGTCAGTCAGTCTGACCTCAGTGGTAGGCAAACTTATGGAAACCCTGCTGAAAGATAGAATAGTGGGTCATCTTAAACAGGGGTGCACAACTGTTTGTGGAGGGCCAGAGTGAAGACTTGAGTCAAGGACAAGGGCCACTGGCTGAGGGCCACTGTAAAATGGCTGAGGTGACAAATGTCCAGCAAGACATTATTAAATGTACACATAAAATGAATCAAAACATACCTTTATCTATTTGTTTATTTATCAACATGTTACTGAAACTAAAAACAAACAAAAAAATAAATAAAGACTGCAAGTGGAAGCTGCTAGGTCCTCAGGGGCCACAGACAGCTGCTGTGGGGGCCATTTGTGGCCCCTGGGTCGCACGTTGTGCATCCCTGATCCCCCTCACCTCACCCCCCCACTTTAAAACCCTTTCCCTTATCCCTGTCTCCCCATTACCCAGCCCTGCCCTATCACCTATTTACGTAACCCTGGGTAGATTCCTATCCAATCCCACCCTCTAATACTCAACCCCTTATTCTGTCACCCTTTGTTTCTGCCCCACTCTCCCCTGCTGTCATCTATTCTTTCCTCCCCCTCCTTTGGTCACCACCACTTCTGACCCTCCATAACTCTACCTGCATGCTCTAAAGCTCAGCTACCACTATAAATTGCTTGTCTACCTTAGGTACGCTCTTAGTACTGTTGCAATAAAGTTGACCTCTCCTACTTGATGTATTTTAACTGTACTTGCTTGAATCTGTATCTGAATGCACCATAATGTACTTGTCTGCTGTATATACCCCTATTTGTTTTGTAATGTCTACGTACCTTGTCTATTGCCTTAGAACGTGGAACCTTTGTAAATGAGCTTTTAGCACAAAGGTGTTATCCAAGATTCTAATAAATAAATAAAAAAAAAGAATCCGTAAAGCTTGACCCCAAGCAACACAGATTTACGGCAGGAAAATCATGCCTAACAGACATGATAGAATTCTTCGACTGGGTGACCAGAACAGTGGATCAGGGAGGGACAGTGGACATGATGTACCTAGACTTCAGCAAGGCCTTTGACACCGTACCCCATACAAGGCTTATGAATAAGCTAGAGAATACAGAACTTAGTCAGAAGACTGTCAACTGGATTGCAAAGTGGCTCAAGAATAGGATACAGAGGGTCTTAGTTAATGGAGCTCAGATAGGGGAGGGCAAGCTGACCAGTGGAGTGCCACAGGGGTCAGTATTAGGCCCCGTTCTCGTCAACATTTTCATCAGCAACATCGCTGATGAGCTGGAGGGGAAATTATGCCTGTTTGCAGATGATACAAAACTCTGCAACCGGGTGGACATCCAAGAGGAGTCTTGAACATAGAAAAGGATCTGAATAGGCTGGAAGGATGGTCCAAAAATTGGCAATTGAAGTTCAATGCCAAAAAATGCAATGTCATGCATCTGGGTAAAAGAAATCCCAGGAAGGAATACATGCTGCTAGGACACCAGCTTGAAGTAACACAGGTGGAGAGGGATCTTGGTGTAATCATTACAGATGACCTTAGGACAAGCAAGCAATATGAAAGGGTAGCACAGAAAGCAAGTGGCATCCTCGGATGCACTGTAAGGGGTATAACTAGCAGAAAAAGAGTGGTGATAATGCTACTCTACAGATCACTGGTCAGGCCACACATGGAATATTGCGTCCAGTTTTGGAGGTTGCACCTGAAGAAGGCTATCAACAGACTGGAGGCAGTGCAGAGAAGGGCTACAAAGATGGTGCAGGGTTTGCACCAGGAGCCATATGAAACCAGACTGGCCAACTTACAGCTGTACTCGCTTGAACAGAGAAGAGACAGGGGACATGATCGAAATGTTTAAGTATATGAAGGGAATTAACACGGTGCAGAAGAAAAATCTGTTTCAGATGAAATCAGAGAGTCGTACAAGAGGCCACAATCTACAACTGGCAGGAGGTAAATTTAGGAGAAACAGCAGGAAGTACTTTTTTCCAAAAGGGTGGTCAGCCCTTAGAATACCCTACCGCAAGAGGTAGTAGACCCAAAAATGTAAGGGAATTCAAACTTGTGTGGGATAAACACTATGCACAAAAAAGGAAATTTGTCCAAGAGGAGGGGGGTAGATATTCTGGGCAGACTAGATGGATCGAGGTCCCCTTCTGCTGGCAAATTCTTTTTTTATTATGCTTTTGGCCCCCACTACCTGTGATCTGGCACCTCAGCCTGGTCACAGACCCTAACCTCCATCTCCACATCAGACCCTACCCCTCGGATACCCCCTGGCTTGCCCCCCAGGGTGGGGTGTGGCACCGACCCCCTTAATGGCGCTGCAGGATGGGACTAGGTCTGAGGGTTGGACCTGGAGGCTGATGAAGGCCAGGGCAGGCTTCATCTAGGGCCACAGGCAGGAAGTGTTTTTTTTTTTTTTGGTGCTGTATGTTGGGAGCGGGAATATGCAATGACGTCCAGGGTCCGTCCCGCCCGTCCGACTGCATTCAGATGTCGGTTGCTGCAGTACCCATGGCCTCCGCTAGGGGTCCATCAAGCACTGGACATACACCCTGCCCTCCCCCCAGAGAAGGAGTGCTGTCTCTAGGACACTCGATCCTTCTCCCCTGGCTGGCCCTCTGACAACTTTGGTCCATTCCCGAACCCGGGTCGCCAGCGTTGCAAGCAGAAATTCAACCACTGCGCTGAAGGGCTGGCTCTCCCGGCAAATTCTTATGTTCTTATGTTCATGGTGCCCCTTCGATGGAAGCCTTTAAGAAAGCTCTACAGCCCCACTTGTTTAAGTTAGCCTCAGTAACTTTCATTAATTTTCTTTTGATCTGTACTCCTGATGTTAGTTATTATTTGTAATTATTTTTTTAGCCTTTATTTTACCTCCTTACTGTCAGCCCCATCACCCACCATCTCTGTGACTTACCTGGCTCCAATGAGTTTCCCACAGATCTCCCCAGGTGGCAGGGCCAGAGGAGGAGGGACTCCTCCCCCCACCAGTACACATATATAAATGTTGGAGCCCTGTCCAGTCAATGGTGTTGAGCCTATGGGGGGCCAGAGAATCACGAAGCTGGTTGGGAGGTTTCCCCACAGCATTTCCTCCCTAGGACTGCCAACATGCAATGATGCACTCTGCATGTGTGCCTCAGTAGGCACGTCACTGCTTGAGGCAACCCCACTGAACTGCCAGCTGGCAGACCAAGAGTGGGATGCTGAGGCCCCTTCCCGGAGACAGGAGAGCTGTCCTTAGGATGCTCCATCCTCTCTCCTCTAGTCAAACCCTGAACAACCTGAATTCACTCCCAAACTCAGGTCACCCTGTGGTAGCCAGTAGCATAACCACCATACCACCAGGTCAGCCTTATTTTTAATTGTTTTGTTTGACTTCTGTAAGGAGCAACTCTGCAGTTCAGCATGTGCTTTCATAACTAAGATGTTTCAGCTGTTACAGTTTACCAGAGAATACATTTTTTTCAATTTTCAGTGTTTCTTTCCACAATTCACAGCACATCTTGGTAGTCTATGTAAAAAGTCTGTATAGAAAACTTTGAAAACATTTGCCTCTCCCCGTTAACCTCACAGTGCCTTTGTTCATGACATCATAGTGCTCACCATGACAACAGACTGTGATGTCACCAACAGCAATTGTGTGGTTAGCAGGTGAGAGTCAGATACATTTTGAAAGACTCTGAAATAATTGCTGCATTATCTACAATATTTAGTAGACAAGCAGCAGGGGAAGTGAAAAAAAATAACAAAGACCTAGAAAACAATAAAGTTGAAACATAAGTGCTATAAATCTAATGTGTTTAAGCATTTTATTATAATAGAGAGTTGCTCTATAAATTTGTTTTGTATGGCACCCTGAGCCTTTGGGGCAGGGCACTGTAAAACAATTGCCCTACCTTACTTTTTTTTTTTTTGAGATTCTATTTTTCCTCCCCTCCTAGCTCTGGATCTAGCCACTCCTTCAGGCATCCTAGGTTCCCTGCACCCCTTCCAAATTCTCCGGGCACCCTTTCCTCCTCAAATTGCAGCCTTACCTTGAGGTAGCTTGGCGTTACCCTTCGCCGAGTGGGTCCCTCTCCTCCAAGGGGGAAGGCACCGGTGGGGGCGACCCAGCACACTATTTTTCCTTTCGGCCTCTTGGTGCTGCTGAGGCGAGGGCTGACCCGCAGGAAGTCTTCAGACATGACTCGAACTTGGTGCCGTCATCCGGCCAATCTGGAGTGGATTTTCCCATGTTCTGGTGTTTTTGTCCCTCCTATGCCACTACCTGCAGTGCCCCTGGTCTCCACCGGGGGCCACTACTGGAGCGAAGTGTCCCACCATCCCATCCCACCCCAGGAGAGGAGAGCAGTCCTCTGGATGCTTGATCCTCTCCTTCCCTGTAACCCCGGTGCCCAGTCCGTTCCGAACCCGGGTCGCCAGGCGTAGTTCAGTGTGGCGTCCAGCTTCTCAGCCCTCTACGCCACCAGGCCAGCCTACCTTACTTTAAAACAGATTTTATTTTAATTGTGTGGGAAGTCCTGCCACTGTGCAATTATAGTAAGATAGTTATACTGCTCGGGATGTTCACTAATTAATCAAATACTTCTTTTTTTTTTTTTTTTTAACTCTTTTTGTGCTCCGCCAGGAGGGGAACTTTCTCCAGCAGCCACTTACCCTCGGAGCTCTGCCTCCTGCCTGAAGCACACTACTCCTCGCCCTATACTGACCTGACAGGTCCCCCGGTTCTGCACCCTCTGAGGTAGGGCCACCCTGTCCTCCCAGGGCGCTCTATCTATAATCCAATCTACCAGGCGGATGGGGAGGGGCACGTGAGGAGAGGTGCCCGGCCTTGGAGTGTGGCTTCCAGGGTTCATGGTGCCTTCGCCTATCCCCACCAGTGGGGATTTTTCCTTTGTTAGACCCTGCCTCCTTCCCCTCTAGAGCCCGGACGTGCAATGACGTCCATTGACATCCGCCATGACTCTGCGTCCCACTACCTTAGCCCTTAAGTGTAGCAGTGCCTCCGGTCTCCACTGGGGGCCATTGTGGTGTCAGGCTGTCCCTGCATCCCTCCCACAAGAGAGAAGAGCAGTCCTCTGGATGTTCGATCCTCTCTCACCCCTGCCGACCAGCAGCGGCCCGGGCTTATTTCCGATCCTGGGTCGCTGGCGTGGTGCGAGGTGTGGCATCCAGCGCCTCAACCCTCAGCACCGCCGGGCCGGCAAATACTTATTTCTTATCCATTTTATAACATCAAACAGGAGATTTGTTGCCATGTTTAAATGGAGTATTACAAACAGAACATTATTTATGCTAATGTGAATAAGGCCAAATGTACACACTGTGAGGTTCCTCGAAGACTAAAAGCTAAAAGCATTTTAAAATGGCAATTGCTCGTCAGTGAGTTTAAGATATTCTGCTATGAAATGATTAGTACTAGTTTTTTAAGAAGTTACCTTTGTAATAATGGTAGAACATTTATATTATTAACAAAAGCATAATCTAACTTAATTTGTAGGTTAATACACAAACAGACCTCCATCAAGCTAAGTGTAGAAATTTACATATAGAGAAGGGGGAGTGGGATATACTGTGTGAAGCAGTTATGCTGTGGTTGCTCAGTTCCTGTCACTTCTCAACAAAAGTACGAGGCTTTCTAAAACCACCTGATTTCCTTATGTAACCAAATGGCTGACCCCCACAAAGAAGTGTAACTTCCGCTGGCCATACACCTTTAATCTGACAGACTTAGTCTCCTAGCTCCAGCCCATTCACACTAAACCATGCTGTAACTCAGTAATGCACAAATAAAATGGTTGCGACCTTCTAGCACATTATAGGTATTAGAGGACAGCAGCCTCCTTTGCCTGCAGAGCTGTGAGTCTCCTGAGAAGAGAAGAATGACAAAAGGAATAGCCTTCATGCCCTTCAGATTTACTCCATGAGCAGAAAAAGTTTTCTATCAAATATTACATACGAAGAGCTTTACTGAAAATACTGCAGTGGGAAGAATTTGTGTACAACAAATTAATCCGCTTAACAGGTTTATCAATTCAAAAAAAGTATTTTACATTATTTTTTACTCCTATAACAAGCCTATTCTCTCTTTTTTAAATTACTGGATACCCTCTCTTACATTCCTGGCCTGCCCCTATCAGCCAATCCCTCACCCCTATTATCTGCCTTCTTTGGGACCTACTCTATTCTTCAAAGCTCCCATGGTGTACCTCTCATGGTGAAGCCATCAGGTTTGCCAAGCCCGTCAGGAGCCTGAAATCCAGAAAAGGTGGGAGCCTTAGTTTAGCAGTGTGGGACCCATGGGGGCTGGTTTCTTCCTGGAACAGGTTTTTTCCTGTGTTCTTCCTTTCCCCCAGGATATCAGCTATGAATGGACAGGCGCAATTGCATGCAGTGGGCATGCGCATCTAAAGATGGCCTTCTCCCTTCCCCAGTCATTCCGTCTGCTGTTCCAGCTGGGAACATGCTGGTGGAGGATCATGGCAGGAATGATCTCACTCCCATTCTGGAGGAGGTAAGCGTCCTGTGAGATGCTCAAGCCAACCTCCCCATAGCCAATCCCCAATGATTCAGGTTTGTTCCTGAACCCAGGTTGCAAGCATTAGCTCTATTATTGTGCCGATGGGCCAGCTTGTTTGTCCTCTACTTTTTTGTTTAGAATTTATTTTCCCAGCATAACCTAGCTGAAATGCAGCATCTTATTTTCAGTGGTGTACTGCTGCTACCCATTTTATAGCTGAGAGGATGGAAGCAAAGGAAGATTAAGTAATTGGCTCAAAGAAGTTGTGGACCCCCAAGGGGAGCATCCAGAGTGGGTTAAAAAGACCCCTCGTAGAAGACGAAGCTGCTGGTAGGGGACTTGCTCATGAGAGGGATAGACTTGAGAGCAGAAAGGGGAGTGAAGAGGGAGATAAGGTGCTTATGTGGCACTTCGGCCTGGAGGGATGGAGATTGGATCCTAAAGAATGCTATGCTGGCAGGTCATGGAAGAGAGCTGGATGTCATTGTCCACTTTGTGACTAATGACCGAGCGAGGGATGGTGTGAGAGTTATGCAGAGGCAGTTCAGGGAATGGGGGAGGGGTCTTAAACAGGTAGCATGGTTTGTGGCATTTGCCGAGGTGCTGCCCGTCTACAGCCATGGGTAGGTTAGGGCACTCTGCCCCAGCAACTTCAACAACTGGTTGAAGGCATGGTGCAGAGAAGAGGGATTCGGATTCACTGGGGACTGGGGGCTGACCTGGAAGGATGTGGACCTATACAGAAGTGACTGCCTATATGCTTCTGTGAAGGGAACCTCAGTACTCAATGGAAGGTTTAAAGATCAATGGCAAATGTAAAAATAATGGTCTCAAGTTTGGTACTTTTATTACGGCCTGTATGTTAAAATCTCCACACTGAACATAATTATACTAGTCTCCCATTGTTTTTTTGGTAATTAAATATCCATCTCATGCCTCTACATGGTTACCTGAATGAACTTGGTCATATGTCTCTGTTCAGCGAAGCTGCTCCTTTCAGTCAGCTTCTTGCATCATGGAAGAACTGACATTCCCAACTCGAGGCTGTCACTAGAAGGGAAACCTCAATCAGAGCATGAGGCTGTTAAGGGTACATGCTGTCTGTTTTTTTTTTTACTTGTACCCCCATAATTTGATATTGTATGTTGCTTTATATTTGATAACATAATTGAAATAAAATGAAAAAAGAAACCATGATGTTGATTGGTGCAGTCTTAGAGACATCAATGATTTTTAGCCCTCAACCCGTTCTGAAGGGCCACTACATATATTACTTGTTGGTGTTTTTTATTTATGTTACCTAGTTGAGCATGCCACCTGAAAGTTAGGTTACTGTATATCTGTACTTATTTTTGGTCATTTGCCCTTGCCTGCAAATGAAACGATTTCTTTGTTTAACCCCCCCTCCCCAGTGCAGCTGGAAGGCAGAGCTGTGCTGCTACTGAAAAAAATCACCCGCTGCTTGCAGGTACTGAAACTCAGCAGTCTCAACGTGACAAAGATTGTCTGCAATTCTCTCATGCCCCAACACACAAAGGTCAGTGAGTTCAAGATGTCTTTCCCATGGACCTCTGCACTTTCACAGAGCTTGAACTAGAACTTGACTCCCCAAACCTGCTTGCTTTTTGCACAAGCTCCCTATTACTTGCTCCCTCTCCCTGCAGTGCCCCTCATTTGGAGCGACACAGAGCACTGTGTTTCTGTCAGTCAAATGTACCAGCAGCAGCTGCAGAATATATGGAGCCCAAAAATCTTTTAGTTTCCAATTCCTATTAGAAACTCTGTTAACTCTTTTCCACTAAGCTAGTAACAAACCACTGTCACTTTTGTCAAGAATAGGGGTTGTTACACATCTGTAAGTGATGTTCAAATGTTTTTACCAACACACACTCAGACAAGTTCAATTAGTCACTGTTACCCCACTTAAACTGTCCCATATTCAGAAACCTCTACTGACAAATCATCTGATTCTGCCAAGGCATTGGTGCACACAACTTCAACCACGTGAATTTCCAATCAGAGTTATCTGCCACATAAATTTTGTGAAGTATTTCTTCCGCACTCTGTGAAGTCACTTGTCTCAAATGTTTCTCCACAGTGTTTCAAACCTATTTTAGCATGTACTGAAAATCATACTGCCTTTGACAGAACACAAGGTGTACAGTCTTCAGGTCAGTTTGGCAATTCTTGAGAAGATTTATTGGTCTTTCTTCTGGTGGCAACCAGCACTCAAAGTCACTTTCTCTAATGAGCAGCACTGTGTCTAACTCAGGCTGAGATGGCGATGGTGTAACATTCTCATAAAGTATATGCTACACTCTATCCTCTCACAGTTTGTCCGACATTGTACCCATGTCTATATTGCTTGAATTTTGTGGCCAATGGGCTCAGTGTGCCTCGTCATTGTACATTGTACCTGGTTTGGCTTATTACCTCTGTCTGAGAAAGGTTCTGGATCAGATTCAGTCTTGCTGATGTAATACTTTTCTCGATGATGCCAGGCCTCCAACCACTTTAAGCCATAACCTGGGAGGATCCCTCTGCGATGGATTCTGATCATCTCTGCCATACGGAGCCCAATCTCACAGGTCTTGAGTGTCCAGCAGTGGCACTGACTGGTGATTCCTCTTCCCTTGCTGGCTGGGTCGCACCCCAGTACCGACAGTCATTCCAAATGTCTTCCTCCGGTTTGGGTTCTTTCTTGGCTGACATATGATTATCTTCTCTACAATTACATCATCCTGCTGCCCCTGCAGATCAGTTGTCTCTTGGAAGTGATCACAAATGGGCTTGTATGAAATTCAGTTTGCACTTTAGCTTCGCAGTTGTGTCCATGTGTCACCACCCATCTTGGGTGCCCACTATGTATCTCATCATGACACTCACCACATAGTGTTTGGAGTGGACCAGAAGGACAATGGATTCCATTGTTACATCCCATTGCAGACACAGGTGCCATGCCACCCTTAACCCCAGAGGTGGCATGAAGTTGGGGAAGCCTCACTGTGGTGAGGGTGTCACGGAACAGCAGATTCTGGTGGAGGCTAGGGGAGACCTCAGGTATCTGAGACATTTGCAGCTCCCACTGAGACATAGTATGTGAAGTCTGTGGTTTACCAAGAGTGGGAATGTGTATTGGACAACCAGGATGGTGTAGGAGCCCTAGGGGGAATTCTTCAAGGGACACTCCTTAATGGCTTTGGGCTAGAGGTGGGTTCCCCCAAAGATGATACAGTGAGCAGTGGAGAGAGGGGGTGACCCCAGGAACCAGGCAGAAGGCCATTGAACACCAGGAGGATGAAGGTGATTATGTTGCCAGTGGATGTTGGGACAAGGCAGGGGAGTATCCCAGAGAATGTGGGGTTGTTTTCCCAAAGGTAAACTGGGTACTTGTGACCGGCCAGCCAGACTGTCCCTGGGAGGTGCAGTGGGTTGCAAGTTGCCACAGTAAGTAGAACTCAGTTGGATGTGGTCCTGGATATGTGTTGGAGCACAGAGAGTTCCAGGTGCACCTGTACTTGGTGAGAGAGTGCCAGCTCTGTAGGCCCAGAGAAATGTTTCAATTATCCTTGGGCTCCATGCCAGCACGTCAAAATGCCCTAAAGGTCTAATTGCATAGGAGAGGGGAATGTAGTTTAAATACAACTAGGTAGGTCATTTGCACAATACAAGGTGGTGGGGATGCATTTCCACAGATTAAATCAAGGGGTTGAGGTCAGAGAAGGGAGCAAAGGTGAGAACAGGGATTCCCCAGGCAGAGTGATGCCCATGTATCAAAGGGGCAGGGAGAGTCCAGAAAAGGTCACTACACGCACTGCAGGGTGCGGTAGTGGGACACTATCCTGCATGGTGAAGCAGTTAAAGACTGCAGTCTGAGTTTACCGTACTTAACTGTTTAGAAGCCACATGATATAGCACCCTAGACCAGAATACAGTGATTTACCTGAATGAATTATGACCGGTGCCCCAGTAAAGTGAGCCAAGTGTTTAAATCCCTGTTGTTAGTGTTGTTTCTTTCAACCACATGTATGCCCATATACAACATGTCCTGCAGGAGGATAAATAAACTGAAATGCTTGAGTGCAAGGGGCTCCCAGTCAGCACAATGTCTATACCCCTAGACACGGGATTACCCTGGGTCATGACTCTCCCATCTAGGCCATCAGTGCAGGTCAGTTGGTATACCACCTGAAGGGGGGGTGCATGATGGTACAATATGCTATGGTAGAGCAAGCCCTGTTTTACTCGGGTTTTCCCAGACCGGAGGATCTCCCTGGATGCACAAGGGTGGTGGTGCAGTTACAGTGAGTCCCTCTCTGGCTAGTGTCATTTTGTCTCCCTCTCCATAGGCCTCTTGCATTGGCTGGCAGGAGGCTGTTTTTTCTGCCCCAGTCATGCCACTCCTGATCTCCACATTCAGCAGATGATCTTCTTGTGCACATAGGGCAGCTCAGCCTGTGAAACCCGAACCAAGTCTGACCAACACACCACCTCCTGGCATCCAGACCCTAGTATGTTGTGACCACCATCAGTTGGCTGTGTTACTGACTGGGTGGCTTCCCAGGCTAGCTGCAATCACAGTTCGGCTGTTCGGGCTGCAGCACTGCAAAGTCTCTCAAAGTACAGCTATAGCCTTCAGCTTTAGTAAGTGCTGAGCTAGCGCAGAATTCCCCCTTTTATAATATTAGTTCTGCTTCTCTCCTCTTCCACTCTGTTTGTGTCATATGCATGGTCTGCTTCTGCAACAGTACCACTTTTTGTGGTTTCTCTGAACAGAACACAGGTACCAGTGTGCTTCTCACTGCAGACCCATGCAGATGTATGACAGACTTGTGCGCACTGAGTGAATTCTGGAACAGCCCTTGCTGTTCATTGGAGAAAAGCAGCTCCCGATTTGTTGTTAGAGATGTCAGTTGCTTTCAGCAGGTCTGGAGACCTGCTGCTGAACTGGTGATTGATTGCTGCAAAGGTGCCTGAATAAATGAAATCCACTACACATCCACAAGCCCTTTTGGCTCTCTTCTCAAGCTCCTGTATCAGATTGGTTGGCTCGTCATCCTCTGACCTCACCACTATGCCTGCTCAGGTCAGAGGTGATGAACGTGGGTGTTGAATTTTTATTCTGCAGACAGTCTTTCAAACATGATCTTATTTAAAGTAAGTCTGGCCTGCAAACTGAGCTTTGGGCCAAACCAGTCCTGTGCGGGTGCACTTACATGTCTGTTTCATATGGAACAATGATTTGGGGATTCCCGATTCATTTGGGAGTGCTGAGGTGGTGGCTCCATTGGCAGTTGTGCCTTGGATGTGAAAACTACAGGTATTCTTAACAGTAAAGCCCCCTTGGAGGGGTTACACTTAAACTGGTGGTGGAGGGAGTGTTCTGAAGGCCCAGTGGCAGTGCTGTGCTGCCGTGCAGGGGACCTGAGTTTGGATTCAAGTTTGGGATGCTGTGTTGGAAGGCAGGCTAGACCATAGCAGCTACCACTTGCCAGTGCATTGTGGTTGGGAAGGGTGGGTGTTGGGCTCTGGTGCCACAGCAATCCCTACTGTGGTCCAAGGGAGCTTATTACCCCCATAGGATATTGCACTATGTAGCCAAGGCCACCAGAAGGCTCTGTCCATGCCAGGGAAGATGGGGGAACAAGGGACATAATAGGAGGAAAAGCCCATATGCTGTCTTCATGATGCCTTGAGTCCTGAAGCGCTCAAAATCCCGCCACCGGCTCTTAACTCAGAGATAACCTGTCTTGGGGGAGAGAATGGACCTCTCCCTGGAACCCTGCCATGGAGAGTGAAGCCTTGAGAAAAGTTGGCACCAGGCCAGAGATCTGGAGGACCCAACCGCAATAGGCCTGATCAGGGTATAACCCTAGGACAAGGGTATATTCCTATGACAAGCATGGCCAGGGTAAGAAAAAGCTCTATAGATGTGACCGCTCCTTTCAGGTGGTATGATAACTGACCTACATCAGTACTAGTGTTGTGCAAAGTTGGAAAAATTTGCTTCGTGAATTAATTTTCGAATTCGCTGCAATTTGCAAAGTTAATCCGCCTCGTGAAATGCCAGTCTGCAGTATAGGGATAATTCTGTGAACTGCAAATTTGGTAACTTCCCTGGTGAAGTGGGGCCCACAGATGAAGTTCACAATGTATTATGGGACTGGAGGTCACATGGTACTGAAGTGAGCTGTGTGCCATGAGGAGGCAGTGTTGAGTGCAGTCTGCTGAAGAGATAGCGGCACAGAAATCTGTTCCTGCTTATCTGAGAAAAAAACCTTTAAAATCCATCTAAACACAGCCTTTTGAAACAAATCATTCACAAATAGTTATAGATGGCATTGTGCAGCTAGACATAGGTTGTTTGTTTCTGTTTTTGCCGATTATTTAGTTTAAAGTAGTGGTTTTGTTTTGTCCATAGAGGAGCACTGTTAGGGGCAGGAGAGGTGTTTCAGTTAGCAAGGCAACCCAGAAAGATCAGGAGCTGAATTTTCAAAAATGATGAAAATTACGCACAGGCGGCAAAACCCGTGTACAAGGGAGGCTTCCCTTGAACGGACCAACAAGTTGCAACTGCACTCAGAGAAACTATCACCACAACTTTGATTGTGAGTTAGAAAATGAATTTATTGAAAATCAAAGTGCACAAAAAGATGTGGGGCCCGATATTCAGTTGGGCACAAAGCGCAGCGTAAATGTTTGTGCTGCGCTTTGTAATTGCCCAGGGGTCCCAGGATGGTATATTCAGTCAGGCACTAACCAAATGAATATAGAGCCATATCGGGGCAGCACTAAGTCAGGTAGTGCTGCCCTGACATGGCTGCCAATGTTGGCCCCAAGAGTTGATAGCAGCGGAGCACTATCTGCAATTTTCAAAGATACCCATGCAAATGAGCCCATTTGCATGCCCCATTATAAGCCTATTTGCATGGGTAGCGGAGGCAGGTATCGCGGCACCCCCCCCCCAGTTCCTGATAGCTGTAGCTATCCGTGGTGCTAGTGGTGCCCCCTCCCTCCTATCACTAGCCCCACAGTTAAAATCATATGCTGTGGTGTTAGTGGTCCCCTCTCTGACCGATCACCAGCCCCACCAATAAAATTATATGCCCTGGTGCTAGTGGTCCCCTTCCCTCCAGTTGCCAGCCCTGATGGTAAAATAAAATTCCCTGATGCTAGTGGTCCCCCCGCCCTCCGATCACCAACCCTGACAGTAAAATAAACTTCCCTGGTGCTAGTGGTCCCCCCTCAAATCACCAGCTCTGATGCTAAAATAAAATTCCTTGGTGTTAGTGGTCACTCCCTCCATCCAATCACCAGCCCCAACATTGGAATCAAATTCCCAGGTGCTTGTGGTCCCATCCCTCCCTCTGATTGTGAGCCCCAATGATAAAATTAAATTCTCTGGCGTTTGTGGCCCCCCCCCAATTGCCAGCCCGACGTTGGAATAAAATTCCCTGGTGCTAGTGGTCCCCCCCATTGCCGATCGCCGGCCCAGTTGAACAAAAAAAAAACCTTCCTGGTGTCCAGTGGTCCCACCCCCATGGCACTGGGTATACTTCTCCACTCACTGTAGCATTATCCGTGGTGCCACGGGAGCATACGGTGACCAGGAGAGGCATCCTCGCACATCCTTGGTTGGCTGCCGTATGTACAGGCAGGGAGCGTGCCTGTTATTTATAGGACAGGGTGATGCCCCTGTCCTGTAAATAAGAGGTATGCTCCTGCCTGTACCTCTGCCTGATTAACTTGAGGAGGTGTGGGAGGAGGGCTGTACCAAGTCACCATATGCTCTATAGTGAGTGAGGGGGTGTGCAATGCCTGGTGCTACAAGGTGGGGGGCACCACTGGATGTCAGGAATTTTTTGTACTTCTAGACTGTTGATCAGCGGGGGATCACTAGCACTATGGAATGTTTATTTTTACCACCGGGGCTGGTGATTGGATGGAGGGGGGACCACTAGCACCAGGGAATTTTATTTTACCATCGCAGCTGGCGACTGGGGGGGATCACAAGCACCAGGGAATTTTATTTTACTGTTGGGGCTAGTGATTGAAGGGAAAGGGCACCAGGGCATATGTTTTTAACGGCAGGGGTGGCGATGGAGGAGGGACCACTGGCACCAAGGAATTTTATTTTACCATCTGCTGGTGATCGGGGCAAGTAGTAGCTCCAGGACATATGATTTTAATGGCAGGGCTGGTGATCAGAGGGAGAAGGGGACCACTAGCACCAGTGAATTTTATTCCAACATCGGGGCTGGTGACTGGAGGGGGGGGGGATCACTAGCACCAGGGCATATAATTTTAATGGCGGGGCTGGTGATCGAGGGGGGTGCCATAGACCACAGGGGCGGGTATGTTGCCCCAGCTGCCAACCGGCTGGTTGGCTGCATTACGTCCGGCAGCTGCTAGGGTTGTGCGGAGTAAGAGGAGGTTTTGATCAATGGTATTTGTGTGACACAAAAGGACTGTGCAAACCCTTTTGCGCCGAGCAAATCTGCTGAATATTGGCTTGTGCTGATATTTCTGTTCCTGCCCCAGTATTTGCATACCACCCTTTTTTGGTTTGTGTGAGTGCTACCCCTGTTTGCCAGTGCAACAGACCCCTTTCAATATTGGGCTCCAACACAAAGTTCGGTTTGCACTCGCGCAAACTTCTGAATATCAGGCCCGTGGTATTTGGAGCAAAAACTGGCTAACACAATAGTTGCCCTGGCACTTTGTTCTGGTAAGCTTCATCAGGGTTGAGATTCTGGCAGTATCCCACTCCATAAATACCCACACATACTGGCCACAACCAACAGAAACCTAGAAACGTAGAAAGTGATGGCAGAAGGAGCCTAAGGGTCCATCTAGTCCGTCCATGGATACCCAGGGCTTAGTGTCAATCCAGGGACCTATTCTCCCCCAGTATTTCTTTTTCTCTCCAATCCAGTACTGGTGTCTTGAGCCCTTACTGTGCCCACCCTCTCTTAAATCCCACCACAGTTCTTGCTCCCACCATGTCTGCAGGTAGACTGTTCCATGGTTCCACAACTCTTTTGGTAACATAGTGTTTCCTCATCTCCCTCTTGAGGTTCCCTTCCCGTAGTTTCCACTTGTGCCCTCTTGTCGTTAAGCTAGTATATATAGCAAATAGCTCTGTGTAGGGCCGTTTTGATCCTATCCCCCCCCCCTTGTCTCAAGTGAGCACATGTTCAGTGGTTTTAGACACTCTTTGTAGGAGAGTCCCTGAAGGCCCTGAATCATTTTTATTACTCTTCTCTGAATGGTCTCCAGCCTATCCTTGTCCTTTCTAAGGTGAGGATTCCAGAACTGGACACAGTACTCCAAATTTGGCCTCACCAGGGATCTATAAAGGGGGAAGATCACCTCTCTGCTCCTACTGGCTTCTCCCTATACACCCCACCATCCTACTTGCTTTGCTGTAAGTTTTATTACACTGACTTGCCTGTTTTAGGTTGCCACAATTGATGACTCCTAGGTCCTACTCTTCTAAGGAGGTACTTATTTTCACCCCATTTAGCCAGTACTCTGTCCTTCAATTACCTTTTCCCAGGTGCATTACTTTGCACTTCTTGGCATTGAAATTCAGCTGCCACACATTTGACCATCTTTCTAGCCTCAGGAGGTCCCTCTGAAGTTCCCTAACTCCCTCTGCGCTATCCACGCTTCCACAAAGCTTAGTGTCATCGGCAAAGTGGGCAAGCTTGCCCTGGATTCCTTTGCCAATGTCACTAATGAACATGTTGAATAGGACTGAGCCCAAGACCGGTCCCTGAGGTGCTCCACTTCTGACCTCTCCTTCCTTTGATCTCACCCCATTGACAACAACTCTCTGCAACCTGCCCCATGCCAATTCCCTACCCACCTGACTATGTTCTCCGCTGTGTCGAGGTCTTCCAACGTCTTCAACAGACATTGATAGTGGTGGACTATTACAGTTTTGTGACGTGATCTGGTATGGTGGGATTCAAACTTTTGTGAAAGCTCCATTAGTACATACATATTGTGTAGCGCTAAAATCTCAGTTAATCATTGCAAAGAGAGTAACATGGTCCAATGAGAGCAAGACAAATACAAAAAAATCAGTTTCATCAGTCCTCTTATTTGCTAGTTTTTTTTCCCAAAATAATCTTTGTTCACTTGAAAAGAGAGAAATATGTTCCACTGCAGCTGGACAGAGATGGAAGCAGGGATATAAAATAATAGGAAATAGTGGGGAGGGGCCCGAGTAGAGAAACAACAAATAGCTATTGAAGAATAGAACAGGAGTAGGTAGAAATCCTTAGCGGGGAAATGCAGTGGGGGGGGGGGAGTAGAGTTTGGAAGTGATAAGACAAACTGATAGTAAAGAGACAGCCAGAGCATGGTGGTTCCAGAGAGCGTCCTGTCAGTGAATTGTTTGTTTATCAAGCTGCGATCTCCCCAATTGAAATTAAATCTTCTGAATTTCAGCAGGGGGAATATGTGTGCATGTCCAGCTCCATTTTGCTGGGAACCAGATTCTCTAAAGGTTGGAAAGAAAAAGGGAAAAAAGAAGAAGATAACACATTAATAATTGCAGGTGTACAGATTCAGTAAGCTAGACAAATATTTTGTAAAAACATAATAAAAATACAAGCACTAAGCTTATAAGTCTGTATGGACCAAAGAATACTAGATACAGTGCAATCTTCCACTAGTAGTTAAGCTCCTAAAAAACAGCCTTAAATCCCATTCATGGTTGACACCCTTGGGAAAGTGTTCCCATAGCAAATCCATAAATATCTCACTGCAGGAGTCTTTTGAATCTGATTCCACCCTATTCACATTTACAGGTTCAATTGTCATACATTTAAGATCATTGGTATTACTGTTATGGTACAGAGCAAAATGCTTCCCAACAGGTGTGTCCTTCCTTTTGTTTCTTACATCCCTCAAATGTTAACATACTAAGATGCCAGCAGAGTAGGCCTAATGGTCTATTGAGTCTGCTCAAAAATCAGTACCTGGTCAGGACACCATTGCTGCCCTCTCTGGGCCCCCCCCCCATAAATCCCCGACCCTACCCTCCATCAGTCCACCTCCAGATCTGACATTCCTCAGTTTAACCCTCCCCTTATACCTGTCTCAGCCCTCTTGAATCCCTCCACTGTATTAAAACGTATTGTAATCCAAGATTTAATAAATAAAAAAATAAATAAAAAAACTGGAGCGCGAACATCTCAGTGTTCCTGGATTCATTGGTGCAAACACCTTATTGTCCTTCCTATTTAAAGTGTGAAGCAGGGGCACCAAAGGGCTTATACTACAAATTCTGTACCGCACGTGATAAATTCTCTCAACTCAATTTCTTGTTCTTTTTTTGAAACTTCAGATTTTATTAAACAGTGGGTATATGATAAGGATTCATACAATACAGTCAGGTCTTTCGGTACAAAAAAAAAATTAAGATAGAAGGTAGATTTACTCTGTATAGTTAAAACTTTCACTAATACATATTTCTTTTCTCTTCTAAGTACCGTAACAATTGATGGGATTCATTAACTAGTAAACTTATAGGTTTCACTTTATAATTTGTGTCATTTCAAATGTATTCCACTGTAGAGTCCATTCAAAGTCATATAACCCTCTTCTAGTAATGTACGTAGACAATATACAATCAAGCCAAAATAATAATAAAAGAAAAAAAAGAAAAAACCCTGATTTATGGCTAGTATATTTTTTTACTTGTGATGTGGCTATAGAGGAGTTTCTTGGGGGGGGGGGGCGCGTGGTGGCCACTAATTTGAAGGAGGACAATAACCCCTTGTCAGTAGATCAGCATCCTAATTACAATGAACCTGAATCAAGTGCCAGTGGAAGAGGAGTAGAGGAAAGATCCCGGTACAAAGTCTTCTGGCCCTCTATCTGTTCACCGTGGCCTCTTCTGTTTTGGAAATCTTGTCACTTTAGTACCATAGAGCTTGTTGCTCTATAACTGGGATCCCCTTCAGATCCTCCAGCAGGTCCATGAAAGGTAGCCACATTTGAAAGTATTTATCCTGCTGCAGGTGCAATTCTGCTGTGATTCTTTCTATTCTGGAAATGTCCTGTACAATTGTAATCCAGTCCTCCACTGTGGGTGTTATCTGGGAAAGCCACCTTCTGGTTATGGCCTTACCCGCTGCAGCCAACAATATACCAGTGAAAGATCTTTGGCCACCAGTTCTCCCACCTTTAGGTAGGAGACCTAATACCAGAGTCTGAAAGGTACTTATTTGGTCACAATCCATTAGTTTCCCCATATGCTCTCCCACTTTTAACCAAAAATGCTGTATAATAGGGCATTCCCAGAAAATGTGTAAATGGGAGCCCCTACTGCCGCAGTTTCTCAAGCATAAATCAGAGTTCTCCTTTTGATAATGCTTAGTTCTTGTGGGAGTATTAAAGAATCTGGAGATAATTTTCCATCTGAACTCCTTCCAGTTGTTAGAGGCTGAGGTATATTTAACACCTTCCCAAATCCTCCTCCAGCTATCCTCATCTAATTGAGTACCTAATTCCAGTTCCCATTCTGTTTGACATAAGGGAAGTGGCAATTTTTTGGAGATTCTGTGGGCGATCATTAATCTAGAGATTAATTTCTTATCCTCTATATTCTGAATTGAGTCCCACATAGTTTGTATTAATCGGTGGGGTCATCGTTGTACATTTAGTAGGCTGGGTCCCTCTTTAAGAAAGGATGCCCCTTGGAGGTATCTGAAAAAATGTGTCTTGGAGAGCTGGAACTCCTGCTGAGATGTTTGGAAGGTTTTCACCTGAACGCATTTAAGAAATTGACTAAATAATCTGAGACCCCTTTTTCTCCATAGGGAGAAGGCTTGGTCCATCCTGGGGGGGAAAACTGGCTACAATAAATAATTTCAGTATTACTGGAAAGTGTGTCCCCCATCCCCAAGTCCCGTTTTATTTCCCCCCATATTCTGTATATCTGTTTAATCCAAGGATTTAATATTTCCTTTTTAATGAGATAATATGGGGGGCTGTTAAAATCCAATTGTGGGTTCAATCCAGGTTCACCTTGGATTTTTATGCAACCCATGTATTATTCGGGTCATTCTTTAAGTAATTCACCCAAGGACTCAGTTGGGCCATTTGGTAGTAAGTTCATAAGTTAGGGGAGACCAAGGCCCCCATTCTCCCTTGCCCTTTGAAGCATTTCCCATGCAGTTCTGGCCCTGCGACCTCCCCATACAAACTGGTGTAAAGCTTTAGTGATTTTTTTCCATTCAGATCCTGGAACTCTAAGAGGAAGGGCAGTAAAGAAGAACAAAAACCGGGGGAGAACATTCATCTTGATGGACTCAATCCGTCCCACTAAAGTTAATGGGAGGATGGACCATCTCTTTGTATCTGTCAATACCGCTTGAATTAATTTACCATAATTAGTGTGATATAGTTGCTTAAGGTCTATCGGAATGTAAATACCTAAGTATCTAATTTTTGTCAGAACCCATTTGAATGATATTAACTGTTCTAACTCTCTTGTACATGTGCCACTGACTAAAATCACCTCTGTCTTATCATTATTTATTTTAAATTCAGAAACTTTACTATATGTTGTTAATGTCTGGAACAAAATGGGAACAGTATTTACCGGGTCACGCAGATAAAGCATAGAATCACCTGCGTAGAGGGAAATTCTATTTTCCTCCCCTCCTATGATGATTCCAGTTAAGTCAGGATGTGACCTAATAGGTTGGGCTAGGGGCTCCATACTGAGAGCGAAGAGGAGTGGAGAAAGGGGGCAACCCTGTCTAGTACCCCTTCCAATTTTTAATGGGGCAGATATGGTGCCGTTTACCTTAACTCGAGCTGTGGGGGTACTATAGATCTCACATATCCATTCTCTGAACTGTTCCCCAAACCCAAATTTAGCTAATACTTCTAATAGAAAGTTCCAACGCAGACGATCAAACGCCTTCTTTGCATCAATTGCTATGGCAATTTGTTGTTCCCTTGCCCTCCCTCCTGTATGTAGAATGTTCAGACAGCACCTGATATTGTCCTTAAGGTGCCTATTCTGGACAAACCCATCTTGGTCTGGGTGAACCAGGTTAGGAAGGACTGTGTTCACCCTATTTGCTAGAACTTTTGTAAAAATCTTAGAATCCATGTTTCGGAGTGAAATAGGTCTATATGAACTACATGATTCTGGGGATTTGCCATCCTTAGAGAGCACTGTTATGTATGCCTCCTTCCACGAGCCCAGGAATCCGCCCTCCTCCTTTCCTCTATTAAAGACCTGGACCAGTATAGGAATTAAAAGGTCCCTAAACCTCTGGAAGAATTCCGCATTAAACCCATCTGGACCTGGTGATTTACTACTCTTCAAATTGTGGATAACTTGAGCCACCTCACCTGAAGTTATTGGGGAATCTAATTGTACTCTAATTTCATCAGTCAGTTTTGGGAGGGTGAATTTATCTAGGAATGATTGACTAGGGCCCCTAGGATCAGATTCTGTTGGTTCAGGATGATAGAGGGTTGCATAATATTCTTTAAATGCATCAGCTATGTCTATTGGGGTATAAATTTGGGTGGGAGCTCCCTTTTTGAAGAGCTGTAAGGTTTTAACATACCTGTCTGCTTGTGCCTTTCTCAAACGGAAAGTTAATAATTTACCGGCCCTGTTGCCATATTCATAGTATTTTTGATTTCCATACCTTAACTTCCCCTCTATTTGTTGATCCAGGATATTTTGTAACTTCTGCCTAGTTTCTTTTGCTTCCTTAAGTAATTCTACTTTGTGTGTTCCCCCTTGTTTCACCATACACTTGAATTGCTGTAGTTATGTCTCCAGAGCTTTCTGTTGATCTATACACCTCCTCTTAAGGTGTCAGGCAAATTAAATTATCTGCCCCCGCATCACAGCTTTCAATCCATCCCAGAAACATTTTGAGTCGGGGCCTGTCCTGGGATTATGGGTGTGGTAATCTTTAATAATTTCCTGGATACGGGTCCTGAAATCCTACCTATCCAGCAGAGAGGCATTCATTCTCCACTGTGAGGTTCTTTGCCAATTGCCCATCTCTAAAATTAGGGTCACTGCTGAATGATCTGACACCAGTCGGGAGAGTATTTTGCAGCTATGTACCTTATGTAAATCTACACTACTGCACAGAAAATAATCGATTCTGGAGTAAGAGTTGTTTGGGTGGGAGTAAAAAGAATAGACCCTTATGGATTTATTAAAATCCCTCCAAACATCTACCAATGCCAACTCCTGCATTCCATCCCTGACTGCTTTACTCATATGTTTATTTGTGCTCGAGTTCTGAGATGAGCGATCCTACTGTGAGTTAGGGACACAATTGAAATCCCCCCATTAAAACCATGCCCTCTCCCAATTGTGCTGTCTGCTCAAAAAGTTTTACAAAAAAGGCTGGATTGTCCCTGTTGGGTGCATACAAATTAATAATATGAATTACCTGATTAAACAGCTTCCCCGTTACTGTGATCCCCCTGCCCTCTTCCAGAGTTATTTCTGAGGTGATTTCAAAAGGTAGATCCCTACGAAAAGAATAGCCACCCCCGCCCTTTTCCCGGATGGATGTGAGGCGTAACTTACCCTGCCTACCCAGCTCCGCTTTAATTTTTGGTGTTCTACCTCTGATAATTTAGTTTCTTGTATGAGGCTAATATCAGATTTTATCTGCTTTAGAAAATGGAGGAGCCTGGTCCGCTTAATTGGAGAGTTAATACCCTGAACATTCAGGGAAGTGACTTTAAGGGTCCCCATCTCCAAAATAGGTTATTGTTAGCCTGAGTGGAGTCCCAAGTCTTATTTCCTTCCATCCCCCTCTGTTCCCACCCACATATGTCCAGCCCCCTCCCCACAGTCCACATCCCTTCATATCCCCAGCCACACTATCAGGAAAAAACACAACACAATGGGTAAACCAAATCCCATGCCAACATTCTGCCAAATATGGTAACTTGAACTTTTTAAACATGAAACTGTGAACTTATTAATTATGAACAACTAAGTTGCTTCCTAGGTTAAAGAAGGAACCCCCGCATTCATGGGGGGGGGAGCCTAGGCTCAAGCTCCTATTATAAGTAGGTCTGATTCTACTGAATCAGAAATGTAAGAGACGTCACCACTCAGCAGAGCTGCTCTGGTACTTTTTGCTCTATGTGGGAAGCCCAGAGCACCCCCTGGAGCCGTCTATACCTTTTAATTTATTTGAAATTCAGGGAAAAGGTGGGCATTATCTACCCCCCCCCGGCCAGCTTTCCGGAAGTGTATTCGAATAATTTTCCCAATTGAACTCTCAGCTCCATTGTTAGGGTCTACTCAGTATTTAACTACAGGTCATAGGATACCTGAGGTAGTACTGTATCAACACATATTAGCCCCTGATTATGTGTCCACATCCCCCTCCCTCTCCCAATTGTTCCTTGTTCCGTTTTCCCACTATGCAGTCTAAGTCGTTTAAAAGGTTGGCAGAATCTGTGAGTTGGTAATCCTTCTGAGGCAAACTGTAGACCAATGAAGACAGAGGATGAGGGAACAAGGAAATACAGGCCTCTGGTGTGGCTAAGTTCCAAGTAGGGAAAAAGTTCAGCTGCATGAAATGACAAGCTAAGGGAACATAACCAGTACCTTCTCGGGAACTCAAGATGCATTCTCCCTCAACAGACGGCCCTGAGGCAATTCGTTCGATGAAGAGGCCTTATTTTCTCTTCCCAATATTTCTTTTAGGTCTTGGCTAAGATGGGAAGGCCACATTATTGCAGATGGCCGCTCTCCACCATGCCGATCGAGAAATTGCATGTTCCAGCTGGTCCTCATATAGCTCAGGACAGCATAGGCCTAACTGTTTTAACATAGGCAATGCTTCTCTCAATGTATGAAATAGGTGTGGGCCGTTCTCCATATGAACCTGAAGTTTTGCTGGATAGTATAATTGGATTCGAATGTTCTTTTCTCTGGCCAGCTGAATGATTTCCCGTGCCTGCTTTCTTTTGTCGTTGAGCATGTTGGAGAAGTCCTGGTCGAAAAAAAGTCTCTGTGTGTCTAGTTTAATCTCTTTATTTTTCTAAGCAGTTTGGAGAACCAGCTGGCGGTCCTGATAGTTCAGCATAAGTGCTATTATTGAACGTGATCTTGAAGACTGATCTTTCGGTTTGGGGGCTAATGAGCGGTGTGCTCTTTCGATTAAAAGAGGGGTATCTTCTGGGATTTTTAACACTTCTCTCAGAATATGCAATACGAACTCCTCCATAGATGAAAATGATTTTTCTATGTCCTGTGGTACACCATAAATTCTAAAATTGTTTCTTCTTGCACGGTTTTCTTGATTGTCGATCTTGGATTGCAACTGCCATTCTCTGGTTAGCAAATAAACAATTGCTCGGTCATGTTGGCTGGACGAATCGGCCAGGCCCCCCATACACTCCTCCACAGCCATGGTGCATTTATCCGTAGCTTTCAGGTCGGCTTTCAGGACGGCAACAGAGAATTCCACCCTGTGGATCACTTTTATAATACCATATAATTTCAATAGGATTAGTCCCTGGTCAGTCGGCTCAAAATTATCCTCCGAGTCGGCGATGCTGCTTACCGGGGAGGCTGAGCGTTCGTCCTGGGGTCAGCTGGAATTTTTATCAAGTTCCATCAGCGTTTTAAGCTTAGCTGCTTGTGAAGTTTGATGCTTTGATCTGTTAGAGGTCATTTCCCTTAAATTTGGAATGAAAAAGTACTTAGTTTGAATGTGATTTAGTGCTGGCTCTGTAATTTTTAACTAGAACGGCTCCTGAGTGTCTCAGCTGGGCGGCCATTCGGGTGGTGATGTCACCGAAAGTCCCAATTTTTTGTTCTATTCCAACTTTTTTGTTCTATTCTTTTAAACTGAGTTCTTTTACCTGATGACAGTGTTTTCAAGTGTTACACTTAACATAGAAACATAACCATGTGGTTTTTGTGGTAGCCATTGTTGGCTAGTGTGTGTAGGTGAAGATGCTACAAATCTGCTGTGTACAAATTGGTCCCCAATACTGGGTGCTTTTTTAAATGAAATCAGGGGACTCTTTCCAATAACAGTACATAATCTGTTGTCACTTTTGAGGATCGGCCAGTATTTCCTCACTGTTGCACCAATTTGTCCTGCCAGGCCGTTATTTATTTATTTGCTTTTGGTAACCGGGTACGTGCACCAGACAGAACTGCCTATTTTCTGGCACAACCCGGGAGAGTTATACTCAGTTATAAAGCAGATTTTATCCTTCATTTTTTTTTATTGCCATTTTTAGCTTTAGTAGGTCACCCCTGTTCATACTGTGCCCCATCAAATCCAGCTTCAGTATCTGCTGTTTTGTAACCTCTGGGTGAAAACGCTTTCTATGTTCAATTGCCTGTTCTTTAAAATTAGTATCAGATATTTTTTTGTATACTTTATTTATACTCTGTAGGGCAGGGCATCTCTCAGAGGTGCCCACTCGACCTATGCCTCTACTCCGCACCGAGACTCCCTCCTCCAGGACCCCACCCGTACTTTCCAGCCCCCCGGATCACCCCTCAGGGGAGGGCCCGCCCACCTACCTGGTGGCCTGTCTGAGATTAAAGAATCCATCCCAGTATTGCCTCTGGAGGACCAGAGGAGGGATGGTCCGGTGCTGGTGATGTGGGCTTGGTCACTGGAGCCCTCGTCGTCTCCCTTCCCTTCGAGGATTTTAGTCATTGTGGTTTCCCTGCTGGAGTACAGATGTGCAATGATGCCCTGGCACAGATGTGCCGACATCCGCCGCTGCTCCACCCCCAAGTTACGGCACTGCAGGTTCCTTGCTCTGCCCCCGATCTCCATCAGGGGACACCAAGGAGTGGCGCAAAGCCCAGATCCCTCCCCAGGAAGGGAGAGCAGTCCTCCAGATGCTCAATCCCTTCCCTCCCCTACCAACCCCTGGTGGCTCGAGTCTGTTCTCGAACCCGGGTCGCCAGCATGTCACGAGGTGTGGTGTACAGTGCCTCAACTCAATTCCTTTTTTTTTTGTGTGTTATTTCTTTATACTGCCACCCGGCACCCTGGTCAGTCTCTATTTCAGGCCCCACATGGAACCTCTCACTTGGCAGCCCCTACCCCACCGCCCCATATTGCAGCCGACCCAGGCATCCCCAATGTATCCCTGCATCGGGAGGATCCCTTAACTTCATAGGGGATGAGCCTTGATGGCTATTCCAATGATCCTGAGTGCTGCTAAGGTGGCAGATAGGGGTCTGGCAGCTCCGCAGTGAGGGTCCGGGGAGGCCATCATCTGACCGGCCAGGACACCATTTTTCCCTGTTTTCTCCCCAGGTAGAGTGGCGTGCCACAGACGTCAAGGCTAACGCTGACATCTGCCACTCCCCTAAGTCATCTGGGGTCTGACGTCCTTCTGTACTCCCGGCCTCCACCAGGGACCAGCAGGCACTGGGTCACATCCCCACCCTCCCCCACCGGAGAAGGTAAACTGTCGCTGGACACTCCATCCTTCTACCCGTGGCCAGCCCTCCAGCGACCTGGGTCCATTTCCAAACCTGGGCCATCGGCATCGCAGATGGAAATCCAACCACTGCACCGACGGGCCGGCTCTAACAGTTTCTTTTTAGTTTTAAGAATTGACCATAGGGAATGAAGCTAATTAGAGAGCTGGGATGAGAGCTTTTTGCCCTAAGAAGGGCATTGGTGGCAGTTGGCTTTCTGTATGACTTACTTGCCACCTGCTCACCATTTTTGTCTGTTAGGGTGTCATCCAAGAAGCTGAGGGAGGTTTCACAGACTGTGGCAGTGAATCTAAGTCCCAGGTTATTCACATTTAATCACTTGATAAATTGTTCAGCTTCTTCCCTGGTACCATCCTACACACAGACCACATCATCAATAAAACATAGAAACACAGAAATTGATGGCAGATAAGGACCGCTTGGTGATGCCGTTTGATGACATGGTCTGTGTGTGGGTTGTTGTCTTTCTTAAACACAGTGAACTTTTCCCAGTGACCTAAAAGCAGGTTAGCAAACGATGAGGCCATAGCAGCCCCCATTGCAGTTCCTCTAGTTCGGAGAAAAATTCACTGTTACATGTAAAGTTCAAGTAAAGAAATTATGTTTCAGCACAAATTCTAAGCTCTCCAACAAGAAACCAATGGGTTGTGACAGAACTATGTGGACAGTGTCTGAGAAAATATTCACAGGCTCACAGGCTATCATTGTGTTGGACTGACATGTATAGGGATTCTACATCAGTTTCAATTCATAGCTAAGTGCTTTTTCATCTGAAGTCCCTAAATTTATCCAATGTGTCCATTGTGTCTTTGAAATATGAATCTAGGTCACTGACACAGGGTTTGAAGAAAAATCTATGAATTTGCAGAGGTTATTGGTTAAGGAATCTACACCTGAGACAATTAGTCTACCTAGGGGATCTGGGGGATGTTTATGTGTGTTGGGGAGACTGCAAAGTCAGTTTGTGATTGGCTCCTCAATTTACAGCTTGCGGATGTTTTCTGTGTGCAGCTGCACCAAACTACTACACTTTGTATTACCAGGCATAACATCCTCCAGAGCAGGGCCTGCCGCCTGTGCACATCACAGGCTGAAAATACAACGTCCACCGGTGTGGAGTTTTTTCTCTGCACCAGCAGATTGCAGCATGGGACTTAGTCTCTGGCCCATCTCTGGCCCTGGAAAATCGGGCTCCAGGACTTAGAGTCTTTTTTTCACTGTGAGCATTATTGCGTGTGCAGCAGATTTCTCTTATTTGTTTTTCTCAGTCTTCCCAGTTAATAATTTGTTGTCTGTGGTCGATGATTTCTCATTTTATTTCTGTTATTTAGTTTGGTGTAAAGTGAAGTATTTTGTCAGTTTCTTTCCATACTAGTTTTAGTTATTTAATTTATTTCTTAAAGTGATGGTGTTCTGCCACTTACATAACTTGTTAATTACACCTAGTGTGTGTGTGTCTTGTTAATCCCCATCATGTTAAAAAAAATAAAAACACACACATTGCACAGCTGTGCATTACTGCTCGCAATGCTGATGACCCAATGTTCAGACTCAAGCCCGAGTCATCAGAAGGCCAGCTGGGGGAGCAGAGCAGCCTATGAATGATCTCCACCTCAGGAGAGGGAGGGTTGGGGGCTTCCACTCTGCTACTGCCACCTGGGTCACCACGGGTGGCAGTGTAAGCACAGCAGCAAAACAGGGGATGGACATTGATACCATGTGACATATGTGCATGTGTGCACACTTGGCTCTGGAGATCTCTCAGCATTCCACTAGAAAACCAGGGAAAATACCAGCTGGCACTGCAGGAGGACGTCCACCCCTCACCACAGACCCCTCAACATCGACCAAGGCACCTCTGTCCAGAACAGCACCAAATGAGTATCTGTTGGGGGGTGGTAAGGGCCTCCTCCTAATGGCCCCAACCTGGGGAGTAAACCAGGGTATCCAAAGGAGATGGAGGTAAGTGTCGGGGAAGGCAGGTGAGGGGGCCGGGTATGTGGGTAGGACCAATGGGGGATGACTGGTGCGAGGGAGAATAAAGCACATTAAATTAAAATAAAGAAAAATAAACATTTTTTTGTGGTTTCACTGTAGCTACTGTTTGCTCAGTAAACTATTGTTTATTTTTTCAGATACCACTGCTCATCCCTCAAGAAGGTGATGTCTGCTGCTGCTGTTTCGCTGCACTGCAGGGTATCTTTACATTTTTTTTCCTCACAATATTATAAATCTTAATATATAAAATGACTGGAAATAGACACTGTACTAAAGGGAGAGGTGTCTGGGAGGTGGCAAATAAGTGCAGAAGTTCTGTGGGGCAAAAGGTTGTTGCAGCTAATAAAAACTATGGAGCGGTGTCTTCTATGTGCTCTGGGGCTGGTAGTAGTAGTAGTAAAGGAGTAGTTGGTGGCAGTGGCATTGGGGTGGCCTTTCTCTACCACATCTGTGGTATCTATACCGGTGGGAGCTGGGGAGGTGGCGACAAGAAGAGCAATCCAAGAGATAACAAAATGTCTGGCTCTGGCACAGTGGTTGAAGAAGAGGTTGTTTGTGTCCCCGTGACTTCTGTGGTGGTGGAGCTGAGAATCATCTTGATGATAGTTTCCCATTCCCAAATGAGGGTGTGGAGCTTGACCATGAGTCAGAGTCTGAGGAGGGAGCTCATACTGTTGCGCAGTCAGAAATGACTAAACTGAAAAAATGTGTCTCTGACTAAAGATGATGAGAGGGACAGACAGCCTTGAGAAAGTGAAGATGAGGAGGACAGAGCTCAGGAGGAGGATATTTGTGGCAGTGGGGATGATAATTTGGATCCCCTATGGGAACTGGAAAAGAAAAAGAGAAAGGATGGTGCTGTAGAACATGCACACTGCTATCTCATACAAGTACCAAAGTTCTCCCAGAACAACATGTGTTCCTCTTACAGATGAGCCCATTATACCACATCAGCCACAGTGGCAGATTTTACATATGGGTGTAGGGGTGCACGCCTTCCTGTTTCTAACTGTTTATTTTTTTGTTTGCCTGTTATTTGCCTGTTCACCCAGCATTAAGTCTAATTAACTGTTTGGGTGGTCTGGTAACAGTAATCCAGGTAATGTGGTCCGCTGCCTGCTATACTATTAGCACTAGAAGCACGAGACACTAGAACGAGAGAGCGATAGGGAGAGAGAGAGTGGGAGAGAATGTGTAAGTGCTTTGTCATTCAGCTATTCAAAGCAACAGTCCACTGGATCCAGAGTAAACATCTATGAATGGAGTAAGGCTTGAAATCTTTTTTCGGAAACAAAAATCGACAGGCAAGTACTTTATAAAGTACGTGAATCGTCATGTCATTAAATGTTGGGGAATTTTCTTTCTGAAAATATATTACTAAGCCAAAAAGGTCCTCTCCATAACTTTTTTTAACATCATACTAAATATAAACGCTACTGTACTGCACAGTTCTGTTCCGAATGAAATTCATTTTTCTCCTCAGTGCATAAAATATCTAGTTACTAGATATTTTAAACACTGTGGAGAATAATGACTTTCAGTCAGAAGGTGGTATTTAATTTTTACCTATTTGTTCTTGCCAGGCCAGACAGTGCCACCTCATGCCAGACTCGGGTGTGTCATTGTTTGGGGTGAATTTTCTGGCTAAGAATACTGATCCAAAAAGGTCCTCTCTAAATTGTTTTGTAACATTTGACTGGAAATAAGGTACAGTGCAAGGCTGCTATGAGTATCGCATCAGATGATGTCAGCACTGTCAGTGCACCACTATTTCCATGTGTCATTTGTGCTGTCAGTGAGCTGCCCCTGAATTTGTCTCTATATTTCTGCTAGTCTCCTAAAATTTGATATTTACCCATACATGGGGTGGACATGGGGGGGGGGCTAAGGGGCTGAAAGTCCTATTTGAAAATCCATCAGACAGTGTAGTATTTTCATCTGGTTTTGCAGCAGTGGCACTGGTTTTCTTAAATTTTACCTTTGCACATGTATACTGGCTGCTGCTGTTTTTCCCATCTGTGCAGCACAATCTTTTCCAACTTTTCCTGGTCCAGCATGATTCACCAAATGTTGCAGTACATTAAGCATCCCCCACCCAAAAAAATCCATTTCCATCCCTTCCCTGTCCTACTTCATCCACCATGTAAAATCAAGGGTACCAAATCCCTAGTTTGGGACTTTTTTGGGGCTTAAAGGATAATGCCTTGAGAGGATGGTGAGAGGTTGCTGCCTTGAGAAAGGAGCATCTTTATATCGGTGACTAGAGATGCAACATATTTTAAATCTGCTGGCGAAGTGGACGCGGAGTTAAAAGCTACATCTTTATTTAGTTTTTGTATTGTGTTTGTGATTTTTTTTTGGTAGTGAATTTTTTTTTATAAGTTTTTTGTTTTGTTTTGTGTGTGTGTGTGTGTGACTGTGTGTCAGTGTGTGTGTGTGTGTCTGGGAGTGTGAGAGTGAGTGCGGCCGCTGGGTGAAGGCTAGGCATTGATTCTGGTTGGACTCATTAATAGTCGGGGTCAGGGACTTGTGTGGGAAGGATGGACCCTGGACAAGGAGAGTTGCTGGCCCATGGGGCCCATGGGTGCGGGCAGAGGAGGGAAGTGCACACATGTGGGAGCGGTCATGTGTTGCTGGACCGCTCCTGACTCTTGGGTGCTGCTCCCCCCGCGTGGAAACAGCAGCAGCACCAGTGCCACCGGTGGCTGCTGCGCATCTACCTACTCTGCCACTACCACCACCACCGGTAGCAGCTGTAGGGGCTCCAGCAGCACCCCTGCCACCACCTCTACAACCACAAGAGGTGCCCCAAGAAAACGTATGTGGTGCTAGGACTGCATCTGGTCCTCCCCCCCTGCAGCTCCCCAGTCTGGGAGTTTTTTAATTATGTGGGGGGGCAGCACAGTCGTGGTGTGCCATCTGTGCAGTGTACTGGTGTGTCGTGGCCCTGGGGGTCAGATTTGGGGACCGGTGGCCAGCACACCCACATGTTGAACCACCACAAGGTGGAGTGGCAGGCTGCCACAGAAGGGACCAAGCGTCCACCTGCTGGCCCTTCTGTGGCAGTGGCTGAGGGTGCTGCTGGGGTTGAAGTTGTGCCTTGCCACCACAGCAGGAGGAGGGCCAGTGCAGCAGCTGCTCCACCACCACCACCACCACCACCGCCACCAGCACCACCCTCTCCACCACCACCACTACCTGGGTTTCCACCTGCAGTGGACCCCACCACAGTCCCTGCAACAGAGGCCAACATTGCTCTGGTGTGGGCGGCCCTGGAGGAGAATAATGAGAAGGTAGGTGCTGTTCAGCAGCAGATAGATTCAATCCAACAACAGCTGCTGCAAATACTTGCAATGCTGCACCTGCTGCTGGAACACCATGGCATCCCACGGCCACATTAAGGGATTGTTCTGGACCCCCCCCCAACCCCACCACTGTGCTGCACTGTTTTTGTGTGTTTTTTGTTGTTTAATAATACACATTTTCCCTTCTGTAGTTGCAGTGCCTCAGTAATGTTTACTTTTTGATTTGGAATGCTTGTGGACAAACTGTTGTTAGAAGTGCAAGCATGATGTTTAAAATTGCATGTGTGCAGTCAGTGTTGTTTCCTGTGTGTGTGTGTGTGTGTGTGTGTGTGTGTGTGTGTGTGTGTGTGTGTGTGTGTGTGTGTATGTCAAGAGAGTAGCTACTGATACTCTAAGTAAGCCATGACATATCAAGTTTAGTAGCAGAGGGTAGCAAACATGCTGGCCAGCATTGATCTGCCATCTCTAGTCCATCACATTTAAATTCCTTTGTTTGACTTTGCAGACTTTTTCTTTTCTCTTTCAGCCTTGTTTTGGGGGGTGGCAGAGTGGACTACAGATGTTGAAGCTGAAAGGCTCAATTAGGTCTGCATGGTTTGCCTGCATAGTGATTGGCTGTGGCATCTGGTAGAGTGTGTGGCAAGTCTTGGGCTGCAAATTTAAATGCCCCAGCAAAGTTAGAAGCCATATTATTAGTTCAAATGTACTGGGAGCAAGAGAAGCAGTAAAAGAACTGACGCGTGCAGCAGATGGAAAAACAGACTCAGAGCCAGCTACAGTAAAGGAATGGAGACTTCATGTGGAGCAAATCTGCCTACCTGCTAGGGAGAGAGAAGTTTCTGCTGTGATCTTGAATTCAAGGTGCAGTCAGTGGTGTTTACCAGCAGGCAGCAGGCAGCAAGCACCACACTAGCAGCGCAGAGAGACAGCAGGTCTAATGTGGGAATCATCTGATTGGAGCCAGAAACCTTGGACTTGAGTCGGGGGGGGGGGGGGGTAGCAGTGTGGCAGGTTGGTGTACAAATATAAAATGCCTGGCTACATCCCTGGTGTGTGTGTGTGTGACATCAGACATTGTGCAGCATGTTGCAAACATATATTGGTGTTGCTGACTTGTTGCAGGCAGTGTTTATGCTATAAAGAATAGCGAGCAGAATACAATATATTTTATTGTCACCATCATCATCGGTGGACTAAGTGATACGATACTTGTCAGAGGTGTCTGGCCAGAGTACGCCTTAGTCACATTATATACCATACTGCACACATAACTTTTAGGAGAGCATGTGTTTTTTTGTGACATGAGCTCTGCAAAGTCATGTGTGCAGTGTGAGTGACTGAGGTGCACAGTGACCCGATACCTCTGAAAAAATATATCACTTAGTTCTCTGGCGCTGATGGTACCAATAAAATATACATCAGGTGTTCTTTGTTATCTTTATTCTTGATAATGCAACAAGTCTTACCATATATATGTTTGCATAAAGCCGTACAATGTATGCACACACAGGAAAGAAAAGTGACGGCACATATGCAGTTTAGCACAACATACTTGCATTGCTCAGTCTTCATGCTGTTTGCGAAACACTTTAAATCCAATTCATGAGTCCCGACACAAAGTAAACATTACTGAGGCTCTATAACTATTTTGCTTGTGAAATAGACATGAAAGAGATTCACCAAGTTACAGCATTGCACCCGATATATGGGCGCCTTACTTCCAGGGGAGTCTTTCTTGCTCCACATAGTGCAACACATTTCTGTCAAAACCGCCCCTAATTTCATTACAGTGTGTCACGTCACGGAATAATTCCTGTTCATAAAAGCTGCCTAAATTCTGCCCCCCTTTCTTAGCAACGTTAGGACATGATGCCAGGGAGAGCATGGATGCGTGCTCCATTATAGTGAATGTCTGATTGTCCGGTAGCTTTCCGAATGTTTCTTTATGTTATAATGGTCAGTTTGTGGTGAAACGTGTGGGTATGTTTCCAGTAAGAAGAGCCTTGTTAGTGGAAATGTGCCCACATTTCACCACAAAGTGAACCTTGTAACATAAAGAAACATTCGGATAGCTGCCAGACATTCACTATAGTGGAGCACGCACCTGCTTTCCCCCTGGCATCACGTCCTAATGTTGCTGAGAAAGTGGGTCAGAATGTGGGCGGCTTTTCTGAACGGGAATTCCTCCATGACGTGACACACTGTAATGAAATTACAGGCGTTTTTCACAGAAATGTATTGCACTATGTGTCGCAAGAAAGATTCCCTTGGAAGTAAGGTGCCCACATATTGTTATGTGCAACACCATAACTATGTAACGTGGTGAATCTCTGTAAAGCAGCAGCGCAACAATCTGTTGAGGACTCTGACCTATATTTTTTAATGCTATGTTACAACTTCCTTTACTTACTTCGTGACTGGAATGATACGTGAATTTCCAGTAGTTGAGTCTGCTGTTCTACCTTTTTTCATGTGTGAAATAATGAAAGGAGTATTCCTTTTTTTATTTTATTTTTATTTTAAACCTTTGTTTACCGGGTAAGTACAATGAGCCAAAGGCCCATTTTCATGTACGACCTGGGGACCATATACATATACAGTCAAGATGTTTACAATTAACAAAACTTAGACTGCAATACAATTACAACATTTTTTATGACATACATCACACAACTACACTACAACAATCAGTAAAAAAAGAAATATAATAAAATACTCATTGAAAACAACAACAATGCAATTTGCCAAGAAAATAATTTCTAAGCCTAATTTTAAAAGTTTGATGACAAACATTCTCATATAAAATAATAGGAAGCTCATTCCAATTTTTAGCAGCAGAACAAGGAAAAGAACTGTCAACCATTTTAGTCTTGGTCTTGGGAACATTTAACTTAATTTGATGATCTCAACGAAGTTTCCTTGAATTTATTTTAATATGTAATAATGAATACAATGGAGAATCTGTACCTTGACGGAGGATTTTATCAGTTAAAGAACATAAGCTGTATAAACAACTCAGCCTAGGTGGAAGCCAGGCAGATAGTCTGTACAGTTCACAATGGTGTGTAGAAAAAAGGCAGCTTAAAGGTAAATCTACAAATACCATGAAACACATTAGTAAGAAGAGATAACTCTCTATTAGACAAATTTGAAAAAAATTAATGTATTATAATTTAACTGAGGTAGTAATACACCCTCAGCTATTGCACGCCTTGCTGGTAAGGTCAACAATGATTGAAACTTGAATAAGACACCCAGTCTCTGATTTATTTGATGAGAAATAAAATTTACATGATCAGAAAAATTTAAGTATTGGTCCAACAGGACTCCAAGATATTTAAATTGTTTTACCTGCTCCATCCCATTACCCAATGAATCAGAGATGGACAAATTCTGAGATCTGTTGAGTCTAATTCTAGATCCAAAAAGCATACATTTTGTTTTTGTGTTATTTAATGCCAAATAATTCCTATTTAACCACCTACAGAGTACAGCAAAGTCCTTATTTAAGGACTTATTAATAAGTTCCACTGAAATCGAACTTTTGTACAAAATAATGTCATCTGCATAAATCAGACAATGTGTGTCATTCAATAAAGATGGAACAATGTCTACAAACACAGTAAACAAAAGTGGGCCCAGAACGGACCCCTGGAGCACCCCCCTGTAATAAGAATCTACTAGAAGAAAATGCTCCATATAATCCTACTGTAAGTGGTCGTTTGGACAAACAACTGTGAAACCAGTCAACAGCAATCTCCGCCATACCATAGCTTCATAGCATCCTGATCAGCAAGGGATGACTTACCAAATCGTAGGCCTTGGACAGGTCCACGAACACAGCACCAGTGAGCAAACCCTCATCCATAGCAACACTGGTGTGGCTCGTGAACCTGGCCAAGGCCGTCCCCGTCCCATGGAATTTTCAAAACCCATGCTGATCAGGTGTCTTTTAAATTGGTGCTGACCAGGTCTTTGTCATTGTTTTCCTCTGCTTTTCTCCATCACATCAGTTAGCTGTTATATATCGCTTCTGTTGTAAATTAACAGTTATGCAGCAGGCAGTGTTTTATGACACCACAGAACACTATTTATTAAAAAGCAGCTGCAAATAAATACAAAACCTGGTCAGAACAATATTGAAAGGTGTGCTCATTTTTTTTTTTCATACATGAAAAGAAGTAGTCAACTAAGTAAAGCAGACAGAAATTGTGAAAAGAAGCGTATCATTCAAGTCACGACTCAGAGGTAACTAGTGACTGTGAAAATGTAAAGTAGCATAAAAAGTACACTTCAAAATTGTCACGACATTCTTGCAATGCTGCTTTAATTGATAATGTCAGTATGACATCATGAGCTCACAATCACACAACACACAAAATGCATCCGCCTTGTGTGCAGAAAATTGACAAGTGGTAACAAAGTGAAATGGGAGCATTTCAGCACATACAAAGTCCTCCAGAATAAAATGGTGACCATGAGCATACTGTTGTTGGTCCAATGTGTTCTGTGAGGCGATTTGTGCAGATGCAATGTGATCATCTCAACTAGATGGAAGGGTGCCCTTTGTCTGTACACTAATAGTAGCCTTGGTGAGTTGATATATATAGATATATGTTTGTGTATTTTGTAGGTGAGGAGGGGTTGACATGGACATGTACTCATGGTATTGTTCTGAATCACAGGTCACAGAAACTGTTGGTGTGCACATTCCAGTGCTCAATGAGAATTTTTTGCACTGATATTGGAAATGGATAACTCTGAAGCACATGAAGGTAAGTATTTTTTTTTGGGGGGGTGGGGGAGACATATTTGCAGGTTTGTCTGTAATGGTTTCTTATTTTGTTACTTCTTCACAGATTTCATCTGCGTCCTTCTAGAGTCTGGTTGTTAATGATGGTCATGGTCATCTAATGAAACAACTTCTGCATGTTGCATGTGTGCCCCAGCCTGGGGAAGGGGGGTGCCTGATGTTGAAGAACATTTTCGGTAAGACCTCTTTGACAGAACAACAAAGCATCTGGAGGTTTCCTAAAAAAAGAAATGAATGACTTCTCACAACTTAATTGTAATTTGTCCCTCCCTGGTTCTCAATCTCAAGTCAAGTTACATTTCAAACCCACATCTTGTCAAGTAACACAACCTGTGTGCAACTTTTTCAACACTGTCATGGTCAGGGCTGCACAGCTGCAAGTTCAGAATACAGTGCATGAATGATATCTTACAGAAATAGTTTTGGTGATGTACACATGTCACTTAGTTTAAGAATCATAGTCAGTCGCATTTGCTGCAGTCTTTCCAAAACAATGAAATGGATGAAATAAAATCTTCATACTTACCAGAATGGATTTCACATGGATATTCCATAGGTTCCTCTGTATGGTACAGCTGCAGTACCATTCCCATCGAGTTTTAGCGAAGGAGACTTTTTTTGCTAACCTGTAAAAAAAACACAAAATTAGTGTACTGTATGTGTTTGACCATTGCGGCTCTGAAAAGCTACAGAAAACCAAACCATACAACTAAAGGAAGTGAAACAGCAAAACAAACATGAGTACACATACTCACTTTATGGTTTAAATATTAAGAAGCTTTGTGTCTGTGGCTGATGGATGTGGTGGTCCAGACAGACTCATGCTCAGTGGTGGCAGTGGCAAACATCATTCCCGGTGGTGCTCCGGGGGGCGGACAGACTCATGCTCAATGGTGGCAGTGGCTAACATCAGTCGGTGGTGGTGGTGGTGGTTGGGGGGGCAGACAGACTCATGCTCAGTGGTGGCAGTGGCTAACATCAGTCCTGGTGGTGGTGGTCCAGGGGGCAGACAGACTCATGTTCAGTGGTGGCAGTGGCTAACATCCGTCCAGGTGGTAGTGGTCTGGGGGGGCAGACAGACTTATGCTCAGTGGTGGCAGTGGCTAATATCAGTCCCAGTGGTGGTGGTCCAGGGGGCAGACAGACTCATGCTCAGTGGTGGCAGTGGCTAACATCAGTCCTGGCGACAGTGGTCCGGGGAGCAGACAGACTCATGTTCAGTGGTGGCAGTGGCTAACATCAGTCCCAGTGGTGGTGGTCCGGAGTGCAGACAGACTCATGCTCAGTGGTGGCAGTGGCTAACATCAGTCCCGGTGGTGGTGGTCCGGGGGGCAGACAGACTCATGCTCAGTGGTGGCAGTGGCCAACATCAGTCCCGGCGACAGTGGTCCGGGGAGCAGGCAGACTCATGCTCAGTGGTGGCAGTGGCTAACATCAGTCCCGGTGGTGGTGGTCCGGGGGGCAGACAGAATCATGCTCAGTGGTGGCAGTGGCTAACATCAGTCCCGGCGGCAGTGGTCCGGGGAGCAGACAGACTCATGCTCAGTGGTGGCAGTGGCTAACATCAGTCCCAGCGGTGGTGGACCGGGGGGCAGATAGACTCATGCTCAGTGGGGGCAGTGGCTTACATCAGTCCCGGTGGTGGTGGTGGTCCAGGGGGCAGACAGACTCATGCTCAGTGGTGGCAGTGGCTAACATCAGTCCTGGTGGTGGTGGTCTGGTGGGCAGACAGACTCATGCTCAGTGGTGGCAGTGGCTAACATCCATCCAGGTGGTGGTGGTCCGGGGGCAGACAGACTCATGCTCAGTGGTGGCAGTGGCTAACATCAGTCCCAGTGGTGGCGGCCCAGGGGGAAGACAGACTCATGCTCAGTGGTGGTAGTGGCTAACATCAGTCCCAGTAGTGGTAGTGGTGGTCCGGGGGGCAGACAGACTCATGCTCAGTGGTGGCAGTGGCTAACATCCATCCAAGTGGTGGTGATCCGGGGGCAGACAGACTCATGCTCAGTGGTGGCAGTGGCTAACATCAGTCCCGGCAGCAGTGGTCTGGGGAGCAGACAGACTCATGCTCAGTGGTGGCAGTGCCTAACATCATTCCAGGTTGTGGTGGTCCGGGGGGCAGACAGACTCATGTTCAGTGGTGGCAGTGGCTAACATCAGTCCCGGTGGAGATGGTGGTGGTGGACCGGGGAGCAGACAGACTCATGCTCAGTGGTGGCAGTGGCTAACATCAGTCCCAGTGGTGGTGGTCCAGGGGTCAGACAGACTCATGCTCAGTGGTGGCAGTGGCTAACATCATTCCCAGTTGTGGTGGTCCGAGGGGGGCAGACAGACTCATGCTCAGTGGTGACAGTGGCTAACATTAGTCCTGGTGGTGGTGGTGGTGGTGGTCTGGGGGGTCGGGCAGATAGACTCATGCTCAGTGGTAGTAGTGGCTAACATCAGTCCCGGTGGTGGTGGTGTTAGTGGTGGTCTGGGGTGGCACACTGCCTTTTAACAACTTCAGATTAAAACCTGCCAACACTAACCACATCATCATCCTCATAAACAAAGCTTCCCTCACAGTCATCGATGTCTGAAATCTGACCACTGGGAAATTCTTTCTCCATTGTGTCGTCATCTACATCAGTGGTGGGCTGTTTCAGGCAGCCAGTGCCAGTGCCACCAGGATGGTTCATTTCCACATCACCAAAACCACCATGACTAGGCCAGGGTATGAATACCGAGGTTGCAGTCTGTGGTGGTATGTGTCTCTCATTCATTTTAACGAATGTTAGCAAACTAACATTTGCAAGAGACGGGTTTGTCCGACGATCCCTGACTATTGCACCTGCTGAGCTGAATACCCTCTCAACACTTACACTGGAGGGTGGGCATGTGAGGTACTTCAATGCCACTGCAGTCAGCTCTGGCCATTCACTGACCTTTCCACTCCAGTACAAAAGAGGATCTTCAGTTATTGTCAGATGCCTGTTTTCAGAGAAATATGACTCAACCATGCTCTGAGCCACGCTAAGTCCAGTTGTTGACGCATCATCCTGTTTTCCCGAATCATTTATATTACAAATACCCACTTGGGACAAAGCCTCCCAAAGCGGGTTGATGCCAGCCACTTTGGATGACAGACCACCTGGAACTGCAGTCCCCTTCCCCTTGCAGGATATGCTTGATAGACCTACAGGTACACCTTTAGCCGGATTATGCTGCTGAGGTTTGCTGACCTTGGCACGTGACTTCTGTGCCCCATGAACCAAGCGCACCAGTTGACCACTGATATTTTTTACCTGTTCAGGCTCTCCTTCCAGTACTGATGCAATTCCACGTTTGTATCATGGGTCCAGCATTATTGCTATGGCAAAGTTGTCACTACACTGAATGCTCACAATGTAACGATTCTGGTCGAATACTATCAGCATGTGTTGCAGCAACATACTGCTACCACCGTCTCCGGCAACATCAAGGCCATGCTGTGCATTCACCAATGTCTGCCTCAGCACCCACAGCAGTGGAATTGATTGGCTAATGGAGGCAGACTTGCCACTCACTGCCTGTGTGGCATGTTCAAAAGGCCGCAAAATTGTTATTACAGAGTCCATGAGGCACCACTGTTCAGTTGTCATAGACATGGAGGCCCCGGAACTGTCACGGCTAGTGTGCATCACAAAATATTCTGAGATGACTTTGTACAACCTCTCTGCCATGTATAAAGTGGAGTTCCATCGGGTGACAACTTCCAGCTTCAAGCGGTGCTGAAGCAGGCTATTTAGTATCTGCAACTGCCACAGTTGGTCACGGGCCTTTCCAGATCGTGAAAAGTGAGAGCAGATATGTCATGCAATGGTCAGCATTTCCTTTACATCAGAGTGCTGCAGAAACTCCTGCACCACAAGATTTAAACTATGGGCCATGCATTCGTAATGCATTTCACCACATTTGACTCATTGTCACTTGCTATGAACCCAGCTCTCAGGGACAGAGGGTTTAGCCATTTGTCAATTTCAGTCAGTACCACGTCCAACATGTTCTCACCTAGTGTGTGAACAGGTCACATTGCGCATGGCAATCATTGCATGCTGTCGAATTCCTGGAAGATTGCTACCGCCATAATCCACATTACTGCACTGATTATTCACACTAGCAACATCACAAACAACCCCCGGCACCTGCGCCCAGTGTACACTTATACACAAATGTGAACTCCCTGCTATTTTACCACTTGTCCACATATCCATACTTAAATGGATGAATGGAGAGGAGGAATGTTGAAGGGCATGTCTTACTGAGTTGGACACAGTGCAGAACAACTCGGGGACAGCACGGGTAGAAAAGTATGTCCTGGATGGGACTTTCCATTTTGGACAGGCACGTGCAGCAAACCACTGGAACCCAGAATTCTCCACAAAGGAGAAGGGCAAAAGATCAATTGCCAGCATTTCAGCTACAGCACATTTAAGTTCACGTGACACTGTATGATTGGGGGGGGGGTACGTCAGCTTATGCGCAAAAACACTCTGTAACATGGGCTGGCTTAAACGTTTTAGATGGGGTGTGATCACAAATGGTTGTGCTCTGTGATGAATGGCATTGGCAGGGGGTGGAGTGGGGATGTTTGTTGAAGACAGTTGCACAGGTAATGATGACAAACCCAGAAATGCAGTTATTTTGCCAGATTTGCCAACTGGAGTTGATGTAGCACTTGCACTAGGCATACTTCATTCACCACCACCACCACCACCACCACAAAAACTGCTACTCTCACCAGCACTGGACAACATTTCAAAGTCATTATGCTCCTCCACCTCTTCATGCCTGTAGTAATCCTCTGCTCTTATTACCTCACTACTGCACACGTTTAATTTACTACTGGACTTCACAGTCATGGAAGGGGATAACAAGCTTGTTATGGTTGCTGGTGATGAGGGTGAACCCCCCACTGTGGTATTAGCTGTCAACTTGTGCTGGGTCCACAGTGTCATGTGCCTATTCTTAAAATGCGTATGCCGTCCTCCTGTGCCCAGATGGCTCCCCTTTTTACCTCGACTCACGTGCACCTGGCAAACCTGGCAGATTGCAACAGACTCATCATTTGCATCTTGAACAAAAAAATCCCAAACAAGGGATTGTGATGCTCTGCTTTTAACATGTCCATGTTGTTGTTTATTTAAGTCTGTTATTTTAAGCACTGAAGTTGGGGGGGCATGTGATGTTTCGGGCACTGCACACCTGGACTGCAACTGACCACCATGACTACCTATCATTATTACTGGGTCATCATCATTAACTAAAACTGGTAAATCACAAGTTTTTACGGGGGGGGGGGGATTCCTGCAAACAGACTCAGACACAGCCACTTTGAATTTATTTTTCTACAGTTCCCAACTGGTGTCAATTACATCATCATCATATTCATCAATGTCACACACATCCACATCTTCTGCTTGCATTTTAGCATGTGGACTGCATGTTACAAGAACAGCAACATCATCGTCATCGTCACATTCATCATCATCATCTACACCACCATCACCTGATATTTTTTCACTACACTGTGAATCACTGCATGGAAAATGCGTGACATTAACCACCACGGTTGACGGAATATCACATTGTATGTTATCGTTGACATGATTATCAGAATCCTCAGGTTCAGTTACTGGGATGTTACTGGGAAGTATGACATCATCTACACTGCCACTCACTTGCACTGCTTCACACTCCACTATATTTTTGGATACGGTACACTGGTCAGAATTCGAACTTGAGGCACCGATACTAATACTACCACCACCACTAACACCACTAACACTAGCACAACCGGCTGGGAAAACATCATCTCCTCTGACTATGAGTGAAGCTACTGACTGGGCTGTAAAAAACATTGCAGGATAAATACCTTTCCTCACATCAGCAATGCACTTCTGCATCTGCGTACTACCACACCTACAGACTATCTTACTGCCAGCATTGCCATGGCGAGAACTAGCTTTGCTTGCACGTTGTTGCTAGCCTTGCTTGTAGAGCAGAAAGCAGCTAACTAAAAGAAGCTACATTTTCTTATTAATTTAACACATATCTCAGCAGGAGTCAGTGTCTGTTGAGATTAAGTAGACAGATACTTTATTAGAAGTAGAAGGGGTCTGATTTAGGGTTAAAAAAGAAAGAAAAGAAAGAAAGTCAGTGTGTGTTCTATGCTGAGAAGGGTACTGTATCAGCTGACTTTGCTAAATCAGTAGGAGGAGAGAGAGCTTAATTGGGGGTGTGGTTTAGACACTATAAAAGCAGGTGACTCAAATTACAACTTCTTGTTGCTAGCCTTTTTTCTTACTAATTGCCCTCCATCCCACCCCTCCACACACCCACGCTAAGCCAGTTGTACTTTTATAGCCACTGGATTTGACTGTCGACAGGAACTTCCTGTTTGGCAGTAGGAAGGGAAGGGAAGGATCATAGAGAAATATTGGTTTGTCAACCCTAAAGGAAAAAATGTAGCTCACTCTCCCCCCCCAGCTGCTGGTGGTCTGACATTGAGCAAGGAAGAAGGAGGCTACTGAAGAAGATAGGAAGTTGCTGTCCCAGAACAGGAAGGGTGAGAGTTGTAAGGAGAGGAGAGAGTAAGCATACAGAGAAACAGAAGAGGGGACACAAAATAAGACATGATAGGAGTGGTGCAGTGCAATGGCTGTGGGGCGGCAGTGTTCCGGGAGACATTCTGGAGGCTGCAATGCTGCCCTATTTGCAGGCACCTCTCTGGTCTGAGAAAGGAGGTTGCCTGTCTCCAGGCTGACCTGGCTAGGATTCGTGAAAACCTCCTTTCCCACCCAGGGACCACCAGGGTCAATGCCACTACCTCAGAGGTTGCCAAGAAAGAGAGAGGCTGGACCAGGGTGGGCTCAGGGAGGAGAGGGTGGTGGAACAGAGTTGCATCCTCCAGATGTTCCTCTCACAATTCATTCGCTCTTCTGGTGGATAGTGGTTCCTCTATGGAGGCACCTGCAGTGAGACCAAAGAGATGCTGGGAACCTTTACAAAGGAGATCCACAGGAGGGTGGCATGGACCCACAGGGGAAGGAAACAACTCTTGGTGGGGGACTCAATCATTAGGGGGTAGAAATGGGGAGGAAGGGGAGAGGGAGGAAGGAGCCATCCTGGTGCCATGGCTGAGAGACAGGAAGCGAATCCTCAGGATCGTGGGAGGAGCTGCACGAGGAGAGATGGATGTCATTGTCCACCTAGGGACAAATGACCTGCTAGGAATGGGATCAGAGCAGTGCAAGAGGAGTTTGTAGAGTTGGGGAGGGCCTTAGACAAGAAGGACACGGTAACCTTCTCGGAGGTGCTGCCTGTCTATGGCAAGGGTGATGCTAGGCACCCTCACCAGGGAATTCAATGAGTGGTTGAAAAACTGGTGTGGAGCTCAGGGTTTTGGCTTCACTGGGGACTGGGGAGCTACCTGGAGGGATGCAGACCTATACTGGTGCGATGGTCTGCATCTGTCCGGGGAACCAGGATCCTGAGTGAGGTTTAAATGCTTCATTGGCAAGCATTTAACCAGCCAAGGGGAGGCACTGAAAAGAGCAGGGAAACCCAGCCTCCCCCAAAAAACATGGTAATTAGTGAGGTAAACACCAAGGTAGAGAAATTATTAGGAGCAGACAGAGGTAAATGTAAAAAAGGCAAAGGCAGTAAGGACAGGAATGGGGCTAAAAGGGTAAGGCTATCAAAAAGTGGAGGGTGATGAGTACCAGTGCCCATAGTCTGTGTAACAAGCTCCCTGAACAAGTGGCCTTAATGGAAGAGGGTTGCCTGGATATTGTGGTAGTCACAGAAACATGGACACAGAGAACCATGACTGGGATGTCAACATACCAGGATACACAATCTACAGGAGGGACAGGGAGGGTAAAAGAGGAGGAGGAGTAGCTCTCTATGTAAAGGAAGGGAACAAAGCAACAGAACTAAAGAGTAAACAGCGAGCAGATGAGGCACTCTGGGTCACCCTGGAGACAGAAAATGGCATCATAATCCACATGGGAGTTGTATACAGACTCCCATCTCAAGGGGAGGGAATGGACAAGGAAATGATAGAAGGCTTCCTTAGAATGGCAGAAAAAGGTTAGATATTGTTGATGGGGACCTGAATATGCCAGATGTTAACTGGAGCACCTTTGCTGCAGTCACATCCAAGAGCAGGGTCATTCTTGATACCCTACAGGGGGCATGCCTCAGACAGCTAGTATTGGAACCCACTCGGGAGGGAGCAATCTTAGACCTGGTACTCTCAAATGGGGACAGAGAAAGAATCTCAGATTTAGAAGTGGGTCGCCATCTGGGAACAAGCGACCACCAAACAGTGTGATTCACGATAAACACAGCCATACAATCAAGCCATACAAAAGCAAGAGTATTGGACTTTAGGAGGGCTGACTTTGGGAAAATGAGAGAGTGCCTCAGAAAAGCATTAGCAAACAGGCAAGAAGGAGGGGTGGAGGAACAATGGGGAGTAATCAAAACAGCCATCACAGAGGCAACAAGCCTTTGTGTAAAGCAAATCAACAAAACACAACGAAGAAAAAAATGCTATGGTTCTCAAAAGAGGTGGCAGGGAAGGTTAAGGAGAAAAGGATAGCATTCAGGAAATATAAGAAACACAGAAGGAGCAGGACAGAGAACTTTATCAGTTAAAGCAGAAAGAGGCTGGGAAGGCAGTCAGAATAGCAAAGGCCCAAACCGAGGAAAGGATAGCCAATTCTGTTAAGAAGGGGGATAAGACCTTTTATATGTACATTAGGGAGCAAAGAAAGACCAAAGGAGGGATACTGAGGCTTAATAAAGGGAGGAAATGTGGGTAGAGGGTGACAGTGAAAAAGCAGGGATACTGAACGAATATTTCTGCTCAGTATTCGCAAAGGAAGAGGAGGGGGAGGTACCTAAACCAAACAAGAGAAACACTCTGAAGACAGGGGTCGATACCAGTCCATTTACAGAAGAAAGGGTTCTGAAAGAACTAATAAAATTGAAGGTGGACAAAGCAATGGGGTCTGACGGGATTCACCCAAGAATTCTAAAAGAACTAAGGGTAGAACTAGTGACACTGCTGACTACTCTCTTTAACAAATCATGGGAGGATGGGGTGGTACCTGAGGACTGGAGGAGGGCAGATGTGATTCCTCTTCACAAAAGTGGGAGCAGGACAGAGGCAGGAAACTACAGACCAGTTAGTTTGACCTCAGTGGTAGGGAAAATGATGGAATCACTTCTGAAGGAAAGAATTGTTGAGTCCCTAGAGGCCAGTGGGGCACAGGACCCAAGGCAGCATGGATTCATGATGGAAAGGTCGTGTCAGACGAATCTAATAGATTTCTTTGACTGGGTGACCAAAGTAGTAGACCAGGGAGGGGCTGTGGACATGGCCTACCTAGATTTTAGCAAGGCATTTGATACAGTCCCACACAAAAGATTAATATACAAGTTAACCAGCCTTGGAGTGGGTCCCAAGGTGGTAGCCTGGATAAAAAATGGGCTAGACAAGAGGACACAAAGGGTAGTAGTAAATGGAGTACACAGTGAAGAAAGGAGGGTTACTAGCGGGGTACCGCAGGGTTCAATACTGGGACCGGTCCTTTTTAATGTCTTTATAAGTGACATTGCAGAGGAACTGGAAGGAAAAGTATGTCTCTTTGCAGACAACACAAATATCTGCAACAGGGTTGATACGCAAGATGGAGTGGAAAGGATGAGAAGGGACTTGGCAAGGTTGGAGGAATGGTCAAATGTATGGCAGCTCAGATTCAATGCAAAGAAGTGCAAGGTAATGCACCTGGGAAATAAAAACCCAGGGGAAGAGTACACAATGGGGGGTGAGATACTGACAACAGTAAAAATGGAAAGGGACCTGGGGGTAATTATATCAGGTGACCTAAAGGTGGGCAAGCAATGTGAGAAGGCAGTAAGGAAGGCTGGGGATACTGGGATGCACAGGAAGAGGCATCAATAGTAGAAAACAGGAAGTTGTTATCCCTCTGTACAGACAGTTAGTGAGACCCCATTTGGAGTACTGTGTGCAGTTCTGGAGACCCCATCTCCAAAGACATAGACAGAGTGGAGGCTGTCCAGAGGAGGGCAACCAAAATGGTGCAGGGTCTGCACAAGAAGACATACGAAGAAAGACTGAAGGAGCTTAATATGTATACCCTTGAGGAAAGAAGGGAGAGAGGGACATGATAGAAACTTTCAAGTACCTCAAGGGAATCAACAAAGTCCAAGAGGGTAGCATCTTTCAGAAAAAGATGTGCAAGAACAAGAGGCAGCTATTTGAAGATAGAGGGACGGCTCAGAGGTGTATGAGGAAATTCTTTTTCACAGAGAGTGGTGGATACATGGAACCACCTTCCTGAGAGGTTGTGGGGTCTAAAACAGTGGGGGAATTCAAGAATGCATGGGACAGACATAAGGCAGTCCTAGTGGGGGGGTAGGAGGCAGTAAGCTGTTGGTTAACTAGGATCTGCAGCTTATCTGTTAGGTAGGAAAATGAGCAGACTAGGTGGGCCAAGCGGTCCTTATCTGCTGTCAAATTCTATGTTTCTGTGTTTCTTTGCGAGCATTTTGGGGGCTCAACAGCAATATTATAACCAAATTTAGATTTTGGTTCGTTCACTCTCTGATTGGGGGGACACAGGATGTGAAGCCAAAAAAACAACTGTAGCTTCAGCAATAGATAGAGACTGTCATGCAATGAAAACAGCTTCAGTAACCAGTGGTGCTGACGAGGTCACAAAAACAATCCAATGTGGTAAAAAATTCCTTTTGCCGGTGGGGTTGGGGGGAGCACTGACTGCAGATTTTTACGGCAGTACAAGCAGCACAACAAAGAACAGATACCATGATCGCAGTACAAAATCAGGCAGCTGCAATGGATAGCAAGTTCACACTGCTGCGCCTGCCCTGCAATTACACTAGTCTGTGGCACAATAAAAGGTGTATTATTTGATGTCACGCAACACCACTCACACACACACACAGAACAGTTTCTCTACAACGGTGAATGAGTAATGCATAGCAAATTGAAAAGTTCAGTAATATGCCACGTATTGTAATGTAAACAACTGGAAATTGTGAACTGCTGCACCAGATCCACACAACACACAATCAGCAAGAAAATGTCAACAATTACTGACAATATTACTGTGTGTACATTAACACAATCAGTTATATAACAAAAATATAACCAAAAAACAAAGAAATCACTATTTCTCCAATTTAAATCTACCTACACCACAGATACACCCCTCCCCCAAAGCACACTTTCACTGTCTTTCACTACGCACACTCAATGTTGTACATTAACATTCAAAATCCACACAAAACCAAAAACGTTCAATGATATGAGCACAGCCAGGAGGGTTTCCTGCAATCAATGAACTAAAGTTTGAGCCCCCCCCCAAAAAAGCAAAACTGCTTTTGTAACAGCTTTTAAAATGTTTCAATCACAGACAGCTCTCAGAACACATTGTATCCTACTGCTTCCTACACACACTACCCTGAACTGAGGCTGTGCAGATCAATATAGAGCCCATGTGACCTGAAATCCCATGAATCACTGCAAAATTCGCCTTTGGAGCTCAAAAACAAGGCGAAGTGAGGCAAAGTGCATTTATCTCTATGCACTTCACTTAAGATTTTGGTGGAGTAGTGGTCTGGGAAGGTGGAGTAACGTGAAGTCAATGTTTTCAATGGACTTCGTGTTACCCATCATAACACGAATTACTCTGCTTCGCGTTGTGGCACACTCCGTGAATACACCTTGGCTCCGCGAATCACTTCGTGGAGCGGATTGAGCCCACTTCGCCCACCACTACTAAAGATCCAGAAAGATGAGCCATATGGAGAACAAGAGTATCAGTTTAAATTTATGGCCGACAAACTTTCATATAAGATATGTGTGCCAGCAAATATACTGTGTTCCACAGAGTGCCCTGGCACTTCGCTTGTAGGAGCTTCATCAGGGAGTGGGGTTTGTGAGCTACAGACTGACTTATATACCCAGAAAAGTGCAACATGAAAAACAAGATACCGTAATGTGCAATATAGTGTTGCACACATATGTAAGTAAATGTACATACAATATACTTCAGATATACAAATGTCAAACCCTTATTTAATTCAGGGACCTACAAAAAAAATTTCAGAATTATTTTAGAAAGATCAAGCTATCCAAGGTAACAAGGTAAGTAGATAAGACCCTATTGTCTAAAGATGCAGCTGTCCGTAGTAACTGGTAAAAATGCAGATTAGTAGAAATACACTCAGTTTTGAATACACCTGTAAAAGCTGGTAGAATATATAGGTATGGGGCACTAGTACAATTCAAATCTTGCAATTGACACCCAGGATTTAAGTTTATTTGACACATCAGATGACTTAATACACTTGTCAGAGATAAAAAAAAGAGAGAATAAACATACTGGCCCAGATATTCAAACTGCGCCAGTGTGAGGTGCAAGCCCCTGCGCTGCTCAAAATAGTTACGCAGGGGTGTGGCCGGGGTGATATTCAAAGGAGTTGAGCTGTTGAGCAACTCCTTTGAATATCTTGACTCCCTACACACTTACGCGCGTAAACGGTGGAACTTGACGCCACCGCAAGTTGCCAGAGTTGAGCAGTAAACTTTGCGGTGGCGCAAGTACCATTGCACCATCACGCTAAATTCCGATATTCAAAAGGTGACATACAAATGGATATAATTTATACAAGGCGCGGGGGCCATTTGCATCTTCATAGCCCCATTATATACCCATTCTGTAGGTCGCGCCGATCCCGAGGCTTGCTCCTGGCCACCCTGCCAGGCAGCAGCACGTCCGGACCGGCGCACAATGCAATGATCGCGGGCATCACAGTTACATGACACCCCCCACACATCTCCCACAGCCCAATCGCGGGCAGAACAAGATCACATCGTCCCCCACCACATCACCCCACAATCGCGGGCAGAACACGTACATGCTCGCCCCACACACAGCTCCCACAGCGATCGCGGGCAGGAACCTGATGAACCCCCAGTGCCCGATTGCGGGCGAGATGTAACCCCTCCCCACCGAATAACTCCCTGGTGGTCCAGTGGACCCGTAAAGCCCGATCGCGGGCAGAATGTCACAACCAAACCCCCCAAACATCTCCCTGGTGTTAGAGTCCCCCCACCCATCTCAGAACCTCACCCGTCCCAGACATGACAGTCCAGATTTGTGAATGATCATTCACAATTCTGACTGTCATACGGTATGGGCTGCACGCCTATTGGCTGTAGCTCTGGCACCAATGGGCGTGCAGCCCACCGACAGTCAGTCGGGGCGGCGGGCGGGTGGATGCTGTCACCTACCGCCGCGGGGGAGCGGGTGGACGGGCTTCGTGGGTGGGGGGGGGACACTAGACACCAGGGAGATTTTTGGGGGTTAGCAGGACATTTGCCGGGTTCGCGATGCTTTACGGTCCACTGGACCACCAGGGAGTTATTCGGGTTGGGGGAGGGTTACATTCCTGCCCGCCAACGAGCACTGGGGTTCATATAAGTTCTGCCCGCGATCGGGCACTGGGGGTCTATAGGTTCTGCCCGCGATCGGGCTGTGGGTGATGTGTGGGGGGCGACATGTATGTTCTGCCCGGGCGACCGGGCTGTGGGAGATGTGGAGGGGGACATGTATGTGTTCTGCCCGCGATCGGCTGGTGGGGGGGCACAGGGACCGAGTTGGGGGCCAGCCAGGGTGGTAGCTGCTGTGTTGCGCCCCGCAATGCAGCAGCTCACCTGTGGGTGGCCCTCAACTTAAGCCTTTTTGGCTCAAGCTTGCGGGGCGCAGGTTGGGGTTGCGATGCAGACTCTCGCAACCCGACTGAATATCGGGTTGCGCAGGTTATGCATGGATCCTCCCCCTCCTGTTGAGCATGCATTCATTTGCATTGCTCTCTTGCGCAACCTGTTGCCAGTGGCGTAACTGCCTCCTGCTGAATATCGCAGAATGGCGCATTTTGGACTTGCGCATGGCGCAACCCTGTTGCGCATGGTGCAACCCTTTTGAATATCTGGGCCACTACTGGATACAAGCTGTGATCCACCCTTAGGTATTAATGGCTCCAGTACCTTCCAGTGGGGATCTACAGGTATAAAGTATTCTAGAGACTAAAATAGATTTGAGAGACAGATAGAAAATCACACAGAGAATACCTGAAAAAAAAGGAAAGAATTAATAACTCAAATATTAAGAAAATTCATTATATAAAGAAATAGAAAATAAATTCTGCCTTCCTTTGAAATCAAGTGGCATAAATGGGTTATGTGTCAATTAGACAATTATTCAGATTTTGTCCCATAGGGCCGGGTCTCTCTCCCCTCATAAACTTTCCTTAGCTGATTTATTTTATCAATCTACCTTTAAACCAATAACCCCTTTGGGGTTTCTTCACCTCAACATACTTAGCTTTACTCTTCCTCTCTTTTCCATCTCTCTTTAATATAGTCTCTCTGTCCAGTTTATAGAACCAATATATCAAAGGTAGCAATATATGTTTTTGATTTTGTCTATATGACTGCACCTATAGAATGCTATTTGTAAGGAAAGGGAAAGGGAAAGGGAACATTGTTTAACCAGGAGTAGCACACTAAGCCGAAGCTCATTTCCAGATGCAACCTCGGAGCACAAGGAAGCTAAAGAGGACCTTCACCAGTCCTTTTGACTTTCATGCATAAATTACCCCTTCTTGCATTGATTTTGGAATTGTATTTCATAACTGTCCACTACAGTTAGTTTTTGCTTTCTGAGCTACTAAAAACTGTAGAGTGTACCAGAGTTTCTATAGCAAGCCTGTTGTTGTTGTGGACCCAGGGTTGTACTGCTGACATCATTGTAGGGCAGAGTCAATTTCACACACAAAAAACCATACTGGCAAGGCATTTTGGATTTTGGCATAATGTATTGCTAACAGAGTGTCTTGGGGAAGGGGGAACACAGTATGTACACTGAGTACTGGTAGGTTTCCCTTGTAACATTGTTGCAACTGCATGGTACTGCACAGTGTGAGTCACTCCTGTACTCTGCAGTGATGTCATAAGGAGCTAGCAGCCCAGCAGCTGAACAGCAATGGCAAGTGCAGCAGTGCTCAAAAAACAAATCCAAATTATGGAAGGCAGAGTAAACCTTAGCCAAAAATAACAAATGCACACACCTTTTCAGGTCTAGTACTGCATATAATGACTACAAGCTGTAACTTTTCGGACCATCATGAAAGTTTCTCTTTAAGTGACTTGTTCAGGATCACACAGTATGTACCTAGGCGCATATAATAGTCATATGCTCCATTCAGAAGACCAGTTTTTGTTGGCACCAAGGACATCCAAATGATCGGACAAAAAAACAAAAAACCCAGAAAAAAAAAAAGTACTTTGCTATGATACTGAATTTAACGATACAGTATGCACTATATCTGAAATCTAAGGGACCTACATTATGTCCTATGTATAAAATAAGAAAATGTCAAACTATATACTACTGCAGTCTAATCTAAGTGTGACCTGTTACTGATTATGTAATAAAAGTTATTTCTGTTTTTGGGAAAATAAAATAAAAATATATTAAAAAAGACTAAATTCTGAAAAGATCGGGAGAAAGGCAAAGGCAGAAAAATAATGAATAAAGCTGCAAAACTGAGAGGAAAATACAGGTTTAAAATGAGAAAAAATATAAATCAATAGAATGCTCAGAAAAGGAATACTAAGTTTTTGAAAGATATAGCTCCCAAAATTGGTGGCTAAAAGCCCTCCAAAACACTCTGATTAATTGGAAAGAAACTAGGAAATACACTGGCCTGGATATTCAAAAGGGTTGCGCATGGCGCAACAGGGATGTGCCATGCGCAACCCACCAATGCACCCCGGTGCGATATTCAAAGGGGTAATTGTGATGCGCAACTCCCGATGCACTGGGGCACATTAGTAATGTATGCGGCGCAAATGCAGGGGGCGTGCCCATGCATATGTGGCACATCCTGATATTCAGCCCGGGATGTGCGGCGCATATGCTGGCACAACCCTGCATTGCGCCGCACAGGGGAGCTCAAAGTTGTGCCAGAAAAAACAAGACACAAGTCCAGGCTACCCACAGGTGGGCTGCTGTACTGCATGGCGCAACACAGCAGCTGCCTGCCATGGGTGGCAACCCCCCCCTGAACACCATGCACAAGCACCCTGTATGCCCTGGTAGTCTAGTGGAACCCCCCTCCCTCCCCGTTAGCCCGATGGTGGGCGAAGGTAACCTTACAATCCCTGGTGGGCTAGTGGTATCCTCCTCCCTGCCCGTATCCCCGATCACCGTAAGGAAGTATGGTTTAAACCCCCTGGTAGTCCAGTGGTTCCCCTCTCCCCATCAGTAACCGTGATCACCATTCAATGCAAGGTGTAAACTCCCCAGTGGTCTAGTGGTATCCCCCTCCCTCCCATTCCACCCGATCATGGGCATCCGACCAAAACCGCGATCCCCGGTGGTCCAGTGGCCCCCTTCCCCACCACCCTCTGAGGACCCCTGCCACCCAGCCCCCCCCCATCATTGGCGGGCTGCTGCACTCTGCCCGCATACCACCCGGCTGTCTCATGAATGACAGCTTCAGTATGATCTGTAATCCATTGGTTCGACGGTGGATTCATTGCTTGAACATTCATACTGTACTACACAGGCATGAATCCGTGAATGAACCCATTCACAGATCTGTGCTCGTGTAGTACAGTGCATGGTGTGCAGCCCATTCGCCCACACTGTGGATCAATAGGCTTACAGATCATACTGTAGCTGTCATTCGCAGGTGGCCGGGTAGTATGCGACGGAGTGCAGCCGCCACCGATGACGGGGGCCGGTGGTGGGGTCCAGAGGGGGTGGTCCACTGGACAACTGAGGATCATGCTTTCAGTCGGATGTCCTTGATCGGGCAGAACGGGGAGGGGGATGCCACTAGACCACTGGGGAGTTTAATCACGTACATTTAATGGTGATCGGATTACGGGTGGGAGGGGGAACCACGCCACCTGGGGTTTCAGCCGCTACCTCTACGCGATCGATACGGGCAGGGAGGGCACACCACTGGCCCACCAGGATTGGTACGGTTACCTTTGCCCACCATCGGGCTAACGGGGAGGGAGGGGGTTACACTAGACTACTAGGGCATGGGGTAATACGCTTGCCACACTCACGGTAGCAGGGCGGGGATGCCGCGGGACCCCTTAGTCCTCACTGCAGTCTGTGCAGGGCGCCAGCTGCATTTCGCCAGGCTGCCCTATGCAACACATGCAAATGGGGCCGTAATGACATCCTAATGACCTCATTTGCACCTTGCATACATTACGGTCTCATTTGCATGCCCCAGGCCGAATATCGCGGGTGATGCGTCTAGCGCAACTGCACTTGCGCTGGTGCATCCCCCTGCTCCTGTTTCCTGTCTTGCACTGGTGCAGTGCCACTGCGCCCTGCGCAGTGTGTGCGCCCTCTGTGCCATATTCAACGGTGCTGAGCCATGGCACAGCACCGTTGAATATCGCCTGGTCCATGCCCTGGCGCAGCCCAGTTGCGCTGCACCCAGGCTTGCGCCACTGCCCGGCGCAGTGTGAATATCCGGCCTACTGTGTGCATGTGCTTGGCTGTGCCACATGATCTGCATCCTGTTTATAAAAACCCTCTTTCTGAATCTCCAAATATAATTTGCCTGTGACGAAAAAGGCAAAGTTACAGAAGTTAAAATGTGAATTTTCTTGGGGATACAGTAAATTTGTGAAGTGATTTACAAAGGTGAAGTCAATGACTTCACATAAACTTTGCAGGTGAATTAAAACTTTGCAACATCTCTATTCAGCATCCTGGATGGGGGCAGGCATGGCCCAGGGAACTCCTGTGTCTTGGGTTATACAGTAGAACTGCTCACTGAGCACTCCTTACACTCAACAGGACCGGATTTCTAGACTGCCTACTGGAGTTGGTGGATGTGGGCACCTTAGACAGAGAAATAAACACAATGAACCTCTGGATTTCAAGCACCTGACATTACTGGAGAGCTTTATGACAAAGCTTTTTTGTACAGTTAGAAATCATATGTCCAAGGGCTCAACTCTATCTACTCATATACAATTCATTATGGTAACTTCAGTTTTGGGGGTATCCATCTACCCCTTTTTTCGGATTGCATGGTATGCAGGCCGTGAAGGCACCGCCTGCAGTGATGCTTCCTATCTCTCTTTCTTCCCAGCAGTTCTCCCTCAAGAGTACGGTCTCTGACACTCTCTATCCCTTTTTATTCGGTGTGCTTAGTGACTACAGGTGGCTTACCCATAATTCCTGGATAAAACTTGATGCTCAGGGATTTCCAATCCACTCCTGTACTACAGTCCTGGATTCTCTGCCTCTTCTTCTACTGATATTAAATGCCCTTATGGACCATTGTTAGTTACAGTATCCAGCATGCTAAAAGATGCTCAAACATTATCAGCGCAAACTAAAAATATTATATCGGCGGCCAGCTCTGGCTTGCTGGGCAAAGGCATAGGGAATAACAGGCCAGTGAGCTTAACCTCTATGGTGGGGAAACTGAGGGAGGCCCTGTTGAAAGAGAAAGTGGTAGAATTTCTGGAATTTAATGGATTACAGGGTAGTAAGCAACAGGGAGTTTACCAAAGGGAAGCCACACCAGATAAATCTAACCAAAATTTTTACTGGGTGACAACTGGGAGGTGGACAGGGGGTGAGCTGTCGATGTGGTCTACTTAGACTTCAGTAAGGCCTTTGACATAGTGCTGCACGTAAGATTACTACAGAAGATAAGAGGCCTAGGGGAAGGGGGCCAAATAACCCAGTGGATGGGAAATTGGTTAGGGAACAGAGCCCAAAGGGTAGTACTAAATGAAGAATTTTCAATGGAGATGGGGTCACGAACATAGTACCCCTAGAGTTGGTATTGGCCCCCGTGCTCTTCAATAAATTCATAGGGGACACAGGTGTGGGACTCGAAGGAAAAGTCTGTCTATCTGCAAATGACAGCTAGGTCTCCAATAGAGTATACACAACAAAGGGAGTGGAGGCCATGAAGAAGGACCTGGAAGGGCTAGAATAGAGGTCCAGAATTTGGCAGCTGGGATTCAGTGCCAAAAAGTGCAAAGTCATGCACATCAGAGACAAAATCCCCAGAGTCCAGGGCAGGATGGCAGTAGAGGTCATGGCATGTACCTGAGAGGAATGGGGCCTAGTAGTGATCATTATGGATAACCTGAAAGTAGCTTCCCAGTGTAGTGGGGAGAGCAAATAGTATGATGGGTTGCCTAAGTTGGGGGATAGCAAGCAGAAAGATAGAGGTTGTACTTCCCTTGTACAAGTCATTGGTTTGTCACCATTTTGAGTACTGTGTGCAGTTCTGGAGACGTCATCTTAGAAAGGACACTGACAGGGTGACAGCCATGCAGAGAAGTGCAAGCAAGATGATAAAGGGGCAGCAGTGGAAGTCCAATGATTAAGGACTGAAGGGCCTCTACATGAACTCCTTAGAGAACAGGAGAACCAGTGGAACATTACTGAGACCTTTGCATACCTCCAGTGGATAAACAGGGTGGAGTGTGGGGAGCTTTTTATGTTGAGCATATATGTTGTTACCACAGGGAACTCAATGACGTTAGTGCTAAGAAACTTTAAGAGAAAGGTGAGGAAGCATTTCTTCATGGAAAGGGTGGTGGGTAGATGGAACAGGTTGCATAGGGAGGTGGTGGGGGCAGAGAAAGTGACAAGATTCAAGCATACATGGACAGGCACATTGGCATCATTAAAAGGAAGACTCACCCAGAGAGGGTAATGGAAGCTGTGTCTGCATAGGGCTCCTTGCCACCATATAGGATAGATAGGGCTGGGGCAGACTGGATGAGCCTTGTAGTCTTTCTCTACCAACAAACTGTATTGCTTTGTTTCACTAACACAACAAAGGTGGCCAGCCAAGGGGCTAGGAAGAGGCAGCAGCAGAGCTGAGAGCGGCAAGGCAAGATATGGGAGGAGGACAGACGGCACAGAAGCAACAAGAGGCTGCAAGGGGATGTGACAAACCCACTTGTCTGTGCTCCAACCAGCACCCTCTCATAGCTAGCTGTTGCAGACCTTCACCTGTCTTCGCCCCTCATCATGTCATTGTGCCTGTGCTTGACCCTGTGCAAAGGTGGTGCACTCTGGACACCTGGACTCTCTGAGCCCAGTCATCAGTCCCCCTGGATCAAGCCATGACCAGCTGCTCAAACCCCAGGTGAAATGTGGGTTCTGTCTTTTCTTACACTTCTCACCGCTCCCTTCCCTGAATCAGGAAGGAATATGCTTACTGAGTACTTAAACCAGATTTAGCGTGCTTCTTCAGAATGATGGGTACCCCAGAGATTCACAAATGGTACCCGTTTTATGGAAACATACAACCAGTCCGTATATTGTGATAAATAGTACCCACTTTATTTACACAATATATTAACACATTGGCCAAGACAGAACAAAAGTGCTTACAGGAAAAAGACATGGAAAATAAAGTGAGTTAAACTATAAAATGCAAACAGCTTTCCTATGGCTAGGTCAAAACTTACAGATGAACACATGGAAAAGAAACGGTCTCTTTTCTTCGGAGAACTTGAACCTCCAGCTAAGTTCTATCCTTACAGTCTCCAGTTCCACAAGCCTTGGTTGGTGTATACGACATGCTGACTCCCCTGTCTCTCTGTAAAATCAGCCTCCACTTATAGAACCAGTTCTCAAATCTCAGCAGGCCCCTCACTCATAAAGAACAAATGTATTTGACAAGGAAGAAACCCACGTGATCACAAAACATGCATTTGAAACAGTGTCAAATGTATCACCTTATGAACATTCAAATCTTATTTCTCCCCTTGTAAACCTAGTTAATGACCATTAAGTCCACTTGCCCATATGTGTGACTTTTGGAATTTGACCTGGCTGATCTCCCAGTATTTCCTGGACTCCTTTAGTTTGCCTATTAATTGTATGAGACATAAAGCTGTCTCCCCAGAGGAAGTCTGTGATGTGCAGACCCTTCTCACACATGAACAACAGAAACCTTGCTTATCAAACTTTGGGAAACATCTGTTAGTCATACATTAGCGTTCCAGTTAGCTAACCATATTAAAACATAAGTATGCCACATTAGCAAACTTTATAACTGATAATTGATGAGTACATTAGTATTCCTGTTAACTAACTGTATTAAAGTGTCAGTACGCCACACCTCCTTTCCCAAGTTAAGTGCTGGCATGGTGTGACAACACCACACTGTGATTGCATTGGTCACGCAATCCCTTCTGATAGGACAGTCCATCAGCACTGGCATTTTGTGAGCCCTTCCTATGCTGTATGTGCTTATTGTATTCTTGCTGCACTAAGTGCCAGTGCAACAGCTTGGTGTTCTTGCCCCTCATGCGCTGTAGCCACGTTAGTGGATTATGGTCCAAGATCACAGTAAATTCTGTGCCATACAAGTATGGCTGCAACCTTTACAATGGACAGACTATGCTCAAACATTCCTTCTCTAGAGTGCATATGACATGTCCCACAGCAGGAGTTTCGGCTCAGGTAAATAATAGGGTGCGCTTCCCCTTTTGAATTGACCTGACTCAGAACAGCCTCCACCCCAAAATTTGATGCATCTGTGTGCACTATGAATTTTAGACCATAGTCAGGGCTGGCTAGCACTTGAAGTCTGGCATAGGGCCTGCTTGAGCTGACAGAAGGCCTTCTCACAGTGTTCTGACTGTTTCACCCTTTCAGGCATTCTGTTTTTGGTCAAACCTGTGAGAGGTTCTGCAATTGTGCTGAAATTAGCCACAACTCTTCTGTAATACCCAGCAGACCCTAAAAAGTGCATACCTATTTTTTTTGTTGTGTGGGTGGGCCATCCCTTTATACCCTCCACCTTCACTGGTGCCGGCTGCATGTACCCCCTCACGCAATGTTCTAGGTATGGTACTTCGTCCATGCCCCCGTGACACTTCTCAGCTTTGACTGTCAGCTTTTCAGCTTACAGTGAGGAACTCTCTTACATATGTCGGATGCTCCTCTCAGGTTTGGCTAAATATAGCAACATTATTCACGGAGAAGTCACCTGCCCCTGCCAACACTCGGTCAATCAGCCTCTGAAAGGTAGCCGGTGCATTTTTCATTTCGAAAGGCATGACCAGAGACTCATACAAGTCAAAAGGAGTGATAACTGCGGACTGCTCCCTCACTTTTGCAGTTCAGGCACCTACCAGTAACCTTTTGTCAAATCTATAGTTTTTAGATACTTTGCTCCCCATAACTTCTCCAGTATCTTCTCTGTCTGTGGCATAGGATATGCATTGGACACCGTGACAGCATTAAGCTTCCAGTAATCCACACAAAACCTTGTCATCCCATCCTGTTTTGGGATAAGAACAATAGGCAAAGACCAGGACTACTGGATTCCTGGATAACCTTGAGGTCCAGCATCTCCTTTAGCTGCTTCTTGCATGTGGCAATTTGCACTCTCAGGGTCTCTATAGGCATGCTGCTTCAGTAGCACCTGAGTCCTTGTGTCCATCCTATGTTCTGTGAGTGGGATGTGCTGCAGCTTTGCTGAGAAAAGGGTGCTGACAGATTGCTGCACCCTCTTAATCTGTGCCATCTGGGCAGGTGTCAGCTGCCCTGAGAGGGAGAAAGAGTCCATTGATCCATTCCCCCTGCTCTCCTCTAATAGGTCTCTTAGTGGCTTGCCCTCTCCATCATCTGCCTTGCTGCAAATCATCATGACAGCCTCTGTTTTGTCATGAAAAGATTTTTATCATGTTGACAAGATAAACTCTGTATTTGCACCTCCTATTGGGCTGTTCTACTACATAATTCACCTCATCCACCTATTGTACCACTACAAATGGACCCTCCCATGCTGCCTGCAGTTTGTTCTGTTGAACAGGGATGAGCAGCATCACCTTCTGTCCGATGTCACAGATCGTATCCCTGACTGTATGGTCATACCAGTTTTTCTGCCTCTGCAGCACAGCTGCCGGATTATCCCATGCTAGGCCCATGAACTCCTTTAACCTCTTCCTGAAGTTAAAGACATATTCTACCACTGATTCCCCTGTGGCAGAAAGCATGCCTTCCCAGTCATCCCACTCTAAATCTAGGGGTTCCCTCACCCTGCGTGCACACAGGAGTTTAGAGGGTGAGAACCCTGTGGACTCCTGTGGAACTTCTCTATAGGCAAGTAAGAGATGGGCAAATGCTTGTCCCAACTCCTTCCATGCTGTTCTGCAAAAGCCCTAGGCGTGGTCTTAAGGTTGCTGTTAAAGCATTCCACAAAACCATTGGTTTGTGGGTGGTAAATGTGAAGCACATAACTGCTGCATCCCACATTTCTCCCACAAACTCCTCATTAGAGATGACATGAAGTTTGTTCCCTGGTCAGATAAGCTCTTGTGAGGCAATCCAACCCAGCTGAAGATCCTCAGAAGTTTATTTGCCACCTTATCTGCCTCTATAGAAGACATTGCCACAGCCTCGGGGGTACTGGGTGGCATAATCCACCATCACCAGAATTTACCTCTTTCCTTAGCTAGATGGCACACCTAGAAGCCCTACTATATCTACAGCTACCCACTGAAATCATACCTCTATTATGGGTAAAGGAACCAAAGTTGCCTTGCCTTTGTCTCCTTGCTTTCCCACTCTCTGTTGTGTGTTGCAAGTGTGACAGTAGATAGTCACATCTTTATAGACACCAAGCCAATAGTTTTTTTTATACTTTATTTTTCAGTCAGAGAGAAGATGATAATCCACAAAATACAATACGTAATTACCACATCTAGAAAAAAAACATAGAGAATCTCTAAAGAAATAAATTAAAGTATAATTAATTTCTGAGGATGTAAAAAGCAAAAAAGCAAATGCAATATCTGTTTCTGACCCAAGCTTTAAACATTTTGACCATTCAGCTTAAAAAGAGAACGTATCCATCTCAGTCAAAGGTAACACAGAAACATAGAATTTGATGGCAGATAAGGACTGCTTGGCCCACCTAGTCTGCCCATTTCCCTACCTAACGGATAAGCTGTAGATCCTAGTTAACCAACAGACTACTTCCTCCTACCCCCACTAGAATTGCCTTATGTCTATCCCATGCATTCTTGAATTCCCCCACTGTTTTTGACTCTACGACCTCCTCAGAAAGGCTGTTCCATGTATTCACAACCCTCTCTGTGAAGAAATACTTCCTCACATTACCTCTGAGCCATCCCCCCTCTATCTTCAAATTGTGCCACCTTGTTTTTGCACACCTCTTTTTCTGAAAGATGCTACCCTCTTGGACTTTGTTGATTCCCTTGAGGTATTTTAAAGTTTCTATCATGTCCCACCTCTCCCTCCTTTCCTCGAGGCTATACATCTTTAGTTCCTTTAGTCTTTCTTCATATGTCTTCTGATGCAGACCCTGCATCATTTTGGTTGCCCTCCTCTGGACAGCCTCCACCCTGTCAATGTCTTTTCGGAGATGGGGTCTCCAGAACTGTACACAGTACTCCAGATGTGGTCTTACCAACTGTCTGTACAGAGGGCCAACAACTTCCTGTTTTCTACTGGTGATGCCTCTCCCTATGCATCCCAGTATCCTCCCAGCCCTCCTTACTGCCTTCTCACATTGCTGGCCCGCCTTTAGGTCATCTGATATGACTACCCCCAGGTCCCTTTCCATTTTTGTTGTTGTCAGAATCTCACCCCCATTGTGTACTCTTCCCCTGGGTTTTTGTTTCCCAGGTGCATTACTTTGCACTTCTTTGCATTGAATCTAAGCTGCCATACATTTGACCATTCCTCCAACCTTGCCAAGTCCCTTCTCATCCTTTCCACCCCACCTTGTGTATCAACTCTGTTGCAGATCTTTGTGTCATCTGCAAAGAGATATACTTTCCCTTCCAGTCCCTCTGCAATGTCACTTATAAAGACATTAAAAAGGACCGGTCCCAGTACTGAACCCTGCGGTACCCCACTAGTAACCCTCCTTTCTTCACTGTGGACTCCATTTACTATTACCCGCTGTGTCCTGTTGTCCAACCAGTGTTTTATCCAGGCTACCACCCTGGAACCCACTCCTAGGCTGGCTAATTTGTTTATTAATCTTTTGTGCGGGACTGTGTCAAATGACTTGTTAAAGTCTAGGTAGGTCATGTCCACAGCCCCTCCCTGGTCTACCGCTTTGGTCACCCAGTCAAAGAAATCAATTAGATTTGTCTGACATGACCTTCCCGCTGTGAATCCATGCTGCCTTGGGTCCTGTGCCCCACTGGCCTCTAGGTACTCAACAATTCTTTCCTCCAGAAGTGATTCCATCATTTTCCCTACCACTGAGGTCAAACCGACAGGTCTGTAGTTTCCTGCCTCTGTCTTGCTGCCACTTTTTTGAAGGGGAATCACATCCATCCTCCTCCAGTCTTCAGGTACCACACCATCCTCCCATGATTTATTAAAAAGGGTAGTCAGTGGTGTTATTAGTTCTTCCCTTAGTTCTTTTAGAATTCTGGGGTGAATCCCATCAGGCCCCATTGCTTTATCCACCTTCAGTTTTAAGAGTTCTTTCAGAACACTTTCTTCTGTGAAAGGACTAATATCAACCCCCCTAACCAGAGTGCTTCTATTGACCGGATTAGGTATTTCCCCCTGCTTTTCCATTGTGATTACTGAGCAGAAGTATTCATTCAGTATTCCTGCTTTTTCACTGTCGCTCTCTGAGCAACCACCTTCCTCTTTGTTCAGCCTCAGTATCCCTGCCTTAGTCTTTCTTTGCTCCCTAATGTACCTATAAAAGGTTTTATCCCCCTTCTTAACCGAGTTGGCTATCTTTTCCTCGGTTTGGGCCTTTGCTATTCTGACTGCCTTACCAGCTTCCTTCTGCTTTAACTGGTACAGTTCTCTGTCCTGCTCCTTCTGTGTTTCCTTATACTTCCTGAATGCTATATTTTTCTCTCTTACCTTCCCCGCCACTTCTTTTGAGAACCATAGTGTTTTTTTCTTTTGTTTTGATTTGTTTATTTGCTTCACACAAAGGCTTGTTGCCTCTGTGATGGCGGTTTTGATGTTTCCCCATTGTTGCTCCACCCCACCTTCTTGCCTGTTTGCTAGTGCTTTTCTGAGGCACTCTCCCAATTTGACAAAATCAGCCCTCCTGAAGTCCAGTACCTTCACTTTTGTGTGGCTTGACTCTACAGCTAAGTTTATCGTGAACCACACTGTTTGGTGGTTGCTTGTTCCCAGATGGCTACCCACTTCAAGATCAGAGATCCTCTCTCCATCCCCATTTGAGAGTACCAGGTCTAAAATTGCTCTCTCCCAAGTGGGTTCCAAAACTAGCTGTCTGAGGCATGCCCCCTGTAGGGCATCGAGAATGGCCCTGCTCTTGGATGTGGCTGCAGCAAAGGTGCTCCAGTTAACATCTGGCATATTCAGGTCCCCCATCAGCAATATCTCCCCTTTCTCTGCCATCCCAAGGATGCATTCTATCATTTCCTTGTCCATTTCCTCCCCCTGAGACGGGGTCTGTATACAACCCCTGTGCAGATTGTGGAGCCATTTCCAGTCTCCAGGGTGACCCACAGTGCCTCCTCTCCTCCCTGTTTACCCTTTAGTTCTGTTGCTTTGATCTCTTCCCTTACATAGAGAGCTACTCCTCCTCCTCTTCTTCCCTCCCTGTCCCTCCTGTAGATTGTGTGCCCTGGTATGTTGACATCCCAGTCATGGTTCTCTGTGTACCATGTTTCTGTGACTGCCACAATATCCAGGCATTCCTCTTCCATCAAGGCCACCATTTCAGGGAGCTTTTTACCTAGACTACGGGCATCGGTACTCATTACCCTCCATTTTTTTATGGCTTTATTTCTTTTTGCCCCATCCCTGTCCCTACTACCTTTGTCTTTTTCTCCATTTACCCCTGCCCTTCTCCCTATCGACTGCTCTATCTTGGTATTTACCTTACTAATTACCCTGATTTTTTGGGGGGGGCTAGGATTTCCCTTCTCCTCTTCAGTGCCTCCCTCCTTGGCTAGTTTAAATGCTTGCCATTGAAGCATTTAAACCTATCACCTTAGGATCCTGGTTCCCTTCCAGGATAGATGCAGACCATCGCACCTGTATAGGCCTGCATCCCTCCAGGTGGAGCCCTAGTCCCCAATGAAGCCAAATCCCTGAGCTCTGCACCAGCTTTTCAACCAGTCATTGAATCCCATGGTGCAGAGTGCCCTAGTCTCATCCATGCCATAGACAGGTAGCACTTCTGAGAAAGTTACCGTGTGTGCTACTTGTCTAAAGCCCCTCCCCAACTCCACAAACTCCTGTTGCACTGCTCTGATCCCATTTTCAGCCAGGTCATTCGTCCCTAGGTTGATAATGACATCCAGCTCCCTTCCCCTTGCCGCTGCTCCCACGATCCTTAGGATTTGTTTCCTGTCCCTCCAAGCCTTGGCACCGGGCAGGCACCTTACCTCCCTTTCCCCTCCCTCCCCCAGTTCTACCCCCTAACAATTAAGTCCCCCACCAGGAGTTGTTTCCTTCCCTTGTGGGGTCCTGGGCCACCCTCCTGTGGGTCTCCATTGTGGAGGTTCCCAGCATCCTCCTTGGTCTCCACTGCAGGTGCTTCCATAGAGGAACCATGCTTCACCAGAATGGTGAATGAATTGTGGAGAAGCACAACTGGAGGGATGCACCTCTGTTCCACCACCCTCACCCTCCTTGAACCCACTGTGGTCCAACCACTCCTCTTTCTTGGCAACCTCTGAGGTAGTGGTGGTGGCCTGGGTGGGGGAGCAGGTTTCCTGAATCCTTGCCATGTCAGCATGGAGACGAACAACCTCCTCCCTCAGACCAGAGAGGTGCCTGCAAATAGAGCAGCAACGCAGTCTCCAGAATGTCTCCCGGAAGACTGCTGCTCCACAGCCGGTGCATTGCACCACTCCCCACATGTCTGTGTCCCTTCCAGTTACAGATGCTTTTTTGATTTTTTGTTCTTGTTTTAGTGTGTGCAAGCTTGTGAGTGTCTCTACCCCCTGTGCAGTGTGCTGTGCCTTTAAGGATATGAACAGGAGTATGTTGTTAGCAGTTTTGGGAAGTGATGTCAGAGCCCTCCTATAAAGGAAGTTATGCGCTTGGGGCTGGTGGGGTGAGGGAAGGTGGTGGGAGTAAACCTATGCTGTCCAGAAACAATCACCTACAACTCTTATCCTCCACCCCGGGGAGTGCCTTCCTTCCTTTCAGACACCTATTTCACAAAGGCTAAGTAACAGGTCTAATCACAACTGACTGCAAATATCTCCCAGCTACAGTTCCTCCCTGGCAAATTAAAGTTAAAACTAAGAAAAGTCCACCCCAAAAACAGAATCAATACTAGTTACTTACACAGGTCCAAAAAGCAATAATTCAGTTCAGTGTAGTCTAGAAAATAACCTTCTTAATTCAAAGAAGCTGTGGCTGCTTTCTCACTCTCCCTGTCTCAGTCTCAGCAGACAGAGACCACAAACAAAGTACAGTTACGTAAGAACTTACCGTAACAGTAGATCTTCGAGAACAGCTCTTGCAGCAGGTTACACCATTAGGACTGAAGCCGGCAGGCATCAGGACCCCACAGAAATTTTCTAGCTAGCAGTCTTCAGTGGGGACCATCTCCGACGTCGGTCCCGGCCCCGACGTCAGGCGTAGTACATAAGGAGGCAGTCCCCCCATAATCCTCAGTTCTCCCGGCGGAGACTCCCGGCTGCTGGATGACATCAGAAGAGGAGACCGAGGATCCGCCACCAGATGGCCAAGACTATAGAATAGAAACGTCCCATCTGGTAAGATGGGTGTTTGACTACGACCTACCTCCAAAAGAAGGAGGATGATGGGCAGGAAGGTACCTGCTGCAAGAGCTGTTCTCGAAGATCTACTGTTATGGTAAGTTCTTACGTAACTGTACTATCTTACTTCGAGATACAGCTCTTGCAGCAGGTTACACCATTAGGACTGATTTCCAAGCAATAGTGGCAATCATGCACCACTGGGAGGAGGCAAGGCAGAGATCTTGATATTACTCGAGCCTAGGACAGAAGTCCCTGAAGAATGGCTAGTCCGATCCCTGCTCATCGCCTCGATGCAATGTCCAGACTGTAATGCCTGATAAAGGTATGCACAGAGCTCCAAGTAGCTGCAGTGCAAATAGCTGAGGTGGAGACGTTCTTTAACGCTGTAAAGGAAATAGCCACCCTTCTTGTGGAATGACCCTTGACCGCGCCTGGTAAGGGTTTATTGCACTTGTCATAACAGAAAGTGATGCACTGGATGAGCCACCTCGAGAGTGACTGTTTAGAGACAGGAGCTCCTTTCATCCTGTGAGCAAAGGAGATGAAAAGTTGGTCCACCTTTCGAAACTGTTTGGTTCTGGTCAGATAGTATCTGAGGCACCGATGCACATCGAGGGTGTTCAGAAGGGCTTCTCCTCGATTAGTGTACCTTGGGAAATACACTGGTAAATCAATATCCTGGCTAAGGGTGAGGGCTGAAACCACCTTAGGCAAAAACTTTGGGTCTGTCCTTAGTGATACCCTGTCCTGATGGAAAACCAAATAAGGCTCTTTGCACATGAGAGCATGTAATTCCGAGATCCTTCTCGTCGAAGTAACAGCAACTAAAAATAACGTTTTCCAAGAGAGAAAACGTAGCTCTCAATCTGTGGCTGGTTCAAAAGGTGGCAGCGTAAGCGGCTCCAGGACGAAGGGTAAGTCCCAAGAAGGAATTGGATCCTTGATGGGCAGCCTAAGGTGGAGGACTCCCCTTAAGAAGGCATGAGTAGTGTCCAGCTGGGCCACCGTCCGATGGCCTAATGGGGCATGGTAAGCAGAAATTGCACAAAGGTGCACTTCAATCGAGGAGTAAGCCAGTCCGGAGTGGAAAAGGGAAAGCAGGTAGTCCAGAACCAGCTTTTCGGGACAGTCTAACAGTGAAAAACCACGCGCTTGAGCCCACAAACAGAATCTACACCATTTCATGGCATACGTTGCGTGGGTTGCCGGTTTTCTGATGGCAGAGAGTACATCTGCCACTTCTTGCGAGACCATGTATCGCATCATGGTTATGTCTCTAGGAGCCAAGCGTGCAGGTTCAATGAACGTAAGTCTGGGTGGACCAATGAACCCGCCTTCTGAGACAATAGATGGGAGCTGATTGGCAAAGGAAATGGAGGTTCCCGGGATAGCTGGTGCAGAAGAGGGAACCAAATTTGTCTGGGCCAGAAAGGCACTATCAAAATGAGCATTGCTTGCTCTCTGCGCAGTTTTAAGAGAATCTTCTGGATCAACGGGAAAGGAGGGAAGGTATAGAGGAATCTGCCCGCCCAGGAGAGGGACAACACGTCTTGCCAGAAAACACCAGGCCCTGGATCTAGCGAGCAAAAATTGGGCAGTTTTGCGTTGGATGGGGACGCGAAAAGGTCTAACTCTGGAGTGCCCCATCTGTGAAACAGATCCTCTGCCACCTCCTGTAGAAGTTCCCACTCATGGACTCTTGCCAGAGAGTGGCTCAGACTGTCTGCGATGGTGTGGTCCACTCCCGGGACGTGTACTGCAATTAGGTTTGCACCGGGTTGCAATATCCACTCCCACACTCTCATGTCCTCCCTGCAAAGCGGGTAGGAGTGAGTGGCTCCTTATTTGTTGAGGTAATACATTACCGCGGTATTGTCTATTTGTAACAGGAGTGTACCCAGTGGAATCTCTGACTGGAAGGCTTGCAGAGCGTAAAGGACTGCCCTCATTTCCAAAATGTTGATATGGAGATGAGACTCCTGGGCTGTCCAAAGTCCCTGAGACCGAACACCGTCCAGGTGTGCTCCCCCACCCGAGCCCTGAGGCATCTGTGGAGAGTGTCACAGTCGGAGATGGTGCTATGAAGGGAACCCCTGCGGAGAGGTTCCCCGGATTTAGCCACCATTGCCAATCCTGAATCACGGCATTTGTGATTCGGATTGGCTGCTGCAGATGGTCTTGCCTTTGGTCCCATTGCACCTTTAGCATCCACTGGGTTACCCACATGTGCAGACGTGCCAGTGGGACTATTGCAATGGCTGCAGCCATGTGTCCAAGCAGGCGAAGGACTGATCTGGCCAGGACGGTCTTCTTCACCGACAGGTCCCTGATGAGGGATCTGATGTGTTCCGCTCTGTCCGAGGGAAGAAAAGCTTTCCCTCTGACGGTGTCCAGAACTGCTCCTATAAACTGCAGTTTCTGGGACAGCACCAGGAGTGACTTCTCGTAGTTGATGAGAATACCCAGTGATTGAAAAAGGGACTGGGTGCAGTGAATGGCCGTTATCAGTGCCTCCCTGGAGGGGTGCCATGAGAAGCCAGTCGTCCAGGTATGGGAACACATAGTGGCCTTGTCTCCTCAGAGACACCGCTACAACCGCCATGCACTTCGTAAATACGTGAGGTGCCGATGACAGCCCGAAGAGAAGGGCTCGGAACTGATAATGGCGGCTCTGAAACTCAAAGTGCAGGAACCTCCGGTGCACTTGAGCAATCGGAATATGCAGGTAGGCATCCTGCATGTCCAAAGATGCCAGAAAGGCATCTCGCTTCAGCATAGGAATTAGGCCCGGAAGGGTCATCATGCGGAAGCATTTGTAAATGACCGACAGGTTGAGGTTGCTGAGGTCCGGTATTGGATGGCGGTCCCCTGTTTTCTTTGGAACCAGGAAGAAGTGAGAATAGTACCCTAGTCCTCTCTGGTTCTCTGGGACATGCTCTAAGGCTTCTTTTTCCAGAAGTGCGAGCACCTCCTGCTGTATGAGCAGGGCATGCTGACCCGAATATCGGGAAAGCGGGGAGGTCTTGTGGGTGGACTACTTACAAATTCTATATAGTGGCCTTTTTTGACCAGTTGCAGAACCCACCTGTCAGTGGTGATCGACTGCCACCCTGGCAAGTGGCGTGCGATGCGACCCCCGACTTTCTTTTCCCATTGATCCTGAGGAGGGGCCGGGAAGGAGTCATGCTGTGGCAGTGTTCGATCGGGCAGGCTGTGCCGACTTTGCAAATCGTTGACCTCTGCCTGGGGTTGACTTGGCCTGGGCTTTGCGGGTGAAAGTGCCCCTCTGCTGTTGGCCGGAACATGGCTGTTGCCTTTGTAGCCGGCCATGGAAGCGGCTCTAGTTCCTACAAAAGGAACTGGGCCGAGACCTGTACATGGCCTGTACAGATCGGACTGCCTTCCCTGCGTCCTGAAGTTTGGTGATTACTCTCTCCGGAGGCTTCACCAAATAGGACCTCGCCATTATAAGGGACGTCTAAGATGTTCTTCTGGATGTCCGGGGTAAAACCGGAGACACGGAGCCAAGAGTGTCTCCAGAGACACACTCCTGAGGCTGCAGCTCTGGCTGAAGAGTCTGTAGAATCATATGCGGCTCTGAGCACCTGGATCCCCACATCCGAACCCGTGCAGAGGAGGTTCAAGAGCTCCTCCTTTTGGTCGCCATCGGATATCTTCTCAACCAGGTCCTGTCCCTGTTCCCACAGTGCATTCTGGAATTGAACCATGTGGGTGAGGTAATTCAGTGACCTGATGGCGCAAGTCGCAGCTGCGTACGTGCACCTACCCAGGACATCCAATTGCTTGGATTCCTGGTCTGGTGGTTGTGTACTCAAATGCTAAGGTCTTTGAGACCGGTCATGCGAAGCAGTGATGACCAGGGAGTCAGCCAGAGGATGGTTTCGCCAGATACTGGTCCTCCCTAGGGGCCTTGTATAGGCAGTCAGCCTTCTTCAGCACTGCTGGAGTGGAATACAGACATTTTCAGGCAGCCTTGGTGATGTCTGCAAAGGTATCCACCAAGGGTGGCACTACCACAGGCTTTGGGTCTTTCTGCCAAAGGTAGCGGGCAAGGTGTTGTCTCTCAGGGTCGAGCTCTTCAGCATCCCACCCCATATTCTCCTGGCTGTGCCTCATGCTCTCCATGAAAGAGGGATCATCCAGAGGAGACCTAGGTAGGTTGTTTGGGTCCAGAGAGGGAATGCTGATGGGAGAAGGAGATCTGGAGTGCCCTGAGGTGTCCGATCTGGAATTCTCCCCAGACAGAGTGTACCGGTGTCGTCTGGGTCTCTTGGGACTGGGTGACCCTGAGGTGGATCTGGAGGGAGGTCTTCTCCTGTCTGAGGATCTGCCCCGTGGAGGTGAGGTTTACTCCTTGGGGGTTGGTGACCTTCCTACGGGCCCCTTGGGCGGAGGAGGGGGCGTAGGCGGTGAAGGAGTAGGAGGAGGAGGATTTGGAGTAGGAGGAGGACATCTGGCGACCACATCTTTTCTGATGGTGTCCCACCAGAAGGTAAAGAGCTCCTTTACTTCTGCCAAGTTCATGACCGATGACGGGCCTGCCGGTGGCCTGTCACCGGGGTCGGGCGTCAGGTCCCCAGGGGTCTCCCACTCCGGGGAAGGTTCCTGTGAGAGCCCAGCGTCTCTGGTGTCACCCGGCGGTCCTCGGGCTGTGTGGTATCCTCCTCCGATGAGTCCTTTCGACTGGCATCACCCAGCAACGGTGATGCGGTCCTCTTCTCTGGGGTAGCCAACGTCGGTCCCCTGGCCGGCACCCTCGGAGGCGAATGCCTGGTTGACAACGGGTGTTTTGGTGTTGCCGGTTCCTGGGAGCACTGGTGATGCTTGGCCAATGTCGGCTGGGCTGACGTCGGGTCCGACGTCCATTTGAGGGACGTCAGGTCCTTGGTCTTGCAAGGAACCAGATCCGACCCACGCGGAGGCTGGGAAACCGACCTGGCATTGGAGTCCCGCCGGCAGGAAGAAGATTTATGGCACTCCCCGGACTTCGATGAGGCCTTAGATGGAGCGGAAGAAGCTGATGGCCTGGAAGTCTTCAGGGGCTGCAAAGAAGAGGAACCGCTGGAGGATCTGACCTGAACCAGGGGAGGTTGCGATTGAGCCCTGGAAGGAGAGCGGTCCGATCACGAGCTGGAGCTTCACGAGTCCGAGGCCCTCACAGGGGACCTGGGCCTTTCCTTTTCCCAGTGTTTATCCTGGTGCTTGTGGGTTTTACCCATCGACTCCCCCCTGGAGGAAGGTTCTTTGTCCATGGTTTTCAGTTTCTCCTCTAAGAGAAACGCTTGAAGGGCTTTCTGGTGGCGGATCCTGCTGCGACTGTTGAAGCCCTGGCAGAAGGAGCAGGTCTTAGTGTCGTGTTCTGGCCTAGGCAGCGCACGCAGGCTGAATGTGGATCCTTGAATGGGATCTGTTTGCCGCAGGCACACTTCGATTGGTGACCCTCCAGAGAAGTATTTGGAGAGGACATCAGTTGAATACAAAGTCGTGAAGCTAGACGAAATCGTCGTAGTTCTAAAGGTGGTCGCATGCTAGAAAAAGGACATAGAGGCCGATACTTGCGATGTCGATGGCGGGAAAAGAACTGAGGATTATGGGGGACCGCCTCCTTATGTACTACGCCTGACGTCGGGGGCGGGACCAACGTTGGAGGCAGTCCCTGGTGAAGACTGCTAGCTAGAAAATTTCCATGGGGTCCTGACGCCTGCCGGCTTTAGTCCTAATGGTCTAACCTACTGCAAGAGCTGTATCTCGAAGTAAGAGCTCCAGTTATAAATCCTCAGTTCAACTAGGCCACTTTCAGCTCCTCCCCTTAACTGACACCTATTTCACAAAGGCTAAGTAACAGGTCTATTCACAACTGACTGCAAATATCTCCCAGCTACAGTTCCTCCCTGGCAAATTAAAGTTAAAACTAAGAAAAGTCCACCCTTAAAACAGAATCAGTACTAGTTACTTACACAGGTCCAAAAAGTAATAATTCAGTTCAGTGTAGTCTAGAAAATAACCTCCTTGATTCAAGGAAGCTGTGGCTGCTTTCTCACTCTCCTTGTCTCAGTCTCAGCAGACAGAGACCACAAACAACTCCAGTTATAAATCCTCAGTTCAACTAGGCCCCTTTCAGCTCCTCCCCTTAACAGACACCTATTTCACAAAGGCTAAGTAACAGGTCTAGTCACAACTGACTGCAAATATCTCCCAGCTACAGTTCCTCCCTGGCAAATGAGTGTTCATTCACAATTCGGGACTATGTAGTACAGTATGGTCTGCACGCCCATTGGTCCACGCAGTGGACCAATAGGCATACAGCCCTACTGTATGCTGTCAGTCAGCGGGCAGCCGGGCAGCTTGCGGGCAGGGAGCTGCCACCTGCCGCTGACTGGGGGGTGTAGGGTGGTGGTGGACTCAGTGGGTGAGTGGGGAGGGGGGTACCACTGGACCACCAGGGAGTAGTAAGTTATGCCTGTGATTGGGGAATTGGGATTGGTCCACTGGACCACCAGGGCTATTCAACATATGCCTGCGATCGGCAATGGATAGCGGTCCACTGGACCACCAGGGAATGTGCACACATATGCCCGCGATCAGGCATTGGGGTTTGGTCCACTGGACCACCAGAAATTTATGTGACTTATGCCCATGATCGGGCGCGGGGCACTACGCCCCCTGGGCAGGGGGCATGTGGACTATGTCCTGGGTGGTCGGGTGGCCACCCACAGCAGGCGGCTGCCGTGTTGTGCCTTGCAATATGGCAGCTCGCCTGTGGGTGGCCAGGACTTGCTCCTGGTTTCGCCAGGCTCAACATTGCACCCCTCCAGAGTGGTGCAAGGTGGGTATGTGCCAGCATATACGCCGCACATCCTGGGCTGAATATCAGGATGTGCCGAATATGCATGGGCACACCCCCTGCACTTGCGCCACATACATTACTGATGTGCCCCGGTGCATCGGGGGTTGCTTAGCGCAACCTGCCCCTTTGAATATCGAGCTGGGGCACATTGGTGGGTTGCGCATGGTGCAACCCTGTTGCACCACGTGCAACTCCTTTGAATATCCCACCCACTGTGTATTGTCTGCTGATTCTTCCTCCTCTTGGTCAGAATCCAAATCTGTAGGTAGAGCTACATTTTTTTTCGTAAAATACTTGAGCAGCATCAGCATCAGTAAAGAAATAATCTTTCCCCTGAAAAGTCACTTTGAGCTTAGCAGGAGATTGCAAAGCTGCAGTTACCCCTACATTTACAAATTCAAATCTAATTAGAAGAAAATGCTTTCATCGCCTCTGTGTAGCTAAACAAAAGTCAGGGTATAAATGCAGCTTGATACCTTCATAGATAAAACCCTTCTTATTCCTCACTGCTTGCAGCATTTTGTTTCTTTGAGGGACAATAGCAAAAGTACAGATAACATACTGTATCTTGCTGGAGTACTGTGTTCAGTTCTGGAGGCCCCATCTCCAAAAAGACACAGACAGCATGGAGACAGTGCAGAGAAGGGCAACAAAAAGGGTGTCCAGGATGCAGCATGAGTTGTATGAGGAGAGATTCAGAGCTCTTAATATGTACTCCCTGCAGGAGAGGGGAGAGAGGGGGAAAATGATAGAGACCTTCAAGTATCTGAAGGGGATCAACGGGGTACCAGAGGGGAGCATCTTTCACATGAAGGGAAATAGCAGAACAAGGAGGCACAGCATGAGACTAAAAGGGGGAAAACTTAGGGGGAACTTGAGAAAATTCTACTTCACTGAAAGGGTGGTGGAGAGATGGAACAGTGTCCCCCAGGAAGAGGTGGGGGTGGCCATGGTTCAGGGATTCAAGAATGCGTGGGACAGGCACATGAGAATTATCAAGATCGGGCAAACGGACAGGGGGGACTTGTTGTAGCATCTATGGTACCTTAAGCATTAGAAAGAGGGATAGGGCAGACTAGATGGGTAACAAGGCCCTTATCTGCTGACACATCTATGTGTCTATATATCTATGTTGCCAGTTCAAGATCCCAACTTTTCAAAGGGTCTTTTTTCGCTAAAGGTCTAAAGATCAATTCCAAGGTTACAGGTTGGTCAGGTGAAAAAGCCGACATAAGAATCTTCTCCACCTCTGGCTTCAGCTTTGAATTTAGAACATGAGCAGGTAAACCTATTATTCTAAGATTTTTTTATTACAAAAATATTTTTGATTTTTTCCAATTTAGCCATTCTGTTGAGTTGCTCACGAAAGGAGGCATTCACAGCCCCTTCTATGGTTAGGATTCTCTGTGAGAGTTTTTCAGCACTCTGTTTAGCAGCAGTCATTTTCTCCTCTGCACTCGCAATTTTTGCTTCAATTGCTTGTCATCAATTAGTTATTTCACTAAGTGAATTCTGTATCTTCAAGAATGAAGCCTTTGTTTCTCCCTGAAACTCCATTAAGAATGCTTGAATAGAAGCCAGTGAGGGCTTTGTAGCAGTCTTCACCCTTGTGCCTGACTCAGGGCGCAGTATTGGGGAAGCCATTACCCCACCTGGTTGCGGAGAACTAACCATCCCCTGCTGCAAGGCTGGGTTTCTTGTTTTGGGGGAAAGAAATTGTCCAAGGTTTCAGTTCATATTTCTGCCCCTTCCATTAACTTAGCTCGAGTTTGTGTAGCCATTTGACCACAAATAGCTCAAACAGATACTGGAAAAAGGCAGTATTAAGCTTGTGATACAGCAGAGCTAGGAAGCAGATGTGCAGCCATATTGATCTCAGCAGCACCCACTTTTCAAGCCAATGGATGTTTTGAATCAACCTCTACTTGGTCCATTTCCATCCCACAAGTAGAATGCCGTGCAATGCTGAGTAGCTGTTGCCTAAACTCCTTAGGTACTACCAGCTGTTGCACACCTGCCATTCCTCTGCACTTTACAGTGGTACCCATTCATGATAAAGCAAGCAATTTTCCCAATACACTCAACTCTGCCTCCCACCCTTAGGGACAGGGTCAGCATTGTCTGCCTGCTCCCTTAGCTCCTTTAAGGATTCATCCCTCAGTAAAGCACCTTTCAAATCTGTGCTCCTTATTCTTCCCAGAAAGACAACACCCTCCTTTGGAGTTTCCCTTAAGCAACTCTCAGCTGCTACTGAGGCTGGACTGTCAAAGGTTTCAGCCCCTTGCTGTGCTACAGTGTCAGTCTACACTACAGCAGACTTAGAATAAACTGACATACTTTCAGTAGCCCCTTTCTCCCTGCTATCAATTCTATCTGCCTTCAGTCTGCTAGTCTGACTTTGGGTAACTGCACACACATTCTCACCCCTGTGGTTTAGGCCATTCCCTTAAAGCATATCCACATTAAGGTCCTCACTAACCCTGACACTTTCCATCCCTTGGCCCCCTTTCTAACTCAGGAAGACTGGAGCCAATGGGACTGGCATAGTTGGTCCTACTGCACACTTTACCAATGCAAAATGATCTAGTAGGACATGTTCAGGTTTAACTAAATCTTGACGCACTATGGAGAGTGTAGCTCCTGTGTCCCTCCAAGCTTGTGTAAACTTCCCATTAATTTCAGCAGGTAGCATGTACTTAGTTGAATTAGGGTTTACCTTCCCCCAACATAATTAATACTATGCAAGCCTGTGGTAGCAGGGTTCCTTCCTACTGCACCTGTTCCCTGAGTCTTCCTTGCTGGGCAGTTATAGAAGAGATGCCCCACTTGCTGGCACACATGACACTTCCATTCCACCCAATCCCTTTTCATTTTGGAGAACTGGGTGTGCACCCCACTGGGTCCAGGTTCAGCTGGGTTCCTTTTAGGCTACCCTGCTGATTACCCATTACCTGGGTAGTGCAGCACAAACCAGACATCATCTCTATTACTGAATCACGGCTATCTCCCAAAATACCTGATTCCTCAGTATCCCTGGAAGGCTACACTATTTTTCGCCTTGACAGATTGACCAAGTGTTCGGGGGTACTGTTTGATCTACCTACTCAATGGACTGCAAGGGCAGGTTATGCCAGATAGTCTTTCAACCAAGGAAGCTCAAATCCTATCCATCAGGTTCACATTTGGTCAACAGAGAAATAATCTCCTTCTCTCGACAGCCCATCTACCCCCTAGTGGTCAAGGAGTAGGCACTGAGCAGTTTATTAAGTTCTTTAAACAATCCAAGCAGAAATGGAAACATATCATTGTGGGTGACTTTAACACTAATTGGCTGGCTCAGGACACATTGACTATCAGAGACTATATTGCTAGCCTCTACCTGACTCAGTTGGTGTCTGAACCAACCAGGTGTAACTACCGCACTGGCACCTCCACCTTGATTGACTGGCTATTCACTCACCCTGAGCATGTAGCCAACCTATCTGTGCTCCTTGATTCCCTAAGTGATCACTCACCTGTGTGCTTCACGTGGTCAAACAAGTATCAGAAAAGCTCTCTTCAGCACTCTAGGCACTGGTCACTTAAAAAAGGCCAGCCAAATAACTTTAAGCAATTTCCAAAACTGGCAGACTGGATGCCCCTGGACAGTATGGTGGATGCTAATCAGGCTCTCGATTATTTTTCTTCCATGTTTAATAATGCCTGTGACATCTTTGTACCGTTTAGGTTCATAGGTTCATAGGTAGTATACAAAGTCGAGGGGCATGCCCATTATGACTTCGCCACCCATTAACTTGGGTGGTAGTAATATTTATTATCACCCACGTAATTGTCCAAATTTTTTTTAAACATATTGAAATTAGGACTATTTACAACATTCTGTGGCAAAGAATTCCATACTGGAATTACTCTTTGAGTTATAAAACCTTTCCTTTTATTAGTTTTCATGTTAAATGTCTTGATTTTAATATTATGTGATTGTGTAGATCCAAGACTATTTCCCCACTCTAAGCATAGGGTTTCAAACAGAGACTCATTTTTTAGTGCACGAAAAATTAAGCGTAAGTCACCTCTCATAGACCTATATTCTAATGAGTAAAGTTTAAGATTTTTCAGTCTTTCCTGGTAGGGAAAATGTTTAAGATTCTTAATATTTTTAGTAAATCTACGTTGTACTCATTCTCTATTTATTTTATCCTTTATAAGAGTAGGTGCACAAAAGGAAGAACAATAATCAATTTTAGACCTTATCAAACTACTGTATAAAGGAATAAGTACCTCTGAATCTCTACTCTTTAAATTTTTAAAAATACAATTTATTAAGCGATGGCATTTTTTAACTATTAAATTATTATGATCTGTAAATTTTAGATCATTACTTATAACAACACCCAGATCTATTTCTGATGAAACTTTAGTCAGTGGTACATTATTTAACATATAATGTGACATTTGGTTATTTTTGCCAAAATGCATAACTTTACATTTGGATATGTTTAATGATAAATTGTTTTTAGTAGCCCAATTTAATATATTGTTTAAATTCATCTGAAGATTTTGTACAGAATTAGAGTCATTTACAATGCAGCCTGATTTGACATCATCTGCATATTTGTTTAGCCATACACTGTTTGATGTAGACATACTAGAAATAACAATATTAAACAAAATTGGTCCCAGCACAGAACCCTGAGGTACTCCACTAGTCACCCTACTCCATGCAGTTATAACCTCTAATACTAACTTGTTGTTGTCTTTCTAATAACCATGATGTAATCCATTTAATTATGTTTTTACATATTTGCAGTTTTATTAGTCAATTATCACCCTATGTGAGACAGTATCGAAAGCCTTTTCATAGTCCAGGAAAATAATGTCCACTGGGAGGCCTGTATCCAGTGCTAAGCTTACTGGTTCAAAAAAAATTATCAAATTTTCTTGACAAGATCTACCTTTTCTAAATCCATATTGAAAGATGTCAATATCCCCATTTGTTTTGATATATTCCTCAATCTTTTGTAGGAGAAGTTTTTCCATAATCTTCCCAATACTTGATGTTAAACTAATAGGTCTATATTGTTTAGTGTAGAATTTTGACCCATTTTTATGAATTGGTATCACTTGGGCAAATTTCCATTCCTTAGGTACTATGCCTTGTTGTAAAGATTTATTAAATAAAAAGATCAAAACATCAGTCAACTCAGGTGCCTATTCTTTAAGAAATCAAAGGAGTGTTATCGATACCAACAGAGGATGAGGTTTTAAAAGACATCAAGGCTGAAAAAACTTCTGTAGATGTAAAAATTATATTTCGATTTATATTATAATCAAAAGGAAGATCTAGTTTTTCTTGCTTTTTAAATACACTAGAAAATTGTTTATTAAAAGCATTTGCCATATCTAGTTCATCTGATATTAGTAAGTCATCATAAGCAAAGGTCCAACCTGAGTTTGAGAGTTTTTTAAGGAGCCAATATAATTAAAAAAACCTTTTTTATTATCCTTTTGATTAACCAAATTTTTTTCAAAATTATTTTTTGCATTACATATCTTTAATTTTGTTTCTTCTGATTTTAATTTAAATCTCTGCCATTTTATATCAGTTTTATTTTTCTTATATTTATTAAAGGCCCTTTTCTTTCTTAATATCGATTTTCTTATAGCATTATTAAACCATACTGGATTGCGTCTTTTGTTAATATATTTATTTCTTTCAGGCACCCAGTTTTTTATACAAAAATAAAGTTGAGTTTTTATGTTCTCCCAAATTGTCTCCACAAATAATTGATCTAGATCTTTCTTCCAGTTCCATTTGGATAGATAGTTTTTTATTTTCACAAAGTTTGCATTTTATAATTTTTCATCTTTGTGATACCTCTATTTTCCAAAACAAAGACGAATATTTCCCAGTAAAGTATATTATGATCAGATAATCCAAGAGGTTCAAGAATTGATGGATTTTTATAATACTGTTTAATGTTTGTAAAAATTAGATCAAGGACATTATTTTGTCTGGTAGGTTCTGTTACAATTTGATCTAATCCTAATATAAAAATTGTTTCTAAAAAACCTTTTTCGTTATGAGTTGTACCACAAAGAGAATTCCAATTTATCCCTGGAAAATTAAAATCTCTCATTAATACAATGTTATTAGGTAATTTAATACTTCGAAAATAATGTAAGAAAGATTTGGTTTTATTACTGTCCAAAGATGGGGGTCTATAACATATTCCAAAAGTAAATGGTTCAATATTTGAATTTATTGTAACCCACAATATTTCAACTCCTGTGGGGTCAGGAAGATCAAATTTTAATTCCATACAATCATAACCTTCCTTTATATAAACAGCAACACCTCCTCCTCTTGAGAATTCTCTATTTTATTTGAAGAGATGATAACCAGGAATTTCTAGACCCCATTGTTCACCAGAGAACCAAGTCTCTGTAATGCCACAAATATCAATATTTTTAGTTTGCAATTGAATTTGTAACTCGCAGATCTTATTTAGAAGACTTCTAGCATTTAGTAATAACACATTAAGAGTCAAATTTTCTTTATTTGAGATAGTTCCCTGAGAAGTTGGAACATTTTTTGTGTTTAATAATACATGTTTAGTGCACAGAAAATCAATTGGACCCCCCCCATTTAATAGTTTAAACAGTCCATAATTGCTGTATTAAATATGTTACCTAACATTTTAGTTCCTTTTTTGTTCAAATGAAGGCCATCAAATGCAAAAAAATCATGTTGTGAGAAAAATTCCCAATTTGTAAGACACTTTAAATTTTGTTTTAGACACCATTGTCTCAACCAATTGTTAATATGTTTGATTTTATTAATAATAACATTGTTAATTCCAAAAACAGGTAGTATTTCAGAAAAGATTATCTTAGCCCCAATTCTACTAATAGATTAGTTAATCCCACATAAGCTTCTTTAATTTGTTGTACATTCTGATATTTGATATTATTTGTACCCAAATGTATAATCACCAGTGGATCAACACCACAATTGTGAAGTATATTTTTGGTCATTTTAGTAACATCCTGTATTTTTGCACCTCTAAAACAGGAGAGGGTACGGGTAGATTTATTGATGTCACATACTTGACGATCAAGATTTGATATAATTGAATCTCCCAAAACATATATTTGGTTTTGATTTATAGAGGTATAGTCCATCAAATTTTGCTCAGGATCAATGCTTATGTTCTGATTAAAAAGTAATAAATAATTTTGACTACTGTCAGCAACTGTTGAAATATTTGGGATCAAAACTGATTTTTGTGGTAAAACAGTATTTGTTTCATTTACCGGATGAGAATTAGATTCCATGAGTAATACCTCATTAAAATTTTGTGAGTCAGAAAGTAGAGTTAGAGGGTCGAAACTATTTGATAAGGGCAACACAAACTCTCCAGCTTTTCTCCCTTTTCTTGTAATTTTAGACGCCTGAACAGTGAACCATTCATCTTCTTTATCCACTAAAGCTGGTTCATTACAAACTCTTTTTCTTTTGTTTGGTTCCTTAATGTCTTGAATCATTTCTTTGTTTAGCAAAGTGTCATTTATAACATTTGGCATTTGAAGCCTTTTCCTAGTTTCAAGTTGGCTCATTTCTAATTAATTAAATGATTTTAAATCCACTAAAGGGAAAGGACTCTCTAACCCATGGCTCTCAGGCTCCATTATTGAACAGCTAAAGCACAGGGACAATCTATGGCATAGGGCAAGGGCCTCTGGAAAGACAATCGACTATACAGCCTTCAAGGGGAAAGGGGAAATTCTTTAACCAGGAAAGGCACACTAAGCCTAAGCTTGTTTCCAGGTGTGATCTGGGAGCACAAGGAAGTTAAGTGACTTGCTTAGGATCACACAGTATTCGAGTGGGGGCTGTGGGATTCAAACCCCGGTCTCCAGATTTGCAGCTCAGAGCCCTAAACCACTGCACTACGCTGCCTCCTTCAAAGAGGCAAGGAATAGATGCACTAGTCTAGTAAGGAATGCGAAGGTGAAATATTACAAAGAAGAACTGGGCAGGACCTGGGGGAATGGTGGACTGTTCTGGAACAACATAAAAACCATGATTGGAAAGGAAACCAAAGCACATCCCAATCTGATTAATACTGAATCTGGCACACTGCAAGAACCAAAGGACATTGCAAATGCCTTCAACATGGCATTCATGGACCTCAGCTCGATTCTACCCCAGGAAGTACCTAGGTTACCAACCCCCTAGCAAGTACAACAATGGTGACTCAGATCCAGCCCATAACAACGGAAAACCTTTATTTTATTTTAAACAAATATCTGAGATGGTTGCCATAAAATACATCAAAAGAGTCCTTGGCAAAACCAGGATCGCAGGTGATATGCTGGACATGAAACTCATTGCTCTCACCCTTGATGAAATAGTCACTCCCCTCACCAAACTATATAATTTATCCCTGAGAACAGCAGTCTTCCCTGATAAATGGAAAGTGGCACATGTCACCCCGGTACTGAAAAGTGGGGACAGGACGTGCAAGGGTAACTACAGGCCGATCTCGATACTCCCTCCTCTCTTGAAGTCCCTTGAAAGAATTGTAGCAGACCAGGTGGTGGAGTACCTTAACAAATACGATCTTCTGTGTACACAGCAGCGTGGTTTCAGAAAAAATCACAGCACCATCACTGCTTTGGTAGAATACACCAGTCACCTGTATGATGCACTAGACAGTGGCTTGTCCATACGGTCTATTTTTATAGACCTTACAAAAGCCTTCGACACTGTGAGCCATCAGATACTATTTGGAAACCTAGTGTCACATGGTCTATCTTTCGATACAGTAAATTGGTTCAACAGTTATCTGACCTACAGGTCACAATGCGTGAAAATTGCGGAGGTTGCATCTGACCCAGGGATATGACCTTGGGGGTGCCACAGGGGTCCATTCTTGGCCCCCTGCTTTTCAGCCTTTCTATGAATTCACTACCCTCAGCCTGCTCATCCAGCATGGTGTTGTACGCAGATGACGCTGTCATTTCCGTACCTGGAGCCGGTGCTACTGAAATATCCGCTGCCTGGCAAATTAACCTCAGTAAGCTAGAATCGTGGTTTGCCCAGGACAAACTACTGCTAAACTATAAAAAAATAAAAATTATGCACTTCACTTTACTGCGCAACAAAGGGAAAGCTGGCCCCTGCTAGTCACTAGCAATAAAGGAGATGCGATTGAACAAGTATACTCCTTCAAGCACCTTGGTATTCACCTCGATGACACTCTCTCCTTCACAGGCCACATAGACCACAACATTTTTTAATTTTTTTTATTTATTGATTTTGCAAGGGTTACTTACACTACAATACAACACAAGAGGATACCATAAAAAGATCTTATTACAAAGTGTTCTCTTACAATGAACTAATGTTAGACACCTCCTCATTTGGTAAAGCAAGGCGGGAGTTTCCAAACTCAATTACTATATATAATAAAGATATATCCGAATGCATGCAGCCAGGAAGACCAATAGGGAATCAATAAAAGGATGAGTTCAGTCAAGAGTCCAGCTTGCCAAATTGACTAAATGTCTGTTGGATTCTCTGTTATAAAAAAGAAACAAAAATACAATAGACAAAAAACTGTCCCAAGCTCCTAGGAGATATGCTTCTCAGTGGCATAAAATCAAGCATAGTATAGCAGAAAGCACAATAGCGGTAAACATCAACAAAAGAAACGATTAAGTAAATGTTTAATCATAATTAATCTCCTCATCTTAACAGTGGTGTAAAATGAGCACCAAAACATCAGGGACTCCAGAAACTGGAAATCACTGTAGGCCAAGCGGATCATCACTTAGCGTATACTTAAAGTCAAGAGGCATGAACAAATATTTTTGTTTTCACCGTAGTTATGCACTCCACTGCAGCTTGGGGTATATTTACCCCATTCAGGCCATGTACACTGATGCTCAACTGATCCCATAGGTGGAGCCAGCCTCCACCGTGACTGCCGAAGTGAGGAGGACCGTGGATTTCCCCCAGCAAGGGGGAACCGGGAGAGGAGACCGCATCACCCTAAGCCCTCATCCCCAAATGTCAGGCTTTGTTTGGCCCACTAGATCAGGTTGTCTGTCGGTGGCCTTCATGCTGCTGCTGGGAGAGGATTTTTATGTAAGTACCCCCAGGAGCCGGACGTGCAGTGACGCCTGCACAGAGAAACCGTAAGAGTCCGCCGTGCTCCTTCCCTTATGTTCCAGACACAGGTAGTACACCCGGTCTCCACTGGGTGTTACTACTGCACTGAGGAGCCCCCGTACCCACCCCAGGGAGAGGAGAGCCATCCTCTGGACGTTCAATCATCTCCCTCCCCTGCCAACCCCCGGCGGCCCGGGTTCATTCCCAAACCCAGGTTGCCGGTGTGGCGTCCAGTGCCTCAACCCTCAGTGCCACTGGGCCAGCCCATAAACAAATATTTTAAACCGTTAAACTGTAGAACTCAAACATTAGCCTCCCAGCCAAAGCCCTATATAGTAGACTGTATGGTACCAACACAACATTAGGGTTTAATTCTCTTCCGATGAACAGTGCTCTTTGGACCCTCGCAGCTCTTGTTCCATGCAGCCCAGGAGTTTCTCCACATCTTTATCCTCCTTGAAAAGGTACTGCTAGCCATTCCATGTCACCCGGTGCTTGACTGACAAAAGTAGTTGGTGTTGTATTTTCATCTGCTGGAGCCATCCCCTGAGGCCATCAAAAGCTTTCCTTCACTGTCAGGTGCTGTACGATAGATCCAGGAACAAAGAAAGGGTGTCTTCTCCATATTTTAAGGTCCTGCGATGTCTGGCAATGGTAAGAGCCCTGTCCCGATCACTGATTCCTGTACAAATGATCAAGAAGGTTCTGGCAGTCATAGGGTCTAATGATGCTTGCCTCAGGGTTATGCAGTAGAGAAAATGGGGGATCTGAGTCTTCCAACCCAAGAACTGTGGAAGAAAGAATCTGGCAAATTCAAGACCACCCTCTCCCTTAGCATTTTCCGACAGCCCAATAACCCGCAAGTTTCTCTCCCGAGTCAGGTTTTCAACAGTTTCAAGACGCTGACACAGATGGGCATTTCCTTTAATGAGTTTGGTAGTTGCGTCAGTTGATTTTATGGAGGAGGTCTCGGTTCTTTGCACGACTGTTTCACAGTGCTCCATCCTGCTTTCAAGGGCAGACACCCGCGGGGTGAGGGTGTCAAACTTTTTATCCAGTTCCTGCATGGTTTTCACTAGCTGATGGAGCATTGTCTGGATTGTACTCAGCGAGGCCTCCCTCGGCTGCTCGACATAGGAGGTTGTGGGTTCACCACATTGCACAGGCCCCTCTTCTTTTTTGTGCCTTTTTGGAGTGAAGAAATCTCCCGCAGTGACAGCTGAGCCCTTTGATTTACCCATTGCACCGACCACTGGTATCTTAGCTCTTATTAGATAGCTTTTGTACTATCTTCCACTCAGAAAAAACCTTGATTTTATTAGGTTTAACAAATTCTCTCAGAGGAGCTCAAGCTTTCTGCTGCTTCCTTTAGGCTGCTCAGCAGCGCCCCCCTCATAGACCACATCATTAGAGCAGCCAGCGTCAAACTGGGGATTCTCTACAGACACCGGCACTCAATGACCTCAGAGGCTTTGAACCTAGTAACCAGGAGCTCAATACTTGCCACAACAGATTACGGACTTATCATCTACAGCGCAGCAATGGACACAGTGCTGAAAAGAATCAAGACTCTATTGAACAAAGCCTGCGGGATAGTCCTGGGGGTTGATCAGTATACCCATACCTGTCATCTATACGGGAAAACAGGTTGGCGTCCCTTGGAACAAGGGACCCAGTATTAAGCCTGCCTACTTGGGAAGAAGGCAATGCTGGGTTTAACAACCACCTATTTAGCCTATATCTTTCAACATACTGAATCCTCCAAAACCACCAGGAGCTCTACAAAGGGTGTGCTACATATCCCTTTTACACGCACTATGTTTGCACAGCGTGCTCTATCCATCAGGGGGGCCAAATGGCTCAATGACCTACCAATCTCTTTAACCAACTGTGGGAAAATCGACCCCTTTAAAAGAGAAGTGCATCACCTACTAGCACAAGTGAATCCCTGTGACTGCCCCTTCTATCTGAGCCCCAACGTTGACTACCGAGGTTGTTCCCCACTTCCCTTATTCATCCCCCTCCTCCTCCTCCTTTCCCTCTCCCTATTTCAGCCCCTCCCCCTCCCTCCTCCTTTCCCTCTGCCTATTTCAGCCCCTCCCTCCCTCCACCACCTGCCAACTCTCCCCAGTCCTCACCTTGTCCACCAAGATAGACATCTCCCTGACAATACCTAGCAGGCTGATATCTTGTAGCTTTAAGGCACACCCTCTCTCCACCACTTGCCAGCTACCCCCTGTCCTCGCCTTTTCCACCAAGGCAGTCATCTCTCAGACAAGGCCTGGCTGGCTGAAATCTAGTTACTTTACAGCATTGCTGACTTACCCCGGCAAGCTTTCCTCAGCACTTGACCCTACCCTCCCCTTCCCCACACTTGGCTGCCCCCACTGGCTTGTTCTCGCTGTGGCTTCTCCCTCCCTCCCTACACCTAGCTCCACCCCTCCACCACACCTTCATTTTCCTCCTGTTATCTTTCTCCTTATTTCTAACCTACTTCGTCTTCCTTGGCTCCTCCTGCTACCTTCCCTCGCATTATTTTTCTGACAATGCCTTCACCAGGAGGCTAATTCCATTCGCTGGTTGCAATTTGAAATCAAATGCAAACTCCCTCAATAAATCAAGCAGTCATCTCACTGCGAGTTGAGAAACCTTTTAAGCTCACAGCCCTGTAACCATGGAACATGTCTTCTGTGTTGGTTTTAATCCTACCTGTTATTCTGTTTTTTGCATTTTGACTCTGTTCCTTGTATCTTGACTTGTATTTGAACTGATTTGTCTGTGTACAACCTTAACGTGGAGCCTTTGTAAAAGAGCCCTTGTGCTCAAAGGTATTAATCTGAGATGTGAAATAAATAAATAAATAAATAAATAAACCCAGGTGTCCCTCCCCCAGCACTTTTATGGCTAGCAAAAGGCTTATTTTGTCTATACCTGTCAGCCATTTCAGCTGCTTGCCTGGCTAAACCTGGGGCTCAGTCAGCCAACCACACATTAAGATCTTCTGGACAGCACCAGAGAAACTGTTCCAGTAACACAATCTCTATAAATTTGCTCAGCAGAGGATGCTTCTGCACCCTCTAACCACCTCCCAAGCAAACTGGAAAGCTGTACCCACATTTCCATAAAACTTTCTTCATTCTGTTTCTTAAATCTGAAACTTGTCAGTTTATAGGCATCAGCAGTCAATTTGTAATGTTCTAGCAACACATCTTTATTTATTCAATCTAGGATTACAAATACCTTTGAGCACCAAGCAGCTAATTTACAAAGGTTCCATGTCAATAGGGGGAGGTACAGATCTATAATGGAAAAAAGACTGGTTTCACAAACAATTAAGCAATTTGTATTACAAAATACAGAATAACAGAACAGCAAATAAATACACATTAGTTTAGCACATGATTCAAGGCAGGGAGTGAGAAGAGGAGGGAAAGGAGGGGAGCCAAATCAAGGAAGGGGAGAGCAACCAGGCCGCATTGTCAAGTAGCAGCTAGGATAGTAGGGAAAAGCAAGGAAGACAGTGGTGGGGAGAAAAGAGGGGAGATGGGAGGCAGAAAGGAGAGGAGAGTGAGAGGGCAAGACAAGTAGAGAGAACAGTGGAAGAATGGGGGGTGAGGTCCCTGGAAGAGGGACAAAGATGTTAAGTGGTGCAATCACAGGAGTTTTCAGTTAGGATGTGCTGAAAAAGTTTGAGTTTGAATTCACTGAGACTAGTAAGGTTAGCCAAACCATTGTGGAGGCCATTTAACCAGTATGGTGCTTTGATACAAAAGGAGCATTGGCATTGGGCGGTCCGGCACATCGGGACTAGTAGGAGTGCAGAAGATGAGGTGCGCGTATGTTGGGTCTTGGGGGATTTGTGAAGTAAGCAGCCTAATCCCGAAGGCATGAGTCCAAGGAGAATCTTTTTGGCAAGTAAGCAGGTGTGGTATTTAATTCTCCCATGCAAGTTGAGCCACCGAGCCTGTATATAGACATCGCTGGTGTGGGTGAGGCGTGGTGCACCACTTAGGAGTCTAGAGGCCTTGTTTAGTGCCACAGTGAGCCTTTTGAGTGCAGTGGTGGAAGCAGTTGCGTAAATGACAAGGCCATAGTCGATTAAGGAGAGCACCGAGCTGTGGACAGCAAGATTTAGGTGTTAGAGACTTTCTCAGTCGATAGAGGAGCCCAGTCTTGGTATTGACAGCTCTGCCAACATTTTCGATGTGCAGTGAATAGGTGAGGTGCCTATCAAGGGTAACCCCTAGGTACTTGAATTGCTGTATTTGTTCAAGGGGGTCACCTTGGGAATTTTGGATGGTAAGAACATGTTCTTTATGTCGACTGCGGGCTGAGGAGAACAACAGGACTTTTGTCTTCTTGTAGTTTAGTACTAGTTTATGGTTGCAGAACCAGTGCTCAACTTCCGTGAAGCCCTTTTGAAGGTTACTTTCAAGGAGGTAAGGGTCAGGGTGGCTTGCAAAAATTACAGCATCGTCTGCATAGAGCAGTGTTCACTGGTGGCAGGCAGTTGGTAGATTGTTAAGGAAGATGCTGAAAAGGAGTGGACCCAGGATTGAGCCCTGGAGTACCCTGGACCGAACAGGCTTCTGGTCAGAGATAACATTGGAAATCTTCACGCGCTGAGATCTGTCCCCAAGATAGCTTCTAAACCAGGGCAGTGTATCAGGGGAGAGACCAGTTGGTGAGAGTTGTTTAAGGAGGAGTCGGTGATTAACCGTGTTGAAGGCCTTGGTTAAGTCTATAAAGACTGCACCCACAAGACTGCCTTGGTCAATAGATTTCTTTAACTCTGTCATAGTCCTAACTGTCCTGTACATGCATTTTGGAAGATGCATCGAGAGCCTTTCAAGATAATAAAGAGGCTAGACTGAGGGCCCACGTTTCCTTGTCCAGTTTACATTGTATGCACATTTTTTCAAATTTGTGAAGGAAGGCATATAAATGATCTCCCTCTGTAAAGTGGGGAAACATTATAGAATTTTAGAATTTGGTTTAGGACCGTGTGCTGATCCCTCCCCCCCCCCGGTCTCAACCCCACTTACCATTCTGGATGACTGCCAGTGTAATTGTGCCAACTCAGATTTGTGCTTGTGCTGTGCTGCTCAATCCAGCTGCATCTTTTCCAATTGGATTTCTGCCTGCAGCTTTTCCCATTCAAACTGGCACCTCAGCTGTTCCAGTTCAACATCAACTGTTCTTGATTTGTCCTTTCGCAATGGCTGCTGCTGCCTTTGCCATGTCTCTGGTTGCCTTGGGGCTGCTGCTGCACTGGGTCTGGACTGTTCTTTTCACTCCCCCTCCTCATGGCCATCCTCTGCTGGTTGGGGGTACTCCTGCTTGTCCACGGCTTGTGGCACAAAGACCTCCTGTCCCTCTTGGTCTTTTTCAAGCAGGGCTTTTATACGCTGCCTTTTACTAAGAGACTCATGGTTAATGTCTCTCTCTCTTCTTTTTTTTTTTTACAATTCTTGCAACTGTTCTGAGTTTAGCCTCTTGGTACCTTTGCTGCCATTTTCCTAACCACTGTCTGCATTCGAAAATAAAAGCTACAAAAAAAACCTTTTCCTGTGCACTTTGTTTTTATGCCCGGTTAGGTATTTTGTGCAGGCTCTGAGGATTTACTCCAAGTTCTGGCTGGTACTTGCACACTTAACACAGATCCCATGGCTGCCATCAGATGTAACAGAGCCACCTATCTGTGCCCTGGTATACCGTCATTACAATTAAACTCTGACAGTGACGGTACATTACAGTGACATATTGACCATAGCAGTGTCAGTGGCTCAGTAGGTAGCACACTCACCTCTGAGGCTGGGGGATCAGAAAGCTGTGGGTTCAGTTCCCACATCTGGCACTTGGGTTAATATACCAGTATTGACACTGTAATGCAGCATGAGAGGGGTGCTGCACTTCTGAGGTGCTGTCTTTCGGATGAGATGTTAAACCGAGGTCCCATCTGCCTGGATTGGTGGTAGTTCATGTGGATGTTAAAGATTCCATGGCACTTATCGAAAAGAGCAGGGGAATTTCCCTGGTGTCCTGGCCAAATTTCCCTCATTCACTAGAAATACCACCAACAGCTTAATCTGGTTCAAGGTCAGTTGGCATTCATCTGTATCCCCCTCCCCCAGGTCGTGCCTGAAAATAGGCAGGATTTGTCTAGTGCACTTACCTGGTCAACAAAAACTAAATAAATAAATAAATGTTGCTGTAATGCACCTGCGAGCCCACTGCAGTGTTTTTTTGTGGACATGCACCCCCTCCACGAATCAACTCTGACTCAGAGTTGATTATATGATTTACAGGAGGTGCGGGGGCAGAGATCCCCTCATGGGGTGTGGAGGCAAAGCCCCCCCCCCACAAAAAAAGACTGTTTTCCGTAATGGCTGTCTGCCCACTGTCGGCAGAACAGCTGTTGCTGTCCTGGCAGTCAACAATATTTCTGCCGATGTGCTGATGTGGAACCCAGCACCCCAACCAGTGTTCCTCTCACAGCCGACTGTTGCAGACTTTCACCTCTATCCGTCCCTCACTGTGTCCTTGTGCCCATGTTTGACCCTGTGCAAAGGTGGCACACCCTGGACACCTGGACTCCTGAGCCCAGTCATCAGTGTCTCTGGATCAAGCCAAGGCTGACTGCTGGAACCCCAGGTGAAGTTTTGGTTCTGCCTTTCATAAAACTTCTCACTATTCCCTTCCCTGTATCAGAAAGTAATATCCTTACAGATTACTATAACTAGATTTAGTGTGTCTCTTCAGAATGATGAGTACCCCAGAGATTCACAAACGATACCCTTTCTATGTAAATGCATAGCCAGTCTGTATATATTTTTTTTGCATAATCTGATTATTAGGATTTTTGTAGACACAACACTGACACAATCCATACAAGAATACGTAACAACCACAAAAACAAATGAAAAGAAACAACAAATATATGCCACGTACATATGCCTAAGCCATGTTCATCTAAAATTCACTTTACAGGAAACATTAAGCTACAGTTACACATTGGCCAAGACAGGACAAAAATACTTATAAGAAAAAGACATGGAAAATAACGTGTTTTTTTTTAAACCATTAAATGCAAACGTGGCTTTCTTATAGCTAGGTCAAAACTTACAGAAGAACACATGGAAAAGAAACAGTCTCTTGTCTTCAGAGAACTCTAACCTGCAGCTGAGTTCTCTCCTTACAGTCTCCAATCCCACAAGCCGTGGTGTATGCAATGTGCTGACTCCCCTCTGTCTTTCTGTAAAAACAGCTTCCACTCTTACAGAACCAGTTCTCAAATCTCAGCAGGCCCCCTTGCCCATAATGAACAAACATGTTTGATAAGGAAGAGACCCAAGTAGTCACAAAACAATATACATTTAAACAATGTTGACTGTATCACCTTATGAACATAAACAAATTTAGTTTATTTGCCATATTGGTCCTTGTAAGAACAGATCCAGAAGCAAATGGTTTGATACTTATTATTGGACAAACTTAGATGTTATAAAAAGAACAAAGTGCCTAAGCTTTCAGACCAACCAAGTCCTTAGGGTCCGAAAGCTTAAGCACTTTGTTCTTTTTGTAATATCTAAGTTGGTCCAAAAAAGGTATCAAACCATTGCTTCTGGATCTGTTCTTATGAACATATAAATCTGGTCATTTCCCCACCCGTAAACCCAGTTAGACCACCAAGACCATTTGCCCACATGTGTGACTTTTGGAATTTGACCTGGCTGACTTCCCAGTATTGCTTAGAATCCTTTAGCTTGCCCATTAATTGTATGAAGCAGAACGTCACCCCAGAGAAGGTCTGTGACCTGTAGGTCCTCCTCACACATGCACAGCAGAGACCTTGCTTATCAAACTTTAGAAGACATCTGTCAGTCATACATTTGCATTCCAGTTGACTAACCATATTAAAGCATCAGTATGCCACAAGGGAAGCAAAGGAAAGGTGATCACGGGGCTACAGAGGGAAGGTGAAGTGAGAGGGGAATACAAGGAGGTTGAGGGCAGAACAAATGCAGGTAATGGAGTGTAGGGCTGGGGGCATGGGAGTGGGAAGCAGACAGCGAGCCAAATGGGAGCAGCAAGCAGCAGAGATAGACAGCAATGGGAGGAATGGACTGAACTGGCCATGAGGTGGGGCAAAAAAAGAGGTGGTAGGAGGTCGCTGAGAAGGAGGCAAGAGGAATGGGGCAGGCCGAGCAGCTGAGGAAGCAGCAGGCAGAGCACTGAAAGTGCAGCCGAGGAACCATTCAGCAGGTCGGGAGAGCAGGAGGCAGGAATACCATCAGTGGGACGAGTGGGGGACTCAAAAGGGGACAGGCAGGAGCAGAGGAATGATCAGGCAGGTGAAGCTATGGCAATGGAGGCAACCTCAGTATGGAGCAGCAGAACGAGGGAGCACCTGCAAGAAGGAGCCACGAAAACAGCCAGGTAGCAAATGCAAGGAGCAGCTAAGAAAGGCAGATCAGGCAAACCCCAGCACCAAGCTGCACTTGATCTGAACAGAGGGGAAGGAAAAGTACCAGATGATTACCCAAAACGGATCTCCAAACCAAACAATAGATACCACACACTGTATCTTTGGGTATAAAAAGCCCACAGCTTTTACTCAGACTTTTTTTATAGCTTTTAGAAACATAATACAGATATACCATCACCAGTGAAATATATACATACTTTAATAATACGGACCACTGGGGCAGCAAATTCATGTATTCACCATTGGCTTGACCCTTAGCCATGCATGGGAGGAACTGTGGCCCATAAGGTTCAACAAAGCCTCCCAGAGCTGTGTCTTTCCACTGGATAGTCCCCACCCCCCCAGTTTGGAAAATTCCATAACCTTCATCGAGAAGCATGCCCATCTAGGTCCACACTTCTTAACTACTGGCCCTGGTTTCCCTGCGTTACAGTGCACACCCCAACTCTGTGACAGCCCCCTTTACCTGAATGCTTAACCACCCGGGTCACAAATCCAGCATGGCTGTCACCCAACTCCAGCTGACCCAAATTCGTCATCTGGAAAGGACTCTTTTCAGTGGGTCTCACATGCATTTTGTACCATGAAAAATGTGCATCCTTATGCACATTCCCCAACTAATGCCTTTGTGGCCCTATCCTATATTTGTAAAATGTGGTCCCAGGTGTCTTTTAATGCAGAATTAAAGATATAATTTCTGATGCCATACAGGTGCTCCACATTTCTGCCAAACAATGCCTTGCCATCCTTGTGATTTGGTAATTGCTTATGACTTCCTCACCACATGAGGAAGCAAACTGGGATACTTCTTTATTCACTTCCTTACATGCTTATCCAATGGCTGATATTTTACATGCTCCCCAATAATTTAGTCGTGGTATTATCCTTGATTACACTGGGATCATTTCAGGCAGCAGTTGTTATCAATGATCTAGTCCCCTCTTGATTTTTGAAATCAGCTTTGGGGCCCTGTGGCTGCCCAGATTGTTATCATCAAGGTGCACCACCAAACCTGCTGGGGGTTGATGTGAAGGCCCAATTTATGTATAGCACGTTAGCACCATCAAATTTATTCCACCACATCCCCCCTTTTCCCAACCAATTAACAATGGCCATCCAGTGTGACAATTCAAGCTGAGTGTCTTATGGTTGAGTCTTGGACCTGCTGTGTGTCTCCTGAATGTATGAATGCCCAAGTATCCATATCATTGGTGCTGCCACACACTTGCCTGGGGAAAAGAGAAAAACAAAGTGAGTGACCAAAAAGCATTATAGCCATGCAAGCCACCCTAACCTTCCACTGCCCCCCGCCTGTGGTCGTATACAACTTTTATAGGCATTTGGTGCCCATCTGCCCACCCCCTTTATTTGCTCTGGTGGCATTCCCAGCCTGGCCACCTCAGTAGCAGCCCTAATTCAAAATAAGTGAGTACTGAAGTCCCTTGATTCCCTACCCGCCAGCCATACATGTTTTCTGAGGACCGCTGTGAATTGTCTCCTGGTCATTGGCTTCCCATCTCCAAGGATGAACACATGTCCCTCCACCTAGGGCCTGACCACTAGGTATCAGATAAGGTACAGCCATGGGCAGATGTAACCCATCTCACCCCAGTGCAGAGTAATCATCCTAGATGGGCCACAATGGTTAGTTGTAGACTTACAGTACATAGACATAAGCATATCCTATCCAGCAGGAGCGAAAGGTCCCACAGCTGGAGGTTGTCCGACCTGATACTTAATGTTGGATCTGGCACAAGTTTCGAGACAAAGCCCCAAAAAATGCACAGGAGCAAAGGGCCCTGAACAGTAGAATTTCAAAAGAGGAGCTGCAAGCTATACTCATTATCCTCAGCAGTTCCAACAGCTCCAAGAGGCCGATCAGTTTCCTGTTATCTGGTACCCTGACCCGTGACCTGGCCCATCTCTCTAACATCATTTTGGTTGTGAAAATGTTTGTTGAGTCCAGATACCCATGTGCCTTGCACAGAAAGGCTATGCCCACCAGCTGTGCTTTGATTGCCTATGTGGATTTTTCCTGATGGATTGGTGCATGCACATAATTTTGGGCCTGCCATCATGCCTTATGGGGAACCTCGCTTACCTGATGTTGGCGGAATGTGAGGAACGCTGCAAAACTACTGGTGTATCTTTTCCATGTTGAGGGGGCAACAGAGAGCTGTACTAGTTGTACTGTTCTTGGGTCTCATACTGCCATACCACCTCTGGAATCCACGTAGGTGAAGGGTCCACATCTGACATCAGCTGTCAGACTCTGTCAAACAGAAATTGTGATAGGGAATCAACAGTTGCATTTAACTTTCCTAGAAGGTGGTGAGCCCTGAAAGTGATGTTCTAATGAAGACAACACAGGACAAAAACATGCAACACATGCAAGACATTCTCAGACTTTGAAGTCCTGGAGTTGATGATGTCAGTGACTGTTTGACTATCTGTGTTGATTAAAACACATTTGCTTGCCAGCCTGCCCCCTTCAAGACCTGCACAGTCACCAGGATGAGAACAAATTCCAGGAGGGTGATATTTTTTGTGAGGTCCTTTTCCACCCATTCCAGACTCCATCACCCAGCAAACCATGACTTTTGAAATAAGGCCTCCAAACCCTGGCCCCCAGAAGCATCCATGACCAGTTCTAATGCTCTGTGTTCCCCTTTTTTGCCCTGCCATATGGTAACCCCATAAAAATCACACAAAAACATCTCCCATACATTTAAATCAACACTCATACCCAGGGTTACCCTAATGTTAGGGTAAGGTCGAGTAGGTCTGGCTGTTGCTGCCAATAGCTGCCTCAGGAATGGTCTCCTAGGTGTGACATCCCTTCATGCAAAGTTCAGGTGGCCCACCAGGGTCTGTAGTTACACTAGAGTTACCTTCCTTGCCACCACCATTTCAGACAGCAGCCCTTTTTAAGGTTGCTACCTTTTCAGTTGGTAGGTGAGACACCATGTGCATCCAACTCAACTCCTGGGTAAGACAGTCTCATGGTGGGGACTTCCATCTTTTCCGGTGCTAGGAGGATCCCAAACAGCTTCATTAGAGTACAAGAAAACCCCAGCATGTCAGACTAGGTGGGCCACACCAGTCCTTAATCTGCTGGCAACTTCTATGAATCTATGAAAAATGACATCTGTTGGATTTGGTGGGGCCAGTAAACAAGACGTCATCCAGGTAATGTGTTATGTGAAAGTTCCTTGTGTATGACTTCTTGGAGCATTCCAAAAAAAGATGCAAAGATCTCGAAAGTGGCATGCTGACAGAGCAGGCTATTGGTATAGCCTTGTCATAGTACCACTTCCCTTGGAACATGAACCCCAACAAGTCAAAGTCTCTTGATCTGACGGGGAGAAGGTGGAAGATTTTATACTGATCTTCACCATTAATGTCACAGGGTCAGGGTTTCACACCAAATCCACTGCCATGTTGAATGATGCATACCTGACTATTCTGTCTTACAGTGAGATGAAAATGTTGACTGAACTACCTTTTGAATATGATAAATGGTGTATCGGTCAGTACTCACATGGGCTCTTTTTGGGACTACCCCAATGGGGAATACTCTCAAGCATTCCAGTGCAGGGTGCTCGAACCAGCCTGCCAACTCATAGCTCATAGCCCCTGCTACCTCCCAACCTCTCACACTCATTTTTACCCTTGCCTTAGCCTCATCTACTATGCCAGCACCCTGGATGATTGTCAAAGCGGTCCCAATTTTTAAAGCTGGGTACCCCCTCTCCTCTGACAATCACTGGCCGATTTCCATTCTCCCCCACTTTAGCCAACTTCTGGAAAAGGTAGTCCACCCTCAACTCTCTGACCATATTGATAAGTATAACCTCTCGTGTTATCAGCAACATGGGTTCAGAAAGAATCACAGCACCTCCTCTGCCCTTGCCCTATTTACCAAGCATGTTTTCAGGAATATGGATCAGGGTAATGCCACTGGTGCGGTGTCTGTGGACTTGACTAAGGCTTTTGACCTGGTCAGCAACCCCCTTCTCCTTATCAAACTCCACCAGCTTTGCTGCTTCCTTGAGACTCAGCAATGGTTCCACAGTTACCTGACTGGCTGCTTCCAATCGGTGATTATTGGTACTTCTACCTCCCTAGGTCTGCCCTTCACTATGGGTGTCCCACAGTGTTCCATCCTGGGACCACTGCTTTTCTTCCTATTCACTAACTCCCTTCCTGCCAACAGCCTAAATTGCCCTGCCCTGCTGTATGCCAACGACCTGGTCCTCTACCATGGTGACAAATCCATCCAAAACATATCCTATGTGCTGTCCCAAAATTATGGCCACGCCCACTACTGATTAATATCTAACATACACCTTGTGAATGAGAAGAAAACCAAGGCAATGCTCCTTGGATCCAAACCCTACCTAGCTAATGCTGCTAAATCCAAATCCTCCCTTTCAGTCCTCTCCCCATCTGGACCGCCACTGCAGGTAGTCTTGGATTTCAGATACCTAGGTGTAACCCTAGACTCATCCCTTTCATTCACTGTGCACACAAACACTGTAGTATGCAGAATCAACCAAAAACTTGGGGCTGCTTATCACGTAAAGAACTATCTTACGCCCGCTGCCCAATTTGCCATTGCCTGTGGAAACCTGCTCCCCATCTTTGACTATTGCTCTCCGATATACTCCTCCTCACTGTCTGCTACCCTTCACCTTAGACTTAACTGGGTCTATAATAGTGTCTGCTGCTTTGCACTGATGGCCCCCTTCTCTACCCATCACTGCGACCTATACAAATCTCTTGATTGGCCCTCGCTCAAACATCGTTTCGACTATGCCCTTGGTAGTATCATTGATGGCACATTATGTGATGGTATCATGTCCCCATATGCTTCTCTCCTTAAGGCATGTACCATACCTAGGTGTCTGTATAATACTTTGGTTCCCCCATTGGAAGTCCTCAGAGTCTCCACTGTTATGGGGAGAAAAGCTTTATCAGTTGTCGCACTATCTCTATGGAACTGCCTCCTTCCAGTTATCCGCATGTCCACCTTGCACCACTCCTTCAGATCCAATCTCAGAACCTGGTTACTTCTGGAATCCACTTGTTCATGCTCCCAGGGTGACCTTCCCACTCTGGGGTGCAGTTGCCTCCCCCCACTCCAGCCCCACCCCTTTTTTTTTTTGGTCCTTTTGCCTTTCCTTTTTTCCCCCTCTCCCTTACGTACTTGCTCTGTCACCCCTCTCCATCCCTACCCCTGCTACTTTATGTCCCTTTTGCCTCCACCTCCCCTTCTCCCCAGCTCTTTTCCCTAGATGTCCTGCCTTGTCTTCCTACTCTCTTTCCCTTCCCCTCTCCCTATTACCTAGTTACTTAGCAACCTGGTGTGCGCCTGTGACTCCACTGGCACTTAATTTCACTACTTTCGCTCCCTCCCCTACTATAGACCCCTCCTAGGAATCTTACTCTGTCACTTGCCGCAGTACCTAGTGCACTCGGTGGATGACTCTGAACTGGCTCTATTGTTCGCTACCTGAACTCATCTCCCCTGCTTCTCCTTGTTTCACCTCCACTTAGGTATTGTTCTGCTGTGAACTGTTTACCCTACTAGGTTTTGTTTGCCATGTCTCAATTTAATATTTACTGCTGGTGCCAATTTTTTTGGCTACTCCGTTTTGAAACTTGTAACTGTAAGTCATACATTATCTCTCTGTACCATTGCTTGCTCTGTCATGTACTGTTTCCTTGTGATTTATCTGTATTGCTTGTAACCTGCTACTACTATTTGGCTTGTATAATATCTCAAATTGTTTGTTCTGTGCCATTGTTTGTGGCCAGGGTCATGCCTGAAAATGGTCCTTGAATCAGTGCACGTACCTGGTAAACAAAGACATAAATAAATATATAAAACTGGCTGTCTTCTATTTTTTTGTAATTTGACTGTGAGTAGCCCTGGGAGAGCTAAGGCAGATTTCAGGTTCTATGCTGGCCACTCTAGGTCCTTTATTTGGAATCTCAAACCCGTTACAGAAACCATCAATCATATACTGAGCTGCATGCCTGTCAGGGTATTGGGAGAGTCAGGGAATTAGATTAGCCAATTGCAACAGTGTGTTAGCCAGACTTTCTGGCACCTTTCTTTTGTTGTTGTCTGCAGTGTCGCTGTCTGTACCTAGGTGCTTTGCACTACATCTCTTGCAGTTGCTGACCTTGTGGTTCCCACTGGAATTTATTTATTTATTTATTTTTATTGCTGTCATCCCCTAACCCTGCAAATGGGCTCGCCAAGCTTCCGGGACCTTCCTCCTCATACTCGGGGATGTCCCCCCCCCCCCGAGTGGGGCCACAGATGGCGAAACTAACATGGCCAGAGGGGAGGCAACAGAGCAGGCTCATCAGCGGGGCTGGCATTTTTTTCTGTTTTAGTTCCCTGGATGTGCAATGATAGCCTGCGTCCGCCCCGTCCCCCCATGCATGCTGGCGCTGACTGCTGTGGTACCCCTGACCTCTGCTGGGGGTCCATGGTGTGTCAGAAATGCTATCTCACTTCCCTCTGGAGTTGGAGAGCAGTCCAGCGGATGTTCCATCCTACTCCCACAGTTGGCCCTCTGACTTCCGGATCCGTTTCCAAACCACGGGTCATCAGCATCGCAGATGGTGGCCATACCTCTGCGTCAGAGGGCCAGCTCCCACTGGAATTTTTGCAGATATAGCTATACTTGCAGTGGGAATGAAAACACTGTTTTTCTGTTAAAATCTAGCATACACCCTTATGCCCCTTACTTTGGTCCCATCTGGTGTCCCCTGTACCCTGCCTGGCTCTCATGTGCTCACTATCAGTATAAGATGCAATGTTGGGCTTACCTTTAGCCATATAATGTGCCCACAAATTGATATGCATATTCTCCCATTTTAAATGAGTCTGCTGAACCATATTGAGCCTTAATTGCCTGTTGTGTTTTACCCATGCATAACCCTCAAAGGACAGGTGCACAAACATAATGGTGTCCCTCTGCTTCAGCAGTGACACCAACTTCTATTTATACTGGGTATTTATACTGGGAGTTAGAACAGAAAAAGGCATAACCTGCTTTTGATTACCATTCTACCGTATCAACAAATTCTACTGTCCGTTTTTTCGAATAACCAACTATCAATTTTATTCTTAATTATGTTTAATGAACTACAATTCACCACCTCATTTGGTAATGTGTTCCAAATTCTGCCAGAATGAAATATGAAGGAATAAAACCTTGTATTTGTAGTAAGTGTATCTAATTTTAGTTGCCTTTTGTTTCCCTTTAGAGATTGGGGAGTGTCCTGAAGTTGTAAACCCATAGCATTAAATAATTCCGGGTCATTGATTATTTTCAATAACAATAGGTCACCCCTTAGTCTTCTTTGCTCAAGACTGAATAGACCTAAGCTTTCTCATCTTTGATTGTACTAATGATTTCTTAATGGTATTATCATTTAGTAATTTTTCTTTGTATTTTTTCCAGCCTAACAGTCTCTCCTTTCGTGTAAGGAGTCCATAAGGGGGAACCGTAGTCCATAATAGGCCTCACATATGTCTTATGTAGGGACATCAGACACTCCTTACTTTTATTGATAAACCTTTTTTGATGTTTTTAATCATGTAATTTGCTTTCTGAATAACCTTAATTTTTTGTTGTTTAAAGCTCAGATGATTGTCAATAATAATAATCCCACAATCTTTTTTTTTCATCAGTATCCATCAGATACCTTCTATTCAGAGTATATTTATGGTTCTGATTAGTTTTCCCCAAATGCAAAATTTTACATTTTTCAAAACTGAAGGGCATTTTATTAATATTTGACTATTCTTCTATTTTCATTAGGTCCATCTGGAACCTATTGATATTTTCTAGACTATCTATTGGACCACCTAGTTTAATGTCATCTGCAAATTTTACAACCCAACTATTGATATTGTAATGTAAATCACTGATGTGTAATGAAAATAGATAGTGTATTTCATACTGTAAACAGACATGAAGATATCGCATGCTGCTGCCCAATTTTAAAATGTGTATGGTGCTTTTGTTCTTCTTGATCTGTCATAGTTCCCCTTCTTTTTGTCATCCTCATCTGGAAGTTCCTGATGGAGGAGGGAAAACATGTTGAATTCCCCCCCCTCCATATTTTTTACCTAATGGCATCTGACAAATTATCACTCCAGTGGGTCATCAACCTTGGTGTATGGCAATTTTTGGTTACCTTGATCTCTACTTTGTGTCCCTGTTGTCTGCACTCTGGCAGTTGTTCCCACTGATGAGCACTGCAGTTTTGTCACCTCTATGGGGGCAGGTGGACAGCTTGCGTGTTGCTACAGTGGTTGTTGCTGTCAATCCTTCGGTCCCCACCCCGGCATTCCCATGGGTTGGTAGGGCTGCCTGTTCTTGGGTAGTGTTTGCCCAATAGCTACTTTGTGCACCCTAAATGCATCACTAGATTGGGTTCCCTGCACCTGTGCAGCCTGTGGGTTTGATGCAGGTGCCACACCTGTCCAAACTTGTACCACCATCCCTTGCGCAATCTGCACATTCTGTTGAGATGATCCTGCCACCATGGATGATTAGGAGGTGGTCAGCACCTGTTGGACTGGTACATTGTTCCCCAGATGTGGGTCATGAGATTGGGCATGAACCGGGGGGCCCATGGGTTTCCAAATAGATCATGGCCATTCTGTGGGTTCATAGCCCTACCCAAAAAACCTGGCCACATTTGTGTCCATGGGTTCCATGTTGGTTCCCAAGAAAAACCCAACTACTGCAGCATTTGCAGGGTCTCCAGAAGTGTGGAGGCCCTGTTGTTCAGCCAGAGAGACCACCAGCCCTATCTCCTGAAGTGGTCACTCTTGTACCTGTTGGTTGCTGCCCCATTATCAGGAACTATCTGACTTCCTTGGCAGCTCATGGATGGGTGGACAGTTGTGTACCTCCAAGCCTCCCATGCTCTACGGCTGTATCTTGGATGGCCCCTGCAAGCAAGCCCAGTCTTCCTCTATAAAATGGACCCTATGTGTCAGGGCCTACAGCCTCAGTCACTGTAGAGGTGGTGAGCTGAACTGAGCATGCACCACTCTACCATGAGAAGGGTTACATTTTTCTCATATGGACTGTTACCTCCTGCTCATACTGAAGATCACCTTTATACTAACCCTCCCTCATCTGGTCCTGATCGCTGGAATAGTGGACATCCTGTAAGCTGCTGCTGGTGCCTTCCACCCTCCTCGTGACCATGTCTGCAATCCCACTGCTGCCTTCTGCTGGATTGTCCTCTGTGTCCTGGCATCTTTGGTCCACTGGAATGCATGTCTTGAGCTTTGCTGGCCCACTTTGTTCCTTTTTCTTACCTCTGGTGTCCAGAGCCACTTAATCCTGGAGCCGAGTAGATGGTTACTGCTGCCTGGTGGAGTGGCCCTAATACTCAGACCCTGGATCAGTGACCTGCACCATGACGGTAGAGCTGCTGCCAGCAGTGCCCTCATGACCTCTTGCAGCTGGGACCTATAGATCAGGCTCCAACTCAGACAGGGTCTGCATCCAATTGGGACTCCCCAGCTCCTTTGGGCATTGCATTCCTGATATAAAAGTCTGGTTTTGGCTCCTGGTTCTCATGGCTGGAGAAGCTGGGAGTGCCTGACCAGCCTGTGTCTGAGAAACCGAGTTGGAAGACATAATTGTGGATTAACTAGACTAAATGGACTATGTACAAAAGCAGTACCAGGCAAAAAGCATAACCTACTAAAAAAAAATGCAAGGAGAAATATTGATATAATAAATATTGCCTTAATATTAGAAAGAAACAAAGCAGATGGGGGGAATTAGCTTTTTAACCACTTTGGCTAGTACTGTACCCAAGATGATGTAGATCTGCTGTGCATAATGGCATGTGGAAATTGACTTGGTGGCCTCCTCAACTTGGTGAGGTATGCCATCTGGACTAATTGTTAACTGAGCAGATTCTTTGAGTCCCCTGTGGTCTGCACAGAAGGTGGCTCTATTCATTTTTGCTCTTTCTTTCTTGAAATTTGATAAGGATTTTCTTGCTCCACTGGGTCAGCATTAAATGTGCTGACCAACCTATCGTTAATAGCAGTGAACTGATAATAAGATGGATCTCAAGACTGATAGATTAAATTCAAAGCCTTCCACTTTGTACTTGGGTCGAGACACTTTCAATCTACAAACCAAATCCATTGTTAAATTGCATAATTGTTAGCTAAAGGACACAAAACATGTTTTTTTTTACTCCTACATCAGAAAGTACTGTATTCTTTTTTTTTTTTTGGAATGTTCAACCAACACGCAACCCTTTCTTCTGCCTCCTTTAACTAAAGCACCTCAGCAGCAACCTGTAACAGACAAATGGCGTTTTGAGACTACAAGGTAATTGAAGTGGTTGTCCTGATTGTGTAGCCCTTCATAACTAGATAAATCCCCAAAGTCTACTGAATCAATACCAGAGTGTTAACGTTTTATCGCATTTTGTGTTACTGTCATCGGATAAGGAATGCTGTGTTTTTACAGGAACAGGGTTCTTGAATTGCAGCCACTGGAACAAACAGTTAGTGCAGGGGCCACAAACTGGCCACCATATGACCATCATTGCAGTACCCCAGATGGCGGTGGGTGGAAACATCCTGGCATTAAAAGATAGCAGTTAACCAAACCTCCTTATGCACCAGACTTACACTGTCTGTAGCTAAAACCATCCTTTTCCAAGTAGGAAAGTAGCATTGTATTCACCATAAGGATTTAAATGCCATGAATACATGGTAAAGCTATGCAAACCAGCCATTGTCAGTTAAATTTGGTATAACATTATAGCTTAATACAAACTGCACATAACAGCTTCCAGCATGTAGAAATAGGCATAAGTAATGCAATGCAATAAACCACTGCTCCACAAGCACCCTATCCAGAGAGCTAACAGATATCAACTCCCACCCAAACACCAACAGTTTTAATAATTTACCCAATAGAAGCAGCGAGAAACAAAAGTGTGGTAGATAGAAGGCATCACCCCCTGCTCCCAAACACAAAACAGCTTTATTTATTTATTTACCTGATAGCTTGATAGAGGAGGCAGAAACAAAAGTTGGAGCAAGGCAGCACCACGAGGGCAAGTGGGACGCAAGAGATGCAGAGTTGGTGAACAGCAGAGGTGGCTTCCAGGAGAAAATGAAGCCAATCAGGTGGTGGGAAGGAGCAAGGAGAGAGAGACAACGAAGAACGAGGGAGCAGCAGAGGCACAGGCAGAGGAGAGGCCAGGGAGGTGGGAACACCAGTGGAAAAGCTACTGGGAGGAACAGATAACAGAGCTGGCCCAAGCTTAAGGTCAGGCCAATGCAGAGGCGAGGGATGCCAAGCAAATGGAAGAAGCAACAAAGAAGGGGGATTGATTAAGACCAGTGTACAGACCGGAAAACAGACCAGAAACGGGCATCAAGAGGAGTGGCAATGAAGAGGCTGAGGGGTGGTGGGCCCGGCAGACCAATGAGAAACCAGGGGCTGGGGAGAGAGAGAGGAGCAAAGTCAGGTAAGAGGGAAAAACAAGCAGGACAAAGCGAAAGAAATTGGGAGTGGACTTGGAGAAACCGCTGGAACAAAACAGGAGCGAAAAGGGGGAATGCAAAATGAGGAGCAGGAAAAGAAAAACATGCCGAGGTAGGGGAGTGAAGTTCAAGTTCAAGTTTATTTTCAGGAAAACTCCATTGAGCATGTCATTTACATGGAGGTCCTGTCAAGGACATGTGATAAAAATGCAAGCATACAAAGTACATATAGCACAATAATACAATATCAGAAGTGGCGAGAAGCCACCCAGGGAGACCGAGGGAGCAGGATGAAGAAGACCACAGAGTTCAAAACTGGAAAATGAGTAAAAAACAAGATGGAGAAAGGGGGAAAGAAGGGGGCAGCAGGCAGCGCAGTGCGCTTGCAGAGAGCCCAACACACAGGTGTTGAGGGCAAGAGGCTACTAGGGCCAAAAGCGAGGAAGGCTTACCTGTGGAATGTAAAGCCACAGTAAGCTGGTCAAAAACATCTGGTCACTATAAGCTGGAAAACCTGCTGAGCTGACACAAAGAGAACAAAACCTCTAGGCCAGCTTTTTGTTGGGACAGAGACCTGTGGGAATGGCCCAGGCTGGCCCATCCAAGCACTGCCATGCCTGATTGGGCTAGTCTGAGAATGCATCTGGTGCCACCCCATTGGTTGAGGACCATGGGCAAACCACCCCTGCGGTGAGAGGCTAGGGGGTCAAAAAAGAGACAGTAGTGGGAAGAGTGGCCCAGCAAACCTGGATGCAGAGTTACTGCTGTAAAAGCAATGAGTGGAAAATGGAGTAGCGTGGCCCAGGGCCCTACACAGCAAGGCTGACAGCAGAGAAATGGGAAGAGACTGAACAAGTGAGTACAGAAGCAAAAAGGCAGAACCCACCAGGAATCAGAGTCGTGACACAGCAGGTAGCAGGTGTGACTCTGTAAGAAAGGAAGCAGTTCTGGAGGTGGGGAGTGACAAAAGAGCGGATGACAACAGGCAGCCAGCCACAGCAGAACCAAGCAAAAAAGGAGGACAAGCAGGCAAAAAGTAGAAGACAGAGGCAGGAATGCCAGGCATTGGAGGGCAAGATTTGAGGCAGGGCATGCTCCTGCCAATTAACCACTAAAACAAGCAGTGTTTAAGTTCTGCTAGACTGGGGACATAGTGTGTGTCGCCCACAGCCCCATCAAACTGCAGACAATGGCCCTTTAATTAACATGCAAAATATGATGGTCACAGACAATTATTCTCAGTTTTGAATTAGAAATAGAATGTTTGTGCATGCCTACTAGAAAATATAAAATCTAATATATATGTCTATATATATAAATATATGTATATATATGGCTAAACTGTTATTCAAATATTATTGAAATGCAAATATTTCCATTACAGGACTATGCTGACATACTATACAACATCCAGAGAACTGCTTCAGAAGTGAGATATATTGCAGGGTCTTATGGCCAGACATTCTGGAATGCCCCTGTAACACCCATCACTGTACATTATGTAAACACCTTAAGACAATTGCACAAGTAATTATTCTCACTAAAATGTCAGAGGGTTCAGTATCTGTTTATTTAAAGGAGAGGCTAACAAGATGTGCTTTTGAATGGTCTCTCACAACTTCTAATCTGGAATTGAGCAAACCTAGATTTAAAATGAGCATTTGTCAATGCCGAATGTTTGCTTGCTGGCATTGGCATTGGTAGTGTAGGAGTTACAGAGCTGCATAATAGGAATGGCAGTGAAGTATTGAACTGAAGCCAACCCCACCAGCACCCTGCAGAGACTGACAGGCATTGGGGTGTGCCTTTGGGTCATCAGGCATAACGGCCACTCCATTTCACCACACCCTACCCTGCAGACACCGACAAGTGTCACGGTGTGCCTTGGGGTCTTTGGCCCTTATGCGCACCCCATTCCATTAGGAAATATGGTGAGATGGGTGCGGTATAGGAGAATGGAGTAAACTTTGGGGCCGAAGAGTCCAAGACACACCTCAATGCCTCTCAGTGGCTGCAGGGTGTGGGTGGGGGTGGAATGGTATGAGCATTGCAGGCGACAGTCCCAAGTCACAGCCCTGATGCCTGTCATTCTCTACAGGGTGGGGCGTTATGGTCAGAAACCCTAACACCTCAGGCATTCGTTGGTATTTTTACTCCAAATTTTCAACATGTTTTTTTGTGACCCCCACCTCATGAACAGTGGCAATATCAGTTTGTTAGCCAAAAGCTACTTTTGCACAGCGACTACGGCATTTGTCACCACAGGTGCAAAAACACATTCCGAACAGGATGTAAAAAATGACAGCTGTACTGTTCATGGGGAGGTGTAAAAAATGGCAATGTTGAAAATCTGCAGTGAAAATATTAAAAAAACTGGTGAAGTCACGAGCGTGTGTAGAAACTGTGCAACGCACACCCGTAATGTAATTAGTTGGGGATTTTTTACAGCAGATTTACCTAGATTTTTTCCCCCAGTTCAGTGAAAATCCCTCCCCCCAGCGTTTCAATGTTTCAGTGTTAAACCACCTTCCACTAAAGCAGTAAACATCTTGGTTTAATAATTCAGTTCCTGCAGTTTTACCATGTTGTATTTGAGCGGAAAGTATTACCTCAACGTAATCTGTGTTATTTGATGTGTGGGGTGCTTACAGTATTGATGGTATTTTTGTATGTACTGTAACTTTTTGCTTTATTTACGTTGTTGTTTACATAGGACATCATTGTAAATGAGCTCAGTTCAATGCTTCTAGCCTATAAAATAAAATATAACTATATAAAATGATGTCTTAAAGAGCAGCTGACACCTTCAAGAGAACTTTAACAAAACATAATATTTAGATAAAGTTCAGCTTGTATTTCACATTAGTTCTTTATTCCTCCTCCCCATTGTTTATTGCTGAGGTCATCTGCATAAAAACAGGCTTTTTACTCCTGAAGAGTTCATTTAGTTCTGTTGCTGTCTCCTGACCTGAGGTCATAATGCACTGCTTGTGACATCACAGTTACTCTCTTGCAACAGATTGTGATGTCACAATAGAGCATTATGACTTGAAGTAGGGAGTAAGTTATAGAGGCAGATCAACTTTAAGGTAACTGCAAGGGATAAAAATCATGTATTCATGCACATTTTCTCAATAATAAATAATGGGGAGGAGAAATCTAGAATATATATGGAATAAAGGCAGAATTTTACCTAATTATTATGTTTTTCAAAGTTTTGTTTGTGGCGTCAGTAGCTCTTTAATTAATAATAGAGCAAAAACAAGGTGTTTGCCAGAAGATGGGTTTCTAATAGTGCTGGCTACTTCATGGTTTTATATATTCTGCTGTGCATAATGTCACTAAGACGCTTGTGCTTTTACTCATTCAATTTAACTAGACTTCCCAGAACAGAGGAAACTTGCTTATTATGAACCGTAAAGGTTTTAGTCATGGTCACCCTACTGGCCTACTTAATCTTAAACACCGCCCTGAAATCTGTTCATCCCCCAACCTGTGGTTACCAAACTACTGTTTGATCTAGTAACATTTTATTGTGGCTGCCAGCCAGCTTCATTGGCACTGTACTGTAGGTTGCTATGTCTTTTAAATAGAAAGTATTACTTTTAAAACAATGGCCTATACTCATAGACATTACCTTTAGCATTGAAGACACTTTACTTTTCCATGACTAAGTAACCTAAACGGCACATTGAACAACATGGGAGTTTATGGAATCGGGTTAGTACAGGCAACTCAAAATGGTATTTCGATTGGAGGCAAGGTTCATGAATATAGGCAAGTGTGGCTCATTGCAATGCTACACTGCCCTTCTTGTAAGCATCACTGAATGATTTAAATTCCAAAGAATATGATAAAAGTGAGGTAGCAAAAGAAACTATAAGTCTAGATTTAAAGATATTCACTGTCTCATCCATTTTTAATGCCACGAATGATCTAGTTCCAGAGGTGTGGCAAACAGCGCCAGAAGGCCCTAGAACCAGCAGACTGAAAAACAAACAAACTAGGGAATGGCTAAAGGTTCCTCATCCAGGGAACTCGGTCTGCAAGCTGGAATGAAATGCACATAAGCATTTCAAAGACAAAAAGAGGGTCCATTGCACAGCGTGCCTTATGCATTTTAACAACAATCAGTTCCATGAGTGATGAATCAGCTATCAGAAAGAGCAAGTGCTGGTCACAGGCGCAGAGGCTGCTAATGCACTAACTTGATCTCTTCACTCACATTCATTAACATGCTGTGTTCATTTTAAAAGTCATGGTGACAAAAACTGAGAAGAGAATTGGGAGGGATGGGGTAGGGGAAGGCTAGGAGCCTGGAAGGACAGTAAGTCCCAGGGCTAAATAGGAAACTCAAGCAGACTGGATGGACCAATGTTTTTTTCCTTTTTTTTCTGCCATCATTTTCTCTGTTTCTATGTTTCTGATAAGGATATTAAATTGTTGTATTATTGTGATGTAATAATCCCACGTACCACAATAACAGAACCAAAAAATGAAACCTTATATATTTACAGTGTTGGAATTACAGGGGGGCTTGCCAGGGCCGGCCCCATTGTCTCTGAAGTGAGCCCCAGCAGCTCAGGCACTTGGTTATAGGAGGGGACTGGAACTGTGTAGAAGAGGCTAGGCTGGATAGATCAGGAAGTCAGGGAGGTAAGGAGGAAGGTGCAGGGCCCAGGACATTGTCCCACCTGCGTAGGGAGTTGGGATTGGTTGACACGTGGAGAGATAGTTATCCCTCCAGCAGGGACTTCACCTTTTACTCCCACCCGCAAGACTCTTATTCAAGGTTGGACAGATTCTACATGCCTAAATCCAGGGTAGAGTCGATTGTAGACCAACAGATATACCCCATATATACCTCTGACCATGCTAAAGTCAGCATATCCATCTCTTTTGGCCGGCAGAGTAAGTAGTCTTTGTGGCGCTTAAACGCTGGACTCCTCAAAGACAAGGACTTCGTATCCAAAATCAAAGAGGTGATAGTAAATTACCTCAGGAGAATCTGGAATTCGGTGTCAAAGGTGAAGTACCTCTGGGATGGGCTGAAAGCAGTGGCGAGAGGCGAGGTAATCTCAAATTCAACACAACAAAAGAGGGCCAGACAGCAACAACAAGAGGTTCTGGAGCAGAAAATTAAGGAGTTAGAGGGGATTCATAAAAAAGGAGGATCGAGAAGTGTATTTAAGGAGCTTCAAGTGGCAAGGGAGCAATTACAGTGCCTCCTGTTGTCAAAAACTGAAAATGCCCTCAGGTTTATGGCACAAAAATATTATAGCGGGGGTGATAAAGCGGGTAGGTTACTCACCTTCAGATTGAGGAAACAAGAAGCTGACAGGTTCATTTCTGGGGTGCAGGACCCCACATTCCCGGGGAAACATATATCAGCAGCCTCCCAGATAGCGGATTGTTTTAGGGAGTTTTATGAAAATTTGTACAAATCCGAGGCTGGGGCGAACCAGTCAGACCTGATCAAGCACTTTCTTGAGGGTCTTAAACTGCCTAAGCTCTCGCAAGACCTCGAAAAAGAATTGGACAGACCGTTTTCCATGCTGGAGTTAAAAGAAGTGATCATAAAATTGAAGCATAACAAAGCCCCAGGCCCTGATGGGTACATAGCAGAGTTCTATCAAAGGTTCAGTGAACAGATAGCTCCTTTACTTCTCGAAGTCTGTAACGGAGCCCACATAACCTCGGACATCCCAGACACCTGGGCGCACGCCTTAATATCTGTTATCCCTAAGCCGGACAAAGATCTGTCCCTGTGTGGCAGCTACCGCCCTATATCATTGCTGAACCTGGATGTTAAGATCTTTGCTAGAATGACAGCAAATAGGCTTCAGTCGGTGGTGACCATGCTGGTCCATCCGGACCAGTCGGGCTTTATGCCAGGTAGACACCTCCATGACAATGTCAGGCAGTTGCTCACTGTATTGGCCCATGTCCAATCCGAGGGGAAGAAAAGGCAAGCAGTGGTGATTACATTAGATGCTGAAAAGGCCTTCGATTGCCTAGAGTGGGGATACCTTGATGAGGTCCTGAAGAAGTTTGGTTTTGGCCCCAAGTTTCAGGTGTGGGTGGGCACTCTATATGCTAAACCCTCAGCTAGGGTCAGACTGAATGGACTCTTCTCTCGGCTCTTTTATATCAAGAGGGGTACGAGGCAGGGATGTCCCCTCTCACCTCTTCTTTTCACGCTGAGTATGGAGCCATTGGGTGAAGCCTCCCGGTCCCACGAAGGCATTGTGGGGATTCCAGTGGGGAGGGACAACCGTGACATCTCTATATGGACGACACCTCTTGTATTTAGGTGACCCCTTAACACTCCTGCCAACCGCGAAGGAACATATTGGAGGCAGTTTGGCTCTGTATCGGGCTTTAAGATTAATGAATCTAAGTCAGAGGTAATCACTTTAGGAGCAGGAGTTTCAGCCCAGGTAAGGGATATGATGGATCTAAGGTGGAACACCACTCATTTCCACTATCTGGGAGTATATATTCTGAGGAATGCAGGTAAACTCTTCAAGGTTAATCACCTAAGACTGCTAGATTGTGTGAGGGAGGATTGCGCCAGGTGGGCGTCCCTACCGCTTAGTATTTCTGGCAGGGTAGAGTCGGTAAGAATGAATGTCCTCCCAAGGATGCTGTTCTTGTTTGATGCCATCCCCCTAAGTCTCCCCAAAAAATTTTGGGCTGACTTACAAAAGGTGATAAGCAATTTTATTTGGGCTGGAAAGAAGTTGAGGCTGAGCTGGGCGCTGTTGAAGTTATCTAAAGGGAAGGGGGGTCTGGGAGTTCCAGACTTTAAGAGGTACTTCAGAGCAGCCCATCTGCAGTTCTTGCTGGTCTACATGTCCCCTGCGCCGGTTCAGAGCTGGGCCAGAATGGACTTGCAGCATATGCATCCGTATTCCCTGTCATCAATTCTCTTTAATAGAAAGAACCCCAGGGTAATCCACAACCTACCCAGCCCTGGGCTCAAAACACTAATTACGCTCTGGTTCCAGATGGTGAAAGAATCAGGGTCTAAGGCGAAAGCGCTGGTGTTAAGACAGGGGAAAATTTTGGAAAGACCTGAGTTCAAATTAGGGTGGAAAACCCAGTCTTCCTGAGGTGGCAGAAGTTGGGATTGGGTAATTTCGCACAATTATTCAGTGGGGACATTGTGAAAAGTTTCACACAGATTCAGCAGGAATTTAAAATCCCCTCATCTGATTTCTTTGCCTACTTGCAGGTTAGACATTACTTGTGGGTGGAAGAGGGACAGAGGGGGAACCATAGGTCTGCGCCTAAGGATTCTCTTGTTGAATCGTTCATAGAGTGGTCAAGGGAATTGCCACAAATGACCCACTTGATCTCCAAGATCTATCAGGCAGGGGAACCATTGGAGTCGAAACCCAGGCAGAAGATTCAGAAACTCTGGGAAGAGGAACTGGGACTGAGAGAAGAGTAGGTAAAATGGGAGGTAATTTGGAGGATGGCATACAGAACTTCGGCGTCAAATTCCTGGAGGGAATTCAAGTGGAAAGTACTTACAAGATTTTTCAGGACACCAGTACTAACTAAACACTTTGGTCAGTCTCGCTCAGCAGATTGCTGGAGGGGCTGTGGGCAGATGGGGATGCACTAACACATTTTTTGGGGATGCCCGATTATTAAAAGTTATTGGGAGGGTATTAAAAGTGGACTGAGACAGATTTTACAGGTGGGGAATTTGGATCATCCTTGCCATTTGCTATTAGGCGAACCCCCACAAGGGTTAACAGGGCCCAAGGCTTACTATCTGTTCCCAATCCTCTTGGCCGCGGCCCAGAAGGCAATTACCAGGCTGTGGTTGTCTAAGACCCCTCCTAGTAGAGGATATTGGTTATCTTGCTGTAACCAAATTAAATTAATGGAGAGGCTCACGGCGAACCTAAACCTAAAGTCTTACTTACATAGATCTCGCTGGCTCCCATTCTTTGAATACCTGGCTGTTGAAGAGGGAACCACAGTTGTTGAAATTTTGGCTAGAGAAGCTCTGGATTAGGGGGCCGATATGAGGCGAAGGGGAACCCAAAGGTAAAGGTATCCTGGATAAAAGCCTGAACCCAATTATAAAATTAGAAGAGTACTCTCACCACGGGTCTGGGGAAGGGGGTGGTTTTGGGGGTGGGCTTGGGGTATATGTATGTAGTTTTTCTGCCCTGTTTTCCCTGTGTTCGGGCCTCTCCACTCCGATGGTCCGGATGTGGGTTAGTCCTCTCTGGTTCTGTCATTATTTTATTTGGGAGGCTTTAGGGCCTGACTTTAAAGGGGCTATGAAATTAGACCACCGGCCTCAGAGTTTTGTTGGGTCATAGTTTGATAAGCTGTTCAGAATGTACTCCTGGTATAGGATGGGCCGGATTAATTTTTGTTTGGTGATTGTATATATTTCCTCTCAGGCTAGTCAAAATGTATTTTGCCTGCATATGTCCCTTTCTCCCCTTCGTTTTCTTCTGTACCCTGTTGTAACTTGGAAAAAGGAAATAATAAAAATTGCAATTTCAAAAAAAAAATGGCATGCCTCAAAATAGCACGCACTTGTAAGCGTGTTCCTTAATAACATAAAGCATATTTAAGCGCATGATATTTATTAGCACACCAGCGACCTGTGACTTTTGGCTGATTTTTTAACTAAGCACTGAACACTAAAGGCAAGAGAAGGAGACATGTTTGGCGGTGTTGCAGCACAGTTTAGTGGTTGTCAATTAATTATTTTATTATTTAATTAATTAATTCAATGCAGGTGAATTACTACCTATGTTATTACAGTGCTTTGTTCGATTCTCCAGAGAAGCAACCTGATAATTCAGTTTACCTGTAAGCATTAATCACTGACAGAGGAGGGCTCTATCGGTGGATTAATACCCTGCTGGGGTGGGATTGGTGCATGAGGGCAAAGCTTGAGGGCTTCCAACCACCCAGCGGGCATTAATCCCCAGTAGAGCCTGACACTGGAGGTGACTAATGCGCTTGTAACATGGCAAGCGCCACGGGGACATTATGTGAGCCGTAGATCAGTCAGAAATACACAAGAGGTGCCGAAAGTCATACTGCTGCTTGCTATTGTATGGCACTTTTGCTTGCATTCTACTCACTATGATGATCTGAGAGCATGTGCGCTCACGATGTACGGAGGACAATCTTTTAGATAGTGGCGCCTATTTCTCACGTGACATGAACAGAAGATTCCTGTGTGACAGACACAAGAACGGCAGATTTTTTGAATTCGTTGTGAGTTGTTGTATGGATTTCCCTTAGACGGGATATAGGGATCGCCGATGGAAGCATTGCACTATGGGAAACCTATTCAGTCCTAGTAACAAATATTCCAACACTTACTATGGGTTTACTGCGGTTCTGTGGCTTGTCTCTTTATGTGTGACGATATCTGCATCTTTCCTATTTGTTTGCTTTTTTGACACAGTTCTGTAAGTGATGTGGTGTCTGTGAGATCGTGTGACTTGGGGGTGGGGCATGGAACTCCGCCGAAGATTTGCTCAGTGCTTGATGACTGGATCCTCGGTGGTTACCACCTTGCTGTGTCTCACCAGCGCTGCGTCTGGTGAGAATAGGTGGTGACCTAGTGGGCTGCTCCTCTCTGCTGCCACAGTGGCCAGAGTCAGTACTAGTCCAGCGGGCATTACTGGTGGGTTAATCACCGCTGGGAGTGGGTCACCTGACGACATTGCACCAATTGATCACCTCTATTTGGGTTCTGTGTCCAGAGCCATGTTACAAGCTCCCTTAATTGCCTGCTGCTCTGCATCCCTTATAATCCCTCAGAATCATGGATGTTTCGTTTTGTTGCAAGTCAGAAAGGCGGTGATCTGGCTCTGTGGCAGGGCTTTTTATACAGCAGAGAGTACATATCCAGAGAAAGCCAGAGTACATATAATCGGGGCATCTGTAGTAAAATTTTTAGGGGACCATAACCACATACCTGATCTGGCAGCAGTTATGATGAAGGAAGCTGTGTTAATAAAATATATTCTTGTTTGCACTTTTAATCATCATACTTTAATGTTAATAAAAGAAATGTTCTTTTTTTTTAGTTGTGCCGGTGTTTAGTGCCAAGATATTCTTTTAATCACCAAACTATTAATAAATGTTATTTTCCCTCTATGCTAGTGTTGGCATCATATATGAGTGTGTGTGTGTGTTGGTGGCAGTGGTGATATTATCATACATCAGTTAGTTGGCTAAGAAGTGGCTTTAAATTCATATGTGACCTAAAGTGCCCCCCCCCCAACTGGATGCCAAACAGAGGTGTAGTTCTGCAGGGTCACAAGGGAACCCCGACTCCTTACATCATGTTGAGAGAGCTGTGCCCCCATACTTCTTAAGTTCTTCAAATGTGTTGAGTATGCAGTTCTCAGAGTTGGTGCACGCACATTTAACACCAGCTCTCCACTCTGGACTTATCTTCCACCATGCCACCAGTCACTGACATGCTCAGAACATGCATTGCGGCATCACATACACAGTATGCATGCCCACCATGCACCACTGTCTTCTGGGAGGCAGCGAGGCTTCGAGGTGGCTTTTGGCCTGTTCTTTTTCTGGTGTGAGGTGGCGTGGCTGGAGGCTTCATCAAAGTGGCTTACTGGCTTTAGTTTTGGCCTTTTCTTTTTCTGGAGTGAGGCAGGGAGGCTGGAGGCTTTGAGATGGCTTTAGTTTTTTTTTTTGTTTTGTTTTTTTGGCCCGTTGTTTTTCCGACACGGGTTGTGCAGTGCAAAAGTGGTGGTGGTGCTTGCTCAGTTCACTCTTGGGCACACTCAGTAGTTAGAAAGGGCGGCAACATCCTCCACTCCCAGCGCTCTGAACCTTCCTCATAAGCCTCCAACTGTGGTAATGGCCATATTATTGAGAGCCATGAACAGAATAGATAACCCGACTGCCAGGAAGAATTGTAAGTTTCATGATTTTTTCCCCCTATTATTTTATCACCCAGCTCTGTTTCTCAACAGGCTCACACTGTAAGATACCTCATTCGGAAGTCCTAATATGACCTGAAAATGAGAACCAGAAAGAAAAGTAGAAACCAGTTAAGAAATATAGTTTAACCACAGCTAAAACCATTTTATGGACTTTACATGTGGTCTAATATTTCAAAGGTAGGAAGAAGAGAATAGAAAGTGGACGTGTCTCTACAGAATGTACTTGTGTCCCTTTAGCCTTGGAGACAAAACACATTAAAAATAATTTTGTAACAAAACTCAAAAAGATACATTAGAGGTATTTTTGACAAAACTGAATTTTCACAAAAACAATTACAAATGCTTTTATGATTCACAGAAGAGTCATACAGTCCAGTAAGCTTGACAAGCCTTTTTTTTAACACCAAGTCATTTATGAATTGAGCTGCATCACCTAAGTAGCTAGCTAACTATCAAAGAAGTATCCTTTTAACACTGAGATGCACAGCTGATCTCTGGGGGAATTACTTATGTCCAGTTCCCCATTTGTCACATTAGGATACATTTTCAAACAATTTACATTCCCAGAAGATGTGCACCTGTGGGCTATCTTTTTTTAGGCCACAAAATAATCAATTTATGTTCGCAAATGGTATTCTTAACAACTCTGATTCAGACGATTGTAAACTGGGCTCACCCATCCCCAAGGTTATTCTGTACATTTGGTCCTGTCCTTTTCTCAGTTTTTGTGAATTTACTTCCCAGGCAATGTAGTATGTGTCAAGTGCGTATATGAATGGATGACACTGTCACAGTGAACAACTGGATTTCAATAATATTTCAGACTGGTTTACAAGCAAAACTTACTCAAGATGAAAACTGATTGTTTTTTGCATCCCATGGCCTACTGAGAATGCACAATAGCTTTCTCAGCATTACCGCAGCTGAAGGTGCTTCACTTGAACAGATTATAACATTTTTACCACTCAGCCCCAGGTGGCCATTTTGAATAAGGTTAAACATAGAACATTTCGACTCACATGTGAGTTCTGAGGCTGAGTTGTTACTAATTAGTTAAATACTGTACTATCAAAGAGATGAGACCCCATGGCCTAACAGTACAATGCAGACAATCTGGGTTCAGAAATAAGCATGGGAACCTGCAGAGAGGGAGTGGTCAGGTCAGTGACTGCCACAGACTTCAGCCCCTCCCTGACCAGGTAGAGCTAGTACTGTCCCTGCAGCACCAGCAATCCCTATGTGGAGATGTGGAGGCTCTCCTCCATTTACAGGAGATGCTGTGTATTGCCATGGCCATAGTGTGTTGCTGTACAGCATAATGAGGAGGAAACAACATCAAATCAGGGTAAAAACTTTGGAACTGCATCCATGAAGACTCCCTCCAACTATGTTCAGATGCCATGCTGTTGATTGGTGATATGAGTGGGAGGTTGCCTTGGTGTAAAGGGGTGGCCAGTCCTGTCTGTTTGACAAAAGCAGGGAAAGTTGCAAGGTGGTGAGAAAAAACATAATAAAAAAAAATAACAAGGAGTTTAGCTTGATCTCTCCATTGTCTTCTGAGCACATGGCCCACATCCCAGCTACAGCAGGCCCCAAGGTGATACCGTGGTTTTGGTGGTGGCAGTGGGGAGTTGGAGGATCATGGTTCATGAGCGGAGATCACTCACTTCTAAATTTAGCACTACACCACTAATGCCAAACACTTAACCAGTCAAGAACACAGGGCTGCTGACATTTGGTGCAAACATCCTGTGAGCTTTCTTTTTCTGGGGCTGTACAATGATGATTCACTCACTGACATCTTTTGCCATAATATTCAGTTATTGCAAATTCATAATTAAGTCATGCTGATGAAAGCTGAATTACAATGAAGTATCTGTTTAGCATCCATTGTTTTTATATATTGATATATTCGGTCATAAAAATTATCTTTTAAAAACTCTACACAAAAGGGCTGGCCCAGTAGCTTGGCAGAAAAGCTACTGTCTGCTACACTGGCAATGGAAGAAAAGACCTTTGATTGGAGCTGGGTTATTGCCCAGTCCTATGCAGGCTCTGCACAGATGACTGGATCCCCACCCCCCACCTGGGGTTAGGTCCTGTGGCAAGGATGCACCAGAGTAAGGTAAGTCCCAGGGAAGTCAGGGAATATGGCTAAGGAGACTAGTCCAGATGGGAGCCAGTCAGGGAGAAAGGCAATACATCAAGGATTGCACAGTAAAAAAAATCTGCATAAACATATACACACACACACACACACACACTTACACAGGATAACAGATAAATCAAAATATACATATAACTGAGATATAGATTTAGAGGACTGGTCACAGGAAATCAGACTAAGCCTGAGAAATAGCAAGCAGAAAGCTGCTGCTCCACTCCACTCCAAAACACCTGTGCATGGTAAAAACAACATAACTGAACAAGCAAAAATACCAGCACCAGGTATCACAAGCCCACTCCCGTGGGGTGGGATTTCTTTGCATCACAGTGATTAAATCCCTCTTGTGATTGGGGGAGGGCTCAGGGATACCCTTTCTTTGTCCTCTTGGCATGCTCGCTGTTTCACAACTGAACACATGCCAGAGAATCCCAGAGCACCCTCTCTCCATGCAAGAGGGTACAAATACAGTCTTGAGTCTGTGTACCTAGGTTAGTACCCTCTTGGCCACTGCACCATGAACCAGAAAGCCGCAGGCGTGTATAGGTTTCGAGAGGCCCTATACACCCTATTATGTGTCTTTCCCCAAAAATGCAGAGCTCGGTTCAAACCCCCACAGGCTTCTGCTGAGACCCTTCATATTTCCTCACCTCCTTTTGTCACAAAGTTCCTAGTGGTACTTCACTTTGGTAGTGTTTGGCCTTAAGACAGTCACCCAGGCGTAGTATGGTTTGAACAACTCTCCCAAGGCAACCCACACAAAATGACACTGGCAGAATTATCTTAAAAGTAAACCAAAAGCTTTACTAATTAAATTAACAAAAACAGTAAATAACATAAAGACAAATAATTTTAGATGTTGATTACAGGATATTGAAAATAAAATGGAAACTATACAAAAAAAACTACACTTTAAAACTCTGAGATTAAAATTCTACCTTGAGTCCTTAGTTGCTGAATTTTGAAGTGCTAAGTGACCTTAGAAGAAACAATTGAAATCTTAGTTCTGGTGGTCCAGGAGAAATTTTTGCTGCTCTCCAAGCAGACAGGCAGGGTCCCAAATGTTAAAAGGCTGAAGAGTAAAAGGCTAAAAATAGATTCAGATACCCCTCTGCATTCTTGTTTTAAGGGGTTTCAAAAGGGCAGGCCCAGTGGATAGTGGCTGGCCCTGCAATTGGTTAGCATTATGTTTCTATGGCTACCCAACCAATTCGTTTTTAGTATTTTATTACAAAGCACAAATATGCAGTTCTGAATATGAGAGGAAAAAAAATCAGAGGTCAGCTAGTTTAAACCAGAATTCTGGGGGAAAATCCAGTCCCACTCCTGGGAGATGGCTGTAATTAAGTTACACTCATTACAGTTATTTACTTAAATGGTAGCCCATTCAGCTGTAACAAGATTAAGTCAGTGTGGACCTCTTAAAACAAAGTGGGTTCAGACATCATGGCTCCTCTTTAGGTCGTACCCTTTTCACAAGGAAATTGGGCTACCTGGCCTCCCAGCTAGGCTTAACTATTCTTTTGTCTCCTTTTAAAATGATTTAATTAACTCTAGCCCCTGGCTAGTAGCTGACAGATTCTCCGCCCAGTAACAAGAATTACAACATCATTCCACAGGGCCCATGCACTTGTACCCATGATTCCTTGCACTTACACTGGCCACCATTGGTGTCTCTGATGCATTATATTCATGAAATTATATAAAACATGACCAGAACAATAGGGTATGGCCTTATCTTGCCACACTAGGATTCAGTACAAAATCAAAATGTTTATTATAAATACAAAGATACAACAATACCTTTGTGGTGAAAAACCATAGCAGGACACGCTCCCCGACCTGGTTTCGCCTAAAAAGCTATATCAAGGGATACTGGTCAAGGAAGCTGTGGGTCTTTTTTAAAGTGCATGTAGCCAATAGTGTGACATTGCAAATTTAAAGGTGCAGTACATAGGAGAATGCAGTGAAATAGTAGCTTCAATAATAAAAAGTCAAAAATATAATTAGTCCCACAGTTAAAACCGGATACTCATGAAAGTAGGCACATATTTCATAATGCATCATCACATTTACAGTAAACTTATTTACACTTTATATCAAATTTCATACTTTAGCAGATAATGGAAAAGTTCCAAGGGCCTTTACTTGTGATGAGTAAAATATCTGCCGCCCCCTACATCTGGCTGTTACCTTCCACTCATATAGACATATTGATAAAAGCCACATAATGTAACCTATGATAAAAGAGACTAGAAAAACATCCAGTGGTCACATATTGCAAGGTGCATCCTATAACAAAAACATATCAAATTTTCCTTTTCCTTTTAATTAATGGCATCACATCAAGTCTGTCATTGAGTCCAGGCAAGTACTAAGTAAGTAAGTAGCCTGAGAAGGTACCACTAGATGCAAGGGACTGCTCAGTATGAGCTTGAGGGGGTACCACTAGATGCTAGGGACTGCTCAGTGTGGGCTTGAGGGGATACCACTAGATTCTAGGAACTACTCAGTATAGGTAAGAGGTGGAGCTGTATGGGTGGGAGCAGATGTGAGATGTAAATTAAAACTTCACTGATGAAGTTGTGTTGAATTTGACCTACTTCTCTTCTTGAAATTTCTCGAAGTTGTCTGGTCCACTTTGCACTTTACCAGTAAGGTTTTATTTTGAAGCTGTGTTTTTCTATCTTCTGTGCCCTCTGGCACCCCACTCCTTTGGGCCTCCTGAGGGATTCAGTCCAAACCTCAGCCAGTCATCCAGATGGTCAGCTTTTCCCCCGCCAAGGGGTCCATCCAGTCACTGTGGATGTTTCCTTCTTTGAACTCCTTTATTGCGCCCTTCCCAAATGTTCAGCTTATCCCCACCAGGGACCTCTCCATGACCTGGAGGAGGAACTGAACATCATAGATGCTGACTCGAGGGGTTCCATATTTCTAGTGCACAGGAGGGGGGGGGTTCTGTTGGTATGGTTGAGAACATGCTGCTGTCATCTCATGTACCAGTGGAGCACTTTTGCCAGTTTTCTCCCTGCCCTCCCACACTCTCATGCACACTGCAGCTGGCATGGGGGGCCTGATGACATGTAGTCACCTATGCCATAAAATGCTCCTCCACCACATCACCACTAGGAGCCACTGTAGAGGGATGTGGTGAACAGCCCTCCTCCTGGGAGGAGAGTGTCCAGAGGATGATCAGAACCCTCTCTGCCTGCCTTCTGATGTGTCCAGCTCAGTCTCCAAGCCTGGGTCACCTGCGTAAAAGGGAGATCCCCTACTGCTCAGTTCCATTGAGCCGGTGACTTTTTTAAAACAAAAACTACCCCTCCACCCTCATAGCACCATATCCTTTGTTCGCGCTTCAGCCCTGACCATATAAAACACAACCCCGTTCCACCACCCTCTTAGCACCCAATTGCAGCCTTCTCCTTCCAGCAGCCCCGGTGAAGTGACTCCAATTTTATGGTAATTAATCAGTCATTGACTGGCAGACTGGAAGGGCCAAGCGGTCCTTATATGCCATCAAATTCTATATGTCTATCATCTCTTCCCTCCACCGTCATCGCATTCCCCAATCCCACCCTCCTATCCTCACTCCTGACCAGTGTAAGAGGTTTACCTATACCTCCATCCTCACAGTACACAATCTTATAGTCCTCCCCTCATGCCACCAAGACTACATGCAGTGAGGCATGTGAGACATCTACCAGTACAGACTTTCCTCCCAATGAATGAGAAAAGCCTTGCAAATAAGTGATGATCATAAATTGTTCACTAGTCACACAGTGACTCATATTCAATCAAACGGCTGCAGTGGTGAGAGAAGGGTCTGTACCCGTTGCCGTCTCCTGTACCTCACTAGAGGTATTCTTGATGGCATGGTGGAAGAGGGTGGGATTCAGTACCATGAGGGTGGGGAATGGGGGATTGTGCTTTAAACTGTTGGGGCTGGAGGGAAGAGATGATAGGGATAATAGTGCGCTACAAGAGTGGGGGAAGGTTCTTTTTTTTCATTGAAAAATGACTACACAGAGTGCCACTGACTGTGGTTTTTGTTTGGTATAGGTGGGAGAGAGAAACACTAGACACCAGAGACCACTTTGTATGGGCCGAGTAGGTGACCGCTAAGACAGACAGAGAGGAACAGAGAGTGACCTACTTAAAGGGAGACTTGCAACCCTTTTTGCATCACATTATTTCTTGTTGAAAACCCACATTATATGATTGTTTACCTTCTATAAAATTCACTGATGTTGCCGAGTGTTTTATTTGCTTCTTTTCTTAGTAGAAGTTAAATGCATGGTAGTGGTGTAATAATTACTGGTGACCCCCTTCAATGTATGGTTTGGAGACAAGTTTCAAATGCCATAATAACTGAGCTACCGGGTTATTATGGCATTCTAAGAACTGTTTCTCCTCAGCTCTGTCCTCAAGCTGCACTCCCAGTCTCGAGACTGCTACTGTAGCCCACTTACCACTGGCGGCTCACACTTGCAGCATTCTCCAATAGCTCTCTGAAGTTGTCACTTTCATCTCTTCCACTGTGCTCTGGGAATAACCTAAAAAAACACCTAAACTTACAATAGAGTATCACTTTACTCTCCTGACTGAATGTGAAAGACAACAATTCATCAGCCAACAGCAAAATCAAAATATGTATTTTTTCCACAGGTCCTGACCAGAAAGATTAACTCTGTATCCCTGACAACAAGCTTAGATGGCAGTAACCGAAATCTTGTTGACCAATGGATTAAAATAAAATCAGTTCACTTGAGTGTTTTTAGTTCACTTAAATATTTTCAAGTTTTTAGTTTTAAATGGTTTTCTCTCTAAGGTGATATCAAAACTGTCCTCAGTGACAGTGTCAAACCGAATACAGGTTTTCAAAAATGTCTTCTCACGTTACTGTTTTATGTTGAAAAAAGTGGTTTTAGAATCAGCAACAAGAAGTCCATTGTTTACTGATCAGTTTGTTGTATTAAAATCTGTGTGTTAACTTCTGAAATGTCTCCAAATGTTGCCCTTGACAAGTAAAAGCATTGAATCATACAAGTGTCTGACTATAATTTCAAGTGTTGTATGCAAAAACTCCCTGCACCAGTAATTATAAAAGTAATGGCTATGCAACTGTGTTGTTATGGATTCTTTTTACACACCCTCGCTGTGTGATGACCTCATAAACCTCTCAAGCTTCGCTCTTGAGGATTATCGGTCATCACACACCTCGGGTGTGTAAAAAAAAAAATCCATACACCAGTCACACAGCCATTATTCTCTATATTGTACCCAACCTTGTTTTGTTTCAAATCCTTGATGTACTTTTATTGAATATTTCTTGAACATTACGAACACCTAAAACTGTCCAGTCACTCATAATACAATAGTGTTCTCTTCTCCCACTGCACCATGAATGGCTAGACTATGTTGGGTATTTCCAAGTCCAGAAAAGATGCAGTGGAAGTTGATTAAGAAATGTAAACAGACACATTTTGTGTGGTAACACCAGTATGTTATTCACTTTTAGAAAGCAAAAAAGGGTCAGAATCAAACCACCAGCTACATCAGCAGTCTTTACAAAATGCAAGAAATCATAAAATGTGCTTCATAAACTACGGCAATTTGAGGCCTAAAGGGTTTGACAGTGGCTCTTTAATGTGATCCTAAAGCTCCCTAAGAAATCTAGAGGACTGTATTACAACTGTTGTGTTATCAACATCCCACTTAGTTCTCCCACCCCACCCTGTGGATACCAACCACTGTGCAAGTTGCTTGAATTGCAGTGTTGGCCATTCCCACCACTCCTAAATAAAAAAATACTCCTTTTTGATATGCTGTGCCAATAATACCAGCTATTCTGCTTCACTCCTTTTTTTTTATTGTCTATTCTCCTCCCAGGGGCCATTAGTTGGGGGTGGTCTCCCAATGGAGACCAAATCAAGTGCTGAGGTCCAAGACCCAGTCAGTGCTGCAAGGCCTGTAGAGAGCAAAGGCTTCATGCAAGGGCTTCATCCTGCTATAGCTGCTGTTTTTTCCCCATATTCTCTCTTTCTCTGAGATGCTGGGCCATGACCACACAGCAGCACACGTAGTGTGCATGTGCACCCCAAGGCCCCATGTAGCTCCCCTCTCACTGCAGTGTGATTCACTGATTGTGCTCACTATTATTGTTACAGGACATGCCTGAAAAAATCACTGAATGTGATTCCGCTTTAAAACCTGTATCATTATGAAGAAACAAGTGAGAAATGAAGCCAATTTTAAAAGATTTTCTAAAATACCTGCAAACAATTTTATGACACATCAGCTACATGTACACCCCGCAGTGTAGCATGGTATAGCATGGTGTAGTGTGAGCTACAGGAAATCTCCCTCAATGTTCTCCCTGGATATGGGTAGGGAGAGGACATCTACAAAAACCAAGGCAGTGGACTTCAAAAGGGCTGACCTCTACAGGATGACTGACATCCTCGGGGGGTATTTGGCTAGCATCACCCCTGACATGGATACCACCCAGAAATGGGCCATCCTGAAGGAAGGCCTGTTAGTGGCCACAGACACCTGCACAAAGAAATGCAGTAAGAAGACAGGGACCAAGGAGCCATGTTGGTGGTCAAAGGAGGTGCAGATAAAGGTGAAGGAGAAAAAGACGACCTTCAGAAGATGGAAGGGGTCCAAAAGAGTGGAGGATCTGGAGGAGTACATAAGGAAAACCAGGGAGGTGAGCAGGGTGGTGAGGGACTGCCAAGGCCTCAAAGGAGCTAAGGCTAGCAGAGGGGATCAAGGCCTTCTTCAAGTACATAAGGGAAAAGAGGAACTGGAAGGAGCAAATCACCAGGATAAAGAAGGATGGAGGTTAGGTAGAGAAGGGGGTTGAACAGCCAGAGGTGTTCAGTGAGTACTTCTACTGAGTTTTTACAAGAGAGAAAGACAGGCCAATACCACAGGGGCAGGGCAACACTGGCATGGGAGGAGATAGGATAACGGATGGGGAGATCCCTGTAAGCAGAGTGCTTGAGGGCCTTAAGTCACTGAACATGGACAAGGCTCCAGGGCTAGATGGGCTACATCCTGGAGTCCTGAGAGAATTAGCTGAGGTCCTGGCGGCACCACTGGCAGACTTGTTCAATACCTCCCTGCAGACTGGGTGCATGCCGCAGGACTGGAGGATGGCACAGTGGTACCCCTGCTCAAGAGTGGTCCCAAGGATGAGCCTGGTAACTATAGACCAGTCAGTCTGACATCCATTGTGGGTAAGCGCATGGAAATGATCCTAAAGGAAAAGTTGGTGACCTTCTTGGAGTTGGATGATCTTATGGACAACAAACAGCATGGGTTTGTCTCCAGGGGAGATCATGTCAAACAAACCTGGTTCACTTTTTTGATGGGGTGACAAAAGAACTAGACACTGGTGGGCCATAGATGTCCTCTATCTGGACTTCAGCAAGGCCTTTGACTCAGTACCAGATGGCAGATTAACTAGTAAATTGAGGAACCTGGGAGTAGGGGAAAAAATGGTTAAGTAGGTTGGTAACTGGTTGGAGGACAGACATCAGAGGGTGGTTGTGGGGGGACTCTCAACTCATAGGGAAGTCACCAGTGGGGTCCCACAGGGTTCAGTGCTGGGGCCAGTGCTGTTTAACATCTTCATAGCTGATATAGCAGATGGAGTTAAGTGCAGAATCAGTCTATATGCAGATGACACCAAGATTGGGGCAGTTGTTGATGGGGTAGAGGGAGGAAGAGGCCTCCAAGAAGATTTGGGAAGGCTTGAGCAGCAGTCAAACACTTGGCAGCTGGGTGTCAATGCTAAGAAGTACAAGGTCATGCACTTCGGAGTGAGGAATCCTGGGTATAGTTATCATCTGGGGGGGGGAGTTCAGCTGTCTGTCGCTGAGGAGGAAATGGATTTGGGGGTAATGGTCACAAAGAATATGAACCACTCATCTCAATGTAGGAAAGCAGCAGCAAAAGCCAATAGAATGCTGGGGTGCATTGCAAGAGGAATCACCTCTACAAGGGAGGAAGTCATTCTGCTACTGCACAGGTCACTGGTGAGGCTGTACTTGGAGTACTTTGTACAGTTCTGGAATCCATACTTGAAGAAGGACATCAGGTTGCTGGAGGGGGTACAGTGGAGGGTGACTAAAATGATCAGAGGTATGAAGGGGAAGCCTTACGAGGATAGGTTGAGGGACCTAAACATGTACTCATTGGAGGAGAGAAGGGAAAGGGGTGTTATGATAGAAACCTTCAAGTACTTAAAGGGCATCAACAGGTTTAGTACAGAGGGCATGTTTCGATTAAAGGAAGAAGGGATTACTAGGGGGCACAGCCTGAAGCTGGTGGGGGGTAGAGTCAGGAAGGAGGCGAGGAAGCATTACTTCATGAAGAGGATAGTAGGGGGATGGAACGCGCTTTCTGAAGAAGTGATATCTTTTAAAACAGTGGAGAGCTTTAAAAGGGGGTGGGATTGGTTTAAGGGCAAGATACTAGGCAGTGGGAAGATGAGGGGGAACAGAGAGAGAGAGGGGGCAAGGGGTGGGGTGGGAAGCAGCAGGAGTCAGACCTCTGTGCTGCACAATCGAGCAGATGCGACTGACCATTTGGCCTGTATCTGCTGGCAGTTTCATGTGTATGTATTACATTACCTATCATCAAGAGAGTAAATACAATGTAACATTTTTAATTGGCACATTAAATATATATTCACGTCCCTCATACATACATACATATCCATATCCCCTAAAATATTCTTGATACACTTCACAGTTTCACACCCATCTGTAGAACTGTGTTCTGACCCAGCATGTAGAGGAACACACTAGGAAAGTGAGCATACTGGACCTCACTGTATTACTGGTGACTGTGTGGAGGATGTTTTAGTGCAGGAGCTGCTAGGAACAGGCAACCACTCCAGGGTGTGGTTTGACCTCAGACAAAGAGAACAGAGACAGAACAGTAGGAGGTTTGTTGTGCTGGACTATCAGAAGGCTTACTTCAGGAAGATGGAAGAAGATCTCAGGGAAAGCCTAGTGCAGTACCAAAAGACTGAGGGGGTAGAAAAAAGTAGACCCTTATAACAAACATTTCCAGACTCCCCATGCCGGAGCGGCGCCTGCAGCGTGGATTGCAGATTGTGTGAAACAGCACTGTTCTGGCCCGCCTACCCACCTCCCCTACCCTGGATGGGCATTTCCCTTATAGGCGTCCCCACCCCTTATGACCTGTGATGCACATCCTTTGCAACATGTGCATATGTTTTTTTATCTCCTTAAATTCTCACCTGCATGTTATTAAGTGCGGCCACTAGGTGTCACTGTTGCCTTTCCTCTGTCTAGTAACATTTTAATTCACTACCCCGCACTTCCTTCACTATTATCAATCCTTCCTCCCCTAATAACTACCTCCCTTCCTCCATTGCCTAATGTTACCCCCACTTTCTCTCTCGTTCACCTTGTTTGGCTTCGAACCCATGACCTCAGTGCTAGGGCCTACCTTTGTCAAATGATTTACCCACTAGGCCACCAACCTGATACATTTGCTTTCCCTCTTTTATTTGTGTTATCCCTATTTAGGCCACCAGTATTAAATGGTGTGCTTGTTGCTGCATCCTTCCTCGGCTCTGAACCATCACCCCACTTTCTCATTAGTTGATTATAGTGACTGACCACTAGGGACACTCTTCTCCTGTTCAGCAACCTGTGGAAGACTAGGTGTGTTGGCCAAGGCACCTAGCTTCACCTGAGCTCTTTCCTTCTAGGTTGCTTGAAAGGATAGAGCAAAGAACCTTACCAGAGCAAGGGAAAGGATTGAGACTTCTTTTGGCTAGGCAGATTTACTGTGTGTTGTTATTTTTACTTTGTACTCACAGAGATTGTTACTGTTTGTTGCTAACATTTTATTGCTTTATTTTTCTCTGATTCAAATTGTTGTTGCTGGGTATACCTTCTGCCGCATTATTACAAGGTGTGCCTACAGGTGTATGCTAACAGATTACTGCTGCAATCTTCTGATTCAAATAGTCTTTTGCAAGGTATATCTTCTGTTACTGCTTTGTTTTTCTCTGTAGCAAAGTGTTTCTTACAGGGTATAGCCTCTGTGAAATTATTACAGGTGGTGCTTTAGTTTGATCTATCATTAGGATACGCTTTCAGGGTTACTGCATTTGTTGCTGACTGATTGTTTCTGTTCTTACCTCCTTGTTTCTTTTGTCCGTGGTTCTTCCTTTTCGGCAGGGGAAGGGCCCAGCCACCCACCCCCATCCCCAACCACCCCACACTACACTCCTTTTATATGGTAGCACAGTTGTGACATTTCTTGTGGCAAAGCAGGAAGGGGCAGATCAGTGGGGTATCCACACGGTGACCTCATTTACAGGGGCACTAGTAATTTAACTTGTTATAGCAAGTTATACAAAAACAAGCAAACAAAACACAAAGTCAAACTTTTGCTTTCATTTTCTTCCTTCTAATTACTCTGAACAGGTTATAAACCCAGCAACTTAACTGGAATGGATAACGTTAACTGCAGGTACTGAGGAACACTTTCAGAAAGGCAGGTTTACAGGATTTAGGACACTGTCCTACATGCTGGGCCATTGGAGATCTTAGAGCTCAGTTCCAGGCAGCATGGGCAGAGATTGCGCACCTCAAATTTCATATTCAAGAGGAAATATGTTATAAGAACCACCTGCCATTTCCCCAACATCCAACAGAAGCACCTCAACCGCAGAGGGTAGTTGGTCCAGGAGGTTGGCAGGTGGTTAGGAGGGACAAATCGGATGCCCCATCACTCGGTGCTCTCCAACATATTACCTCCACAAGCCATATAAAAACTACAAACAGGTATCTGCCTCTATCTCCAAAATCAAACAAAGGGGCAGAGGACTCTGTAGAGCAGGACACTGCAGCACAGGAGCGAGCACAACAAAACTTGCCCAAAACAGGAACCAAAACAACAAAAGCAAAAAGGAAATCCAAAAAACTTCTGATCATAGGAGACTCCATGATTCGGGGAGTTGATACCTATCTCCAGCCAGGGGTAATGGTCAGATGTCTCCCAGTTACATTAGCATGGAGAGACACTGACTGCATTGCTAAAATTGTTCAGAAAGCAGGAGAAAACATTGACATCCTGGTACACATAGGAACTAATGATCTCGCCAGCTGGTCAGTTGTGGAGACCAAGGAACACCTGACCAGGCTGGGTGACAAACTATCATCCATTTCATCCGGCATCTCCTTTTCTGAGATCCTACCAGTCTGGGAGAGGGGAACAGATGGACGGAAGGTCAGAGAAGGGGAGATAGGGGAGCTAAACATGTGGATCAAGGGCTGGTGCCAGGAAAAAGGACACAGATCTGTAGGGAACTGGCAACAGTTTTGGGAGCGAAAATTCTTTAAATTTGATGGACTGCATCTGACTAAGAAGGGAGTCAGTGCATTGGGGCAGAAGTATGACATCTTTGCAGAATATTTAAACTAGCAAATGGGGAGAGGGGTGCAGCACCCCATACATCGAATGGGAAGAACACCCCTCCCCCCTCAGCTAGTGGCCAAACAGGAGTTCAGCATGTTTGCAGTTCATTTGCATCACCAGGTAAGGAAAAAGGTCCAGCTCCCCATAGGATGCACAGGGAAACGCCAGACTTCACCCAACATCTAACACACTGAAATCTGGCCAATGGAAAATCACATACACAAATGCTCGCAGTCTGGGAAACAAGATCCCAGACCTGCAGGCAATAATGACAGAGACTAAACTAGACATAGTAGAAATTGGCGAGACGTGGTTTACCAGTAACCACACTTGAGAGACTTCAGTACCTGGCTGTATACTGTTCAGAAGAGACCAAGGTGCAAAAGGGGGTGGAGTGGCCCTGTATGTCAATGAAAATATCAAAGCTATAGAAATTCAGAATACACATAAGGAGCTTGAAGAACTGTGGGTCACCTTGTAAACAGAAAATGGGACAGACATAAGAACTGGGGTTGTCTACAGGCCCCCAGACCAGGGGGAGGACATAGACACATTACTGTTAGAAGATATACAAAACATAATAGCTAAAGAGAAGGTTCTGATAATGGGAGACTTCAACATGCTAGATACAGATTGGTCAATACCAGCAGGAACATCTGCCAGAACTAAACACATGGTGGATTCCCTGCAGGGTAAAGGCCTCAAACAACTGGTACAACAACCCACAAGAGACAGGGCTATCCTAGATCTAGTACTAACTAACAGGGAATGGATCACAGATCTCCAAGTAGAAGGTGTGCTGGGGGCCAGTGACCATCACATGGTATGGTTCAATTTGGCCACTACAACTAAATCATCCCATTCCAAGGCAAAAATATGGGACTTCAGAGGAGCTGACTTTGATAAGATGGCCAGCAAAGTTAAACTAGCCCTGCCAAAAAGAAATACAGGTGAGGGGGGTACAGGCAAAGTGGGCAAGCATTAAGGATGCAATACTTGAAGCAACATCCCACTGTGTTAGAGAGAAAAGGAAGTGCAAAAGAAGAAGGAAACCACTTTGGTTCTCAAAAACAGTAGCAGAAAAGGTCAGAGCCAAAAGGCTGGCCTTCAGGAAATATAAGGGAACACAGCAGAATGAAGATAGGGAGGCATACCAAACTTCCCTAAGGGAAGCACGGAATGCTGTAAGGCAGGCAAAGGCCCAAACCAAGAAAACACTAGCACAGACAGTAAAAGAAGGTGACAAGGCTTTCTATAGATACATTAGTGAAAGGAGAAAGTCCAGAGGGGGTATTGCTAAAATCAAAGGAGATAAGGGGGCATGTGAGGAGGAGAACCATGTAAAAGCATCTATCCTAAATAGATACTTCCGCTCAGTATTTACTGAAGAGAAGGTAGGGCAGGGCCCACAGCACAGCACCATGGACACAGGGGGAGGGAGTTGAGCACTAGTCCCTTCACAAAAGAAAGGGTCCTACAAGTGGGTGGACAAGGCAATGGGACCTGATGGCATACATCCCAGGGTAGTAAAGGAGCTAAGGGCGGAACTAGCACAGCCATTATCAGAACTGTTTAGTGAGTCTCTGAGCACAGGAGAAGTCCCAGAAGACTGGAGAAGGGTTCATGTAATCCCGCTCCATAACAGTGGTAGCAGGGAGGAGTCAGAGAACTACAGACCAGTCAGTCTTACCTCAGTAGTGGGCAAGATAATGGAGCACTCCTTAAGGAAAGGATAGTGCAACACGTGGAATCCATAGGAGCACAGGATCCAAGACAGCATGGGTTTACAAAAGGAAGGTCCTGTCAAACTAATCTCATAGATTTCTTTGACTGGGTAACCAGAGTGGTGGACCAAGGGGGAGCAGTTGCTGTCGCCTACCTTGACTTCAGCAAAGCTTTTGATACTCTTCCACATAGAAGATTGATTAATAAGCTGGGTAGGCTTGGGGTGGGTCAGAAGTTGGTCAACTGGGTGGCAAACTGGTTGATGGGCAGAAAACAGAGAGTGGTGGTAAATGGTATACAGTCAGAAGAGATGCAATTCACAAGTGGGGTACCTCAGGGATCAGTCCTGGGACTAGTCATCTTTAATATCTTCATCAGTGATGTTGCAGATGGACTGGAGGGTAAGGTTTGTCTGTTTGCAGATGACACCAAGATCTGCAACAGAGTAAATGTTCCAGATGGGGTAGGCAGAATGAGATGAGATCTGGATAAACTAGCAAAATGGTCGGAAGAATGGCAACTGGGGTTTAATGCAAAGAAGTGCAAGATCATGCACATAGGGAAGAGAAACCCTGAAGCCACCTATAGGCTGGGAGGGGAGTTGCTGGCAGTCACAAAGGAAGAAAGAGACTTGGGCATCATCATCCCCCCCAATGACCTGAAATCATCCAAGTAGACCACTAAAGCAGTAGGTAAGGCTAGGGAGATGTTAGGGTGTATTAGTAGGGGTATCACAAGTCAGAAGAGGAAGGTAATAATCCCTCTTTACAAGACACTGGTTAGGCCCAATCTGGAGTACTGCATGCAGTACTGGAGGCCACACCTTCACAAGGACATTAACCAAACTGAGGCAGTCCAGAGAAGGGCAACCAAAATGGTGCAGGGACTGCATCGGAAAACATATGAGGACAGATTAACGGAGCACAATATGTATACCCTGGAGCAAAGGAGGGAGAGAGGTGATATGATTGAAACATTCAAACACCTTAAGAGCATTAACAAGGTGAAAGAGTATAGCATGTTTCAATATAAGAAAACTAGCAGGACAAGAGGACACAGCATGAGATTAGAGGGAGGCCGATTAAGCGGTAATGTGAGGAAGTTCTTTTTCACAGAAAGGGTGGTGGATGCATGGAACGGCCTACCTCAGGAAGTGGTGGATATGAATACAGTGCAGGGCTTCAAAGAGGCATGGGATAGGCATAAGGGAGCAATAAAGATGAGCATGATTAGATAGGCCATTGACAGAGCAAAGGCCGATGACACATTTATAAGGTAGAAAAAGAAATGGGCAGACTGGATGGGCCTTGCGGTCCTTATCTGCCGTCAACTTCTATGTTTCTATGTTTCTATGTTACTCAAAGTGACTTACATTGTCAAGATATTCTTTGCCCGACTATTGTGCACTGCTTATACTGTTGACCTTTCTCCTGCATTTTTCATCACCCTGATTCTACAGCCCTTTATATTTTTTCTCCTGTTTACTCTACTACCTCCTGTGTCCTGTCCGTTCTTCCTACCTTGTCAGACTCTTCTATGTTCTCTCCTTTATCCCTCTCAACTCCGCATTTTTTTTACTCTCTCTCTCTTTCCTTTTCTCCTCCACTTACTCCCTCCATGCTCCTCTTTGCCCTCACCATCTTCCCTCTCCTGTTCACCTCATCATCTCGCCCCCTCTCCTCCCTTCCATGCCTTCTAATACCTACCTCCTGCCCTATCTCCCCTTCCCCTACTCTTCCTAATTCTTGCCTCCAACCACTTCTCAACTCTCCCTGGCACCTGTGTGCTTCCCTTCTCCAATCCTCCAGTGTTCACTTAGCTTCACTTTGTTTCTCTCATTCCTCCTGTTCCCAGTCCTCAATGCTAGCCCCCTCCCCCTTCCCCATTCTCCCACATATCTTTGGAGATGTACATCCTTCCCCTCCAAGCTCCTAATCCTAATATTGCTATGTTCTGCTGGGGATGTTGAATTTAATCATGGACCTTCACCCCTCCCCCCACTGCCCTCCCTAAAGGACTGAAAATAGCCCACCTTAATATCAGTAGTCTCCTCCCTAAGATCGACCTGGTACAAACCCTTATGGTTAGTCTGAAACCCTCTGTTCTTATTATCACTGAGTCCTGGCTCTCCTCTAAAATCCCTGACTCTGGCATCTCCATCCCTGGTTACTCCCTCATCTGACAAGATCGTGCTGCTAGGGGTGGGGGAGTGGCCATGTACATGTCTCTCACCCTCCAATACTGTGCCTCTCCACCTTTTTCCCTCCGCCTATGAACTTATGTTACTAAAGCTGTCTCCCCCGTGCTCCATCCCTATCTTTGTGGGAGGAGTCTACTGCTGCACCAGCCTTGCCCCTTCTTCCCCCACTACTATCACTGCCCTTATCATCTCTTTTATCACCCACTCGTCTTCTGGGGAGCTCTATATCCTTGGAGATCTTAATGTAGCCCCCACCCACAGTGTGGGGGCTTACCTTAAGTGTCTTCCTGGGCTCCAGTAATGCCCACTTGCAGGCAGCCATAGATAGTAAATCCATAGTCATTTGTCTGGTTCTGTTGATTTGTGTGAGAGTGCCATGATGTGCCTCCGTGCCTGTCCCTTTAAGTCATTATAGTATAAGGTTAGGGCTTATTATGTAGAATGGAATTCAGTGTCTGCTCAAAAGTTGCTGTGCATGTTCTAAAAGTTTTGCACATTCTAAAAGTTAATGTGCACATTCTGTACTCAATATTCATAACCTCCTAATCAATATTCATGACCCCGTCCACTACCCGTCACTTCACTGGTCCTAACAGACATCTCCACACAAAAATCAAAACAAACATGGTGGCACTGCTTAGTGAGCAGGCCGTTGAGATGGTTCAGATACGGTGGGCTGCTTACTCAGCTCCGTGTTTCAAACCCAAAGTACTGTAATTTAAAATTTTTTTTTTAGGTTTGTTTGGGTGAATGAACTGCTTTGTAGTCACTGCACCGAATGGGACCGCACCAATGGACTTCTCGGCAGACTGAGCTGCCGACAGCAAGCGGAAGCGTGACCACAAGATATGAAACCTTGTGAAACTTTAAACATTAAGCATTTTTCCTTTTTTAAAGCCAAGGAACCGTATACTATAAAAAAATAAAATATGGCTGAGTGTGTACAGCTTGCCTTATTTCCATCTCAGGGTTTGAAGAGACCAGCATGGACCTCTCGAGTTTTGCTCTTGAGGTCCATATGCTGGTATCTTCAACCCCTCAATGGAAACACAGGCTCATTGTGTATGCTTGGCCATACTTTATTCCTTATATAGTAATTGGTCTGGGCTGGATCCGAGTGTTTCAGGGCTCACAATCGATCAGACGCCGCTTTAATTTGCTCCACTCTGCTGTCGATAATAAAGCAGAGGGAGCTGTAACCTGTACTGTAAATATTTGTTTCTAACTTGCTGTTATATTTGAATTAGAGTGTTTGCTGTAATCTGCCTTCTTCCAGCTTTATTTATCCAAATGGAAGCCACCATGTTTGGTCCAGGACTTCCAGGGATTTGGACCAATGAGACTCGGGACCTTGAAAGGTCCTTAGTTCAAGTGCCTCGTGGGAAGGAAAACTGTATTTCTTGTAATTTTTTTCAGGTGGATGCCTAAACCGAACTAATGGGAGCATCCAAACTGTGACTAAAAGCTCCCCCATAGCCAACCAGAACACAGAAAAGCAGGAGACGCCCCAGAACTGTTAGAGGACAGGGTGAGTTGGAGTTAGAGTTTGGGGAGTGAGCAGCTTGAGCTATTCAGAGACTGCTCAAGGAAGGAGCCTAGGAGAATCGGTGGGAAAAAGCCTCTCTTGCCTTCCTGCTGCATTTCTTCTGTTTGGGACTGCCTTATTGCAGAAAACAGACTAAATCAGAAAAGTGACTTTTACATTGCAACAGAAAGCTCTGAGATTCTGTGGAGTACAGCTCAGATGTTGGACCAAAAAGAAACTCCAGTGAGGCGTTCGGCCCAAGAGTTGGTGAGAGGCTGTTTTATTGAATTAAGAAGTTTGCTCAGTGAAACTACTGCAATAGCAACCAGCCTGAATACCAAATTGAGAATTAGAGAAGTTAATGTTGTTCCTGTTAAATGTGCTGAATATGTATCGTGGCTTGTGGCCTGTTTTGCCAGTGACTGAACTGCCACCGCATTTGTAAACTATTGTAGGTTATTTAGCATTTTTTTAGCATTTTTGAAATTAATTACAATGCAAATGAAATGATGATGGCTCAGAGGGTAAGTCACTAGCATGTGATGCAGAGGGTGCAAGGTTCAAATCCCAAGGCAGAGGGGTGTTCAAATGCAGTTTTGTTTGTATTAAAAGGGCATGGGACAGGCAGCAGCAGATAATGAGGGTGGAGGAGGTGGGGGGGCATGGCAACTGTAAACTAGGTGTGCTAGCTGCACACTCAAGCAGACGTAGCTAGACCTGGCGGTCTGTTTCTGCTGACACATTCGTATGTTCGTATGTTCAATTGTAATTGTGTAATAAATGTATGCATTTGCATTTTTGTATTATGATCACTGCACAGGCAAAGCAATTTTTTGTGTCCATTAGCACCCATTTGTGGGTACACCTGTTTTTAAATATGCATTTACTATATAAGTATTTTTAAATAGTTCATTGTTATGCATCTCTTGGCAAAGCGCAGTGTGTCTGCATGAAACATTGAGTGTTATCCTATTGGAGTGACGGGGGCTGTTGGTGCTGCTGAATTGTGGAATAAAGGAATCAAGCATTTAATTCTGTATGTCTCTTCCAGATATGTGTGAGTGTGTGCCCAGGTTGAACTGTGCTTCTTGTTCTGATGGTTACCTGTGAGCACCACCTACTGAGAGCAGCTCTGACCTTTTTTTGCATACATAGTAACCTTTTTGAGGGTCATTCTTCATCTGAAGTCTCCCATCCGCAATCCAGTTGTTCATGGCCATTCAACCAGAGGCATGGCCACTTCAGTTGCTTTCAGGAATGTTTCAGCTGCAGAGATATGCACTGCTGCAACTTGGAGTTTTGTCCACTCCTTTGCTAAACACTGCAGTCTGAACATTGCCTCTAGAAGAAGGGCAGGCTTCAATGGTAGCCCATCGATACTGCGAATGCCGAATGGCAACCCGTGACAACCACGCGGGAATCACGGCACCAATACCTTTGCGTGACTGATGGTTCCCCCCCATCACCGAGTGGTGCCACCTGGATTTGGAATCTAAAAGAAGGGGGGGGTGTTGGGGGTTAAGCCCCCCCAAACAAGTCATTTCCCAAACTGGTCGCATTGCTGGTTCGGTGCCTTTGTCACAGGTCACTGTTCCGCACTTGCGGTTTTGACATGAAACCGGCTTCAGCCTGGCTGTGCTCCAAGGCCTTCTTTCTTTGGCCTATAGCCTCCAGCTGCCCAGACTGGTTCTTCTGTCTGAATTGCTTGGGATTCTTCATTCAGGTGCAGCCTACTGTAAGAGATGCCCTCGATGAAGACAGTACAGTTACGTAAGAAGTTACCATGACAGTAGCTCTACAAGAGGATCTTTTGCAGCAGGCCATGCCATTCCACCCTCCATCCTCCTTGGTCTAAGGGCTTCTCTGCCTCTGTCTCTCGTTCTCCATGATGGTTTTCCTTCTGTTTACCTTCTGTTTCACCTTTATTATCATGGCAGAGACCTTTGGCCTTCCCTGGTTCCCAGCAGGATTTGCTGCTTATGGTCTCTGGCAAGAGAACTGAGGAGGGTGCGGAGCCGCCCACATTTATATGGGAGGAGTGGTATCAGCATGTGACGCCATTGTGGGTGGCCCCCTTGAAGACTGCTAGCTAGAAAAGTTTCTGTGTGGTCCTAGTGCCTGCAGCAATAATCTTACAAGGGTGGCCTGCCGCAAGAGATCCTCTTGAAGATCTACTGTTACAGTAAGTTCTTATGTAATTGTACTGTCACCAGACTGAAAAGGGTAAACCAGGTCAGGAGGTTTCAACAATGCAGCTAGGGAGGAAGGTACCCCAGTCCTAAGAATTTTGTCAGTAAGGGCACCTGCAGCAAGAGAACGACACGCCTCAGGAGATAACCTGTTTAACCCAGAGTTGAGCTGATAATGGTGGGTAAGTCGGTTTGAGGCTAGGGCAAAACAGCACAACACTATTATTATTGTTTTTGGTAACTGGGTAAGGCCCACTAGGTATAAGTGCCCGTTTTCAAGGCTGAACTGGGAGCACTGGGGAGGTTAAGTGACTTGTTCCGAGTCATACAGTATGCAGGTGGAGGTTGTGAGAATCAAACTGAGGTCTACTGGATGTACCAACCTCATTCACAGTTTGTTACTCTAACCTCTAGGCTATACTGCCAGACCCTATTGTAGGTAACATCTCATTTGTTGAGGTTTCCATTGGAGGTGTAGGAGTGGGTAATTGAGCCATAGGAAAGGCTGGGAAAAAGAATGCCCTGAGCAATGGCAATTTGGGCAGTGGGGGTGAGGGTGTATTTAGTTCAATGTGCCAGCCCAAGTTTGATGTTGACAGTTTTACAGGTATTAGATTTGTGATGTGGGAAATCCAGGGAAGGGTCGATGGTTATGCCAAGGTACTTGTAAAAGGCAACATTCTCAAGCAGGATACCATCTATACTGGAGACAGCTAGACACTCAGAACACTTGTTTAGCTTGGGAGCAGAGCCAAATAACACTGAGTGAGATGTATTTACATTTAGCAGTATTTTTTGTGAGAGAGCCTGGAGTGCATCATTTGGAAATCAAAGTTTAAGTTGGAGTCAAAGTCGGCTATGTTTTTGGAGCTAGCATATAACACCTAAACATCAGCATAAAGCAGGGAGGAGCAGGATACAGGGATGAGGGGAAAATCATTTACTAACATAGTGAAGCAAGGGGGACCCAAGCTAGAATATTAAAGAGCAGATGACACTGTAACCCCCCTGCAAATGGGGGTTCCCAAAAGACTTCCAGGAGCTTGCTTGAATGCTCCAAGCCTGAATGGTGTTTGGCATTTAAGCCATTTATCAGTTAGTGTTTTTAGAGCCTCTGGTACTGTCTCTTTAAGAGCTGTCTGCTTGCAGACATAATTAGTTTGTATGGGGGGACTGTGTGCTTCTCTGAGTACCACTTGAGCTGCTGCCAATTCACTTCATTTTGCAGTCACTAGAGTGCAAAGGAACCTATCTGAAAGATGTAACTGTTTGCCAGAAATTATTTAGAGTAATAATGAAATTACAGTTTGTCTAACCTGCTTTCTTTGCAGTCAGAACTGTGTCTGCTAGTTCCCCATTCTAGTTTTGAACTGCTGAACTGGACCAATCAGTGTGGGGTAAGCTAGCTCTAAAATGGTGCCTTGGACGAATCAGAACTTGGACTCATAATCTGAGCCAGCCACAAGAGGATTGTATGGGCAGTGACTCTGGGAGATGTAGTTTAGACTTCAGTGCCTTTTGGACCAACAGCAGCAGTCTATTGTGAGTGACAGCCAATCCAGTCAAGAACTGGAGGAACTCAAAGGAAGTGCCCAGTTTTGTCGGTTGGAGCTTCAGTTGAGCTTTGGCAGTGAAGAAGGAAGGAGCCCTGTGCTTTTCAGTGTGCAGTTTTAGTCAAAACGTGTGTAAGGCCCAGAGTTCCGGTCTGCAGCTTGTGTAACAGCTTGTTAGGACTGAATCCGTCCTGTGAAAAGAATCAAAGGATCTCTGAAGAGTAGAAACCAGGCTCACCCTGTAGAAGACTGGAAGAATTGCTGAAAATTGCACTCGGTCTGTCAGGAACTGAATCTGCTGTGTGTTCTCGGGTATTGTGCAGTAATTGCGATCGGGATACAGATGCAGCCTGCCTGGTATAGTACTTTCTTTTATATGGATGTGTGAAGAGGTTTGTGTACCTCAAGTGAGCCCTGCTGACATTGAAGGACCCTATCTTATTTGGAGGTCGTGAGTACTAATTCAGGGTTGCTCCTGTTGAATTGCCACATTAAATCCAAATGGAATTACTGTACTGCTGACTGTTTAATTCTCCTTTCTCTGTGTGAAAGGGCCCCTACCAGCTGCCACGGTTTGGACTAGCCACTAGGGCTTGGGTACCCAGGGACAGTAACTGATAGGGATAGGCCTGTGCACAGAGCCATAAATAGATTATTAGAGTGATAAGCTAATTAACCTGATTTCCCCTGTCCTTGTTATATCCCCTAAATAAATCAGAGCTGCTTGTTTCAGCAAAGTTATACTGCCTGAGGTATTTGTCTATGTTAAAGTACTGTACTGTGATTGTTGCACTGTATCTCGTTTCACAGGAGGTCCCAGTGCCGGAACCAGACCTGGGGGTAAGTGTATACTGTGAAGGTAATTCTGATATATTGTGTGGGCCACTAGTGGGAGGAAGGGGGGGTTGCAGTGTCCCGGAGGGCTGTGACCAGGTTGGTTTGACTATTGCAGACCCTGACCTCTGGGTGGAGGCACCCGCCATTGGATCCAGGCCCCTCGACCTGTTAGTGGCAAATCAGGCAGGGGTAGTAGCCCCTGGGATACGCCATCTAGGGGTTACATCTTGGAGCTCACCGTGGGATTGTGTGTCCTCTAGTGGCCATATTCTGAACCACTGTTAAGAAAAAATGGGTACCCGACAGAAGTGGCTGTGCACCGCTGGTGGAGTGGTGTACTGGGAGGAGATCGACCCCAAAATGCTATGCTTATCCTGGACATCCCTGGGTATCAATACGGACACTGTGCAGGGAGTACTTTCCAAGGTGGAAGGTTTACAAAACCCTGTGGTGGTGGGTCGGCATGCTAATCTGCTCACCCACACTTTCCTGGCCCTAGTAGAGTTTAAGGATCCCATAGATAGCTCAAAGTGCCACAGACCATTACCCAGAGGAGCCCTCACTGCTTGGAGAGTGATAACTAAGGACAGTAAGACCGGGGGAATCAGCCCCACCACTATCTGAAACTTTTGAGGAGAAATTTGCTGAATGGTTGCTGGGAGAGGAAAACTGTGGAGGACTTGAAGAAACTATTCTTGCCACCTGGGGTGTTCCTCCCCAACACCTCTCCTGCTCCAGTGCCAATTGGTGGCTGAACCAATGCAGACTCTATTTCTGCACCTGCCATTAGTCACGACTCTTACGAAGGTTGAGGATCTTCTCTGGCACCCTCCCCACCCCCAAGGGAGGATGACTGGGAGACCTGGATAGACTATGTTGCCCCAAGTGCTAGAATGGCAATGCTCGGAAGGTGAAAAGCAAAGAGGGTTAGTGAGAGCCTCCGAGGTCCTGCCCTGGCTACCATCCGTGCTAAGCAGGCCAGTAACCCTGGCGACTGCACAGGCCTATCTTGAGGCCTTGGAGAATGTGTATGGGAGCCCAGATTCTGATGAGGACCTATGGAGTAAGTAGAGATGCACAACAGTACCAAGGGAGTTGTTGTCTGTGTATGTATCTCGGCTGGAAAAATTGTTGCAAGAATGCCTCAGAAAAGGTAGTTTGCCAGCGATTGAACTGGACGAACCAGGCTGGACAGGATCCTTAAGTCTGCCCCCTTCTCAGAACTGCTGTTGCTTCAGTTACACCTGGCAGATCGACTGGAATCCCCACCCTCCTATGATGAGTTAATGAGAGAAATTCGAGAGTTGAGAAAGACGACCTCGGGAGGGACCTGCACCAATAGCTGCGGCTACGACCCAGTGACTGAGGTGACCCATCAGTGAAGTTCAGGGGCAGAGGTTGGCAGTCAATGGCGCTCTGACAAGGAAAAGATATGTCACAATGGGGCGAACTGTTGAGAGAGATCCGGAATTCAAAAACAGTCCCTTTATGAAGGCCCGCCTGCAAGTACAGACCCTGACCTATATCCGACTGCATCTGCTATGGGGTGGGTACCCACCCATGTATCTCCTGCTGATAACAGCTCCGAACTCGATTCCTTGACCATGGAAGTGGAGAAACTGACGAGATGTCTCCAAATGCTTATCACGCCGCAGACAGAGATGGCACCAAGGTTTCCAGTTAGTAATACCCCGCCCTGGCTCCCAGTGTGGCGCCTCGGCCAGCTCAAACTCCAGAAAGTATGTTTTGCTATAATTGTGGGAAAGATGGGCACATGAAAGGGAATGCCAGTCCCAAAAGACACTGACAAAGTTGCATATAGGCTACAAGGAGAGCTCGGAGAAGAAATCAGTGGTTAAGAGGTGCGACATGATCCCAGTGAGGGCATCAAAAATGCTAATTCACGTCCTTTTGTGGCAAGGTCAGTTGCCCAGGCCCCCACTACCGCCTCTCAGACTGGTCCAGAATAGTGGTCCTCCATGGAGACCACTGTAAAGGTGAATGGAGTGTCTACAAGAGCTATATTAGACAGTGGCTCCCAAGTGACAATTATGTTCCAAGATTGGTATCAGAAGCATTTGTCAGACGTACCCTTACAACCATTAGAAGGACTGCATGTATGGGGGTTAAGTGAGAAGGCCTACCCCTATTCCGGGTATATCCGAATTTGGCTGTCTTTCCCCACCTCCGTGGCTGGAGTGGCCGAACAAGTAGAGACCCTAGCCTTAGTGTGTCCCCCCACTGGACTGTATGATGGTGTCCCTTTGTTGATTGGAACAAATGCTCATATGTTCGGAAGGCTGGCACAGTTGTGTTATGAAAAACAGGGTCAAAGACTAGTAGAGCTTTAAGAGTTCGGCTTTAATTAAGAAGGCCTATGAGGCACAGAGAGATGCTGAAAAACAGAACCAGAGGAACCGGTCGAATTGTATGGAAGAAGGATCCTGAGTCTCTGATCCTGGCGCCAAATGCCCAGTGTACCTTACAGGAGAGGTCCGTATCAGAAAGGATGTTAAGAATAAAATATTAATGTTGGATGCACCAGGCGATGGAAAATTGCCAGAGGGACTGCTGGTCAAGCCTAGTATTTTGCCGCTAGAGCCCATGCTTATGCCAGAAGGGTAATGGTCCAAGTTCATAATGTGTCTGAAAGAGACATTCGAGTAAACAGAGGTTGCATCCTGGCTAATGTGCATTGTGCAGACACTGCAGTGCTACCCAGCAGCAAGAGTTCAAGGAAGAATGACAGAGTAACGCTGACTTGTTTGATTTCGGCGACTCCCGCTGCCAGCTGAATGGAAAGTGAAGATCAGTGAGAAGCTTGCCCAGAGAACCAGGTGTTTTCTTTAAAGGAATGGGATGTAGGATGCGTGCAAGGAGCTGAGCACAATATCCGGCTGCATGACGAAGACCATTTCGTGAGAGGTCTCGCGCCTGGCACCTGCTGACATAGATGATGTGAGCGGCATCTGCAAGAGATGTTAGCTGCTGGTGTAATACAAGAATCAAGAAGCCCTTATGCTTCCCCATTGTGGTAGTGAGGAAAAAGAATGGAACAGTAAGGATGTGTGTGGATTATCGCACCTTAAACGCGCGGACTATCCTGATCAGTACACAATGCCCGCATTCAGGATGCTTTGGACTGCCTAAGCAGGAGCAAGTGGTTCTCTGTGCTGGATCTCCGCGGTGGGTACTATCAGATCCGATGGCCCCAGAGGACCGATGAAAAGACAGCCTTTATCTGTCCGCTTGGCTTCTATGAATTCATGAGGATGCCTCAAGGGATTTCAGGTGCCCCAGCCACTTTTCAGCGATTGATGGAGCGTGCAGTGGGGACATGAACTTACTAGAGTGCCTGGTATACCTAGATGATGTTATTGTGTTTGGCAGCTCACTGGAGGAACATGAGAGCAGATTATTTAAGGTATTGGACCGACTGGAGGACTTTGGCCTAAACTGTCCATTGATAAGTGTCAATTTTTTCAAACATCAGTAAAGTATGTGGGACACATAGTATCCACCGAGGGAATAGAGACCGACCCAAGTAAAGTTGAGGCCTTGACCACCTGGCCACAGCCCAAAATCTAAAGAACTACGCAAAGATTCCTGGGATTCTGTGGTTATTATCGGTAGCTTCATCAAGGACTATTCAAGAGTGATCCGCCTTTACTTAACCTTACTCAAGGGTATCCCCAACCCACAAAAATACAAAAGTCAGCATCCCTCAAGACTGAAGAGTGTATTTTCATCCAGTGAAGTATTTGGGGCCGCTGGACTCCTGATTGTGAGACTGCTTTTCATGAGATCATATATCAACTACCCATGCTCCAGTGCTGGCCTATGCCGATCCAAGAAAACCTTCGTCCTGCACACTGATGCTAGCTTGCAAGGGTTGGGGCTGTGTTGTACCAAGAGCACGAGAATGGCCTGAGACCAGTGGCCTTTGCCAGTAGAACCCTGACCCCATCCGAAAAGAACTATCCTGTACATAAGTTAGAGTTCCTAGCTTTGAAGTGGGCTATTGTTGACCAATTCCATGAGTACTTGTAAGGGGCTAAAATACTAGTAAAACTGACAATAATCCTTTGACCTATGTGCAGACCTCAGCTAAGTTGGATGCCACTGGCCATAGGTGGCTTTCTGCATTATCTACATATGACTATGCTCTCGAATACCGAGCAGGTCTGAACCACATAGATGCTGATGCTCTCTCCCGGAGCCTGTTCCCCAGAATGATTGGGTCCGATTGGCAGAACCTGACATTGGGCACTCTGCCGGAAGTTTGACAGGGAGGAACAAATGTCCACAGACGCAGTGGACTGCATGGTGGATTGCTTGGGAGCCTCTGAGAATTGCATACCTGCTGCTTATTGCCACTTTTCTGCAATAGACATTGGTGCACTGCCTCAGCTGGACAATGACAGTATTCGCGGGCTCAATCCCGCGATCCCATGATCAAAGCAGCTTTAGAAGCCCTCTATGCAGGAAAAGATGTGTCAAATTCGCTCCACTGATTTGAGAACTGCACTGTTATACAAAGAAGTTCCTAAGTTGAAACTGATCAATAAACTGTTATACAGAGAAACAGTAGACAGAGGGGACAAGTAGACAAACAACAACTAGTGCTGCCACTGCCTTTCGAGACTCAGTACTGAGGTCCTTGCACAACCACATGGGGCACCTTGGTATAGACAGAACACTTGACTTGGTGAGATCCAGATTCTATTGGCCTAAGATGGGGGCTGATGTGGAGCAACACATTCGAACTAGTAGTCGCTGCTTACAGAGGAAAGCTTTGCCCCAGAGGGCTGCCCCCCTTGTTAACATCACCACCAGTGCACCCATGGAGCTGGTCTGTATTGATTTTCTAAGTTTGGAGTCAGATCAAAGAAATATCAGTAATGTGCTGGTGGTCACTGACCATTTCACGAGATATGCCCAAGCTTTCCCACCAAAGACCAGAAAGCATCCACTGTGGCCAAAGTACTTGTAGAAAACTTTTTGTTCACTATGGGGCTCCACAAAGAATCCATTCTGATCAAGGGAGAGACTTTGAGAGTCGTCTGATCAAAGAGATGCTTTCTCTGTGGGGAGTGCGAAGTCCAGAACCACTCCTTACCACCCCAGGGGACCCACAGCCTGAGCGTTTCAACCGCACTTTGCTAGATATGCTAGGCACCCTGCCCCAAAGGACAAGCCTAGATGGAGCCAACAAATTAGCACCCTGGTACATGCTTATAACTGCACCAAAAGTGATGCCACTGGATTCTCCCCTACCGCCTGATGTTTGGAAGAGAAGCTCGACTACCAGTAGATGTGTGTTTTGGGGTCTCTCCTGATGGGGTTCAGGCTGACAACTATTTACAGTATGTGCAAAAGTTAAAGGCCCAGCTAACTCATGCGTACCAACTGGCTCAAACCATGGCTGCAAAAGAAATCTGGCCAACAAAGAAAGGTATGATAAAGGTGAAAGCACAGGAACTCCAGGAGGAGATCGGGTATTGCTAAGAAATCTGGGATTGCATGGCAAGCACAAGATTGCTGACAGATGGCACCATCTCCCTCACATTGTAGTGGGCAAACTAGATGATCTGCCAGTGTACAAAGTAAGGCCTGAGAATAATTCAAAGATGTAAAAACAATGCATAGAAATCATTTACTGCCCATTGGACAAATCTTAATTGAGTCTGAGCCCTAGAAGATGCCCCTCTGGACCAGTGACTAGAGCTGCTGCTAAGAAAAGATCAAGAAAGTCTGCACCTACAGAAGCAAAGTAAAGTGTTCCCTCCACAAGTCCCAGTTGAGCATGACTGTCAGTCCATATCGGAAGAAAGTGAGTGACTTTGAATACTATCCTTATACGAACTGAGTCAATTGTTCGGGCAATCCCTAGTCAATACTGGAGACAAAGCTGGGCCTTCTGGACTGTTTAAGCCCCAGCTTCATCCCTGGAGCCAATGCTCCCAGAAAGTGAAGTGCAAAGCATCAGATCAGATGAAATGGAATCATTGTGCATGGTTGAACTGTTTGAGCTTTCAGGGAGAAAATGATAGATTAGGGCAGACTGGTGATACACCCGAACAAGAAGAGTATTTTGAGTGCCCTGACAGTCCACTGCCAGTGTCAAAGCTCTCCATGGAGCCAAATGTTGTGGACTCAGAAACTGTAACTCCTGGAGCTGAAAGTGCCCCAAGTTCTAGCCTCTCTACCCCATGGAGACTCCCTGACAAGTGTGGACAATGCTGAAAATGAGGCTCAGAGTGCAGAGACTGTAACAGTTCCCCTAGAAAGACTGGTCGAGCTGTAAAGCCTGTGGTGCACCTCAGTTATGATTCCTTGGGAGGCCTGTGGATTTGCCTCTCAATGTTGTCCATAAAGGAGTGTATGTGTCCCGAGCTCATTGCCCAAACTGGCGTCAGTGCTAACTCAAGTTACTTGTGTTGCCCTCTAAGTATGGTGCCCTTGCCCCGTCCAGCCCCAAGGTAACTGATAGGGAAGGGCCCCCTCTCTTCAGGTTTCATGTACAAGAGGTAATAACTTGAGTTATGGTACAATGTGTATGTAATACTGTGTAAAGAGTGACGTACTGCAATGTTTCAGAAATGTGTTCTTGGTAAAATGATATATTGACTGATGATTACATGTGCGAGCCTAATGCAAATGTATATGGTTGCAGTTGAAACTTATGGGGGTACTTGCTTGACGCGGACGTCAAGCTTTCCCAGGCCAGGAAGGGTGTAACCCCCCTGCAAATGGGGGTTCCTAAAAGACTTCAGGAGCTTGCTTGAATGCTCCAAGCCTGAATGGTGTTTGGCATTTAAGCCATTTATCAGTTAGTGTTTTAGAGCCTCTGGTACTGTCTCTTTAAGAGCTGTCTGCTTGCAGACATAATTAGTTTATGGGGGACTGTGTGCTTCTCTGAGTACCACTTGAGCTGCTGCCAATTCACTTCATTTTGCAGTCACTAGGAGTGCAAGGGAACCTATCTGAAAGATGTAACTGTTTGCCAGAAATTATTTAGAGTAATAATGAAATTACAGTTTGTCTAACCTGCTTTCTTTGCAGTCAGAACTGTGTCTGCTAGTTCCCCATTCTAGTTTTGAAACTGCTGAACTGGACCAATCAGTGTGGGGTAAGCTAGCTCTAAAATGGTGCCTTGGACGAATCAGAACTTGGACTCATAATCTGAGCCAGCCACAAGAGGAGTTATGGGCAGTGACTCTGGGAGATGTAGTTTAGACTTCAGTGCCTTTTGGACCAACAGCAGCAGTCTATTGTGAGTGACAGCCAATCCAGTCAAGAACTGGGAGGAACTCAAGGAAGTGCCCAGTTTGTCGGTTGGAGCTTCAGTTGAGCTTTGGCAGTGAAGAAGGAAGGAGCCCTGTGCTTTTTCAGTGTGCAGTTTTAGTCAAAAAACGTGTGTAAGGCCCAGAGTTCGGTCTGCAGCTTGTGTAACAGCTTGTTAGGACTGAATCCGTCCTGAAAAGAATCAAAGGATCTCTGAAGAGTAGAAACCAGGCTCACCTGTAGAAGACTGGAAGAATTGCTGAAAATTGCACTCGGTCTGTCAGGAACTGAATCTGCTGTGTGTTCTCCGGGTATTGTGCAGTAATTGCGATCGGGATACAGATGCAGCCTGCCTGGTATAGTACTTTCTTTTATATGGATGTGTGAAGAGGTTTGTGTACCTCAAGTGAGCCCTGCTGACATTGAAGGACCCCTATCTTATTTGGAGGTCGTGAGTACTAATTCAGGGTTGCTCCTGTTGAATTGCCACATTAAATCCAAATGGAATTACTGTACTGCTGACTGTTTAATTCTCCTTTTCTCTGTGTGAAAGGGCCCCTACCAGCTGCCACGGTTTGGACTAGCCACTAGGGCTTGGGTACCCAGGGACAGTAACTAGATAGGCCTGTGCACAGAGCCATAAATGAATTATTAGAGTGATAAGCTAATTAACCTGATTTCCCCTGTCCTTGTTATATCCCTAAATAAATCAGAGCTGCTTGTTTCAGCAAAGTTATACTGCCTGAGGTATTTGTCTATGTTAAAGTACTGTACTGTGATTGTTGCACTGTATCTCGTTTCACAGGAGGTCCCAGTGCCGGAACCAGACCTGGGGGGTAAGTATACTGTGAAGGTAATTCTGATATATTGTGTGGGCCACTAGTGGGAGGAAGGGGGGGTTGCAGTGTCCCGGAGGGCTGTGACCAGGTTGGTTTGACTATTGCAGACCCTGACCTCTGGGTGGAGGCACCCGCCATTGGATCCAGGCCCCTCGACCTGTTAGTGGCAAATCAGGCAGGGGTAGTAGCCCCTGGGATAGCGCCATCTAGGGGTTACAACACCATTAGGACAACTTTAATAAACATAATATTTAGACACAATTCAGCTTGCATTTCACATTAGTTCTGTATTTCTCCTCCCTATTATTTATTACTGAGGTCATTTGCATGAAAACAACATCTTTGCTCCTGAAGAGTTCATCTATTTCTCTTGCTTTCTTCATACCTGAGGTCATAATGCTCTACTTGTGACATCACAATTGCTCCCATGGCAACAGATTGTGAAATCACAACAGAGGACTACGACATGAAGTAGGGAGTAAGTTAAAGAGGCAGATGAACTCTAAGGGATATAGAGCATATGGAGAAATCTGTCTGTCATATATATGGAATGCAGGCTGAGCTGTACCTAAATATTGTGTTTTTCAAAACATTTTTTTGAGGTGTCAGCAGCTCTTTAAGAAACACCAGTGTTAACAGTAGTGAGGTTTGATATGGCCTTGTTGAATTTTACAAACAGTTTATGATCCTTTAGGTAGCTATCTAACCAGGAAACGACTTTCAGGGAGATGCCCAGAGTCAGCATCTTTCTTCTGAGCAAAAGATGGTCCATGAAATCAAAGGCCTTCTTTTATTTATTTATTTGAAAATTGGTAACCAGGAGGGGTACACTGAGCTGTGGCTCATTTCCAGGTGTGACCCGAGGGTAAGGGAGTTGGGGGACAAACAGTAGTACGCTACACAAAAATGTTTCCTGGTGCAAAAGTAAAGTGTGGTCACAGTACAGTAAGGAAAACCTATACAAGTGCAAATAAAACAGCATCAAAAACAATACTGTATCAGATGAAAGACCTGTTAGGCAGGTGCATGCCTAGCCCTGGGGGTGCAGAGGTAGTGAGCAAAATGAAACCAGTAAGCAGGTTGGGGGAGTCAGATGGAGGCCCGACACGTGAAAAGTAGGGGCTTCAAACTGGGGAGGCATTTAAATGCATGCAGTCTTAGACCTAAAATGCCTGTGCTCGAAGCCTGGGTTAATCAACGTATCCTGGACATTCTGGGTATTTTGGAGACTTGGCTGAAGTCCAGCATCAGGCAGCACGAGGTTGCCTTATCTGGGTACAAGTGTTTTAGAAAGGATCGGCTGGGTGAGAGATTTGGGGGTGTCCAAATGTATGCCAGGGATAATTTAGATGTTACCAAAGTCCCTGTTCCTTACCCAGAACCTTCTGTGGTTGACTCACAATTCCTCTCCCTTACACTTGGTGCCATTAAAAAGCTCCTGCTGGGATGTGTTCACTTTTCTCCAAGGATGCCTCTTCATGCTTACCTTCATTCTTCACCTCCCTTGCTAATCTACCATGCCATGACCTTGTACTCTGTGGGGACTTTAACATCGATTGGCTGAGTCCTAACTCTGATAAAGTGTGTGCCCCCCTTGCTGAATCAAACCTGGCTCAGCGTGTAGTCGACCCAACTCGTCTCAACACCAAGTCAGGTAATCATACTTTACATGACAGGGTGATCACTAAGTGTGACTTTAAAATCAAGTCTGTGGGAGTTCTCCCTGATAGCATAAGTGATCACTCTCCAAAACTGCATATGGCACAACAACTTCCCTAGCCCCCCTCCTAAGGTCATCTAGGTACAGGACATGTCCAGGTTTGACCCCAATGCTTTTACTTCCTCTATCTGAGATATTCACTGGGGCCAATAAATAGCCTGCCGGACATCAACAAGGCTCTTGACTTCTTTGTGTCCAAGTTTACGGAAATTGTTGATCGTCATGCTCCCATGAAGAAATGCTGGTTAAAGAGAACTAAAGCCCCCTGGATCTCCAAGGATATCTGTACGTTTATGTCCACTCGTGTTAGAGCCTGGCAGACCTTCAAGAATAGTGGACTACCCTCCGATTGGCAAACCTATAGGTAGCGAAGGAATAGCTGCAAGAAATCCATCCTGAAAGCTAAATGCCAGCATTTTAAGCGACTCCAGACCGAGCATCTCAACAATCCAAAGAACTTTTGGAAACAGGTCATTTCCCTCTTAAAGGGAAATATCTCAGAGATTCCCAGCTCACTAGATGCCCAAGGAACAGAACTCAATAAACCTGTGCAATAGTCACTGGCTTTAATAAATACTTAGGCAGGGCAGCAGGCAGGAGGGAGAGAAGGCATGAAGAGCCATGTACGACAATGTAAGGAGCCTTGGAAACAAAATTCCAGACCTGGAAGCCACCATGGCAGAGGCAAACCTGGATCCAGTGTCCATAATGGAGTCATGATGCACTGAGCACCACAACTGGACATGACCATACCAAGCTTCTGTCTGAGTTCAGGAGAGACAGGGAGTGGAAGAGAGGAGGACGGACCGTGTTATATGTGAAGGAGGGAATCAAGCCCATGGAGGTACAGGGCACCAAGAAGAAAAGGAGGGTCTGGAAGTGCTGTGGGTCATCCTGTAGATAGGCTTTGGGACAGCTATCCACCATAGTAGGGTAGCGTACAGACCTCCAGCACAATGGGGCCTATGCACGAATGTGCGGAGTGCCTACCTGCCGCATATACATGACACGTAGCCACTTCTCACCCATTGCACCCTGTATGGGATTCACAAAATGGTGCGCACAGCCCCTATGCACCTGATCCCTGGCCACACGGACAGCAATGGGTGGGGGGGTGGCCAGGGGGCATGCCAGCACTATGCACCATGCACCAAGGTGAGTAGTGTTGTGCACCGGGAGGGCATAGGAGGGTGCCCATTATGCTAGGGGGAACCCTGCTGTAATTGCCCTATGCACTTGGACCAGTGCACATGGCCATCCTGGCATCATTACCTCATGCGACCCCAGCCCCCACACTGTGCAGCACCATCCCCGGTAGCCATGGTGGTGTGAGGAGGGCTGTGCCGCTGGCCACCCCAAGCTGTGGCACTGACTATAAGGTATGGGGTTGGGGGGGTTGTCGGTGCCGTGGATGGATGGGGGGGGCCACTTTCCACCAGAAGGGCTGCATGGGCACCGGGATCAGGGAACTCCATTGGTGGTCTGGGGCATGGATATGTGTGTGTGGGGGTGTTGGGGAGTATTCCTGTGTCGCCCAGTTTGGACATGTGGTGATCTGGACTGACACACTGTGCTGATGACATGGATCGGGTGTGGGGCTGGGGTGGCCATTGCACACCGATGGTGGTGCTGGGGTACTGGGGTCAGGGTTGTGCAACTGAGGCACCACTGTGTGTGTGTGTGGGGGGGGTTCCCTGCGCAACACAATGGGGATCAGGCATACCAGTGGGGGGGTGGCTCTGATGGGGCCAGGACTCTGTGTGTGTGTGTGGAGGTGACAGCTGACGGGCATACTATGCCATGGAGGCCAGTATCGGACAGGCAGGGATTGCCGGACATCAGGGCAGTGGCATGTGGATCCAGGTGTCTGATGGTGGTATTCACGCTCCTGGACCCACACCGACATCTGCAAGGGATCCATTCCTGGGCCCGGGACAGGCATCCCTCTGGATGCCCACCTGCATCTGCAACTCTGTCCCCAATGCCCTGCATGGTCCTGTGTGCCGGGGGGGGGCAAGGCCATGGACAGGTACCCCGCAGGTGTGTGCGGTTGTGCATACTGCTCACCCGGCGCCTGTCTGGGTCTGAGGAGCTATGCAGGTGGGATACGTGCCTCTGGTGTGTATTTTATTATTGTAATTATTATTGTAATGATCTTTCTTTCTGCTTTTTCTCATACAGGTTCACAGAATTATACAAGTTATTTCTATGACTGGATGGCATAGGGCAAACAAAATGGAGTTCATGTCACATGTCCCAGCAGCTATCCTGAAACCTACAGGGGAAAAGGGCTACTAGGTGTGAGAGTGCTACTTTTCCTACAGAGGTATCCTGAGCAGTTAGGAAATAGTCAAGTAATAAATAGCATGTAAGGGAGCTTGCAAGGACGGTGCTCCCACACTCAGACAATAAAGACAAGAGGATATCATAAAACCTTACAAATAGGTTTCAGAGGTGTGATCGTGCACTGAGGATGTTGCTAGGTGGGAAAGAAGAATTCAGCCTGGCAGATGTAATCACACACACATACACACAGACATACACATGTGTAACCCCTAGGTGGCGACACCAACCAGAGTTACTCCTCCCCCTTCAGCTTCTGCCCTGTATCCTTCAAGCAAGTGGAGAACCTCCTATGGTTATTGGATACTAAAAAGAGTGCTGGTGCTGACCTCATCGAACCTTTCTTCCTAAAATTAGGCCATTATTACCTGACCGCTCCATCGTCCACTTATTCAATATCTCCCTAATACAGGGTGAGTTACCCTTGCCGTGGAAAACTGATCACATTATCCCCTTGTTCAAGTCTGGGGACCCTAGCGACCTGAACAACTATCGGCCTATTTTCATACTATCCTCCCTTTCAAAACTATTGGAAAAAATCATTAACACCCAAATCAGGGAGCACCTGGATTCACAGAAACTGTTAAACGCAACTCAGTCGGGCTTCAGAGCCAAATAGCACAGCTTCTGGCCTTGCTAAAGTAACCACCAACTGGCAAATTGCCTTGGACTCTAAGAAGCATGTGTTTGCACTCTTCCTTGACCTTAGTAAGGCCTTCGATACTGTGGATCACAACATTATGCTTAATGCATTGAGTAACATCGGTCTTGATAGTTCTGCCATTAAATGGTTTACCAGCTACCTTACTAACAGACTACAATGAGTCAAAGCTTTGGGAGAACTGTCCCCACTAAAAACACTACCATGAGGTGTCCCTCAAGGCTCTATTTTGGGCCCAATCTTATTGCAATCTTCATCAATAACCTTGATTTACACCTGCGCACAGCTAATGTGCACTTATTTGCAGGCAGTACAGTCCTCTACACTGCTAACTCTTCTCTGGACATGGCCCATGAGGATTTACAGCGAGATTTTATCTCTCTCTAATTTAATCTTAGGAAGCATAAGCTTCTGCTTAATGCCAAAAAGACCAAAGCCGTGATCTTCTCACCGAACGCCACCCCAGGACCAACATGCAGCCTTAAGATTCTAACTTTATTGGGTGAACAGCTGGAAACTGTTGATACCTTTAAATACCCGGGATTCTGGCTGGACAATAAGCTTAATTTCCTGTGCCACCTGAACAAGCTCTCAAAAAAATTAAGACAACACTTAGGTATATTCTACCGCATTAAAGAGGAACTTTCATGATGGTCCAAAAAGTTACAGCTTGTAGTCATTATATGCAGTACTAGACCTGAAGAGGTATGTGCATTTGTTATTTTTGTCCAAGGTTTACTCTGCCTTCCATGATTTGGATTTGTTTTTGAGCCCTGCTGCACTTGCCATTGCTGTTCAGCTGCTGGCCTGCTAGCTCCTGATGACATCATTGCAGGCTAGAGTGACTCACACTGTGCAGTACCATGCAGTTGCAACAATGTTGCAAATGAAACCTACCAGTATTCATTGTGCATACTGTGTTCCCCCTTCCCCAAGACACCCTGTTAGCAATGCATTATGCCAAAATCCAAATGCCTTATCACTATGTTTTTTTTTGTGAAATTGACTCTGCCCTACAGTGATGTCAGCAGTACAACCCTGGGTCCACAGCAACACCAGGCTTGCTATAGAAGCTCTGGTACACCCTGCAGTATTTAGCAGCTCAGAATGCAAAAACTAATTGCAGCAGACAGTAATGAAATACAATTCCAGCATCAATGCAAGAATGGGTAATTTATGCATGAAAGTCAAAAGGACTGGTGAAGGTCCTCCTTAAGCATCTACTTACCAAGGAAGCCAGAAAGAGACTAGTGCAATCTACATTCCTGCCTTTACTGGATTACGCTAACTTTCTCTACAGCAACTGCCCTTCTTCAGTGCTCTGTAAACTTGACACTCTTCATCACTGGGCCTTGAGGTTTATCCTTAATCTGCCATTTCGCACCCATCACTGCCTGCTGTACCAAGAGATGGGATGGTCCTCGCTTACTACAAGGAGGAAAAGAAATGCCTTCCTCTGATTCTATAGGGCTCTGTCTAATAAGCTACCAGCATACATCTCAAACTTATTTGAGCATGCCAAGGGGTCGTACAGCTTGAGACGCTTCTCCTTAGTCTGCTTTCATATACCCAGAGTAAGAACATTTCATGGGGTTTACCTATAGTGCTTCGTCAGCACTAGCACCAACATCCCCTACAGCGACAGCTACAATGCCAACTATGGCATTGTGTATGCAAAGAATGTTGGCGCACCCTGTCAGGGCTGTGCACCCGAACCCCTGCTGTGGGGACTCACTCACACACCCCGGTCTCTAGGATTCTAACTCTGAGTCAGAGTTGGACCGGGGTGGGACAAACACCCAGCGAGGCAGTCCCAATTGCTGCACAGACCATCACAGTGATGGGTGGGTTTTGCTCGATTCCTGACGCTGTGATGGTCTTCGCGGTGCCAGAGTCACTGCGGTGACGGCATACCATTTCATGGCTCGGCTGCAATTAGTTTTTCCCTTCCTTCCATATGGAATACCATGCAAAGATCTCTAAAGCTCTCAACCCTCCCCGGTCCTTTCACCTTCAAAGCACTGATTACAGAGTACCTGAAGGAAATCTGCAACTGTTATAGGTGACCAGTGTGCCCTTATTCTCTTGGTGACCCCCAAGAATCCCCTGATACTGAAGAAACACTCAGCTCACACCTTCCCTAGTAGTGAGGCCCCAGCATTTTGCAACCTCTTTTTTCAACCCCCCCCCCCGGCCAGCATCACCCTACCTACCCCTTGTCTCCTATACCTTCACCCTCCCTACCCCTTCCAAGTCTTATACTAGAATACCCACGGGGCTACATATCCTAGTGAGTGGTCGGGGTCGAACCATCCTAACCTTAGATTTATTTTGCTTGTTTATTAAGTGTGCTGTAATTAGCACTTCATTGTGTTAGCCCTCGCTGTATAGGCCTGACTTAGCTCCTCGTATGTACAGTGTTTATTTTCCTGCCTTGTACCTGCCTGTGATTTATTTTATTATGTCCAGAACCACTTTGAAAATGAGCTCGCTCAATGGTGTTATGGCTGCTTAAATAAAGTTTGATTGATTGATTGATTCTAAGGGCCACTACCCCTGCCTGTATGGCAATACACAGGTTGAGGGGCCCGAGTTCGGTAATTGGGTGCCTCCGCCCAGAGGAATGGTATTGGGATAGCTGAACTGCTCTGGTATAGCCCTCTGGGATGCTATAACCACCCACCCACCGTTCTAGTGGCCTAAGTAATAACACAATGGTATATTCACAATCAATAGGCAGCAGTAATAATATGCTCACGCCCTTTCCACTTACTACGAGGGTTGGATCTGCTGCAACTGCCCTGGAGACCCCCTGGAAAATAAGATCAGCACTGTAACAATACAACATTAACACTGTAACCCAACTTTTCCCGTTCTCTTTCCCTATTTCTAGGAGGCAGTATAGAGCAGTGGATTAAGGCTCTGAGCTGCAGATCTGGAGACCTGGGTTTGAATCCCACAGCTGCCTAGGTGCATACTGTGTTATCCTGAGCAAGTCACTTAACTTCCTTGTGCTCCGAGGTTGCATCTGGAAACAAGCTTCGACTTAGTGTGCTACTCCTGGTTAAACAATGTTCCCATAATAATATGCACACTAGCCAAGTTAAATGTGAAAAAAAGACAATCAGGTTTATTTGAGGGCAGTAAACAAGGGAGGGGCATGAATCTAGCAGAATGATTAGCACTCTGATCTAAATCAGGATTGTCTGGCATGCACTTTATGTCCCAACTTGACAGTTCAACAACCCTGAGTACCCAGAATGTCATGCAGGCTAGCCTGGAGCATTGCCCGGGGTGGCCGGCATTGCAGCTGATGTTGGGGCCCTTAAGGAAAGAAAAATGGTAAAGCATGCACACAAACCAATTGTTTGTAATCCAAGCTGAGTGGCTCAGTCCATTGTAAGAACCCAGTAAATGAAAACAATAAGATGGTAGCGCAGTGATTTTAGCTTTTGTTGCAGGGAGCTACCCTGATTTGTACTCACGCTACCCAGACCTGGCTGCAGTACAGGCGAAATGTAGACCTCATGGTGGTGATCAAGGAGGCCGGAGGAAGCTGGGCCAACATGACTCACCTCCAGGTGGTCACTGCCTGCTTGTTGTTGGGCAGGAGGCCGAATCCCCAAGCCAGTCTTTCGCAGAGGTGGTCTCTGATGTGTGAGTAGTGGCTTAGGCCAAGATGGCAGGCCCCGGCGGAATGAACAGTTCTGGAAAAGTTTGTGATCTTCTGCTGGCGAAACCTCCAACTGGCATAACAGATTTGACCATGAGGACCCAAACTTCGACCCACGAAACACACTCAGCACATTTAAGTTGCTAACTTGTTTAAACAACAGTTCGGATACAGTCCGGTTGCAAATTGACAGCTTTGCTGCGCAAACCTTCCAATCCGAGGGTAATTCTCTCACAAGCTGGGCCAATCACTTCTGGTGCAAGTCTTCGATCCAAATCAAGTTGCAGTGACATCTCTTCTTTCTTCTGCCGCAGTTCCAAGGCTGGAAATCAGATAGGTCTGACTTCTGCAATAGGCAGTTCGATTTTAGGAGAATGTGGCAGGAAGGCCAGCTTAGCCTTTTCCCGACGATTCCCCTATGCTCATTCTGGGAGCAGCTGCTTGAAAGTTTGAGCTGTTCACTCTTACATCTCCAACTCTAACTGAACCACTGCTTCAGGCAGTTCTGGGCATTTCCCGTGTAATCCAAAAGGTTCGGTTGGCTGAGGGAACTGACAGTCACAGTAAAGGCTCCCACTCCAGATCCATTCGGGTGCCAGCAGCTCCAAAACTACAGAACTTCCTTCCCACAAGACCTCTGGGGACAGGCTCCATTTTAGGTACCCAGTGGTTTGATTGATCCAAATACTGGAAGTCCAGGACCTAACATGGTGGCTCCCATTCAAATGTTCGAGCTGCAAATCAAGACAGGTTAAACAAACGTCTCTATCTTTACTATAACAACATATAAGCAATAAATGATCATGGTTCCTATGAAAGCTCTCTCTGCGCAAGTAGCGACTGCAGAATAGAGCAGGATAACACACTGGCTGGTCGCAAGCCTTAAATCACTCAGACCCGGCCCAGACTAATTTCTAGACACAGATTAGCTAGGCTCTTAAAGAGACAGGCACAGAGGCTCACTAGGGCGCTCTCACACAAATAGATAAAACTACTTAAGACAGTACACCAGCCTGACAATGGGCATTAGGCAGCCCAGGAAGACATTATAGTAAACCCCAATTTGTAGGGGAGGTTACACAGGCATCATGCACTCACATGGGTGGGGTATACTGAAGAAGGCTTGTCACTACAGAGAGTGGTCCTGTCCTACTGCCCTGAGTACATAAATAGAGGAGAGTAACCCTAACTCTTTCTGATTTCTTGCACCTTTTTAGGAAGAGGACTGGGGGTCTATCTCTTGGTGAGTGCCCCCAGTAAGAAGGAGAACCCTGCTCCCATAGCAAGCTTATGTGGGTGAGGAAAGAACAGTCTCAGTGACTGCTTCTTTCAAGTTAGCTGGCAGGCAAATACAGATCCTAGTGTGAGACTAGATTATGAGTTTATTCTAGAAGTTATCTGTATGTTCAAACTGTTTTATTTTCCTTTCCTGTAAATGAGTACATCTTTTTGTTTGCTGTACATATCCTGTTTGTAATATCTCGTAGCATTATAATAGAAAATAATCTGTTTTTACGGTACCAGTGGCTGAGCATCTTTATTTATTTTATTTAGTTTTTGTTAACCGGGTTAGGTGCGCTAGTCAAAGTTGACTGTTTTCAGGCACGACCTGGGAGAATACATACATCAAATGAGATGAGATTATACGATACATAGTATATAATACAGGTACAGGTACATAGTATATATAGTCATACAGTGGCAATCTTTGCAAATGTCTTTTAACAAATGTTGGAAGTTCTTGGTCTCCTAGAACTGTGCAACTGCTGCATCCCCCATCCCATAAGGCTATCATGAGGGTGTGAGAAGGCAGTCACCATGTAATCAATGGGTGTATAATTTTTGAGAGGCAACATTTTGCTGTACCACCATGGTTATTCTTATCTGACTGTATATATATGTACAATTTGTTCATATTGCACTAAGATGTAACCACTGGGACACCAGTGAAAATGGGCAATTTTTTCTTCTAAACATTTACAAAGCATGACATCATTCTTAGCCAATCAGAACTAGTCCTAAAGATTCTGAACAGTACGGCGAGAAAGGGCAACTATATCTACTATAAAGGTATTACTACTGTCCAATTTGATTTTCTAAGAAACAGAGACCTACCTCTACATTGCAAACTACAGTTTGAGCTATTGTATTTTGATGCGACTTGAGATTTGCTTTCAACGAAACGGGCAGGCATTCCCAAATTACAACTCAGCACAGTCCTAACTTGTTCATTAAACCGAGAAAAGCCTCCCACATGCTTGCTACACTTGCTCATGCCAGCAGCATTATTGCACAGGTAAATTTAATATTTCTACTGGCAAAGTGAAGATATTGTTTAAAGTCTGCCATCCGAAGTGCACGCTGCCGAATATTACTGTGCTTGACTTTGCAAGTCCCTAAGCAGGACAAACTTATTTTCCTGGTATAACTAGGTGGTGGCAAAAGGAGAAGGTATTCAGACAAAACTCCCTAGAAGATGACATGGCCCAAAGGAGTTTTTGTCACAAGCCCAATAACCTCTTACCCTTATACAGTAGGTTGAAGGCTACAGAAAATGTATTTTATTTGCACTGTTAGCATTTCATTTGTGATAAAATACTCATTGTCAAGTACATGAGTATAGTTGGCACATTCATTCTAGGGCCACAGCTCATAAAATAACATTTATTTAAATGTTTGGCCACAAAACTGTACGTATAAGTGTGGTGCTCAGACATCCAGGAATACAGTATGTTCCAATATCAAGACAAAATAACACTGGTGTACATATGTAAGCGCCCTCTCATTTGAGGGGAGCTTATGTTCTCTTTAGGGACCCCTTTTCCCCTCTACATTTGCATTCAGAGTTTAAGGATGGTAGTGCTCTAGCGGCGCATTTTCTGCTTGCAGTCACTTGGTGGCAGCAGAGAGCTGGGTTTAGGGTATAAATAGGTAGGACACAGTGTCTGTGGGGAGGCAGAGGAGAAAGGAGAGACACTGATCGGGCACTTCAGGGCAGTGCGGAGCAAGGCCCCCCCACGCTTTAGGCAGGCCAGTTTTATCAGCGGGGTAGCGCCAGGTCCCGGGGTGGCATCCTTGGGAGGGCATAGGTGAGGTAGCTGCAGCCATCTGTTGAGGCTCCTGGGCCTTGGGGGTTTGGAGAGAGAGAGAGAGAGAGAGAGATGGCAGGGTAAAGGAGGTGCAAGATAGGTAGGCCCCCGGGTCCGGGTGGGCCTGGTAGTGGGGTAGCGTGCGTGGGTTGCCAGGCTTGCAGCAGGTGGTGGCAGGGCCTCTGCAGCTTGGTGTGGCAGGGCAGCTCCGGGTGCACTGGAGAAGGGGCTGGGGGGGACTTCTGCCCAAAAGGGGCCTGTTTGGAGATACAGGTCTCAGGGCTGCCGGACTTTACCGAGTGGACCACGGAGTGCCCCAGAGGTTCCCCCCATGCTGGTTGCTCAGAGCGGGCAGCAGGCTGGTTGAGATGAAGGATGTCATTGTGCAGCAGCAATTCTGCTGTAAGCAGTAATAAATCCAGGATGCTGGTGAGAGGCAATAGCACTTTTGGGAGCCAGGCAAATACGGGGAGCAGCCTGGGGTAAAAGGATAATGGGATATGGTGTGGTGGGTTTTGCTGGTACCACACCATCAGTGGCCCTTGGAGGCTGGAAGAAAGAGCCAGGGAATGGGTGTAGGGAGAAACTGTATGCTTTCCCTGAGAGAGGAAAATGGAAAAGCCCCATTAGTTCCAGTAGTGATGAGCCAGGTACTTACCAGTGCCAGTGGAAATCGTTGGAGCTTCACAGTCCAGGGTATAGAGGTCATGTTATCCTTCAGGAAAATCTGACTGCTGTATTTTAGCTGTTTGAAGAACTTGCTCTGCCTATACTTTCTGCTTTTTTTCCAATTGTACAAATGTTTAACCCCATGTAGTTGAGAGTTATTGTTAAAGAACACTGGACCCCTGCAGCCCGTGTAATCATTTGGGTGCAGGAGAAATAAAATAATGATTTAAAAAAAGAAATCAGTACTCTTGGTCCATTTGTAGAATAAAGATACTAATGAAATACAAATTCTTAAGTTTTAATGTCCCAATGAGTTAATTTTCTAGGTGGCTGTAATTATTTCCTGCACCTTTGTGGCCTCAGGGTTGGGGAGAATTCCTGTGGCTGAAGAATGAAGATGTACAAGCCCGGGGATCCCTGGTGGAGTTTCAGGGTGCCCTCGGAGTTCATTGCTGTAAGGCCTGGAGGTTCTAGCCCTTTTTGAAGGTGTCTCCAGGTAGGCCAATTTATTTCTCCATACTTTGAACCCAAGTGTGTTCTGATGGGATTTCTGTGTTGTGGGTTCCCTCCCCCGGAAGTTCGGTTGCCCCTAGATGTATGGGGAGGGGGTGGGCCACATATAGAAATCTGCAAGTGTAACCTGTTGCGCTGCAGCAAAAACAGTACATGACTGACTCTGAGCAGTATTCAGCCAGTTAGTGTGTACTGATGGAGCACTCTAATTGACTGAATATCAGACCATGTCAGTGCAGCGCTAAGTGGATGTGCACTGTGACGACACAGACCAAGGCTGCATATGGTCCTACAAGAGATAGCACTGCCTGAATTGGAATAGCGCCAGGGCTCCTGTGGGCCATATTCATTTTAAGCATGCATATGAGCTCATTAGGCATGCAAGGCATTAAGGAGCCATCTGCATTCCCATTATGGGCTTATTTTCATAGGGCAGCCCCTTAGAGCCCATTTTGTAAACGTCCATACCCTTGTGTCTAGTGGATCCCACTCCCCTCTAGTTGCCTCTGTATTTATAATAATATCATATCCCTGGTGTCTACTGAACCCCTACTTGCCCCATATCCCATGTGGATGTAAGCTCCCTGGGGGCCTAGTGTCTCCCACCAATCCCAATGACCTCCCCCAGTGCAAGTGCCACCCCCCACCTGCTGAGGACCCATGCACTGCAACCCCTCACCCCAGTCAACACTCAGTATGATTATAGCAGATGGCAGCCAGCAGAGTTCTTTGCTCACCACCTTGGCCAGCTGCTGTCTGACAGTCACAGTGTGTACTTTTTTGTATGAATGATCGAAGTGTTCCTGTAATGGTTGATCACTATTTCACTGTTCATACCGTCATCATTGTAGTTATGTAATGTTTTATTGATCTGTAACTGTCTGCTCGTGAAAATGGACATTTTGCTCATCTTGCTTTACCAGTATAATAAATAAAAGTGAAATTAAATGAAAACCTGTTTTATTGGACAGAATTACACATTATCCTGGTGGAAGCTCTCTAGTTCTATGAAAACTTCTGACTTGGGATAGTCAGAATCTGCAAACCTTACTGTCAGCTGTGCAGACTAGATAACTGTGTTTATTATCAAACTTAATTTTAACTTTTCAGACAGGAGATCAAAGAGCTGGAAGTCTTTAGTCTGATGTCCAATGGGGGGGGGGGGAAGGAATAGCTCCTCTCCCATCTGCTACTTAAACATCAAGCTGCCTCTTGCTCTGCTTCGAGCGTTTTGGAGGTGCTCATCACTGCGTGGCTGGTGGGGTCAGCTCCCTCCTCATCCTCTCCTTCTGGCCCCTGCCTTGGGTTTTCCCCTCTCCCTCAGGGTTGTTTCTCTCCCCGTCCTCCTCTCCTGCTGTGTCCTGTGCCTTTCCTCCATGTCCTTCTGCTTCCCTGTCTCTCTTGGGGCTCTTTTCCCTCCTTACCAGCCACTGCATGTTCACTGCCACTGCTGAGCTCGCTCTGTACCGCTACCGGGTCGCTCGCCGCCTCCCTTTCTGGCTTCTGCTTTGCTTCCCACCCTGGTGTGCTGTTGCCCTGTCACCGACTACTCCTCTGGATTGCTGCGGCGCTGTGTGCCATGTTCTTGTGGCCGGTGAGCCGCCTGCCTGGCTCCCTGGCCCGCTCCCAGACTGCACAATTTGTCATTCCGAAGTTGTGGCCGGTGCACCACCACTGTACCCTGCTTCTCTGCCCCGTCTGCTGCATCTCGGCGGGGTGGGGAATTTTGGTACTCTTCCTGTTCTCTGTATACATTTCCGATGTCATCCTGTATTACTGGAGCGAACTCTGATGTTCTTTCAACAAATATTGATGCCATCGACCATGACTTGCAATTGTTTCCTGTGTGCTTTCCCGTGAGTGGGCCGGAAGGACTAGGGCTCCCTGACTGTCCTTACTTTACTGCCACAGAATGCTACGCTGCTTACCACTCTATGCTGGACCCATTTTCTCTAATTGCTAGTGGCATTTTTGTTTTTCTACATCTCCTCTAGTCCGGCTGTCAATGGTGCCCATCTAGTTTGTGTACAGTACACTGCATTCCAGATTTTGAGTGCAAGTAAGTGATACCATTAGAGACCAGCAACTGATATGCCACTTCAGCAGGTGGGCTCTAGCTAGCTTTGTCAAGTCACAAGAGCGCAGATGCATTCGAAGGACATCCAGTTATATTATTAGACTTAAGAATACCTTAGTACTGTATATGGAACACAGCCTTATCTGTACTACACTTGTACTACATTATGTGGCGCATACCAATATACTACTGACAACTACTCCTGCAATGGCGATGGTGGACCACGTGGGTCCCATCATCCACTCAACATGTCATCAAAAGGACTCTACCCAATGCTCAGTCATTCTCATTTACTGCTGGTGGACTCACTTCGAGCCTCCTACTCCTCACTTGGACCACTTTGGCTATACTCGGCGATGGTGGACCATGTGAGGTCCCGCCATCCCAGCCTTCCATGCCGACAAAGAGGCACTGATTCATGGCTTTATTTATTTTCTTAACTTCAGGTGGTCTCATCGGATCGTGACCTCCTTATCTGCCACGCTGCTGTGATGGAGGACCACAAGGGGTCCCGCCATCCCACACATCTATGCTCCTCATTACTTTGGATTATTTTTGTACTAGGACGTCCCTCTACTCAGCGATACAGCAATGGCGGACCACGTGGGGTCCCGCCATCCCTATCAAGCACTGCTCAATGGAATCCCAACATGACTCAGTGGTATGGCGATGGCAGACCACGTGGGGTCCTGCCATCCCAACCACTGGTCCCTACGAGGAGGCATCTCTCTATTGCTTAATTTCATTCCATTATGCAGGTGGACTTACTTGGAACTATACGCTAATCCTGTAATGATGGACTGCGGGGGTCCTGTCATCCATACCTTATATAGTGCTATACGATGGCGGACCACTTGGGGTCCACAATCTCAAACATATATGCCCCACGAGTGGGCCTACTCCTAATTCTATCGCATTCTATTTCCTACCCTTTGACTATTCCTTCCTATTGCATAGCTGACCACGTGGGGTCCCGCCATCCCAATCACGCACAACTTACTGGTACAGCGATGATGGACCACGTGGGGTCCTGCCATCCCTATCATGCTGTATTCAATGAAATGGTGATTGTGAACCATGTAGGGTCATGCCATCCCAAACATTGCACCCTATGAAAGGGCCCTAGCCATAGCTCAATGTATTTCCTAATCACTACAGGCAAACTCACACGGGGCTCTCCCCTTCTTGCCTTGGACTGTTACATACTATGGTGATAGCGGACCATGTGGGTTCCTCCATCCCATTTACACATGCCCCACGAAGGGCCTTACTTGTATGTTCATGTCATTTCAGACAGACTCATGGAACTCTCGTCCTTCTTACCTTGAATTATTCCATACTACTGCAATGGCGGACCATGTGGGGTCCCGCCATTCCAACAAAGGATATCGCCCTTCCTGTCTTGGATTATGTCATATTACAGCAATGGCGAACCTGCAAGAGGGTCCTGCCATCCCAACAAACAGACTCACTATGTGGCATTATCTATTTCTCGGATGCATTTCTCATTACTCAAAGGTATTGTCATCTTCACTAAGGCAGACCCACGTGGGGGTCTCGCCTTCCCGGTCTGACCACCTGAGACCTATTCTATCACGTGAACATTCGAATACTGCGTACACCAGACCTACTTGAGAATTTCATGCTCCAGTTAGCCCATGTCTGAGCCTCCGTTACTTCATCAATTCATTAATTCCTTCCTCTGCAGGCTACCTTCCTTTCTGTTCCAGTTCCAGCTCAAGTTTCTATGCTGGACATCTCTGGGGAGCTTACCTCAATGCTTTGGACGTTGTAGGACCATTTCTTCTTCTCTCAATGTACTCGATCATACCCTGTTGTGCTATGGATGTATAACAGTCATGCAAGCCTCCCAGCTGGGCTCCATTCCTACCTTATCATCGTTCTCAGCAACGCAATGCTCCGACCATTCATCTTCTATAATCCGAATCTGCAACTGTGGCACATATTCTTCAGCCGTGCTGACACTTTATCTGGACTTACATCTGCTTCACTTGCAGCTATCTCAGACTTGGATTAACCATCGTCTCAGCATCCGGACATCATTCCAAGATGGATATTTCCATCTGCTCGAACCTTCATCTGCAACAACGACTTCCTGCTCATCATCGACCTCAAACATGACTCTTCGACCAGCAAATCAGACCGAACTCCTGGACATAACCATAACTAAACCTAAGACACATTTAGGATTATTCTTCTCTTAGTATGCCCAGAGGACAGGTAGGCCAGTAGCCATGGTCCTCGGAGGTTTCCCCCAAGTGGGTTTTTCCTCTCCTGCATGCTACTGATCACACTCTCCGGAGTTGGAGGAGGTAGTCACTTTGCTATTTCTTTTTGGGCCTTAAGTCTTACACCTACCCAGTATCCTACAGAGGGTGGGATGTGGAGAAGCGCCAAAGCTCAAGTCATAAACACCAAGCATATACCATTCAGCTCATAGGTATACACAAGCACGAGGCTATGTACCACACATTGAATTGGAAGGCTTTTAGCCTGATGTTCAATGGGGGGGATAGCTTCTCCCCCATCCTCTACTTAAACATCAGGCTGCCTCTTGCTCTGCTTCAAGCGTTTCAGCAGTGCCATCCATCCTCCCCTGTCTCCTCCTCCTTCTCCGGCACTCCTGTCTTACCCTCTCCATTGGGCCTTAAATCTTGCACCTGCCCAGTATCCTACAGAGGGTGGGATGTGGAGAAGTGCCAAAGCTCAAGTCATAAACACCAAGCATATACCATTCAGCTCATAAGTATACACAAGCACTGAGCTATGTACCACACATTGAACAATGATTATGAGACTGATGGGGCGGGCAGACACAAATAATGCCAGGAAATGGAACTCAGGCTTGTGAACTGAACATTTAGTTTTTTCTCTTAATTTCATCTTCGAAAGCTTTCTTTATCTGCTCTCTATTTCTCTTAGCCCCACTGTTCTCACTTAATGGCTCATACATTTGTTCATGTGTATAGTAAAGTGGAATACAGCATGTATGAAAGGTATTATACAGGACTAAATGCCTTTCCTTTAATGGTGTAATTATGTTAATTTCTTTTAAGTTTATTTATTAAACATAGAAACATAGAAGCTGACAGCAGATAAGGACCACAAGGCCCATCCAGTCTGCCCATTTCTTTTTCTACCTTAGAAATGTGCCAACGGCCTTTGCTCTGTCAATGGCCTATCTATTCATACTCATCTGTATTGCTCCCTTATGCCTGTCCCATGCCTGTTTGAAGCCCTGCACTGTATTCATATCCACCACTTCCTGAGGTAGGCCGTTCCATGCATCCACCACCTTTCTGTGAAAAAGAACTTCCTCACATTACCCCTTAATCGGCCTCCCTCTAATCTCATGCTGTGACCTCTTATTCTGCTATTTTTCTTATATTGAAACATGTTAGACTCTTTCACCTTGTTTATGCCCTTAAGGTGTTTGAATGTTTCGATCATATCACCTCTCTCCCTCCTTTGCTCTATGGTATACATATTGAGCTCCGTTAATCTGTCCTCATATGTTTTCCGATGCAGTCCCTGCACAATTTTGGTTGCCCTTCTCTGGACTGCCTCAGTTTGGTAATGTCCTTGTGAAGGTGTGGCCTCCAGTACTGCATGCAGTACTCCAGATGGGGCCTAACCAGTGTCTTGTAAAGAGGGATTATTACCTCAGTCTTCTGACTTGTGATACCCCTACTAATACAATATTAAATATAGATAGACAAACCTTTTTGAGATAAAGACCTCACTTACAGAAGGGTCCTGAAAAGATGGCAACAGAAAGGATATATAATATACGGGATAAAAAACGAAATGAATCCATCATTCTGACTTCATAATGCTGCGTAAAAGAAATACATACATTGGTACAGACAAGGAAGCTCAGCCTCACCTCAACAGTGAGAAAAATGATGGAATCACTACTTAAAGAAAGGATTGTAGAACATCTTGAATCCAGTAGAGCACAGGATATGAGACAGCATGGATTCACAGCGAGAAAGGCATGTCAAACAAATCTAATTGATTTCTTTGACAGGGTGACTAGGGTTATGGATCGGGGGGGAGCGGTGGATGTGGCCTTCCTGGATTTCAGTAAGGCCTTCAATTCCATTCCACATAGAAGACTAATGAACAAGTTGGACAGCCTGGGAATGGGACACAAAGGTGGTAAACTGGGTTAGGATCTGGCTGAGTAATAGAAGACAGAGGTTTATGGTAAATGGAGTTCAATCTGAGGAAAGGAGGGTGATCAGCTGAGTGTCACAGGAATCAGTTCTGGGACCAGTCCTGTTTAATATCTTCATAGGTGACTTTGCAGAGGGACTGGAAGGGAAGGTGTGCCTCTTTATGGATGACACTAAGCTCTGTAACAGGGTGAACACACCAGGAGGGATGGAAAAATGAGGAGGGACCTAGGTAAACTGGAGGAACAGTCTAGAATGTAGCAGCTGAGATTCAATGCGAAAAAGTACAAAATCATGGATTTGGGGCGCAAGAACCCAGGGGAGGATTACATGATGGGGGGAGATACTGATGGTCACCAAATAGGAAAGGGATTTGGGGCTAATCATATCTAATGACCTAAAGGTGTCCAAACAATGTGACAAGGCTGTGGGTAGAGCCAGTGGGATGCTGGAGTGCATAGGGAGAGGTATCACCAGCAGAAGAGAGGAGGTGGTAATGCCACTGTACAGATCACTGATGAGGCCTCATTTGGAATACTGTGTCCTGTTCTGCAGGCCACATCTCCGTAAGGACATAGGGTGGAGGCAGTTCAAAGAAGGGCAACAAAGATGGTGCAGAGCCTGCACCAACAGTCATATTAGGAGAGACTGGGAGACCTTAATATGTATACCCTGGAGGAGAGGAGAGACAGGGGATATATGATAGAAACCTACAAAATATCTAAAAGGCATAAATAGGGTACCAGAGGCTAGTATCTTTCAGAAAAGGAGATGTCCAGGAATGAGGGGGCATGACATGAGGTTTGAAGGGGGTAGACTAAGGGGTAGCATGAGGAAATATTTCTTTACAGAAAGGGTGGTGGATGTATGGAATAGACTCCCAGTGGAGGTGGTGGGCAGAGAGGCAGCAAAGATTTCCCCCATAGGTGAATATGCGGCAAAGTCGCCAATTTCGCCTCCGCGGAGCACTTCATATAATTTTTCAAAATTACCCAGAATTTGCCATTTCTGAACTCACATAGCTTATTGAGGGTTTTAAGTGCACATTGCACATTGCACTTAAAACCCCCAAAGCAAGCAGAGGTTACAAATGGAGAATCCCCCAACACCTCCCTCCCCTGATTTATCCCTGGTGTGTAGTGGTCCCCACCCCCACCCCGCCGATCGCTGTCCCCAGTTTAAATAAATATATATATTTTTATAAAAGTAAGTAAAATCTCTGGTGTCTAGTGCCCCACCACCCCACTGATCACCTGATCCAGTTTAAAAAAATATATATTTATTAGTAAAATCCCTGGTGTCTAGTGCCCCCCCAATCAGGGAGTGCCCCTCCTTCAAATTTAATCACCACCCCCTCTCCCCCAGCCACCCAGACCCCAAGCAGGCAACCAGCACAACCCTCCACTCTCCACCATAGCTGGCCACCCAACTAACCTGGCTGGATGAATGAGCACGTGCTTGTACAAGTACACACTCATTGATTTAGAAAAATCCAGCTCAATTATTCAGTTTTCTTTGGGGGCATAGACAGAAGCGGAGGGCTGTTCTACCGGCGGGGGAGTTGGGATGGGTGGGAATGGCCATTCTCCCCCATCCTGACCCTCCCTCTGCTGGCACCATAACAGCCCTCCACTCTTGTCTGCACCCCCAAAGAAAGCTCAATGAATGAGCTGGATTGTGGTGCATGGTGAATGAATGAGCACGTGCTTGCACAAGCACAGGCTCATTCATTCCAGCAAGGTCAGTCGGGCGGCCAGCCATGGTGGAGAGTGGAGGGCTGTGCTAGTTGCCCCTTGAGGTCTGGGTGGGGAGAGATGGTGGAGACTGAATTTGAAGGAGGGGCACCCCTTGATCATGGGGGGGGCTAGTCCATTATACACCAGGGATTTTATTAATAACTACATATACAGATGTGTCAGCCATGATGAAGCACAGTAACTTGCAGTAATGACATGTCACAAAATTCAGCATGACAAAAGAGCTTAAATGCCATTGACTTACAATGACCCCTGCAGTAAATTGCAGTATTCTGTGATATTCTGCAGCATTTCTGTGCTTTATCCTTGTGACAGGGTGGATTAGGAGGACCCTGTTCCAGTTGTTATAGAAAGAGTTTGAATGCAGTGATCTGTTCTATTCTTTCCTTTCCTGTCTCTTTTCTGACTGGTTGTCCAACCAAAGTTTTCTTGTGAGGACTAGGATTTGATCACCCCGACAGACTCGCAATTATTTGCCTCTCGCTATCTCTCAGTCTTCCCTTGCTGTTTGTCTTTTCCTCCCTTGCATATCTGCTGATATAAAAATATATGCAAATCATTATGTGAAAATGTAACTGATATTGGGATCCCTTTGTTTAGAAATTATAAATGTGTTAATTTTTGAAATGTATATAATTATAGTTTGAGATGATTGCAAAAAGCTATTGGAAACTCAAGAGGTTACAAGATGTTACCTTAGTGCAATTTTAAGCCTTTTTCAAAAGCTGTGGAGATGGGGCCTCAGTTCTGGGATATTGTGTTCCTGCCAGACCTCAATATTCCAGACGTGGACTGGAGCATCCCAGCAGCAGCATCAACTAGGAGCAGATTTATCTTGGACTCCCTTCAGGGTGCCTTCCTCAAGCAACTGGTCATGGAACCTACTCGGCAGAAGGCAATGTTGGACCTTGTGCTCATAAACAGGGACAGTGTGATGGGGGTAACAGTGGGGGAGCACCTGGGGAACAGTGACTACCAGTCATTGTGGTTTTAAATCACAGAAGGAGCAGAACCAAACCACACAAAAACACGTATCCTGGATTTTAGGGGGGCAGACTTTGGGAAAATGGGGAGACACTTGAAAGAGGCTTTAAGAGGAATGGGGCAGGAATCAGGGGTTGAGGAACAGTGGGCAGTATTTAAAACAGGGATTACAAGAGCAACAGAATTATGCATTAAGCAGGTTAGCAAGAGGAAAAGGAAGAGGAGACCATTATGGTTTTTCAAAGAGGTAGCAAAGAAAGTGAAAGCCAAAAAGATTGCATTCGGGCAATACAAAAAGACACAGGCAGAAGAGGATAGGGAGAAGTACTAGGAGAAGCAAAGGGAAGCAGGGAGGTCAGTAAGGGGAGCCAAAGATCAGACAGAAGAGTACATTGCAAAATCAGTGGGTAGAGGGGACAAAACCTTTTACAGGTACATAAGTGAAAAAAGAAAGGCAAGGGGAAGGATAGTGAGACTGAAGGGGGAAGATGGGGGCCACATGGAGGATGACAAACAGTAAAGCTGACATACTGAACAGGTATTTCTGTTCAGTCTTTACTGAGGAAGAGGAGGGTAATTGGTCTGAAGGAAGTACAAGGGGCGAGAATGGTGCAGAAATGGACAGAAGTCCCTTTACACGAGAAAGGGTCCTGAAGGAACTGGAAGTAATAAGAGTTGATAAAGCAATGGGGCCAGATGGGGTGCACCCCAGGGTCTCTTAAAGAACTAAGAGAGGTGGTGGCTGAACCTCTGGCTAGCCTGTTTAGCTGATCACTGGTAACAGGGAGGTACCAAAGACTGGAGGACAGCAGATGTAGCCTTATACAAAAGTGGGAACAAAGAGGAAGCGGGAACTACAGACCAGTCAGCCTCACCTCAGTAGTGGGGAAGATCATGGAAGCACTACTGAAGAGATTGGTGGAACATCTGGTTGTCAATGGACTACAGGACCCAAGGCAGCATGGTTTCACCTGGGGAGGTCATGTCAGACCAACCTCATAGAATTTTTTGACTGGGTGACTAGGGAGGTAGATCAGGGAAGGCAGTGGACATGGCCTATCTGGACTTCAGCAGGGCCTTTGACACTGTGCTACACAGAAGACTATTACACAAACTGGGGAATATGGGTATGGGCAGGACAGTAGTGTAGTGGGTAGGTAACTGGCTGGGTGGCAGGACACAGAGGGTGGTGGTAAATGGCTGTCACTCCACAGAGGGAAGAGTGACCAGTGGGTTACCACAGGGATCAGTGCTGGGACCAGTCCTATTCAACATCTTCATCAGTGACATTGCGCAGGACCTAGAAGGCAGAATTTCACTGTTCGCTGATGACACAAAGCTCTGTAACAAAGTAGACACACCAGAAGGTGTAGACAGAATAAGGGACCTGCAGAAACTTGAAGAATGGTCAGGGGGTTTGGCAGTTGAAATTCATTGCAAAGAAGTGCAAGATAATGCATATGGGGCACAAAAACCCTGGCACAATATATCAGTTGGGGGTGAGGATATAGCATGCACCAAGCAGGAAAGGGATCTTGGGGTTATCGTCTCTGATAACCTCAAGGTAGGGAAATAGTGTGACAAGGCAGCAGGTAAAGCAAATAGGATACTGGGATGCATAGACAGGGACATCACCAGCAGGAAAAGGGAGGTCATAATTCCACTATACAAGACACTAGTGAGGCCCCACCTGGAGTACAGTGTACAGTTCTGGAGACCTTACCTACGTAAGGACATAGACAGGGTAAAGAAGGTTCAGAGGAGGACAACAAAGATGGTACATGGATTGCATCACAAGTCCTATGAGGACAGGTTGAAGGAATTGAATATGTACTCCCTGGAGGAGAGGAGGGAGAGAGGGAACATGATAGAGACATACAAGTATCTTACAGGGAGGAACAGGGTGCAGGAATACACTACTTTTAAGCGAAAAAGATGTTCCAGGATTAGATGGTATGGGATGAAGTTGGAGGGAGGACAATTCAGAGGAAACGTGAGGAAGAATTTCTTCACAGAACGGGTGGTGGACAAGTGGAACACCCTGCCAGAGGAAGTGGTAGGGACTGAAACAATCACGGGATTTAAGAATGCATGGGATAGACATAAAGGAATTCTGGAGGTCAGGGGTAAGGGCCAATAGACTTCTTGGAAAACATAAACTGAACTTTCAAGCTCAAATGGGCAGATTGGGTGGGCCATAGGCCCTTATCTGCCGACACTGTCTATGTATCTATGTATCTATGCCAGCACCTGCCTGAAATATACTAGAACACTTTAGAAAAAACAGGATGCTTGTTAAGAAGCGGGGTTGTAAAGACTTATAAGAGGTCTGAGCTGCAATTGCTTGCAAAATGGACGCAGAGCTTGAAGGAAAACTCTGATGGATCTTCTCTATTTTATTTTGCCTTTGTAAATAGTTCTACTGAACAAGTTTATTTCTTTATGTTATTGCTAGTACAAATAAATATTTTTGGTGAATTCTATAATTGGTTGTGGTTTTTCCTATGCTTTCTGCCCTGTGCCTCGATGACAATCCTGGCTTGAAACATCTGTATATATATTTTTTAACTAATGCTGGTGATTGGCAGTGGGGGGGGGGGGACCAACTAGACACCAGGGATTTTACTAATAAATATATTTTCTTACAACTGGGGCAGGTGATCAGTTGGGGGGCACTAGACACCAGGGATTTTACTGACTTTTATAAACATATATATAACGATCGGTGGGGGGGGGCACTAGACACCAGGGATATATATTTGTTATTAACTGGGGCCAGTGATCGGTGGGGGGCACCCACTAAACAGCAGTAAAGGTTCTGTGGGGAAGTGTGGAATTTCGTGGGTGAAATTCCACATGTCCCTGTCAATTCACCTATGCAAATTTGTTAATTGCACTCTGCAAATTTTCTCGCAATTTGCAAATTATTTCTTGTAGAGAATTTTATGGACTTCACCCATTTCTGGTGATGGGGGTAAACTCAGTGGGGGAATTCAAACATGCATGGGACAGGCATAGAGGAACCCTAGAAATAGGAATGAGGAAGTAACGCCGGAGATCTAGTAGGGTTTGCGGCTTTTACAGTAGGCAGGGAAAATGGGCAGACTGGATGGGCATAGCAGTCCCTATCTGCCATCAATTTCTATGTTTTTATGTTTCTATGTTTAACATAGATTTATTTATGTATTTACTACATATTTATTTGTTTACTTATCCATCCACAGGTACTTGGAATGCAGCCCATTGAGGCAATTGCCTAATTTTTAGTACAGTCCCAAAGCAAGGGGTAGACATATGGTAAACATACTATTACACTGGAACATAACATACACAGAGAAGATTTATAAACTGGGTCAAGATGGGATGCCCAGTGGCCCAGAGGAAACGCATTGTGCTATCATGGAGGCGATGGAGTGAGTCCAAATCCCTGCAGTTGGGTGGCAAGGCTAAGGGGAAGGTTGCCACTTGGCAACATTTCCCAGCCAGGGACAGATGGCACCATTGTCAGACACCATAGTGGCCCTTTGTGTCAGGCCATGGAGGCTGTTCCCTTACGAATGGATTGCACGGTTGTGTGCACCCAGCACTGTTGCATGTGAGGCCAGTAGTGACTGCACATGTTACAAGGGGAGATGGGAGGAATTTACAAAGGGAGCAAACTGGGGGAAAACTGCCTGCGTTGGCAAATACCAGTGATGAACTCTGTGGGTAGGGGGCTAGTGGGGGATGGAACTAGGCACAGCTAGGCAGGTAAAAGGAAAAACAGAAGATTAAAAAATGAAAATATAATGGGTTAAGATGGCTGCAGCAAATACTGCTGTCTGTCTGGATGAACTAGATTAACTGTCATGTCTATATGTACAGTGCCGCATTTTCTAAGTGAAAAGTGTTTAATACCACACCATTTTCTAAGAGCAATGGCACATTCTAGGGTGCAGCATTCACTGGCAGCTGTAGGCACTCCTCCAGTTTGTGCCAAGGAGCATGAGGCTGCAGCCCACCCCCCTGAATGCCAGTATTTCCAATTGAATGCACATGCTGTCATGTGATTATTTATTATCTATGTAACTAATGGATACTAGATAGGTGACTCCTACGGTGCTGCCAGAGTTTCACTCTGAAAACATGTACACTGAGTGAAAATTATTGATATGAACTAGAAACTTGTTCTGAAGCTTAGTGGCAAACACAGGAAACCATTTAGTACCAGTTTTGATTCTTCTCTGATTTGTAAAGAACCAGTTGTGAACACTTCCCATTGCATGACACAGTAGAAGACCTAAAAAACTACAGTACTGTATAGATAGGAAATTCACATGTAATATATATCTTTTTGGTTTTCTCATTGGTTAACTTATAAGGACAACATAACAATGGCTATGTTTGTGGTTTTAAGAGGATGTTAGTGGGTGGGGAGGGGCAACACACACACTGTTGAGCAGCTTAGCACGGAAAGAGAGACACAATGCTTTGTTATTTTTTTCTGAAATTTTACATAATGTGACATTTTGTTTTTTAGCTGAGTGACTGTTAACAGAAGTATGCATTTCAGGGCACAACTTTTCTGCCTTCTCCTTGTCTACATAGGTGAGTTGCTCTGGTTTTATTTCACTATTTTAAAATAAAGTTGTCATGATAAATGAATATACTGTCCATATGATCCTTCACAAAGTAACAAACAGTTTGGTTACAAATAAAAAGAATTGCATGACATGCATTTCATAACCGTAAAATATGACAAATAGCATTGGGAGTTTTTAAAAAAGTCTTTAGCATCATGTCATTTTTAAAAAGGATTTTTTTAATCTCTTTTGCATTCATCTACGAAGAACTGCAGTAAATTAATGAAAATGAAAAAAAAGAACAAATGCCCCTTGTACAGTAGTTTATATCATACAGTACCAACAACAGTTGAAATGATGAAATGTTATAGATTGGTCAGAAATGTTTTTTGAAAGACTATGCAGTTCCTGCGATGACTACAGTAATTACATTTTCCATGACCTGTGACAAGAGTGCACCACAATAATTTTACATGTAGGTAGAATATTGCAGCACAGCCATTACCCAACAAGAAAAATGCAAGAGGCATGTCTAGAGTCCTTGGTTCCATAGATCCCAAATAAATCTGAGCCTAAGCACCACACCTTATCAAGGCAACTCCAATAGTCGTGTCCTGACTTTTCAATATTCCTGTAAAAGAGATTTTGTTGCAAGACATAATCTTTCTCTGTCCCTGTCTCATAGACGTTTTATTCAAATTTCTAGCTATCCGTACATTGATGAAGCCGTCTTCAGGATTTTTAATTTCATTTTTACCCATAGATGGACTAGGAAAAATTACCCTTTTTCAGTCATACTTAACATTTAGAGAGTATCATAGAATCATAGAACTTGATGGCAGAAAAGGACCACCTGGCCCATCTAATCTGCCCCCCCCCCCCACTATATAATGCGTTTTGATATTTGCCCATCTAAATCTCTTGGTATTTTCCGAAAGGGAGTCATTGCTTGGTTTCTTAGAGTAGTGTGGGTATTACTATTGATTAATTTGAATTTGACCTCAAGTTTGTTATGCTTATTTATTTAAAAGTTTAACTGGGATTGCTAACATGAGTCCTGGGAGAACTCTTTTTATAGAAGGGTCATGATGGAACATTCATACAATACCTTCATATGATATCTAAATATAAGCAGAATAAATGATAGGGAAGGAACGGTTTATGAGGTAAATAATTCCAGCAATGGGGCTAATAAGTCATGAGCCCAGTGGGGGAGTCGCATTATTATTCTTGGTAGCCCCTGAGCTGGAATTATTCTCTAAGTGTACAGCCCTTCCCTATCATTTAGTTTTTATAATATGAAAGGATGGACAGAGACAAAGCATAGTACATACTGGTGTTTAGTTACAATTTTAGTGACGTTTAGTACATAATTGCTCATTGTAGTGCAGTAATTAAGTCCTGTAGAGGTGAGGTTCTTTTACTTTCATCATGGCATAAGTTTTGTTATTACTGTTAATTGGAGTTAAATGTTTTTCTGATAAAAAGGTGACTGAAAACATGAGACTAGATAAGTGAATTTATTGCTATACAGCCTTTTTTGTATTTGCCTTAATGCATGACGCTCCTACCTAGTCTCTAGTGGTAGCAAGGGCTGCAAAGTAAATGTATCACAGTGGTGAGTATAATTAGTTATGTTCAAGGCCACAGATTTACGATGATTAAAACAATGAAATTCTGTTTTTAAGACTTCAGATTCCGGAATTGCACCGGTGATTGTTACTCTGATTTCCAGATTTTACCAGGATTCTGCTATCATTCTTTTAATATGTGCATACTGTAAATAATCAGAATTAAAGAAGGAGTAATATACAGGGCATTAAATAAAGCAAATTGAAAATAGTGCAAGAAGGAATTATAAGAAAAATACAAGTTTTGTAAATTTACTGATCTGATACAAAATGCCAGATTCCATGAAATCTTTGTTTTTACCAGTCTTCAGGCAACCCTAATTCCGGAATTTTAACGGGTTTTCTGGTAAAAACTGAAAAACAGAGGCCTTGGTTATGTTTAAACCATACTAATACTATATTTTTATTTGTCAGTTCTTATATTCTATATGGCACTCTAAATAGATTTTATTTTTTTCTAGAAAGGTGTTATAATTTACTGCATTAAGCATTTTAATGTTTCATATTATTTCTTCCTCACTACAGTTTGTAACTAACTTTTCTACTTACATCTCAAAAGGCCCATAACATCCTGTCAAGCCCAGTGGGGTCTTGATGTTAGTCCAACTCACTGCAACAGAAGAACATTTGTCTCTAGTCCCGGCAATCAATAACAAGCATTTGCCAATGCTGAACGTAGGTTTTGGTTGTGTTGTAGAGAATGATGACGGCTGAGTAGTATTGTAGTAAGAGAGTTTGCAATGGAGTCAGTGAGTAGTAATATTTGTCTTGTGGATTTTCATTCAGTTTCTAAAAATGGCTTCCCTTGCGTTTACCTGTTCGGTGTACATGCTAGATTCACACTCTGGATATACTGTAGGATAATTTTATGACATATTTCCTATGGTAAATTTATTTATTTATTTACGAGTTTAACTAGGAAGGCATACTGAGCAGTGTTGCTCGATTCCAGATGCGACCTGGGGGTCAAGACCCAAGACATTTGTACAACTCACACAGTACAGCAGTTAAACAACACAAACGAGAGGTCATCCGACGTCGAGACAATTGTTGGGTAAAACAGGAACATTTTTAGAGATCACTTCTGAGCACATAAAATTCAAATATGTAGTTAGGCACTAGCTAAAACAAGTGCAGCTGGAGGAGCAGTGGGTGCTGAGAAAGCGATTGAGGTGGTTGGGATTGGGTGAGTGTCGGATATGAGCAGGCAGGGCATTCCATAGCTGGGGGATATGGAATTTGAAAGCAGCCTGTCCTTTGGTTGTGCGCATGAAGGGGATGTGTAGGAGCCTGGGGTCAGTGCTTCTAAGGGAGTAAGCAGGGGGAGGTTGTGGGGAGAGGGTCGAGGCCAGGTAGGGGGGAAGGGATTGGGACCAAAATTTGGCTGCGGTCCTCGCACAGTGGGTTAATCTACAGTCTTGGAGGGACGGCATGGCTAGGGAGCTGTATAAGGAGCAGTGGTGGGTAGTTTGTGGGCAGTCGAGGATGAACTGACAAAATGAGTTGAAAAGGGTGTCAAGGCTGGCCAAAACTGAGGAGGGAGCAGTAGAATAGATTATATCGCCGTAGTCGAGTATTGTGAGGATCATCTTTTGCACAATAGCCTTTCTGGCAGGAGGGGGGAGGCAGCTTTTGTTTCTGTAGAGGGCGCCAAGTTTAGGGAGTAGTTTCTTATGTATGGAATCAATATGGGTGGAGAAATCAAGATGTGGGTCGAGCCAGATGCCTAAGTATCTGAAGTTGATGCATTGGACCAGTGGGGTCCCGTCCAGGGTGTTGAAAGGGGGGCAGGGGGTTTGACGGGAGAGTCTTTGCTGTGAGCCGAAGGTTAGGGACATAGTTTTCTTAGGGTTTAGGAATAGTTGGTTTGACCAGAACCATTCCTGGATGGTGTTGAAATCCTGCTGAAATAGAGTTGCCACACTGCTTGTGGAGGGGCCTGTGGCATACAGTACTGTGTCGTCAGCATACATATGTATGGATGAGTGACAACAGACTGATGGGAGGTCGTTTAGAAATATGGAGAATAGCAGTGGGCACAAGACTGATCCTTGGGGGATGCCTGCGGTGACTGGAAGGGGGGTTTGAGATGTGGGAGGTGACTTTTACCGCCTGGAGTCTGCCCACCAGGTAGTCATGGAACCATGTGGTGGCTGGGTTGGAGAGACTGGCATCTTTAAGTTTAGAAAGAAGCAATGTATGGGAGATGGTGTCAAAAGCTTTGGCTAAGTCTATAAAGATGGCCGAGGTGATGTAGCCTTTGTCCATCCCTGTGAGTATGTCGTCAGTGACTCACAGCAGGGAGGTGACAGTTGAGTGGGATTTGCGAAAACCGGATTGGTATGGAGTGAAGAAAGAGGAGGCATCCAGGTAGGAGGAGAGTTGGGAAAGGACCAGCCATTCCTGGAGTTTTGACAGAATCAGGAGTAGGGAGATGGGGCGATAGTTACCTGGGAAGGAGGGGTCACCCCCTTTAGGTAGGGGTATGACGGTAGCCCGGTTCCATTCTGTGGTAGTTGCCCAATGTGAAGGAGAGTTGAATAATGCGGCTGGGGGCAGCTATGAACGGAGCGGACAGATATAGCATTTTGGCATCCAAGGACGTGGGGCATTTTCCTTTGTTGGGGTTCAGGGATCGTAGCTAATTGAATACTTCGGCCTGGGAAACAGGGCAGAAGGAGAACTGTAAGTCTGGTGAGTGCTCTCTTGGGGAGAGGTCTGGGAGTGGGTGGGTTCTGGAGGGCCGATAAAAGCAAGTCAGTACAGCTGGAGAAGTGGGCATTGAAGTCAGCGGTGACTTCGCATGGATCGGTGATGTAGGTGCCCTGTGCTGATAGTGTCGGAGGAGGAGGCTGGGTGGGGTAGGGGGAGAAAAGGGATTTGAAAGATTTCCAGAAGTTTGTCGGGTGGTTTAGGTTTGTGCTGAATGGTGATAGAAAATAGTTATTTTTTGCCTGGTGAATGAGGCTAGTGCAGGAGTTTCAGAGGGCTCTGTAGGTTTGGAGGGATGCATGGGTGCCCAGTTTCTTGTGGGCTTTCCAAGTGTGGTCCCTGGAGTGGCATTTGCTGATGATATCAGCGGTGATCCAGGGAAGGTGGGTGCCTCTGACCCTTTTTATGCGCAGGGGGGCATGTCTGTCCCAAACTTTTAGAAATTTGGCCTTGAACGTTTCGAGTGCGATGTCAATAGATGTGGCTACTGGGATGAAGGACCAGTCAATTAGTCCTAGGTCATGCACGTGCGATGCTTGGTCCAGGGAATTATATGACCTTGTAAGCAGTGTCTTCGTGGGGGGAGGGGCTGTGGGCCTGTGTATCTTCCTGATCAGGAAAGTCATGTGATGGTCGCTTAGGGAGTCAGAGAGCAGGCCCGAGCGTAGGATCCTGTGGGGGTGGGAGGAGAGGGCCCAGTCCAGGAGAGAGTGATTATACGTTTTGTGGTTTAGCCGGGTGGGGTCTGCAATTAGTTGCGTGAGGTTTAGTGCCTTGATCCTGGATTTAAGGAGGACCTTATCTGCGGCTAGCCAGTTGTGATTATAGTCTCCAATGGCATGAAGCTCCCCTCCTAAGCTCCCCTGTAAATACTACAGCACTGTAGCAATATATTTCATTTTTTCATAGCACTTATGGCATGAGATTGGGAACTTATAAAACCTTCAAAATCCTGTATCTTGCTTCAGAAATGAAAATAAATAAGACAAAATTACTTCTTATTGACACCACTGCAAACTCTCTCTTACTACCATACAACTCTGCCTCCATCATGATCTACAACACAGCCAAAACCTACCTGACACAATATGCAAGCAAACATTCGGCATTTCCATCTCCCAGCAGAATAAAAGCTGGAACCAGAACCTCATCTACCTCTATGGTGCAATGGCAAACAACAAGGAGGTTTAAACTGAACTGCAGCCAATATGCAAGCCTCGGCCATTCTAATACAATATTGTTCTGAAGATGGAATCCCTCCATTTATCCCCATGACAGGTACAGCATGGCCTGTCAAGGTGCTACATTCCCTAATCGGTCTCACCAATATACATCAACTCCATCGGGGAGGGAGGAACCATTTCACGTGTAAGATGCAGATGCTTATTCAATTCCTAGCCTCTCCTGTGAGGCTAACACAGTGTTAAGTAGTACTATTGGCTGTTTTATGATGTGGATAACTATCCACTAGCAACTGGAACACATAGACCATTTATTTTAAATATCTTTTTATTAGTTTTATGCAACACATAGAGAAAACAAAATTATGCTGCAGGTATATATCATTATACAATCAGGTGATGACGCACTTAATCAAATTATTAAAAAAATTCAATGATTAGTTGTTAAGTGTATTGGGACAATGCTCATGGGATGAAATCATTGCATTTTGCCATTATGTAGATAACCCACCTTGCCATAATAACTCAGATACAGGTAGCTTATGTTGTAGTTTGGCTATCCACTTTTCCATACCATACAAGTCTATCATTAAATTCTGCCATTGTTGAATTATAGGGGGAGAATCAGAAAGCCACAGTTTTGTTATTGCTTTTTGACCCAATAGTACACAAACTGAAAGCAATTTTCTAATATGTGGTTGTCTATGCCCATCTGGCATATCCAAAAGTAGAATTAACTGAGGAGTCAGCTGTGAAGTAGGAAGAAATATATTTCTTGATTCCTGTCGCAGGTCCACCAAGGAATCTCTGAGTTTAGGGCACAACCACTTAATGTGGGCATGCGAGGCTCGGGGTTCCGTGCAGTGCTGCCAACAAACGAGAGTAATCTTGGGTCAAATTTAGCCTATTGCACTGGAGTGTAAAAGAAATTGGTGATACATTTCCAGGCATATTCTTTCTGTATATGAGACGATGTAGTTTTGTGCATTTATCTAAGATACAAGTCCCGTTTATTAGTAGAGGTCTCTAGGTCTAGGTCTACCTGCCATCTTACTCTTAGGCAATCTGCATTTCCTCCTTTTATTTCCATTACTGCCGTGTGTAAATAAGAGACTAAGGAATCTAGGGGTGCACTGCATTATCTGAAAAACAGATGTTATTATTAGAGGGATGGGATGGTCTTTCTGACATTTCTCCCTTTGCTTCAGAAGAAAACTTTTAATTTGTGTGTATCTCAAAAAGTCATTAAGTCTTCAGTGGAATTTAGTTTTTACAGTCTGGAAGTCAAGGAAATCAGTTCCTTGCATGACATGCAAGAGGAATAAAAGTCCAAATTGCACCACTGACATAAAAAAGGAATCAAGCTGAGCAGGTAGAAAATGTATGTTATAGGCCAATGAGGTGAGAGGGTATCCAAAGGGAAGTATCGAGGGATGTGCCAAAGTAGTATGCCATGCCTCTAGGGAGGTTGCTGTAAATCAGTTTTCTAAAAGGGACCTACAGGTTTGTGGTTTAGTTTGTAATACTCCTCAAGTAAAAGGGATCAAGTCCTCCCCAGTCATTTATATTGTCTTACACAAAGCTATGTATCGAGGAGAAAGCCAGTAGAGCACTGTGCGTAATTGTGCCGCTTTAAGGTATCTACCTATGTGTGGGAGAGCTAGTCTCCCCCCAACCCTGAGATCGCGGTAGCTGCAGTGTCGAACATCATATTCGACTAGCTGACCAGAGAAACTGGGAAATCATTTTATCCCATAATCTTAGGTGTTGCTTCTGCAGGGATATTGGTAATGATTGAGCTAGGAATAGCACTCTAGGGAGGAGATTCATACAAATAAATTCCACTCTTTGGATAAAGGGGGGGATTAATAGATCTCCAGTGGTCTAAATAAGCTTGGAAGGCTTGGGTAAGTGGAGAATGATTCACATTATATAGTTGAGATATATCTGAGGTAAGGTATATTCCAAGATTTTTTAAGGAGGACATATCCCGTCTGAATGTAAACGGACATCTGATTTGTGGAGTAGGCTGACAGTTAAAGGAAAACTACACCCTCATATCATGCAAATTTAATTTGTTTCCATGTCAACAAGCAACTCTTTCCCTGTAGCTGTTAGGGCTATACATGTTTGCTTTAGTTTATTTTCACTGTTCATGGTTGCCCCCTGTGGCTACCCTGGAGGTCTCCATTTTATGGTTGTTGAAATCTCATTGTCCATGAGAGCAGTATTAGCATATGAGAACATGATGTCACATCTCCCATCTATACCATGTATCTCTATGCTGAAAGAACACATACTCTACAAAAACTCTCTGGAAACACATAAACTAAATGCAGTTTAAAGGGGAAACCCTGCATTACAACTCAGACAGTTTGCAAAGCTAACGGAAGGCAAATTCAGTATTTCACACCTTCCTGCAGTTTGTTTCTTTGAAGTCTAATTAAACAGACATGCATACTGTGGCATCTAAAGGGTAAGTACACGTCATGTTCTCATATGCTAATGCAGTGCACAGGGACAATGAGATTTCAACAACCAGCAAATGGGGCCCCCAGGATAGTTAGGTATCCCACCAAAACAGCAAGCCAAATACAGCGACTCAAAAACAGCGCTCGTCATTTGAGCAATGTGGTATTTACAGCGCACGTTAAGTTTAGCGCTGTCAGGGGGTATTGCTCTTATAGTCTACTTTTTGCTGCCCAGAAATTGTTATTTTCAGTTAGGGGTGTTTGGCACAAGTTACTTATAATGGGGGTTTTACCGTTGTTGTTCAGCACTGTGTTGCAATGCGCCATTATAGTTCTCGTTGTTTTTGAGTCACTATATTTGCCCAGTGCGGTTTTGCAGGCATGGTTTTGACATGAAACCGGATAGTTACAGGATCTAGTATGGAGTATGAAAACAAACTAAAACAATTGTATACATCTCTAACAGCTGCACAAAAAGTGTTGTCTGTTGACATGGAAACAAATAAAATTTACAAGATAAGAGGGTGTAGTTTCCCTTTAAATTGCAAAGCTTCTGTCTTTGCAGTGTTAATCTTATACCCAGCACAGTTTCCAAATTTAGTAAGGATGTACCAGAGGAACAAAAGTGACATATCTTGGTCTGTGAGGTAAATCAGGAGGTCATCCACATAAAGGGCTGGCAGTACAATGTAGAGGTTAGAGTAACAAACTGTGAATGAGCTTAGTACATCCAGCAGACCTGGGTTTGAGTTCCACTACCTCCACTTGCACACTGTGTAACTCTGAGAAAGTCACTTAACCTCCCCAGTGCTCCTGAGTTGCCCCTGAAAACAGACACTTGTGCCTAGTGGGCCTTGCCCAGTTAACAAAAGAATAAAAAATAGAGTGAATTTCTGTTGTCTAACTCTGAGAGTGATACCTTGTACAGTGGGGTCTGTCTGAGGGTCTGGGCTAAGGGTTCCAAATATAATGCAAAAAGCAAGGGTGTCAAGGGGCGTCCTTGTCTGATATCTCTGTATAATGGCAATGAAGAAGAGATTTGGCCATTGACTTTAACATAGGCTTTAGGGGCCCCCTAAAGGCTTTGTGGGATGGCGATAAATTCAGATGGGAATCCTAATCTTTGAAGGGTGGCAAACAGGAAGGGCAATGCCACCCAGTCAAAAGTCTTCTGCACATCAAGACTTTGAAGTAAAAAAGGTGCCCCTGACTGGGCAGCATGGTGTAGGATATGAAGGGTTCTTTTAATTTTATTCTTGGCTTGGCGAGAGCGGACATAGCCCATTTGATCCTAGCCGATTAGGCATGGAAGAAGTTTGTCTAATCGTGCTTCCACTAGGAAAGCAAAAATGTTATAATGTTTAGTATAGATATGGGTCAGTACAAGGAACAGAGACTATCATCCTTATTCAGTTTTAATATGGCCGAAATTGTAGCTAGCTTCCATGAGGGAAGAGGGACATTGCAATCAGGCACCCATAGACAGGTGTCCAGCATCAAGGGTACCAATTGTTCCTTGAACCATTTATAAAATTCACCAGTATACCCATCTGATCCTGGGCTGCTACGGTTTTTTAACTGCTTGATAGGATTGTCTAACCCATCCATTATTATAGGGGCCATAGGGGTCTCCAGATGTTTTTGTTCTAAGGAGGGAAGTTTTAGTGGAGTTAGGAAGGTGTCAATAGCAGCATTATTCAAAGGTTGTTCAGGGGTGTAGAGACATTGATTGTATTGGTTGAAGGTCTAAGATACCCTCCTGTGTCCTATGTATAATTTGGGACTTATAGTCTTGTATACCGCTAGAGGTACCACTACCTCCGCAACACTTGCACCAGAGCCGTAAGGCTCGCCAAAGCAGAATATTTCACAAACACCTTACAAACCTAAACCATCACTCAAAGTTATGGAAAGTAGTCCATGCTCTCTTCTCCAAGCCTTCTCAGCCCCCTATACCTGTCCTCAAAGTGAATGACTTCTCCATATCAGACCCCCTCTCAGTGGCTTCTGAATTTAACTCCTTCTTCATCTTCTGCACCTCCTCCTCCTCCCTCCCGCTCCTCGCTCATCCCCCCTCCAGCCCACTCTGCAACCGTCATACGATTCCCCCACTTTTTTCTTCTCTCCAGTGACCCCCTCTGAACTGATCTCTTATGAACATATGAACATACGAATGTGCCAGCAGAAACAGACCACCCGGTCTATCTAAGTCTGCTCGAGTGTGCAACCAACACCCCTAGTTTGCAGCTGCCCCAACACCCCTCCCTTTTGTCATCCCACTGCCACCCCCCCCGCCCTCACTCTCCCCTGTTCCATGTCCCATGCCCTTTTGAAGCTGTTCACAGATTTACATGATACCACCCATTCTGGTAGGGCGTTCCATTTTGCTACCACCCTCTCTGTGAAATAGTGTCTCCTCATTTCCTTCCTAAATCTCCCCCATTCTTAGCCCATGCCCCCTGGTGACCCTCCCCTCCTTAACTTAAAGAACCTATCTGCCCCATCCTTATTGATTCCCCTCATATACTTGAATGTCTCTATCATGTCCCTCCTGTCCCTTCTATCTTCCAGGGTGCACATATTGAGGTCTCCCAGCCTGCTGTCATATTCTCTCCCCTCCATTCCACATATCATCTTTGTTGCCCTCCTCTGCACCCTCTCCAGTAGCCTGATATCATGCTTTAGGTATGGCCTCCAAAACTGCACACAATACTCTAAGTGCGGCCTTACCAGCGATCTGTAGAGAGGCAAGATCACCTCACTTCACCTGGACGAAACCCCCCTTGCTATGCACCCCAGCATTTTGTTTGCTTTTGCAGCTGCTCTCCTACACTGGGCAGTGTTGTTCATGGTCCCCGTTATCTGTACCCCAAGGTCTTTCTCCTCTTCAGTGATCCCCAGCTTAACCCCCCACACAGCCAGTATTCTCTCCTTGGGTTCTTCACCCCAAAGTGCATAACCTTACACTTCTTTGCATTGAACCCCAGCTTCCACCTCTCTGACCACTCCTTTAGCTTGCTTAGGTCCCCCTGCAGCTGCTTCCACCCCTCCTCTCCATCCACCACTGCTCCGATTTTGGTGTTGTCGGCAAACAGACTTACCTTGCTCACCACCCCATGTCCAATGTCTGATATGAAGATCCCAAACCATACTGGCCCCAACACAGAGCCCTGTGGCACCCCACTCATCACCAGCCTTGGAGTTGAGAGCTCCCCTCTCATCACCACCCGTTGCAGCCTCCCACTTAGCCAGCTTGTAATCCAGTTCATCATTTTTGCCCCTACTCCTACACCAGTTATCTTCCCCCCAAGCTGCCCATGAAGCACCGAATCGAAGGCCTTGCTGAAATCCAAGTAAAGAACATCCAGTGCATGACCCTTATCCAGCTCACCTGTCACGCAGTCATAATATTGTATCAGGTTGGTTTGACAAGACTTCCCTGAAACAAACCCATGCTGCCTCAAATCCTGGAGGCACTCTTGATGCCCTCCTAGCCTAAACCCTTCTAAGGGTAGGAGTCTGGATGGCCTGGACAGCAATCTCCTCTATCTAATCACCTCAGTTATCTACTCTCCTTTGGCTGACCTAGTAAACATATCCCTCTCTAGTGCCTCCGTTCCATCAGCCTAGAAAACTGCTACTGTTATACCTCTCCCTAAGGGTCATGACCCCTCTGCCACAGGAAAACTACCACCCCATCTCACTCCTTTCTATTCTCTCCAAACTATAAGAACATATTCTTCTATCTTAGCTCTCCACTTTCCTGGATTCCTCCTCTTTTTTCACTCCTTACCAGTCTGGCTTCAGGAAAACCCACTCCACAACTACCTCCCTTCTCAGGCTTGCCAACGCCATCCACTCAGGTATGGATCAGGGCCTCATCATTTCCACCATTTTTGTTGATCTAGCAAAGGCTCATGACACTGTCTCCCATCGCCTCCTCCTCTTAAAGCTCTCAACCGCTGGCCTCTCGATAGTAGCCATTAGCTGGTTTAGCACTTACCTTGAGGGCAGGTCCCAGTTAAAACTGGTGATGCCCTCTCCCCGCCCCTACCTATTACCATTGGTGTTCTGCAAGGTTCTGTACTCGAAGCACTGTTATTCATCATCTTCCTCAATGACCTCCCTTCAGCCTGTTCATCCGCTTCTATTCATATGTTTGTGGATGACACAGTTCTATATACCTCTGGCCTTTCCACTTCTGCTGTGCCACACAGACTTCAGCTCAACTTCAACCAAGTTCAGCTCTGGCTATGCTTGAACCAGCTCTTTTTAAATGCCTAAAAGACCATCTCAATAACCTTTGGCACAACACAGAGACTAACCAGACTCCCCTCCTTTCACACCCTTGACGACTCCCCCGTGGAGGATGTCACCTCCTTCAGGTACTTAGTGGTTTGGCTAAACCAACACCTTAACTTCTCTGGTTATGTGGACACTATAGTCAAAAAACTGCACCCAAAGCTCAGTGCCTTATTCAGGAACTGCGACTGCATCCCGCTGTCAGCCTGCCGAGCCATTATTCAGAGACTGATCCTCCCGATTTTCGATTACAGTGATGTGGTCTACAGTTCCGCCCCTTCCACAATCCTCACCAGACTGGACACCCCTCTTCCACTCATTCTGCCATTTTGCACTGGACTGTCCCCTCTGCACTCACCATTGCTCCTTGTACCAATCCCTATCTCTGCCATCGTTAGAGGACAGGTGCCGCATCCACTTTATCAACATTGTCAGTAAATTCTGGTTTGGTTCCCTCCCCTCCTACCTCTCTCTCCTTACCCCCACCAACCTCCCACTCCCTCAGGAGTGCTAATGTGCGCGCCCTAGTAATCCCCACTACTGCAACCTCAAGTGGCCAAGCTGCCTGCAGGGACCATTTCCCCAGGCTCTAGAATTCCCTCCCCAGGCTCTGTAATTCCCTTCCTGCACTATCCGAAATGCCCCGCCATCTCATGCTTTCTCTTATCTCACCCGTAGCCTCGCCCCCCTCCCCATGCAATTGTTACTAAATTCATCCCCCTTCTCAGCAAATTATTATGTGACTATCCGTATTTTGCACTTAGTACCCATGCACTTGACCTCAGTACAGCTCATAACTATACAGTGTATTCTGTTCACAATAACTTTCTACAATGTTATTTTTGTAAACATATTCTTGTAATGTCTGTATTTCATCTACCATGTAACTCTGTTACTGGTTGACTGGCTGTACTTGCTCACAAAATTTCTACAATACTATTTTGTAACTGTATTCTTGTACTGTCTATAATTCTTGAATTTTAATATCCTCCTACCCACCCCTTCCCCACAGGATGCATCTGGAAATGAACTTCTAGCTCAGTATGCCTTTTCCTGGTGAAACTGTTAAATAAATAAAATACGGATAACTGCAGTAGTGGCCATTTGGCAGCATAAAGGGAATGTTAAAAGTTTAGTAGCAGGGGTACGCCCTTCATAGTATTTTTGACGTGAGAAGCGTAAAGCTGCTTCTGTTTTGGTATTTATGAGTTCCTGGATTTCTGCTGCGTTTAGCTAAGGTAGTGGTGACTGACCCATCTCCTTGCATATGTTTTTCTTGGAGTTCCTTCAGGAAACATTGCAGTTTATCTAGTTTTTCTGTATGCTGCTTCATAAGGCTGGATACATATTTAATCAGTTCCCTGCATAGAACCACCTTCAGGGTGTCCCATAAAATACATGGTGCTACATCAGGACCCTTATTATCCTCTATAATTTGTGTAACCCCCCCACGGGTGGGGCTTACTTTAATTTGTCCCTTGGGGGCTGCCCGGGTTCTCCCACTGCCTCCCCACCACCAGTCCAGGTCCTGTGTGGTCCCCTAGGTCTCCGTCCAGCCTGTACTGTTCTTTTAGTTATTTGGGGCCAGAGGAGTGAAGCTGCGGAGCAGCCTTGCTGCACTCTGCACAAATGTGCGAGCGGTGGCCCACACATGCGCAGTAGCGCATTGTTGTTTTCTTGCTGTGACAGCGGCTAATCAAACACCTCTCTGGTGTCCCCAACCCCCAGGTTAAGCTAGTAAGGGGTTGGAGGCGCAGAGGAGGCTGCCAAGAAGTGGCAAACGTGTTTATCTGAAAAGCACCAGTAAGTGCTATAGAAATTAGCCTTCTGCATATTAAAGAGGCTCAAATGAATATTAATGAGCACCTGCCTGCCTGGAGGGACTGTATGAAATGACGACAGCAACAGACAGGGCAATGTGTTTTCTTTTGTAGTTCAGCAGCCGGATCACAAGGAAAAGGTGCTTCTACAAGACTGTAGGACAATTGTTTATATAAACTGTGTAGTTTGGCTGCAAGAAGGCTTAAAAGTGGGACTCCATAAAAACAGCAATGGACTGTTTGCTGTAGCAGCCATATTTGGGCGTTTGACCTTCAGAGACAGCCAATCAGATTCCAAGGCTCCCAAAACTCCAAGAAATGACTTCTGGGAGAAGGTGTGAACCTTATTCTAGGTGCCCAAATCAATATCCAATCAATAATCAAAGGGACTTAATGTTTACTAATTTTCCTAATGGGCAGCCAGTTTCAGCCAGTCAGAGGCTGCCATTTTGGGAGAGAAACCCCGGAAACAGTTACAATTTGGGGCAGTCTGGCTTGGGCTCTTGGAGAGACATGAGGGCTCAGACTCTGCTGGGAGAAGAATTTGAAAGTTGGCCCAAGGCTTCCACAGCCAAAGACTGGGAGATTTTGCCTGCATTCAGCACCTGGAAGCCCCAAGGTGGGAGAGAGTTTCAGCCAAATCCTGCAGCAATTTTGAGAAAGCCCTCTGCTTTGCAAAAGTGTTTGAATTGTCTGCCGGAAATTGCAGTTAGCTTCATTTGGCCGAAGGTGAAGGCAGCAATGGAAAGAAGCCTGTTGATGCCCCTGTGCCAGGGAGATAGAGACTGTTGTGAACTCCCGCTGTTTGAAGTTAAGAGACTGTGTGCTATTCAGCCCGAAGCCACCTGGAGTTGTATGCAGAAGTGTTTGTGCTCAGGTCACTCTGGAACCAAGTAAGGGGACCAGCCAGCTATTACCATGTGTGGATGGATTGGGATACAGGGAGCCACCTATTTGGGGGAGTCAGACCGTGGGGTAACTCCTTGGGTCTGGGCTTTTTGTGTACCAGGAAACCCTGTGTAGGGCTCCTGCTCTCCAGCGAAGAAAGGTGACAAGCTGCCAGACTCTGAAGGTGATGAGCTGCCAGATCCTGTATGCTGGCCAAAGGTTCCAAGCAGTTAGACAAACCTACCACTTCCAGCCAGCCTACTACAAGCCATGTTACTGCTCCAGGCCCTAGCTCTCTCTGGCGTGCCTTCACTCAGACCCTGTGAACTTGGACTTTTGAACCATGAGTAAAACAGGGCCTGCCCCACACCTACGGAAGGGTACAAAGTGTAGAAAGTTGCTTCAGTTCGGTGTAAAGTGTTTAAAGTTAAACTCAAGCTAAACTGCTTCCAAACTTCAAAGTCAAGTCCACGTGTTCAAACCCAAATCAAGCTGAAGTATTTTCTTCAGTTTAGGTGTACCAACCAGCGGTCACCTCAGGCCTGCACCAGTCTGGGGGTAACCTCAGCAAGGACTGTTAGGGGGAGCTGGTACCAGCCAGGGAGTTATGCATGCATGCTGGGTGGAGGGTGGAGGGTGGTGTATTGCAAAAAGGGTTTACTGCTGAAGTTATTCATTGCCAAATCTACAGTTATTGCATTGCTTATGGTATTCCTTTGTCCAGGTATCTCCTTTCCTAGCCCTAACGCTGTGAATAAAGCTGTGTTTGTTCTTTGCAATTTCTGTGCATGAACGTATTATTAGCTACAGTAACTAATTGCATGTGTTTTACTGTAGTACAGTTCAAAGTGGTATTCTGTGTGGGGGGGTGACTGAAAGGGAGGTGGGTAGGTGCAGCATCCCAGGGGGTTATATTACACAAACATCTGGCCCACTATAATTTTACTCTGGGTGGAGGCACCGCACTATTTATTTGTATCTTTGGGAGAGAGCCCCCAATTGTCACCAGAACAGAACCCAGGCCCCTTAACCTGTATTGTGGTCATCAGGCAGGGGTAGTAGCCTGCCAGTACATGATGCTTGGGGCTACATTTGTTTATTATGATCCTTAAAAAATAATTGAATTCTTCAGTATTAAGTAATGAATTGTTAAATCTCCAAAGAGTATATCTAACTTTTCCCAGATTCAACGTTAATAGTAAAGGAGCATGATCCGACAAGGAGAGAGGGAGAATGTCACACTTAGATACTAAGTGCTGGTGTTCTTTCGATATGTGAAGTAGGTTGATTCGGGTGTATATGCAGTGCAAGGCTGAATAATGGGTATATATAGGAATGGGGATTCAAAAGGCTCCAAAAGTCCAGCCAGTCATATGTCTATAATTATTTCTTACACCTTTTTACTGATGCAGATGCCCTGGGTGACTGGGGGTTAATGGTGTCTAGCATATCACACACCATGTTATGATCCCCTCCTATAATTTAAATACCCCTCTGCAGTTCCAGTACCTTTTCTAATAGAGAGTTTACTGTATGGCTATAATTTTTTTGTTCAGTTTTTTTTTTGACCGGGTAAGTGCACTAGACAAATTCTGCCTATTTTCAGGCATGACCCAGGGGAGGGGGATACAGATGAATGCCAACTGACCTTGAACCAGATTAAGCTGTTCGTGATATTTTTAGTGAATGGGGGGAAATTTGGCTAGGACACCCGGGACCCCTAATATGAGTAGTCTGATAACCCAGGAAGGTAACAGAGTAACGACGCAGGAACAGATCATGACCACTGTAAAAACTCATATGGCCTCTTTGTATGCCGACCCTAAGGTAGAAAATAGTTTCTTACAGGATATGCTTAGAAAATTGAAGGTACCTGAAATACCAGGAACCATTTTACAGCACTTAGTTTCCCCAATTTCCCAAGAGGAAATAAGAAAAGCTATAGAGTCATTAAAGAATAATACTTCTCCCTGAATAGACAGGCTAACTACAGAATTATATAAAACCTTCAAACTTGAAATAGTGGAAATTTTGGAAGTGGTATTTAATTCCATAATAACTCTGGACAGATTCCTCCACAAATGTGGTTAGCCACACAGATATTTATTTAACAAAAAAATGATAGAGAATCACTAAAAAATTGGAGACCAATAGCAATATTAAATACAGATATCAAACTTTTAATGAAAATTCTAAATTCTCGATTAAGCGAGGTAGGCCCATATGTCATACAGCAAAGTCAAACATGTTCGATAAAAGGCAGAAGTCTCCATGACAACCTGCTACTCGTAAGAGAACTGGTCACACTAGGCAATGCTGAACAAAATAAAGGTTTTGTTATCTGTTTAGATCAAGAACAAGCATTTGACAAAGTTTCCCATGTCTATCTACAAGAAGTCTTAAGACATTACGGCATACCCCAGCAATTTAGAAACTGGATAAGTTCGGTTTTCAGAATAGCGGCTGCTCTTCCCTTGATAAATGGACATTTGGGGAAAATGTTGAAAATCAGTAGAGGGGTTAGACAGGGCTGCCCATTAAGCCCACTGTTGTATGTCTTCTGCATCGATCCTCTGTTAAAATTAATGAATCAGGACATACCTGTAAGTTTGAGTCCCATAACATTAAGTACAGGTGATTCGATTGTTAAATCTATGGCTTATGCAGATGATGTGTGTCTTTTTTTACCAGATATCAAGAATGGTGAAAGGGCTTTGGACATTATTCAGCAGTTTTCTATCATCTCAGGAGCCAGAATAAACCACAATAAAAGTAAGGGCTATTCATTAAGTACTGTAACTTGACAGAAAGTATGGAAAATATTGGAGAAATCAAAATATCTAATACTCAAATAAATATATTAGGGATTCACTTTGGGAAAGGAGACATGACCACCTTAAATTGTACACAAAAAATAGATATAGGTCAGGAAAAGGTAATGAAATGGAAAAACTGGCAGCAGACAAAAAAGAAAAAGGTTATGATCGTTAAAACTTTTTTGATTCCAATTTTTACGTACTTAAGCATAGTTTTCCACCCCCTAGTAATCTGGACTCTAAATTATTAAGTTTGGTGTTTTTATTAATATGGGGATCAAGACTGAATCCTATTAAATGGGAAAAACTGTACAAGGATTATAAACAGGGCGAGATTAATCTCATCAACCCTATAAGTTTTTTTTATAGTTTATTCTTTCAAAAGAAAGTAGCACAATTTCAATCTCCTGCCAGTGCTGAGTGGAAAAAGGTTGCAGCAATATGGTTACTTCCATTGCTGAATATTTGGAATAAATCTCCAAAGAATTGAAAAAAATCAGAAATCCCCGAAGTACAATTCCTCTGGCCAGTAATTGAAAAAAATTAGGAAATGGGATCTGACAGTAACACAAGCTTCATGTCCTGACCATAAAACAAAATATAGTGCAATACACCTTGCTGGGTATAGTATAAATACTGAGTATGAAGGAGGACAACTAAGTTTAAATCCAAAAATGGGGGAGTATTTAATTGATAAAAGGATCCCCCCCAAAATATGGGACACAGTGTGGTTGTGTGCGCATGGCAGACTTGAGGTTAAAGGGAATGCCAAACATAAGCAAACAGAAGAAAGATGGTATCCAAGGACTACATGTTATCAGGTGGAGAAAACTTTAGAACATTTTCTAATCCAGTGTCTGCTATTAGTTTTGAATGGAATAATACCTTCTGGAAAACTTTGGTGTATGAAGAAGTAATAACTGGTTATGTTGGGAAAAGGCATGGAATTGAAGAAAGTACATTACATGTAATTCTAACATGTATTACATTTATCTTATGGCAAGTTAGGTGTAAATATATCATATGGCAGATACAGTTGTTACCTAACATGGTGGTACAACTGGTAGAGAAAGAAATTAGGCAAATTTGGCTATATGAAGCTAAAATCTCTTCAAATCACATACTTTGAAAACGCTGGAGAAGTTTGCCTCAAAATATTTATACAGATAGGTAATATTGTAATATAAAATAGAGTAGGAAGCTGTGGTATAATTGGATAGAGACAACTGATAGAAAAGAAGGCCTTTTATTTTTTTTTGTTTGTTTTTTGATTTAACAATATTTTTACTGTATAATTTCTACCTGATATTTTCCTTTTTTTTTGGTTCTGTGATGTGATTGTATATTTCTAATAGTTAGGATTTCACTTGAAAATGTATTCATTGTATAGCAATGGTTTATTTATTTATCAATAAAGAATTCACCTACTCTTTTCAAGAAGTGCCATGGGATCTTTAACATCCACCTGAACAACCCCAGAACAGGCAGATGGGACCTCAGTTTAAGGGTCTCATCTGAATGACGGCACCTCAGGAGTGCAGCACTCCCTCATGCTGTACTACAGTGTCAGTATTTAACCTAAGTGCCTGGTGAGGGGATAGAACCCATAGCCTTTTGGTATTTCGGCCTCAGAGGTGAGTGTGCTACCTGCTGAGCCACTGAACACTATCAGTACCCAATGGGAAGTATAAGCTAACAAGAATGATCTCTTTTAAGTACGTGCCGGATACCAGAGCTAGTCTACCTTGGAGGTCCATGCAGGTCAGTTAGGCTAAATAAAGTAGTTCTGGGAATCAGTACTGCAGTACCTTGTCACTCGCCCTTCCAATATGAGGAAGCTACGACCAAGGAAAAAAGAAATTGTTGTAATTTAGAATGCTCTTCCCTAGAGAGGTGTGTTTATTGCAAGAAAATGAAAGTTGGGCATATTTTTTTTAATTTCTGTTAATGTTTTTTACATTTAATTGGGTTATTCAATCCATTCACATTTAAGGAAATAATTTTATTACAGTTTAAGTCCACCTTAGAAGGGCAAACAATCAGGCAAAAAATAGAACTCTGGGTCTCCCCACCCTCTCCAGGCAGATCCGAGGCCTAAAAAAACCCTAGCAGGTGGTCCCATTGTCTCCAGTTCGATCAAGTGGTGAAAGTCCCAGAGGGAAGAACTTATTAACCATTTGTCTTAGGTTGGTTCCCCATAGGGTATCAGGTCTCCAAAGGACAGATTATGTCCATTCTTCTTGGTAGTGGAAAAACCTCTCATATGAAGAGGCAGTGAAATGTCACCTGACTCAGGAGGTGGGTGTTGTGTGGACCAGAGTGTCTGAAGACAAAGTAGCTATTTATACCCCCATCTTCATATCGTGCAGTATATATCAATACAGTGAGAATCTATGTAAAAGATTGATAGAAGGTAGTAAGCCCGTGGTTATCATATTTCAGCAAGGCCTGAATTACTGTTGTGCAGTACATTATGTCCCAAAACTGATGCATTAGTCCATGCAAATATTATCCTGGTAAAAAGGTCACAAAAGTGCAGTTTCCATTTTTAACAAGTAAAATGTTTAAGCACAGCACATCTAGTATTGATAAGTCTCTCTCGCCATCTAGTGGATTTTTAAATCAACAACAGTGAACCAAACAAAAATCCATTAAAAGGGAGTGAAAACTAAGCATCGAGGACCCCATGGTACCATGATTACATCTGCCCTCTGGGGACAGCCAGGGACAGAGGGTCACAAGTGTGTGGGGGGCACCTCCACACACCCATGCCAGTCTGGTCAGTAGAGACTCCGTGGAGAACAGTAACTTAAAGTCAAAATTACACCTGCATCTAAAGAGGGAGGGGGTTAACTGCTCAAAAGAAAACTGCCTCAACCTCACATTACCATGCATGCATGAAGGCAGTAAAAGAGGTTGCCTATCCCCACACTCCACACTTTAGCCCCTGCTATGCAGGGATTTTATCAGTACCACATTCAAGGTGGGGACGGCTTGCTCTGTATACTGTAATATACTGGGCTCTTCTAGGATGCACCTTTTACAGTGGAGGAGCATCCCTTCAGTCCTTCCTGTTGTTCTGGGATACTGGAGGGGGGGCAATCCCCCAGATGGGTTGTTGGGGCATCAGACTGTTGTTCATACTTAGAATTACATTACTGTTGTGGTGTAGAGAAGGCCTCCATCCCCATTCTGTCCCTACCAAGTGTACCTCTTACTATCTGTAAGTATTTTCCAAATATATGTCCTGACATGCATGGCAGAGGGAGGCCCCCCCAGCACCAGAATCCCCAGCATGAACTTACCTCCCCAAATGGCCCTCAATGCAATCATTCCCCCCTGTGAGTGGCACAGCCAATGCAGGAGTGCAGTCAAGGGTGTAGCCAGGAATTTTAAACTTGTACTCAAAACTGATGCACTGTTGCCCCCCTCATTATGTCCACATAAACCAAAATTTGCGCTGACACACCACACCAACAATAGGCCCTCCGCCCCTCTGTTTGCCATGTCTGATTTCAAGTAATCAGTTTCTTCCTGTGTAATCCTCCTTCCTTTGTTTTTCTGCCTGCTTGGTAACTTGTTCTTGTTTCTGTATTTGGCTGGTGGCATCAGTGCCCCATAGTGAACGGAGACAAAAGGGCTCAGCACCACACAGACACAATATGACTCACAACATCCTTGCTTTCCTCTTTTTGTTGCCCCTGCCTGAATTTTTTTTACTGTACTCTGCTGAGTACAGTGCGTATGCCTGCTGACACCCCTGAGTGCAGTGATCCACAACCAGGTTTAAAGTCTCAGGTTTTTGTGAAGGTCGGCAGGAGAATTTGTATGTCCTTCATGGTAGCTGTGGAGTATGTCTTCCTCTCAGCTTTGCCAGATCCAGGGTGGCCATGTAGCTGAGGTCCAGTTTAGTGCAAGGATATTGTGGCTTTGCAATTGCTCTTCCTTTCTTTTGCAGCTCTGCCATCACTTCTTCTGGTGACCCCATAATGGGTCTGTCCTTCAGGAAAAAAAAAAAAAACTCTTACCTTGGCAGGGAATGGAGCTATAAAAAGTGAAAATAGGGCAGACTAGGTGGACAAGGAGGTCGTTGTCTACCAGCAGATTATATGTTTCTAAGAGTTTGGAGTTTTAGTTTCTGTTCTCTAAGGGCTGCTAAAATAGGTCGTAATTTCTTACACTGCTCCATGACTGCAGAAGAATAGTCATGGTCAGCATATATTTGAGTGCCGTAAAAGAAAATCTCTTTTTTCTGCCAAAGGCCAGTTACGATCTGCTGCTTGGTGGCATATGACATAAACTGCAATTTAACTGACAGGGGCCAGTGCCGGTTCTATGTTGGCACAGGGCCAAGTGTGCATCGTGCTCTCTCTCTCTCTCTCTCTCTCTATATTAAAGCTGAAATCTTGGGTTAGATCTAGTATTTGCCTGAAAAAGTTCTCTAGAAATGTGATAATATCTGAGTCCTCTGCAGTTTCATAGAAGCCATGTAGGTGCATGCTCTTTCTGCAAGATCTGCCCTCTAGATCCTTGCATTTGGCAATCGGTGCTTGAATCCATTTCACTGATTCTATTAGGAGCTGGTCCATGAGATCAGCACGGGAGGCCAGGGCTGAGATTGCTTCCTGGTGAGCTTGTGTGGTGGCCTGCAGATCTGAAATTTGGGATTATAGTTTGTGAAAATCCTCCTTGGTGTCAGACCAGAATGCCCGCAGCTCCTCTAGTATTAAGTCCAGTTTCTGTTTTTTGTTCAGCATTGGAGGTGCCATGGGTTCAGATGCTGCCATTGTGGAGCTTGTGGATGCTTCCCTTTCTGAGTTTGCTGACTCTGATCTGTCAGCATCACTCGAGGAAGGAGCCTGAAGAAACCTATTTTTCCTGCCCATCCAGTTGTCCCAGCCTGATAAACATTTTCTCATTTTGGAATGAAAAAGCTCAGATTTTGGCTGTTTTTAGTAGAGATTCCAGGGAGTGTGAAGTTCAGCCAGCTATCTCTTGCCTGTGACGTCACCAGAAGTCCCCACATAGACCATTTCAAATGCAGTAGTCTACTGAATAGCTATCAGATAATGACTTTTGGCAATCAACTTGGGCTGCATTCTTATCAGTGACTGTCTGAGAAGATATGCTCCATACCAAGCTGCCAATTCACTGACACCCCCCTGCCAATATTTTCTAATTGTTGCTTATGGGGCTTTAATTGTTGAATGAGGTAAGCAAATCCATCCCTCGATGAAAAACAACAGAATGGAATTCTGTATTATTGACCTTTTTCATGCACACAATGATATTTATTTGGTTTTTGTTTACCGGGTAAGTACACTAGACAACAATGTTTTATATTTAAAAGCAAGCCAAAAATGATTGTAACAATTGTAACAACCATTGGGCATGCAAAGGGGAAACAGAGAGAAAGAAGTGAAGGCCGTCTTGAAGTTCAGACCTTTAAGCGCTGTAGTTCTGCATCAGGTTCACAGCTCCCTGTCTTGGACCACATTGTACACCTGCAGTGATCATTGATTGATCTGGCATTTTCCTCGTAACTCCATGGTAACTTTCCTATGTTTTCCTGTAGATTACATTATTTCCTAAGAAAGCTGAAACTCATTGTACCTGCCTGCGGCACAGATCGGAGCCAGGCACCACACAGGGGAAGCAGCTTGAGCCAGAGGGATCAGCAGTCAGCATAGACCGGCAGGGTCCGCATCGGAGGCTAGGAGCTAAACAAACAGCCAGTGGAGGGACCGGGGAGCCAAGCCAGAGCTCCAGAAATCTTCCCTGAGGATTTTCTCCCGGAGCAGTAGAGCTTAGGAGCAGGAAGCCAATTGGGAAGCAGGAGGCTCCCTGAGTGTAATCACCGGTCCAATCAGAGAAGGAGACAGGGGATTTAAAATGGCAGCTGGGGCTATAAATTCGCTTGGCTCAGCCACGCAGTTAAAGAGCTGAAACTCACTGTACCTGCCTGTGGCATGGCGATCGGAGCCAGGCACTGCACGGGGGAAGTAGCTTGCACCGGAGAGATCTGCAGTCAGTACGGACCAGCAGGCGCAGCATCGGGCAGCCAAAGGAGATCCTGGGGAGCCAAGCCAGAGCTCCAGAAATCTTTCCTGAGGATTTTCTCCCACTATCGTCCCCACTCTACTACCCCCACACCACCACCACCATTATTAAATGGGCCACGCCCTTGCTTTTGTTTAGTCCCCCATCCCCCGATTTACTGCTTTATTAATTGTGCTCCTTCCCTTTTCTCCAGGCTCCAGCTAGCCCTTGCCAGGGCAAAGACCTCAACCAAACTGCCATTGCAGTATAAATTAAGCTGATGAGCCGCACGCCCTCCCGGAGCAGAAAACAAGGTATGGAGTTGCCTGATTCTTCGAGCTGAATTGAATTTTTTGGCCCACTGGCCCTCCTCTGCCCCTGACACTCTTTAGATACGCTTTGGCTCCTCCTACCCGAGCACTATCCTCCCCTCATTAGCTACTCACTCCCTTGTATAATGCCATTCTGATACCACGTCTTTTTGCCAGTTTATAGCGCAGCTCACTCCTTTCTTAAAGCCCCTCACTATTTTCTGGACAAAAATAAATAAAAATCTGCAGGGTTCTCGCCCATTTTTAACCCCTATAAAACTATCCCTCAGGTTTTTGGTGTTCCTTCCTATTAACATCCAGTGGCTGAACACTGATCAGTGCAGAGCACTGGCCACTTAATACTACACTCAATTCTCTACTAACACTCAGTGACTGAAAACTGGTCAGTGTAGATTACTGGTCACTTAATACTGCACTTTATTCTCTTTTAAAGTTTACTAACAACAACCAGAATGCTTCACAGAATGCTTCATGGATTGTCATACAGGTTCCTTCCATTTAGCGCCCTCCTCCATTTATCACCAGCCCTGAGAGATGGCATTTCTCTCTCACAGCCAACTCATATACGCTATCCAGGTCCTCGTCACTACACTGGCATGGACCCCCTGGGGACCTCAACTGCCTGCCGGATACCCTTGTCACTATCTCTTCCTCCACAAACTGTAGCCATCCCCACCAGGGCAGTCTTCTATGCATCTCTTATCTCCCATCATCGATACCCCAGCTCTTCACCTCCTGCCCCAATCCCTCACTCAAAGGGACAGTGTCTATTCCTTAAATTTATGTTTAGTGGCCTTAAGAGGCTACTCCTCTTACTGCTGCTGTGTTCCAGTAATACTGAATTAAATCCTGGTCTAACTATGCTAATAGAAGCAGCCTCCGGTTTACCTCAATTTAAAGGACTAAGCTTCCTCCACATTAACACCTATAGCATCCTGAAACAAGTTCTAGCCAGAGCTGATAGGGCTGTGAAGAGCTACCAAATGACCAAAGCTATTCTCTTGTTGGTGCCATATAGTGCTGTTTAGTCACAGTCATCATGCTGCTGGTGTGTGTGTGTGTGTGTGTGTGTGTCCGCGCGCGCCCATAGGAATCATATAGCTAACGTAGGCTGCAAACTGCACTGTCTGTAATCTGACACTGCAGTCTGAGGTTCAGAGGTTCAGTAAACTCCAGACAACTTATAATGAGTTAAACCCTAGGTTGCTGAAATAAATAGAATAAATCTATTAGACTGAGCTGAACAGATGATAGAAACAGCAGTTAAAAAAGGTTTTTTTTTGTTAATATCCTGAGAAGTTCTGAGGTACAATACAGTAGCAACCCCCTCCTTTTAGATGCCTTTAACATAGAGCAGCAAATAGCAAAAATCAGAAGGGGAGTGCACTATTTTGCAGCTGTGGAGGAATACATCCAAATGTCCAAAAAGGGAGTTCCAAGATCAGCTGTTTTAGAGCTACAATCCCAATAGTGCAAGGGTCTGTCCACAGCCCTAAAAATTAGACCCCTTACAGGCTTGGGCTTGCTATACCAAACAAGACATCTTAGTGATTTCAGAAACCTGGCTAAAAAACTCCACACTGGATCATTCCATCTTACAACGTCTTCAGAACAGACAGGGGTAGCAGAGGTGGGGGGTCGCTATTAATGTATTGGACAAATACTTAGTTTCTATTACTGACTCATCCACTGTGATTAAAGACTTGATATTCTAGCCCAGTTAAACAACCATTTTGCTACTGTGGGGCAAGCCTTCAACTCTTCACCCGCATGTAAACTGTACACTCCCACAGACAGTTTGGCCCGCACTTCCCCAGTCTCAACTGCCAGTTATACTAACAAATTCTCCTTCAGCTCAGTTTCTTATAAACAAGTCGAAGACCTTTTGCTATCCTTAGATATGGAAAAAAGCGCAGGAGCAGACCAAATCAAACCTTTCTTTCTTGTATTGGGCCACCTCATCCTTACCATGCCCATTACACACCTCTTTAATCTCTCCCTCTCCCAAGGTGTCTTCCCACAGTCATGAAAAACAGCTCACATCATTCTCCTTTTCAAATCCGGAGATCCATGTGATCTCAATAATTACCGGCCCATCTCCTTGCTGCCAGTCCTATCCAAACTTCTGGAGAAAGTGGTCAACTCACAGTTAAGAGATTTTCTCGAAAACAATAACACTCTTAACCCTCTCCAGTCTGGCTTCAGGCCTAGACACAGCACTACTTCCGCTTTAGCTAAAGTGATGAACGACTGGCAAGTTGGGCTGGACGTTAAGAAGAAATATGTCTGCGCCTTTTCCCTGGACCTGAGTAAGACACTGTCGACCATGATCTACTCATAGCTATGTTACCCATTATCAGGCTTGACAACACAGCTGTATCTTGGTTTAATGATTACCTGGTTGGAAGGCAGCAACAAATAAAATACCAGAGTACTACCTCTTCTCCAAAACTCCTTCAAAGAGGAGTCCCACAAGGTTCAATTTTGGGACCCCGCTTATTCACCATTTACATAAATAACATTAACGTCAGACTTAGTAAAACCAGTGTTCATCTCTTCATGGATGACACTGTGCTCTACGTTGACAGCCACTCCCCTGAGCAGGCCTGCCAGAATTACAACAAGACTTTAATATCCTGCAATACAATCGACTTCACCTGAAGCTACTCCTTAATGCAACAAAAACCTAAAGCCATGATCTTATCCCCCAATGCCCATCCAGTTTGTGTCCCCAACGCTGTCCCTACCTGTCATATCTGGAACCTGCTGAGAGAGCTGCTAGAAATAGTAGACAAATTCAAATACCTTGGCTTCTGGCTCGACCAAAAGCTATCCTTCTCTACGCACTTGGAAGAACTATCCAAAAAACTCAGACAAAGACTGGGTATCTTCTACCAGACTAAACATCTCCTTACCCGTGACGCTAAATTAAGATTGGTACAGACTACCTTCCTACCTCTATTAGACTATGTGAATTTCATATATGCTCATTACCCTCTAGCCTCTCTAGCCAAACTGGACACCCTTTATCACAGGGCTATCCGCTTCATTACTAATGACGCCTACAACACTCACCAATGTGTCCTGTATGATCATATTGGTTGGTCTTCACTAAAAAACAGGCAAATAAAAAATGCTGTCCTTTGGACTTTTAGAGCCCTAACTGATAAACTAATTCCCTCCTCTAAGCCCTGGACAAACCCTTCCTCACCTTCATTTTACCCTGTGCACACCCTCCCCCCAAATCTCTAGCCCTTCTCCATTTCCCCCTCATTGCTCACCCTTATTGGCCTCCCTTGAGCTCTCATAGAATGTAAAGGGCCCTGAATGCTCTCCATGGGTCCCTCTCCTGCCTCACAAGGGGCTTGTATCTCTCATCTACTCCCTTCCCCCACCAACTTAAAAGGGTCTCTCTGGGACACTGCCTTATAGGTGCTGGAACTAGGGGTGCTGGGGGTGCTGCAGCACTCCCTAGCTTGAAGACAAGCCTCTCCACCCCAAAGACTCATGGAACACCCTACTTTCTGTGACTTTGAGTGACCCTGCATGACCAGAAGAGGAGCTGACTAGACCAATGCAAGAACGCGGCTTTAGATGGAAGGCAGTTAATGGCAACTGTTTTTAAGACAGAAAGCTGAAGGTCCCCGATGAGACATTTTCTGCACAACAGGTGAGTTAATGCTACTTTAATGCAGAGCAAAGTCTTTTCCAGGTGCTAACAACAACTGAGTCAGCAATTTTTCTAATTTGCTAGCATAAGCATAAGTCAGTCTCTAAGTTTCCACGCAGCTAGGCCCTGCCAATGACAGCACTTGCAACCAGTGTTGATAACTGGTTGGCTATGCCCCTTCATTCCTCCCCCCCCCCCCCAACAATTATATGGAGTGATCTTTTTTTTTTTTTTAGCATCAACTATAAGCACTGAGATTATTATCTTGCACGATTACATAATTGATGCACTTTTGTACCTGGAAAGTACACATGTGGTGTACTGGGGAAAACACTAGAGCATGTGTACCTGAACTACAGTACTATACATGTGTATGTAAAAAGGCTATGGTAGCAGGGCACTGAATACTCCCACAATTAGTCTCAGTTTTATGTGGTTAAGTCTCTGTATTTCAGCCACTGAGCTAAGGCACAGAAGGAGCTGCAAGGAGCTGATGGAATTGAAAAGAGGGAGAAGGCTTTCTTTCACTATATAAGTGAGAAAAGGGACAAGAAGGATGGGATTGTTAGGCTTAAGAAAGGAGAGAAGTGGGTGGAGGATAACGGGAGAAATGCAGAGATACTAAATGAATACTTCTGTCTTCACCTGGGAGAAGGATGGACCAGTGCCTTCAGGAGGAAGAACAGGAGCGGGGGGGGGTGGAGGTGAACACGGATGTAGTGACAGAGAAGGACAGAGTGAGGGAGGGACTGGTAGCAATGAAGGTGGACAAATCACCAGGCCCAGACAGAGTACATCCAAGGGTACTAAGGGAACTAGCTGAGGAGCTTGCAGGCCACTGGCAGGCCTGTTTAATAGTTCACTGGAAGACATTGTACCGCAGGACTGGAGAACAGCACATGTGGTGCCCCTCCACAAAAGTGGTCCCAAATATGACCCAGGAAATTATAGACCAGTCAATCAGACCTCAATCATGTGCAAGCTCATGGAGACCATAATTAAGGAAAGGCTGATAGAATATCTACAGGAGCAGGTCTCCAGGATGTGAGGCAGCATGGGTTAATGGGGGGTTGGGTCGTGTCCAATGAATCTGACTGACTTCGTTGACTGGGTCACTAAGACAGTAGACAGGGGCCAAGCAGTAGACATCCTCTATCTGGATTTCAGCACAGCCTTTGATTTTGTGCCCCACAAAAGGTTGATCATTTCATTTTCATTAGATTTTTCATTTTTATTAGGGTTAAACCATTCAGCAAGCTCATTTGAAATGGTGACCCAGAATAAACAATTTACAAACAATAAATACTTATTACAACACATTTAACAAATCATTATAAGGAACAACAATCATACACAATAAAACCATTCAGCAGTCATAAAATTAACCACAGCAACATTTAATCTGACTAGTAATATTATCTAAAAACATTGTTTTACTGCATTTATTGAGAAGGGGTTGATGTTAAACAATTGGAACTTGTCTGGTAAATTATTCCAATAAAAGGGCACCTTTTGACTGTATAAATGCATTGACCCTTATGTTTTTGCTATAGGAACAGTTAATTCACAATAATCTGAATTCCTGAAAGATGAGTTTACCTTTCTTTCCTGCAATTTAACTACTAAATAATCTAGGACTTTACCCAATCTACTTTTGTACGTTAAGACAAATTTATGTTGATGACATCTATCTGTAACAGAAATCCATCCTAAACATTTATACATACTACAATGATGAGTCTTTTTTGGACATTTCAAGATCAGCCTGGCCAATCGATTATATAGTGTATCTAATTTCTGTAGTTTACTTTTGTTTGAATAGTCGTACAAACATCGCCATAATCGAATAAAGGAAAAAGCTGAGTTTCAACTATTTTTTCTTTAGTATGATTACCCAAACAGTTTTGGTTATGGTACAAAATCCCCACTCTCCTGCCAGTCTGTGTAACAAGTTTGTCTACATGAACACTGCCAGAGCCCATAGAATCCAACCAGTATCCTATATGCTTATAGGAATCTACCTGTTCCACATGTGCCCCTTCAGCATCCAGAATGGTCAGGTCTCTGCCACTCCCAATTTTGGTTGTGGTTTGAAACAACATGCACTTAGGTTTACCTGTATTCATTTTAAGTTTATATCTTCCAAAATAGACCTGGAGACCATTAAAACTAATCTGTAGTTTACTTTGAACTTCAGACAATGACGATGCAGCAACACAGAGTATTACATCATCGGCATATAAATGATATGCCATGTGTGGCACACTTTCTCCCAGACCTTTTAAATAAATCCAAAACAATAATGGTCCTAAGACTGAGCCCTGTGGGATTTCCTGGACTACCGGCAATGGTGTAGATTCAATGCCATTTATAGCAGTTAATTGCTTCCTGGATTGGAAATATGAACAAAACCATTTCAGAGTTACTCTAGTAACCCCTATTGTAGAAGGATTTGATGGCCAACTGTATCGAAGACCTTGGAGAGGTCAGCAAGGATGGCCCTGGTCAACTGTCCAGAATCCATAGCTTTGTTGACATTATCCAAGACCCTTGCTATGGAGACCACCGAACCATGACTTTATGGAATCCTGACTGATATTTATCAAGTTGATTGTTTTCATGTAAAAAATCAGTTAGCTGCCTGGTCAGAAGCCTTTCAAATAACTTTGAGACTTGAGGCAGTAGGGATATAGGGTGGTAGCTGGTTAACTGGAAAGGGCTGCCCCTCCTTAAAAATGAGGGCAACCATAGGCAGCTTCCATTCCTGCAGGACCACTGCCTCAGACAAAGACCAACTGAACAAATAAGTAAGCAATTCTGCAATCTGGAGTGCAGAGCATTTTAAAAGTGAAGGTGCTCATCTGTCTAATCCACTACTTTGTTGGTTTTCAGTTCCAGCAAGAAATCCATAACTTCATATACCTCTATCATTCTAAATGTGAAAGATGGGGCCTCTTCCTCTCCTTGCTGGACTCCAGGAATAGCTAGGTTAGGGTCAGAGTTGCCAAAAAGTTCCCAGCCTCTAAAAGGTACTTATTAAATTTATCAGCTGAGGACTCCCCATCAAAGCTACCTGTTATCTCAAAAATATGTGCATTAGTAATTTTTTTGCTTGGCTGTTTATTTCTTTTATTATGGACCACACTTTTGGGGTCACCTGCCACGTCATCAATTTCTGCAATATAAAATGCTCTTTTGGCATGCCTGATAGAGGTTGCGTATGCATTTCTTAACTTCCTATAAATTCTCCAGTCTTTGGGCAACCTCATCTTATGTGTTCTATCCCATGCTAGATTTTTAGTCTTTTTTTAATTTTCATAGTGCGGTGATAAACCAGGGGGAAGATTTATTTTTAATTTTCTTTGTTTTGACTGGCAGATGCATGTTATGTACCTTCATTAATTCTGATACAAACTTGGCTGATCTCAGTGTTGGTGAGAAGATGATCAGATGGGTGGAAAACTGGCTGAGCGATAGAACCCAGAAGGTGGCTGTGGTGGTGGTGGGGAGTTATCTGGCACTAGAGAAGTCACCCGTGAGGTCCCGCAGGGCTCGATGCTGGGATCGCTGTTGTTCAGTGTCTTCATCAATGACATTGGGGATGGCATTAAGGGCAACATGTGCCTATTCGCAGACAACACCAAGCTCTGTGGGAGACTGGAAACTGCTGAAGGGATACAGGACCTACAGGATGATCTGGAAAAGCTGAGGAGGTGGTCCAGGATCTGGCAACTTGGCTTCAATGCCAAGAAATGCAAAGTTATGCACATTGTATTAAAAAAGACAGTTGAATGTCCAAAAACAAATCTCAGCATTCACAAGTGCATCAGCCATGGTTGTGAAGGAAACACAGCACTTGTGAGCCCGCTTAGAAACACTGGAAAACCGAGCCAGGGTTGTGACTTTCCAGATTATGGGGCTGCGTGAGGACATCAAGGAGGCTCACTCCCTAAGGTTTGTAAAGGACTAGCTCGATGAAAAACTGTTTTACAGCTTTGGGAAGTATTTTGAACTCTTCTCTGTTTTTTATGGGACTCATTTATGGGACTCAGAGTAACATCTTGGGACATTTTGTTTCTATCATTTGGTTCCAGATCCTCGCCAATAGACTTTTGTCCTCAGTGTCCCTTACGCTGTAACTGATGATTGTATATGTCAAGTTCTTTTTGAAAAGAAGACCTCTGTGGTTTTAACATAACTTACATTACACTTCCTAAAGTATGTTCGTAGATTAGTGTTACCAGCCCTGTAAACTGTTTTACTTTCGGGTTCTCTGGGGTTATCTGTTTTTCCCTGTGTAATAGCTTGGGGAGAATTGGGGTTTGCCTGCTTATATACTTATGCTGTTTTTTTTTAAGCTTTAAGCTGAATGCATGACAAAACTTTTTGTCTCTCTGGTATGAGTACTCTGTTGGACCATCCTAACATGGACTTTTTCACATCTCACTCACAGTCGTGCTGCTCTTAGGCACCATATCAGTGAAAAATTGTTACTTTAGTGTGTTGAAATTAGAAGGTTTCTCCCCTATGTTGTACCAAAATATGGTGAATGCATTTTAACCTTTGATTAAGGAGCCTTTGTGCTTTCAGAGGTACAGCACTGTATTTGTTTCCCATATGTGAATCTAGCAATTGTTGCTACAGTTGTGACATTTTCTAAGAATAAAGTATAAAAAAAGACATTTCTAAATTGCAGTATCTAAGTGGATCATAAAATTATAAGCTACTTTGTGATTTGTTTGCTCCAAACGTTTTATGGTAAGCATGTTGTAAACAATGTAGCAAGGACTGTCGTTAAAGCGTTTTTACTTAAACACAAGTTGATGTTGTTGTCTTCATTTTATTTACATGGTTGGGAGGGGTGCAACTGCAGGGTGGGCTGAACATTGGTGCAAGTTAAATATATTCCCTGGAGTCAGGAGTAGGAAAGATATAAGAAAAGTGGGTTTTATCTTCAATAAAAGCCCCAAAACTAACCACAGAGCATCTAAAACCCTAGAGCTTTTGGGGGCCTAGCAGCTTCCAAACCCCAGCCTTTATATAAAAATCTTTCACACTGCATTACAATAATGTCTATGGGGTAAATGGTTGATGGCATTGTTGGTCAGCCAGTTACCCACCCCAGTTGCAGCTGCAGACTCTTAAGGCCAGCCAGAGTCTCCCACACCGCTGACTACAGGGGGAAAAAACATTTTCCTAGGAGTTAGGAGTAGGGAAGATGTAACAAAAAAGTGAGTGTTATCTTCAATAAAAGCCCCAAAACTCATCAGACAGCATCTAAACCCCGAGAGCTTCTGGGGGCCTAGTGGCCTCAGACCCCCGGCCTTCATGTGTCCCAGTTGAAAGGGTTTTCAGCACCCCCCACTATAAAAACTGTTCCAGTGCAACTGCCCTTATCTCCTTCTCTCTGGTCCCCCCAGTCCTCTTGCAGGGTTCCTCGCATCCTGAAGGGGTCTTGAGTGGCATGACTCTTCCCCCTTCCCACCCCTCCTCCCCTTCCCCTTTCTTTCATGTAAGCACTTGTTTACTTATTAACTTGGCACTTATTATTGTCCACTCTTTCTAGATGTTATGCACAATACTGTTGTAACACTGTTTGTAACACCTGCCTTAAAACTGTATGTTAATGTTGATCTTGTAACCTGAATGTATAATGTCTCATTCCAGTTGTACCCCTTCCCCCCAGGTTGTACCAGGAGATGAGTGACTTGTTGCTCAGTGTGCCTTCTTGGTGAAACATTTCAATAAATCAATAAATAAACTTCCTAAACATGTGTCAGACCTCTTCACCCTTTCCAAAGGATCCTACTCGCTCAGAAAATACTCGCACCTCCTGCTTCATGTTCCCAGAGCCAGAACTCGGCATGGAGAGTCCGCTATATGTCACGCCCTTCCTACCATCTGGAACTGCATCCAGAGCACTCTGAACCTCTCAAGACTAGATGAGCTATCAGCCTTCAAATCCTTACTGAGTGTTGCTCTCAAGGAAACCTGTACCTGCTTCCCCTAACTGCTACTCCTCATCATCTCCACCACCAGTTCTCTAATAATAATTCAGATTGTGCCTTCCAGCACCCTCTGTCGAATCAGTCGGGTATACCATGCCCCCCCCAATGCCACCTCCTAAATCTCCAGCCCACTTCACCCTCCCTTTTCTCCACCTGCACCAGTGTGGCCTGCTTCTGCTATGCCCCATCCCATTCCACCATTATTCATTCTGCACTGCTCTTAACTTGATCAGCGTGCTACCTCTTGCCAATCTTTTTTTTCTTTCTTTCTCCTGACACTTATTTTGCCAGTTACTTTTGCCACCATTTGTTAGTTAGTTTGCATTGTTTCTGTATTGTATTGTATTGTATTATGACCTGTATCCTTATTGGCTACAGCTAATTGCATATCAATGTTCACTGTATGCACTATGTAACTTGTTTTGTACTGTCTTGGTTGATTCTGTGTATACCATCTATGTTCCTATGTTGTACCCTGTTTATTCTTGTACCCCAGGACCACCTTGTAAATGAGTCTGCTCCATAGTGTTTCTCTCCTCGTAAAATAAAGATTGATTGATAGCCCACCCATACTAGCAAAGAGCCAATAGAGGTGCAGGGTGCTGTGTTACTGGGATGTCCTTTGGACCAACCTGACTGGAAAGCCTGAAAACTCAACCAGATTAAGGCCCAGGGGCCAGAGAAAGGAGCAGTTTCAAGGTACTGTAACTACTAACCTAAAAATTTAAGTCCTTGAGGCTGTTTCATTTGTGTTGTGTTGTGGCTACTCCCTGAGGGGGTAAGTCTGAGGGCAATCTCTTGCCATTGAGACATAGAAACATAGAATTTGATGGCAGATAAGGACCGCTTGGCCCACCTGGTCTGCCCATTTCCCTACCTAACAGATAAACTGCAGATCCTAGTTAACCAACAGCCTACTTCCTCCTACCCACCACTAGAATTGCCTTATGTTTGTCCCATGCATTCTTGAATTCCCCCCATTGTTTTTGACTCTACGACCTCCTCAGGAAGGCTGTTCCATGTATCCACAGCCCTCTCTGTGAAGAAATACTTCCTCACATTACCTCTGAGCCGTCCCCCCTCTATCTTCAAATTGTGCCCCCTTGTTTTTGCACATCTCTTTTTCTGAAAAAATGCTACTCTCTTGGACTTTGTCATTTAGGATACCCCTCGAGGGGACAAAGTTCGAAGGTAATTTCCTGTTGTTGGGGCTACTCTTTGGGGAGTAAAGTCTAAGGGTATACTGACAATAATGGGAGTGCTGAGGGCAGGATAGGGAGGGGGTGGGGGTGATGGAACATTCAGGAGGTATGGTGAATGCAGGAAGGCAAGACTGGAAGGGGTGGCATGGGAGAGGGGTTGGTATCAGGGGAGGGGAGACTTGTGTAGGAGGCAAGAGACCAATGGAGGGTCCAGGGGGAGACAGGATGGTGGGATGCAGTGGCTATGGGGCAGCAGTATGGATGAGTACATTGTGAAGGCTGTGGGAATGTCCCATATGCCGTATGCTGAGAGCACTGCAGGCCGAGGTCAACTGGTTGTCAGGAGAGATAAGAAGGTTAAAAGTGGGGATAGGCAGAGCAAGGGTAGGAGGGGCATCACCTGGGGCATACAGGGGTTCAGGGTTTGAGGTATCAGAGAGGGCATGGAATGGAGCATGGGGTGTAATGTGGGCCGCAATCCGCTCCAAAGTGGCAGAAATGATAATGCGGGCAGGAGGGGAATAGGGTTAAGTAACAGGTACGAGGTCCTGATGTCAGTAGCAGAAGGAGAGGATGATACTACCAGAAGTGAGGCAGGAGACAGTCAGGGCAGGGAGAATACTGGGGTCAGGAATCCTGACAGGGAGAGGGAATATGCTCAAGAGATGGAGGGAGGGGAAGGGGAGATAGGGCAGGGGGAAGAGTGGGGAGGGAAGCAAAGGGAGAGCTGGGGGGCACTTGGCAGAGCAGGGGGGATCATACCTGATGTGTTGGACTTGGGGAGAGTGGCAGAGGCTGTGTCAGACAAGGGGAGAGGGTCAAGGGGTAAGCTGGAAGGGGTGGAGGGAAATGCAGGGGTGTCTGAGTGCTGCTGAGTAGGGAAGAGCATCTGTGCAAGGGGGAAGGGGTTGCAAGCAGATACAGGCAAAGGAAGGGGAGGAGGGGGTGGAGTAGTGGTGTTAGGGGACTCTATAATTAAGGGGATCAGGTGGGAGAGAAGGGCAAATGACACAGTCAGATATGGGTGGAATCCATACCGGGCTTAACTTAACAGCGGGAATGGTGGGGCAGGCCATGCTGAGATGTGTCAGGAAGGGAAGGGAAAAAACTCACATGGTGGTGCACGTAGGCACTAATGACCTGGTGGGGAGTTAGGTGGAGGTAGTTAGGGAGAGCTTTGAAGAGCTAGGGAAGTTGTGCAAGGAGGGTGGGTGCTCGGTGACCTTTTTAGAAGTGCTTCCAATACCCAGGGCGAGCAGAGCAAGGAAGGACAGGATTGTGGAGTTCAGTTCTTGGCTGGTGGAGTGGTGTCACTCATAAGAATATGGACTGGTGGGGGACTGTGGGAACACATGGGACAACAGTGACCTATATGCAGCAGACAGGTTGCAGTTGAGTAGGGCTGGGCAGGGGGCCTTGAAACAGAAACTGAAGGAGTACATAGCTTCCAGAGGGATTTTAAACTAGGAAGGGGAGTGGCAAGTGTGAAGCTAGTATGCAGGGCTGCCAGGCAGGGGAGCAGTGTGAGCTAACCCCCAAGACAGTAGGGTTTGTAAGGAGAGGGTGCTGAGGGGGGAAAATCAGGTGACGGGGGTGTGGGGCAAGGAGAAGGCAAGGACTGGATGGAGGGTAGTCTCCCTAAATGCAAGGAGCCTGGGTAATAAGGTAGCTGAGCTACAGGCTGTCTTAAACATAGGGAAGTTGGATGTCGTGGCCATCATGAAGACATGGGCCAACTAACACCAGGATTGGGATCTGACGATTCCTGGGTACAAGGTGTACAGAAAGGACAGAGGAGTAGGGAAGGGAGGAGGGGTGGCAATTTATGTAAAGGACAGGATCAGGTGCACAAGGGATGAGAGGGAGGAGGGGAGGATGGAGACACTGTGGATGCAGTTCCTGGACCTGAAGGGTAGGAAACTGAGACTATGGGGTGGTATACAGACCACCAGCACAGTGCAAGGAGATGGATAGGTGGTTGGCCGATCAGATTTGATGGGTGTGTAGCAAGGGGAGTGTGATGATTGTCGGGGACTCAATCTGCCCAGAGTGGACTGGAGAACCCATGCCACCTCTAGCGCCAGGGAACAGGTGCTACTGAATGCATTTCAGGAGAGCCATCTGGTGCAGATGGCAGGTGAACCAACCAGACTGGGCAACTATTGGATCTGGTACTATCAAATGGGCAGATGGTGAGGGAGCTACGGGTGGAAGATCCACTAGTTGGGAGTGACCACCTTTTGGTGTGGTTCAGGCTAAGCATGAGCAAGAGGCAGTGGGGTCAGCAACAAAGGTAGTGGATTTCAAATGGGCGGACTTTGGAAGGATGAGGGAAATACTGAGGGGGAGCCTTGAGGAAATTAGGTCAGAGATGGACGCGAACCAAAAGTGGGAAATCATAAAGTCTGGCCTGAGGGAGGCCACTGTAGCATGCACCAGGACTCTAAGCAAGAAATCCAGGGCCAAGGCGATGTGCTGGATGACCAGAAGGATGTTGGAGGGGGTGAGAGCCAAGGAGTTGTATGCAGAGGGCCAGGGAAGTGACCAAGTTAGTAAGGGAAGCCAAGGCCACCAAGGAACTGAGGCTGGCTCAGGACATAAGGGAGGGGGAGAAGGAATTCTTTAAGTATGTGAGGGAAAAAAGGAAGTGTAAGGGCTGGATAGTTTGGATTAGGAAGGACGAGGGGTGGGTGGAGAGGGAAGGGGAACAGGCAGAGGTACCGAATGGAGGTAGGAGGTCCACTGCCTCCATGGATTGGAGGGGTGGGGAGGAGGGGGGAGGAGGTGACTGATGAAATGATTCAAGAAAGCAGGGTATTGAAAGGTCTGAAGGCACATAGGGTGGATAAGGCACCAGGTCCTGATGGCATTCACCCTAGGGTGTTGAGGGAGATGGTGGAGGTGCTGGCCAGACCGCTGACTGACCTGTTCAATCAGTCAAGTTTATTTCAATCAGCCTTGATAAAGCATAATCGACACGTGAAACGTTGGTAGAGGGGGTGCAATATGTGCTGTTATGTCTTGTACAGCTTTTAAATCAAATATGTATTAAAGCGTACTTTAACTTTAAACCAACTTTGTTGTTTTGTTGGTTGCCTAGCTGCTCAGCTATTTTGTTCTGCCACTTCTTTAGTTTGCAGGAGCACAGGCTATTACCAGGCAGCCACCTTGGTTTGTTTTGTTTATGTCAATCTAGTTTATTTTATACTGGAAAGAGTGTGAGCAAACATGCCCGTTTTTACGTCATCCAGGTTACAGAGTATCACAATATATACAGCAAAAGAAAAATTGTTGTGACTAATTTGATCAATATTTCTTTGCTGCTATGTTGTGTTATTTCCTCCTTGACTGTGTGGGTTTTTATGCCCAAAATTCTATGTGAATTTCATTGATTGTTATTGTCCTGGCTGCATGCATTCATTACTACTGACTGTTTTGACCTATAACTATTGTAATTTCACTGTACTCATGCTATGTACCTGTCTTTGATTGTTGTACTCTCCTGAGTTGTGCCTAAAAATAGTAATTTCATGGCTAGTGCGCCTAGCCATTTAACAAAAACTAACTAACTAAATAAATAAATAAAATACAAGAGCAGAAATCACCATATTTACGACAAACTTAAATAAAAATTAAGACAGTCAAATATTGGTGAGGATGAGTGAGGTAGACAGTGGGAGGGGGAGGTAAAGATGAGACAGTAAATATAGAGCTGAGGGGAGAGGCTGGGGGGGGGTGTGGATGGAGAAAAAGGAGGTGACGTAAGGGATGCCCTTAAGGGAGAGGTGTTCAACATCTCCCTGGACACGGGATGCATACCGCAGGACTGGAGGTTGGCTCATGTGGTGCCTATCCACAAGAGCGGCCCAAAGAATGAGCCAGGCAACTACAGACCTGTCACTCTCACTTCCATAGTGGGTAAGCTAATGGTATCAATCTTGAAGGAGAGACTGGTAATCTTCCTGGAGCTTAGTGATCTCCAGGATGGGTGGCAGCACGGGTTCATGTCAGGGAGATCATACCAGACCAGCCTGATAGAATACTATGACTGGGTGACAAGGGAACTGGACAAGGGCCATGCGGTGGATGTCCTGTATTTGGATTTCAGCAAGGTCTTTGACTCAATACCTCATGGGTGACTGGGGGCAAAGCTGGAACACATAGGGTGGGGGCTAAGATGGCTGGATCAGAAATTGGCTTGGGGATAGACTGCAGTGGGTGGTGGTGGGGGGAGAACTCTCATCTCCCAAGGCAGTGACCAGTGGTGTGCCGCAAGGCTCTGTGCTGGGGCCAGTATTGTTTGGACTGGTCATATCGGATATAGCACAAGGGGTAAAGAGCAGGGTCAGTCTGTTTGAGGATGACACCAAGACAGGATCTGTAATGGATGACATAGAGGGGTGGCAGAGGCTACAGGGTGACCTCACCAGGCTTGAGGAGTGGTCAGCGAGGTGGCAGCTGGGATTTAGCACAAAAAAGTGCAAAGTTACGCACTTTGGGGTGAGGAACCAGAGGAGGGAATATTGGCTGGGTGGGGTGCAGTTAGGGGTCACTGAGGAGGAGAAGGACCTGGGGGTCATAGTAATGGGGAGCATAAATAACTCTGCTCAATGCAGGAGGGAGATGGCTAGGGCCAATAGGATGCTGGGGTGCATCGTGAGGGGATTCTCATCCAGGCACAAGGAGGCAATCCTGCCCCTTTACAGGTCCCTGTTCAGGTGGCAATTGGGAGTACTGCATGCAATATTGGCATCCGTACCTGAGGAGGGACATTAAGCTTCTCAAGGGGGTACAGTGCAGGGCAACGAAAATGATACAGGGGATGGAGGGCAGACTCTATGAGGAAAAGCTGGGTCACTTGAATTTGTTCACCCTGGAGGAGAGAAGGGATGGGGGGACATGACTGAGACCTTCAAATACTTGAGGGGATCAACAAATTTGGTGCAGAGGGGTTGTTTAAACAGAGAAAGGGAAGGGACACAAGGGGTCACGGGCTGAGATTGGAGGGAGGCAGGTTCAGGAGGGAGATGAGAAGGCATTGTTTCACAGAGAGAGTTGTGTCAAAATGGAAAACTCTGCCAGAGGGGGTGGTGGCATGCAGGACAGTGGGAAGTTTCAAACGGGCATGGGACAGGGCATGGAAGGAAGCTGGGTAAAGGGCACTGAGCAGTTCCAGGAGGTGAGTGGGGGGGTGGGGCAGCTGCCCTATGGGGTGCTAGTTGCACATATGAGTGTGACGTGGACAGCCAGTTCTGAGTGCTGTATCATTTTTTTTTTGTATAAAATGTATTACTGACTGTCTCTGCTGAAAAATCTGGTGCTCTTAGAATGACCTCACTCATCCCCCCCCACCAGGTTTCAGCTGAAAGATGAAAGCCATGAGAAAAAATGCTGAAAACAGCATGTGAGACCACACACACAGTTGTAGATACTAGGTGTTATATGGAAGGCCTTAATCAGGATCTCCTGTTTGTCTGAGTTAATTGCAGCCGTAGTTGCTAAATCATATCCATTTTATGATGTTGGAGGGAAAACCCAGGTTATTACATAGAAGTGCGAAATCATAAAGATGCTTTCATGTCCTGGAAGGAGGAAGCTTATTATGAGATCAACGAAGTGTCATTTGAAGGACATGAATTATGCTGAAGTTGCAGAATATAATACTTTGAAAAGACATCCTGTTTTTGTATAAGATATATATTTTTTTATGTATAATCTGACAGAGGAGGAGCTAGATGTGCTCACACAAAAGGGGTTGGCAAATACAGTTTGTTTAAGGATTATTCTTTTTTACTTCAGACACACTTTTACCTAGACTCTGACCAAGAAACATCGGTGAGCACTGTAAACAAGTATTTAGAAAGAGAGTCAAATCTAAGTACTGTAAGCAGGAATTTGCACTGCTTAAACCTTGTTCTTTTAAAAGATTTGTATGTCTTGTGATATAAGAGTTCTGTATTGTTTTGTTTTACATATTTTTATCTATTGTAGTAAAACTCTTTTTAGAGCATACATGGTCTGTCTTTGAATTTCTTTTAGTTGTAAGAAAAGTATATCGTTACAGCAGACAGCAGGCATAAGCTCGAATGGTGGTACCAAACTGGAAAGAGGAGCGTTTTAAATCTGAGGTCTTTATTAAAGTTTTTAAGGGTTCATCTCTGTATACCTGGTTAGGTGCCCGTAGGCAAAGATATCTGGCCCCCCAAAGACAGAAATATCTGAGCCTGTACATTGGGTATGCTAGCAAGAGCTTCACAGTTTGAATCCTTCAAGGCTTGCGATCAAAGGTTGATCCGAACTCACAAAACAGACAAGAGGGTTACCTTGTTCTGTTAAACTGTTCCCAAGACTGCGCTCAGAGGTTGGCACTTTGGGAGTAGAGGGCCTGACCTGCTGAGTGGGTTTGTGACAGATTGGTTGGCAGTGGTGGCATAATTTTGGTATCACAAGCTTTTATTGTTCTGTGTCAGCTTGAGACTGTAAGCTCTCTTGCAAAGAAAGAAAAAGACAGAATTTTATTTTACAAAAGAAACAGAACTATATATCACTTGACATACAGTCAAGTTCCTACCTGTTTTATTTTTTTTTCTAAAGTGTAGTCAGAGTAGCAATAGTCAGGAAAGATGACTTCCAACTACAGCAGACACACTGTAGATTACTTAAGGCAGTTGAGCGGGGACAGAGAAGTCCCGTTCAAGGTGAAAGCAAGCAAGCAGAGCCTTATAGATGCCCTGATGGTAGCAGATACCCAGAGCATCGAGTCACCAACTGTGACTGAAAGGGACCAGACCTCAAGTGTGGCAGGACTAGCGACCAGTGCTGCATCCAGATCCAGTGAAGAGGACAGCAGGGCCACTGTCAGTGAAGGACCACAGCAGCAGGGGAGGGTCACCAGTATCCTGAATCCAGAGGTACTCAGGCTGCAAATTGAGTTGCACAGGATGGAACTGGAGGCAGAGCGAGAACAGAGGGAGGCAGACCATGAGGAGTGTGAGCACCAGCAAGATGCAGAGGAGAAGAGAAAGGAGCACCAGAGGCAACACGAACTGGAGAAGCTACGACTGTGACCAGTAGCACCAGAGCAGGTAAGTGGCTTGGGTTTAACTGGGACTGCAGGACTGGGTTACAAATTGAACTCCAAATTAATAGCCGAGTTTAAAGAGGGGACGGACATAGATGCCTTTTTAAATCTTTTGAAAAAGTTTGTATTCAGGCTAAAATTCCTAGAGAGTCCTGGAGCTTCCAGCTATCCCCACTACTTACCGGGAAAGCTTGGAATGCATTGGGTCAAATGGACAATCAGGACAGCAATGATTACAGCAAGCTAAAATCTGCGCTGTTAAAAAAGTTTGAATTAACTGCTGAATCATACAGAGCTAAATTCCATAAGCTCAGGAGAAGCCCTGATATGAGCTACGAGGAGCTAGCCACGTCTGTTGTTACGTCTGTTTTTAAAACATTGGTGGGAAGGAATTGAGGCAAACTCTGTTTATAAAATTGAAAATGTGATTTTATTAGAACAGTTTTATTGGGCTTGCCCAGCAGAGCTAAAAACCTGGCTAGAGGACCGAGATCCCAAAACAGCGCAAGAGGCTGATGAACTCTTGGACCACTATGCCAAGAGCAGACCTGCTCTGAGAGCGAATGGGGCAGGCGTGGCAGCACAGAAAGGGAAAAGCACGCCTTCAGGGCAGCTAAAACCCTCACTGCCTCCACCGAAACCAGTTAGCTCCCAGGTTTCAGAGAAAAGATTTCTGAGAGAAGAACTGAATGTTGGTTGTGTAAAGAAACTGGGTATATTGCCAGACAGTGTCCCAAAAGGTGAGCCATAATACACAACAGGGTGCTAGAAAAGAAGTGGGTTGTTTGTGTATCCTGGAAGCATGCCAGTGAACATGAGGGAACACATACACCAGTCATGGTAAATGGTGTGCAGACACAAGGGTTAAGGGACACAGGGCATCCTGACCTTGGTAAAGGGATCTGTACAGCCTGGTCAGCTTATACCAATAAATACGGCCACTGTACAAGGGTTTACTGGTGAAGCAAAACATTGCCACTGGCTAGTGTTCTTCTAGACTGAGGTGAAACAGGGAATGTGCAACAGGTGGCTGTAGCCAAAACATTAGCAGTGGATGTGATCCTGTAATAATCTCCAACAGGGGATGGTATGTGAAGTTACCCATAGCCAAGCGGCAAGGGAAAATTGTGGTTCCCTGAACTCTACAGAAACCAGTGTGGATACCACTGAGAGGCTGGTTTCCCAGCCTGTGTCTCCAGATGGGGAGACTGATAAAAAGGGGGTAGAAATTTCCCCGGTAGCAAGTGACCACACAGCTACGGAAGGTTACTCTGAAGAGGGAGGGAGGGATGACCCATGGTCAGAGGGTTGGGATTGACAGTGATCCTGAGGGCCCTGACGCTAGTGCTAGGGACCCTAGCTTAGCGACTGAAGGGGACCTGTCCCATGCCTTGGGAATGTCTGTGGGGTTTGCAGCTGCTCAGAGGGTTGACCCTAGTTTAGAGAAGCTGAGGGCTTGGGCAGACTCTGACGGAGCACAGGGAGGTGACAGCCGTCATAAGGTTTATTGTGAAAATGGACTTATGTACACTCAGGCAGTACAGACAGAGGGAGGGATGCTAGGCAGGCAGCTTGTCATTCCCCAGGGGTATCGTGAGCAGTTGCTCAAAATTGCACATGATATTCCCTTGTCTGGTCATCTGGGAATCACGAGAATGATGCAGCAGTTGGTCCAAAATTTCTACTGGCCTAACTTCACCCAGCAGGTGAAGGAGTATTGCAGGTCTTGTCACCGGTGCCAAGAAATAGGGAAGGCGGGCAAGAAAACCCAAGGCGCCCTGATCCCCTTGCCCATAGTGGAGAAGCCATTCCAGAGGGGGGGAATGGATATTGTGGGGCCTTTAAATACCCCCAGCTCCTCAGTGAAGAGATTCATCCTGACTGTGGTGGATTATGCCACCCGGTACCCAGAGGCAGTCGCCCTATGCTCACCGAGGACGGACAAAGTGGCAGATGCCTTACTTGGGATTTTCACCCATGTTGGATTTCCGCAGGAGGTAATCACCGATCAAGGGGGTTCCTTCATGTTGGACCTGATGAAATGTTTATGAGAGAAGTGTGGGGTGGTGCAGAGATGCACGACACTGTATCACCCACAAGCCAATGGACTTGTGGAATGCTCCGGGCGTTTGCTGAACAGCATGGGAGGGACTGGGAGAAATACCTTCCCCACCTGTTGTTTGCATACAGGGAGGTGCCCCAAGAGTCGATAGGATTTTCCCCCTTCGAACTCTTATATGGACGCCGGGTACATGGGCCCCTAGACTTGATCTGAAGGACTGGGAAGGCAAGCATGCCACCCAGGGAACTCCCATTGTGGATTATGTCCTTAGGTTTAGGGAAAGGCTGAAGGAGCTTATGGGGACAGCCCAGAGCAACCTGGCAGCTGCCCAACAGAAACAAAAAGTGTGGTACAACTGCAGAGTCAGAGCTCACTCATACATGGTGGGTCAGGAATGCAATGTCCTTATTCCGGTCTGGAAAGACAAGCTGCAAGCTGAGTGGGCAGGACCATACAAAGTGGTTAGGAAAGTAAATGACGTTAACTACATTGAGGAGTTACCTGACAGAAGACAGACAGAAAGGATGTACCATGTCAACATGATGAAGCCATATGCAAATAGGGCTGACATGGTGTTTGCAGTGTGTAGTCATGGGGATGGGACGGATGAAGGAGACCCCTCTCTGGATTTGCTGGAAGAAAGTAAGCAGGAGTCCTCTGTGGAGGCAGTAATATTGACTCCCCAGCTGGCCCTGGACCAGATCCAGAAAGTAAGGTAGGTTTTAGCAGACTTTGTCCCTTTGTTTAGCACCAAGTCTGGACTAACCCCCTTTGCGACACACGATGTGGAGACAGGGACACAGACTCCCATACGGCGGACAGCATATCGGGTGTCAGAGGCTGTCCAAAAAGACATTAGGAGGGAAGTGGAGGAGATGCTGGATTTAGGGGTAATCCAAAGATCCCACAGTCCCTGGGCCCCACCCATAGTCCTTGTGCCCCAGCCAGATGGCTCAACTCGTCTCTGTGTGGACTATTGTGGACTGAATGCAGTCACAAAGTCCGACGCCCACCTGATGCCCCAGACGGACGAACTCCTGGAAAAGTTGAGAGGGGCGACCTGCCTTATGACTATTGACCCGACAAAGGGGTATTATCAGGTAGAGTTGACAGACAGAGCTAGGGAGAGGTCAGCCTTCATCACTCCGATAGGCTTATTTGAGTTTAAAGTAATGCCTTTCGGAATGAAGAATGCCCTGGCCACTTTCCAAAGGTATGTGAACCAGGTGTTAGATGGTGCTAAGGAGTACACCATGGCGTACCTGGATGACATTGCCATCTTTAGTACCAGCTGGGAGGAACATCTATCCCACCTTAGGGAAGTGCTGGACAGGATACAGAGGGCCGGGCTCACTGTCAAAGCTGAGAAGTGCCAGGTGGCCATGAGAGAAGTGGCAAACCTTCGGCATGTGGTAGGCCAGGGACAGCTCAATCCTAACCAAATAAAGGTAGAGGTGATCCAGGTGTGGCCCAGACCAGAAACCCAGAAGCAGGTCAGGAGCTTTCTAGGGACAGCAGAGTACTATAGGAAATTTGTACCCAATTACAGTGCCCTGGCTGCTCTCCTATCTGACCTGACAAAGAAAAGGATGCCAAAGAAAATTACCTGGGGCCCAGCCTGTGAGGAAGCCTTTACCAAACTAAAGAAGGCACTGTGCAGTGTTCCTGTTTTGACAAGCCCTGACTATAGCAAGACCTTTGTAGTTCAGACGGACGCCTCAGACATGGGTATTGAGGCAGTACTGAGTCAGACATCTAGCCAAGGGACAGATCACCCAGTAGTGTACCTGAGCAGGAAACTACTTCCCAGGGAGCAAGCGTACTCCATGGTGGAAAAGGAGTGTCTTGCCATAGTGTGGGCCCTAAAGAAATTAGAGCCGTATTTGTATGGGCAGCATTTTGTGGTGCAGACTGACCACAACCCCCTGGTTCGGCTGACGTAGATGGGGAAGAACAATGGGAGACTGCTAAGATGGAGTCTTGTTTTACAAGGGTATGATCTAAAAATCATACATAGGGCTGGAACGAAGAACCAGAACTCAGATGGGCTGCCTAGGGTCTATGAGGAGTGAACTGATTTGGGAAGCTCATCCCATGTAGGGGATAGAACCCCCAAATTCAGTCTAGGTGTGGAGGAATTGTGACGTGGACAGCCAATTCTGAGTGCTGTATCTTTTTTTTAATATAAAATGTATTACTGACTGTCTCTGCTGAAAAATCTGGTGCTCTTAGAATGACCTCACTCATCCTCCCCCACCAGGTTTCAGCTGAAAGATGAAAGCCATGAGAAAAATGCTGAAAACAGCATGTGAGATCACACACACAGTTTTAGATACTAGGTGTTACATGGAAGGCCTTAATCAGAATCTCCTGTTTGTCTGAGTTAATTATAGCCATAGTTGCTAAATCATATCCATTTTATGACGTTGGAGGGAAAACCCAGGTTATTACATAGAAATGCGAAATCATAAAGAAGCTTTCATGTCCTGGAAGGAGGAAGCTTATTATGAGATCAACGAAGTGTCATTTGATGGACATGAATTACGCTGAAGTTGCAGAATGTAATACTTTGAAAAGACATCCTGTTCTTGTACAAGATATATATATTTTTATATACAGTATAATCTGACAGAGGAGGAGCTAGATGTGCTCACACAAAAGGGGCTGGCAAATACAGTTTGTTTAAGGATTATTCTGTTTTACTTCAGACACACTTTTACCTAGACTCTGACCAAGAAACATCGGTGAGCACTGTAAAAAAGTATTTAGAAAGAGTCAAATCTAAGTACTGTAAGTAGGAATTTGCACTGCTTAAACCTTGTTCTTTTAAAAGATTTGTATGTCTTGTGATGTAAGAGTTCTGTATTGTTTAGTTTTACATATTTTTATCTATTGTAGTAAAACTCTTTTTAGAGCATACTTGGTCTGTCTTTGAATTTCTTTTTGGTTGTAAGAAAAGTATAAGGTTATAGCAGACAGCAGGCATAAGCTCGAATGGTGGTACCAAACTGGAAATAGAAGCGTTTTAAATCTGAGGTCTTTATTAAAGTTTTTAAGGTTCATCTCTGTATACCTGGTTAGGTGCCTGTAGGCAAAGATATCTGGCCCCCCGAAGACAGAAATATCTGAGCCTGTATATTGGGTACGCTAGCAAGAGGTTCACAGTTTGAATCCCTCCAAGACTTGAGACCAAAGGTTGATCCGAACTCACAAAACAGACAAGAGGGTTACCTTGTTCTGTTAAACTGTTTACAAGACTGCGCTCGGAGGTTGGCACTTTGGGAGTAGAAGGCCTGACCTGCTGAGTGGGTTTGTGACAATGAGCAGACTTGATAGACCGTAAAGGCCAATTTCTGCTGGCAAGTTTTGTATGTTCGTATGTTCATGTTGTATTTTCTTTATAACCAATGCAAGTCTATTACACCAGTTTCCCTGTAGGATACTCCATTTCCCCGTAAAAAAAGAAACAGGAATTCCTATATATCTGGGTGCCCTGCACTTGTGACAAACGTTATTTGGCCTGAAACAGACATACACTGTAAATAACAGGTCACTTAATGACAGATGTATAAAGGCAGACATTTTACTGATCAATTACAAGTAACATTTGCAAATCCATTGAATCTAGTAGATCCTACCAGAGTAGGGAGCCTGTAACACTTAAAGGGACACTGTCAACCCCTTTAGGTCTCAAAGTGTCCCTAGTTTAAAAAACATATTTTATGATTGAAAGCATTCTATAAAGATTGCTGCTGCAGCTGATCAGTAATGTAGCAAATTCCCAGAGGGCCTGGGTGCAAAGGTAGGTTATAGGCCCCCCTTGTTTTGAATAAACATTAAAATAATGATTTGGGCCCCTCAAACCTTGTGGGCCTGGGTGCGACTGCACCCCCTGCACCCTTGTAGCTATGCCCCTGTAGCTGATACTTTGATTCTGACTGCACAACTTACTGGTGTTACCACACCAAAACAGGTTTGTTTACATTCCTTGATCAGCTCCAAATGCATCTTTCCTGGACTTGGGAACGCCCACAACACAGTCTAGCCCCCCATGATGCAGTGGGAGTTTAGGAGGCTACTGCCTTATGAGTGACTGCACTGTTTGGGTGTGTTTCTAATGCTCACAAAGCATGCAGTGAGAAGAGATCCAAGATTGTAAACAAAACAAGATTGTTTATAAATATATATCACCATGCATTTCAGTTCTAGTAAACAAGGAGACAGACAAAACAAATAACAACATCAGTGAATTTTAGAGAAGGTGAGCAACCATAAAATGTGGTGTTTCAAACAGAAATAATATGATGAAAAACAGGTTGACAGTGTCCCTTTAAGCAGATGGAAGGATGGCTGCTTTGGGTACAAATGGTGTAAGCAAAAAATCTTCACTTGTACTATAGTACCTCACCATCACATTAGCGATAACCATTATACTGTAGTTAGATTTCATTGTGTTGGCAATTTTTTTCTGTATCAATACAGTTGCTAACTCAAAATAGACACTTTTGAAATTCCTGGCCCTAAAATTCAACTAAGAGTTAAAGATTTGAAAAGAATGGGTTTATTTTATGCAGAAAACAGTCCCACTGCTGATATTTTGGATCTGTGAAAGATTAAAAAAATTATATTATTTCTGGCCAGGAGATACACAGTAAATTGCTTCCTCCTTTATAGTGCATAAAATATTTAAATTTACTGATGACGACAGACTAGCTTGTTCTGTAAGTTTGGATATAAAAGCAATGTCTGCGAGATGAGGGGCTAGCTGCACAATCGAGCAGACTCGACAGACAGTGAGGCCTATTTCTGCTGGCATTTTCATATGTTCGTATTGTGTGAAAAAAGCTAGCTTTTTTTTACCCACCCCCCATTCTTTTTTAGCCATTCTCATTGTTATTTGGCTATGTAGTTAGAGAGGGCTTCTGCCAGACTTGAGGTTTCTGTGCGTTGTGGTTGACCCATCTGCTTGGCCAGGACCCCAGCAAAGACAAAGTGACCAGCCAACCCCAGTTCATGTTGTCCTCCAGCTCCAGCTGGCTAACGACTCATCTGAGCACCAAGCTGTGCTCTCTGCTCTGAAAGCAGCGAAGGTAGCTCCAAATGGATTTGAGACCGACCCAGTTCTGTCGCTCCTTGTTGCCTGCTACTTGGTGCAAGGTTCAAGGCTATCGGACTTGGGGTAGGTCACTGCTCATTTCCCAGACAATAATGGAACAAATCTTCAGCCAGAAGCAGAGTTTCCTCTTTCACTGGATCTCTCTTTAGAAGGGAGGGGAAGGGAGGAGGAGTGTAGCTACATTTTGTAAGGCTGGCATAAAGAGAGGATTTTATCCCCTTAGTTTCATTCGCCTGGTTCTGTTGCTCCATGTCACCGCTCTCAGTGCAGGGTTCAGGCTTTTGGACTTGGGGCAGGTTGCTCTTCATCTCCCAGACATTACTGGATATAATCTTCTGCCAGAAGTAGGGTTTCCTCTTTCACTGAATCACTCTTTATGGGGGGGGTATAAATATTTTGTAATGTGGTGTAAAGTGAGGATTTTTTCCGCTTAGTTTCAAGGTGTCCCTTTTGTTTGAACCAGGTGTGTAGCTAACTATGTAAGCATTAATCCCTGACAGAGGAAGGCTCTAGCGGTGGATTAATGCCGGTTGAGGGTTTGGTGTACGAGGCCGCAGGCCAAGTGCTTTCAACCACCAACCGGGCATTAATCCACCGGTAGAGCCCGACTCTGGAAGGGATTAATGCACTTGTAACATGGCAAAGGCAAGGGCAATATTGTGTGACTGCTGTTTCAGTTGAAAGTAGAGAAAAGTTGCCGACATTAATGATCGTGCTTGTAAAACTATGCTCAACTTGTTCGCTTTTTACACAGTGAGATGATGTGACAACATGCGCGTTCACGGTGGACGCTACACATTCATTTATATAGTGTCCGCCATTTTTGAAGAGAGATGAGAAGAACAGTACTGTATCAAACAGAGTAGTACGCTAACATTTGGAGATTCCTATCAGCCGTTTTCGTGCTTTCTGCTTCAACGTTATATCTACATCATGGATGAGAACAGTGCAATGTGGGAGATTTCTGTACCTACACAGTCACACTAACAAATATGCACAGACTGATGTCTGCTCTTCTCTCTCTCTGAATTAGTTGGAACAATGATAACTACACTCTGCGAGTTTACCACGCGCCTGTATGTATTGACATTTTGCGCACGTCTACTATTGTGCACTATGTTGTTTTGTTGGTCAATGCCTGGATGCAATATATTTCTGTTACTGGCGCCATTCAACAGGTCACCTGCTATCTACCAGCATACGAGCAACCCCGAGCCGCTCACTGATTCGGCAGCAAACCGACGAGCACTCTATGGATCTTCGACTACCAGATTCATATACAGGCATGTACACTGAGCGACAGAAGCACAGGTTGGAACATACACTAATTCTTTGCCGTCTTCTGTGTATTTGTGCGTTCCCGATACCAACTGCCCTCTTTCTGTTTAGCTATTTCAGCCTCTCGCTCACCGCTTCTGTAGTGGCCACTGTTGGAACTGCAACAGCGGACTCTACTGCTGGATTAATACCCGCTCTGTTTTCGTAAGCTGTTGCCTTTGAACCACTCTCTGTTCTCCATTTCACTGTAATGTTTTGTGCCATGTTACAATTATAAATTGTACACCAACTGGCCAATTTGTTGTCCCCTCAAACAAATTTTAGTGGTACTCACAGTTATTCTTAGCTGGTACTGTGTAGTGGTGCATGAGTAGTATAATTGATATTGTTATATTTTATGTATCAAATTTTGCGAAATGATATATGTAATAATAAACTGACAAACAAAACTGTCCCTTCTGACTTTTATTTGCATATATTACAGATAGAGCACACACACACACACACACACACACACATTCAACAAAACTGTGGCTTAGACAATGAACCTTTTTCAAATGAGTCAGTTCATGTGTTTTTATTATTTATTTGGAAAGCATCCTTCCTGGCATGGATTGAAATCTTTGATCTCATGTTCCACATAGAAACATAGAAATTGTTGGCAGATAACAACTATTAGGCCCATCTAGTCTGCCCGTAGGCCCTATACATTGTATGTGGCCACTGATCCTATGTGATCAATGGCTTTTCATCATTCCATCCCCTCTCAAGGTTCCCCTTGTGCCTGTCCCATGCATTCTTAAATCCCTCCACTGTGCTTGCCCTCACTACCTCCTGTGGCAGACTATTCCAAACATCAACTACCCTTTCTGTACAGAAAAACTTCTTCACATTACCTCTTAATCTACCCCCCTCCAATTTTATATTGTGCCCCCTTGTTCTAGTACTTTTTCTATATTGTAAAAGATCCCCCATCTTCACCTTGTTTATGCCCTTAAGGTTCTTGAAAGTTTCAATCATGCCCCCCGCTTTCTTCTCTCCTCCAGTGAGTACATATTGAGGTCCCTTAGTCTCTCCTCATATGTTTTATGGTGCAAGCCCTGCACCATCACATCAATTTCAGCACCTTTGTGTATGTGCAGAAGAGCCAGTCCTGTAAGAGACTGCTCCCCCATGCTGCTTCTAAGTCATGACTTGAACCTCCTAAAGTAGCTGAATGATCTTTCGGCACTTGACACGGGCATAGTTGCCAAGACAGATAAAGTTGCATTTATATTTGGGTACAGATCTGCATTCAGATTTTGTAGTGTCATGAGAACAGAATGTGGTTGACAAGTAGGCCTCATTTGTTACAAATAAAGTTCAGAAATGGCAAGTACTTCTGTATAAATGGTATATTGCTTGCCTCTCTTATTTGATGGTTTTACAAAAATTCCTCAGACTTTTTCAAACCTGCCAGTGGAATCTTGGGTGAGTGCTGATGGCATTTAACCATAAGCAACAATGATGTCATTTTCCTTCAGGTCCTGTCAGCTTAGAACATGTAGTACATCACATCATGAAATGGCAAAAATTAGTATTCACTACCAATTTTCAGATGGGAGTTTTGTTAATGGACTTATGCCAATAGAACAAAATGGTAAATATTTGGCAAGTTCCCTAGGTTAATCGCCAGCCTTTTGAGCACCATATCAAGCCTTCATTAACCCTCCCCCCCCCAAAAAAAACTGTTGTGTTTGGTAGCAGAAAATAACTACCTTAAACACATCATCGTCTTGGTAACAAGAAAAACATGCCACACAGAAATCTAGGCTTTCTCTGTTTACTTCCATTCAGAAGCAGTATAAGAGGAACACTGATCTCAACACACATAGGAAGACTTACAGGAAGTACATTCTCTTAAAGCTGTACTGTCTAACATTTCTTAAAGCTGTACTACACATAACAATCCCTCCTGACTGAGCTAAAAAGTACGTAAGTCAATAATTCAGAAAATAGTATGAAGCTATTACAGTTATTACTGCATTGTCCCTTTAGTCAGTCTATGAAAAAGTCCCTCTGGTAAGGGTAAAGAAAATACATCTGTGCTAAATGCTGGATTAAGTGTCACATTAAAATCTCCACATATCCAAACCTTACCACTTGGTTTAGATAACACCACAATTGGAGTGGCCCAATCTGAACTTGAAACCTTTTCCAGCACACCCGCTTTTTCCAGTCTGTCCAATTCTGCCCCAACCATCAGTTTAAAGGCAAAAGGGAGTTTCCATGGTTTACAAAACTTAGGGACTGCATTAGGCTTTGTAACTAGCTTGGCTTTAGCTGTTGTGCAACATCCCAGGCCTGTCCACAACTTGGATACATGCCTAAAATCTCTCCAAGCTTGGGCCGGTTACTGCTTTGTGGTACCTGGACAGCAGCAAGTATGCCAAAATCTGCTGGATCAATATGAATGTTTAGAAGAACCTGACGTCTCTGCCCAAAATGTTGATACCCTTTTTTGAAACCAGAAAAGTTAAAAATGTACCAGGAGAATCAGCCCTGTGTACCAATGTGGTAAATGAGCCCAGTGGCTGAAATGGTTGCCCCTCAAATGCATGCAGCAACTTATTACAAGGAGACAATGGTGGCTTATCCAGATCAGACCATGTTTGTTGGTTGGTTAATAAAAGTAACTGGGGAAGCAGAATCTACCATTAAATGCAACTGATGCCTCAATTGTAGCAATTGAAGTAACACATAGAAAGGAAGAACATCTTTAGTCTGCATTTGTGGTGCAATAGAAACCACTGCACTGTCTGAGCTCTCTGAACAGACTACTGCAGTTCTCCTGCTCCTGCAGACCTTAGCAATATGCCTCTAATGTTTACACACATGACATTGAACTTCTCTGAATTTGCACTGGTCCCTGCTATGCTGAGAAGACCCACATGATGCACATTTGTACTGGCCATGCAGTTTGGGTGGAGTGGTTGAATTTTTCTTTGAAAACAGTGGTTTAGACTTCAGTTTGAGCTGTTTCAATTTGGGGTTTACTACAGTTACTTGTACCTCATTTTTAGTGTTCACCTTAGCATGTGCTTCATTTTCTGCAGTCTCATACATTTGTGCCAACTGTAAAAGTTCCTCAGTAGACTTCTTGACACTTACAGAAAGTAATTGTTGAATGCGATGTTCATTATTTAACCCCATAACAAACTTATCAGCTAGATTAGATTCAAGATGCTCCCTGCTCCACTCACACGTGAGAGCTGAGGGTTTGATCTCAGCCAAATAAGATTGTAATGACTGACCTGGTTTCTGGTGGTAACTGTAGAATTTATAATGTTCAGCCCTTGTAAAAGTTGTTAAATTCTATTGTGCATTCAATTTTGCCTTTAGCTCTTGATATGACAAATTCTCCCGCCGTTCTGGTGCACACAGACTGCATAAACGTTTGAAGGTTTTGCTCCCCAAGAAAGTACAAAAAGCAGCTCGAATAAGCATTTCCTGTTGCTGATCATTTGCAGATTATATGGCAGGATTAAGTAATAACCACTGATTAAACTGTGTGGACCATGTGTCCCAGTCCGTTCCTGTAAAAATCTCAAAGCTGGCTGAAGTTGCCATGGTATTGCACAGTTCCAAATTGCTTACTTGCCTCCAATGCAGAAAGTCACAAAATGGTGTAATTCAGTAAGCTGGAGCTATGAAAATGTCCACCATCCTTGTCCCCAGTTTGTTGTGTTCTGTGGCCTAAAATAAGTACCTTAAACACATCAGGGTCTTGGTAATAAGAAAAACATGCCACACAGAAATCTAGGCCTTCACTGTTTACTTCCATTCAGCAGCAGTACAAGAGGAACACTGATCTCAACACACACAGGAAGACTTACAGGAAGTACACTCTCTTAAAGCTGTACTGTCTAACATTTCTTAAAGCTGTACTACACATAAAAACAAATTCTCTTAACATGTCGATTTTGGTTTCCTGTGTTCCCCTTCCAGCCCTGAATGCATCACAACTCCCTCCTTATTTATTATTTTCAGACTCACTCTTTTTGCTGAGGTTACAAGCCACTCACAAAATGTATACTACTACCTACCACGACCCCAGTACCTCTTCCCAAATGTATAATCCCACAAAACTGAACATCTCTACCCTGGTCCTCTTTTGAAATTAAACCAAAACATGCCCACACACCTCTCTCAAGTTTATGACTTTACCTTTTATCACTCTTATAAACTATACCCCTTTTCCCATCCATCTCCTGAAATGTATCATTACTACTACACCCCTCCTAAAATGTGTACCTCTGTGCATCTCAAAAAATTCTGTCTTGCTCCCTAAATTTTCTCCCTCACCCTTTATATTTGTATTCCTACCCTGCATCCATCACAATATTTGCATAACCACCCCTCACACCCCCCACAATTTGTATTCCCACCATACCTCAACAACACTTGCATTCCATTCCCACTCACTCAAGATGTGTGCCCATCTGTACATGTCCCATATTTATACCATATTTACTTCTCTAAAGATTTGTAGCACCTACCCTATGACTCCTGAGATTTTTACCTCCCCTGCACAGCTCACCCAAACATGCAACCTTCTAGAAGTTTGCCCCCTCACCCAACACAAAATCTATGCCTCCTATCCCACTCCCTTCCCAAATTTTGCACCCTTTTCCCTGAAACCTTCTAAAGTTTTACCCCACCCTACACTGTGCAAATTATTTATCCCTACTTGCACTCTCCCCATGAATTCTACCCTCACTCCTGTACCCCTCCCAAAATTTGTTTCACAATCCGAATACTTTCCCACACTTTTACCCAATTCCCTACACACATAGCAAAATTTGCCCTTTGTACAGTTTAAAAGTTGAGAGATTGTAGGGAAACAAAGTTTGGGAGGGACGCCTATTTCAGCAGTGGTGCAAGTACACATTTTAGGTGAGATATAAATACAAATTTTGGGAGGGGTGCAGGGTGCAAGTACAAATTTTGTTGAGGGATACAGGGGTGCAGATGCAATGTTTTGGAGATGTGCTACAAATGTGGGGAGGGGTTCAGGGGTGGAAGTACACATTTTTGGGAGGCTTGCAGCGGTACAAGTATTAAAAATGTTGAGAGGGTTGCAGGTGTGTAAATGCTGTATAACTGTGGGAAGCTGTACTGGGGTACAAGTACACATATTGGGAGGGGTGTAGCGCTATAAGTACACATTTTGGGAGTAACAATGGAGTACAAACACAAATTTTGGAAGGGGTGTAGGGGTACAAGTACAGATTTTGGGAGGAGTACAGGGGTGCAAGCACACACTTGGAAGGAATTCAGTGGTACAAGTTTAAATTTTGGGAGGGGTGTAGTGGTACAAGAACACATTTTGGGAGGGGTGCAGGAGTACAAGTAATATATTTGGGACAGATACAGAGGTAAAAGTGCAAACTGAGGGAGTGGTGCAGGTGTGCAAGTGCAAATTTTGGGAGTGGTACAGGTGTACAATACAAATTTTTGGAGGAGTACAAGTACAAATACTGGGTGGTTTGCAAGGCAAGGAGATTTTATTTATATGGCAACCAATCCCAGGGTCTCTTGGCACTTCACAGAAGAAATCAATTTAATAAAATAATACAATGAATACAATAAATAAGGAAGTCAAACAGTAAATTAAGCAGTGCAGAACATTAGATAAATAACAGCATCATGCCCCAAGACACAGAACAAACAGATAAGTCTTGAGCTTGCATTTAACAATGGTCAGGGAAGGAGCATCTCTTACCACCGGGGAAGGGCATTCCATTGAAGTGGGACCACCACTCTGAATGCTCTGACCCCCTAGGATTTTAAATGAGATCTTGGAATAGAAAGAAGTCCCGCATCCACTGACTGAAGGAAGCGGCCAGGAGTTTATGAGGTCCAGAGGACTTTCAGGTAGCCAGGACACAAACCATGCAGGGCCATGTAAGTTAACAAGCATGCCTTGAAGATGATGTGCCACTGCACTGACAGTCAGTGCAGAATACAGAGAACCCATGTGATATGCCTGAACTGGGAAAAAACAGCAACCAGTCAGGCTGCTGCATTCTGGACCAGCTTCGAGTGATGCAACACCTTTGTTGATAGCCCCAGATATGTGAACATACAAACATATGAAAACTGTCAGCAGAAAAAGTCCTTACGGTCTACCAAGTCTGCTCGATTGTGCAGCTAGTGTGTATAGAATGCCACACTAATCCAGACTTGATGTGACAACAAGTGCATGTACCAGTGTTGCTAGGTCAGATGGCTCAAGAAAGGGCTTGATCTGGGAGACGTTCTGAAGGTGATAAAAGCCACTGTGGACAACATGTGACACCTGATGTTCTAATGTCAGCTTGAAGTCCACAATGACTCCAGATACAGCACCCTATTTACAGCCTTGAGAGTAACACCATCTAATAACAGTAAAATGGTATCACCACTTGAAGCTGATGAACAAAACTGCCATGGCTCCACCAGCAGCCACCAGTACTAGGAGTACAAGTACAAATTTAGGAGGTGTGCAAGGGTACACATGCAAATTTTGGGAGAAGTGTAAGGGTGCAAGCATAAATTTTGGGATTTTGGGAGTGGTAAAAGGGTACAAGTACAAATTTTGGAAGGGATGTAGGGGTATAAGTACAAATTTTGAGAAGGATGAGGGAGGTACCAGTACACATTTGAGAAGGATACTGAGGCCAGTACAATTTTTGAGAGGGATGCAGTGATGTAATTACAAATTTCAAGATTGGTGAAGGGGTACAAGTGCAAATTTTGGGGGTACAAGTTCAAATTTCGGGAGGGTTGCAGGGGTGCAAGTGGAGATTTGAGGAGCTATATAAGTACAAATATGGAGAGGGATGAAAGTGGCATACATTTGGGAGGCGTGCAGAGTTAAAAGCACACACATATGGCAGCATAGGATAAAGTACACATTTTGAGAGAGGGTGCAGAAGATGGGGTTCCTATTTGGATGGGTACAGGCGTAAAAGTGCAAATTTTGAGAGAAGAGAGGTGAAGATAAAAATATTGTAAGAGTGCAGTAAAAGGTGCTCATTTTGAGAAAGCTGAATGAAGGTCTAACGTTAGCAGAGGAGTGGGTAGAATTATTACAAATTAGAAAATAGGCGCATGAAATAAGTAAATATTTTTGAAGGGTTACTAGGGCAGTGGTACAAATTCTGGGAGGAGGAGGAGACCCATTACAGAAAAAAATGAATAAATATTAAGTGTGGTGTGGTAGAACCTCAGCAAGTGGAGTGACTCAAAATAGAAATGCAATTAAGTTAATTATTCAATTCAAACATCAATTCAAACTTTATTTATAAAAATAGCCTTTCTTGCAACCAAGGCACTTGTACATACTAAAAGCAAATACAATAAACAGTCATGACAAACAATACATGAATAAAATCCTCCAATTTAAAACTCTGTAGATTACAGTAACACCTAAAAGTCTGGATATGCCAGATTGAATAGATCGGTTTTAAAAGCAGTTTTAAAACCCTGGACAGTCAGGCAATCTTGCACCTGACAAGGTAAAGAATTCCACAGGGTTGGGCCACAAAGCCAAAAGACTGGGGCCCCAGATGTCTTTAAACAAACCTTGGGAATCTCTAGCAATCCCTCGTCGGTGGATCGGAGAGGGCGGAGGGGGTAGTAAGGGCGAAGGAGATCTTGCAAGTAACTAGGTCCCTGATTGTGTAGGGCTTTATAGGTCAGCAAACTGACCTTGAAGGTGATCCACCACTGAACTGGCAGCCAGTGCAGTCCATGAAGCACAGGCATTATATGACTGGTCCTAGAGGTACCAGTCAATAGCCTGGCTGCAGCATTCTGCACTAGCTGGAAGTGGCAGATATCAACCACTGGTAGCCCTAGGTAAAGGGTGTTGCAGTAGTCAAGGCGAGCGGTAATGAAGGCGTGGACCAACATTGGAAGATCTTCAGGAGGAACCAGGTGTTTCACCTGGGCATTCCTCAGATGGTAAAAAGAGGTCTTGACGACTGACGACACCTGTGATTTCAGGGTCAGGCCATCGTCAACAATAACACCCAGGTTCTGCACCCTATCTGAGTTAATCAGCTGAACACTCCTGAGCCACAGTCCGGAGGGTAGTCCTGCCAACAAACCCACTTCCCGACGATCTGGGTCCACAACCAGCACCTCAGTTTTAACTGGGTTCAATCGCAGCCAACTCGCACTCATCCAGTCCTGGATCTCAGCTAGACAGTTGCTAAATACCGAGAGGAACACATCCTGACTGGGTACAAAGGACATGTACAGCTGAGTATCATCTGCATTGCAGTGAAAACTCAGACCGTACCGCCTAATAATCTCTCTCAATGGCAGCATATACACTGCAAACAACATGGGTGACAAGATGGAGCCCGGCGGCACCTCACAAGATGGGGGAGGGGGTCCAAGGAATAAATCCCAGACACCACTATCTGAGTACTACCCTCGAGGAAAGATCGAAACCATCTGAGGACCATACCAGACAGTCCACAGATGAACCGCAGGTGCTCCAACAGTACACCATGGTTTCCAGTGTCAAATGCTGCAGAGAGATCAAGGAGGACCAAGATGGAACGGCTCTTCCGATCTCTTGCTATTAGGAGGTCATTTAGTACCCAGATCAGTTAGGAAAATGGGAAAAAAATTGACATGATCTGCTGTTGTTTGGACACCCCTTCTCCTGTTTACTATTGTCCCCAAAGTTTTACTGATTAGCCTGTGAGAGTGAGTAGATATTTAATATCTTGTAGTAGATTTAATACTGTTTGCAGTTGCAACTGATTTCTGCCATTGCATAACCTGATGTACTGTGTGTATACTAAGCTGCCAGGACCATGAGGAAAATGATGTGATTCTTGCTTAAATGACATTACCACCCACCCAAGATTCTGCCAGCTGGTCTGAAAAAGTCGGAAGGCCTCTCAGTGAAGCCATCAAATTAGATAGGCAATAAAATAACATTTATACATAAGAGATTTCAATTCCTGCAGTGCAGCCTGGTTGTCCATATACAGTTGTCCCTCGTTATAACAAATGCCACTGGGGCTGTTAGCTTTGTTCGTTATAGCGGGTATTCATTACAAATGAAAAATAAGACTAAACATAATAAATTTGCAATGACTTTAAGTACGCTTTTTCAGTAAATACTGTATCAAAATTTATTACAAGCAAACCTAATAAGCACACGACAGACTGTAGAAATCTCATGTTGTAATTTTAAAATGTATTCACTCAACATACAGAGCTGTAGTATACATTATTCATTTATTTAAAATAGCAGTCCATTGTTTTCTGGGTTAGGCCATTGTTAAGTATATCCTTGTTACACAGCAATATGAGCTGTCTTAACTGTAGCAGCTGTAAGGAAGACACAAAGGACTGCTACTCCAGATATCGCAACCCTGTCTCCAGTCCTGTTATTCCCTTGGCTGACCTCACTTTGATTTCTTCAGTGCCTGTCACCCCTTCAACAGAATCTTCACTGTCTGATAGAGTGTGGTGCCCAGATTTCACTTCAGCCACAATGTCTTCATCCGTTAGCACATCCGACACAGCCACAGTGTCATCCTGAGCAAACCACTTGCTGAAGTTGATTGTGGGCATCAGGACCAGTCCCTTCAATAAGCCCCAATCATGCAGCAATGGTGATATCCTCTCTGTCAATTTCATCATGTTGCATGGACACAGCAGGGGTAACAGTGGTACTGTCCATAGTGGTTTTAACTTATGGTCGCCAGTTGCATTTGTACAAACAAGCACTGTCACCCGGGTTGCTGTCGAGAGCTGCAGTGTGAATGAGCTTGTATGCCCCAAAAAAGTGCATTCAATTGCTTAATAACTTAATTGCAATGATTGCAAAAGTCTGAAGTTAGTTCCAGCTACTACAGCTACAACTACACTTGATAGCTTGATAGCTAATTAGCCAGGAATTAAAATTACAGCATGGAAAGCATACGCACGGGGTATCTCATAAATAAATTAAAACCATCTTTGATCATTAGCTCATTGCTCGTTTATGAACTGACAGTTTGTCAATTTTCAAACGATCAGACGAAATGAATGTATTGCAGCGGGAGCCACAAACTACATTCGTTTTAAGTGGGATTCGTTATGACAAGATTCGCTATAACGAGGGACAACTGTATCAGGAAAAATTATTGCTTTTTAAAATACATTTGCATTTGATCTTTAATATTATGCAACAGTAAAATGAAATAAAAATCGAAGATTAAACATAAAAAAAACAAGGCCTCAGCCTGACTATTCTGGCATATTGCCTAACCCCAGAAAATGAATGTGAAGGTCAGTTTTCTAAATAAAATGTATGCACTGAAGCCCTGAAGGATAAAAATGAGTGTAGCACCACAAATGTAATGTTCAGCTTGTCCAAAGCGAGAACTACCATATTATAAATGGTGGCACAGTTCAGAACAGAAATAAACATCAACCTTCTTACTTGAATACACTACACAGAGATATTATCATAACATGGTTAAGGAAAACATTTTTAGTAAATAAGTATGTAGGCATTAAAACATTCAAGAAGTACTATCATGCTTTAGCCTCATTTACATACATAAAAATAGTAAGATTCATTGCCCTTTAACAGTTACCGATAATGGGAAAGTTGTTGTATTTACTAGAGTACCAAATTAAGCATACAAATTCTGTCCATTTACTCACTACCAGTCACGGGAGGGAAACAACAAAACAATTTGCTCAGCCATCAATAGACGTCTCTGAGTCTGCTCCTTCTGTACCAGCCATCTAATTTTTAATTTTTTGCATAAGCTTAGTAGTCTCAGCAGGGTTGTTATATGAATAGTCAAATGGGAATTTAGAAGAATGCAACCGCACCTAGGATGGCCATGCTGAGATCAAGTAAAATGCTAAAGTTACAGTCAAAGAGACCAGCACCAGTGGCAAGGTAGCCACGGACACTAGACCAGTCTTCCGGAATAACAGTCCCAAGAACAAATAGTTGGTAATGACTCACCACAAGAAGAAAATCTTCATAAAGTGTTTACTCTTTAATGAAATGTGCAAGTAACAGCAAAAGGTGGTCATGACTAAAAACCAACCCTACCCTTCCCTCCTGTTCACTACCTTGTTCAACGTCCTACGTCCTACGTTATCTGACACATTTCACACAAAGGTGTGTAGGACATAGGCAGGTAACCCTTTTAAATAACCCAGTGTTTAAAGTGATATACAATATTAAAACAGATATAGAAATCACACAAATACAATAAAAATGGTATCAAAAGAACACCGTGTGCAAATTGCAAGGAGGTAAATGCCACATAAAAGTATCAGTATACAATATGTAAGCCTTTCTAGGTAATTTCTTAAACTGGGATTTGTATTCTCCAGTATATTTTCTGTATGCTATATTGCTGCTACCCCTTTCCTTGTGTAATATTGTACTCCAGTGGACACTTACATAAACAGCAGTTAATAACAATTCATTAACAGCAAACCTGACAGGTCTAGTAAACGTAGAAAAGGACTGCACAAAGTTTTTGAAAAAAACTCCCACAGCAGGTAAAGTGCTGGTGCAAATCTATATAGAAAAAAAGAAACCAAGAATTAATAATCAAACAAGGTAACAATTATTAACAAAACAAGCATCAGTAATATTCATTTCTTCAGGAAAGATTTGACCTCGATCCTACCATTAAGTCCCTGACACTCCATAGCCATTTATTACTTGTAGCACTGTTGGTCTTGTTTGACATGGCAATTTGTTTGTGTGGTCAGTTCTATATAGGAAAAACAAAAAGAGCCTTTATATTTGTTTGTGTGGTCAGTTCTATATAGGAGAAACAAAAAGAGCCTTTAAGGCCAGAATAGGGGAACATGAGCGAGCAATGGAACAAGAAGACCTGACAAATGCATTACCCATGCATGTGTTCAAGAAAAGAAACAAGAATGATTATTTCTTCTTTTACCTTGCAATTGAAAAACCAGTGATGTCACGGGGGGGGGGGATTACGATAATTTACTTTTGAGGAGAGAGCAGTACTGTATTTTTGCCTTCAAGGCTATGGAGAGTAAGGGACTTAATGGTAGGACTGAGGTCAGACCTTTCCTGAAGAAATTATTATTACTGATGCTTGTTTTGTTGTTAATAATTTTTATCTGCTGTGTGAGTTTTCTTCAAAGACTTTGTGCAATCTTTTTCTACCTTTACTAGAACTGTCAGGTTTGCTGTTAATGAATTGTTATTAACTGCTGTTTATGTAAGTGTCCACTAGAGTGCAATATTACACAAAGAAAGGGGTAGTTGCAATATAGAGTACAGAAAATATGCTAGAGAATACAAATCCCAAGAAATTACCTAGAAAGGTTTAAATATTGTATACCGATGCTTTTATGTGGCATTTACCTCCTTGCAATTTGCACACAGTGTTCTTTTGATATCATTTTTATAGTATTTGTGTGATTTCTATATCTGTTTTTTTATTGGTGTATATCACTTTAAACACTAGGTTAGTTAAAAGGGTTCATAGATTCATAGATTCATAGCAGTGTGACGGCAGAAAAGGACCAAACTAGGCCCACCAAGTCTGCCCATTTACCCAGCTATCTGCTTGGACCTGTGCCTCTCCCCTTTAACACTCCCATGTGGTCGTCCCACGCCCTTTGACTCCCTCCACTGTTTCCTCTCCAACGACTGCTTCTGGGAGTCTGTTCTACTTTTCTACGACTCTCTCTGAGTAATAGTATTTTCTAATGTTACCCCTGAACTGTCCGCCCTACACCTGCAGGCCATGCCCCCCTCGTCCTCTGACTTCCTTTCATCTTGAAGATGCTCCCCCGGCACCCTGTTTATATCCTTAAGGTACTTGAAGGTCTCGGTCATGTCCCCCCTCTCCCTCCTCTGCCTCCAGGGAGTACATTTTCAAATCTCTCAACCTTTCTTCATAGGATAGGTGGCTTAACCCTTTTACCATTTTTGTCGCTGTCCTCTGAATCCTTTCTATCCTCCCCACATCCTTCCTGAGGTATGGCCTCCAGAACTGGACTCCATACTCCAAGTGTGGTCTAACCAAATGGGTGTACAAGGGTACTATGACCTCCCTATTCTTACTGGTGATCCCCTTCTGATGCATCCCAGCATTCCACTCCCCTGGCCACTGCCCTCCCGGACTGCCCTTTCACCTTCAGGTCCCCGGATATAATGATGCCCAGGTCCCTTTCTTGCTCCGTCTCCTCCAGCTCTCTGCCCCCCATACGGTATCCTGCTTTCAGAATTCTGAGGCCCAGATGCATGATTTTACATTTTTCTGCATTGAATTCAAGCTGCCACCCTTTTGACCATGCCTCAAGTCTCCCCAAATCTCTCTGCAGTTGTTCCACCCCTTCCTGCTTGTCCACCCTATTGTAGATTTTGATATCATCTGCAAACATACTCACACCCCCCTCAAGGCCCTCCACAATGTCTCCTATGAATATATTGAACAGTAGGAGCTCCAGCACTGATCCCTGGGGGACCCCGCTCATGACCTTCCCTTCCCCGAATGCCACCCCATTTATTATGACCCTCTGCCTCCTTTTCTCCAGCTAGTTTCCCACCCATTTGACTGCCCCCTGCCCCATCTCCAGTCCTGCCATTTTGAGGCACTGAGTCAAACGCCTTTCTGAAATCCAAATAAGCTACATCTACCACTCTACCTTGATCTATTTCCTTGGTGACCCCATCAAAAAACTATCAAATTTGTTTGATAGGATCGGCCCCTAGTAAAACCATGTTGTCTTGGATTCATCAGGCCATTTGTCTCCAGGTAGCTGGTGAGCCTGCCTTTTACTAGCTTCTCCATGCGCTTGCCTACCACTGATGTCGAGCTCATGGGCCTGTAACTTCCCACTTCCTTCCTCCCTCCCCCCTTATGCAGAGGGACCACATTTGCCTGCCTCCAGTCTTCCTGCACCACCCCCGTTTTCAGGGACCAATTGAAGAGTGCAGTCAAGGGTACTGCCAATACCTCCCTTAGCTCCCTTAACACCCTTGGGTGCACCCTGTCTGGCCCCATTGCCCTGTCCACCTTCATGCAGCCCAGTTCTTCCAATATTCCCTCTACAAGAAATGGCCTCATCTCCACCCCCCCTTCCCCAGCCATTCCATTACCTGCTCTGCTGCCTTCTTCTCCTTCTTCTTCCCTCTTGAACACTGAGCAAAAGTAGGTGTTCCAGTAGGTCTGCCTTTTCTCTGTCTCCTCGTAGCGCCACCCCCTCTTTTGTTCTTAACTGGACAATTCCCTGCCTAATCTTCCTTTTTTCATTCACATATCGAAAGAAAGTCTTATCCCCTTTTTTGACCCCTCTTGCTATTCGCTCCTCTGTCTGTGCCTTTGCCCTCCTTACCTCTACACCTGCTTCTCTCTGGCTCACCTGGTATTTTACCCAGTTCGCTTCCATCTGAGTTGTCTTGAACCTCCTAAAGGTTTTCCTTTTTGTTATTACCTTTTTTGCTACTACCCTCGTATACCACAGCGGTTTTCTCCTCCTCGTATTTTTACTCTCTCTCTTGGCACATATGTCAGTGGCCCCTACAATAGCTTCCTTGATCTTCCCCCACTTTGCCTCCACCTCCATCAACTCCCCCACTTCTTGCAGTGTCCTGTCCACTATTTCTCCCATTCTCCTGAAGTCCATCCTCCTAAAATATAGGACCTTTGACCCAGACTGGTGAACTTCTGCAGTGTTTTTCATTTTAAACTTGACCGTGTTGTGGTCACTTGTAGCGAGATGTTCCCCCACCGATACCTCTTCCAACCTTCCCCCATTCATTAGGACCAGATCAAGAGTAGCTCCTGCCCTGGTTGGCTCCCTGACCAGTTGATTTAGGAGGGCCAACTGCAGGGAGTCCAACATTTCCCTGCTGCTGGTTGAAGCAGCCGAAAGGGTGTTCCAGTCCACGTCCGGTAGATTTAGGTCCCCCATCAGCACCACCTCCCCCCTTGCCGCCATTCTCACAAACTCATCAGCCATACTTCTATCCACAGATTTGTGCTGTGCTGGGGGTCTATACACCATGCCCATATGCACTGACTCCCCCATCCCCACTGCCAATGAGACCCAGAGTCCTTCTGACTCTCCCCACTTACCCTGTAATACTGCTGCCCTGATACACTCCTTTACATAGAGTGCACCCCCCCTTCCCTCTCTGTCCTTCCTGAACAATTTGTACCCTGGTATCTCCATTTCCCATCCCTGCTCCTGGTGGCACCATGTTTCTGCTACCCCCACTATGTCAAGACCCTCCTCTGCCATTATTGCTGTTAGATTAGGGATCTTTCTACCCAGACTTCTGGCATTCGCACACATAACCCTCCATGCCCCTCTCTCCTCCTTCCCTGTATGTTTGTCTTCTTTACCCTTTTGCTGTGTGTGTAGGGCTTTTTGCCCCCCCGCCCCGACTCCTGCCTCAACAGTCGGGATTTTCCCTGCCACCCCCGTTTAGTTTAAATGGTAGCTTCTGTCCACATAATCATCCAGTTTACATTTGAGCACTGCTTTCCCCTCCCTGTTTAGGTGCAGCCTATCTGGGCATATAGGTTTGTGTCACTCCATGTTGACCACCAATCTCCTATCACACCACAGCACTTCTGGGCACACCAACCTATAAGTCAATCATTGAATTCCTCAATATTTTGCCTTGCCTCCATGCTGGCTTGGCCCTTGGTACAGGAAGCACCTCTGAGAAGGGCAGGGATTTGAAGTCTGACTTGCTGCAGAACCTGGCCAGCACCATAAACCTGGCCTGCACCTCCATCACGCTGCTCTTTGCTAGGTCATTTGTGCCTAGGTGGAAGATCAGATGCATTTTCTTATCCATCCACTGGATAACTTTGGCAGCCGTCATACCTGGCAGCAACTCCACTCATATTTTTTTCCCTCTCTCTTCCCTTTTCCCCCATGTAACTCCTTTTATAATAGAGTCCCCACTATTAAGACTCTGTCCCCTTTCTCCTCCTGGACACCCCTTCCTGCTGCCATTCTCCTCCTTTTTTCAAATTTCTTCTCCTCCATCCCCTTGCCCCCCCCCAAATCTACCTGAGCCTTTCTCCCCTCATCCTCCATCTGTACCCTTCCCTGGGCCCCTTCCTGGATTTCTGGTTTCTTCATACCACCCTTACCCTCCTCTGAAGCTCTTTGATCCACTCTTTCTCAAACCTGCTATTCTCCCTCACCCAACTCTTGGTTTTCTGGCACTTCTATTGCACTACCCTTCCTTGTGCATTGCTCCCTTTGATCTCCCCCCTTCCATGCTTTTCTCTCTTTTCCTTGTACCCCGACCTTTATTGCCTGGCACTGCTCCACTTCCCTTCCTGCCGAACCCCCCTTTCCCACTTCCTGCCTGGTTTTATTCCACCCCCACTTCCTCCTTTCCCTTTCTTATCTGTTCACGCTCCTCACTCCCTGGTCCCCTTACTGCTAATCCTGGGTCCCCACTCCCCCCTGCTATCCTCTGTCTTCTTCCCGTACTACCCCTCTCTCTCTGGTCTCCTGTGACCCCCCCCACCTGGTGTTATGGGCACTCTCGCATCCTGGGCTCCTCCTGCCAGGCTGTCCCTGTTCCCCCAGCCCACCTCCAGTTCCTCTCTTTGTGCTTGAGGTTACAACCCCCTGTATATGTTTGCAGGCCAACCCCTGCCCCTTCCTTTTCCACTCTACCAGCTGTCTCCGAACTCCTTCCACTTCCTCCCTGAGCTTTGCCACTGGTGGCATACTGGGCAGCCTCCAAATTTCCAAGCCCAGTCTAGTACCATGGCTGCTCCACACCCCATGCATCCAACCACCTTCCCACAGATGCCAGCTCTAGCAACTCGAGGCCGCATTCCTATTCTGTCTTGTGTCATTAGTCTCTCTCCCTTTTAATAATACTGTACTAGTACTTTTGCACCTACAATAGATATTTCCATTTCTGCTAGCCTTTACAGACAACCACACACCACACAAAAAATAAAATCCACTGAAGTCAGGTCCAATAACCCAAATCAGGTACTCCTCAAAGTCAGGTTCAAAAAATCCTCTCCATGTTCTTTAAAAACCACTAAAGTCAGGCCACTCCTCCTCCTAGGCTCCACCTCCACTGCCTATTTAATAGAGGTCAGGGTCGGGCTGGGTGGTGTGGGAAGAAAATACAGCTCCTTTTCTGTGTCCTTTTGACAGCAGCTGGGCATTCCTTATATCCTCCTGCCGCGATTCAATCTTTGCGCCCTCTCTCCTGATAGGCCGCTTTCCTTTACCCTGGTCTGCCACTGACTGCAGCCACCATGAACTCCTGCTTGCCCTGCTCCTACTTCTCCATACTGGCTCCTCTGTCCTCTGTTGCACTCTTCTCCTGCTGCCCTGGCCCGCTCAAGTACGAGCCGCTGGGAGGTCTCCGCTCCATGCTCCTCGCTTCCCCCGAACAAGCAAACCAATACAGCTCCTTTTCTGTGTTACCTGCCTATGTCCTACACACCTTTGTGAAAAGCACTGATGTGCGAAATGCGTCAGGTGACATAGGACGCAGGACGTAAAACAAGGTAGTGAGCAGGAAGGAGCGGTAGAGTTGGTTTTTCATCGGGACCACCTTTTGCTGTTATTTGCACATTTCATTAAAGAGTAAGCACTTTATGAAGATTTTCTTCTTACTGTGAGTCATTACCAACTACTTATTTTTGGGACTGTTATCCCAGAAGGCTGATCTAGTCTCCATGGCTGCCTTAGCACTGGTGCTGGTCTCTTTGACTGTAACCTTGTTATATGAATGTCTGTTTCATACCACCCACAACTTGGCTGGCAACAAGAGTTGGTGTTGAGTGTTCTGGGTCCTAAGGAGCTGATGGATCCAATCAAAAGCCTTGTTGCAGAGATCAAGTGTTGTAGAACCGGTCTGGAGAATCTTAACATCTACTTCTCTATAGTTCAGGTCCCTTAAATACCATACCATGCCAAGCACCCTGTCGTGATCTCCCACTCCCATGCAGACCATCTAGAAAGTTTAGGGATGCCGGCCAAGTGGTGCTAGAGGATGAAGTGCTGGTCACTACACCTCACGCCATGCCAGCGACCCGGGTTCGGGAATGAGCTAGGGCCGCCGGGGGCCGGCAGGGGAGAGAGAGGATTGAGCATCCTGAGGACTGCTCTCCTCTCTCAGGGGGAGGGAGACTAGTCGCCCCAATCAATGACTGCCCTCTGGCGGTAGCAGGAGGGCAGTATGGGTTGGGAGGCACAATCCAACATCCTTAAGTCAGAGGGGAGGGGGGACTGGTGAAAATGGAGGAAAAATGAGCCTGGCAGGCTTGATGATGGTCCACTGTTCCCGGACGCAGTCCCCAGATTCTGCATTGGGTCTCGGGGGGGGAGAAGCCGGCAACCCCCTCCTGGCCCTGCTGCGGGGTGCAATCCATGGGGAACTGTCGGAGTCACCTAGCATGGGAGCAGCTGGACCAGAGAGAAAGAGTCCCTCCATTCGGAGGGCCATAGACACCTGCCAGGGCTTCGGTGGAGAAAACAGAATAATTAAAAAAAAAAAAGTTCAGGGGGCCATCATATCCTCAGTAACTCTTCACATGGTGATCTGGTATGCTTTTACCAAGGAAAAGACAGGATCAGACCCCATTAGACCCAGCATCTGCAGCAGCATCATTCTGGTGAAGTCCAGTTCAGAATATGCAAATTGTAGGCAAAAACTTAGTTTCTATGAAACTTGTACCTGCTATTAATTGTAGCACTTTGTGCTCTCCAGCAGCTCTCCCTGGCTTGATTCAGTGAACCACTGGAGTTTAATACAGCAAGTGTCAATGCTGAACATGTCTGCTTGCATGCAGTTACACTCATTGTGACAGGTGATATAAAGGTCCTCTTCCTTTTGACTTGTACGCAGTCTAGTCAGATGAGGAGTATTGTGAGTCACACTGGAACCACAAGCATTGGGGAGGGGACAACTTTCTGAAGCACAGATATGGGCAGCATTGGTTAGACTGTCATACTGTGATCAGTCAGTGGGATTTCATCCCCTGTATGTGCCTCCCACTCCAGGAAAGTTAGCACATAGTAGTCATGAGTGGAAAGGTTTCCAGGGCAGTACCTGGAAGCACATGCTGTCACTGTACGCACAATGCTAGACTCCCAGCCACCTCATGGCTGCTCTGAGCACTCCCTGTCATCCTCCACACCTGCCATCTTGGGCTCAGGTCATGACCTTCTGTTGCCAGTGCATTAGATCAGCCCCTTACGGCTCAGCTATGGAACCAACCAACTGCTAAGAACTTTTGCATTCTTCATGCCAAGGCTTCCTAAAATTAAATCTGTATTCCACTTTTTTTTACTTTTTATTTTTCTTGCCTGCTGTCGGCTAGCATCTGAGCCCCATTCAGGGCCCTCCATTGCCCCAACCCCATCACTGGGGACTTATCATGTCCCACTTACTTCTCTCATTCTTGCTCCCCACAATGGGGCCCTCTGGCTAGGCCAGATCCATCGGACACTTTAGTACGTTTACCAGGGGAGGACCCAGGTTGGTGGGTACAGGGTTTGCAGGTAATGCAGGGCCATCTTTGGCATGGCTGAGGGTTCGATTTCTCATTTTCCTCCCCTCCCATAGAGATGCCAGTGGACAGTGATGATGAGCATATTGTGTGTCAGTCCTTGCTCCAGACAGTCGGTGTCTTCACCTGGTGTGCAAACTGCAGCCTGCACTGCACAACTGTGGTCACTCAGGTGGCAGATGCACGGTGGAGTGTTCCCCCCCTCCCTTCCCAGAGGAGAATGTCCTGTTGGTTGCTCAGTCCTCCTCTCCCTGGTCGACCCTCCAATGACCCCAGCATGTTCCCAAAGCTGGATTGCCAGAGTTGTGAGCAGTAGCACTACTGTTGTACCCATGGGCATCTGAATTCCATTCTGTTCGAGAAAAAGGTTATCCCATTGCTATATAAAATATCCTCCTCCATCCATTTTCTGCAGCCTCTACTCTCTTTGTATCCTCAAAAAGGGAGTATACGGTACTCACTTCTGCCTGCCTGGTGTATACTAGCCTGCCTCCACTACTGGGAAACACTGGTGAAACTAACCATCACAGCACCAGCAAATCCAGTCAATGCAGCAGCGCTGGATTCAGTGCATCTGCTCTTTGCACATAACAACTTATGAAGAAAGTGCAGCCTAAGGGGAGTTGGCTACAGCAGGTACAGGGTGTCCTGCCCAGCCTCAGTACACTTGTGGCACTGGTCTAAAGAAATGACCTGCCAGTCTGTTTAACTCCCAAACTGAGGAGCACTGCACAGTGATTGTACTTACCTTGATGTTTGCTTGAACAACTGTTGCAATGAGCCACAGACCAAAGAGCCTAGTGGACAGCCTGCACATGTCATTGTGTGTAAGTAAAGCAAAATATTTAAAAGAATTGGACCTTCTTTCAAGTTGGTGATCAGAAATTCTGGTAGTTACAGGCAATCCACACACCAAAGAGTAACCCATGTGTTGCATGTTATGTGGGAAGAAGCCACAGGGTGTGAGTGAATTCTCCACTAAGGAAGGCTGATGGACTGCTGCTGACACTTTGCCTCACTTGGGTATGATATCATTGTTAATGCCCACCCTGTTTTAGTGGAATGGGAAGACCAAGACAAGGAACAATAATGTCTTGATCAACAAAAACTTGTATTCCATGGGGAATACTGTATGCAGTAACCAGTAATGCCAAGTCAACCACACTACAATGGATGCCAATGTTTTGCTTTGTGGGCAGGGGCTCACAATAAATTGAATAGAAAGGCAGACCTGACGAGGTCAATGGGCCTGTGAGTATCTGAGGAAGCTGTACTGTAGCAGTTGTGGGTCATGGGGTAGGAGGCATTTGTAGCTCCAGAAGAAAAGTTTGTTTACAGTGAGTACCCCTTGTACCTGAGAACATTTTAAAAATCACAGTCTGCAGCCCTTGCGGTTCATGGTTCACACCTGTTTCATTTTGCTGTCAACGATCGGGTAAGGCTGAGATGACTCTCACATGAGTTATAAAGACTTCTGTCTGAATTTGTCTGTCTGCTAGACTTTTCTCAATGTTATATTGCTGTTGTTTCCACTTTAGCCCTTTGAGAGATCCCTCCTTTCTTAGGCTGACAGCCTGGTGGCTTTCTACTCCCTAACCTCAGCAAATCCCAGTCATTATTGTGAGTGACTGACAAGAGACCTTCATCTAAGTATGTATCCTCCCTAGAGTTCAGTCCCACCTAACACCTTTTAATCTACTCTACTCACAGTTACTGTAAGGTATATATTATTTATCACAGGGTTTATTTATCTATTTTATTTATTTCATTTTTGTTGACCGAGTAAGTGCACTAGACAAATTCTGCCTATTTTCAGGCATGACCCTGGGGAGGGGGATATAGAGACGAATGCCAGCTGACCTTGAACCAGATTAAGCTGTCGGTGGTATTTTTAGTGAATGTTCAACCTGGGTTGTACGTGTAATAAAATCTAATCAGAAGACATGCACTTTCAGTCACTCAAAGTTTCACCCCCAGTTCCAGACACCACTATCCTATGCTGGCGGTATATTCATCTGGAGTAGACCCCTCTGTACATAACACAGGACACACTGGTAGTTCTGCTAAAGGGCACTGAACACTTTTCTAGAGGGCAGCTCCCCTCCCCCCTCTTAGCTTTATGATGACACACCCGTGGGTGTCACTTACCCTCAGCTGTAGTATGCTATGGCAGGTGGTGGCTGATGGTGTGGCCACTCCGGAACTCACCGAAGGAGCACCAGTCTGCACAGCATCAGCATCAGCAGCACAAGTCAGCCTCAGCCATGGCAGGGTCACAGACTGTGCTGCAGTGCAAACAGCTTGGAAGCACTCTCGCCATTACACAGCCTATAAAATAAGGGGTACCCCAAGGGTGTATTCTAAACCCTTTCCTCTTGATCAATCTCTCTCATTATCTCCTGGGTGGCCATTTTGTGTCAGGTTAAGTAATTGATAGTTTGGATTTCATATGAGGGCTATTGGAAGTAATGATTTAAGATCAGAGAGAGGTAGATCATTGACTGAGCTATGGAAAATAATGACATCATCAGCGTACAAAACAGTATTATGGTGGTTGCAGGCTTGAGGGTGGTTGTTTACAAATATGGAGAAGAGAAAAGGGTTTAGAATAGACCCTTGGGGTACCCCTTATTTTATAGGCTGAGTAACAGAGAGAGTCCTTCCAAGCAAAACATGTTGGGATTTGTCTGAAAGATAGCTTCCAATCCATGAGGTAGCCTTTGGGGGATATTCCAATATTTGGGAGTTTAGCTACAGTATAAGAGACTGTGGTTGACAAGATCAAATGCTTTTGTCAGAGCCACAAATACTGTTCCTGTGAGTTTGCCATCATCCGTGGTTGAGAGGATGTGATCTGTAAAGTTGATTAGGGCAGTGTTAGTACTGAGTCCCTTCCTAATGCTGTGCTTCTCAGGAGCAGCAAGGTTGTGCCAGTTTACATAGGAGTGGAGTTGTGCAACACTGACCCAATCTTTCTGCTCTTGTCTCAGCCCATTCAGACTGTCAGTTAAGACTGTCTCTCCAAAACTTATCTTTAACTCCTTCCTGTAATTCAGCCTTCACAGGCTGTGGGACCCCAGGGCTGTCTCTGGAGCCTCTCTGCAATGCAGCCCAACTTCAAACTACACGCCCAGTATCCTCCTGAACTTGACCTTTTAATCTTCTCTTCTCTTCTTTCTTTCTCCAATCCATCTTTGGGTTACCCTCTGAGAATCACCCCAACCCCAGGTGATCTCCTGTCTGGGGATTAAATCAGTCCTCTTTATATACCCTTAATAGGGGACTTAACCTTCCCCCATGCCCTATTAGGGCAATACTCACAAGTTCTGAGGAAACAGGCCAATTTTGGTCACTATTTCCTTTGGCTTAATTAGATCCAACAAGCTTCTACTGCTAGCCAATGAATTGCTAGGCGGCCCTTTGCTTGGGGAGCAAAGCTCCACAGGTGCTGCTCCCTATAGCCATTTACTGTAGCTGTAAACCCAAAATTTATATTTAGTTTGCAAGCCATAAGGCTCAATGTCTGCACATCCACAAAACCAGCCTCATTGTATGCTGACAGATGTAAACCACATGGTAGACATTTACCTTAGTCAAGGCCCTCAGAATTCTGTGGTTCTGCAGTCACAGAACTGTCTGCAGGACTGGGGGCCTGCGACAGAACTCAAGTGGTGCCAGAGAAATCCCCATTTTGTGGTGGTTTTCATTTAAAAATGCTAGTTTTTGTGTAGCGGTTACATTAACTCTTGCACCACCAGAGACCCGGGTTTGGGAATCAGCCTGAACCATCGGGGGCCTTCTGTTTCCCCCATGCCCTGCCGGGGCAGTACTCACCAGTTCTGAGGAAACAGACTAATTTTGGTCAGTATTTCCTTTGGCTTAATTAAATACTCAGGCACTCAACAAGCTTCTACTGCCAGTCAATTAATTGCTAAGCGACCCTTTGCGTGGGGAGCAAAGCTCCACAGGGGATGCTCCCTATAACTACTTAGTTGTATAAAGCCCAAAACTGACATTTGGTTTGCAAGCCATAATGCTCAAGGCCTGCACATTCACAAAACCAGCCTCATTGTATGCTGCTGACAGATGTAAACCACATGGTAGACTTTTGCCTTAAGTTAACGCCCTCAGAATTTTGTGGTTCTGCAGACACTGAACTGTCTGTAGCACTGGAGACCTGCAGTAGAACTCAAGTGGTGCCAAAGAAATTCCCATTTTGTGGTGATTTTCATTTAAAAATACTAGTTTTTGAGTAGCCGTTGCACTAATACTTGCAACACCAGAGACCTGGGTTTGGGAATGAGTCTGGATCACTGGGGCCTTATTGGGGAGAAGGATTGAGTGTCCCACAGGCAAATGGTGTCCTCCTCCTCTGGGTAGGAGGGCTGCTGTCTCCTGCTGCAATACTGCCACCTGGCTGACTACAGGTGGCAGTGCAGTTGAGGGGCCCACATGGTAAGGAGGATGCTGCCCAGTTTTGCTGATAAAGATGATAATGATGAAAAGTTTATTTTTTATAGAAGAACAAACCTGTTGTACCAAACAATGCAAAACACATATATAATCTTGCTTAAATATACATCAGTGATAAAAAGACAAAAATGTGAAAGGAAAAATCTATTATTATCAAAACAGTTGCAGGTATGTAATATTTGGCAGGTATGGAGTATTGGCATGATGGTATGCTTGCTGTGCACACCAGGGCATTGATGCACTTAGCTTGGTGGCATACTATGGGTTGTGGGGCAAAAAACTGGAATTAAGCTCCAGCCACAGCAGGATGATGTCTGCTCCACTTACAGGCCCCACACCACCAATCGAAGCATCATTCCTCAGGAACAGAGATATAAGGGTCATTTGAGGGGTCCTGGGGATCACCCAGAGATGACCCCACCATGGTGGGAAAGTCATAGCGGCACATGAGGCAGGTGTGAGTCCCGGAGAAGGTGGGTAAGGGGGGGATGAAGAGGTACAAGCTGGAGAGAGAGGGTTAGGGGGAAGAGGGAATAGGATGGAATGGAGAAAGCAGAGGGGAGAAATTACTCATCATAAGAAGGGAAAACTATATTACAGGTGGAGAGATACCTCCAAGATGTCCAGAAAGGTAGAACTACCCTGACAAATGACTGTGGTGGCTAAGTGTGGGAAAGATCAAACAGGAAGTAGATTATCCCTTAGAATTTTGATGTGCTGTTAAGATTAGTTATGGTGCTTGGAGGCAAAGTATTCACACTTGACTGGCCTGGTTGCTTTGTTACATGTATTCCAAAGCTGTGTGCACCTGCCACATCCACAAGTGAGCCTGTTGGCAAAAACCCAGGGAAGATGGGAAAGCCTATTCTGGACCTTACGAAGGAGGGCATGGCTGCCCTAGATGTCAGTGAATTTGAGCTGGAAGGCACTGAGGATAACATCAGTTTAAAGGAGTACTACACCCTCATATCTTGACTGTAGATGTTGTTTCCTTGTTAACAGATAACTCTTTTCGTGTAGCTGTTGGGGATATATGTGTTTGATTTAGTTTATTTTCACTGTTCATAGCAGCCTCTAACTAGCCTAGGGGTCTCCATTTTCTGGTTGTTGAAATCTCATAGTTCCTGAGAGCTATGTTAGCATATGAGAACATGATGCCACAGCACCCGTTTACATCACATATTTCTATGCTAAAAGTACACATAATCTGAAAAAAAACCTCTCTAGAAACACACACGTAAGCCCCCCAAAATGGACTTACCTTTATGGGAACATTTGCTCCATGTCTTCCCCCCACCACTGTTTCAGTGGCTCTGGTGAGATTCGAACCTGTTAGTCCTTGTGCAGTCCTTGTGGCTCTGGCTGCTCTGGTGTGGTGCTCTGGCTCTTTGCAGGCAGGCACCACACCAGAGCTTTAGAAAAATAAAGCTGTTTTGAACTATTGTATGTATTTCATTTAGCCTTAGAAAATGGTTACAAAATGCATACATTTTTTAAAGTGTTTTCACTCTTACAATCAATTTTGTATTTATTTACCCAGCATAGATAGCCTAATTGAGATGGAATATACTGTTTCCAGTGGGGCCCTGCTTTCACCCATTTTTACGGCACTGAAAGTTTAGGGGACTTCCTCAAAGACACGCGTAAGTGTTTTTTGGTGGGGTTTGAACTTGTTTCTTCTGGTTGGCAAACCTGTGCTGTAACCATTAAACCACACTGCCTCTTTTCTGCAGCAGATCTGATCATGTAGCTGTATTAAGGCTTGCTAAAAATGTATTATGTCTAAATTTTTTTTTCCAGGTGGGGAAACAGATTTGAAAATCACCCAGCATCCTCCAGAAGTAAACGTTTCTTTGCACAGTACGGTGACACTGAATTGTCGATGGGAAAGCAATGCAACTATTAAACGTATCAGAATAGAATGGTTTAAGTGCAAGGAGGTAAAAGCGACTCCAATAGAAATAACAGGATCACAGATGGTTTCCACACATTTGAATAACATTCAAAATGATAGCCTACGTGACTCAAACCTGACCATCACTGTGGCTGCTCTAAATGATACTGGAATTTATTATTGTGTTGTTACAGTGGAGATACCACCACTACAATCTGGATTTGGAAATGGAACTAAGTTGATCATCCAAGGTATGAACATCCATTTTAAATCAAGATCCTAATTAAAAAAGACAGAATATAGATTTGGTTGTTTTATGGGGCTTTTGCACTGCCCCTGACACATCACTTTTTCAGATCAACCCAATCACTTCATAGACTTCTAGGTATGATGGCCTTTACCTTCTTGGCATCCTATTGTGTCTGTCCCTTGATTTCCCACTGTAAGCCACCATGGTTTGATGATGATCTTAGTTCAAGACGAAGTGACTAGTCTCAGAGGTTAAAGCATTCTTGGTGGAGATCCAGATCTGTGGAGGACAGACTGGAGCTGAGAACTCAGTATGGTATCAGTAGGCAATCATCCAGTCATGGGTGATTACTTAAGGAAAGAACAGAATGCATCAACTCTTCCAAACTGTTGACTGTTTGCTTAATCTGCTCTGCCTTTAGTCAGTAAGAGTATTTGCAGCTGACAAATGCAATGAGTTTAACCAGTCCTTTCTTTGCAAGGTATCCTCTGTTCAGTTTGGGATCACCTCCAGTGGTCTATCATGAGCTGTCAGTACCCACTCAGCTATGGACTCAGGCACCCCAGTGTGTTAGGAGGAGTTTGAGTCAGCTTTGGTAGATGATGGCTTCCAGGTCGCCTTGGGGCTGCGCTCTACCTGCTGTGCTTTGGACTCTGGACCTACCCATCTTCTACTTAGGTGTTGGGAGGCCCAGGTGCCAACTTTTGTCGAAATCATTGGGTGTTCCCGAAGGAGGGCATTTTTCCAACTGCACTGAAGAGGGCAGTAGGTAGATTTCTCTTAAAAAGCCGTGAGGTTCTTACAAACTATAGGCTTGTATCAAATCTTCCCTTTTAAGGTAATTGGAAAAGGTGGTTGCGACACAGCTGGAGAACCACCTAGAGAGGCATGGCATCTACGAGCCATTTCAGTCTGGTATTAGGCCTCAACATAGTACCAAGACTGCCCTTGTCAAGGTGTTTAACAATCTCCTTCTGGCAAGAGACAGCGGGTGGTTTGTTCCATTTTGATCCTAACATACTAAAATGCCAGCAGAATAAGCCTAGCAGTCTTTTGTGTCTGCTCATTTGGTCAGCCCCCACCCTGGAAGCTGACCTTGCTGCCTGCCCCCCACCACCATCTCGGTCTTCTCCCTTCTCAGTCCAGGGTATTCTCACTGCATTGGACTTTGCTTCCAGAACCCTTCCCCTGTACCTGTCCCACCTTCTTTTGAACCCCTCCACAGTCTCTGCCTCCACCAACCCTCCAGGCAGCACATTCCATGGTTCTACCACCCTCTCAGTGAAGTAGCACCTCCTCCTTTCTCCCCTGAGTCTCCCCCCTCCAGCTTTCACCCATGGTCTCTAGATGCCCCCCCTTCTTCCTTCGAAGCACCCTGACTGCACCTCCACTATTTACCCCCTTCATGTACTTGAAGACCTCTATCATGTCTTCCCAGTCCCTTTTCTCTTCCATTGTGTACATATTTAGCTCTTCGAGCCTCTCTCCAAAGGTCCTTTCCCCCAAGCCCCAGATCATTTTGGTTGCCCTCCTCTTGACCCTCTCCAGGAGTTCAATGTCCCTCTTTAAGTGTAGCCTCCAAAACTGCATGCAGTACTCTAGGTGCGGCCTCACCGAACAGTTATACAGAGGGAGTATCACTTCCCTCCTTTTGGAGGTGATCCCCCCTAGCGATGCATCCCAGCATCCTGTTGTCCTTGGCCGCTGCCCTCCTACAAGTCTCCGAGTTGTTCATCTTGACATCCACCACCACCCCCAGGTCCCTCTCAACCATTGAGACTAGTAGCATCCCCCCCCCCAGGGTGTACACTTGGCTTGGGTTTCTGGCTCCCAAGTGCAGTATCCTGCATTTCCCTGCATTGAACTTCAGTTTACACTTTCTAGACCACCTTTTCAGAACCTCCAGGTCCCCCTGTAGGGCCACCCTCCCCTCCTTCCCATCCACCACCATCCCCAGCTTTGAGTCATCCACAAAGAGACTCATCTCACTCCTGATACTCTTCCTTATGTCTGAGATGTAGGCGTTGAACAGGAGGGGCCCAAGGACCAATCCCTGAAGGACCCCACTAATGACCCTCCTTGGAGATCAGACTATCCCCCCAACCACGACCCTCTGGGTCTGGTCTTGGAGCCAGTTCCCTCTCCTTCTGATCATCTGGTTCCCCACACCCATTTCCCCCAGCTTATCCAACAGGCCCCCGTGAGGAACATACTTCTTTCACTGTCAGCCATGGGGTTCCACAAAGAAGATGCCCCTGTCACACAACATAGGGTGATCCATTCTCCCAGTCTCTCTGAATCATCCCCATTGTTTGACGCTCAAACCCTCACATATGCCCTGCCATTGCTGCATCGATTACAGTGGGGTGACCCTCAAAAGGAGACACAAACCACCACAGATGTATTTCAATCAAGGCTCCACTACTGGATATACAGATCCCCCCTTCGCCTAACCACCAAACTGCTACTTGGTGTCTCGACACAATTCCATAACCCCACATGGAGCACCCCAAAAGAGTGGCAACAGAATAAGAGAAGGAGGACCAAAGACAGCCCCCTCTCCCTATCACTGGCAGCCCTCATGAAACTCCTGTTCTTTCTATTGCTCTGTATTGGTAACGTGGAAATCAACCCTGGACCCCCTGAATTTATTACCTCTCCATCAGACCTAACCTCAATTAAAGGCCTCAGTTTTCTGCATATTAATGTATGCAGTCTGTTGAAAAAACTTACACTGATACAAGCCTGGGTTGCCCATACCTTGCCAGACTTTCTCATGGTATCTGAGACATGGCTCAAACCCACCACAGCAGACAGGGATGTTAACCTACCCAACTATCAGCTATTCAGAGCGGATCGCCAAACAAGGGGAGGTGGAGTAGCTATATATGCAAAATCCGGTATACCTATATCCTGTATTGCTGCAACCTCTATGCCCAAGGAATTTGAATGCCTATCCCTAAAAGTCTCTCTCCCCAATACAGCAGCTTTTCAGCTAGTTGGATGCTACAGACCCCCTCTGCTGACCTCAAGCTCTTATCCCACCTGGGGAATCTGCTCAAGCCCAGCACTGAAGAAGTCATTATTCTAGGTGACCTGAATTTCAACTGGCTTACCCAGGCAGCTGCACCTCTGGTATCATTCTGTGATACATATGGGTTCACACAGCTAATTAATGAGCCAACAAGAATTAATGCAAGGAATAGTAATAACAGCACACTACTTGATATCATGCTAGTGAGTAAACCATATCTATTCACACATGCTGGAGTGCTTCTCTGCGACATAAGTGATCACTGCCCCATCGCAGGGGTAAGATCCACCAGCAAAACAACAAACCCTGCAAAATTCCTCATGAGGAGATCCAAGAAAAACATCAATATCGAAGGATATTTGCATGATCTAGCTCACTCTCCAAACTGGCAAGAGTTTTACTTTGCCCATTCTGTGGAGAAAGCACAGCAGTTATTAAATAGCATTATAATAAATGCCCTTAACACCCATGCCCCAATATCTAGTATCCAAATAAAGAACAAATCCTGTCGTTGGTTTTCAGCTGACCTCAAAGCTGCACTGCTGGAGAGAGACAAACTCTGGAAAATGGCAAGAAAAACCAAGAATGTAAATGACTGGATGATCTTTAGGAAAGCAAGGAATAGATGCACCAAGAAAGTTAGGGATGCAAAGGCTGCCTTCTACTTGGCTGAGCTCGACTCCTCCTATCATAATCCTGCTAGATTTTGGGGTACCATCAAGGGAATGGTGGGGCAGGATGCTAGTACCTCCCTTCCAGCTCAATTACACCACAGTGATGGCCCTATGACTGGCAAAATGGAAATTCTGGACGCCTTCAATAACCACTTCACAACGGCTGGCGTTGCCTTTGACTCCTCCCCAGCTAACCTGCTGAGGGAACAATTAAGCTCCCAGCACACTGGTGTTCAGAGAGCTGACTCTTTCTTCAGCTTCAAATCTGTACTGTTGAGGCAAGTAGAGGACCTATTATGGCAGCTGGATACCAAAAAAAGCGCAGGGGCAGACTCTCTGGACGCCTACTTTCTAAAGATTGCATCCCACGTACTTGCAGTCCCCCTAACTCATCTCTTTAACCTATCTCTAAACTCTGGTTCTATTCCCATACTGTGGAAGACTAGCTCAAGTGGTTCCCTTCTAAAATCAGGGGACCCTATGGAACTTAATAATTACAGGCCCATTTCCATTCTACCAGTGCTATCCAAGATGCTGGAGAAATTAGTGAGTAACCAGTTAAGGGAGTATCTTGACAATGCTAACCTCTTGAATCCAGCTCAATCTGGATTCAGGGCCAAGCATAGCACTATCACTGCACTAGCCAAGGTCACAAATGACTGGCAAACCGAATTAGATAAAAAGAATAATGTCTGTGCAGTATTTCTGGACCTGAGCAAAGCATTCGATACTGTGGACCACGAGCTTCTACTATCATCCTTGCTCTCCCTGGCCTAGATCCACCCTCCCTTAAGTGGTTCAGGTGTTATCTCACCGGTAGGTCACAGCAGGTAAAAGCTGAAGGTGATCTATCCCCATTAAAACCACTGTTAAGAGGAGTTCCCCAAGGTTCTATCCTGGGTCCTATCCTTTTTGCCATTTATATAAATAACATTGATTCAACCCTCACCAATTCCTCTGTACGCCTCTTTGCTGATGACACTGTTTTGTATGTCAGCAACCCTTCGTCTGCAGCTGCTCGTGAAATCCTACAAACAGAATTCTCCCTGTTACAATATCAGCTACTTGAGAAAAAGCTTCTGTTGAATGCAAAGAAAACTAAAGCAATGATGTTCACAAATCAAAGCTCCACCAGCACCTCCTCTTCAATCATTCTCCCCCAGCTATGCACTATACTTGGAGAAAACCTGGAGTATGTAGAAAATTTCAAATACCTAGGTGTGTGGATTGACAACAGACTCGACTTCATTCATCATTTAGAAGAACTGCTAAAAAAGCTTCGCCAAAGGCTTGGCCTTCTCTATAGATTAAAACCCTTCCTAAACAGAGATTCAAAGATGAGGTTAGTCCAGGCCATTTTTCTCTCAGTTGTTGACTATGCAGACTTCCTTTATAGTCACTGCCCCACCTCCTACCTACACAAGTTGGATACCTTATACCATAGAGCAATAAGATTCATTACAGATCTGCCATCTAATACCCATCACTGCTCTCTTTATGCTGCAGTTGGATGGGTTTCCCTGCACCTCAGAAGGAACAGAAATGCAGCCCTATGGATTTACAGAGCGTTATCAAAAAAACTTCCAAACTATATTCTGGACTGCTTCACCCAGACCATTCCTAGCTCCTATGCCCTAAGAAGCAACAACATCATCCTGTTCAAATTGCCCAAATTCAACACCCGGCTTGGGAGGGCAGCAATCGGCTATTCTCTAGCTATAGCATGGAACACCCTACAAAAATCCCTAAAACTGTCCATTATTATTCCAATTATATCCTTTAAACAGCGTTGTACAGTTTTCTTCACAGAGAAATGCAGTTGCTACATGAGCTAGCTTTGTCATCTCACAATCTCCCTCCCAAAATTAACCATATATGGCATAATCTTTTGTTCTTCAGTTCTCCCTCCCAGGCAGACACCCCATCTTATGGCACCCAGTAATACCCTCACCATCCTAGTATTACATTATGCTGTGTGTTTGCATGGCCCTCCACTGGGATATGTATATACTGTATATACTGTAAATATTAGCTTAACTCTCCTATAACCCATTTTTATCATGTGAATTTTACTGTACATCACTCTGTTTATAAACATTTTTTTCCCCTGTATGTATAATTGTTTTATATAAGTGCATGATGTATCTGTTATGTATCAACTGTTGAACCTTGACCTTATCAGGTCCATCTTGTAAATGAGACTTGCTCAATGATGTTCGCCTGAATAAATAAAGATTTGATGATGATGATGATGAAGAACAGAGTCAAACGCCTTGCTGAAGTCAAGCCTACCCAAGTCCAAGACACTCATCACCCAATCATAGAACTCCACAAGGTTTGTCTGACATGACTTCTCTGGGACGAAGCCATGCTGTCTATCATCCAGGCACCCCGACTTTTCCAGTTCCCCCCCCAGCCCCTTCTTAACAATACCTTGCCCACCACCGATGTCAGGCTGACTGGATCTGGACTGGACTGTACTGCTGGATCTTTCCTCGCCATTTGACCCAGTGGACTATGGGGTGCTGTTGGTTCAGCTAAGGCACTATATCATGCTCACAGGAATGATGCTGCAGTGGTTGGCAGGGTGCTGCACTCTGCTGTGGTGTGCCACAGGGCCCCCACCATGATAGCCAGCCCATATGGAAAAATAACTCTCCCTGGCGCTAGTGGTCCCCCCTCCCTCCAATTACAAGCCTGTATTTTAAATAAATTCCCTGGTGCTTGTGGTCCCCCCCTTCCTCCGATTGCCAGTCCACAGTAAATGTTACAACCCTCCCTGGCATCCAGTGATTCCCTCCCCGGGTACAATCCACGGTACCACCAGTCACAATGTCCTACTGCCTGGTGTCTAGCAGCCCCCCCACTGTGGCACTGAGCACCAAAACCCCACTCACCTTACCAGTATCCTCAGTGCCATGGGTGCACACACAGAGACCAACACAACCCTCTTTACACCTCCTTGGATGGCTGCTATATGTCCAGGTAGGGAACGAGCATCTTATTTATAGGATAAGGTGATGCACCAAGTCCTATAAATAAGATACATGCTCCCTATCTGGACATATGGCAGCCAACCAAGAAAGTGTGAGGTGGGCTGTGCCAGTCGCTGTATGTGCACCCACAGCACCGAGAATACTAGTAAGGTGACGGGGGGGGATGCTTGGTACCACAGTGGTAGGGCAGTGTGACCAGTGGTACTGTGGATCAATGCCTGGTGGGACCTCTGGATGCCAGGGAGGGTTATAACTTTTACTAAGGGCTGGTGATCGGGGGGGGAGGGGCACTAGCACCAGGGAGATAATTTTAAATAGGGGCTGGTGATTGGAGGGAAGAGGGAGCACTAGCAACAGGGAGTTTATTTTAAATGTGGGATGGTGATCAGAAGGAGGGGGGACCACTAGCACCAGGGGGAGTTATTTTTCCATATGGGCTGGTGGTTGGAAGGAAGGGGGACCACTAGCACCAGGGAGAGTTATTTTTCAATAAAGGCTGGTGATCAGACTGGCAATGGGCTGGTGATCGGAGGGAGGGGGACCACTCTCACCAGGGAAAGTTATTTTTCACACAGGCTGGCAGTTGGAAGGGGGACCACTAGCACTAAATAGAGTTATCTTTCCATATGGCCTGGTGATCGGGGTGGGGACCACTAGCACCAGGAAGAGTTAATTTTCAATATGGGCTGGCAATCGGAGTGGAGAACCACTAGCACCAAGGAGAGTTATCTTTCCATATGGGCTGGTGATTGGAGGGGCCACTAGCACCAGGGAGAGTTATTTTTCAACACGGGCTAGTGACTGGACGGAGGGGACCACTAGCACCAGGGAGTATATGTACTGGGTAGGAAAAATGGGCAGACTAGGTGCGCCAGGTGGTCCTTATATGCCATCAAATTCTATGTTTCTATGAATTTATTTTAAATACTACTAGCATTAAGGGGAGTTATTTTTCCATATGGGTTGGCAATCGGCGGGAAGGGGGATCACTAGTGCCAGGGAGAGTTATTTTTCAGTATAGGCTGGTGATCAGAGGTACAAGAGGACTCAGGATGAAATGAAGTCCTAATTCTTGGTGACCTAAACCTAAATTGGATTGGCAAAGCAGTCAAATCCATCCATACTGTGATACAAGGCCACAACCTCTTCCGGCTACCCCACCAGGGTCGTGTCTCTCCCCAGGTCTAGTACTCTAATTGACTCGGCTCTAACCTATCATCTTGATAGTATAGTCTCCTCAGAAACCCTAGCTGATGCAATAGGTGATCAGTCTCCTATTTATTGTATCTGGCGCTCTATCAGGAGACCCTCTCCTACCCCAAAATTCATCACCTTCCGTAACCTAGCCAACTTGGATCAGGCCCAGTTTCTGTATGATCTCTCTATGTGTAACCCCCCCCTATAAATTGGGGTTCCCAAAAGTCTTCCTTGGGTGTGCTTAAATGCCCACTGCCAGGCGGGTGTTCTGTGTCTTTACAGGTGTAAAAGTGCTTGCATGCGAGTGCCCTGTTAGCCTCCGTGCCTGTCCCTTTAAGAGACATTATTTTTGTAGTGTATAATTAATCTGCGTAGGGGCCCAGTGTTTCCAGGCTCGACTCCTGCCCAAACTGCAATAATATTGCTCTGTTCTGCCATCGCTAATGGTGCAGAGGGAGCTCGGTTAGAATTGGTAATTGTTTGCTGATTAGCTGCTCTAATAATAATGGTATTATAGTTTGTCTAACCTGCTTTTCTTTGCAGCATGGACATTTCTGTATTACACCAATCAGTACCTTTTGGGGACCTTAAAATGGAGTCTGTCCCCAGGGGTCTTGTGGAAGTGAATTTCTGTAGGAATTGTAATTTTTTCATTTTGGCGCCTAAATGGACCTGGAGGGGAAGCCCTTGCTTTGACAGACAGATGAATCAATCAACCAGACCCTTTTTGGATCAGAAGGAAGTCCCAGTGCTGCCTGCAGCAGAGAGTCAGCCTGAGTTTGAAGTTGAGAGACTGAACTGCTCAAGACATCAGAGCAGCTGCTTCTGGGTAGTAGTGCAGGAAACTGGTGGGAAGGCTGTGTCTGGCCTACCTGCTTCATCTTCCCTTCTGCGGGATCTGCTAGTGAAATTAATCGGACTGAATCCGAACCGGCTTGTGACCAGAAATACTGAATTGTGACTGCCCTGTTACCTGAAGAAGACCAGAGATTTCCTGTAAGCGATTGGCCTGTCAGGATGTCTGAATCACCACAGAGATCACGGTTTTGCTCAGAAAAACTGCAACTGCAACTGGACTGTCATCCGACATGTGGTATTGTGTTTTGCTTTACTATAAATGTGCTGTAAACTGTCGGGGTCGCAATTTGGTTCCCCACTACTGAAGTGTGTCACGCTTGCTGGAAGCTGTCTCCAGCACCAATCGAACTGAATCCGAACTGTTCACCCAGCCTGGGCCCTGCGACCTTGGCCCAGTCAACTACTTCAGATGCAGAGATCACCATCGATGAGAGACTTGCCAGGGGATCAGCCCCTGTTCAACATCTCAAACAGGAACGACACCTCTGTGAATCATGTGGGCCCTGCTTCTCCTGGCATACCAGCTTGTTGACCTGCAGTCTCTATTTCATCCCTCCTGTGTTTCGCATTGGGTAGCATGAGTAAACACCAGGATAGCTCCCTGCAACATCAGCTAAATCAAAACTGTTGTCATCTGATTCAATTGTTGTTTTCTTGTCATGAACTGAGCCTCCAGGCTCCGGATTACAAATTTTGTGTGGTTGTGCATGCTCCTTCTTTCCATCACAGGGCCCCGACCAGCTGCAACGCAAGCCTACCCCGGGCAAAGCCCACCTTTTTTCCAACTGGGTACCCAAAGTGTGCAACTGTGAAGGGACTCTAAAGTGTATGCATGATTGCCTGATTGAATCAGTTACAGAACTAATCAGCCAAATTTTGCCCCTCCCTTGTTCATTTGTCCTGAATAAATCAGATCTAATTCTTTTTGCGTTTGACTTGACTGTGGTTCCATTTTGTACAACATAGAAACATAGAACATAGACTTTGACGGCAGATAAGGACCACTTGGCCCACCCAGTCTGCCCATTTCCCTACCTACTGGATAAGCTGCAGATTCTAGTTAACCAACAGCCTACTCCCTGCCACCCCCCACTACAATTGCCTTGTGTCTGTCCCATGTATGTTTGAATTCCCCCACTGTTTTAGCCCCAACAACCTCCCCAGGAAGGCAGTTCCACGCATCCACCACTGTCTCCATGAAAAAAGATTTCCTCACATTACCCCTGAGCTGTCCCCCCTCTATCTTTAAATTGTGTCCCCTTGTTCTTACACATCTCTTTTTCTGAAAGATGCTACCCTCCTGGACTTTGTTGATTCCCTTGAGGTACTTGAACATTTCTATCATGTCCCCCTGTCCCTCATTTCATCAAGGGTATAGATATTAAGCTCTCTCAGTCTCTCTTCATATGATTTCTGATGCAGACCCTGCACCATTTTAGTTGCCCTCCTCTGGACTGCTTCCATCCTGTCTATGTCCTTGCGTAGATGAGGTCTCCAAAACTGCACACAGTACTCCAGATGGGGTCTCACCAACTGTCTGTACAGAGGGATAACCACTTCCCTTTTTCTACTTGTGTTGCCCCTTCCTGTGCATCCCAGTATCCCCCTGGCTCTCCTCACTGACTTCTCACATTGCTTACCCACCTTTAGATCATCCGATATGACTACCCCCAAGTCCCGTTCCATTTTGTTGTTGTTAGTACCTCCCCTGCTATTGTGTACTCTTCTCTTGGGTTTTGTTTCCCAGGTGCATTACTTTGCACTTCTTTGCATTGAATCTAAGTTGCCATATGTCTGACCATTCCTCCAACCTTGCCAAGTCCCTTCTCATCTTTTCTACCCCCCTTGTGTATCAACTCTGTTACAGATCTTTGTATCATCTGCAAAGAGGCATACTTTTCCCTCCAGACCCTCTGCAATGTCACCTATAAAGATGTTAAAGAGGACTGGACCCAGTACTGAGCCCTGAGGTACTCCACTAGTGCCCCCCCTTTCTTCGGAATGTGTGCCACACTCACAATTACCTTCTGTGTCCTGTTGTGTAGCCAGTTTGCAACCCAGACTACCATTCTGGGACCCACTCCCAAGCTGGCTAACTTGATTATTAATCTTTTGTGCGGGACTGTGTCAAATGCCTTGCTAAAGTCTAGGTAGGCCATATCCACAGCCCCCTTCCTGGTCTATTACTTTGGTCACCAGTCGGAAGAAATCTATTAGATTCGTCTGACATGACCTTCCTGCTGTAAATCCATGCTGTTTTGGGTCCTGTGCCCGCTGCCTCTAGGTACTCAACAATTCTTTCTTTCAGAAGTGATTCCATCATTTTCCCTACCACTGAGGTCAAACTTACAGGTCTGTAGTTTCCTGCTTCTGCCTTGCTCCCACTTTTGTGACGGGGAATCACATCTGCCCTCCTCCAGTCTTCAGGTACCACCCCACCCTCCCATGATTTGTTAAAAAGTGTGGTCAGTGGTGTCACTAGGTCCTCCCTTAGTTCTTTTAGGATTCTGGGGTGAATCCCATCAGGCCCCATTGCTTTATCCACCTTGAGTTTTAGGAGTTCTTTCAGGATTCTTTCTTCTGTAAATGGACTGGTGTCAACCCCCCTACCCAGAGTGCTTCTATTGTCTGGTTTAGGTAACTCCTCCTCATCTTCTTTTGTGAATACTGAGCAAAAGTATTCATTCAGTATCTCTGCCTTTTCACTGTCTCCCTCTGCTCAACTCCCCTCTCCCTTATTAATCTACACTATTCCTCCCTTAACCTTTCTATGCTCCCTAATGTGCCTATAAAAGGTTTTATCCCCCTTCTTAACTGACTTGTCTATTTTTTCCTCAGTTTGGGCTTTTGCTATTCTGACTGCCTTCCCCACTTCTTTCTGCTTTAATTGATACAGTTCCCTGTCGTGCTCCTTCTGTGATGATTTATACTTTTTGAATGCAGCCTTTTTCTCCTTAACCTTCCCTGCCACCTCTTTGAGAACCATAGTGGTTTTTTACTCCGCTTTGTTTTCTTTATCTGTTTCACACAAAGGCTTGTTGCCTCTATGATGGCAGTTTTAATTTTTCTCCATTGTTCTTCTACCCCTCCTTTTTGCCCATTTGCTAGTGTATTCCTCAGGTATTCACCCATTTTGCCAAAGTCAGCCCTTCTAAAGTCCAGTATGCTTGTTTTTGTATGGCTTGTCTCCATGGTTGTGCTTATTGTGAAGCACACTGTGCAGTGGACGCTTGTTCCCAGATGTCTACCAACTTCTAAATTTGTGATCCTCTCTCCATTTGAGAGTACCAGGTCTAGTATTGCTTCCTCCCGAGTGGGTTCCAACACTAGCTGTCTAAGGCCTGCCTCCTGCAGGGCATCGAGAATGACCCTGCTCTTGAATGTGGCTGCAGTACATGTCATCCAGTTAACATCTGGCATATTCAGATCCCCCATTAACAGTATCTCCCCTTTTTCAGCCATTTTGAGAATGTCCTCTATCATTTTCTTGTCCATTTCCTCCCCTTGAGATGGGGGTCTGTATACAACCCCTGTGCGGATTGTGATGCCATTCCCTGTCTACAAGGTGACCCAGAGTGCCTCTTGTCCTCCCCCTTTACTTTTTAGTTCTGTAGCTTTGATCCCTTCCCTTATGTATAGAGCTACTCCACCGCCTCTTTTCCCCTCCCTGTCCCTTCTGTAGACTGTGTACCCCGGTATGTTGACATCCCAGTCATGGTTCCCCATGTACCATGTTTCTGTGATTGCCACAATATCCAAGTGTTCATCTTCCATCAAGGCTACTAGCTCAGGAAGCTTGTTTCCCAGACTATGGGCATTGGTACTCATTGCCCTCCATTTAATGTTGGCTTTATCCTTTTTCCCCCATGCCTGCTCTTTTTGCCCTTGTCTATTTTTCCATTTACCCCTGTCCTGCCCTCTGTTGAGCACTGTACCTCAGTGTTTACCTTACTACCCGTCATGTTTTGTGGGGGGTGGCTTGAAATTTCCTGCCTCTTATTAGCACCTCCCCCCATGGCTAGTTTAAAAACTTGCCAAGGAAGCATTTAAACCTGTCACTTAGGATCTTGGTTCCCTTCATGGACAGATGCAGACCATCATGCCAGTATAAACCTTCATCTCTCCAGGTGTAGCCCCAGTCCCCAATGAAGCCAAAGCCCTGTGCTCTGCACCAGTTTTGCAACCATTCATTAAACTGCATGGTGTGTAGTACCCTAGCCTCACCTCTGCCATGGACTGGCAGCACCTCTGAGAAGGTAACTGTGCTTGCTACCTCTCTGAGGCCCCTCCCCAACTCCACAATTTCATCCTGCACTGCACTGATCCCATGCCTAGCTAGGTCATTTGTCCCAAGGTGGACAATGATATCTAGTTCCCTCTCCTGTGATGCTGCTTCTGCAATCCTGAGGATTCGCTTCTTGTCCCTCCAAGCCATGGCACCAGGCAGGCACCTTACTTCCCTCTCCTCTCCCTTCCCCAGGTCTACCCCTCTAAAAATTGAGTCCCCTATCAGAAGCTGTTTCCTTCCCCTGTGGTGTCCCTTGCCACCCTTCTGTGGGTCTCCCTTGTTGGTGTCCTCACATTCTTCTTGGTCTCCACTGAGGGTGCCATCATAGAGGAACCTTGCTCTGCCAGACTGACATATGGTTTGTGTAGAGGTACAACTAGGGGGCTTCACCTCTGTTCCACCACCCGTACCATCCCAGAACCCACTGTGGTCCACCTGCTCTTCATACTTGGCAGCCTCTGTGGCAGTGGTGCTCTTTGGGTGGGGGAGGCCTCCTTAGTCCTTGCCAGTTCAGCCTGGAGGTGGGCTACCTCCTCCCTCAGAGCTGACAGTTGCCTGCAAATAGGACAGCTACGCAGTTTCCAGAATGTCTCCCGGAAAACTGCTGCCCCACAGCCTGTGCATTGCACCACTCCCCACATGTCCCTCTCCCTTATAATATACAATATGTAATATATATATATTTTTTTTCTTCCTTTGTGTGGTGTGTTCTTACCCTTTATGCACTGTGCTGGGTTATTAAGAATATGACAGTTCTACCCCAAGACCTGTTGAGGAAGTGATGTCAGAACCTTGGCTATAAAGGAAACGTCAAGCCTAGCGGGGGTGGGGTGCGGGGAAGGGTGAGTGGGTAGTCCACAACCACTGGTGACTGTTAGAAACAATCAAATACACCACTGTTCCACCACCCTGGTGAGTACTGTCCTTTATAGTAATTCAGCTAATCTCCAGTAACTGATTTGTCAACTATTTAAAAGTAATTTGATGCAAACTGTTCCAGAATACTAGTAGACAGTCGAGTTAGCCACAAGGAAAAATCAAATATGCAGTTATTTCAACCCTTCTGAAGTTGCTCACAAGATAAGTAGTTTTGAAAACCCCCTTCCTGATTTAAAAACGAAATTAAACACAAAGCAATACCAATGTAAGACTGGAAAGTAAGGAAAACTTCCCTCAGATGTAAGTAAGAGAGATCTGTTGCAGATTTCTAGTCCAATATAGTATATCCCATGCAGCTTCTCAGTTGTTTCAAAGCACAGCCTTTTACACCACTTGAAGAGATGGGCTTCTGTCTGAAACAGGATCACACCAGTAGTTTATAGTAATTGATCAATGCTAGAATAGTCCTCCACCCAAAACAATTGGCTATGATGCAGGTCTCCCTGGCTAGTGAAGACAATTTCCCCCACCTGAGGCTGTGTCTGGCATCAAATTACAAACTGCAGCCTTTGCTATTCAAAGTACACAGCTACTACCAGTGAGTTATTTCCAACTATATTAATGTAAACTGCCAGAATACTAGCAGACAGTCCAGACAGCCACAAAGGAAAATCAAATATGCAGTTATGTCAACCCTTCTGAAGTTGCTCACAAGATAAGTAGTTTCAAAAATTCCCTTCCTAATTTAAAAACAAAATTAAACACAAAGCAATACCAATGTAAGACTATAAAGTAAGAAAAACTTCCCTCAAATGTAAGTAAGAGAGATCAGTTGCAGATTTCTAGTCCAATATAGTATATCCCATGCAGCTTCTCAGTTGTTCAAAGCACAACCTGTTACACCACTTGAAGAGACAAGAAGCACTGTACTGTTGTTACCTGCTGTGTCTAACCTTATTTTGCAGGGGGTCTCCAGGGTCGAACTGGTGGAATCAGCCCTGGTGGTAAGTGCAAACAGAGTGGGGATTTGTATGCTGATTAGGGGTTTTTGTAACTGTGTCTGTTGTTCATTGCTTAGGCCACTAGAGGGGAAAGAGGGAGGTTACACTGTCCCAGAGGGCTGTACCCAGGTCAGCTACGCTACCAATAACACTGTCCTCCGGGTGAAGGCACCCGTTTTCAGTACCCAGGCTCCTTAATCTGCACCTAGTCACACAGGCAGAGGGAGTAGCCCTTGGGATAGCGCCACCTAGGGGTTACATATAATTGACTGGATACATCTACTCTGCTACTGATGCCCAGGCAGCCCTAGACCACTTCTTAACCCGTTGTGGATCTCTCCAGGACATCCATACACCCCGTATCACATGCTGTGTATGTGGAGCACAAACTAAATGGCTTGATAAAGACCTACTTGCTCAAATTAGGGCAAGAGACAAAAGCTGGAGGCATTTCAAGGCCTCTGGGCTTCAGTCTGACTATAATGACTACAGAGCATGGAGTAATTCTTGCAAAAGGAACATTCACCTAGCCAAAAGTTCATTTTGCAAAGGTCTATTAATAAATGCCGCAGATGACTCCAGAAAATTCTGGTCACACATCAAAACTCTTCTTGGGGCCAAACACGCAAGAACCACTAACGACATGATATTAAATGGTGTGCATTGTAACAATCCAACCACCATTGCCAACTCTTTCAATCTCTCCACTTCTCAGACTTATCCAGATACTTGTCTTGCTTCCCTTCCGTACAATCCACTTCCCCCACCATGTAAACTGAACCCCTGCACACTTACCCACCTTTCTGGTTTCGACCCATTACCAGACATGAAGTCCTAAAGATGCTACAAACCATTTCTGACAGTACTGCTATTGGCTCAGATGATCTTAAACCCAGATTCCTGAAACTCACCGCCCCTCTCTTTGCCTCTACCCCTAGCCAAAATATTTAACCTGTCACTTGCCATAGCACAGTCCCTAGCATCTGGAAGATAGCCAGAGTAACACCTATTTTTAAAAAAGGTGACCCCAAAGATATTGCCAACTACTGGCCTATGACCATTCTTTTTGTTCTTAGCAAAATACTTGAAAAACTGATAGCTAAACAAACCATTTAATTTCTTCATGAGCATAACCTCCTCTCTGTCTCCCAGCATGACTTCTGCAAAGGCCACAGCACTTTCATGACCCTCCTAAAGTTCACAAATGATATCTATACTGCCATGAAAAATGGACTCCTGACTGGGACTGTTTTCATTAACTTAACCAAGGCATTCGACCTTGTTAACCACACCTTTCTCCTTACCAAACTTCGTTCTCTTGGTTTCTCCACAGATGCCGTGGTCTGGTTCAACTGCTACCTGTCCAACAGGCAGCAGGCCATTAATTACAACTCTGTTATGTCCGCTCTCTCCACCATACATATTAGTGTTCCCAGAGATCCATTCTGGGCCCCCTACTTTTTTCAATTTTCGTTAATGATCTCCCCTCGCTCACTCCCGCTTGCTTGTCTCTGCTCTACGTGGCTGACCTTATTCTTTATTACAGTGCTAAGAAAATCTCGGACATAAATCACTCTCTTTCATCTGACTTCCTCCACATACAGTCCTGGCTGTCTGAAAACAACCTCCTTCTAAATGTTGATAAAATGCACTGCGTGCTCTTCGACTCCCTGGCCAAACTCAGAACAAACCGAGACCCTCTCAAAATCTCAAGCGCTGATGGTTCACCATTGGTCAGTACTAACTCTTTCAAGTACCTTGGCATCTTGCTCAATGAATTCCTGGACTTTGATTAACACATTACTGCCACCTGTAAGTCCGTAAATGCCAAAATGGGAGCACCTACCGGACAAGCTATGCCCCACCTCATCAGCTAGGCTTGCTATTGCACAAGGCATTCTTCTCCCGGTACTAGCCTATGGCTCAGTCACCTACCTAGGAGCATCAAAACTACTCTCCACAAGTGGGACATTACCTACAACGATATCTGGCACTATGTCTCCGCATCCCCTCGGTACAGGCACCACTGTCAGCTTTATGCAGATCTAAAATGGCCCTCCCCCACTGCCTATCAACTCCAGTCCTTTGGATCCCTCATTGATGGTATAGCCAGATCAGGTCTCCCCAACCCCTTGCCTCCATGTTGCACCCACAAACCTTCTCCTATGGGTTCCGATCAAATGACCAAGCCCCTCTCCACATTCCAAGATGTAAAACCTCTATGGGCATGCGGGCTTTCTTGTATGCTGCACCTAAATATTGGAACTCCCTTCCCCAAGCTATTTGTCTTGTTCCCACTCATGCCTGTTTCAAGAGGTTTCACTGCAATCATCTACTTGTCTCAAACCCCTGCACATGCTTTCACCCACCTTAGACCATCTACTTCCTCTACCTTCTGGCCGTACTGCCCCTAACTCTCTACTGCCCTTCTCTTCCCAAACTTTCCCTTACCTGACCTCCTGCCCCCTTCCTGGCATGTTTATCCCTTGCCTCATTTCCAGGCTATGCCCCTCCCACCTCCTTCTCCTCCTCCCCTTTAGTCCATACTCTTCCTTCCCCTCTAATCCACAGAATAGCTCATACCTCTTATCTGTTACTCAGATACTTTCCTTTGGGCCTTCAGTCCTTGGTTGCTCACTAGTTGTCTTGTTGTGTTCCTACTTTTTTCAATTTGTAACTGCACTTTAATTGTATTTTGTAATTGCTATATCTCCTATTTTGTATTTTGAATATCGTTGAACTAGCACTTGTTGTTTCATTTTGATTCTTGTCTCAAACTGTTATTTTTCTATCCACTGGCGAATTGTTCTTTGGACTCGTAGCCCTCTGTTTCACCCACTGTTGTACTGTTCACACTGTTTGTTGTTATTCAATTTCAATTCAATTTTATTTATAAAACGCTTTTCAAATTCAAAGCGCTGTACAGACATTAAATCAATAAAATCCAGATCTTAAAACATTTAAAAGTTAACCAAAAACTAACAGGAGTATGCTAATTCGAATAAATATGTTTTTAAGGCAACCTTGAAATTAGCAACGGTTGGGCATTCTCTCAACCAACGAGGTAGAGAATTCCACAGGGTTGGTGTCGAAAAAGCAAACGCACGAGATCCTGATGACTTCAATCGTACCCTGGGAATCTCCAGCAATCCCTCGTTGGAGGAATGGAGAGGACGGAGGGGGCAGTAGGGAATCAGGAGATCTTTCAGGTAACCGGGTCCCTGATCGTGTAGATCTTTAAAGGTTAGTAAACCAACCTTAAAGGTGATCCGCCACCATACAAGCAGCCAGTGTAGTTCACGGAGCACAGGTATAATATGACTGGTCCTCGAAGTACCAGTCAAAAGCCTGGCTGCCGCGTTCTGCACTAGCTGGAGGTGGTGGATATCAACCCCAGGTAGCCCTAGGTAAAGGGAATTGCAATAGTCAAGACAAGTAGTGACAAAGGCGTGGATCAATGTTGGAAGGTCACCTGGGGGGATCAGATGTTTCACCCAGGCGATATTCCTCAGTTGGTAAAAAGAGGATTTGACAACAGCTGACACCTGAGATTTCAGGGTCAAACCATCATCAAAAATAACGCCCATATTTCGCACCTCCTCAGAGGTAGAGAGCGGTACACCACCAAGTAATAAACCTGATGGCTGTCCAGCTCCCACACTCATCCCCAGATGACCTGGATCCACCACCAATACCTCGGTCTTGTCCGGATTGAGTCTCAACCAGCTCGAACTCATCCAAAGTCTGATCTCTTCGAGACAGTTGTTAAGTATAGAGAGTGTATCACCCTGACTGGGGAGAAAGGACAGATTCAGCTGAGTATCATCTGCATAGCAGTGAAAACCCAAACTGTATCGCCTGATGATTTCTCCAAATGGCAGCATGTAAACTGCAAACAACATGGGAGCTAAAATGGAGCCCTGTGGTACCCCACAAGGCAGAGAGTGAGCATCAGAGGAATAAATTCCAGTGACAACTCTCTGAAATCTGCCTGTGAGGTAAGAACGAACCATCTCAGGACTGTACCAGACAGTCCACAAAGACCCGCAGGCGCCAATAGCACTCCATGGTCTACAGTATCAAATGCAGCCGATAGATCGAGAAGGACCAGAATGGTACGTGCCTTTCGATCTCGGGCCATAAGGAGGTCACTCAATACCCGGACAAGGGCAGTCTCTGTACTATGCCTTTTCCTGAAGCCAGACTGGAGAGTATCATAGACATTGTGAGATATAAGGTGATCATCCAATTTCAACGCAACTGCCTTTTCAATAACCTTACCAACAAATGGCAGGTTAGAGATAGGCCGGTAGTTAACTAGACAGTCAGGATCTAAGGAGGATTTTTTAAGGAGTGGTTGAACTACTGCCTCCTTAAGGGGGTCAGGAAAAAAAACCCTCTCCAAAGATTTCCATACAATGTCTGCAAGGATTGGGTAGATGGCTTCTACACAACTTACTAAAAGCGGTGTAGGACCCGGATCCAAACTACAAGCAGTTGGTTGCATAGTTTGGATGATCTTCACAATGTCAACAAATTCCGGCCGGTGAAAGTCTAGCCAGACAGACCGAGGACGAGCCACCTCTAGTCGACCATCGCAATCCCCATAGGAGAGGTCGGGCCGATACCGGACCTGAGGTCGGCAACCTTATGTACTCCAACTGTATCCTTCCTGGCTGTGCCTGCAGATAGTCATCTCTATGCTTAGCGCACTTACCTGGTTACCAAAAATAAATAAATAACTAATAATAATATTCTTTATTTATATTGCACCTTTCTAAAACCAAGGCACCTTAACAATAAGCTTCATAAAACAATAAATAAAACACAATACAATAACACTGGATTCATAAACTGCATTTAAAACAACATCATCATCAGGGGAAATAAATAAATAGGGGCTGGTGATCGGAGGGAGGGGGACCACGAGCACCAGGGAATCTATTTTAAATATGGGCTTGCAATTGGGGGAGGCCACTAGCCCCAGGGAGAGCTATTTTTCCATATGGGCTGGCAATTGGGGGGGCACTAGCATCAGGGAGAGTTATTTTTCAACACAGGCTGGTAATTGGAGGGAGGGAGATCACTAGCACCAAAAAGTATATGTACTGGGTAGGAAAAATGGGCAGACTAGATGGGCCAGGAGGTCCTTATCTTCCATGAAATTCTACGTTTCTATGAGTATATTTTCAATAGGGGCTGGTGATCAGAAGGAGGGAGGATCACTATCTCCAGGGAGAGTTTGTTTTCAATAAGGTCTGGTGATCAGAGGGAGGGAGGGTGGACCACTAGCACCTGGGAGTTTATTTTAAATATGGGCTGGTGATCAAAAGGGTGGTTTCACAGACCTCAGGGGGTTGGTGTGCTCCCTCAACAGCCAACCGCTAGTTGGCTGCAGTACCTCTGGTAGCTATTAGGGTTGCACAGAATGAGAGGGGGTCTTGTTCTGCAGTATTTGTGCTGTGCAGAAGGACCACACTAAACCCTTTTGCATAATGCACTGCTGAAAAAAGGCTTGCTTTAATATTCCTGTCCCGGACCCCTATTTGCATACCCCTATTTTGGTTTGACAGGTGCAAAACCTGTTTTCCAGTGCAGCCAAGCCTTTTGAATATTGGGCTCCAGTGCAAAACCTGGTTTGTGCAGGTAAACACTGGTTAGAGCATGTGCAAACCTTTGAATTTTGGGCCCCAGGTCATTTGCATATACAAGACAACCACAGCAACCAGCCCAGTGAAGCTGAGGGTTGAGGTGCCTGATGCCCCACATCGCACCACGCTGGTGACCAGGGTTCAGGGACAGGCCCGGGCCATTGGGAGTCAGCAGGGGTGGGAAAGGATTGACTGTCTGGAGGACAGCTCTCCCTCCCTGGGGAGTGGGGGTATCCTGCTCTCGCCATCTAGTGGCCTCTGTTGGTTCCGGGGGCTCACAGCAGTCAGGAGCCAGACAGTCAGGGATTGGCTCGGAGGCACTTCTGTGGGCATGCTTGGGAGCAAGCACACAGCATGCTGGAGTGCATTGCACTTCCTAGTCAGTAGGGGGCAAGTAAGTTAATAATCCCCCTCCAGAGGATAGGTGAAGGTGCTGCCTCCCAATCCACACTCCCAAAGCTGGGCATTCTACCCTCTCCATTCCTGGTCACTCCTGCCAGCACTCTACACTCTAGATAGAGTGCCCTGGGAGGATAGGGTGGCCCTTCCCTGTGAGGGTTCAGATCCAGGGGGTTTGCCGGATCGGAGTGAGGAGAGCGGATAAAACACCACAGCGGGAGGTAGAGTTTGGTAGGTTGATAGCTGGAGAGAGTTCCTCTGGGAGGGGCACAGAAATAAAGTCCATAAAAAAAAAAAAAGACAACCACAACTGACATGTTATAGTTTAGGCTTGTGAAAATTATTTTTACACCAGCTATTCAGAAAGGGGTTAATATAGATGTTTAATAGTGTTGGTGCTGAAGGCAGTCCTGTTTAATGCCCCTATTATTTAAGAATTTGTCAGACAGGGCCCCATCCATTGAATACCACACTTGTGCCCAGTTTTGAGAGTATAAATCCATAATAATTGATAGGAGATGTTTAGGAACCCCTGCTCTCTACATCTCATGCCACAGTAGTAGTCTGGAAAACATATTGAAAGCCTGCAGTAGATCTATAAAGCTCAGATATAAGTCGGTACGTCTTCATTAAATTTAAATGATACAATACAGGAGAAAAAAACCAAAAGGTAATATTAAACGCATGCTGAAAATAGAAATCAGACTTAGAATCGATATTTCAACCATAGGTCTTCTACAGGACTTATCTATAAAGAGAAAAAAGCAAAGTTAGTTTTTTCTCTTTATAGATAGTTTCCGAAGAAGAACAATGGTCAAAACATTGATTCTAACTCTATTTGCTATTTTACGCATGCATTTAATATTGCCTTTTTGTTTTGCTTTCAGCATACAAGTTGATGCAGCTCATTTTTTCTTTCTCACCGTATAAGAGAGCTGTCTAACCTGGAACTTCTCTTACTAAAACTGTGCTTCCTACAGAAGTTCCTGTGCCTGTAGTCACATAGATCAAGAAAAAAAGATTATTTCATACCTTTTACTGGACCAACATAGATGTTACAAAAGAAAACAGGTACTTAAACTTTCAGATTACATACAGTCCTTCATCAGAAGCTAATGACAGTTGTTTTGGAAGAATACATCATATTAAAGATCAGATCATACATTAAAAACAGACAAAAGGTTGAATAGGATCCCACTGACCTAAAAATTACATTTACGAGTCAACTTAAGACCGTATAGAGAACACAGGCTGACTGTCAGAGAAAAACATTCCAAGGTCAAATGTCACAGAACAGAGAACTCCCTTCTAAGAGGAACTCATAAAACATACTAGAGGTTAATTAAGAAAAAAAGGTAGACTCACATTCAAAGGAAACTTTACAAGGTCAAAGTTTCAGAATGAATAACTCTGTATCCGAGAGAAAACACAGAACCCACTAAATTCCATTAGTACCTTGCCTGTGTGTGTTAGTGCTTAGATTTGTAGTCACATAGGTAATCTATTCAAAATAATACCAGCAAAAAAATGTCTAGAGGTTGTTCAGAAAGCTACTAGACCTGTACAAAAGTGAATCCCTAGTTGAGCCCTTGTTCTTAAGAATTGGAACTATTATTCTTCCCTCCATAAATTAGTGACTTTGTTAACATCCAGAACATTATTAAACAGATGTAGCAAAAGCAGAGCCCACCATGCTATCCTGATTTTATATATGTCAGGAGTAATAAGATCCAGCTTTACAGGATTTCTGAGTGGATAACATTTTAATTCTTCCATAGTAAGATAAAGATTTACAGTACCTGTTTGGAAGGGAGGGAGGACAGGAGCATCTAAGTATTCTTCATCTATTGAATAGAAAGTATTTTTAAAAAGGGACGCCTACAGTGAAGTGTGAATTTGAGCCAAGGTGTTGTTTTCCCATTTCTTTGTACCCCTGGTGACTATATTCCGAAATATTCTATTATCACAGGATAGGGCAGCTGTTCTTGAGTCTGACCACAATGCTTTTTGAAACTTCTTTCTCTCCTGGATGAGGATTTTTTTGTAATTTTTCCTTTCCTTGGTACGATAGCTTAGGTTTTCAAGGAAGTTTTTTTTCCCCAGTATACCTAATAAATTAATTTAGTTTCTTCTTACTAAACGTAAAAATTGAATTGAACTAAGTTATAGGAGCCTTTAGAGGTCTGCTCTGTTTATAAATGTTATCTCTAATTCAGATATATTTGACATTGCAGAATAGATATCCACAACGTTATCTGCCTAGAAACTATTGTTCTGTGCATTTACAATAGAGCAGAGAACAATAGGAAGGGAGCTAGTGAAGAGCTCAAGGTTTAAGTGTCCCATACTGAGCTCCTTCCAGAATTACAGTGTCCTAATAGAAGGGGGTTGTGTTAACAGGAATGTGAGACAATCAAGGAAAGTCAGATTTCTAGCTACAGGTCCCAGTTAATTGAAGAAAAAGACCAACAGATGGAATTAGTTCCCAGTTTTGGGTCCCAAGCCCAGAAATCCATCCACCGGTTACTGAACAAGCAGAAGAGGAGTGAGAGGCCCCATGGGTTGGCACATATCTGTGCCTTACCAGGGTACTTGTCCATAGACAGACTGTATTTCCAGGCACGCTCTAAAGGGTGCCTGCTGCACCTGGTGGCTTCCACCACAAATAACAGTCAAAGGAAAGGAATTCCACAAGTGAAAGGCAAACAAAAACCAACTAGGTAGTGCCAAAGACAACAGGTATAGAAAAGTACTAATACACAAGAGGGGGGAGTGGAAAGGATGAGAAGAGACTTGGCAAGGTTGAAGAAATGATCAAAAGTATGGCAGCTTAGCTCGCCCAGTGGCGCTGAGGGCTGAGGCTCTGGACGCCTTACCTCAATCCACACTGGTGACCCATGTTCAGGAATGAGCACAGATCACCGAGGGTCAGCCGGGGAGGAGCAGGATAGAGCACCCAACGGCTACTCTCCTTCTCAGAGGGGGTTAGCTGCAGGCTCCCACTGCAATGCCGCCACCTAGGGGAGCCCGGGTGGAAGGAGCAGTCAGGTGGAGGAGCAGTGAGGGCATCGGGTGGATGTCGGCAGAGGGGCGGAGCAAGAGGTACGTCTCAGCGTGCCCCCTAGCTCATTGCCCTCATTGCACGCTGATGTCGGGGAAGAAAAAACTGGAAAAACACCTCAGTGTCTCCTAGGCAATGACACCTCTCTGTGGGGATCTCCAGGCTCATCAGACAGGCTCCGCTGTGTCAGGTTCTATGCACAGAAAAGTATGTTGGTTTGGGGAAGTAAGCGTTGGGGGTCCCTCCTCACCCCCACCCGGGGGGGTATACTGGGGGGTTGCTGGTGTGTGTGTGTGGAACCAGGGTACTCTAGGGGCAGATCATGATGAGAATGGACCCTGCAGACAGAGGATGTCTGAGAGAGTGGAGGGAGGAGGCAGATAGGGCGTATAAACATAAGGTTAAAAAAAAAGTATGGCAGCTTAGATTCAATGCAAAGAAGTGCAAAATAATGTATCTGGGAAACAAAAATCCAGGGGAAGAGTACACATTGGGGGAGCCGGAGTACTAACAACAACAAAAATGGAAAGGGACCCGGGGGTATTCATATCAGATGACGAAAGGTAGGGCAAGCAATGTGAGAAGGCAGTAAGGAGGTCTGGGGGATACTGGGATGCACAGGAGAGGCATCACCAGTAGAAAACAATAAGTTGTTATCCCTCTGTACAGACAGTTGGTGAGACTCCATCTGGAGTACTGTGTGCAGTTCTGGAAACCCCATCTCAGCAAGGACATAGACAGGATGGAGGCAGTCCAGAGGAGGGCAACCAAAATGGTGCAGGGTCTGCACCAGAAGCCATATGAAGAGAGACTAAAGGAACTTAATATGTATACCCTTGAGGAAAGGAAGGAGGGAGAGGAGTGACATGATAGAAACTTTCAATTACCTCAAAGGAATCAACAAAGTCCAGGAGGGAAGCATCTTTCAGAAAAAGAGATGAGCAAGAACAAGGAGGCACAATCTGAAGATGGGGGGGGGGGAGGCTCAGCGGCAACATGAAGAAATATTTTTTCATGGAGAGGGTGGTGGATGCATGGAACAGCCTTCCTGAGATTGTGGAGTCAAAAACAGTAGCGGAATTCAAGAATGCATGGGACAGACATAAGGCAAGTCTGGTGGGGGGTAAGAAGAAGTAGGCTGTTGGTTGACTAGGATCTGCAGCATATCCAATAGGTAGGGAAATGGGCAGACTGGGTGGGCCAAGTGGTCCTTATCTGCTGTCAAAGTCTATGTTTCTATGTTACTGTTAACAGGAAGGGAACAGAGAACTTGTGGGTGAACTCCCCAGTAATCAATTACACCTCATGACAAGTGGGCTTTCTCAACTTGTGATGCTTTAAAAAAGAAATTGCAATTCTTGACTTAGTTAAGTGTGAGGACATCAGTATTTGTGAAAGAGACTGTTAATGTGTTTTGCAAAGGTGTCAGTCTCCCCACACCACCCCATTTTCCCCTTTTTATGGAGAGAACCCTGACTGGCCACATCTTGCTATCTGAGAAATTCCCTGAGTATCTAGATTACATAAAATATAATTGTATTGTGTTATAGTGAAATGGTAGTACCACTATGGTTAGGACTGAGTAAGCAGTGTTACTGTATGTTAAACACCTGAGTGCTACTATACTCTGCTTGTAAATGGTTTACCAACATGTATGTATGTGTTTTGACTATTGTGTTACCAAAGCCCCACTTGCACAATTTCCCCTTCATACAGGATGCATCTGGAAATGAGCTCCTAACTCAGTAGGCCTTTCCTGGTGAAACATTTGAATAAATAAATAAAAAATAAATATTTGGTGGCCTATAACTAAGATGTCTTTAGACCTAGGGACCTGTGAATTAGCATGCAAAACAGTTATACCGGAATCTACAACCCCAGAAACTCTGCCAGGTAATTTCTAAGCTATAGAGTGCCAACTACATAAAAAGTATCAAAATTAAGACTTTGTTTGCTCTCCAGTAACAGAATCAAAGTATCAACAGTACTGAGTGGTGCCAGTGAATGGATGTGCCTTTTCTGTATGGTAAAAGACATATATACATGCTAAACAATGTACATGCAGATACTACATAATACAGACTCATATATATATGCAAGTAGACATATACATCTCACAGAATAAACAAGCATACCCCATACAGTACAGACTCTGAACTTTTAGCCTGATCAGTTCCTGCACTATGGTCCCTTGATTAAGCATGATCTTTTGTAACAAAAAAAAGTCTCAAGAGCTGTGATCAATGAGCCTCCACTACTGTCTCTTGTGATTAATTAATCTTGATGGAGTGGGACAGTTACATTTTCCATGTTCTTGTTTCCTGGGTCACTAACAGTTCCATTATCTGAAAACCTACTCCAAGCTCTGAAAGCTGTATCATTGACCTCAGCAATGGCATTTAACAATTTCTCTCAAAAACATAAATTGTAGTGAGAAAGAAAAATTATACAATGGTTAGAAAGAATCATGGGCTCTGATTGGTGATTCTGGGGCTAGAACCATGAAGTTATCCCAGCACAACATCATGGATCCAGTCCCAGCACACACATGACTGCATTAAATGTTAAAAGACTCCACAGGCCATGTCCAAGTTGCCCACACTTGACATGTCTGCAATGGAGTCTGCCAGTACTTCCCAATTTAAAAAAAAGTTAACTCTTCCCTCCCATATTGTTAAACACACAAATACACATTTTTTATTTCCCCTAGCTAACAATTTCACATAATCCTTGACCATATTCCTGATTTACACCCAAATTTAAAAGTGAAGCCATCAACATGATCAGCTTCACTGTCCCCCACACTGCAGCTGGGCTTCCCTGTCCCCTACTCCTCAGCACACAGACGTTTGACTTTCACTTATGCTGACAACCAGTTTTTCTGATGGATTTAAATAATTATTTTTATGTCTCCTAACTGAAACACTCCCCGTCTTAACCTTGCTGCTCATTACTGCACTGCACACTGCTTTAAACGGTGCATGCAGTGCAGCTTCTACACATACCTGCTCCATTCCCGATCTCCACAACTGCAGCTCCAGCTGCTCCACTCTTGATCACTGCAACTGCAGCTCCACCCACCCCATTCCCAATCACGGATCAAACACAAATGAAAAAATAGACATATTTTTCCTGTCATGCTTTCTGTAGCAGGGGGAGGCTAGAGCACAGACCATCAGTATTCAAGAGCAACAGCGGGGATGAAGACAATGCTCCAGCTGCCCACAAGAAACCAAACTACAAAATGTCTGTTTTAAGAAGCATAATTCCTTCTATAAAAGACGAGATATTAAGTCAATGGGGAGGGAGCAAGTGACCAAGACTTGGAGGCAGGCAAGAACAGAGACAATCTGGCTACTGAAAAAAAGACAGCTCCACCTAGTGAAGAAACAAAGGAACTTTTTTATTTAAATATGTTTCCACAGAGAGAAATCAAGGGAAAAAAACAAAAGTTTTTTTTTGATTTTGTTTAAAAACAAGACACAGTATAATCAGAATAATGCACTCCAGTGTGTGTGTGTCATGCTGGGATAACATCACTTCTTGTGTGTTGATCACACTCAGCCTGTGGCCTCGTGCTTCAACCACCCAAGGTGTCACATTATCCCAGCAAGACACACACCCTGTCATGCATTATTCCTTAAGTGTGCCCCCCTGAGAGCCAAACCTACTGTAAGCTCCCCAAATATTGTTCTGGTGCTCTGGCCCTGTACTATCATTCAGAAGGTTGACATAAGGTTTCTAGAGAGAGAGAGATGCTTTTCATGGTAATGTGTATCCTAAAAAAAATGAGCAATGACAAAGGCAGTTGTATCTGTTTGGTGCAGTATTAGCCACAGCTTTGCAAGTAAATCATAAATTGTAAACAGAGAAGGAACAAAACGTGCAGTTAAGGAATTTACCAATGTTTGTCTTTGTGTATATATTTGTATTTGAATTCTCACTGAGTGCAGATCACCCCCATACACAGCTACAGTGGAATTTAGAAATGAACTCTCTGCTGCAACTGAAAGAAAAGCTTTCCAACAAGTTGCATTCAAACCTACACAAGCCAAGGCCTCAGCCGGAATTCGTCAAGCTGACTGCAACATAGAAAGTACAGTTGTGCAAGAAGTTACGTAACAGTAGATCGAGAGAGTATCTCTTGCAGCATGGCATTACACATGGGAACCTTCTACCAGAGGCACTTGTTTCCAGAAGACTTCTTAGCAGTCATTCCTGGGACCACCCCCATATGACCAGGTCTGTGCACTATAAAAGATAGGGCAATCCTGATACTCTTCAATTCTTCTCATTAGTGACCTGATCATGATGTCGTCGAGGGAACCAAGGAGAAAGCTATATATAAAATATCATGGGTTTGGGATATAACCAAAAGAAATATATAGAAGTATACATATCTATATACTGTATATAGAAATATACAGGAGTTGCAGAGTAAAGACAAACTCCGCCCCCTAGTGTAGACAGGAAAAAATTGGGGACAGAGGGAGGGGCAGCATGACCTGCTGCAAAAGATACTCTCAGAGATCTACTGTTATGGTAAGTTCTTATGCAACTGTACTATCTTCTTTGAGACAATCTCTTGCAGCAGGTCATAACACATGGGAAGATTCCCAAGCAGTTATGTGTAAAGTGGGGTGGCAGAAAAGTCTGTCTGTGTGAAAGCAGATCTTGGAGGACTCTACGTCCAAAGGCAGTCCTCATGTAAAAAGCCAAGCCTGCCAATGGTAATGTATAGGGGAGGGAAGGATCCCAGAAGCAGGAGCTGTATCCCCCAGTACAACAGTTGATACCCCTGTAAACCTGCTGTGGGGGTAGCCAGCGCTCGTGTGGAGTGAGTCTTGACCACAGCTGAGAGCGACAGTATATATGTAATTTGTGTTATAAAAAAGAAAAGAAAACAACATAGGCGGCCACCAAAGTTTGGACAGACCCTGTACCAAAACAGATGCTCCCCCTTCACTATCCAGGGGAAATGAAACAGAAGGTGGCACTGTTTTGTGCTGTAGCCTCATTCATTAAGAACAAAAGGGACTGTGAATGACCAAGATTTGAAGTAGAGCAGCCTCAGGAGTTTCATGCCCCGCATAAGAGACTGGTAGCCTAATGGTTATTGATATACAGGAAAAGCTGATACTACCTTAGTGAAAAAAGTAGGATCGGGTCACAGAAGGACATCCTTTTCTTAGTAAAGGCAGATAGGGCCCTGTAAGCACAGAGCCTAGAACGCAGCAATGCAGCCAGCCGACGAAACTGCAATGCAGAGTAAAAGGTTTCAAGACAGGAAGTGCAGCCTTATGGAACTGCAGTCCTGAAAGGGACCAATTGTCAGTGGAGCCCTACTGGAGTTCAGGGGTGAAGAATGTCCCTTAAGAACAGTTGTAAATACCCAATGGAGGCAGATACCTTTCTGCCATCAGGGAAGAAAAGGCAAACGTTCGCTGACAAAGGGAACCTCAAACACCGAAAGTATGAGTAAATAGTCTAGTATGTACAGAGGAGGACATGAAAACAAGGTCCAAGTCAATCCAGTCCCCTCAGAGAGAGACATGGCACCTTTTCTGAGAAGAAAGGGACATGGCATGAGACACCCAGGTTGGTGTAAAGATGCCCATCATCATAAAGGTGACTCTGGAACCAAGAGAGGGGTAAGACCTCTGGAACCAAGTGTGGAGGAGCAGGAAATGCAGAATTGGATTGAAGGAGCATTTCCAAAATAAGAAGGGCAGAAGGGTGGGCATAAAGAGGGAGAGGTATCAGTACCTGACCCCTCAACCGTAACAGTGGGAACCACACCAGTCCCGACACCAGAGGTGCCTCCCGGAAAGAGAGAAAGAGAGCGAGAACATCCAGCCAGACTGTGTCCTGGTCAGGCTATAAGGGGCAGCAGTGAGGCAGTAGGATATGGGGTTGGAGAGATGAACAGATTCCTGTCAGGATGAGCCCAGCAGACAAATATGTCTTCAACTATATCCTGTGGAATTTTCCATTCATGACCCGCTGTTTTGAAAAGGCGGAGGGTATCCGTGTATTCCTGCTGCCAGGGATATATACCTCTAACGAGGTGTAGTCCGCTACATGCAGCCCAAAATCCTACATGCATAGTAATAATGCATAGAGACAAGAGAGTGGGTAATGTTTCCTGGTCAGGTAACAATCATCAGGGAAATAACTGATTGAATTATGAGACATATCTCTTGTAGGAGGCGCCCAAAAGTATGGAAACCATAGAAAATGGCTCTTCCAAGACAAAGACATGCAGATGGGCATCGCCCATCTGCCAAACACCTTGGCGGGTTTGCAGACCTTTGAAAGGAATATCCACATCCTCTGGATTTGAGGTATTCTTTGTAAAAGTGGTCACGCACCTTCACAAACGGAGCAATGTGATAGTAGGCAATAAGACACTGGCATCTGTTTGTAGGTAGATCTCTGAAGGCACAATCATTGCAGAGTGCCCATGAACAAAGACTCGGGTGATATGTAATCGATTAGGATGGCCTTCTCCAAGTATCCCCAAAAAGTCAGCAGGCAAAGCCTGTCCAAGACACCTCTGTTGCGGCAGATAATGGAAACCCAGTTAGCCCGGTGTGTCCATCAAGATACAGGAAGGAAAGCATTTCCAACTGAATGTGTCCCATAAAGGTGTACTTTCATACCCAGAAACTTAAACCATACAGAGTACTGACAGGTACAAGGAGGATGTCCGATGATATTTCCGAAAAGCAAAACATCAGGGCATTTAATGGAAAAAAACTCAGAGGCCCACTTTGTGAAGAATCGAGGAGATCATGGTCCAGTATTATTGGAAGATTCTGGTGGCAAAGTCTAGCCTGAATGGGGGTTTCACTGCCTTTTGTAGTATAGGTTGAAGGTCTACCATGATCATTGTCCAGATGGAAAGAGAAAACATACCCTGACGATTGAGGAGGGGGATGAACAGGCAAAACAGACATTTTCAAGTAGAAAAAGCCCGGATCCTGGTCATCAGGACAGAGACTGTAACCAAAGATATGAGGTGACTTTCAGGCTGTAGGGAGTCCCAGGCAGGGAACCAGCAGAATAGCACCTCTCGACCTCAGAATCAAAGGTGGGGAAGGCTAATCGAGGTAGTGAATCCATGTTAGGGAGGCCCCCGCAAGGTATCAGCAGGGTTCTGAACTAGGACTTTTGTAAAAGAGTTTTCCTGATGCAAAAAATGACATGGAATGTACCAAAGTATGGTGCAACCTGAGGCAGTGGGTCTCATAGGGAGACCTCAAAAAGCAGCATCAAAAAGATAACACAGAAAGGTGGGAGCAAAAGGCCCAACACATGCGAACAAGAAAGTCATCGGAGACATTTTCACAGTAGAGGATATGTAAACCATAGCCACCAGAGGTTCCAAGCAGTGAGTACAGTGGCTGTGGAAGCATCCACAAGAGGCAGGACAACCACTGTGAGGACATCTACAAATAGTAAGCCAATTTGTGCCTAGGGGCGTGCAGCTCCTATACCTGGGCCCCAGATGGTAGAACTGTCCTGGTTCCTATTTCTGAGCAAGAAAAAAGGGTCTCCACCCCAACAGCTGTAAACAGAACCTGATGTACAGCAGAGCTACTGGTGAAGACTGGGATGGGACCTGGAGGTGGCACCACTGATAGGGGGGCCACCAGGGCACAAGAACAGGCATGTCTGCCTCTGCCCTAATGACCCAACTCAGAGCTTTGAATAGACATGGTCAGACTCCATTAGAACAATGGAGCTAAGAAAACTGGTGGGGAAGCAAACCCTATCAGGCCAGCAAAGAGTCAGCTCAAAGGAGCCAGCGCTGTTTGAAAAGGAGTCCCTTGGTTGTCAAGGAGGATATCATGATGTCAAAGCAGTGGAAGAAATAACTATATCCAGTATGAGGGCATAGTTTCAGTTAAAAACCAAACAGGGACCAGGAGTGGATTACAGAGGACTTCCGATAGCCGAAGCTGCTGGTCAGGTGGCGCATAACTCACACTCCATTATGAGGCGATGAGGAGGCCCACAGTGAAGCCAAAAGCAAGGGCACCTGGGTTTCGACCTGCAGATTATTCTGGGGTCTATTGTGGATAAGAGGGTCCAGGACCTCATTGAGGAGAAGGACAAAGCATTCTGCAATGAGATGTCATTAACAACGAATGACCCAAGGCCATTGTTGACCTGACAGTCAAAACCTACAGCAACCAGGGGGCCAAAGAATTCCCCAATGAGAGTGGCAAAGCCTATTGATGCCAGTATCAATGAGAGGGTGGGAGCCACCATCAACAAAAGTCCATTTTCAATTGCGAGGGCTAAAGCCCTTGACAATGAGAGGGCTGCAGCCCACGGCAAGGAGAGGGCCAAAGCCATCGCCACCGAGGCCATTGTCAACAAGAGGGCCAAAGCCATTGTCGATGGGATGGCTTATGCCACCGTCAAAGCAAGGGCAAAAGCCACTGTCAACGAGAGTGGTTGCAGCCAGTGTCAACGAGAGGGCAAATGCCAAAGTCAATGAGAGGGCAGAAGCCTTCAGCAGCGAGAGGGTGGAAGCCATCATGACGAAAGGGCTGAAGCCATCACCAACACGATGACATAAGCCACCGTAGATGAGAGGGCAGAAGCCATCATCGACAAGAGAGAAAAAAGCAATCATCAACGAGAGGGTAGAAGCCATCATCGATGAGAGGGCAGAAACCACCATCATCGAGAGGGCAAAAGCCATTACAATGAAAGGTTGGAGGCCATCATCAACGAGAGGACAAAAACCATCTTTAAATGAGAGGGCAAAAACCATCATTAACGAGTGGGCAGAAGCCATCGTTGATGAGAGGGCAAAGCCATCATCAATGAGGGGGTGGAAGCCATTGTTTAAAAGAGGGTATAAGCCATCAGAATGAGAGGGCCGAGGCCATTGTCAATGAGAGGGCAAAAGCTATCATCAATGAGAGGGAGAGGGCGGAAAGCATCATCAATGAGAGGGTGGAAGCCATCATCAACGAGAGGGCGAAGGCCACCTTCAGTGATGCTGAAGATGTAATTATACTTAAGGAAATTCGAAGTATCTTCATCGTTGTCGTTGTAGGTCAAGATGGTCAGCGATGACAAAAGTGAGTAGAAAAAAAAATCTTAAAAGGCGAAGGAACTGCTGAGCTGATCTCCAGGAGACATGTGTGCAGGTTGCAGAAAAGAAAGAACTGAGGAGTATCGGGACCACCCTCTCTTTTATAGAGCACAGACCTGGTCATGTGGTGCATGAGGGGGCAGTCCCAGGTATGACTGCTAAGAAGTCTTCCGCAAACAAGTGCCTCTGGCAGTAGGTTCCCATGTGTTATGACCTGTTGCAAAAGATTGTCTCGAAGAAGAAAATCTAACACTTCCATAATCTTTAACCCTACTGCAAACCCTGAAACCCTATTACTGATATATACACGGATACATAGACAACGATGGCAGATAAAGGCCTGTTAGCCTATCCAGTCTTCCCACCCTACCTATCTATTCTGCACTGTCCCTAGTGGCATTCCATCCTCTTTGTTTCTGCTCTCCCGTCCTAACTAATCCCATGTATCTGTCCCATCTCTGCTTGAAGCTGCTTACTGATTTGGCCTGTACCGATTCCTGCAGGTTTGTTCCACTTGTCCTCCAATTTTCCCATCAAAACATGCTTAAGGTCATCCCTTTTGAATTACCCCCTGTGAGTTTAAGTGAGTTCCCTCTCTTCCCTGTTTTTGAGCTCAAAGAGGAAAGTTCCTTGGCATCCACCCTATTTATCCCATGCAGGTACTTGCATGTTTGAATCATGTTGTCTCTTTCCCTCCATGTCTCAAAGGTGTACACATTCAAATCCTGCAGTCTTTCCTTGTATGTCTTGTTCCCTAGTGCATCGACCATCTTGGTTGCCCTGCACTGTACTGCTTCTGCCTTGCTGCATTCTCTCTTCAGGTGGACCCCCATACCTTGTACGGTATTCCGGGTGTGGTCACACCAGTGACCTGTAAAATGCGAGGATCATCTCCCAACTTCTATGGCTTATCCCCCCACCCCACAACCCAGCATCCTATTTGCCTTGTCCTCAGTTATATTACAATGTGATGTTGTTTTTAGGCTCTCCAATATCATGAGCCTTTGGTCCTTTTCTTCCATGGTGCCTTCCAGCACCACTCCCTCAATTTCATACTGTGTGCTTTTGTTTCCCTTCCCAATGTGCATCTTTACGCTGTTTAGTGTTGAAGCCCAGCTGTCAGATCTTTGACTGGCTCTTCAACCTGCCCAGATTGGGATCCTCTCTGAGTTCCCATATCCCTTCCTCTCTGTCTACCCTTCCACAGATCTTTGTGTCATCTGTAAAGAGGAAGTGAAGAGGTGGCCCTTGCCCTTTATGCCTCCCCCCCATGTCATAAATGAATAGACTGAACAGCACTGGGACCAGCAATGACCTCTTATGTACTCCATCATGTACTTCCCTTAACCCTAAAAACTTCGTTAACTACTACCTTTTGTGTTTTTCCCCTCAGCAAATTTTTCCCCCAAGTTCCCAATGTTTCCCTACCTCTAAGTCTCATCTTTTTGACCAGCCTCCTGTGGGGGGCTTTAGTCAAAGGCCATGCTGGAATCCAAGTATACCACATCTGCTGCCTGTCCCCATCTGCTTCCCCTGGTCACCCCATTGAAATAATCAAACAGATTTGTCTGGCAAGATGTTCCCTTCATGAACCCATGTTGTCTGGGGTCCTGAAGTCCATTCACCAGTTTCTCCTTTAGTATAGACTCCCTAGTTTTTTCCACTAACAAGCAAGCTGACTAGCTTATAGTTCTGTCAATTCCTTCCTTCTGCTCTTGTGTAGCGGTACCACGTCTACTTCCCTCTTGCATTTGGGGACCAACCTCTTGACCAGCAAGCAGCTGAATATGTCCTTAAGTGGCCTTGATATCACTTCTGTTAGCCTTCAGCATCCTCGGGTGTAAGCTATCAGGTCCCATATATTTATGTACTTTCAACCCTGTAAACTGTTCCAACACCCTTTTATTCATTAATTTGACTATGTCACTTTAACTCTTGTTCTCCTCAATTTTGTCTTAACCCCACATTCTGGCAGTGGTCCACCCTTCTCCCTTGTAATTATGGAACAAACATATTTGTTAAGTATATTTGCTTTCCCTTTGTCCCTCACCTCTCATCTTACCTCACTCTTGAGTCTCACTATATCCCCTTAGACCTTACACTTCTCTCAGATGTACTTAAAGAAATATTTTTCCCCTTGTTTCACTCCCTTTGCCAACCAGAATGCTGTCTCTGTCTCGACCTCTCTTACCTTCCTGCTGGCTGCCTTTCCTGCCTCCAGGTACTTCTCCTTATCATCCTTCCATTGGCTTCCTTTATATTTTAACAATGCAGTCCTGTTGACTCTTATCATTGTCTTTACTTTGGTCATGAATCACATTGGACCCCTTGCCTTTTCTCTTTGATACCTTCATAACTGAGCTTTCTGTGGCTTCTAACATTACTTTTTTAAATTTGTCCCTTTTCCTCTGCCCCCTCCACCTGCTCTATACCCCTTGTGATTTTCTCCAGCTGTTCCATCGTCTTGCAAAAATCAGATTTTTTCAATGTCTCATACCCTTACCATGTTTACCACATTGGTGATCCCTATCTAGACCTCCAGCACCACTGTTCTGTGATCACTGGAACTGAGTGATTCCAGTACTGCTTCATTTTGGATCCTCTTACTGTTGGTGAACATCAGATCTGGCAGAGTCCCTTTCTTTGTCAGGCCCTAGATTAGCTGGACTAGGAATGCTTCTTGGCATGCATCCACCAGGCATTGATTCCTAGCACTTACTGCAATTGGCACTTGGCAGTCCACATTCAGCATTTTAAAGTTCCCTACTACCACTACCTCCCCTAAACTGACCACCATCCAAAGGATTTCTGCCAGTTCCTTGTCTGCCCCGATCCTGACCATGTGGTCTATTGACCACCCCAATCCTGATTTCTTTCCCATTCCTTGTTGCTGCTAGCACTCACAGGGTTTCTAGTTTACCTGACTCCTCTAGGTTGTCTATTTCAGTTTCCTCTGTCCCCTCTTTTACATAAAGTACTATTCTATCTCCCCTGCCCTTTTCTCTGTCCTTCCTGAACACCATGAACCTTGGTATGGTTAAGTCCCATTCATGGTTTGAGGTTACGCATGCCTCTGTGACAGACCTTTTGATGGCCATCACTTGAAGTTCTAGCATTTTGTTGCCAAGAGTCCTTGGGTTTGGGCACATCATTTTCCAACATTTGTCCCTGCCCCCTCTTTTTCCCTTTACCCTGACTATGTTTGATTCTGCTGTATTGGTTGATGTGGTGAGGCTGGCCAGGCATCCCCTAGTTTGTGACATCTTGTGCATACCTTGTCACTTTGACCCCCCTCAATAGTTTAAATTAGTTATACGCTGTGCCCACCTTTCTCCTACTACCCTCCTGCACTGGCATTCATTTACAAGTCCACCTACCCAGTTGGTAACAAGCAATTCTGATGCATAATCTTGCTCTTACCTGGTTCTCCCTTTGGGTATATGCAGTACACAGGTAGATTTTAAAGTGGCTCTTTAATAAAAGGGTGTTGCCCCAATGATTAGCCAGATCATGTTTACCAGGGAGAGCCAAGTTCCATACCAGGACCCAGTCCCCTTAGTGAAAATCATTTGCTTTGACATTTAGGTTATACCAGCACTTGATCTTCAGATTTCTCTTTCTAGCCATCTCAGCAGTTGAGCAATAAGCAGTGTCTAACTGATCTTTGAGTCTAAGTACAGTACATTAGTAATGATCAGATAGTATCTGCTAGGGTTGGATACCCGCACATACAACCATTATTACTAGCTGTCAGATGTCATTGGACATGGATGGCATCCCACCATGGATCCAATCTCCTTGAATCCCAAGAGTGGAACAGATCACAGGCATCAGATCGGATACGATGGATCCAACAGTCAAATCAGAGATCTGATGGTTGGGTCACAACTATCCATCCAACCTTGGATCTCCTAAATCTGACTGGGGATCTGCAGGCTAGGTTGGATGGGGGTCAGATCCAATGGGCAGACAACACGGTTATACATCACAGGGTGCTTGGACCCTGCAGAGCAGTATCTGAGCACCACTAATGTACGTACTGCAAGTATGTCTCAGGGAGTACTCTAGTGGTGAGGACTCCAAAACTCAAATCAATTGGTAGCTGGGCCCACCAGCCAAACATCAAGTAATGTGGAGAGAATCCAGTGGCATTCGTTTTAGTGCCATTAGAAGCATGCACCAATGCACTCACTTGTTAAAACCCTTTCGTTTTTTTCCCTTGGTGTCTAGGGTGCTCAACATGTTTAGCAAGTTCAACTGAATTACTCAGACTAGGGATCACCTTGAGGGTGACACAGAGTTGTACAGGATTTCTTAATCCCCCCACAATGACAACATCCCTTTTATCTGGCAACTCTCAAAATCACATTCCTGATCTGAGTGTATGTGTTTTGTCTCCCCCATAGTGGATGTTAAACTCACCCATGAGTGTCCTTCGATTGCTTCATGGCAGAGTGTTACAAGATGGAGTCTGAGACAGATGGATTCAAAGCTCCTTGCCAGTCCCCCACTGCACAACTGGAGTTCTGAGGGCTTGGAATATCGAACAAATAAGGCTCATCCTGTGGAGGGGGTCGCACCATAGCTCTCAACTGTACCACATTACGAGGAATGTTCCTCGTTTTACTTCACAATAGCTCCCTGTTCCACATTGTGAGGACTTCTTTCACATTCAGTATTAACGTTTTAAAGCAAACATCTATAGTACATGATGCAAAAAATATATTATTCAATTGGTAACAGACTTTCTGAACATAAATGCAAACATTTTAACAGTGTTCTGAGCCTCCTAGGTAAAGATTTGATTAAGTGTTCCACATTTTGCTCATTTGTTCCACATTTTGAGAGGCAGTGTTCCACATTTGGGGGACAAAAGGTTGAGAGGTATGGGTTGCACACTTTTTTTCCCATTAACAACTTTCTGTGTTGTTTTCTTGTTTCTGCTAGCTGCTACAGGCCTTTAATGTTTGAATATCTCACTTAAGGGAATTGACATGTGGATGCTTTTTGTGCAATATTAGTCACTGCTAAGCAATTTAAATCACAAACTGTAGTGAGAAAGAAATAATGTGACCTACTAGGAACTGAACTGAATCCAGGCCCCCGGAATACCATCCCAGTGCTCTAACCACTATTCTGTAGGCCCCCGTAGTTGGCTTGACTCTTCCTGGATACACTTCCTTTCTCTGGTATTGCAAATCCTGCAACTAGGAATGACTGACATGACAATTCTCACTACAGTTTGTGACTTAAGGGAATTGCTAAGGAACTGCTGGCTTTTGGTCAGGAATAAACTGACATGAAATTGCAGCCGAGAGGGCACGGAGATGCCTGCCCTCCCAGCAAGGAAAGCCTGGGTCGTGAGGGTCGCTGAGCTACGCGAATGACCCCCCCCCAAGTTGCAAGGAATCAAGAAGGTACGCGACCGTGCACTGCGTGTGTGGTGAGCCTGCTGATTCGGTCAGCGCGTGGTCTTGGCCCTGCCGGTGCTGGCGTTTTGTTTTGAACTTGGCGCCTTTTTGAACAAGGACACAGTCTACTCTGACAAGCGCGGAGGCCTTTAAGTCGGCCCAGATGCAGAGATAGTTTTTTTTCAATCATTATTTTTTGCACCCGAACTGTTTGCCAAGCAATTTTGTTACTTTAAGAGGACAGCTAGACTTACAGCTACCATTTTGATGTTACTATAAGAGGACTTGCATTGCTAGACTTACAGCTACCATTTTGATGTTACTATAAGAGGACTTGCATTGCTAGACTTACAGCTACCATTTTTTGCAACCTTTTGCAACCTGATCTGTTTCCCAATGCCTAATTTCTGTTGTTTTCTGTAAGGGGTTTCCACGAAAGTACTTATTTAAAAGCATTGTTGCTACTCTGTCCCAACCAATGTACTACTGAAGCCAGTCTTTCTTTATCTGTTCCTTAACAGCAGCCCTGAACAATACTGCATTTTCCTCTGACCTGGTTTTTGTTCCTATTTTTGACCTTCCCCACTTGCTATCAGCCTCCTCCTGCACTAGCCTTGCACAATCTGCCTCCGTCTACTCACCTGCATCGGCACGCCTCCCCAACAGTCCCTATTTAACCATCGCTTTTTCCTTTCTCCACAGCTGGTAAGCCGAGAGGGCACGGAGATGCCTGCCCTCCCAGCAAGGAAAGCCTGGGTTGTGAGGTTCGCTGAGCTACGCAGACGACCCCCCCCCAAGTCGCAAGGAATCAAGAAGGTACGTGACCATGCACTGCGTGTGTGGTGAGCCTGCTGATTCAGTCGGTGTGTGGTCTTGGCCCCGCTGGCGCTGCGTGCCAGCTCCCCACCGCCCCCACCACCACCCTTGGTGAGCTCGTAGATTTATAGGTTTTATCATGTGATAGGGAGGGCGTTAGAAACAATCAGCCCACTTTTCCATTAGCAGGTTATCTGCTATCGCCACTAGTGGCCGCTACAGCCTGCCTGCCTGACTGTCACAGAATAAATATGCTGCTCCTCGCCCTCGCTCTGTGCTTTCTTGCTTTCCCAGTAGCCTCCCTTCCCCCAGCCTCTCGCCCTCTAAGGCAACCACTGCCACATCTCCACCACACGGGCATAAATACTGAGCTACCACGCTCTACCACACTCCCACTTTTAACTCCTACTAGCCCCCCCTGAACTGGGAAATCAGAGTATCCATTCTCCCCCCATCTCTTACCCCTGGACTATCTGTGATGTGCTGTCTCAAGGCTGACGCTCACAGGACAGCACCTTGCTCTCTCAACTGCAAGCGCAGGACCAGGGCTACCCGGTACAAGCTTGCCCATCTTACTACTCTGCTCCTGTTACTAGCTGGGGATGTAGAACCTAACCCCGGTCCTACCCCTCCCAAGACACCAACCCCCCTGGCTCTACCAAAGAGACTGAAAATACTGCACCTAAACATTTGCAGTATCCTTAACAAAACCCCTGAACTACAACTATCAGTCCAAACACTGCGCCCTGACATCCTGATACTTTCTGAGACATGGCTCAAACCCCACCACCCGGACTCCACTGTTGCCATCCCAGGATACTCCCTAACTAGGCAAGACTGTATGGGAAAAAAAAGGGGGGGTGGCCTCGACATGTTCATTTCTGCCAAGCACCGGTTCACCCCAGTACACATCTCTACACCCTCACCTCAAATTGAGTCCCTAACTGTCAAAATGACACTACCATACTCCGCCCCGGTGTTTATAGCTGGAGTCTACTACGCCCCTAACACCCCAACACCTAGTATACTAGACCACCTGGCCAAATTAAAATCCTCTGCCGCAACAGGAGAGCTCTATGTCCTAGGAGATTTCAATCACAACTGGCTTGCAACAGATTGTGCCAAGCTGCGCTCCAAAGTAAACGCCCTGATCCTCGCACAACAAATTTCCCAACCCACCAGGCTGAACCTAAAAACGTTCAACCACTACCTCCTGGACTGGGCCCTGACCACTCACCCCCATAGGTCAATAGGAGCAGGCCTACTCCCCAACTCCCTAAGTGATCACCACATGGTCTACTTAGTCCGTACAGTGCATAAGCCCCCCAAGCCCCCCTCCCGGACCCTGCTAGCCAGGTCTTTCAAGTCGCTATCTCTCACACCACTCCTATCGGACCTGGCTATGGTTGACTGGTCCTTCATCCCTCAGGCTCCTACGATAGACGTTGCACTAGACAGTTTCAAAAATAGCTTCCTGAGTGTCTGGGACCAACATGCACTGCTAAGAAGAACCAGAGTTAGGGGTTCCCACCTGCCCTGGATATCTGCCGATATCATCAGCCAAAGCTGCTCCAGGGACCTGGCCTGGAAAAAGTACAAATCAACTAGCTCCCACCAAGACCTACTAATTTATCGTGCCCTTCGTAACTCCCGCACTAAGTCGATTCACCTAGCCAAACAGAAATACTTCGCGTCGGCACTTTGTGCAAATCTTAAACACCCAACCCATTTCTGGAAAACCATCAAATCCCTCCTATCCCCACCTGTACAACCACCTACCCCAGCACTGTCAATCAGCAGCTCGGTCATCACTGACCCACATGAAGTAGCCATGGCATTCAACACCTTCTTCACCAACAGTGCAGCTTCCCTGGTACATAGTCTCCCCCCTTCCCCACCCAAGATAACTACCGCTCCAAATTCACAGTCCACCTCCTCCCACCCCTCCTTCTCCTTCCGTCCTGTCTCCCCGGCCGAAGTCTACCAAGCACTGTGTAACCTAAACCCTAACAAGGGCAATTGCCCCTCTGGCATGGACTCCAGACTACTACAGATATCAGCCCCCGCGATAGCCGCTCCATTAGCCGACTTGCTCAACCTCTCCTTCTCAACGTCTACAATACCCACCACTTGGAAGCTGGCAACCATCATCCCACTGCCTAAGGGGGGCGACCTCTCCTCTCCAGGGAATTACCGCCCCATCTCCCTCCTCCCAACTCTGGCAAAAATACAAGAACAATTTGCCCTTGCTCAGTTCCTCCCAACACTTAGTTGATTCCTCCTTCTTCACCCCATACCAATCAGGTTTCCGAAAATCACATTCCACCATAACCTCCCTACTAAGAGTAACAAATGATATCCTCTCAGGTATGGATAAAGGACATATCACTTCGGCCATTTTTATCGATCTGGCCAAAGCCTTTGATACCGTCTCCCACACACTCCTTATAGATAAACTAAAGGCTTCCGGCCTCTCCAACCATGCCACAAACTGGTTTCTGGCTTACCTGTATGGCAGACACCAAGAGGTGAAAATTGGCCCCCACATATCTACCCCGCTCCCCATCACTATGGGTGTCCCACAAGGATCAGTCTTGGGCCCAATCCTCTTCTCGGTAATCCTAAATGAACTCCTGCTAATCTGCTCCCACTCATCCATCCAAATGTACGAGGATGATACAGTGTTATACAACACTGGCTCCCCCATGGCAACAGTACATGACCAACTTCAGCAGGATTTCAACGCTGTACAACACTGGCTTAGATCAAACCAGCTATTCCTAAATGCAAAAGACAGTCTCACTAACTTTGGCTCACAACGCGTCTGTTTCTCCAAGCCCCAATCGCCTCTTTCCAAACCCTGACCTTTCTCCCTTAGAATCCTGCACTGTTCTGCTATCTAGGCATTTGGCTCGACCAATACCTAGATTTCTCTATTCATGTAGAATCCCTTCACAAAAAACTGCATCCTAAACTTGGGGCCCTCTATCGTGACAAAGGCTGCATGTCCACCCTGGTCAGGCATGAACTCATAGAAAAAATGATACTCCCGATATTTGACTACAGGGATGTGGTCTATGGTGCTGCCTCACCATCAACTCTGGCCAGCCTGGACACCCTTTTTCACTCCTTCTGTCGTTTCATCCTGGAATGTCCAAAACTGACACACCACTGCGACCTATACAGCTCCCTGGCCCTTCCCTCTCTCTCGGCCCGCAGACTAATACACTGCTCCAGAGTCGCCGCTAAATACTGGTCCCATACCCTCCCTCCCTACCTGGTTTCTTCCTTAACTTCTCTACCCCCATCGGCTTACTCGCTACATCACTCAGATACTAGGCTATTCCAAATCCCTCTTATGTACCTCTATGGGTCAGGTGGCGCTAAGTTACCGTTTACCAAAACTCTGGAATGACCTTCCAGCAGATATCCGCCACTCCTCCAGTCATAGACACCTCAACACCTGCCTCCTCGAGCATTTCCTTACGATCTGCTCTTGCTCTTGGCCTACTCAATAGCAGGCCCAAGCTCCTGTTGGCCTACTCTAGCATTTTATAACTAATTAAGCTCTGGCAAGGTACGCATGGTGCTCGCTCCTTTCTTCTCTCCTGCTCTAGTTCTGTAATCTGTAGCTGAGTACATTTCATTACTATGTAATGGTTATTTCACTCTGTTGGTCTTAGTTTTGTATAGAAGTTACATGCCTGCCCTAGCGACATACTGTATAGGCTCTCATATAGTGCCTCCTCAATTGTACAGAATTTATGTGTATTACTGTCCTTCCCCTATGTCTCCTCCCCTGTTCCCCCCAGGTCGCATTTGGAAACGAGTGGTTCTCCGCTCAGTATGCTTGCCTGGTTAAACTCTTAAACAAACAAATAAATAAATATATAAATGAATAAAATAATCGTGATTCTTATTATCTAGGTAACAGGGATTACAGAGTTAGTGCCAGTGACCAGTAGCTAGGGTCCAGAGAGTTGGTGCCAGTGAAAGTCTTGTAAAAAAAGAACTGTGTATCGAAGAAAATGAAACCAGGAGAATATTCTTTTACAAACAGATGCATTATTGGATATACTGTATACTTTAGCACCTCTTTCACCAACAAAATGATACTGGAAGGAATGGCCCACTCACGCCTACACAATAAACCACACTACTGTGTTATTCAATTCTGTTTAATAATGACATCCAGTAATAACACTCATCATCGACGTTTTGGGTAAACTCTTCATCAGGAAGACTGGTTTCTCTAATTAATAAAGAATAAAAATATAAAAATATATATATAATCTATAAATATAAATTCTTTTAACTAGTTATCAATAGTTCACTTCTTATTCATATGAGCTGAAAAGAATACTTCAGAATAAATGCAGGCTGTCCTTACATTTCATTTCTATTGGTTTCCAACTTCGACATTCTTTAAACATCACATTCATGTTTGACTCCCACCACTGGACACTAGTAAACATGGGATAGAACAGTCATTATTTTTAACTTCTCATTTACAATAATTTTTATCTCACAAACTTATATGTTACTTCTATAGATTCATAAGGGGTGCTAAACTGCTTCATTTAGCACACACTTTGAATCTTCCCATTACCTGGGATAAATTACAGCTGCAAAACAGAGGGAACATAAAACGGCAGTCACGTTCTTTAACTGTCTTGCTCTCTTTCCATATACTTTTATAACAACTATCGATTCTATCTTAACTCATTTAGAATGCTAACCTTATATTTCTTATTCGTTTCCTTGCATTTGTATTTTTCTTTTTGCAGATTCTCTATGCCTTCATTGCGCTATGAATAAAAAAATGGAACAAATCCTTTTGTTGCCTTCACACTCTCTCTTAACTTTAAACCAATTCTTTATAATTTAGCAATGAGTTTCCTACGTACTGCGAGTGTCCTCTGTGTCCTACTCGAGTGGGAGTAACACACGGAGCCTACTGCACTCATTTTAATAGTAGTGAAACTCCATCCCTGAATCTGGCAGCCAACGCAAAAGCGTAATGCAAGCAACAAGTGCTTGCCTGAGTGCCAGACCCGCCTCCTAGGCAGCACCAATTACCAAATTACTCAGTGTCAGAGGTGCTCATCAATGTTTAGTCTATGAATTCTATACTTAAAACAATCCGTTAAACAAAAAATTATAACTATATGTTATGCCATTCAGTACATAATGAATTCAGTGTATTGGATTCTGCACTACAAAAACTAAGGATCCCCCATTACCGTGCACTTCCCACAATGTTACACATCACAAAATAGGTTGCCACTCAATAATTTTGTTTAGCCCAAATCTCGGGCTATTGGTTTGAAAATAATTAATGAACCATGCTTCTCTTAGAAGTAATTTGTTATTGTAGTTGCCTCCTCTGCTATCCCTGTGAAATTTTTCTATGCCGAAGAACCGTAATGATGGTAATTGATGGCCCCTTTCAATAAAATAACGTGCTATAGGAGAAGTTAAATCTTTGTTTCTAAAGTATCCTTTGTGTTCTCCTACCCTTTGCTTTAATGTCCTTTTTGTTTTTCCTATATACATTGTCACAAGGACATTTAATGCCATATATGACACCCTCTGTTTAACAGTTTATGAATTATTTTATTGTAACGTCCTCACTTCTACTTGTATTTCGTATTTTCTTAATTTTGTGATTATACAATGACAAGAAAAAATGCTTGTTCCTGATTGGTCAGACTGGGACTGGAGCTGGGATGTTATCCCAGCATAACATCCCGGCTCTAGTCCCAGCATACTGTCGACCGCATTAAACATTAAAACATGATCCCTCCACAATCGTGCCTACCAGCAGCGTCAGCTGTCCCACTCTGCTTGAAGGCAACGGTTTCTGCCAAGTTGAAAATCTACATTTCCCCCACGTGAGTTGGCGCTCACCACCAATGTCAGAATCAGTGCCCCCACACTCCGACGCAAACCTCACTCGTACCTGTACCCACTTTGGTAAAAGACAAAAAAAAACGGGTGAACTGAAGACCATGTTTGGCTCCATAACATTTTTTTGAACAGTAGTTCAGTGTCACAGCTGAGCATGAGCATAACCGCGCGTTAAACTTCCTGACCATTTTGCTGTTTTGCTGCTGTCAGTCCTTTCTCCTGGCAACAATAAAAGCTGTACCAGGAAAAGACAGCTTCCATGGTGAGACAGGGTTCAGGTTGTCGCATTCATACACGAATGGAGGATTACCTCTGCTGTCACCTCTAACTTCCACATAGCAGCAGGTGGCTGCATTCTGACACGCAGTGAGAGACGACCCTGAAAATAAAAAGAGGTGACACAGAGAGGGAAATAAACACATTTAAATTACAGGGCGGGGGGATTTAGGAACAACAAATGTATGCGGGAGTGCAGAACCACAGTAACAACAGCTTCAATTATACCTACTTTCTCCAAATCAGCACTATTTTCTTACAAAGTAAACCTACGTGATTAAATAAACACTGAAAATATACTTTTAAATGTATTTTTCTGTATCTTTTCAAATTATTTTGCACTCACGAGCCATTCTATAATAGAATAATGCCCTCCAGGGTGGGTGTTATGCTGGGATAACATCCTTCTCGGGTGTTGGATGCCCTTGGCCGGTGGCCCCGGGCCCAACCACCCAAGGTGGGATGTTATCCCAGCATAACACCCACCCTGTCGGGCAATATTACTTTAGTATTGTTGCAGTGCACACATCTCCACAACTATAATTCCCCCTAAGTTCCTCAGCTGTAAATGACACATTTTTTTCTCTGTTCAGGTATTTTGTGTTCTGAACGTACCAATTGGTTTGTCAAAGATTTCACCTTCTTTGCTACCACCGGAACCCCATTATGGAAGGCTTTCTCCCCATTGGTGTTGATTCTAATACTTTCCAATGTTTAATTACTACGTTCTTAATCTCATAAAAAATGTCACTGTATTTTAGGGAAAGTATAACTCTCTTGCCAAACAAATTAGCTCTTTCAATATTTTTACTGACTAACAGGTCTTTTCTATCTTTCACTAATGATTTCTGACGTGCCCTGTCCAGAACTGCCTGACTATATCCCCTTTCTCAGAACCGTTTTGTCATTTCATTTGTAAAAACCTCTGTATCTCTAACTTCAGAACAGTTATGCTTTACTCGTAGGAACTGACTATAAGGTATTGACTCTACCAATTTCCTCGGATGGAAACTGTCTGCTCAAAGTACAGTATTTCTATCTGTAGATTTTCTAAACATTTTAGTGAACAGTCTTTCTGGTTTCCTGTAAATTACTAGGTCCAAAAATGAAATTTCTCTCTTATTGTAATCTATAGTGAATTTCAAATATTCAGTTTGAGTATTCAAATATTGATGAAAATTTAGAAGTCCTCTTTCGGTTCCTTCCCACACTATAAAAATATTGTCAATAAAATGTTTCCATTGAAGTATATTTTTGGTAAAGGGGTTATTCGGGTAAACACATTTCTCCTCAAACCAGTTCATAAAGAGCTTTGCATATGATGGAGCCATACTAGACCCCATTGCTGTCCCTTTTACTTGTACATAATATCTTTTTTTTTAAAATCTGAAATAGTTCTGTGTGAGAACTAAATGTGCCACCTATAATAGGAATTCATTTGGTGGTTTTATATCAGTCCTATAAAGGTCCAACATTTTCTTAAGTGCTGCAAATCCTTCCAGATGTGGTGTGGATGCAAAAAGGTCCTTAACATCGAAACTCACAAGGAAAACAGATTTATCAACTAAATGTTGGCTTTTATTAAACTCTTCCAACAAATTAATCAAGTGTGTAGAATCTTTTAAAAAGGGTGAGATAGCTTCTACAAGTTCCTTAATGTGGAAATCAACAAATACTGACAGTGGTTCAAATACAGAACCTATACCTGCCACTATAGGTCCACTGGAAGGGTGAATGGGATCCTTATGTATCTTTTGAAGTGTGTAGAAAATAGGAAAGATAGGAAAATATTTCTACAATGCCTTCGGTTCCAATTCATTTATCCACCCATTCTCTAATTCCCTTTTTAAAATTTCCTCTATCAACTTACCTATTTTTTTGGTAGGATCTTCAGTCAGTTTTAAATAATTTTCCTTAACCTCTAACAACTTTATACACTTCTCTTTATAGACTACATAGTTCTCAATTACTACCCCCCCATCTGCCTTTTTTATTACTATATTTGGGTAATTCTCCAAACTCCTTAAGGCTCCAAATCCCTTGGATGTTAAATTGAAATATGTCTGCCAATCAGAATCCTTTTCTTTCTTAAATAAACTTTCAACATCTTTGCTTACCATGCAAATGTTTATTTCGATAATATGTGGAACAGGGTCTGGGGGAAGGAATTGGGACTTAAGTTGTAATTTCTGTCCTAATGCTATTTTCTTCAATTGTTCTTCCTGGTTGGTATTTTCTTGTAGGTTATTGTCAAAGAAATATCGTAGCCTCAATTTTCTAAAAAATCTATTCAGATCTAATTTTATTTCAAAATCACTGACTTTTTCATGAGGGCAAAAAGTTAAACCTTTATTTAACACATTTCACTCTTGTGCAAATGTCTACTAGATAAAGTGAATACTACTATTCCGTTTGTGACCTCATGACTACCTGTAATTGTGGCTCCTTTTGTTTTTATTTTCACTTTCCTTCTTGCCCTGTATTTATATCTGTTCTTCTGTATCCTGAACCCCCTTCATCTGGATCTGAAATTGTCCCTTGCACTCTCCTTATATATTGATAACCTTGAGTTTGTTCCCCCGTTGTTGTCTGCCTCTGTCCATGTAACCTATCCTTCCTACAAAACGGTCTCCCCTCTTAACTCTATTGGTTTCCATGTCTGTATCACTACTAGAAGTGTAAATGTTCCCATCTGAATCTGGGTTGTATACATACAGCATCCTATTCTTAATATCTTTATTCTTAAACCATGAATATACTTTCCCATCCCTGTAATCGTCTAAGTCACGTTTACATTTTGTAATCTTGATAGATCTAATTTCATTTTCAAAATCATCAACTTGTTAAATTGACTTTATCTAAGAAAATATTCAATTCTTCTACTGAGAACTGTTTTTCTTTACATCTACTTCTAAAACCTGAATATCTATATCTATCTTGTCAAGTTCTTTTGTAAGGACCTCAACCAGGATCAGAATGAAATCCTTTGAACACCTATTTCTCACTCCATCCCATTTCTCCATTAGTTCCTCCATAGTAAAACTTAAATTAGATTCTATTAAAATTCTTAAACCTCCAGGAATCCTCTTTTGTTTAAGGTATTTCGTAAGGGTTAAAGCATGCCAGTCCCATTTTAACTGTTTTTGTCTACAAAATTCATAAATGTGCTGTACTGTCTTTGATGTGACAGGACCTATAAGTTGTCTTTTTGATTAACATTTCTCTAAAATGACATTTTCAGAGTCCTTTCTAGGTGGGCACTGGGAATAATTCTCTAATCTTGTGAACTCCTTTACCCCACACTACCTCCCACATCCACTCGTCCTTGATCTTCCCCTCTTCTGTATGTCACATATTTTGCAAGACCTTTTCTCAATTCCTGTGATCTTTCAGTAGAACTATGTACTCCTTTAAAAAAACACATGGCCATCTTTTGTGGCATTTAACATACATAAAATCACATAAAAAAAAAACCAGAAATATATCTGCAAATAATGATTGGCGGTTGGCTAGCTCACCACAATGGGTACCCCAGATGCACTGGAGCTTGGTTCCAGAAATAAAAATCCAGTTTACCTAGGTGCAAAATCCATGATGCCTATATTATCTCTTCTACAACTGGGGTTACTGAGGTGGACTGCAAGACTTTCTGATACTGTTGCCTTCTACATCACCTTTGTCAAATCCACCGCTGGTCAAAGGTGCTTTTGATACAGGGCTCCCTTATGGATGAACTCAATTCCAGGGCCTCTTCTCGCCATACCCAAATTGGGACTTTTCAAAAAAGTGCTGTGTGATTACATCATATCCAACTCATGCTGTGACTGCCTATAACCCTTTTAGCCTCCTCCCCCCCCATCTCTCTCTCCTCTCAACCTCTACCACCTAGTCATGGTCACATGTGCTACTTTCTTCAACCTGTTAAATAAATGTATCTCTCATTGAATGTTTTCATGCTGATTACTGTGTATAATTATTATTGAATGTTTACTTGTTGATTACTATGTACAGTTTCTACTTCTTTTACTGTATCTGTTTGCTCTAGTGCCTGAACCTCTTCATTGTATTTTGTTTTCTCTTCAGTTATGACGTGGAGTCTTTGTAAATGAGTCCCTGACTCAAAGGGTTGTAATTCCTGGACTTTAATAATATAAGAAAAAAAATACGAAACTCTCAAGGGAGAGTCTGTGGGGATTTGAACCTGGATCATCACCTTTTGTGTAACAACCAAGAAAGGGTTCTCATTTGGCTACAAGACTCAAGACTGGTATTGTACCCTTATTCAGAGTAAAGAGGGAGCCCTGGAGCCACATGGCGGGTGTTCAGACATGACCTCGGCCAGCATTCTAGAAGGACATGAGGAGGGTATCCCTGTTTTCCTTCTCCCTGTCACAGATTGCACGTAGGAGTGGGCTCTGTGAGCTCAGTGGACCTAACCCTCAGGAGTGGGTTCATGACACCCATGACTACAGATTATGAATTTGATTTATAAACCTTATTACCCTTCTCAAGTAGGGCTAGTTTTATAGCCATCCCCTCCCCAACCCCAGTCATGTCACAGCCTCTGCCACCCTCCCCTGTTCTCCTAGAATTAAATTTTCTTTTTTTTTTTTTTAAATGCTATCTTCTGGCACTGTGCCAAGAGCCAGCACCATATTTAAATGCAATCCCTCCTCCCCATACCTCCTGGTCCCGAAGTATGTTTTCATTGTTCTGTCAGTAGTATGAGCACCTTCTTTCTTCCAACCCACAACTGGGGAAAGCCAATAGAAGTTAAAATCCAAAGTAACCCACAGTATGATATTCTCTCACTAATAGTCTGTCATGGGGCTGTATTAGAGCACAGTGTGTTTAATAGGCAGGGTGGAGTGGAGCAGTTTGCATTATTCATGAAACTAGGCAGACTGACCCTAGCTATTTTGGGGGAAAAGTTGGACTAGGGAGGGGATGGGAAACTAAATTTAAAGATGCAGTTGGCTCCTAGCACAGTTCTGACTCTGGGAGGACAGGGAATGGAGATGTGTGGTGAGGGGGATAGCAGAGACTGAGGAGAGGGTGTCCAGGCAAAATCTGAACATCAAGATAATTAAGTGTGAATAGGCAGTAAGCCCAAAACTTCTTTAAAATTTGCCCCAGGGTGGATCTATTCTAGATAAGGTTACTACCTGATAATTGTACTATCTGATGTTACCCGAGTGGTGCGGTTAATGCACTATCTGATATCTATAATAAATGTGTGTGTTACTTCTTATCCTTTGTCACTAGGGGCAGCAGGAACGTATGGGCTTTAATTAAAGATTGGAAAAGACTCTAGGTCCATCATATCCCCCATGCTGTTTCACAAGCACTGAGGAAATAGGCACGCTGTACAAACATGTAGCAATTTATCCTATCCACTTTATTACCTACTGTAGGGTACCCAAAGATTCCCTTGATAAGGAGAATTCTTATTCTTTGTTCTGTCTTCATGTCTGGTCTGTCTTCATAACCACTGTATCCTCTGGTAGGCTGTTCCATACTGTAGGTTGATCACCCTCCTAATGTTACCTCTGAGTTTACAATACCATTCCTAAGCTTCAGGGTGTGTCTGTTCAATTGGTGATATCTGTGGCCTCCAGCCTTTCCTCATAGCTTTAGTTCCCCATTTACCTGATCACTGTAAATACAATGATTGTACCAATTCTGGATTATGGGGATATACTGTATGCTGGGGTCTCGTGAACACAGCTGGACAGGGTAGATGTAATGCTTAGTAGGTTGGCTCGCTATGTCCTGGATGTACCATGAAGAACCCATCATTATGTATTGTACAACTCTTTGTACTGGCTTAGGCCACAGGACAGAAGAAACTTACATCTTTTACAATTCATCTTTAAAATTTGTAAGGGTATCCTCCCCAAATCTTAGACTTATTTAAAATCAGACCAATTAGGAAAAGCTTGAGATCTGCCCAGGGTATAGAATACATTATAGCTAATTATAATTTGGGGGTTGGGAGGTAATCAATTCCCTACAGGGGATCAGTCTTATGGAATTTGGTTCCTATAGGACTGCGGCAGTATAACCACCCTATTAGGCTAAGCTACTTAAAAAGATGGCTAGCAGAACATGGAACTGCCCAATTGCCTTGCTGCCTGGATGCAGTTTCATAACCTGTAATATAAATTGGACCACAATTTATCAATTGTATCCATTGAGTGGCTGAACTGTATGTATTTACCTAAGTGTTATTTGCAAAAGTTGTATAACGTTGAGTGAACCTTAGTATGAGACTGCAAATTCCTGCCTATTCTATGTACTGGTCATGTCTATATATGCTGCTGTTACATCCATGTATGCTGCTGTATCTGTTATTTCTTATGTCTGTAATTTTGCACTGTTTGTAATTAACTCCGGGTCACCCCTGAAAAAGGGACCTTCACTGGGCTCAATGGGTCTACCCAGTCAACAAAATTAAAATAAATAAATAAACTGAAAAGCTGTGACTTTTGAAATGTACATTGTTCCTATGTTTTTAGTTATGGGATTATATGTATTTTATTTTGTGTATAATATTTATATCTGAGTGTAATGTTCATTACCTTTTTATTTTATTTAGATGATTATTAGGTCTGTGTTTATATTTTACTGTAAATGGCAACTTGTACAAATGCAACGGGACCTCACTGGAAATAAGATATGCTCAACTGAATGTTATCCCTGTTCATAATTTATGAATAAAAGATATACTACTACTACTATTACTACTATGTTTAGTGACTCTGTGTTGTACTGTACCTGCACAACTGCCACAATGCCTTTTTTGTATTGATGAGATCAAAACTGCACACAGTACCCCAGGTGGATCCTGACCAAAACCTTATAAAGTGGCAGGATTATTTCTCCTGCTTGGCTAATCACTTCGCTTTTGATGCACCCCAGCATTCTGTTGGCCAGCTTGACAGTGGCTGTGTACTGCTGCTTGTCTTGCTTCAGACCTTTGTCTATTATAACCCCCAGATCCTTTTCATCCTCAACTGCACCATGATGAGCCTCACACAGTGTATAGGTCCTACTTCTATTTGTCCTCCCCAAGTGTAGCACCTTGCATTTGACTACATTGAATCTTAGGCTGTAGAAGTCAGACCAATTGCCTAGATTGTTCAAGTCCTACCGAAGTTTATCCCTATCTTCAAGGGAGTCCCTTGCCCTGGCTAGCTTAGTGTCATCCACAAACTTAAACATCCTGCTGGAGACCCCTGACTCCAGATTGTTGGTGAAGATGTTGAAGAGAAGTGGCCCCAGCACAGATCCCTGAGGGATGTCACTGAGTACCCCTGAGTGGTCAGAGTAGTACCTGTCCACCACCACCTGCTTCCTGATCTGAAGCTAGTTGGCAATCCACCTTGTGCGTGTCTTCTGTATACTGCACAAATTTACTTTGCTCAGAAGTTGGTTATGCACCACAGTATCAAAGACTTTACCAAAGTTCAGCTAGACTATGTCCACGGCCCTGCCCCTGTCCACCTTCCTGGTCACTCCCTCAAAGAAGGTAATCAGGCTGATTTGGCAAGATCTGCCCCTCAAACAGCCATGGTGGCAAAAACCTTGGCCTCAACTGATTTTCCATCTTTCCTCAACAGGAACAGTAGTGGAAGAGACCTGCCCACTTTATCTAGGTAGTGCCAAAGTATAACATCAGCTACACAATGACATGAGTGGCACCAGCTGTTGAAGTCTCCCACAAGGTGCTAACACTGATGGCTTACTCTTCAATGTGTGTGGCTCTGTGAAGGAGATTGCCTCAAAAAAGACCAACTGGCTACTTATAAGAAACTATAGCATTTTCTGTCTACTGTTTTTAATGCTACTAGTGCTTTAAGACCCTGACCTTTATATGGTTGTGCTGATGATGTTATCCATGCATGGATGATGGATGGTTGTGCTGATGATGTTGGCCAGATTATGTTGCCCAAGGAGTTAGCACCAGTGGCCAGGTGAGGTTGCCCAAAGGGTTGGTGCCAGTGGCCAGATGAGGTTACCAAAGGAGCTGGTGCCAGTGACCATCTGATTGATCCCACTGAATTGGTGCTGATGCTCAGGTCATGTTGCTCAGGGCTTTCGTGCAGGTGGTTTAATGATATTACCCAGATGGTTGGTGCTTAAGACCAGGTTATGTTGCCCTGTAGTTAATGTTGATGGTGAGGTGATGTGCCCTGGAAGGCGGTGTTAGTGGTAGGTGATGGCACCCAGGGAGCTGATGCCAACGGTGAGTGGTAGGAACCAAGAGAACATGTGCGAGTGACTACATGATAGAGCCCAGGGAGCTAGTGCAAGTAATCAGGAGACAGGCTGAGCTGCAGATAACTGCCAGGGACTGGATTCAAGTAGCTTGTGTCAAAGAGACTGTGCTCAAGAGAGCTGGCATCAACTGCCAAGGAATCTAGCCTTGAGAGCTGGCCCAGTGGACAAGAAATGGGGCCAAGGAATTAGTGCCAATGTCCAGATGAAAGACTGAGACTACTAGTGCCAATGGCCAGGGGATGGGGCCTCAAGTACTGTAGTTGGTGCTGATGGCTAGGGTTTGGGTCCACACAGGTGGAGCTAATGGCTAGGGGATGTGTTCAAGAGCTCTGTTACCAACTGCCAGGTGATGAAGTGGTCCTGGTTGCTGTTGCAAAACTTTCTCAGGTATGCTACTGCAGCTGCCAGTCCTTTCAATATCATCAGGCCCTGATCCAGAATTTGCTGACTCCTCCTATGAGGAAGAGATGACAAATGGTGGTTTTACTGCTACCGCTGCAGATCCGCTTTGGAGAAGAGCCTCTTTATAGTGTCCTGGAAGTTAACTTCAGCCTGGCAAGGTCCTTCCAAGTCAGAGTTGAGTGACAAAAATAACTCATCATAGCACTGGCAAATAGCCTAAGCAGCCACCCACCCAGAGTTATCAAAGTCAAGAACCTAAAAACACTCAAGTTTTGTCAACAGACTGAATTAGTAGTACCAAATTATGTTTTAACAAATAAAAAATTCAACCCCCAGACAGAAAAAAAGTCAAGAGAAAAGTAGACCAAATATTTCATTAACCACCACAATAAGAGTTTTGACTCAAGGACCATGAATAGCAACCCAGACTGTGCTGAGAACCAAACAGTGAGAGATTCAAGTTCACCCACTCCTAATTCCAAAACATTATACCCTGGGATGGTGCCCTACCACAGATATGTGCAGTGATGTTTTATAAACATGAGAATAAAGGAGACTACATTAACAGCAGCAAATACATTGTATAAATATAAAGATTTACAAAATGTACGAGAGAGCAATGCAATGAAGAAATACACATAAAATACAATTAATAATAAATTATTATAATAGATACATACTGTAGATATGTTGGCAGATAAGGGCCTATGGCTCACCCAGTCTGCCCCATTTGAGCTTGTAAGATCACTTTAAGTGTTTCTAGAAGTCTGTTGCCCCTTACCCTTGACCTCCAGGATTCCCTTATGTCTATCCCATGCATTCTTAAATCCTGTGATTGTTTCAGCCCCACCACTTCCTCAGGCAGGGTGTTCCGCTTGTCCACCACCTGTTCTGTGAAGAAATTCTTCCTCATGTTTCCTTTGAATCACCTTCCCTCCAACTTCATCCCATGCCCTCTAGTCCTGGAACATCTTTTTTACTGGAAAATAGTGTTTTCCTGCACCCTGTTCCTCCCTGTAAGGCACTTGTATGTCTCTATCATATCCCCTCTCTCCCTTCTCTCTTCCAGGGAGTACATATTCAAGTCCTTCAGCCTTTCCTCATAGGACTTGTGATGCAATCCCTGTACCATCTTTTTTGCACTCCTCTGAAATGTCTCCACCCTGTCTATGTCCTTACGTAGGTAAAATCTCCAGAACGGGACACTGTAGTCCAGGTGGGGGTCTCACTAGTGTCTTCTATAGTGGAATTATGACTTCCCTTTTCCTGCTGGTAATGCCCCTGCCTATGCATCCCGGCATCCTATTTGCTTTACCTGCCACATTGTCACACTGTTTCCCTACCTTGAGGTCATAAGAGACGATCACCCCAAGATCCCTTTCCTGCTTGGTGCATGCTATATCCTCACCCCCAACTGATATGTTGTTCTAGGGTTTTTGTGCCCCATATGCATTATTTTGCACTTTTTTGTGTTAAATGTCAACTGCTAAACCTTTGACCATTCTTCAAGTGTCTGAAGGTCCCTCCTCATTCTGTCTACACCCTCTGATGTGTCCACTCTGTTATAGAGCTCTGTGTTGTCAATGAACAGGGGAATTCTGCCTTCTAGGTCCTGCGCAATGTCACCGATGAAGATGTTGAACAGTACTGGTTCTAGCACTGATCCCTGTGGTACCCCACTCATTCTTCCCTCTGTGGAATGACAGCCATTTACCACCACCCTCTGTGTCTTGCCACCCAGCCTATTACCCAGTCACCACACTACTGTCCTGCCCACTCCCATAATCTCCAGTTTGTTTAACAGCCTTCTATGTGGCACAGTGTCAAAGACCTTGCTGAAGTCCAGATGGGCCCCAACCACTACCTTCCCCTGATTCACCTCCCTTGTCACCCAGTCAAAAAATTCAATGAGATTGGTCTGGCATGACCTCGCTCCAGTGAAACCATGCTGCCTTGGGTCCTGTAGTCCATTGGCACACAGATGTTCCACCAATCTCTCCTTCGGTATTCCTTCCATGATCTTCCCCACTATAAGGGGCAAAACACTGGAGAAAAAAGGAAGGGAAAAGAAGCAAAAGAAAAATAAAGAGATGCTTACAGAGGAGGGTGACTACTGTAGCTGCAGCAGCATTTGTGAGTGGAGATGCCACACAGATAACATCTGTGCCTCCCCCATTTCCTACACCTCCCCTGAGCTAGGGTTGCCACCTTTGGAAGAGGCAAAAGTTGGACACTAAACCACACTCTAAACCCCGCCACTAGCCCCACCCCCTTTTCATGACTGACTGTGCATTGCTCCCCCTCAAAAGCCCTTTGTTAGATCAGTGAAAACTTAATTGGAACAGTAAAAGACAACACTTAAAGCAGCAGTTCAACAAAAATGTTAACATGCTGTACCTGTTAAATTTGCTTTTCTTGGTTCCTCCTAGTTATTTATTTAACATAGAAACATAAACTTTGACAGCAGATAAGGACTGCTTGGCCCACCCAGTCTGTCCATTTCTCTACCTATTGGATAAGCTGCAGATTCTAGTTTACCAACAGCCTACTTCCTACTACCCCCCACTATAAATGCCTTATGGCGGTCCCATGCATTCTTGAATTCCCCCACTGTTTTTGACCCCACAACCTCCTCAGGAAGCCGGTTCCATGCATCCACCACTCTCTCCGTGAAAAAATATTTCCTCAAGTTGCCCCTGAGCTATCCCCCCTCTATCTTTAAATTGTGCCCCCTTGTTCTTGCACAGCTCTTTTTCTGAAAGATGCTACCTTCTTGGACTTTGTTGATTCCCTTGAGGTACTTGAAAGTTTCTATCATGTCCCCCCTCTCCCTCCTTTCCTCAAGGGTATACATATTAAGCTCCCTTAGTCTCTCTTCATATGGCTTATGTTGCAGACCCTTCACCACTTTAGTTGCCCTCCTCTGGACAGCCTCCATCATACTGTAAATAGTATACAATTATATATGATAAACAAATTGCTAGTTTCCTATAATGTGTACTTTATATTTTTCCGGGATCCAGTTCCTTTTCATGTCCACAATACTATTTTGAAGCCAAAAGAAGTGAACATACTTCTTACTGGAGGAAACAACTATTTTAGGAAAAAAATAATTTTGAACATTTCACAATTCTTAAATTCTTTTAGAGATGAAAAGCTTTACCGGCAAATAAAAGTGGAAGATAACTGAATCTTTTACTGTTACAGAAAGTAGGGTCAGACTTTTTGCCCAGCTTTGCTGCAGTTCTGCTTTTGAAATGCAGAGTGGAAAAGATTAGATTAAGTATCTGCTAATGGTCTTAATGGCCATACTTTACAACTCCCAGGACTATACTGAAAACATAGCTTGTCTGTAAGCTGGAAATCCAGCTGAAACAATGAATGATATGACAAAATCTATTTCTAAGATATGTGAGCACTCAAAATGGCTCAAAAACTTGACTATCACTGAGCAAAACTGGATTAACTGATAGGGAACCTGAAAACCTGCTCTCCAGGGGAAAACCTTACAGGTGGCAACCCTACACCCCTCTCCTTACATAAAATTATGTGACCGGGTCACTGTGGATATTGCAGATACCACCCCTGCCTTGTGAGCTCAGATAAGGCTAAAGGAGCCTGGGTTCTTATTTTCCTGATTGTGGGGATTGTATCCAGGTTTTTGTAGTTTGCGTGGTGCCTCCACCTAGAGGTTAAGTTTAAGTGGGCCTGGTGTCAGAGCTGTACCACATCCTGGGATGCAATACCTACTGACCTCTCCTCAATGTCCCCCCACACATGAAAAGTGCCAGATTTGGAGGAGATGGAAGCAGAATGCAGTCATGAATTTATTTCATCACCACAACTAGACTTTGAATGTAGTACCACATCCGTATGAAGGATTTGGAGGTGTGTGTAAATCTGGTTATAAATCTAAGAGGATGAAGGGTATCAATAATGGGCCATAATTGACAAATTCTGGGAGGCCAATTTAAGTTTATTGTAAAAAGTATTACTTTTTACAAAGGGTGGTGGGGATATCAAATGTGTTGCTGAATGGGTCACACAAGGAATCCTGAAGGTTCAAGTTGGGGCTAGGACATAATATGAGGGAGGTAAACCTAAACAGGTACTACAACTAAACAAGTAGGGGATGGCCTTGATGGGTAAATCCTTCTTCCATCATATTCTGTGTTCCTATCGAAAATCTTTGGATGGTGGTTTTGCTACCCATGCCTGAAAATATCATTTTATTTATTTTTGGAATAATAGACTTTTACTATGATAATACAAAGTCCTTGGCTGACTTGGGACAAAGGAGCAATGTTTTGTAGTTTCTGCTATTGAGCAAAATTTATAGCATTCCCTGTACATTTGGAAACCTGTGTGTTTAGGGTTCATTGTTGCTAGAGTGCTGCGGTAAAGGTAAAGCAATTTCGCAACTACACAACTGGTAAAAAAATAACTGCAATTTCAAAACAGAGTTGTTTTGTACTGACAATCTCTGTTACATAGACAAAGGTTTGAAAATAACTCAATATCATTTGATTATTTTTTTCTGTTTTTAGGTTGTTGCACCAAACTCGATGAAAGATCATGGGTAGCAAACCTCGATGTAGGGGCCATGTCTGAAACATTTATTTTTATGCAGTTGGGTTAACCTAACTGGGTAACTAATAAATATAACCAAACATTACAAAATGTAAAACAAAATTAAAAAAATACACAATTATTTCAACAGAAAAAAATCTTCATTGAGCAAAGCATATAATGTAGGGAAGAACACCAGCTATGTGGTGACCAACTGTTTGAGAATACCAGTGGGGAAGGAGGGAAGCCAGATGTTGTGATCCACCATGGAACCAGTGATCTGGAGGGATGCAGGGTTGAGATTGTTCACAATAGACTTCAAGTTCTATGGACAAGCTCAAGGAACTTGCAAACTCAGCAGAATTCTCAGAAGTGCTGCTGTTGCCAAACACAAATCAGGCTAGGAACACTAGGATCTTGGAGTTCATTGCATGGTTGAATGGAAGGCATAGGGAGCAGGGGTTTGTTGGGGACTGGAGAGCACTCTGAGAGGATAAAGCCCTGTATGTGATAGTGATAGACTACCTGCATCTGAATGGGGGCAGACCACTGGGGAAGAAGTTAAAGGAATTCATTAGGCAGAATTTAAACAAGATGGGGAGATCTGCACCAGAGCATAAGACCCAACACAATTTCATGGTTGGAGCCACACGCTCCCCCAGGACAGGAAAGACAGGACATGCAAGGAGGGGGTGGAAGGTAGTACAGGGGACATACATGGGATGGACTCCGAGCTAACTGGTAGTCCATGTGGCACTGGTAGGGCAACAAGTCATCATAGGAAGCAGAATCCAAAACTAGTGAGGGGAACAACTGAGTAGTACAGATAAAAATAGCAAGGGGAAATGGGGCTCCTGGAAAGTCATATGCATAAATGCCAGGAGTCTGGGGAATAAAATGTGTGCTCTTCAGGCACTGCTTGCAACAGACTAGCTGGCCTTAGTGGCCATAACAGAAACATAGAGTACAAAGCACCATGACTGGAACCTAACAGTTCTAGGGTACTACTCTGTCTTTAAAAGGGACAAGGCTAAGGGCAAGGGGGAGATGTGGCCCTATATGTGAGGTAATGGAGGTGACCAATGATATACTGTACTCTCGGGATGATCTGGCAACACAGTCACTATGGGTAAATATGGAAACAAATGAATCAGGAAGGTTAGAATGGGGTGGTTTACACACTGCCACATCAAGAAGAGGTGGCAGATAGGGCACTAGAGGAAGAAATCAGAAGGGTAACTACACATGACATGTAGTGATCACAGGAGAATTCAATATTCTTGACCTAGATTGGAATATCCCAGTAACAACAAGCACCAGGAACCAAACCCTTGTGGATGCATTCTAGGATTGCTGCTTGGTTTGGGGGGGCAGGGAACTGAGGGGTGGCGACCCTGGGAATGGAACTCATAAGTAATGACTCCATTAAGGACACAAGAACAGGGGAACACCTATCAGAACAAGTTTGGCTCACTTTTGATTTGGAAGACAGAAAAGATGGGGAAAAGGGTGGTGGATGCATGGAATAGCCTGCCCCAGGAGGTGGTGGCAGTCCGTACAGTGGTGGGCTTCAAACATGCAAAGGACAGAAACAAAAGGAATAATAGAGATAGGAAGAAAAAGCTAAAGCCAATGACCAGATATGGTCACTGGACGTTTCGTTAGGTAGCTTAAATGGGCAGACTGGATGGGTCTAGTGTTCCTTATCTGCCGACAGCATCTATGTATCTATGTATCTATGACATGATCAAAACATTTAAATACATGCAGAAGATAAACAAAGTGGGTACTAGTGAACTGTTCACTAATAATTGTAATAATAATACCAGGGCAGCAACAGGAAATTGATTGGTGAGATTTAAGGACATCAGAAAGTTATTTTTCTCAGAAAGATGGGGAACCAGGATCCTAGGTGAGAGGTTTAAATGCTTCATTGGCAAGCATTTAAACTAGCCAAGGGGGGAGGCACTGAAAAGAAGCAGGGAAATCCCAGCCTCCTCCCACAAAACATGGTAATTAGTGAGGTAAACACAGAGGTAGAGAAGTCATTAGGGAGCAGGACAGAGGTAAATGTAAAAAAAGGCAAAGGCAGTAAGGACAGGAATGGGGCTAAAAGGGGTAAGGCCATCAAAAAGTGGAGGGTGATGAGTACCAATGCCCGTAGTCTGTGTAACAAGCTCCCTGAACTAGTGGCCTTGATGGAAGAGGGTTGCCAGGATATTGTGGCAGTCACAGAAACATGGTACACAGAGAACCATGACTGGGATGTCAACATACCAGTATTTACAATCTACATGAGGGACAGGGAGGGTAAAAGAGGAGGAGGAGGAGGAGGAGTAGCTCTCTATGTAAAGGAAGGGATCAAAGCAACAGAACTAAAGAGTAAACAGGGAGCAGATGAGGCACTCTGGGTCACCCTGGAGACAGGAAATGGCACCACAATTCGCATGGGGGTTGTATACAGACCCTCATCTCAGGGAGAGGGAATGGTCAAGGAAATGATAGAAGGCCTCATTAGAATGGTGGAAAAAGAGGAAATATTGTTGACGGGGGACCTGAATATGCCAGATGTTAACTGGAGCACCTTTGCTGCAGGCACATCCAAGAGCAAGGTCATTCTTGATGCCCTACAAGGGACATGCCTCAGACAGCTAGTATTGGAACCCACTCGGGAGGGAGCAATCTTAGACCTGGTACTCTCAAATGGGGATGGAGAAAGAATCTCAGATTTAGAAGTGGATAGCCATCTGGGAACAAGCGACCACCAAACAGTGTGGTTCATGATAAACACAGCTATACAATCAAGCCATACAAAAGAAAGAGTATTGGACTTGAGGAGGGTTGACTTTGGGAAAATGAGAGAGTCCCTCAGAAAAGCACTAGCAAACAGGCAAGACGGAGAGGTGGAGAAACAATGGGGAGTAATCAAAACAGCCATCACAGAGGCAAGTCTTTGTGTAAAGCAAATCAGCAAAACACAATGAAGGAAAAAACTGCTATGGTTCTCAAAAGAGGTGGCAGGGAAGGTTAAGGAGAAAAGGATAGCATTCAGGAAATATAAGGAAACACAGAAGGAGCAGGACAGAGAACTTTATCAGTTAAAGCAGAAAGAGGCTAGGAAGGCAGTCAGAATAGCAAAGGCCCAAACCAAGGAAAGGATAGCCAACTCTGTTGAGAAGGGGGATAAAACCTTTTATAGGTACATTAGGGAGCGGAGAAAGACCAAAGGAGGGATACTGAGGCTTAATAAAGGGAGGGAATGTGGGTAGAGGGTGACAGTGAAAAAGCAGGGATACTGAACAAATATTTCTGCTCAGTATTCACAAAGGAAGAGGAGGGGGAGGTACTTGAGCCAAAGAAGAGAAACACTCTGAAGACGGGGGGTCGATACCAGTCCATTTACAGAATAAAGCATTCTGAAAGAACTAATAAAATTGAAGGTGGACAAAGCAATGGGGCCTGATAGGATTCACCCAAGAATTCTAAAAAAACTAAGGATAGAACTAGTGACACCACTGACTACTCTCTTTAACAAATCATGGGAGGCTGGGTTGTACCTGAGGACTGGAGGAGGGCGGATGTGATTCCTCTTCACCAAAGTGGGAGCAGGACAGAGGCAGGAAACTACAGACCAGTTAGTTTTACCTCAGTGGTAGGGAAAATGATGGAATCACTTCTGAAGGAAAGAACGACCCAAGGCAGCATGGATTCATGATGGGAAGGTCATGTCAGATGAATCTAATAGATTTCTTTGAACGGGTAACTAAAGTAGTAGACCAGGAGGGGCTGTGGACATGGCCTACCTAGATTTTAGCAAGGCATTTGATACAGTCCCACACAAAAGATTAATACACAAGTTAGCAAGCCTTGAAGTGGGTCACAAGGTGGTAGCCTGGATAAAAAGTTGGCTAGACAACAGGACGCAAAGGAGAGTAGTAAATGGAGTCCACAGTGAAGAAAGGAGGGTTACTAGTGGGGTACCGTAGGGTTCAGTACTGGGACTGGTCCTTTTTAATGTCTTTATAAGTGACATTGCAGAGGAAGTGGAAGAAAAAGTATGCCTCTTTGTAGATGACACAAAGATCTGAAACAGGGTTGATACACAAGATGGAGGGGAAAGGATGAGAAGGGACTTGGCAAGGTTGGAGGAATGGTCAAATGTATGGCAGTCCAGATTCAATGCAAAGAAGTGTAAGGTAATGCACCTGGGAAACAAAAACCCAGGGGAAGAGTACACAATGGGGGGTGAGATACTGACAACAGTAAAAATGGAAAGGGACCTGGGGGTAATTATATCAGATGACCTAAAGGTAGGCAAGCAATGTGAGAAGGCAGTAAGGAAGGCTGGGGGGATACTGGGATGCATAGGGAGAGGCATCAATAGTAGAAAACAGGAAGTTGTTATCTCTCTGTACAGACAGTTGGTGAGATCCCGTCTGGAGTACTGTGTGCAGTTCTGCAGACCCCATCTCCGCAAATACATAGACAGAGTGGAGGCTGTCCAGAGGAGGGCAACCAAAATGGTGCAGGGTCTTCACCAGAAGACATACGAAGAAAGACTAAAGGAGCTTAATATGTATACCCTTGAGGAAAGAAGGGAGAGAGGGGACATGATAGAAACTTTCAAGTACCTCAAGGGAATCAACAAAGTCCAAGAGGGTAGCATCTTTCAGAAAAAGAGATGTGCAAGAACAAGGGGGCACAATTTAAAGATAGAGGGAGGACAGCTCAGAGGTAATGTAAGGACAGTATTTTTTCACAGATAGGGTTGTGGATGCATGGAACTGCCTCCCTGAGGAGGTCGTGGAGTCAAGAACAGTGGGGGAATTCAAGAATGCATGGGACAGACATAAGGCAGTTCTAGTGTGGGGTAGGAGAAAATAAGCTGTTGGTTAACTAGGATCTGCAGTTTATCTGTTAGGTAGGAAAATGGGCAGACTGGGTGGGCCAAGCGGTCCTTATCTGCTGCCAAATTCTATGTTTCTATGTTCTAAAGTGGAACAGACTGCCCACCAGAATGATCAATGGGAATACACTGCAGGATTCAAAAGGGCTTGGGGCAGGTACAGTGGACTGGCTAAGTGCACTTGGGAGTATGGGGTAGGGGAGGATTGGCATGGACCATGAGGGGTCACTAAACTACCTTGCGACAGGGTCCCATTTTTACAGAGAAAAATAAAACTACTAAAGATCTGTTCTGTTCTGTTCTGTCCTATCCTTTACCTGTCTTGTCCTTCTATCATTTTAAAAAATTGATAACACAACCATATTCCTGTGGGACCTAGGAACTGGCCTCTCCATGGTCCAACAACCCTTCCCCATCCCTTGCTCCTTCCCATTCTTGGTTTTCTTACTGTTTTTTTGTTCATTCTTTTTTCATTTCTTGCCTTCTCCTCTCTGCCACAGTACATGGTTAACCCCCGTGAAAACCGACTTACAGGGTTTGTAATTGCACACTGACGAGTTGTTAAACTGAATGTGAGCTTCTACTCAGTCTGAGAATAGGAGTTATTTTTTTTTTCTAAAACTAGAAGTTTGTTAAAAGAAAAAAATAACTCTGAAGGCAGGAAAGGGTTAATGTTTACAAGCTTGAGTTACAGATTTTTTTTTGCCTGTTTGTTTATCTCAGAAAACTCAGAAAGGACACCTGAGCATGAGGTGGGGTACTAAGACCAAAAAGATCACAGGGAGGTCAGATCAGAAAAACAATAGATGCCATCGACCATGGAAAGGCTACAGAAAGGGGTATCACAACACATTCTGAACGCTCTGAGAAGAAAGAGCAGACTACCTAAGAAGCTGAGGGAAAGAAAGATCTAACATAGTCAAACAGGTTAACCAAAAGCTGCAAGGCATTACTTCCTACTGCTTAGAAAGGGGGCCTACACTTTGGGTATATCGCTGAGGCACAGGTCAGAAAGTGTAGGAAAAGCAGAAGTAGTTGTAAAATTCGAACAAGTGATTTATTATTAACAGTAAAATAAAAAAATAAAAATTGTTCAGTGTAACTATTTACAAAGGCAGTATAAACAGAAAAAGTCCATCTGGATTTCTTCTCAATTTCCAATCTCAGTCTCTGTGTTTCTCTGTCTCTCTTTTGCAAAACATTGCAGCTCTGTTTTTATAAGTCTTTGCAACCCCTGCTCGTTAAGAAAACAACATATTTCTCATGCAGTGTTCTTGTAAGTTTCAACAAGTGCCGCAAAAAGAATACTGTGACCCAGAACTGACCTCTTGCTTACAGCTTCTCAGAAAGTTTGCAAACAGGTTAACCCCTTGAGTTCCAAACAGCTTTTTGCAATCATTTCAACAGTATAACTATATACTGTACATTTCAACAGTAAAACTATATACATTTCTAAACAAAGGGATCCCAGTATCAGTTACATTTCCACATAATGATTCACATCTATTTTTATACCAGCAGATATGCAAGGGGAAAGAAAAGACAGAACAGCAAGTGAAGATAGAGATAGCGAGAGGCAGAGAATTGCAAGACTGTCAGGGTGATCAAGTCCTAGATCGCACGAGAAAATTTGGTTGCACAACCAGACACAGCAGAGACAGAAAAGGGGAGAATAGAACAGATCCTTGCATTTAAACTGTTTCTGCATAACAACTGGGACAGGGTCATATTCAACCCTGTCACATGGCACAAGAACTTTTAGAGCAGATATGGAACGTAAAAGACTTTGTTGAATTTATTTTAACTGATCGAAAACAGCTGCCGAATCAGTTTTCTAAATCAGTTTGCCATTCTGTGCCATCTGATAATTTATATTTTTGTTATTTTTATTTGTGTTACAATTAATAAGATGCCAGTTGCACCTTGCAGTGCCTTTTTCCATGCTGTCTGTACTTTCTGACTCACTCCTCTACCACATACCTCATCTAAGCAGACTATAGAGCAAACTGCATAGATTGTGAGACCTACTTTTGCTGTCACTATTCTATGTTTCTTTTTTTTTGGTAATTAAACATTATTGAAGTTTCAATAGATCCAGAGTACAGACAATTAACAAACCATCATAAAACCTCAAAGAGTTGCTAGGTGATTCAAGACTGTTATCTACAGACTGCTAATCATACAGGATTCAAAAAACAAAGTCTTGTATATATTCTTGATACCAGCAGCAAAAAACAAAAACACAATAGAAGAAATAAAAACAAACCGATATGAAACTGAAAAAAATAGCAGATGGAGTCAATACACTCAAACGAGATTCCAATAAGGGGTTATCTGTGTGAGAGACTAAGCAAATCAAAAATGATATCAACTAAACACTATCCCATATTACTCAGTTTGGTCTGGAAGTGACATCCCTAAGCTGTTGTAAGCTTGGGCCTCCATATGAGTCCATTATCTAACTTGGGAGAGGGGGAGAACGAGAGCCCCATGTCCATTCATAGATATGGCGGTAGAAAATATTGAACCAATTAGGGTATCCTAGCCATTTATTTTTATTGATTTATTTTATATTTTACCCCTCTTTTTGTCTTCCTCGCCTTTCGCCAGGGATCCGCCCTGGTTACGGTGCCCCCATAGCTTCCATCGCCTTATGAGCCCCTCGCTCCCCTGGTCACTCCTGACTTGCCTCCCAGGAGGTGAGGAACAGCACCAAGGCAGGAATCAATGCCGTGTGACCGTAACTGCTTGGGGGAGCCCTCGACCAGGTCGCTAATTGAAGCTCGGGGGCAGGGTGTCATAGAGATGTCCGGCGAAGAGGGATTTTTATCCCCCATAGGCTGGGGCGGAGATGTGCAATGATGCCTGCATCTGTCCCACCCCAGTACCTCCTGTTGACCATGCATTGGTACTCAGGGTGATGCACCCAGCTTCCACTAGGTGTCACTCTCATACCGGTCGCAAAGAACCCCTACCCCCCGCAGAAGGAGAGGAGTCCTAGGGATGCTCAATTCTTCTCCTCCCAGCCAGCCCTCTGATGACCTGGGCTCTTTCCTGAACCCAGGTCACCGGCTTCACAAGCGGAAATCCAACCGCTGCGCTGGCAGAACAACACTATCCTAGCCATTTAATCTAGATGATCCACAATATAGAGAATGTTCTTACCTTGCTTCTCAGCTTGATAATGAAAAAAGGGAGCCAGCGGCTCCTGAATTTACCCTTTTGCAATCTCAGTTGTGCCATTACCCTTTCCATTTCCTGTATTCTAAGACAATTTTTCATCCAAAGTTCCTCCAAGGGGAAAGTCTGGGTCAGCCACAATTGTGTAATTACTTTGGTTGATGCAGCCACCAAAATATTCTATAAGTATTTTTTTGATTTATCTGAGACACTCTGGGAGAATACCTAAAATTCAGTTTTGAAACTGTGACAGGGTAGGGACAGCTAATATTTGCCCAGTACTGGTAGTTACTTTTTTCCCAAATTCCCCTAGCAGGGGGCACCCAAAAAAAATGAGTGTGGGTGCCCCGTTTCCTGCATACTCTCCAACATAAATTTGATGCATGCATTCTGTGGCGTTTAGAAATAATTAGTGTGCAAAAGTACCGGATTACTGTCTGCCATCAGAATTCACGCCATGAGGGAGAGGCTGTTGTGCTATGTATCCCTTTCCAAACTTTCACCCATTCCTGGTCAGTAATTGCAAGACCTGTGTCTGTTTCCCATTTTCTCTTCATATGCGACAATAGATCCCGGTCCAAATCACACACAACTCCACAGCTGGTGGAAATCTTTTTATTGACCTTTGTTTGGGCAGCCATCGAGTACAGAAGCGATCTTAAAGGGTATTTTTCTGCCTGAATCTGTGCTTTTTTAGACTCATTGTTTAAGTAATGATGGAGTTGCAAATAACAAAATAAATCTTGAGGAATTAGGCCAAATTGCCAACATAACTGAGGAAAAGATTTAATTGTGATCCTTTCAAAAACCTGTCCAAGATACAGTAGACACTTTCTTTCCTATCTCTGAAAACCCATGTCCATTTTATAGGGTAAAAAAGCTAAACATGAACTTATGGGCATCAGTTTGCTCAGGCCATCATGTAATGAGTACTTGGAACAGACTTCCTCCCCAACTTATTTTGTTAGTCCTGCCCAAGGGTTAGCCACACCTAAAATATGGAGATTAGCTTTGTTCATGAAAATTATGTCCATCATCCTAGCCTGAGTGAGGGTATTCTGTTCTAGCGGGACCCATCCCAGTGTCTCAGTGGTAGACAAATACACTACAAAGTTCTGCAATTGAGTGGGCCAGTAATAGACTCCAAGGTCCAGGACCCCTAGCCTGCCCTTGTGTTTTGCAGCTGTGAGTGTGTTCCATTTAACCCTTGGCTCCCCCCCCCACCCATATGAGCTTCGACAGAGTGGTGCGTAATGTTTTCCAAACTGAGGTAGGAGGTTTTAGGGACAGATAGGAGAATATGAAAAGAAACCTGGGCAGTATGTTCATGCAAACTAATATTCTATGTTTCAGTATCAGCTTTGAATTAATTTTACCATCTAAGACAGGTGGGATACGGCCCAGCTTTACTTCCACATCTGTACGTGTTTCCGTTGCACTGTGATAGTAAATAACTGCCTAGAAGAATGAGAACAGTCTGTATACAATTGTATTTTATTTTATACAGCATCTTTCCTAATGCATATCACAAAATATTTTACAGTGATAATGTAACAGGTGAGCAACAACAGAGATCAATGATTCCACTGATGTTTAGAACACTCGGAGTGAGCATATGGGAGGGGGAATTTGCAGGAAGAGTAGCACATGGGAGCTGTAAAAGGATGCCAGGAGAGAAGAAATATCATTCCTCCAGACTACACACACACACACTAAAAAGCCTGAATCCCAGTGAAAGGCACCTTGGATATGTAAACTCTTGTGCAAGTCAGGCTGACTAGGCTTTGTCTTAACAGACATCATGCCCAATAGTGAAGAATTTAGCATGATGCTAACAGGCAAAGTGCCATGCTAACTGGATTGAGCTCTTCTGAATGGGTTAGGGACCATATTCAAAAGGATCCTCTATACCATGCACAGTGGATAGCACGATGACGCTGAATAAACTACTCTACCCATGCATGTGAGGGAGCCATCTTGCAAACAGGGTGGCATGGTATAGTCAAAGGATTCTGGAAGTGCTAAAAGACTGTCCAGGCAGTGCTATTTAATGCTTCCAAAACCTTGCTCTTATCAATGTGCACAGTAGTAACAGTGATACCCTTCCCCTCCTGCCTGATCCCCCAGTAAAATACGAAAAAGTTTTTCCCTGGTAGTCCAGCAGTACCACTGATCCCACCTGATTCTCAAGTAAAGTATGAATAAGTTCTTCCTTGGTAGTCCAATGGTGCCCCCTCTCACCTGATCCCTGAGTACAATATGAATAAGCTCTTCCCTGGTAGTCCAGTGGTACCTCCACTTGATCCCCAAGTACAATATGAATAAGTTTACCCAAGTTGTCCAGAGGTACCCCACCCACCCCTGTTATAATAACTGTAACCCCCGGCCCCCCCACTCAGCTAAGTTACCACCTAAGTTATCCTTGTCCTCCCCGACTTACTCATCCATAATTATTCAAGTGCCACTAACAGTGCTGAAGATAGCAGCCAGCAGACCCACAGCTCACCACCTCAGCTGTCGACCCTCTGAATGACAGGGAGACAGTGTGTACAGCAGAAACAGTAGAAATGGTCACGTAATGACATGCTAATGGCCACTTAGTACTGTGAATGCCATACTTGATCATTAGTATGTTGGCCAGTGAATATGACTCCCATGAGCATAGCTGCTATCCCTTTTGAGATGCGGTATCCCCCTTTGCTCCTTGGTTGCTGTTGCCAGGAGGGGTCTGTGATTGTGCTACACATATACATGTTGCGTGGTACTAACACAGCCCGATATTCATACAGGCAATGCGCGCCAGACAGGGCATGCTGCCTCTAGGAATATGGGCTCCCTGACGGCCGCATGCTATATTTTACATGGCACTAATTTTCAACTTCAAGTTCAGGTTTATTGTGAAGGGACAACATTTTGCTTGTTGCAAACCACCATGACTGAATATGGGGCCCACTGCCTTTTAAACAGGCTTGTACATCTGTCTTTCTTTTTCATTCTTAGCATCTGCTTAATCAGGTGTACAGTACAAGCCTGTTTAAAATGTACTATCTGGTCTAGCAAAGTTTTGCAAAAAGAGTTTCATATACATGAGGCCTTACACTGAGACTGAGACTTTAGAGTGCATGTGTGTGGTTTGCAGATGCACAAAAACCAAAAGATTAATGATTCAGAATCTATTACAGAGATAGTACTGTCTGTCAGTACATCTTTCTGTTCAGAGATTTTTTGGGATAACCCAGCTCAGATGCAATATATATTTATCAGTGAGGGTCCTGCTGCTACCCATTTCTGCAGCTGGGTAGACTACAGCGTTGGGAAGTCAAATGACTTTTTACAAGTTTTAACTATTTCCCTATAACTACTCATGTCCACAGACACTCCAAAGACTAAACTAAGCCTTGAATTCAAAAAGAAAAAGAAAACCTGATTGGGCTTTGATTGGAAAAGCCAAAATCTCTGTTTTGCAGTACACATACTAATAATAATGTAACTCTTGTTGACAGAGAACCAAACAGATTTGAAAAGAGCAGTTACCACTTGGCTTCCGGTTGCAGCAGGTGGTGTAGCCCTGTTAATCACAGTTGTAGGACTAAGCTGTTGTTGCTTGAGAAGAAACACTAACACCAGTGATACTGGTAAGCAATTAAATAAATTGTAACGGTTTGCTTCGTTGTATTGAAATTAACCTTGTTTCATACCTGTTCCTAATTTACTGTTTTCTTATTTTCTTGAAGGTACATCACTCTTAAAGAAAAGGTAAGACTGAGTTATATTTGTACATACAGTATGTGTCTGACTTCCAAACCTTTTTCCATGTATTCAGCATAGGTATCCTTTATAGTAAATGCAGTTTTCTAATTGTTTACTTTGCTTTTGCTGCTCTAGGATATACATTTTCTGATGGCTAAAACAAATACTCAAACTTGATTGGTTAATAGCTGTTGGTGCATCCCTGCACATACCCACAGTACAAAAAGTGCCAGCCAACAGCCTTTTTGTCTGCTTTCATAGCACTCCATCCTTCTCTGCTGACAGTTTGCCCATGCATAATAACAAACCATTGGATAATAGTAGTAATACACTCCAGGTGTGATATACCATGGGATATTGCCACTTCTTGGGTGCATGAGTCACTTGACCTGTGGCCTTATAACTCACAATGCACCCAAGGAGTAGCAGTGTCCCATAATATACTACCCAAGGCTTACCTGGAAGTTCTGTCCCAGATCTTTGCATTCCACTGAATCATTCAAGCTAATGGTTCAGCACACAAATATGACCTGTGGGTCCTTCACCTTCGGTCACAGATTCCAGACTGCCTGGAATTCCCTACTAGAATCCATAATCCTGGTGAACCACCCCTTGTCTCCAGTAAAAAAAACATGGAATGGATATTTTCAGTCTTCTCTGAGCATAAACCTTGTTGCTATCATTCCAGGGGCAAAACATAGGTAGCAACAACCAGGAACCATGTCCCTATGCCTCTTGCACTGGTACAGCTACAGAGGACAAGGAAAACTCAGACTCTTATATAGTGAATCAAAAGATATTTTATTGATGACATAGGGTAAATGTGGCACCTCTTTTCTACAAAAAGCCAATGTTTTGTGGTCAGGGGCCACTTCTTCAGAGCCCACAGTGGGCACAATGCCTTTAGCTCACAGGCTCTCAAACCTTATAGGTTGCCATATTCCCTTAGGTGTCCTGTACTCTCAGAAGGGCTTGTCCAGCCACATCAGTGTTTCCTTATTTCTCAGCTTGAGATATCTCCCACTGCTACTCTTTTCAGGCTCCTGATGACCCACTCACTACTCTATTGAACCCAAAACAGAAATGTAGGCTTGATGGTGAAAAGGGTGAGGATAAATACAGAGGAATGGGACTTGGGGGTTATTATTATTAACAGCCTTAGGTCCACCCCTTAATGTGACAAGGCATATGGGAAAGCCAGCAAAATGTTGTGGTATCCAGGAAGATGCTTCACCAGTAGGAGGAGGAGGGAGATGATCCTTCCATTGTATAGGTCCCTGATGAGGCCTCATTTGGAGTACTGCGTACAGTTCCAGAGTCCGCATTTAAAAAGGTCTGTGACAGATTGTAGAGAGTACAGTGGTGAGTGATGAAGATGACTCAAGGGTAGCTATGAAAATCATATGAAGAAAGGCTGCAGAGTATGAACATGTACTACCTAGAAACCAGGAGAGAAACAGATGATATTGAGACATAGTGAAATCCAAAATAAGTCACTTCCAGGGGCTTGGTGCCAGCAGACAACAACATATGGTGCAAACTTCTGATAGGAAAGGTTTGAAGTATATAAGACAGTGTCATCTGCGAAAAACGTTTGGCTTTATGTATATTGGCACTTAGAGTATTGGTGTAAAATTGAAAATAGAAGAGGGCCTAATATTGATCCCTTCGGAACCCCTCACATTTGGGACAAAAGGAGAGAAGTCCGTCTGCTTTAGTGTGTTGAAGCCTCCCTGAGAGGTAGCTAGAAAAACAGTTAATAGTGGAGTTACTTACACTGTGCTCTGTGAGCTCTGCTAACAAAAGGTCATGGTTCACCGTATCAAAAGCTTTACTTAGATCGAGAAAACTAAAAGAAGGGATGTTTTTAGATTGCTGACTTACTTTGTCTATCCCAGGTACATTACACTGTCATCAAGACAGTTTTTATTGGCTAAACTGTATGTCTAACCTAAGTGGCTTTATCGTCTGTATCTCTAGTCCTCTTTGCACTTAAATTGTTTTTTGCTCTGACACTTTAAATGGTTTTGCTCTGTTATCTCTTTGTGCTATGTATTGATGCTTGTCATTCCAGTATTTTGCACACCATGTCGATGTGTTATTTGTTGTACTCAACTGTTATTGGTGTTCATTCTTTGTGTTGTAACCTCCTGGGTCATGCCTGACAATAGGCAATATGGTTTGACTAGTGCACTTACCTGGTAAACAAAAAAATAAACAAATAAATCGCTGACTTCAGATCAGAGGCCGGGTGGAGAAAAATTGGGGCACTAGTAAGCATAAATATTATTGAAAACATTTTTTAAAAAGGCCTGTTTATAATTTCTGCATTATTTTTGCCTTATATTCCCCTTATTTTGCTACTGTCATTTAAAAAAAAAACTGCATACCCCAATTGATGTTCCTATGATTATCATTATACCTGTATGCTTACTTTTTATTCTGATGTCCATAAGCATTCTTCTTCAAAGAAGCATATATATATATATACTGTATTTCTATACAATCAATTGGCCAAACTGTCTACATAAACTTTATATATTGCTGTGCTATAATTTTCCTGTAAAAATATTGTTAGTACACTAAATATTATCATTCAAAGTTACATGTACTTGTACTTCAGTGTATAGTCATGCAGGAAAAATATATTCATAGATGTTAATATCAGTGCATTATGTTCAATTAAATAATGTCCATGAATGGGGATCTTTAAAATGCAGTCCAGATGATGCTCTCATTAAATCCACATGTGGGGTTAGTGATCAGAAGTATAAATATCCTTCAGGCGTCTTGTCTTAAACGGACACTGTCAACTCCATTAGGCCTCAAAGAGTCCCTGCTTCAAAAACAAATTATGATTGTGCATATTTTGCAGAGACTGCTGATGCAGCTGGTAGTTTAATTCTGATTATTTTTTTCTTTTAAAAAGTGAAAAACAGACTGCTGACCATACTGGTATTACCACACAGAAACATACGAACATATGAATCTGCCAGCAGAGACAGGCATTATGGTCTATCAAGTCTGCTCAAATGTGCAGCTAGCCCCCTACATTGCAGCTGCCCCACCCTCCCCTCCTCCCCTTGCATTTACCCCCTCCACCCTGTCCCATACCCTTTTGAAACTGCCCACTGTCCTACAGGATACCACCTCCTCAAGCAGAGCATTCCACTTAGCCACCACACTCTCTGTTAAAAAATGTCTCCTCATCTCTCTCCCATATCTTCCTCCCTCCAATCTGAGACCATGACCTCTTGTGTCCCTCCCCTTCTCCACTTAAATACCCCTTCTGTACCTGTCTTGTTTATCCCCATCATGTATTTACAGGTCTCAATCATATCCCTCTGATCCCTTCTCTCCTCCAGTGAGTACATATTCAGCTCCCTCAGCCTGTCTTCGTGGGGTCTGTCCGCCAAACCCTGGATCATCTTTGATGCCACGCGCTGTACCCCCTCTAGTAATCTGACATCCTTCTTCAGAAACGGGCACCAGAACTGCACGCAGTACTCCAGGTATGGTCTGACCAGTGACCTGTACAGAGGCAGGATTACCTCCCTCCTCCTGGAGGAGATTCCTCTCGCAATACACCCCAGCATGCTGTTGGCTTTAGCTGCCACCTTCCTGCATTGAGTTGAGTTGTTCATATTCCCTGTTATAACCACCCCTAGATCCTTTTCTTCCTCGGTGGTACCCAACTGGACCCCTCCCAACTGGTAGCTCCTCCCAGGATTCCTTGCTCCAAAGTGCAGTACCTTGCACTTCTTAGCATTGAACCCCAACTGCCACATTTCCGAACACTCTTCCAGTTTAGTTAGGTCCTCTTGTAGCCCTCGCCACCCTACTATGTCATCCACCACTGCCACCATCTTGGTATCATCAGTGAACAAACTGATCTTACTACTGATGCCATGTGAGATATCCGATATGAAAATCTCAAACAGCACCAAGCCGAGTACTGAGCCCTGTGGAACCCCGCTCGTCAGAGCCCTTAGGGATGAGAGTTCCCCACCACCACCACCACCACCACCTTTTGTTGCCTTCCCTTCAGCCAGTTCACAATCCAGTTCACCATCTTTGTCCCCAACCCCACATACGCCGACTTTCCCTCCAACTGCCCATGAGGCACCGAATCAAAGGCCTTGCTGAAGACAAATACAGAACATCCACTGCACGGCCCTTGTCCAGTTTCCTTGTCTCCCAGTCATAATACTCAACTATGTTGGTCTGACAGGATCTCCCTGAGATGAACCATGTTGTTGACTGTTCTGGAGTCCATTGTCTTCCGAAAAGGTCACCAGCCTCTCTTTCAGAATTGTCTCCATTAGTTTCCCTACAATGGATGTGAGGCTTACTGGTCTGTAATTGCCTGGTTCATCCTTTGGGCCACTTTTGTGGAGGGGCACCATGTGAGCCATCCTCCAGTCCTGTGGTATGCATCCTGTGTCCAGGGAAGTATTCAACAGGCCTGCCAGAGGCCAGGCCAGGACCTCAGCCAGTTCTTTCAGCACCCTAGGGTGAATACCGTCTGGTCCTTGTGCCTTATCCACACTCAGAGCCTTCAGCTCCTCCAGCACCCTGCTCTTTGTAATTACCTCATCTGTCACCCCCTCCCCTCCATTGCCCACCTTCCCCATCCCCTGAGGTAGCTGCCCACCCTTCTCTTTCGTGAATACAGAACAGAAGCACTTACTTAGTGCTTCTGCCTGCTCCACCCACCCCCATCCTTCATAATCCTCACTATCTGGTCCTTGCAGCTCCTTCTCTTCCTTATGTACCTGAGAAAGTCCTTTTCCTCAACCTTGATGTCCTTTGCCAGCCTCAGCTGTCTGGAAACCTTGGCTACTCTGACAAGTCTGGTTACATCTGTGGACTTCTTCTCATACACTTCACTGTCCTCCCCCTCCTGGATTTCCTGAACCTCCTAAATGCTGCTTTGTTTGCCTTCACCCCTTCCAAGACCTCTCAATTCAACCAGCTTGGTTTCTTGGCCCTACCCTTCTTGCTCTGTGTCTTGGTACATGATCCAGTGGCCTCCAATAGCTCCAGCTTGATGATTTCTCATTTTTGGCATGCATTCAAGTGTGAATGAATTCCTGCCAGGTGCCTCTCCAAACTTTTCCCCCATCTTAACAAAGTTAGCCTTTCTGAAGTCAACCACCCTGGTTTCTGTACCTACTGTATCCTTGCCCATGTTGAGCATGAACCACACTGAGTTATGGTCACTCCCAGCCAGTGGGTCTTCCACCACCAGCTCCCTTACAGCCTCCCCGTCAGACAGTACTAGGTCTAGAGTTTTTCTCAACCGAGTTTGCTTATTAACTATCTGTGCCAGGAAGCTGTCCTAGAATGCATCCAGTAGGATCTGTTCCCTTGCACTTGAGGTGGCTGGGGTGCTCCAATCCACTCCTGGTAGATTGAAAACCCCCACGATCACTGTGTTCCCTTCCTACAGACCCTCCTGATTTTCTCTGCCAATTGCCTGTCCAAGTCCTCAGCCTGAGCTGGTGGTCTGTACACCACTCCCATCCTAAGTGCCCTGCTTTTTGTATCCTGGAACTGTACCTATAATGCCTCAGTCCTACCCTCCTCCCCCTCTTCTCTTACACACCTTATCCCCTCTCTTATGTAAATCGCCACCGCACCCCTTTCCCCTTGCCTCTATTCTTTCTGTACATCCTATACCCTGGGATCATGAGATCCCAATTCTGGTATTGGGTGGCCCAAGTCTCTGTGATGGCTGCGATGTGCACTGCCAGGAGAGCCTGTAACTCAGCTGCTTTGTTCCCCAGGCTTCTTGCATTCAGAGAGATGGCCCTCCAGCTTGTTCCTTTCCCTTTCTTAACCTGTTTCTCTCCATTCTTAACCCCCTTCTGCGATCCCTTCCTGGTACCATCCTTTTTAGCTTGCGGAGATAAGCTTGTTCGCCTCCCCTCTCTGGCAGCTCTGCATTCCTGCTGCACACTCACCTCCCCCCCACACCTAGTTTAAATCCACCTTAGTTGCTATGTATTCCGCCAGCCTCTGCTTTAATAACCCCTGCCCCACCTTACTCAAATGTAACCTGTCCTCTGTGAACAGGTCACTGTTGTCCCAGATGTTACCCCAGCCTCCCACTAGCCCATACCCTGTGGTTTGACACCACTCTCCCAGCCAAGTCTTAAACTCTTCTATCCTTACTTTCCTCTCTGTGCTTGCCCTGTGTACTGTGAGCACTTCTGAGAAGGCCACTGATCTCCCTGCCTCCTCACACAACTTCCTCAGGTCCTCGAACCTCTCCCTTATCAACCCAACAGTGCTACCCACCAAGTCATTTATACCCAAGTGCACCACTACATGCAGTTTCTCCCTTCCTCATCTTGCACACTTGAGAATAGACTGTCCCACCCTATCCGCTGTCAGTCCAGGTACTGATTCCACCCATGTTCGACTATGCTGCTCCCCTTTGCTTTCCCATCTTACTCCTTTCTGGATTGAGTCATCCAGCACTACAACCCCGCCCCTTTTCTTCCAGACTACACAAGAAAAACCAAGAAACAGTGGGAGGAGGATCTGGGAAGAACAATTGCAGAGGAGAACTGGTTCACCCTGCTTAGTCTCCATAAGGGGATCCTGGTCTGCAACAAATTTCAGGAGTCCTACTATAAGTTTATGCACAGACTGTATTGCCCCTTGGCGATGGGCCACATGTTTAATCCCGCTGTCTCCCCTGTGTGTGGGAGGTGCCAGGGAAAATTGGGTACCTATGTACATTATTTCTGGTCCTGCCGAGTACTCCAGAATTTCTGGGGAGAGATAGCACAGGAGGTGGGGAGAATATGGGGTAGACAGCTGGGGATGACCCCATTAGGAATGTTATTTGGAGTGGAGGAAGTGGGTCTGGAGGAATAGAAAATTTTCCGAAGATGGGTTACGGTGTTGCTAGTCTTATCCAGGCACTGCATACTTAACACCTGAGTCTCTGCAGCTACCCCAACACTCCAGCAGTGGCGAACTATGGCCATTCAGGTGCTAGAACTAGAACGCATGACCTATACTATTAAAAATAAGGAGGAGTGCTTCTTCACTGTATGGGATCCCTTTTTTGTGTCCTTGACTCCAGGGAAGGCTGCGGCCCTAAGAGCGGGCCTTTAAGGATTCATGGGCAACTGGGAGGGTCTAAATAACGCAGCCAGGAGTCTTCAGAGTGGCACCCGTATCCCAAAATGTGTAATCCTAAATAAAATGAAGGGCTCATGGACCCAAAATAAAGATACTATGGGCTTGTAATTAATAATAATAATAATAAAACTTTATTTTTATGGTGTCTTTCCAAAACCAAGGCACTGAACAAGGTTTAAAAACATACCACATATTGCACATATTGCAGCAGCTTAGTTGATACAACAAACATCTGAACATCCAAAAATAAAATAAATACCGCCAATCAGTCGTCAAATGCTTGGTGCCAAAGATGGGTTTTCAGCGCTCGCTTAAATCCCTCCATGGTTGTGCACTCATGTAACTGGTGGGGTATAGAATTCCAAAGAGACGGGACCACATGCATAAATGCCTGAGTCCCAGAAGATTTTAAACAAACTCTTGGCATTTCTAGCAACCCCTTGCCAGCTGAGCAATCGCCTGGGGGCACTAAGGTACCAGAAGCTCTTTCAGGTAGTCCGGGCCCTGTCCGTGTAGGGCTTTATAAGTCAGAAGACCGACTTTAAAGGTGATCTGTCATTGTACCGGCAGCCAGTGCAGACCTCGCAGCACTGGAGAAATATGGCAGGACCGAGAGGTTCCTGTCAAAAGCCAGGTTGCTGTGTTCTGCACTAGCTGCAAATGCCAGATTTCTACCCCAGATAGCCCTAGGTACAGGGAGTTGCAGTAATCCAAGTGGGAGGACACAAAGGCATGAACCAACGTAGGAAGGTCACCTGACAGAACAAGGTGCTTAATCCTGGCGATGTTCCTCAGGTGGTAAAAAGTGGTCTGGGTAGTAAAGCTATAAGGTATAGACAGCCTGAAAGGCCTTTATGAAATAGGAAATGAACTGACATATACGAAGGTTGATTAACTTGGCACACTTTGAATATTAAGTGTGAAGTAACTGGTACCGTTTGTTAAAAAATTTTCTTATTTTGTCTGTCTGTTCCTTTCTTTTATTGTCCATGTACTTTATTTCTGTAATATGTGTGATGTTGTTATGTATATGAAATTTAATAAACAAATGATGGGAAAACCCTGTCCCCCCCTCACCTTTGTGTCCTCTCACCATCCTACCTTCCTTGCACCTGCTTTCAGAACCCACCCTGTCGTGCATATTCGTGGCTTGATCTGCCCCTCTGCTATGCCCCTGCCCCTACCAACCTATTTGTCCCCTCTGCTCTGCCCCAGCCTCTAACCTAGTCCTGCCACCTCCCCTGTTGCTCCCCTCATCTGACTTACCATTCCACCCCCAATGCCCTCCCTGCATCATCCTCCTTCCCTACTTCGCCAGGCCCCATTTCCCCTTCTCCCTTCTCTGCCTTATCCCTCTTGCCCTCCCTTTTACCCTTATCCCCTTTTCCCCTGCACCCCCTAGTCCTGTTCCTATTGTCTGTCTGAGTGTTGCCTCCTGGGCTTACATTACCCCCTATTCTTCCTGCTCCTGCTCGGAAAGACCCTCCCTCATCATCCATCATTGAGGCCAGCAAAGTGAACCTATTGCTGGACCTAGTGCTTCTACTGTTCTCTTCTCCCCTTGTCCTATCCCTAGAGTCCCCTTTGCTGCTTCTGTAATTGTTTACCCTGTTTCCTATCCTCTTTGTTTCCACTGGTTCTGTGCTCCTGATTCCCAGGGGGTGGCCATCCTGTACCAGTCACCCCTCTCTTTCTCCCAATCCTCACTAACTCCCTCCTAGCCACTGTACTTCTACTTCCAGACTCATCAGCCTGTGACAAACTGGACACCCCCCTAGCTTCCATAATGTGTCCATCCAGATAGCTGCCCCACATCCATTGCAACCCACTATTCTTCCCATCCTGGATTGTCCGCAGTCCTCCAGCCCCCAGAAACAGTCCCCCTTCCAATGCTGCCAACCCCGCTCCTGCAGCCATAATCCCCCCTATTGTAACCTTTGCTAGTGTGCCACATTGTTATTCTTCTAGTTCCCATACCAGTACTCCTAATTTCTGTGCTTGATCCCCCTACACTGCAGTGCCTTGTAGTGTACATATGAGTCTCTTGGCTCTAACCTAACACAATTACATCGCCTGTTCCTATTTCCAGTTGTGTGTTTTTTTTCTTTGTAGTTTTTTTTTTTCTTTTGTTATCTACCCATGAATTATAGGGATTACCAGGGTCAGCTAGTGTCTGCTCCTGGCTGTACTATCCATCTATTGCAACATGGCCCCTCCCTAATAAATGTGGAGTAGCTGGGTTATGTAGTGTTATGTAGAGGAGTGGGCTGTTTCCCCTCAAGAAAATGCAGGAAATTCTATGACTAAGGTACCACCTTAAGAAAATGCAGGAAGTTGTATGACTCAGGTACCTATAAAGGTAGGATGAGCACAGGGGTGGGTGGGTTGACAGATGGGTGGGTGGGACTTACATTGTTGCCCCCAGCTCCCACAAAAAACAATCAGGCAACTAAAGTAAAATTCCCCATCTATACACACAGCCCCCCAGAACTTAGAACAAACAGCAATGCAAACAGATAAAAATGAAAGCACTTTATGTTGCAATTACTTCCTTTATCTGAAGATAGCAGCCACCTCTTCACTCGCTGCTGTTCCTTCCCTGGATGTCCACTTCTGACTTCTGTAAGGCTACCAAGCTCCTTAAAGTTCTTTTGCTTGGCAGGCTATTTAAATTAGGGAAAATCCTTTTTGTCTGATTAAAGTAGGGAATTTCCCATTGCCTCCTCAGCTATTTAAAGTAAGGAAAATCCCTTTTGGCTAATTAAAGTAGGGAAATTCCCTTTGTCTCCTCAGTGGGGGTGGAGTTACGTTGCTGCCCTCTGCTCCCACAAAAAACAATCAGGCAACCAAAGTAAAATTCCCCATCTATGCACACAGCCTCCCAGACCTAGAACAAATACCAATGCAAACAGATACAAATGAAAGCACTTTATGTTGCAATTACTTCCCTGAAGATAGCAGCCGCCTCTTCACTTGCTGCTGTTCCTTCCCTGGATGTCCAGTTGACATTCCTTGTTCAAGTCTTAGAACTGGGCTCCAACTCTATCTCGACGGTCATGAAACCATTCTTGTGAGAAACCAAGGTTCGAGTGGCATCATCTTCACTGCTTAAAATGTTAAAAATGGTGGTGGTGGAGCAAGCTTCCTTCATGGTATACAGCTGTCCAAATGTGGCCGTGATAGTTGTTTTTCTACCCCCCCCCTTGCTGCCACTGTAAAATAGGTATCAATTTTAGTACTTTCTTTAAATTTAGGGAAGGGTATAAAGATACTCTGGTAACAGGTATCTACATCAAATGATTTTATTTCAAACTGTTTCCCTTGGTTCCCTTTTCTTATTATAGTGTTGTTGGGGGGAAGGAGACCTTACTTCTACCAGTACATCAAAACTTTGTGTGAATTGTAAGGTACTCTACCCTTAAATGAAATTCAAACAATCTGTTTCCAGGTGTTTGTCCATATTTTTATTCTTTTTCAACACTTTAAATATTGTTGTTTCCTTTATTACACAAATTTCTTTCTTCTATTTTAGTGCCCCCAAATTATATTTCATTACTGAAAGAGCTGACATTTGAAGACCTAAATTGTCCCTTCATCACAGCTGATGGACTTTTATTTAATTATTTATACTTTGGATTGTTGTCAAAATTAATTTATGCATTCATTGTTTTAAATACTATTTTTTTAAATATATACATTTGTGTTTTGAAATAGTATTGCAGGTGGAACTGACCTGCTTGTTGACTTTGGTTTGTACAGTCTTTCAAATGAACACTGGCTTCTTACGTAGGCAGTAGTGGAGAACACTGGACCTACCCTGGACCTATAACATAACTGTGGTTCAAGAATAACAGATTGCAACAAAAAATTTGTAACTAGACATGCTTACGTCACATAAGATGTCACACTACAGTGTGCGTATCAGTCTAACAGGAATAAATCTGATCAGCATCGGTGAAGTTTAGTAACAGGAATAAATACAGCATGGGTTTGTGCTTGTTGTAAAATTTTGTATTAGTTTATTTAAGTTGGGGGGCTCCGTCCCCCTTTCTTTTCTTTTCTTTTTTTTAAAAAGGAGGGTGTGGGGAGCGAAGCCCCCAACTAAAATAAACTAATACAAAAAATAACCCAAATGTAGTTCTGAGAGAGTAGCGTAACTTGAACTCTACGCTAATAGCGTAGGTCCAGGGTAGGTCCGGTATTCTCCACTATCACCCTTACATATATCCTTTGCCAGAATCATCGGTTTCTAGTTTATATCTTCACAAAAGAATCTCGACTAACAACTGTGAATTGCATGCTACTCCCTGTTCTGTTGTATGGTTCCCCCAGTCCTCAGAGCTGTCCACTCATGGGGGGGCAATACTGGACATGGTACTGACAAACAGGGACGGTGTTGCTGATGTCACAGTGGGTGACAACCTGGAGTCTAGCGATCGCCGTACAGTATGGTTCAGTATAAGGACTGGTCCAGAACCGAGCCACATTATGACGAGGGTCCTGGACTTCTGGAGGGTCGATTTCAGGAAAATGGAAGAATGCCTCAGGGATACCCTGGCAGGGATTGAGGATCTGGGGGGAAATTTAAGAACTATGGGCAAAAATAAAGGCGGGCATTGAAAAAGCAACAAATGTCTGTGTCAAACAGGTTAACAAGGGCAAGAGAAAAAAAAGAGACCACTAAGGTTCTCTAAAGACATAGCAGAAAAAGTAAGAGCAAAAAAACTAGCATTTACAGAGAACAAAAAGACACAGAAGAAGGAGGATGGGGAAAACTACCAGGAGAAACAAAGGGAGGCAGGGAAAGTGGTTAGACGCACAAAGGCACAAACAGAGGAGAATATTGCCCAATCACTAAAATAAGGAGATAAAGCTTTCTTTAGATACTGTATATAAGCAAGAAGAGGAATACCAAAAGACGAATAGTAAGGATAAAAGGGGAAGAAGGGGGTTGCGAGAAGTAGGACCAAAAGAAGGAAAATATATTGAACAAATACTCTTGTTCAGTATTTACAGATGAAGGGGTAGGTGACAGACCAAAGATAGGGGACAAGGGCATAAATGATATGGAGGTGGACACCAGTCCTTTCACAGGGAAGAAAGTCCTCAAGGTACTAGAAAAATTAAAAGTAGACAAGGCAATGGGACCTGATGGGGTGCACCCCAGGATACTTAGGCAACTCAAAGAGGTGCTGGCTGCATCTTTAACAACTCTGTTCAACTTATCATTAGAAACAGGAGAGGTTCTGAGAAACCGAAGGAAGGCAGATGTGGTCCCACTTCACAAAAGTGGTAACAGGGAGGAGGCAGGAAATTACAGACCTGTCAGCCTTACTTTGGTAGGGGGCAAAGTTACGGAAACACTACTGAAGGAAAAGATAGTGGACTAGCATGTAACCAGAGGATTACAGGATCCAAAGCAACATGGTTTTACAGGGGGAGGTCTTGCCAGACACCCCTGACTGAGTTCTTCAATTGGGCGACAAGTGTAGTGGATCACGGAGGAGTGGTAGATGTGGCCTACCTGGATTTCAGTAAGGCCTTTAACACCATTCCACATAGAAGACTGGTGAACAAGCTGGCCTGTCTGGGAGTGGGTCAAAAAGGTATAAACTGAGTAAGAAGTTGGTTAAGTAAGAGGAGTCAGAGGGTGGTGGTAAATGGTGTCAACTCTGAAGAAGGCAATGTGACCAGCAGGGTGCCTTAGGGCCCAGTACTAGGCCTGGTACTCTTCAATGTCTTTATTAGCAACATTACAGAAGGGCTAGAAGGGAAAGTATGCATGTTAGCGGATGGCACCGAAATCTGCACCAGAGTAGACACACCAGAAGAGTGGAAAAAATGACAGATAATTTGAACAAGTTGGAAGAATGGTCAAGGTTTTGGAAGCTGGCTTTCAATGCAAAAAAGTGCACAATCATGCACTTGGGGCACAGCAACCCAGCTGCTATGTACCAATTGGGAGGGGAAGTACTGGCAACCACCAAACAGGAAAGGGACCTAGAGGTAATCATTTCTGATGAACTGAAGGTAGCCAAGCAGTGTGATAAGGCAGTGGGGAAGGCTAGCAGGATGCTCCGGTGCATAGGGAGGGTTATCTCTAGTAGGAAGAAAGAGGTAATATTACCCTTGTACAGATCACTGGTAAGACCCCACCTTGAGTACTGTTCCCAGTTCTGGAGGCCCTACCTCCAGAAGGACATTGATAAGGTGAAGATGGTACAAAAGAGGGCTATCGCAATGATGCAGGGCCTGCATCAAAAGCCCTATGAGGAGAAAGGACTGCTGTGTGACTGAACTTCTCTACTGGGATTAAAGAAGAAGAACTTTTGTACTTCCACCTTTAATTTAGGGTAAAAAAAAACTAACAAACAAAACAAAAAAAAAGTGTGTGTTTGTCTGAGTTAACTGAACTGAATGGGTATCTGAACAGTTATCTAGGTGTAAATCTCAGGTGATTGAAAGGACTTAATAGCTGTGAGGTTTAAATTACTTGTAGAAAGATCTAGTAAGTAGGGGGAGTGGCTTAGCTAGAAGGAAGCTACATTTAAAACTGCCTTAGAAAGATTCTGCTAATAGCTTGGCAGAAGACACCAGGAGAAAGGACTGCTGTGTGACTGAACTTCTCTACTGGGACTATATTGCCCTCCTTCCCTCCCCTCCACCCCCCTCCACTAAAAGCTAGTTCTATTTTTATAGGCACAGGATTTGACTGACAACAGGAACTTCCTGTTTGGGAGCAGGAAGTGAGTGATCACAGAACCACCAAAGACCCACCATCCTAGAAGGGCAAGAGTTGCTCTCCGGCCCCCTCTAGCTGCTGGAGGTCTGCCTCTGAGCAAGTAAGTGGTCTACTGAGAAATATAGGATATTCTTGTCTCAGAACAGGACAATCAGGAGCTTAAAGGGCACACAGGCAGAAAGTAAGGAGAGAGAGAAAAAAAAACAGAGGAAAGAGTAAGGATTGCAAACAGTTAAGGGGCCAGAAATAAGACATTATTGGAGTGGTGCAGTGCAGTGGCTGTAGAGCAGCAGTCTTCCAGGAGATGTTCTGGAGGATGCGGTGTTGTCCCATCTGCAGACACCTCTCTGGGCTGAGGGAGGAGGTTGCTCATCTCCAGGATGAGTTGGTCAGGATTTGTGGGACCTCCTCTTCCATCCAGGGACCACCAGTGCCACTGCTGTTGCCTCAGAGGTTGCCAAGAAAGAGGAGTGGTTGGACCACAGTGGGCTCAGGGAGGGTGAGGGTGGTGGAACAGAGGCACATCCCTCCAGTTGTACCTCTCCACAATTCCTATGCCATTCTGGCAAAGTGTGGTTCCTCTATGGAGGCACCCGCAGTGGAGACCAAAGAGGATGCTGGGAACCTCCACAAAGAAGACCCACAGGAGGGTGGCAGGGGACCCTGCAGGGGAAGGAAACAACTCCTGGTGGGGGACTCCATTGTTAGGAAGGTAGAACTGGGGGAGGAAGGGGAGAGGGAGGTAAGGTGCCTGCCTGGTGCCATGGCTTGGAGGGACAGGGAGCGAATCCTCAGGATTGCCAGAGCAGCTGCACAGGGAGGGAGCTGGATGTCATTGTCCACCTAGGGACAAATGACCTGGCTAAGAAAGGATTGAGAAGTGCAGGAAGAGTTTGTGGAATTGGGAGGGCCTTAGTCAAGAGCACGCACGGGTAACCTTCTTGGAGGTGCTGCCCATCTATGGCATGGAGAGGTTAGGGTGTTCCACACCATGGGATTCAATCAGTGGTTGAAAAACTGTGTGGGAGATCAGGATTTGGCTTCATTGGGGACTGGGGTCCAGTCCACCGGAGTGATGCAAGTCTATACTGGCATGATGGGCTGCATCTGTCCGGGAGGGGAACCAGGATCCTAGGTGATAGGTTTAAATGCTTCATTGTGAAGCATTTAAACTAGCCAAGGGGGGAGGCACTGGAAAGGAGCAGGGAAATCCTAGCCCCCCCAAATAATCACGGTAGTAAGTGCGGCAAACACCAACATACAGGTGTTGATAGGGAGAAGGGCAGGGGTAAATGGAGAAAGTGACAAAGGCAAGAAGGACAGGGATGGGGCAAAAGGGAGTAAGGCCATCAGGAAATGGAGGGCAATGAGTACCAATGCCTGTAGTCTGGGCAACAAGCTCCCTGAGCTGGTGGCCTTGATGGAAGAGGGATGCCTGGATATCGTAGTAGTCACAGAAACATGGTACACAGAGAACCATGACTGGGATGTTAACATACCAGGGTACATAACCTACAGGAGAGACAGGCAGGGAGAAGAGGGGAGGAGTAGCTCTCATGTAAAGGAAGGATAAAAGCAACTGAACAAAAGAGTAAATAGGGAGGAGAGGAGGCACTGTGGGTCACCTTGGAGACTGGAAAGGGCACCACAATCCACACTGGGGTTGTGTACAGACCCCCATGTCAGGGTAGGGAATGGACAAGGATATGATAGAAGGCATTCTTAGAATGGCAGAGAAAGGGGAGATACTGTTGATGGGAGACCTGAATATGCCAGATGTTAACTGGAGCACATTTGCTGAAGCCACATCCAAGAGCAGGGCCATTCTTGATGCCCTACAGGTGGCAGGCCTCAGACAGCTAGTTTCAGAACCCACTCATGAGGGAGCAATCTTAGACCTCGTACTCTCAAACGGGGGCAGTGAGAGGATCTCAGATCTAGAAGTAGGTTGCCATCTGGGGACAAGTGACCATCAAACAGTGTGGTTCACGTTAAACTCAGCTACAGAGTCAAGCCATACAAAAGTGAGGGTACTGGACTTTGGGAGGGCTGACTTTGGCAAAATGGGAGAGTGCCTCAGAAAAGCACTAGCAAACAGACTAGAAGGAGGTGTGGAGCAACAATGGGGAATCATCAAAACTGCCAACACAGAGGCAACAAACCTTTGTGTGAAGCAAATAAACAAATCAAAATGAAAGAAAAAGCCATTATGGTTCTCAAAAGAGGTGGCTGTGAAAGTCAGGAAGAAAAATATAGCATTCCGGAAGTATAAGGAAACACAGAAGGAGCAGGACAGAGAGCTGTACCAGTTAAGGCAGAAGGAAGCAGGGAGGAAAGTCAGAATAGCAAAGGCCCAAACTGAGGAAAAGATAGCCACTCAGTTAAGAAGGGGGATAAAACCTTTTATAGGTACATCAGCGGCGTGAAAGACAAAGGGAGGGATAGTGAGGCTGAATAGAATGAACGTTGGTGGGCAGAGGAGACAGTGAAAAGCAGGGATACTGAACAAATATTTCTGCTCAGTATTCACAAAGAGGAGGCGAAGTGCCTAATCCAATTAACAGAAGCACTCTTGATAGGGGGGTCGATCCCAGTCCTTTCACAGAAGAAAGGGTTCTGCAAGAACTCCTAAAACTGAAGGTGGACAAAGCAATGGGTCCTGATGGAATTCACCCCAGAATTCTAAAAGAATTAAGGGAGAACTAGTGAAACCACTGGCTACTCTTTTTAATAAATCATGGGAGGATGGTGTGGTACCCGAGGACTGGAGGAAGGCGGATGTGATTCCCCTTCACAAAAGTGGGACCAAGACAGAGGCAGGAAACTACAGACCTGTCAGTCTGACCTCTGTGGTAGGGAAAGTGATGGAGTCACTTCTGAAGGAAAGAATAGTTGAGTACCTAGAGGTCAGTGGAGCCATTGGACCCAAGGCAGCATGGGTTCACAGCGGGAAGGTCATGTCAGACTAATCTAATAGATTTCTTTGACTGGGTGACCAAAGTAGTAGACCAGGGAGGGCTGTGGACATGGCCTACCTAGACTTTAGCAAGGCATTTGACACAGTCCCACACAAAGATTAATAGTCAAATTAACCAGCCTGGGAGTGGGTCCCAGGGTGGTAGCCTGGTAAAACATTGGCTGCACAACAGGACACAGAAGGTAATTGTAAATGGAGTCCACTCTGAAGAAAGAGGGGTTACTAGTGGGTACCGCAGGGTTCAGTATTGGGTCCAGTCCTTTTAATGTCTTCATCAGTGACATTGCAGAGGACTGGAAGGAAAAGTATGCCTTTTGCAGAAGACACAAAGATCTGCAACAGGGTTGATACACAAGGAGGCGTGGAAAGGATGAAAAGGGACTTGGCAAGGTTGGAGGAATGGTCAGAAGTATGGCAGCTAGGATTCAATGCAAAGAAGTGCAAAATAATGCACCTGGGAAACAAGAACCCATGGGAAGAATACACAATGGGTGGGGAGGTAGTAACAACAACAAAAAAGGAAAGAGACCTGGGGGTAATCATATCAGATGACCATAAGGTTAGCAAGCAATGTGAGAAGGCAGTAGGGAGGGCTGGGGGTATACTGGGATGTATAGGGAGAGGCATCAGCAGCAGAAAACAGGAAGTTGTTATCCCTCTGTACAGACAGTTGGTGAGACCTCATCTGGAGTACTGTGTCCCGTTCTGGAGACCCCATCTCCTCAAGGACATAGACAGGATAGAGGTAGTCCAGAGGAGGGCAACTAAAATGGTGCAGGGTCTGCAAGAGAAGCCGTATGAGGAGAGACTAAAGGAGCTTAATATGTTTACCCTTGAGGAAAGAAGGAGAGGGGGGGACATGATAGAAACTTTTAAGTACCTCAGTGGAATCAACAAAGTCCAAGAGGGTAGCATCTTTCAGAAAAAGAGACTTGCAAGAACAAGGGGACACAATTTAAAGATAGAAGGAGGCCGTCTCAGGGGCAATGTGAGGAAGTATTATTTCACAGAGAGGGTAGTGGATGCATGGAACAGCCTTCCTGAGGAGGTTGTGGGGTCTAAAACTGTGGGAGAATTCAAGAATGCATGGGACAGACATAAGGCAATTCTTGTGGGGGGTAGGAAGAAATAGGCTGCTGGTTAACTAGGATCTGCGGCCTATCCTGTAGGTAGGGAATTGGGCAGACTAGATGGGCCAAGCGGTCCTTATCTGCCATCAAAGTCAATGTTTCTATGTTTCTAAACTCAAGGAACTGAATATGTACTCTCTGGAGGAGAGGAGGGTTGTGATAGAAATATTCAAATACCTAACAAGTATTAATAAGGTACAGGAAGGTAGCATGTTTCATAGAAAAAGAAGCTCAAGAACAAGAGGTCATGCTATGAAGTTGGGGGGGAGGCTCACAGGAAATGTACAGAAATAGTTATTTACGGAGATGGTGGTAGACACCTGGAACAGCCTTCTAGTGGAGGTGGTGGGTGCCAAAACAGTGAGGGGATTCAAGCATACATGGGACAGATACAAGGGAACCTTGGTAGTAAGGCAAGGGGAGGAGATAACTGTAGATTGAGTAGGGTCTGCGGTGGCACAGTAGGCAGGGAAAACTGAACAGACTAAGTGGGCCAAGAGGTCCTTATCTACTGATTACTTTTATGTTTCTATGGATCTCTTAAATACAAAAGCTCAAAATGCTGTACCACATAATTGGTCACTTTGTAGCTGTAGTCCATTATAACGGCGACTACTAAAAGGGTCAATCTTGATTTTAAATTGCCCCTCATTCATGTCACCCTTTGTGCCCACACACTTTCTATCCCCTCAGGGGCATGCCCGCCCCGTAAGAGGTTATATTTAGCTTTGGGTGGTGCGGGGGGGGGGATAAAGCCCCCAGCAAAAGCCGACCATTTCCCAGGAGGGCGATTTGGCTCTGTACCTCCCAGAAGATGAAATTGCTGGTGATGTAATGCCAGGCAGCAATTTGCCTGTGCCATGATTGGTATTGGAAAAATATATGTTGCTGCAGCACGGGTGAACCCTTTACAGCTGGGGCCCCACTTCAGGGAACATCACTGCAATGTTTCAAAATCTGTTTGTGTGTAGTTTACAGCACTGCTGGATGGCAGCTACAGATTTTAAATTGTCTGCTTTGGTGGGACCTAGGCAGCAAACTAGTGTGGGAGCACTGTTGGAAGGGGCTCAGTAGCAGTACTATGTACCTGTGTGGAGGCATTTCCTGACCTCTCGCTCCTCGAGGGGACAGGAATTTGGGCAGACACTTTAAAAGTGCTTTGAGGGGGATGTTTAAGCCCTTTCTTGTGTTGACTAGGCTGCCTTTTTAAAGGCAGCCTAGATACATATCCACAGCCGTGCAGGGAGGTATCTATGGGTGCAAGCATCACCATAGCAACCTGGTGATGTCACTGCTAGGCGTCCTATTTAATGCTCAGCTTCAGCGAGCGTTCTGTGTGTCTGTGTGTATTTTACAGTGCTGCTGGAAGGCAGCTACACATTTTAAATTATCTGCTTTGGTGGGACCCAGGCAGCAGATTAGTGTGGGAGTACTGTTAGAAGTGGCTCAGTAGCGGTACTGTGTACCTGTGTGGAGGCATTTCCCTGACCCCCCACTCCTCGAGGGGACAGGAATTTGGGCAGACACTTTACAAGTGCTTTGAGGGGACCGTTTAAGCCCTTTCTTGTGTTGACTAGGCTGCATTTTAAAGGCAGCCTATATACATTGCCACAACCCCGCAGGGAGGTATCTATGGGTACAAGCGTCACCATAGCAACCTGGTGATGTCACCGCTAGGTGCCCTATTTAATGCTCAGCTCCAGCAAGCATTCTGAGTGTCTGTGTGTATTTTAAAGTGCTGCTGGAAGGCAGCTACAGATTTTAAATTGTATGCTTTGGTAGGACCTAGGCAGCAGGCTGGTGTGGGAGCACTGTTGGAAGGGGGCTCAGTAACAGTACTGTGTACCTGAGTGGATACATTTCCTGATGCCCCACTCCTTGATGGGACAGGAACTTGGGCAGGCACTTTACAAGTGCTTTGAGGGGGCTGTTTAAGCCCTTTCTTGTGTTGACTAGAATGCCTTTTTAAAGGCAGCCTATATACATTGCCACAGCCCTGCAGGAAGGTATCTATGGGTGCAAGTGTCACCATAGCAACCTAGTGATGTCACCATTAGGTGACCTATTTAACACTCAGCTCCAGTGAGTGGATTCGAGCGTGGAGTGGAGGCAACACGGGCAGAGGCCAGCAGCGTCTGTCTTGCATCTAAAGTGGATAAGTGGATAAGGGCCAGGATAAAAACAAGTGGCACTATTTTTTGCTATAGTCAACTGGTAACTTGTACAGCAATTAATACTGCTTAATAACTATTGTGTTTGGGGCTTGAGTATGGATAGCATGTATATAGTTACTAGTGGCGGGGAGGTAGGCTTAAAATGCTCCTTTTGTCACAAATTTAGTCTCAATCAAACTAGTGAGCAGACGCACTTTATGTGAGACCAGTGTGTGGACCTAAGAGAGTTCAGGATTAGAATTATTGGGCTAGAACTAGAAATAAAGTGTTTAAAGGAGTAGTCCACCCAAAACTTGTAAAAAAAAATATGTTGTGCAGAGTGTTTTGATTTGTATGTTAAGTTGTTGTGTGTGTCCTTCCTTCTGTCTGCTATTAAGAGTTTTTCCTAAATTAGCTTCTAGCTTTAGGGTAGTTTTATGACCCCTGGAGATCTCCATCTGAGACAGCTTAATTGTATTTCTTTGTCCTACAATGCACCTTGTCTCATGTGACAGTGATGAAGCAGAGACCATAAATCCAGGAGAAAGCACTGCTTTACAATCAGTTCACAGCAGTACAGGTGGCTGTATTTTAAAATCTATAGAATTCAGCTTAGTGACTACCCTCATCGTAAAGGTCTTACTGTCCTGAAGAACTTTGCTGCTGGTAATTTTTGTGCAGCTTGTAAAGCTTTCAAGATATTTTGTTTGTTTGGCATGTGTGTACTGAATGTTGGGTCTCTGCTACATCATTGTCACATGAGACAAGATGCACTATGGGAACAAGGAATACAATTCAGCTGCCTCAGATAAAGATCTCCATGGGCTGTAAAACTAGTATAAAGCTAGCAGGCTACTTTAGGAAAAATTCCTAATAGCAGTCTGATGGAAGGAAACACTAGAACTTCACATGCAAATTAAAACACTCGGCACAATATATATTTTTTGCAAGTTTTGGAACAGACTACTCCTTTATTTATTTTACTTATTTATTTATTTAGTTTTTGTTGACCGGGTAAGTGCACTAGACAAATCCTGCCTATTTTCAGGGGAAGGGGGATACAAATGAATGCCAACTGACCTTGAACCAGATTAAGCTGTTGGTGGTATTTTTAGTGAATGAGGGGAAATTTTGGCCAGGGCAGAGATTCCCCTGCTCTTTTCGAGAAGTGCCATGGGATCTTTAACATCCACCTGAACTGCCACCAGAACAGGCAGATGGGACCTCGGTTTAACATCTAATCTGAAAGACAGTTTAAGAAAAGATACGCTGAGTGGTCAGCAGTTGACAGAACTCTCCAATCTAAAACAGGGGATATATGTCAGGGAGAAAAAAGGCAGATAGATTTGGAGGATTAGGGACTAAAGTTCAAGTACTAAAGTAACTAAAACTAAAAGAGGAAAGAGGGCCATGGAATTTACTATCCCTACAGGCAATCATTTTACAATGTTTGAAGAACCCATGGATGGTATAGAGTCCCGAACCACTGATATTTTAGACACAGCTCATGAAATGGAAGGTGCAAGAGATGACATTAGTGAGACTTGTCACTATGAAGATGTACCTTCAGAGGTTAGAATATTAAAAAGGAATGTGTATATGTTAGGTGATTCTATTACTAGGTTCACAGGTCATGTCACTACCAAAATCAATAAAGAATCTGTGATTAGCAGTTGCTTTCCGGGGACTGGAGTAAGAGATATGGTAGGCATTGTAGGGGATCTGATGAGTAAAGCACCACAGGGTTCCCTTGTTGTAGTACATATTGGTGCCAATAATGTCAGGAATTGTTCAGCAGAAAACATCTTTAATGCCTTCAAAGAAATTGATAGACGAGTCACAGAGGGTCAGTGTGAGCTAATCTTTTCTAAAATTTTACCAATACCAAGAATGAACAAAACAATCAATACTAAAATTAGGAAACTCAACAACTGGTTAAGGGAATGGTGCCTTGGGAAGGGAATTAAATGTATTACTACTTGGGAACACTTTGTACATCAGCTACATTTATTTAGTTATGATAGGCTATACCTGAACAGGGCAGAGGGTGATTTGCTTGGCAAGATATTATCTAACTGTATACTAAAAATGTTAAACTAGGTCGAAAGTGGGATAGGGGACTACCTTTGGGGACCACACATGCTAACCAGAACCTTAATAAAAATAAATCCAAAAAAAAGCACCCGTACAGCAGGGCAGTGATAAGGAATTGTATGAAAGATGGAGATCTTAAGATCCTTTTAACTAATGCTAGAAGTCTCAGAAATAAAATGGAAGAGCTAAAGAATCTACTAATCTCAAAACAGACACATGTGTGCCATTACGGAAACTTGGTTTCAGGATGGGGATTGGGGCACGGATATACAGGGTTATAACTGTTTTCATAAGAACATAGGAAACAAACACAAGGGTGGTATTGCATTATATATCACAGAGGAAATCAAGGCCCATGCTATAACAGTTGAGAATAAAACAATAAGGAATATCGAATGACTCTGGGTTAAAATTCAAACAGCTAATAAAAATATCACAGTAAGTGTAACGTACAGACCTCTGAATTTGAATAATGAAGAAAGTAATGCATTTCTTGCAGCACTAAATGAATTTGAAATCACAGGGGATTTTATGTTAATGGGGATTTTAATTACCCAACAACTTACTGGGAGACACAACAAAGGAAATCTAGTTTGGAAAATAATTTTATTGACTATATTACACATAAAGGGTTCGACCAGTTGGTTGCTAGTCCAACAAGAGGTGGCAACACTTTGGACTTATTCCTAACAAATATTGAGCAAGACACAATCACTATTCAAACTAACGACCCAATAGGTGACAGTGACCATAATACTGTGCTCATAACTATTGACCACAATGAAGTTAACACTAAGGGGAAAATGGAAATAAGGGATACCGAAAGGCAGGTTATCACGCTATAAAAAACTACTTAAAATCCTGGAATTGGAAACAGAATTTAGAAGGGGCAGATATAGAAAGTATTTGGTTAGAAATTAACAACAGAATACAATATTGTTTAGAACAATGGGTCCCAAAAGTGAAAAAATATAATGCTAAGGGTAGAATACCCACGTGGTAGGGAAGAAATATCAAAAAACGCATTACAAGAAGGAAAAGGAAATATGCGAGGTACACGAGTAACCAAACTAGTGAGAATTGGGTCTTCTACAAAAAAGAGGCTAACTCTACAAAGAGGCTCATAAGAAGGGCCAAACAAAAGGCAGAATTACATATGACCACTGCCATCAAGGATAATAACAAATCCTTTTATAATTACATAGGGTCATTAAAGGGTAAACAAGTTGGAATAGGGCCCTTAGAAACACAACTGGCAATACTAAATAGAGAGCAAGATATAGCGAATTAATTTAATCAATATTTTCATAGTATATACCAACCAAGAACTAATAATGATACACCAATCGTGAGTGCACAGGATTGTAGGGATGAGTCAGTAATTGTTTTTTTCTGAAAAAGAAGTTATGGAAAGATTTATTAAATTAAGGAGCAATACATCAGCAGAACCTGATGGAATAAATCCAGGCTTCTTAAAGGAGCTGAAGGATATTTTAATTGGCCCTGTCACCTTGCTGTTTAATGCATCCATTAGGGAAGAGATCACCTTAAAAGAGTGGAGAGAGGCAAACATTATACCTATTTACAAAAAAGGGGAGAAAAAAGCAGTCAGCAATTATCGACCAATCAGTCTCACATCAATTATGAGTAAACAACTAGAGGGCCAGATCTAAGAGCGCATGGTCAAACATATAAAAGCTTGAGGGTACTCGGATATAAATCAACATGGATTTTTCTAGTGGGCGATCATGCTTAACCAATCTGCTTGGTTTCTTTGAGACCATAAGTGCAGCATTGGACAGAGGTTTTCCTGTGGATGTAATCTTTTTAGATTATGCAAAAGCATTTGATTCGGTGGCACATGATGTACTGACTAATCAGTTAATTCCTACCCAGATGCCCAAGAATATAGTGGCATGGGTGGATTCATGGTTGACCAATAGACATCAATGAGTAGAAATCAGAGGATTCACATCAGACTGGATTGAGGTTACAAGTGGGGTCCCTCAGGGCTCCGTCCTGGGTCCTACACTTTTTAACATAGCCATTGCTACTGTGAAGGTAACAGGGGGTATCTGGATGGGAAAGTATGCTGATGATAGCAAATTAGGAGCAATTGTCAATAATGGGAAGGCATCACGTGATTTACAGGACAACCCCTCCTCCATAGAATTATGGGCAAATAATAATAAACTCCAATTCAGTCAGGAACAGTGCAAAGTAATGCACTTGGGGAAAAATAATCAGCAATTTAAGTACTGACTGAATGGCATATACTTACATACAACAACAAATGAGAGGGATTTGGGAGTGATTGAAGACAATAACCTAGCCTTTGACATGAATACTAGACATAAGGTAATACAGGGTAATAGGATTTTGGGATGCATTAAAAAGAACGTCAAGAGCAGACACCTAGAGGTGATAATGCCTTTATACACGGATCTGGTGAGATCACAACTGGAGTACTGCACACCCTTTTGTGCTCCTGGGGCAAGGAGAGATAATGTTCTCATAAGTGTGTTCAGAGAAGGGCATCTAAGTTGGTTACATCCATCCAGCATAAGAACTATGGAGAGAGATTGAGAAATCTAGGAATGTACTCTACGAACTATAGACAGCTTAGGGAGGACTTATGTTTGGTATTAAGAGCCACAAAGGATAGATACATGTGGGAAACTATTGGTCTGTCTGTCCACATAGGAACACGAAGTACACATACTCATAATTTAAAAATAAAAGGTGATACAAATAAAACAAATAAAAGAAATAGGTAGTTTACTCAAAGAGTTGTGAAATGGTGGAACTCCTTGACCGAGTCCGTGGTTCACAGTACAATGATAGATGCGTTCAAGAACAGTTTAGACTCCTATATGGGAGATAAAAAAATATGAGTATCTCCACTGATTTAAGTGGCAAGCTACTAAAGGGTCTTTTGACCTCCAAGCTTAAAATTCTCTATGATTCTATGATTCTATGGCTAAACTGTCCCACACTAGAGCATTCAGGATTAGGTCCCAGCAACATGCAGATGAAGAACTCAATATCAAATGACTCTCAGCAGCACAACCCTTCTGTCTCAGCTCTCACAGCACTCACAAGAAAACTACGCAGTGGCTTCATGGTTCCCAAAGAGACCAGACCCAGGGAGTTACACCGATGGTCCAACTCCCTTCAGGTTCAAGAGCACCCATGTACTTAGGGCATGTGCCTTGTGACTCCTTGTTCCCCAATTCACCCCACTTGAGAAGGGCTAGCAAGCCCCATACCTTGCTCTTGCAGCAACCTGGATTAGACACAGGCATTGGGCTCCAATTTCAGAGCTCAGCAACTTCTTAAAAGTGGGTCTCTCACCTGGATTTCTCACAGCAGCTTCGATCTGCAGCAATGCCCCACAGGCACAGACTCTTGGTGACTTCGCTTAGCAGATGCCCTTCAAGCACAGTTCATAGCAAGTTAGAGTGTGGAAGGAATGAGCCCAGGGGAGGGCTCAAAGGATTTAGGCCAGGCTAGGCTTCCAGCTCTCTCTCACACAGTAGCAGGTCTGCTTTCTTTCATGTGCCTCTCCAACTGCCACAAGCTCCCTAAGAGCCCAGAAACTTCTCTCTCCAGATCAGTGTTTGATTGTTCAGGGTAGTCAAGCTGTCCTAAAATACAAGTAGAAACATAGGATTTGTTGGCAGAAAAGGACCACTTAGTCTACCCAGTCTGCCCAGATGGTCTCTTCCTAGTATGTCTCTGTAGACCCTAACTGGTCTCTGGCTACCCTTCCTCCTCCCTGCCTATGTACTAAAACTCCTTGATGTCTGTCCCACGCATGCTTAAAGCTCCCTAATGTTTTCAGCTCCACCACTCCCACTGGCAGTCTGTTCCATGTTTTCCACCACTATTTCAGCGACACAGTACCTCCTTACATCCCTCTTAGATTCCCCCCTCCAGCTTCATTGCATCATCTCTGGTCCAGGTGCTCTTTCTCATTTGAAAGAGACTCCCCTCCTGCACCCTGATCACCCCTGTGAGGTACTTGTTTCTATCATGCCCCCTCTCGCTCTCCTCTATTCCAGGGTGTACATGTTGAAATCCCTGTCTTTCCTTATAGGATTTTTGATGCAACCCCTGCACCATTTTAGTTGCCTTTCTCTGGACTGCCTCCACCTTGTCTATGTCCTTTCTGAAGTTTGGTCTCCAGAACTGGACACAGTACTCAAGATGGGGTCTCACAAGTGAGTGATACAGTGGCAACACCACGTCCTTCCTCCTGCTGGAGATACCTCTCCCTATGCGTCCCAGCATCCCACTGGCCCTACCCACTGCTTTGTTACACTGCCCTGCCACTAGGAGGTCACCAAATATGATAATTCCAAGGTTCCTTTCCTGCTTAGTGACTGTTAGTAACCCACATCCAATACTCAGCTCCTGGGTTCCTATGCTTTAGGTTCATGATTGTGCACTTTTGGCATTGAACACCAACTGCCATACTTTTGACCACTCCTTGAGTTTCCCAAAGTCATTATGCATTCTCCCCACCCCCTCCTGAGTGTCCACCCTGTTACAGATTTTGGAGTCATCTGCAAAAAGGCATACTCTCCCTTCCAGTTCTTCTGCAATGTCAGTTACCAGTACCAAGCTCTGCGACACTCCATTGGTCACTCTCCTTTCATAAGAGTGAGTACTGTTAAACACCACCCTCTGCTGCCTATCCATTAACTAGTTCCTTACCTAATTCATCACTTTGAATTTCAATTTCTATATCAGCCTCCTGTGCAGCACAGTGTAAAGGTCTTGCTAGAGTCCAGATAGGCCTTGTTCACTGTCCAACACCCAGTCGGAAATCAGATTTATCTGGCATGACCCCCCCCCCGGGTGAATCCATGCTACCTTTGGTCTTGCAGCACACTGGACTCAAGATACTCTACCACCTTTCCTTTAACAGGGTTTTCATTAATTTCCCCACCACTGACATGAGACTTACCAGCCTATGGTTGCTACCTTCATCCTTACTGCTGCTCTTATGGAGAGAGACCACACCTGCTCTCCTCCAGTCCTCCTGAACCATGCCTCTTTCTTGTGCACTGTTGAAGATGGACATCAGTGGGGCAGCTAGCACCTCCCTGAGTTCCTTTAGTACCCTTGGGTATATCCCATCTGGTCCCAAAGCCTTGTCCATTTTCAGAGCTATAAGGCCCTTCAGGACTCTTTCCTCTGTAAATGGACATTTTTTAACCAATAAGATTTTTATTGAAAATTTTCAAAACACAGCAATAGCAATCACATCACTAATAATAATTACTGTCTAAACAAAAATTGCCATAACTTACAAAGCTAAATTAACTTAACAAAGAGTTTTCAAATAAAAAGAAAACAATTGGATATCCAGTCACCATCTAACTAAAATAAATGTCATTTTTATGAACTGCTTAAACTTCAGATATTGCTCTATTTTCATTTTCCCCTTCTTGTATCAAACAGAGCAGAGAATCACTTTAGAGAGAGAAACAAAAGGCCAGCCTGTTGGCGCAGCACTAGTGCTACCACTCGTGATACCAGCGACCCAGGTTTGGGAATGAGCCTGGGTCATTAGGGGCCAGTTGGGGTGGAGGACTGAGCATCCCAGGGGATGTGCTCCTCCTCTGGGGAGGGAGGGTTGTCGTGCTACTCTGACACTGTCACCTGTGGATGCACGAGTGGCAGTGCAAAGAGAATGATGTAGGGAAGGGAAGATGCCATTAGGTTCTTGGCTGAGATGTGCATCAGCACATTGCCAGCCTGGACATTAGTGCTTAATGGCAGCATCTTCGGGGGCAAGGGGAAAACTAATGGGTAAATCCCCCAATGCCAAGTCCTATGGCAGTTCCCTACCAGGGGGGAAGATAGGCAGGTATATCCACATGCACCAACAACAGGACCAAAAACTATGCTAAAAGAAGAGAAAGAAAAAAAGAAATGGAGAGAATAAGAAGAAATGTAAAGGCAGCAGAGTGTTAGGGAAATTAAAAGTTGCTGGCTTACTCTCTTATACATCCTAAACTTGATGCTGCATCCTGGAGGAAATGGACAATAATAATATCTCATATCTAGATAAAACAGACTGTGAAAACAGACTTGCGTCCACTTCCCCTCCCCCTTTCTTCCTGCTGCTCCCCACTGGTCCACCTCCTCCCTCCACTTGGAAGACTGAGCAAAAGTACCTGTTCAGAATGTTAGCTTTTTCTTGGACCTCTTTTGTGCAGCTTCCCCTGCTGCCCTCCTTATCCTCACTATCCCTGCCCTTGCTTTCCTCTTCTCATTTATATATCTGAAGAAAGTCTTATCCCATTTAGCTACACCTTTAGCTATCCTTTCCTCTGTCTGTGCAGTAGCTCTCCTTACTGCCTTTCCTGCTTCCATATGTTTTACCTACTATGCCTCCCTGTCTTCCCACCTCTGTGCTTCATAATACCTCCTGAATGCTACCCTTTTCCACCTCAGCACCTTGGACACTTCTCTAGAAAACCCCAATGGTCTCTTTTTCCTTCTACTTTTACTCACTTCCTTCATGCAGAGGTTGGGTGCCTTAATTATACCCTCACTTATTTTCCCCCCACTGTGCCTCTACCCCTCCTTGGCAATCCTCCATGAGGCAGTTTCTGGGGTAGTTTCCATTTTTTTTAAATCCGACCACCTAAAGTCCAGGACCCTCATCCTCATGTGATTTACCTCTGCTCCCATCTTAATGTTAAACCACACTATGCAGCAATCACTGATACCTAGGGGACTACCCACTGTGATGTCTGCAATGCCAGCCAGGTTTGTATGCACATGGTCCATCACTGCTCCAGACCTCATGGGTTCCTTGACTTGCTGCCTAAGAAAAGCCCCTTGTAGGGAGTCAAGGATAGCACAGCTCCTTGCCAAAATCTTCAGTTGGAAGGCTCCGGTCCACATCTGGCAGATTGAAGTCCCCAACTAGCAGCACCTCCTCCTTACTTGCCATCATGATGATGGCTTCCCCAAGTTCCTTATCCAACTCCTCTTCCTGTGCTGGAGGTCTGTATACCACCTCTGTCTCCAGGATGACCCACAGCACTTCCAGCTCTTCTGTTTCCTCTGGGTGCCCCTGTACTTCCATGGCCTTGATTCCCACCTTCACACATAGTACAACCCCTCCTTCCCTGTATCTCCCAAACAGAGAGTAGCCTAGTATGGTCATGTTACAGTTGTGGCTGTCAGTACATCATGACTTCATTATGACCAACAAATCCAGGCTAGCCTATGCCATAATTGCCTCCAGGTCTGTGTGACAGGGTTGCGTTAAGACTCTGTTCCATTTGTTATGCAGAGAGAGTTAAAAATAAGGCTCTAGTCTGTCCTCTTCTATTCTGCCACTTGTCTTTGCCTATCTTATTGGGCAATTACATTTTCCTTGTGGCACCTAGAAACTGGCCACTCTGATGGACCCACAATTTCCCCCTTTCCCTCTCTTCCTTCACTTGCTGCCTCTATTCTTTCTTTTTCCCTTAATTTTCTGTGGTTAAAAAATATATGTGAATCTGTATGTAAAACTGGGATCCCTTGGTTTGCAAATGTATATAATTATACATTGAAATCTTTGCAGAAAATTATTTGGGTGTATCTGGAACACAGGGGGTTAGCCGGTTAATGCTGAGGTATATTTTGACCTCCACAAGCTTGTTTGCAGAATTATCAACAAGAAATCAGCCCTGGGATAGGATGTCTTAATCAACTGCACCTGTTAAGTAGACTAATGTACTCTTCAGGCTGGTCACAGGAAAGTAAAATAAATAAAAAATGTTGTTGCATTTTGTGAAAAACAGGAGATGAAACTTACAAGAACAAGATGCAGAGGTTAAACTGCCAGGCAAATATGTCTCATATAAAGAGAGCAATGTTTTGTTTGGGGTGAGAGAGATTGAGATTTCAGAGACAGACTCAGAGGAAGGACTTTTGTTTGTACTGCCTTTATGAAGAACTATCCTGTACATCTTTATTTTATTGTTATTGATAATAATAATAAAATGCTACTTGTGAATTTTATATCTTCTCCTGGTCTACCTATATTTTCTGACCAATGCCTCTACAACAGTTGGTGACACAAGTGGGATTTATACTGTGCATACTCTACAGCAGGAGTTTTGTGTGTCGGTATTAGACCTGGTACCAGGGAAGCATAGAAGAAAGGTATGGATCCTGCAACAGCTAGCCCAGGAGTGACTACTAGAAGAATGGCAGCCACACTAGAAGCAGAAACAAAAGTCCAAACTAAGACTGTACAGGCAGTACCAGTGATGAAAGAAGAAGAACAGGCAGGGACAGAACCTGAGCGCGTGTCTCCCTTCTTCAAATCATGGGCTATACAACACAGAGAGATTGAGAAACCAAGAGAAAAAGACATGCAGCATCTAGAGGCACAGAGAAGTGAAGAGATGCAGTGTCTAGAGAAAAAGAGAAGAGAGGAGAAGAGAAGAGAAGAGAAGAGAAGAGAAGAGAAGAGAAGAGAAGAGAAGAGAAGAGAAGAGAAGAGAAGAGAAGAGATGCGGTAACAGGAACAGCAATGGCTGAATGCCTTGCAAGCTATCAAAGCTGGAGTATCTGGTACATATCCCAGCAGATCAACAAAATAAAAACAACTTAAAAGACATTAAACTTACAAAGCCGTGCCCCTCAGATGACACTTGTCAACTTTTAAAAGGGCTACTGGAGCCTGCCAATGACCAAAATAGCAGTGAGCAATCAGGCAGATACCTTATTTGACAGGTGAAGCCCATCATGCCTACAGCAATATGGACACTGCACAGTCAGAAAACTATGACATTGTGAAAAGAGAAATCCTTAAAAGGGATGACATCTCAGGAGAGACCTACAGGTAGAGATTCTGGTCCCTGAAGTACCACTCAGTCTGCAATTCTCGAGAAGCTTTCACCCAACTCAGATAATTCCTCCATTAAATGGCTCCAACCAGAGGGCAAAACAGTCCCACAGATCATCAGCATATCTGCAGTGGGGCAATTAATCAACATCCTTCATACAAACGTGCATCTTTGGGTAAAAGAACACCAACCAGAAAATGGAGAAAAGGCCATTTCTTTGGCTGAGGACTATCAAATGGCCAGACAGACACTGCAGCAGTGAAGTAACAGCCAAGGACCAGTAAAACCATCTTTTTCATGATTTAACTCCAGGTCAGATAAGAACTCTGATGGGGGTAATAAATCTGCACCCAAATACTTTATTTGCTATAACTGTAATAAGTTAAGCAATACTGCAAGAAACTGCCATAAAAATAAGGAGGTTAACAAACACTGGAGCAAGTCTGGCCTTTGCAAATTGGGGCAAGTATTTATCAGATGTGAAAGTGGGGGATAAGACTGTGAAGGGATTTGTAGATTCAGGAAACAGACAGATCCTGGTGCATGTTGAAGTTCTAGGAAAATACTATGCAAAAGGACCAGGTACTGAGGTCATCTACATCCACGAGAACACTCGATACTATCCCACCACCTAACTGACTCTGAGCATTAATGAGGTGCACACCAAATGAAAGTGGGGGTAGTACCTAAGCTACCTGTACCTGTGAGTATTGGAAATGACTTTCCAGGATTTGCAAAGTTAATCACAGAGGGAGTAAATCCTGCTATGTTGGCAGCTGTGATAACAAGAGCACAGGCAAAGAAAATCTCAGATGTTGGGCACTCTTTTCCTTTTGGTGACTTTGATTCTGACTTGTTTGAACCCAGCTCCAAGATCTAGAAGTCCAGGAAAGAAAGAAGATGCTTGAAAAGACAATGGCAACAAAAGACTGATGGACATAAGAGGTTGACATATGAAAATGCTGAAACTAAACTGATAACCGATTGCAATTTTGTTTCTGAGCAAACTAACAATGTTTCTCTCGTAGGTTATTTTAAGCAGCTGGGGTGAAACAAAAACAAGGTGAACCAGTGTTTAAAAAATGTAATGGGCTACTGCAGACAGTCTGAATCAATCCTCAGATGCAGGAACAGATAAAACAATTGGTCATACCAACGAAGTATAGAATTGAGTTGTTACAGACAGCACATGATAGTCTTATGGCTGGTCACTCAAAGAGAGGCCACACCCTTGCCAGATTATTGTACAGATTTTACTGCCCTTGGATTCATGCGGATGTTGCTGTCTATTGCAGGTCTGGTCCTGAATGTCAGAAAATATCCCCAGTGACTAAAAAGACAAGGTGCCCTTGGTGCCACTACTCTTGATAGAGGTGCCTTTTCAGAGACTTGCAATGGATGTGGTTGGTGCCTTAGACAGCAGTAAAAAGGGTAATCGATTCATTTTGGTAGTATATAACTATGCTACTCAGTACCCAGAGCAATTCCCATGCCTACTCTCATGGCCGCCAAAGTTCTACTGGGTCAATATGTTGCACGCTTAATAGTGTATGACATACCCGCACAACAGGAACAGCACGGCAGGGAACAGCAAGAGAGTGCAATACCGCTAAAGAAAGTATGTGGGGTAGTGCATCCTCTCTGTTCCCATCCAGAGGATAAGACCTCTGCTGGGACAGGGGGCCGGAGAGATGCTGCCATGGCTCGGTGGGATGAGACACGAGCAGCAAGGCATACCAGCAGTGCATTTGGACTGGGTTTTGATTCCCGGTCCCAGAAGCAAGAAATTTTATTTTATGCATGTTGAGTAATATTAAGTGATAACACCCCCCCCCCGAGCTAGATATTTTCGCAAAACAAAGACATATGCTGCTGCAATATATTGCGCTGTATTGGCAGCGTGGTACAGTATATTGCAGCGGCATAATGTCTTGTGACATTATGACTCCATGCCCCCAAAAGTGGTAGCAGAGCCAAAATTTTAGGCAGGGTGGGCATACCTAAAAAAGATTATTACTTTTCAGGGTAGTAATTCTGGTGCTGTCTTGCTGAAAGAGCTGTACCGACTACTAGGTATTGCTGCCATAAGAATCTCCCCGTATCATCCTCAGACAGTCTTCTCGAGCATTTTAATCAAACCCTAAAATGCATGTTAAAAAGGTTTATGAAAGGTGAAGGGAAAGATTAGGACCAATATTTACCTTACCTGCTTTTTGGTTACAGAAAAGTGCCACAAGCATCAACAGATTTTTCACCCTTTGAAATGTACAGTAGTATGGTAGGCAACCTAGAGGACAACTAGATGTAATACAAGAAATATATGGAAAGATAACCCCACTCAGAAAGAATCTATAACATATTATATGTGTGCACTGAGAAAGAAACTGGCAAAATAAGTTGAAATTGCCCACAGTAATCAGGAAGAAGCTCCAGAACAGAAGAAGGTATATTATTTCTTGAAAATAGGTAACTGAGAAAGGCATACTGTTGAGCTGAGGCTTGTTTCCAAGTGCAAGCCTATTATGACCATAATGTAAAAGAAAAAGTATTTGAGCCAGGTGAAAATGTCTTGTTACTGTTACCCACTACAGAAAACAAACTGTCAATGGAGTGGCAAGGGCCTTATAAAGTGGTTAGACATACTGGTACAGTTAACTATGAAACTGAGACCCCTGATAGGAAAAATTCTACCAAGATATACCATGCTAACCTCCTGAAGAAATGGGTTTAAAATACACCAAAGGATGCTTTGTTGGTATTACCAGAAATTGCAAAAGAAGATATTGATATATCTTATGGCAGACTGGAACAAAATGTAACTTCTGATGCTGCAAAGGTGATTGTTTCCTTATCCAAAGGACAAACCACAGAAATTTGTAACTTGGTAAAAACATTTAAAAGTTCTTTTACCACAGTGCCAGGATTAGCAAAAGGGGTTGAGCATGTAATAGTGACAGAGAATGCTCACCCTACGAGATAAAAGACATACAGATTATCAGAGCGGCTAAGAGCTGACGTGATTAAGGAAATACAAAGAAATGTAAGAGATGAGCACCATTGAAGACTCAAGAAGTGCTTGATTATCATCAATGAGGACTGTAAATAAGAAAGAAGGGGGCGTAAGAATGTGCCTTGATTTTAGTTAACTTAATCCAGTGTCCATATTTCACAGCTTTCCTATGCCCAGGATAGATTGGGAAGTGCTAAGTACATTAGTACCCTTGATCTCACCAAGGGTTACTGGCAAATTCCCCTAGCTAAAGAATCTAGAGAAAAAACTGCATTTTCCACTTCAGTTGCATTCTATCAGTTCACCACCATGCCATTTTGTTTGCATGATGAACCCGCTACATTTCAACAGTCATGGATGTAATTCTGCCCATTCACACTGGTTATTGTGCTGTTCACCTGGATGATGTCGTGGTGTGTACAGTCCAGACAGGAAAAGCCACCTGGAACACCCATCAGCAGTTATTCAGTCTGTCAAAAATGCAGGTCTGACCATTAATTCTACCAAGTGTGTATTAGGCATGCAGAAAACCAGATATTTAGGTTACAAAAAACCAAATGGCTCACCTGCCCTCTTTTGGCACTGCTGAAAGAAAGGGATACATGCTGGGCCTCATTCAAAGCCTCTCGGTCCCAAACAGATTGGTCCTCTTACAGAGTCCTTAAGAAAAATTGTAAGCAGGCTATTCAGCAAAGTAGAAGTGCTTATTACTGCACAAAGCTGACCACCCTGCACAATAGCCCCACCAGTACTAAAGCCATCTCAATCAGGCCCTTGGTGATCCCAGTCCCCCTATCACTCCTGATTTTGAAATAGATGGTGTGAACAGCAACAACTCTCACACAATCTCAAACACTTTTAACAAGCAGTTTGTGGACCTATCCCTTGCTGCCAATGCACTAAACAAGACTATAGGTGGCTTGACCACTCACCCCCAGTAGGGCAACACCCTCCCTTCCTATTTAGACAGGTCACCCCTAGTGAGGTACTTAAACTTCTAAAAAGGATCCCTGAATCTAAATCAGCTGGTCCGGATCGACTGGAACCCAAACTCATCAAACTCGAGGTTTACAAACTGCCCACTCCCCTAACCAGAATTATCAGCCGCTCCCTCAGTACCAACTCAGTCCCTACCATCTGGAAAAAAAAACATAGTTCCTATCTTCAAAAAGGGAAATAGAACACTTAACTAACTATAGACCAATTGCTATATTACCGGTGCTAAGCAAAATACTCAAAACAATTGTTGCCACCCAACTAAACACTTATTTGGACACCCACAACCTGCTCTTCCCAGTCTAACATGGCTTCCAGAAAAGTCACTGCACCATAACTGCATTACTTTCATTAACTAACACTATCTACACCTCTCTTGACAGAGGAGAATACGCAGGTGCAGTATTTATCAGCCTAACTAAGGCATTTGACATGGTGGATCATCCTATTCTCCTCAGCAAACTACACTGTCTAGGGATCTCTGAACACACTTTATCCTGGTTCGCCAGTTACCTCTTGAACAGATCACAGTGGGTTAAGCTCGGACCTTCCTTCCAAGACTATCTCCCCATCACCATCAGCATCCCTCAGGGCTCAATTCTTGGGCCACTGCTATTCTCCTTGCATATCAACACTCTACATCACTGCTTCAAGCATAGCACTCCTCTCCTCTGTGCAGATGATCTTGTGACCATCAGTACTGCCCCTGACGTAGCTCACATCAACAATGTTCTATCCTTCTGATCTCAAGGCAATTCAGTCCTGGCTCACAGCCAACAAGCTTTTAATGAACCAAGACAAATCTCAGGCCATAGTGTTTGGTACTCCCTCACAGTTAAAAAATCTGGGCACTCCTTTCTCAGTGATCTGTGACAATGGGTCTTGTCTTGTCACTGGTACCTCTTTCAAATACATGGGTGTCACCATTGACCCTTCCCTGGATTTTGCAACACACATATCCACTGTCTGTAAGGCTGCCAATGCAAGTCTCGGTATTGTTTACCAAGCCAGTGCAAACCTCTGCCCAGCCTCATGGCTCAACATGACATGAGCACTAATTCTGCCCAAACTCACTTATGGCCTACCAGTCTTTGCTAACACTACTGCCACTATAATGCACAAATGGATTGTAACTATGACAACATCTGCCACTTTGATCTTGCATGCAACTGACTCACCCACCACTGCCAATTCTATAGTAAGCTTAGATGGCCCTCTCCTCCTGCACTTATGGATCTTACCGATGGGAATGTTGTCCACAGTATAATATAGAACCAAGCACCCTCTCCTCTTGCCTATTATATGGTACCTTATATCAGCCACTATATTTTAAGATCCTCAGAAGCCAAACAGCTGTCTATTCCTAGATCAAGATCTAAATACAGTGAATTAGCATTCTCCTGTATAGCTCCCAAACTCTGGGACAGCATACCCCTACCAGTGTGACAGAACTTATCTGTCCTCACCTTTAGATCACAGTTCCAAACACTACCGCTTCAAAGCTGCCAATGCAACTGCACCTAACCACATGCACTTCTGTCATATCCCCTCATCCATGGTTAACAAACCCTCAGCCAAGTTAATTCCTCCACACATGCACTTTTTCACTAATTGTGTCTCCTCTCCACCTATTAGCTCTCACCATAAAAAACTCCTACTGTTGTGCAACCTTAGAGTGCTGCTCACTCTATGAATCTAGTATCATTGCCAGTTGTACCTAAACTTATTGTCAATGTACCTTTGCGACTCATTAGAGACTACTTTATTATTTTGTACCATTTTACCTACTGTACCTGATCCTCCTCTATTTTAGCTATGTTCAAACCTATCTTGTTTTGATATTATCCTCAGTGAACCCTGTATAATCTGGCATTGTGTGTTGTTGTTATCCACTATGTGCAACTTTTTTTCCTTGTTAGCTCCCGGGTCATGCCTGAAAATAGGCAAATATATGCCTAGTGCACCCTACCCTGTCAACAAAAACTAAATAAATAACTAAATAAATAAATATTTTGGGAAATGGAAAAGTGGAACCAGAGATTTCCAAGATAGAAGCTGCAGCTAACAGCACTGTTTCTAAAACAAAGAAACATATCAGGTCATTTTTAGGTCTGGTTAATTACTACAGGAGATTTGTTTCCAACTTTGCCCAGTTAGCTCTTCCCCTCACTGAACTTATGAAAAATGGTACCCGAATAGTGTGATGAAGCTTTTCGGCCCATCAAGGTTGCATTTTTTTTCAAAAATTAAATCGACTTTATTGATTTTTTAAAATACAAACACCAACAGAGTGAATAGAGCGTGATAATTAACAAGACAAAAAAACACACCCCTCTCCCGACCCAACCCCCCCCGTAAGAGCCCTTCCTCCCACCCACGAAGTGTGCCAATCGACCCAGTGGTAAAGTACTAGAAAAGTAATAGATCCAACAGGATTTGTACACAGAGGGGAGCCAGAGGAACCTCAGGGAAAGTTAATTCAGGTATAAAGCATAAAGCTTGCCCCATTTTTTGTTGAAAAGATGTAATCTGTGACAAATGCTGGCAATCAAGCCCTCCGTCCAAAGACAAAAAGAGAGCTCATGTAACCACTCACAGTATGAAATGGGTGATTGGTCCAGCCAATGTTTAAGGACCAATTTTTTAACTGCCATGGAAATAAATACAATATGGTATCTCCTTTCCTTAACCACAATCTGGGTATAGTCCCCTATAATATATATTTCTGGAGGGAAGAGACCTTCCAAGCCCAGAAGGGAGTCAGTGCGGGGTTTCAGTTGAGCCCCATAGGGGTGAAACCTTCTCACAAGACCAAAGGATATGTAAAATTGTACCCTTTGCTTTGCCACATCTAGTACAGGCAGAAGAAGAGAGACGACCCATCTTAGCCAATTTGACAGGCATATAATACATGTTATTTAAAATATGATATTCAGTGAGTCTTAACCTATCTTGCATGGTATAATTATACAGATCCTTCCACATACGTACGCAATTGAGTGTGACATCCAGCATCAGGACATCCCAGACCCTAGAGCCTGCAAGGGGGGGGGAAGGGTGAAGTGTAGTTAGAAGAAGTGAATATAGCATGGAAGTCCCGAGGGGATGAACTGACAAATCTTGTATCTGACCCAGCAGGCTGTCTAAACCAGAAGCCACTGGAGTGGGGCCAAAGTGTTGTAATAGCAAATGTCTTAATTGAAAGATCTTGAGAATGTGAGGTTGAACCAGCTGGAACTTCACCAGGATCTCTGGAGAGGAAAGAAAAGAGTCCTGAGAATAGAAATCCGATATGCTGCCCCACGTAATTGGGGAAGCCAGCCAGGAGAAAGGATATTATCCCCAATTTTAATGTTTAGGTTAGATAGTATACTTACGCAGAGAAGTATCTTTAGAAGATACAATTTTAAGAGATGAGCTTATTTGTGAGAAACATAGAATACATAGAAACATAGAAGTTGACAGCAGATAAGGACCACAAGGACCATCCAGTCTGCCCATTTCTTTTTCTACCTTATGAATGTGCCATCGGCCTTTGCTGTCAATGGCCTATCTATTCATACTTATCTGTATTGCTCCCTTATACCTATCCCATGCCTGTCTGAAGCCCTGCACTGTATTCATATCCACCACTTCCTGAGGTAGGCTGTTCCATGCATCCACCACCCATTCTGTGAAAAAGAACTTCCTCACATTACCCCTTAATCGACGTCCCTCTAATCTCATGCTGCGTCCTCTTGTCCTATTTTTCTTATATTGAAACATGTTAGACTCTTTCACCTTTTTAATGTCCTTAAAGTGTTTGAATATTTCAATCATATCACCTCTCTCCCTCCTTTGCTCTAGGGTATTGTGGTAGGGCGCAGGTATAAATGGGCAATCAGATAGCGTGACACAGTAACAATCTTTTATACAGTTCAAACAGCGTGACACAATAACAATCTTTTATATAGTTCAAAATTTATTTTGGAATTTCACATTTACTTCCAAAGCAGGACATTTTCCATCTGCAAGCTCCTTGGAATTCACTTCAATCATCTGACAAATGCATTTGTATAGCACTTTTACATCACTCCCTGGAGTGCTCTGCAGACCCTCCTTTCTCAACTCTCTCCTAGTCACATCTGAAATCCCTAAAAGCTATTTATTCTTTAAGGATTCTTTAAGCTATTTTAATGTAACGTCCTTCAATTTTCCATAACGGAGGGCTTACAATACAAACCCACAACAACACAAGCTAAAATTGGCATTTAAGATAAGTTTTAATCACCCCTTCAATATTTGTGCTTGACAGTTTTATTACAGGAAACACTACCAGATACTAGATCAATCCCTTACTCAAAATAGTACAATTCTCTCCTGCCACCAGAGCTCTCCTCCATCAAATACACATAGAAAAGTTACACGCCTGCTTCACTAAGTTCAAAACACTTTTTCCTGCCCTACAGTCCCCCTCTCACCTCAAGGAAGGGATCAAATAATCGCGCAAACTTTTAGGAGCAGCGACCGACATCAACGATCGCATTTTAAAGAAATTGCAACAGAGCGTATATGTCCAGGTTCTAATAGGAAATACTTTAGCTGAACTGAAAAACCTGTCTGTGCAACCACACACAAAATGAAAAGGAAGAAGCCACAAAGGCACTTGCAGCTACCTGGGGGGGGGGTTAAACTTAAACCTAGTTTATGTGTATACTTATACTTATTTTTAATATGCACTACCCTATTAATATACCTTGCTTTTAATGTTACATTCTTCACTCATTTGTCTTACTTTTAGAAACTACATATCTTGTCTAACATACAGGATAAGAAGAAGAAAAAATATCTAACCCAATATTTTAAAGCTCCCAATCCTCACGGACATAGGAGCCAGGTTTGTAAAATTTTTGGTGGGACCCAGGGGTCAGAGGTCAAGCCCCAGCCCAGGGGTCAAAAGTTAACCATCAGGTTTTAGGTGTTAAAGCCCCAGCTACACCGCCCATGATCTGAGGTCACAGGTCAACCCAGCACCATCAGGGGTCTATGGGAGCAGGGCGCATTGAATCATAATGTGGGTCTCTGCATGTTTAGACCCTGGCTGGCCCCCTTGGTAGGGAAAAGTTGTTTTGTTAGACAGGATGCCATTGTCCAGGGTGTAACAGTCATTTTGGGGTTGGAGGTTTCCCTAAGAAACTTGGTATTTATTTTGCTGCTGTGTGTGAATGTTAATAAACCTTGTACTTACCATGTTGTGTGTTTTATTGTGTTGTGGTCTTCTTTCTTCCTTTCTTGTTTTTACTGCTGTGTGGGACTTGGAGAAGGTGGTTGTGACCAAGGTGTCTTCTGGTCTTTCTTCTAGCTTTGGGTGAGACTTGAACAAGGTGGACGTTAGGCACAATGAACAGTAACACACATCAGAACAATTTAGCAGCCAAATGAAAAAAAAATACTGAGCTAAAACCTCCTCTCCCAATAAATTGAAACAGGTAGTGTATGGCAAAAACAGGCAGTAAATTAGAATTATTTAATTACACTAAGGGTTTCAATTTGCCCACTGTGGTCTGCTGAGTGAAACAGCCTGCCTGAAGCGCAACTGTAACTTCTCCTGCTGTCTAGCTGATGTGTGTGTGTGAAGGTTGTTTCAATTCTACAGGTCCTCTACTGGTCCCAGTGGTGCAGTGCATCAGTCATTCGGAGATTATCAGCAAGTTTTTTTTTTTGTTTTTTTTATTTACTGTTCAGAGTTATCGAATTTGGATTTTCCTTGCTTCCAAGTTCTGAAGCCACAGCCACGTTACATGTATGTACTAGCCAGCCACTCTACAGGTAGACCACTTCTGTCCGATACAGTTTTTGACATGGTGGCAACTGCCAAGACAACTGTAGGCTCAAGCTGCTGGAGTGATATTGGACATAGTAGCCATGCGAGGATCATCTGTTTCATAACAGAAATGCTTGTTGCAGATTCTGGAGCTAGCTCAGAAAAGTGGAAGTGCTTGCTTCAGTATTTTATCTAGTGTCTGCATTGTATGTACCGAGATCATCTGAATGCTGCAGGTCTTTGGTGTAACATGAAGAAACAGCTGAAGACATATAAGGTGTCTTGATGAAATGCGCTTTTGAAGTTCTTCTGAAAATTAGCAGGACGTTGAGAATGTCGAAGGGTGTCTCACCTATTGTGTATTGAGTGCCTTTTAGGTGGGGAGGAGTGTCACAGAGTGGTTCATGAGTCACGGAGCCACTCTGTGACACTCCTCCCCACCTAAGAGGACAACCATTTCTTTGGTTGACCTACCCTTTAAATCCTCTTAATGCCCCCAAAAAAGGGGGGGTTTGTGGAGCTCCGGACCACCTTAGAGCTCCACCCCAGGGTCCCATAACAAATCAATCCTATTACAGGAACTACGATCTGAACAAAACACTACCCTGGGGCCTACATTGTATACAAAAGTAACGAAGTCACAATAATAAGTTATACTAACAGTCTCCCTCCTAGACATTACAATCACTAAGTCATAGTATTGTGGTTATTATTTTCCCATTTCCTAAACAAAATGTATTGAAAGAGAAATAATACTACTTCAGAATAGGGAGTAAAAAAAGGAAAATATAATGGCTGCAGGCGGCCAACCCCTCAGTCATTAGGAAGGTAAGAAAAAAAAAAAGAGTATATCTCAGTTCTAGTATGCATGTCCAAAAACATTCTATTCATTTATTGGAATATTAACATTCCTCTACCATTGTTTCAACTACCCCCAAATGATTACCTTTCATGAAAGGTGAGATGCAATCCTACGGTACCCATACTATGTTGCAGAGTGCATAGTTATTCATTTTTCAGTGCTCCAAGTTCTATCCATCTAGTCGCTACTTAGACTGACTTTTCGACCTTGGGCATTTCAAATTCCCTAAAAACAACTCACACTCTAACATTCTCTTTATTTGTTCACAATAATGACCATAGTTATAATACCTGCTTTCTAAGGAAGGATAACCCACACCCTCCTAGTCGGTATTGCAACTACCATCTATTACCCATATTACCTGACAACTTCCCCTTTCTCCATGGTAACCATTTAATAAAACTATCATCTTTTTTGCATGTCATCCCCCCCTCTCACCTCAAGGAAGGGATCCAGTAATCGCGCAAACATTTAGGAGCGGCGACCGACATCAACGATCGCATTTTAAAGAAATCGCAACAGAGCGTATATGTCCAGGTTCTAACAGGAAATACTATAGCTGAACTGAAAAACCTGTCTGTGCAACCACACACAAAATGAAAAGGTAGAAGCCACAAAAGCACTTGCAGCTACCTGGGGGGGGGGGGGTTAAACTTAAGCCTAGTTTATGTGTATACTTATTTCTAATACGCACTACCCTATTAGTATACCTTGCTTTTAACGTTAAATTCTTCACTCATTTGTTTTACTTTTAGAAATTACATATCTTGTCTAACATACAGGATAAGAAGAAAAAAATATCTAACCCAATATTTTAAAGCTCCCAATCCTCACAGAGCCACTCTGTGACAGGTATACATATTGAGCTCCATTAATCTGTCCTCATATGTTTTCTGATGCAGTCCCTGCACCATTTTGGTCGCCCTTCTCTGGACTGCCTCAATTTGGTTAATGTCCTTGTGAAGGTGTGGCCTCCAGTACTGCACGTAGTACTCCAGATGGGGCCTAACCAGTGTCTTGTAAAGAGGGATCATTATCTCCCTCTTACAACTTGTGATACCCCTACTAATACATCCCAACATCCCCTAGCCTTATCTACTGCTTTAGTGGTCTGCTTGGATGATTTCAAGTCATCTGTGATGATGACTTCCCAAGTCTCTTTCTTCCCTTGTGACTGCCAGCAACTCCCCTCCCAGCCTATAGGTGGCTTCGGGGTTTCTCTTCGCTATGTGCATGATCTTGCACTTCTTTGTGTTAAACCCCAGTTGCCACTCTTCTGACCATTTTGCCAGTTTATACAGATCCCTTCTCATTCTGCCCACCCCATCTGAATCATCTACTCTGCTGCAGATCTTGGTGTCATCTGCAAACAGACAAACCTTACCCACCAGTCCATCTGCAATGTCAACTGATAAAGATATTGAAGAGGACTGGCCCAAGGACTGATCCCTGAGGTACCCCACTTGTGACTTGCATCTCTTCTGACTGTATACCGTTTAGCACCACTCTCTGTTTTCTGCCCATCAACCAGTTTGCCACCCAGCTGACCATCTTCTGACCCACCATGAGCCTACCCATCTTATTGATCAATTTTCTATGTGGAACAGTATCGAAAGCTTTGCTGAAGTCAAGGTAGGTGACATCAACTGCTCCCCCTTGGTCCGCCACTCTGGTTACTTAGTCAAAGAAATCTATGAGTTTGGTTTGACAGTACCTTCCTGTTGTAAACCCAGGCTGTCTTGGATCCTGTGCTCCTATGGATTCCAGGTGTTGCACTATCCTTTCCTTAACGAGTGCCTCCATAATCTTGCCCACTACTGAGGTAAGACTGAGGTGGTCTGTAGTTCCCTGCCTCCTCCCTGCTACCACTCTTGTGGAGCGGGATTACATGAACCCTTCTCCAGTCTTCTGGGACGTCTCCTGTGCTCAGAGACTCACTAAACAGTTCTGATAATGGCTCTGCTAGTTCCACCCTTAGCTTCTTTAGTACCCTGGGATGTATGCCATTGCCTTGTCCACCCTGAGCTTATCGAGCTCTTGTAGGACCCTTTCTTTTGTGAAGGGACTAGTGCACACCTCCCTCCCCCCGTGTCCATGGTGCTGAGCTGTGGCCCTGCCCTACCTTCTCTTCGGTAAATACTGAGCAGAAGTATCTATTTAGGATAGATGCTTTTACATGGTCCTCCTCCTCACACACCCCCTTATCCCCTTTGATCTTAGCAATACCCCCTCTGGACTTTATCCTTTCACTAATGTATCTATAGAAAGTCTTGTCACCTCCTTTTACTGTTTGTGCTAGTGTTTCCTCGGTTTGGGCCTTTGCCTGCCTTGTTGCCTTCCCTGCTTCCCTTAGGGAAGTTTGGTATGGCTCCCTATCTTCGTCCTGCTGCATGCCCTTATATTTCCTGAAGGCCAGCCTTTTGGCTCTGACCTTTTTTGCAGATGTACCAATTACTAAATCGTGTAGAGGCGCCAGTAGAGATTTCCAGGGGGAAAAGAAGATGGTGGATGCAGAAAGATTGAAGGAGTGAAATAGGTGAGACTCTATCTGTATCCAGGGAGGGATATAGTCCCCTTCTGTGAGCGTTTGATGAGTGGAGAGCCATTTACCACATTTGTAAAGATGGTTGGCCCAATAACAGAGCAGGAAATTTGAGAGTCGAAGACCACCGGATTCTTTGGGGAGTCCTAGTTTAAGATATGAATGTCTAGGGGACTTATCTAACCAGATACATTCTGTGACGAGTGAGTGGATATGTTGGAAAAAGATAGAGGGAGCCAGATATGTAGCATATTTAAGGGGTAGAAGAGTTTGGGTAAGATATTCATTTTTATGAGTTGATCCTGCCCCACGGGGAAATTGAGAGAGCTTTCCAGCTCAGATCTTGTTGTATTATGGTGACAAGATCATCGAGGGTTTAGCTTCCTCATGAGAGAAAGATCAGTGGATAAAGAGACACCCAGATATTTGATAGACCTAGAGGACCAGCGCATTCTGAATCGGGTAAAGTCAGCTCTATAAGTAAAATGATTAAGGGGGAAGATTTAAGTTTTATTACAATTCAGCTTGTAGGTGGAGAAAGGACTATATTGATCAATCACTTTTAGGGTTTCAGTAAGAGAAGCAGAGGGGTGCGCGAGGTGCAAAAGGATATCATCAGCATATACTGAAAGAGGTAGTGCTGATCCTCCAACTGGTATGCCGAGTATATTAGGGGAGGTTTTGAGTTGCCTGATTAAAGGTTCCAGATAAAGGTTGAAGAAAGAGGGGGATAGGGCAGCTTTGCCGAGTACCAGTATGATGGGAAAATGAGAGGAGAATACACCATTACAATATATCTTGGCTGACTGAGAAGAGTAGATCATTTGAAGCCATAGCAGAAATAGGGGAGGGAAGCCCATTTTCTGTAGAGTTGACCATAAGAAGGCCCAATCAACTCTATCAAAAGCCTTCTTGGTGTGAAGTGAAATTTGGGCCACGGGAGTAGAGGAGAATTTAGTGGCTTGAAAAGTGTGAGCCAGTTTGTGTAAGTGGTCTGCTGAGGATCTGCTGGGAATGAAACCAACCTGCTCCGGACTAAGCAGGGGTGACCAGAATTTCCATATTCTTGTGGCAAGAATTTTAGTGAGAATTTTAATGTCACAGTTTAGAAGGGAGATGGGATGATAACTGGCTGGTTGAGAAGGGGGGTTGTCCAGTTTGAGGAGAAGCACAATTGTCGCTTCTAGAAGAGAGGGGTCTAATAAGTCAGCAGAGAACATAAATTGGAAAAGGCGGAGTAAGAAGGGAGAGAGTTCTTTGATGAAGAGTTTATACAAATTAGATGGAAAACCATCTGGCCCTGGAGCTTTATCCAGTGATTAACTATTAATGGCCGCTTCGACTTTGGGCAAGGAAATAGGAGAGGATAGGAGGGTCTGCTGATGATCCAGGAGATGGGGAAGTGGGATATTGTCTAAATAGGCCCCCATCTCATCAGTGCTAGGCAAAGAGGTTCACTGACCATAAAGTGCCCTGTAAATGTTCTCAAAGACTGAAGCAATATCTCTGGGAGAGTTTTGATAGAGCTGTCCTGGTCTGAAATGGACTTAACTATTCTAGAGCTTTCTAGTTTCCTCAGACAGAGAGCTAGTAACCACCCTGCTTTGTCCCCTTGTTCGATATATTTGGACTGGGTCTTTAAGATGGCATATTCTGCCTTTTCTCATAGGAGATCAGCATATTTATCTTGAAGGAACAACAAAGTGTTTAAAGAATCTGGCGAGGAGGAGGGGGATAGAGACTGTTCAAGAGATCTTATCTGATCTAGTAAGGATTTAACTTCTGACTCATGGAGTCACTTCCGCTTAGAGGCGAGTTGAATAAATTCCCCATGCAGGAAGCATTTCAAAGCACACCACTCGTGATCTCCTCCAGGAACAGAATTCTGGTTGGATTCAGTATAGGATTGAATAAGAGATTTTATTTTCGAGACAATTAAGTCATCCTTGAGGAGCTGGGTGTTTAGCTTCCAGATAGTATCCCATTGCAAATCCATGGAGGGAGCAAGTAGAAGCCAGGCCACTGCATGATCGGAGAGTATTACGGGATCAAGACCGGCATCACACATCCTGGGTAAAAGAGATGAACTAATAAAAATGTAATCAAGTCTGGATGATATGTGGTGAACAGTAGAATAGAAGGAATAGGTGCAGTTGGACGGGTTAAAAATCCTCCAGGGATCACAAAGACTGAGTGAATCCATGAAGTCCCCTAGGGCCTGTTGAGCAGGAGATCGAGGTCTGAGAGGCTGGTTAGAACAGTCTAGGTCTTGTGAGGGTGGTGGGTTCCAAGCCCCACCCATGATTAAGGGAGCTGGTAAGAGGGGGCAATCTTGTTAGCAAGATCCATAAAAAAGGCAGGGTCCCCCCTAAAGGGCCATAAATACTTCCTAAAATCACCTCACTATGGTGTAGGAGGCCCTTGACAAATACAAACCTTCCTTGTGGGTCTGAGATAATTTGGTCAGCCTGAAAGGAAATACTTTTTATTATTACAATTGCAACCCCCCTGCTCAAGGTTGAATCACCGGCCATGAACACCTGACTGACACCTTGTCTGTGTAGCCAATTGGCTTCTTGAATGAGAAGGTGAGTTTCTTGTAGGAAAATGTTTTGGGCTTGAAGTAGGGCAAGATGTTTGAATATCTGATATCTTTTGAGTCACTGTCTAGTTCCTCTAACATTCCATGTTAACATTTTAACAGCACTATTAACCACAGTCATAGTAACCAGTAATCGTATAACCACCTACACCCAAAAGTCAGCACACTCCATCCCTCCCCCTGATCCCCCGTCTTACAACCAAAAAGCATGTGAACACAACAAGAACATTAAAACAGTAGTTATGAGGGGGTCATGTGACTGCTGCATTGGAGTAAAGACACGTCTCCGCAGAGCTCCGGTCCTTGGGCAAGTAATTAAACCTTGATTCACTGCATTGTGCTGAAAACCCTCAGATTACTTAGTACTCAAGTGATGGATGACTATATCATACCTGTGTCTGGAAACTCGCAGCGTGCAGGGTCCAAAAATGCCAGGAAACAACCCCCGGCTTCTCAGATCGGCGCGACGGGGCCTATTTCTATCTCGGCTGCTGAAATGTCATCGATCGGCCGGGAACTCAAAGATCAGTTAGTGGAAACCCTCATGCCCCGACTGGAAAAACTAGCGGAGAAAATCAACCTTTGCCTGAACAGGCTAGATGCCCATCCCTCGCAACAAAAAGAACAGATCGAGGAGGCAGAGGGCAGCATCTCGAACATGGAGGATGCATTGGCCCCCCCTCCCTAAGTGTGCTACTGCATTACAGAAAGAGATAAATGACCTCAGGGACATAGAAACATAGACTTTGATGGCAGACAAGGACCGCTTGGCCCACCTAGTCTGCCCATTTCCCTACCTACAGGATAAGCTACAGATCCTAGTTAACCAACAGCCTATTTCTTCCTACCCCCCCACAAGAATTGCCTTATGTCTATCCCATGCATTCTTGAATCCTCCCACGGTTTTAGACCCCACAACCTCCTCAGGAAGGCTGTTCCATGCATCTACCACCCTCTCTGTGAAAAAATACTTCCTCACATTGCCCCTGAGCTGTCCCCCTCTATCTTCAAATTGTGTCCCATTGTTCTTGCACATCTCTTTTTCTGAAAGATGCTACCCTGTTGGACTTTGTTGATTCCACTGAGGTACTTAAAAGTTTCTATCATGTACATCCCAGTATCCCCCCAGCCCTCCCTACTGCCTTCTCACACCCTGGACTATCAGAAGAATTATCATAGGAGGTTGAATTTGCATATTAGGGGCCTCCTGGAGAGGAAAGAGGGTCCCAGTATCCTCAAATTCTGTGCAGTCATGCTTCCTGCCCTGCTGGGTTTGAACACCAAAGGGGGGACAACACAAAATTGAGCATGCACATCGGGCGGTTCAGCCCAGACCACCTGAGGGCCTCCCGCTACGCCAGATCATAATCCACTATCACGGCTTCCAGGACTGCCAGGTGGTGTGGGCGGCCTACAGGAACATGCAAGAACTGATCTACTAAGGCTCCCGACTGCAGCTGAACCAAGACTACTCCACTCACATAGGAAAGAAGAAAAGAGCCTTCAACAAAGTAATTCAATCAATCAATCAATCAGATCTTTATTTTACCAGGCAAAACACCATTGAGCAAAACTCATTTACAAGATGGACCTGGAGGGTCAAGTTAATCACAGAGGAAGAACAAAATAGACAGCGGAGCAAAACATAATTACTTGTGGGGGGCTAGGAAGAAATAGGCTGTTGGTTAATTAGGATCTGCAGCTTAACTAGGATCTGCAGCTTATCCTGTAGGTGGGAAAACATCAAAACTGCCATCACAGAGGCAACAAGCATTTGTGTGAAGCAAATAAACAAATCGAAATGAAAGAAAAAAACACTATGGTTCTCAAAAGAAGTGGCAGGGAAAGTAAGGGAGAAAAAGATAGCATTCAGGAAGTATAAGGAAACACAGAAGGAGCAGGACAGAGAACTGTACCAGTTAAAGCAGAAGGAAGCGAGTAAGGTAGTCAGAATAACAAGGGCCCAAACTGAGGAAAAGATAGCCAACTCGGTTAACAAGGGTGATAAAACCTTTTATAGGTACATTAGGGAACAAAGAAAGACTAAGGCAGGGATACTGAGGCTGAACAAAGAGGAAGGTGGTTGGGCAGAGAGCGACAGTGAAAAAGCAGAGATACTGAACAAATACTTCTGCTCAGTATTCACAATGGAAAAGCAGGGAAATACCTAATCTGGTCAATAGAAGCGCCTGGATGGGGGTTGATATTAGTCCTTTCACAGAAGATAGGGTTCTGAAAGAACTCTTAAAACTGAAGGTGGATAAAGCAATGGGGCCTGATGGGATTCACCCCAGAATTCTAAAAGAACTAAGGGAAGAATTAGTAACACCACTGGCTACCCTTTTTAATAAATCATGGGAGGATGGTGCAGTACCTGAGGACTGGAGGAGGGCGGATGTGATTCCCCTTCACAAAAGTGAGATCAAGACAGAGGAAGAAAACTACAGCCCTGTCAGTTTGACCTCAGTGGTAGGGAAAATGATGGAATCACTTCTGAAGGAAAGAACTGTTGAGTACCTAGAGGCCAGTGGGGCACAGGAACCAAGGCAGCATGGATTCACAGCGGGAAGGTCATGTCAGACAAATCTAATTGATTTCTTTGACTGGGTGACCAAAGGAGTAGACAAGGGAGGGGCTGTGGACTTGGCCTACCTAGACTTTAGCAAGGCATTTGACACAGTCCCGCACAAAAGATTAATAAACAAATTAGACAGCCTGTGAGTGGGTCCCAGGGTGGTAGCCTGGGTAAAACACTGGTTGGACAACAGGACACAGTGGGTAATAGTAAATGGAGTCCACAGTGAAGAAAGGAGGGTTACTAGTGGGGTACCACAGGGTTCAGTACTGGGGCCGGTCCTTTTTAATGTCTTTATAAGTGACATTGCAGAGGGACTGGAAGGGAAAGTATGCCTCTTTGCAGATGACACAGAGATCTGCAACAGGGTTGATACGCAAGGTGGGGTGGAAAGGATGAAAAGGGACTTGGCAAGGTTGGATGAATTGTCAAATGTATGGCAGCTTAGATTCAATGCAAAGAAGTGCAAAGTAATGCACCAAGGAAACAAAACCCCAGGAGAAGAGTACACAATGGGGGTTGAAATACTGAGAACAACCAAAATGGAAAGGGCCCAGGGGGTAGTCATATCAGATGACCTAAAGGTGGGCCAGCAATGTGACAAGGCAGTAAGGAGGGTGGGGGGGGATACTGGGATGCATAGGGAGAGGCATCACCAGTAGAAAACAGGACGTTGTTGGACCTCTGTACAGACAGTTGGTAAGACCACATCTGAAGTACTGTGTACAGTTCTGGAGATCCCATCTCTGCAAAGACATAGACAAGGTGGAGGCTGTCCAGAGGAGGGCAACCAAAATTATGCAGGGTCTGCATCAGAAGACATAAGAAGAAAGACTAAAGGAACTAAAGATGTATAGCCTCAAGGAAAGGAGGGAGAGGGGGGACATGATAGAAACTTTCAAATACCTCAAGGGAATCAACAAAGTCCAAGAGGGTAGCATCTTTCAGAAAAAGAGATGTGCAAAAACAAGGGGGCACAATTTGTAGATAGAGGGGGGACAGATCAGAGGTAATGTGAGGAAGTATTTCTTCACAGAGAGGGTTGTGGATACATGGAACAGCCTTCCTGAGGAGGTCGTAGAGTCAAAAACAGTGGGGGAATTCAAGAATGCATGGGACAGACATAAGGCAATTCTAGTGAGGGGTAGGAGGAAGAAGGCTGTTGGTTAACTAGGATCTGCAGCTTAGTTAGGTAGGGAAATGGGCAGACTAGGTGGGCCAAGCAGTCCTTATCTGCCGTCAAATTCTATGTTTCTATGTTTCATATGAGTAGATACATATTTACAAATGAGCATATTTACATGTGAGCAAAATAGGAAACAATGAATAGTAATGTAGAAAACTCAGTTTTAATTGCGGAGTGCCAGTGTCTCAAAATTGAATGGTATTTGGTATATGCAGTTCCACGCCATGCTGCGAATCCACCATGAAGGGGCCTTCTACAGCTTCTGGGAGGCTGATAAAGCAGCGGCATTTGTCTGCAACCTGAAGAAGAAAATTGGCTAATCCTGCAGTAGAGGTATGTGCTTTTCCCCTTATTGTTACCTGCCTGATGTCCGGGGGGGGGGAGGGCCCCGAGCCTCCTATTCCCCTAACTGAGTCCCACTATCCTCCTTTGTGCTCTGGCACATGCTCCCCTTGTGATTCTGCCCACTCTAGCCACCCGTTATTTTGAAAAGGGACCTTCATGGCCCCTTGTACTGGTGAACCTTGAATGGCTTCCTGGCGGGATGGGGGGAGCTGACAGTGAATTCGGCCCTACATTGGCACTGTCTGGATTAGCTGAGACTAAAAGAGCTAATACGTACCACAGAGGGGACTTGAGACACCATTTTAGACTGGCTCCTGGTTGCAACCTAGAGACTGCCCCAGCCCGGGTATTCAGGAGATAAGGATCAGGATCACGTGGGAGGGGGGCCTTGCGCATTTGTTATGAGTTGCGCGGCCCCCTTCACATGCACCACAGTACATGGCTCATCAATGCTTGGTAATCCTACATGCTGCCATGCGACTTATCAAGAAGGAATTCCGGGTGGGGGGGGTACTTGGGATTGCAGGGGCTGAAGGGGCCTGCGGGTCTAGATGGGTACGGGAGGTGATAAAGAGAGCTGAATGGGGCAGAGGGACTGCTGATTGTCTGGGAGGCATTAATACCATGACAATTTTTCCTGGAGTAGTACAATTAAGAGGCATTTTCCTTTTTTTTTTTTTTCCTCTTGTTGAGTGAAGGGTTAAGATAACTGGGACTTTGACAGTGATTGTGGGTAGACCATGGAAATGAGAATGTTCTTGGACTTACAGGTTCGGGGGGGGCAGGGAGTACATGTCTACAATTAGGGTTCACATTGAGGATGTTACATACTTGTTCTACGTGGAGAATGCTGTATGTTACTAAAGGGTTCAAAGAGGTGGAGGGTATTGCAAATAGTTTATACATGTTTGTGTTCATGATTGTTTTTTTTATAGTTACAGGGTCCAATGCATTAGATTCTGTACTAAATGCACCTAGCTTGTTTCTAGAGAGTATAAAGGTATGGCGCCCTCTGCGGAGGGGGGTCACAATGGGGTCTGGACATACACAGTTATGGCTAATAAGGAGAGAATCAATATTATCTCCTGGAATGTGAGGGGCTTCTCCTCCCCAGTGAAAAGAACTTGCGTCCTGACAGCTCTGCGGAGATCCCAGGCCCAGGTCGCTCTATTACAAGAGATGCACCTGACCCCCTAAATAGCCCCAGAAGCTGGTCCAGAACTGGGTGGAGCATGTTATGCATCCTCCTTTTCATCTCATAAAAGAGGGGTTGCAATATGCTGCACAAATAATTGCCTTAAGCTGACCAGGGTCGTAGCCAATCCCAAGGAGGGGAGGTATATTTTCATAGAGGGCTCTCTGCATGGGTCACCTGTTGCTTCTGGAAGCGTATATGCCCCAGCAGTGTTTGACCTGTCCTACTAATCCATCCTAGACCTCATGGTCAGAGAGAGGGAGAGCAGTTCAAGGGTCTGGTTATGGGAAGGGACTTTAATGGCACGCCCAACCCGGTTCTGGACCACTCTGAGGGCAAGGGGAGAGGGGGGGGTATGCATGAGAAGATGAAGGGAGGGGATACTGGACTTAAACCTGCTAGATGCATGGAGATCAGCCAATCCCATGGCCAGAGAATACACCTTCTTCTCCAGCCCTCACAGGTCGTGGTCCAGATTGGATCACATCTACATGGATACCAGTTGGTACCCCCAATCTATCTAACATTTAACATGGGCCCATCCACATTACGGACCATGCAATGGTTCTGGCCACACTTGAGCTGGCTTTGGAGGATGCTAGGAACACATCATGGTGATTCCCCACATACTTGTTGGGGTCCCAAGAGTTCCGGGCATACCTCAAAGAGCAGCTAGGACATTACAGCGAGCTCAGTAAGGACACTGCCCCATCCTGCCACGTGTTCTGGGATAAAGGGAAGGCTTTCTTAAGGGGGGCTATTGTTAGCTTTGTTGCAAGATATAAGAAAGAGAAGTTGAAACAGCAGGATGAGCTACAGTAGAAAATTAAGGACTTAGAGCGTAGAGCAACCCAGGGAGATGGGGAGGAGGTTCTCCTACTGCTGGCGGCATCCAGGGAAGCCCTTAACAACAACTTAGTCGAGGAAGCCCATAAACAGTTTTACTTCATTAAGCATAACTTTTATAAATGGGGCAACAAGCCAGGCTCCCCTCCTGGCAAATCTGATAGAGGGTAGAAAGGGACCAACTCAGGTATTGGAGGTGAGAGATTCCAAGGGTTCCTTGCTCAAAGACCCCAAAGCTATGTGAGACAGGTTCAGACAATAATATCAGTCCCTATACCAGGCAGAATACAGGGAAACCCTTGACAAAGCAAAGGAATTCCTGATTAGCATTACAGTCCCCCAACTTTCACCTCAACAGAGGGAGGCCCTAGGTAAAGAGAGCACCAGAGTGGAGATCAGGTCAGCAATACAAAGTAGGAAAGCCAGAAAAGCAAGTGGGCCTGATGGCTTACCCACAGAATTTTATATGGTAATAGGGGATCGAGTAGTGGACCATCTATGGGAGGTCTTTCTGGAGGTATGGGACAGCAGCACACTCCCGGAATCAATGGGAGAAGCGGCCATTTGTGTGATACCGAAGCCTGAGGGGGGGGAAGCCTTGAGAATGTGCCTCATATTGACCAATTTCGTTAGTGAACTGTGATGCTAAGATATATGCTAAAATACTGGCTTCCTGGCTGGACCAGATACTCCTGGGACTTATCCACCCAGACCAAACCGCTTTCCTATCACTATGTCAGGAAGGTTCTCAGTGTCGTGCTGTGCTCTTCTCGGCGACCTGAATCAATGGCTGTGCTGTCCCTGGACACCGAGAAGGCATTCGACCACATTGAATGGGGGTACCTTTTCGAAGTTCTGGGAAGGTTCGGGCTTGGGGAAGATTTCTTGAGGCTGGTTGGGACCCTGTATGGCTCCCCCTTGGCTTCAGTGCTAATAAATGGATCATTGTCTGAGCGGCACCCGATCTCCCGGGGCACTAGACAGGGCTGCCCCCTCTTGCCACTCCTATTTGCCTTGGCCATAGAGCCATTAGTGATTGCTATTGGACATAGTCCTAACATACTGGGGGTCCAAGGGAAGAGTGGGGATCAACATAAACAATCCCTCTATGTGGATGACATGATTTTATACATAGGGAATCCTGGGACTTCCATGCCCCCTCTGTTAGACCTAATATCACGGTTCACTGAGTTCTCTGGATATAAGATAAACTTGGATAAGTCAGAGATTATGTACATAGGCCCTAATGCTGTCCCCCAGCAGGGGAACTGGGGGTTGCGGGTAGTAGACACCTCTTTCAAGTACTTAGAGGTACACCTAGGAAGGGATGCTGTTGTTGTTGTTTTTGAATTTTGTTGACCCAGTAGGCCCACTGAGACTAGAAGTCCCTTTTTCAGGGGCGACCGGGGGGATACAGATGGTAACCAACTGAAATTGAACCAGATTAAGCTGTTGGTGGTATTTTTATGTCCCCTCTCTCTATCGCTTGAACTATTCCCCCATGAAGCAAAACTCTGGTAGAGGAACTCCGTCGGTGGTGGGCTCTACCTCTTTCTTGGCTGAGCCGGATTAATTTAATTAAAATGAATGTCTTGCCACAGATTCTCTACCTGTTGCAAATGCTACCTATAGGTCTGACTAGACAGTACACTAAAAAACTGCAAGGGGCCTTTTCTGATTTCTTGTGGCAGGGTAAGAGAGCCAGGACTAGTCTGGGAAGACTGAAAGTGGCCACGAGTAAGGGAGGGTTAAACTTTCCCAGCTTAAAGAATTACTTTTTAGTGGCACAGACCAAATATGTCAAAGACTGGATTGCCATACCCCCAGAGGCAAGTTGGATAGACCTAGAGGAGCTGGGGACCCCTTGAGGCTCCCGGCATATCTGGCCAAGCAAGGCTACAGGGCATATGCATCTCTCTGCCACCCCAACCCACTGGTACTCAGTGTACTAGATAGTTGGCTACAGCTTAAGAAAAAACTTAAAGTGGAATGAGAAGAAACACTTTTATTGTCCATTGCCAGAAATCCCTTTTTTAGACCCAGTCTAGATGACCCTGTGTTTACGGAGTGGGGAGGAAGGGGAGCACGGTGTTTGGGGGACCTGTTCCAGGGAAATGCCCTCTGCTCCCTTCAAGATCTAAGAGAGAGTCTAGGGGTCCCAAACAACCACTTATTTAGATTTTTCCAGATGAGGGACTATAGCAAATCACTCGAAAGGCAAGGGGACTCAGGCTCACATCTAGAACAGGTGGAGGGGTTGATAAATAGGGCCAGGAAGGACCCCAAAGGGATAACCCGAGCCACCACACAGCTCCTCCACTCTGGTATGCCAGATCTGACTTCTAACACACGCAGGCTCTGGGAGAGGGACTTAGGAATGCAGATCTTGGAACAGAATTGGACCACTAACTTAGAATCACATATGGGGTTACTTACCTGCAATAGGCATAAAGAGTCCACATACAAATTTATACACAGGTTATACTGCCCCCGGTGGTGGTCTCGAAACTTGTGGCAGATGCGGGACAGGCAGGGGTACCTACCTCCATTGCTTTTGGTCCTGCCCTAGTTTACAGGTCTTCTGGGAGAAGGTGGCGCATGAGATAAGCGCTATTCTGGGCTCAAGGATGCCAGTTTCCCCACTAGGGCTCCTCTTTGGGCTGACAGAATCTGAGGATGGGTGCTGGTCTGTTCAGAGCCAATGGGTAAGGAATCTTCTTCAGCTGGCCAAACAGTGTATGGCTCTCTGGGGAGAACCCTAAGGTAACACAGTGGCGTACTTTAACACTGCGGGCCCTGGCCTTGGAGAGGCGATCACACCAGATAAGAGGGAGGCTTGACAGCTTCTCAAACTCCTGGTGCACCTTTATAAACACACTGAACATAGAAGAAATGCTGGTTCTGCTAACAGGGGATTAATGCATACATACTGGGTGACGCATGCTGGAAAAGGCCCAGTAATGCAGAGCGGAGAATTATCATTGCTGGCAGACATCTGACTCCCAGCCTGAAGGGAGAGCCACCTATTCCCTGTGGGACAACTCATGAGGGGGAGTATGGACTCTGTAGCACAGGCCAGAGCCCGCAAGAGGTAGGCCCATAAGGTCTGTAATTTTCAAAGGGTTGTATACTCACTGATCTTTAATGAAATGCACAGAATATGCCAAATGTCTGTAGTTAATGCCCTGTCTAGATCATTGTATCTATATTAACTGCCTTGGCTGTGCTTTTTTTTTTAATTTATTTTTATGTATTTATTGAAATCTAGGATTAAACACCTTTGAGCTAAAAGCTCGTTTACAAAGGTTCCGCGTCAGTGGGAAGGTAAACAATACTTACAACGGTTGTACAAGCAAGACAGTAAAAATACTGGCAATTATATTTACAATACATTAGGTCTGAGTACACAGTAAGCAATCAATAAGAGCAAACTTGAGCATGGTTGTCAACATATAATAGGAGGAAAACAGGCAGATAAGAGTTAGAAAGGGGCAAGGGGAGTAAGTGGGTCATGGTGAGGATGTGAATGAGGTGGGGAGAAAGGGGCAGCAGTCAGCGATGTTGTCAGAGGGAGTGGGAGGGAGAGAGGGAGTGGGGATGAGGCAGCCAGAGGCCTTGTCAGTGCAGGGAGTCGCTAGGTGGCAGGGCAGAGACTGTTAGCAGGGGGGACTAGGTGTTGCAGTCACAGGTGCCGGTTGAGGAAAGTTGTTGACATAGCAGTCTTTTAAATGGGCCCAGAGTAGGTAGGTTGGCTATGTCCCGGCTGAGCTCATTAAACCAGAGGGGTGCTCTGTAGGCAAAGGAGCATTGGCCCTGCATTGTTAGAAGACGAGGAACATGGAAGAAGCGGGTGCTAGAGCTTTGTGTGCATTGTGAGCTGCTGTGCAGTTCAAGTCGGTTTTCTGTGCCAGGGGGAAGGAGACCGAGAAGAGCTTTTTTGGCAAGCAGACAAGTTTGGTAGCATATCCTCCCGCTGAGTTGAAGCCAGCCCGTTTGGGCATAGAGGTCACAAGTATGGGTGAGCCATGCGGCCCCTGTGAGCAGTCTGCATGCCTTGTTCAGGGCAACTGATATCTTGCGGAGTGCAGAGTGGCAAGCAGCACCATAGATTACAAAGCCATAGTCTACTACAGAAAAGATGGAGCTGTTGATGGCGAGTCTGAGAGAGGCCAAGGTAAGACAGTGCTTGTGCCTGTGGAGGAGACCAATCTTGGTGTTGACAGCCCTGGAAACATTGTTGATGTGTTGATCATAGGATAGACAGCTGTTTAGGGTGACCCCAAGATATTTGAAGTGCTGGGTATGTTCGAGCTGAGCTCCAGAGCAGGTACTGATGTTAAGTGCATGGGATTTATGCTTGTTCCAAGAGCTGCAGAACATCATGACTTTGGTTTTTATTCTTTTTGGACCCATGTATATAGTATAAATGAGTTGTGTGTAAATTGTTACCTGTTACTTGAAAATCCAATAAAAATATTAAACAAAAAAAAAAAACAGTAGTTATAGTTTGCAGGAAGAGATACCATAGTACTGCATACTTAAAGCGGGTAAATAGATATCTGACTGAGGAGAATTGAGGAAGTCCTCCCCATCCCCCTCCCCATCCCAGATAACCATACCCTTCCCTCCCCAAAACAGCACCCTTCCCTGTCCATGATGTGACCATCCCTTGAGCTCGCTTGAATAACCAGACTAAAACACGAAGGAGAGGTGGTTGGTAGAGACATTGGAATGTCCCCCCCATCCGAAAAACCCTATCCTGAAAACTATATACAAAGGTTATCCAGATTGACCACATGTCAGCAAGCGAGAAAAGCCCAGTGAGTAGGATAGACCAGCCCCACGTAACCCAAAATGGCCCCCCCCTCTCAATCAGGAACCCACCCAGAAGTATCTTTACCAAAAGCAGCCACGAGGGACTAGGGGGGTATATCGATGAAACCAGTTGATGCATGCGGGAACACTCCCTTACCCATGTTGGTACTCTTGTTAGATGAGCATACCTAATACACTGACCCAACAAGAGGAGGCTGAGGGCTATCCCCTTATTATCAAGTACGTGATGAATCCCAGCTTGCTGTGCGCACTAGCCATGGGCTAACCCCCATCCCCCCACATGCTCACCCTCCCATCCATGCTGTGGTAAATTAATTCTAGCTAGAGACAACAGTTCCATGATCCTCCTGCATATAGGTAGCCAGATGTGCCAGAAAGGAGGAGCAAGAGGTTGAGGATAATCCTCCATGTACCTTGCTAGGTACCCCAATTCAGCCTAATTACCCCATTGAACTATCTTACAACTTTGGGGGGAGGCTGGAAATCAAAAGAATATCACCATTTTAAGGGGCCCACTCCCTTAATAACCTGTATATGCACCCCAATATAATACCATCGCTCTATCTCACTTTAAAGGAAGACAAATTAAAAGAGAAAAAACAGAAAAATTAGGAGTCAATAGAGTACTTAAGTTCAGGTTATGTCCATTCTTGCTGGTCCCAGTAGGTGAAATGTCCAAGATGAGCACCGGATCAGGTCAAGTGGGAGCGAAAACCTGCTGGGTCCAAGTGCATCCAAAAAGAGCATCCCCCTGAGCAACACATTCCCACTATCTTCAGATCCTGGCCCCAGGAAGTAACCCTGCATCCTCTGCCAAGCGATGGGCTGAGTTGGGAGCTAGCACCTGCACAAAACATCCACAGTCCAGTCATATAAAGTGATCAGAATCAGGAGACAGTCCGTCCGAAATAAGAGCCAGAAACCCCAGGGTGGGTGAGGTGCGAACAGACCAGCATTATTCAGACAAAAACCGAGAGAAAATGGTAAACATATTTTATAAATCCTCCAGGTAGAGAAGAAGCACCAGCACTGTGCAGCCATTCAGACATTTTAAACAGATCAGGTAATCTTGCCGAAAGCTCCTTAACTCATTGTCTCCACAGGAGCTCTCTGAAGTTGCACCACTTGTCTCCTGTATACTGTTAATAGTAAATCCTGGGCCTTTCTAAGCAAAATCAAGCTATAGTCAGCATGTCACAAACAAATCCTAGTAGCTCAAGAACCATAAGCGCTAGACACAAAGTATGAGTGGCAAAGTTATTCAGCACAAAATTTCATTTCCAGTAGTGGTATCAAGGAATAATATGTAATTTCATTTTTTTTTCTATGCTGGTTGAAACAGCAAAAAAAAAAAAAGGTTTTTTCACTAAAACAGGCAACATAAGAAATACACACCATAGCATAAACAAATACGAATAACTCCTAAAGTATACATGATATACACAAAATATCAGTGGCAAAGTTATTCGGCTCAAAATTACCTTTCCAACGGTGCTATGCTGTCAAAAATATATTGTATATTTTAATATATAATGTAGCAGACTGTACGTGACTTCTCCAGACGTTGTCAGGGTACACAGGAAGTCAGTAGCTGACTTCTATAGGCATCATCAGGACACACCAGTGTATTTTACTGACGCTTACAGGCGTCTGCTAGGAGACAATGAGTTAACGGCTTGGTCCGGGGAGTCAAAGGACACTCACGAGCTGGCTATCAGGGCCTGCAGGCAGGCCAGATAAGCCATTTTAAATTTTATACCAGTAGCTATCAGCTTGTTGACAGTTGAGTGAAAGGCCACCCATTTTTGGCGAGTTTCATAGGGCAGATCTTGAGTGAGCCTGAGGTGCTTTCCCTCCCAGAGCGCAGACTGTAGCTCCCTAACTTTGGATAGTACATGCTTTTTCTCAAGTTAGCTGAGAAACTTTAAAATTATTGGCCTGGGGGGAGCACCTTCAGGGGGTCATGGACAAAGAGAGTGGTGGGCTCTTTCAATTTGGTATGCTGCATTGAGGGGAGAGGGGCCCACAATTTTAGCAAGTAATTTTTGGAGGAAGGTGATGATGGCAGGGTCCTCTTTGGATTCCGGCAGCACAAATATCAAAATGTTATTACAGCAGCTGCGTCCTTCAAGGTCTTCTGTTTTGAGTTGAAGTTTAGACAACTGCTGTTTTAATTTTGCAATCTCAGGATCCACTTTATTCTGCCAGTGCTCCAGTGAGGTTGAGCGAGCCTCCATGTCCCCATTCTGCAGCCTAGGTCGTTCAGGTCAACTCTGAGGGACTTTATTTCAGATGAGATTCCGCAAGCTTTTCTCTGAAGGGGAGCAACTCCTGCAGGAATCGATCTTCTGTGAGGGGTGTTGCTGGTGCAGGATAGCCAAGGTGCTTAGGCATTTGTGCACCTTGGGCTTTGGTTTTCTTTGGCGTCTTCTCCAGCATGGTGGGAGAGGTATGGCAAAGCAGGTCCTGCCGCATATTGGCCTCCATTGCAGTGATTAACCACCAATGTCAATCAGAAAAAGTGCTAGATGAGAACTGCAGGCAGGCACCAAGTGGTAGAAGAGAAATTCACCGCTTTTGTAGCTATTTTAGCAAATTAGATGGGTAGATGAGTGGTGGAGAGGCAAGAGCTCCATAGCCAAGCTGCTATCAAGCTGCAGACATCACGTGATCTCCATCAAGGCTGCATTATGTTCAGCCCATTTTAAGAAGTCTAGACCCTGAGAAACAATTTCTGTTACAGACAAATACATCAGAGGTAGGCCTAGGTGCAGTCCTGAGTCAGAATATAGATGAAAAGTAACATCCCATTCTGTATATCAGTAGGAAATTACACAACACAGAGAAAAAGTACTTCACTATTGAAAATGAATGCCTTACTGCAAAATGGGCAATGGAGCTCCTTATGTTTTATTTTCTAGGAGCTAACTTTCTACTTATAACAGTTACAGATCACAATCCTCTTTGTTGGCTTTATCAAATGAAGGGATCCCAGAATCACAAGGTGGTACAGTACCTGGCACTACAGCCATTTAAATTCAAACTGATGCACAAATCTGGAACAGGGAAAGTCAATGCTGATTTTCTGTCAAGATATTGTTCAGAAACTGAAAATTCAGAAGGTTGAAAAATGTGTGTGCTTAATCAAAATGTTTGTTGTAAAAGGTGTTATGGAAAAGGAGATACTGCATATGCAAAGAACTGTAAATGTTATAAGGTAATATTAAAAGCAAAATAGAAGTTTTGGAAACCTATTTTTTAAAGAAAATTAAAAAAAAGCAAGTTCACCCTTAAAGAGGAGGGTATGTGGTGGGGTTGGGTTAAGACCCTGTCCCATTTGTTATACAGAGGGAGAGAGTTAAAAGCAAGGATGTATTCTTTCCTCTGCTATTTTGTCACTTGTCCTTCTCTTGCCTGCCTGATTGCACAATCAATATTTTTGTGGCACTTAGGAATTGGCTACTCTGATGGTCCCACAATTTTCCCATTTTCTCCCTTCCTTCACTTGCTGTTTCTGTTATTTCTTTATTGTCTTGCTTCTCTGTGGTTAATATATATATATATATATATATATATATATATATATATATATATATATGTGTGTGTGTGTGTGTAAATCTGTATGTGAAAATGGGACCCCTTAGCTTGCAAATATATATAGGTACATTATTGAAATGTTTGCAGAAAGCTATTTAGGTTTATCTGGAACACAAGAAGTTAACCTTGAGGTGCATTTTGACCTCCATGAGCTTGTTTGCAGAATTATCAGCAGGCAATTAGCCCTGGAACAGGATGGCTTAATTGGTTGCTCCTGTTGAGAAAATAATATACTCTTCAGGATGCTCACAGGAAGGTCAATGAAAATAATCGTGTTGCATTTTGTGAAAAACAGGAGGTGAAACTTACAAGAACAGGATGCAGAGATTGAACTGCCAAGCAAAGACTTCTCATATAAAGACAGCAATGTTTTGTTTGGGGTGAGAGAGAGACTGAGATTTTAGAGATAGAGACTCAGAGGAAGGATTTGTGTTTATTCTACCATTGTGGAGAGCTATCCTGTTCAGCTTTATTTGTTTTTATTTTATTGTTATTGATAATAATAACATGTTACTTGGGAATTATATAACTTCTCCCTGTCTGCTTATGTTTCCTGGCCTATGCCTCTACAACAGTTCAGAATTTTCTTTCCTAGACTTCTTGCATTGGCACATGTGGCTCTTCATACCTTCCTCCCTGTCTGCTTCCCTGACCCCCTCCTACTGTGCTGTTTCCTGAAGCTCCCCAACCCCCTCTCCCCTTGTTACCTTTTCTGTTACCTGTCTCCTTTTATTTGTTTCTTCTTGCTTTTCTGATTTTTACCCACCTTGTCCTCTGCCTTGTCCCCACCCATGTCTTCTTGTGCCCCAGCCCTGAGGGAGCTGACTCCTCTCAGTCCCTCCCTCCCTGCTGCTTCACATCTGGAGGTGGATTGCCTCCCTTGGTTCTACAACCTTCCCCCCAGCTAGTTTAAATGCTCATCCAAGTAGCATTTAAACCACCCACTAAGGACTATGGTGCCACTCCTAGAAAGATGCAGGCTGTCTCTCTCATTGAGGCCCGTGTTAGATTTGCGACTTATTATATTAGAATTAGTTTAGAGTTACCAGTGAGAATCTTACAACATGTAAAAGGTATAATAAAATCAAATTTAATTTCACATGGTCAGACCAGACAAGACATAGATGTTCAATATAACATTTCTATTTCCATAGACCATTGTATTGCAAGCATATACATATACAAACACAGAGCACAAAATACATGTTCTATTAGCATCTAAATTGCCCTATCATCAAAACTAACAAATGTAATTTTGAATTAAATATTCATACTCACACCAGGGTCAGACAGCTGAGACTTCGTGACATTTTCATAATGTTGTGCTCCATGTGACAAGGAGAGAAACAAAATCTCACCTTATAGTCACTAAAGTTTGCCTTGTCTACATGGCACAGACAGGGTGCTTTCTCATGAGAACTAGGCTTGATCAGCATTCTATTGGCCATCAATTTCTTTCCCAAAACATGTTATATAAAAATATATTTTTCTCCCTAAAGCTAGACACCAGGTGGCTGTGATTAGACCAATAGTCAGCAGAAGCTTCATTAAAAGTTACAACTTAGCAAGAATAATATGTGAGAAGCAGAAAAGAGCAGTGATCCCAGATCGTGCCTAGACATTGCATAAACAAATAACACATTTGCTTAACTTTCAAAATCCACAGATCTGGGCTCCACAACTTATCCAGGTTAGCAAAACTCTGTATTTTAGAGTTTTTTCTGACTACATTTGATTTAATCCTTTTGTGTGTTATAATCTGCCTAAAGCTGTATTGCTTTTTTTTAATACTAACATATGTATATATATTTATTGATATAATGCATCTACTACTATATTTATGTTACTAATATGCTCATGATACTAATATTCTCACGCTAATAATATGCTCATTCTAACAAGCTTCTCTACACTTAATGTTTAAATGTAAAACCTAACTACACAGTTTTTATGAATACACTGTGCTTATGGATCTAACTAATAATATGCACATAATAGTAATAATGTGCTCACCAACAGCCCATATCCTTCCAGTCTGGCCCCAGACCCAAATGTAGCTGAAGTCCTCCTCCATGCACCATGTCCTGCTGCCCTGTACAGCTTTCTGATTGGCCCCTTGCAAATGGATTTAAATTCGTCCTGACCATATTAACATTAAACCACAGGGAACTTTTGGACATTGTTCCTGAAAAGGAGCTGATGTTATTTTGAACTTTTTTCCATAGCACCATTTCTTTAATTTCTCCTAAAGATTAAAATTTGGTTAATTTGTTTATTATTCTAGGAAGGGTGGGAGGTTTTGGGAGAGAATTGTTTAGTGTGTGTGTGTGTGTGTGTGTAGTGTATCTGTGTGTTTAGGTTTATTTGTGTACTAAGGTGGATGTGAGCTGTGAATGTTATAGGTCTTTAAACAACCCTAGTAGGTGTGGGGCTCTCCTTGTTAGTTTGGGGATAGTTGGGTGTTTCAGACAGTGGTATATTAAGGTGCGCTGGTCAGTACTGGGGATGTGCTGGAGGCTTGGACCCTTTCACATTGCTTATGCTGCATCCCAGTTTCATGACCTCCACCCCTTTGCTGACCTCCCTATTTCAGCTACTGCAGCTAGGGGCTGCAGGGAGGTCAGCATCACTAGGGAGCATGGATGTTGGTGGCAGTGGGGTGCAGCAGTCTCAGTGGAGGAGTAGGGTATTGGGGTGGAGAGGAACAGGAGACACCCTGGGGTTAGATGGAGCCTACAGAAAGGTCAGGCATGTTTGGTCTCCATTCCCAGAGTTCCCACTATACTAAGTGGGCAGGTAGCCAGGGAGCCAGCAGCATCCACTAGTCCCCTTCAGGCTGTGCTGTGCAGTGCTAAATTGAGGAGGAACAAGACTCCAATTATGGCAGACTTGATTTCTTCAGTTGATCTGGCTTGCATTACAGAGACCTGGTTGGGTGACTACGCTGGATCAGTTTTGGAAGTGGCCATCCCTTGTGAGTACTCTATGGTGAACTGCCTGAGGAGGAAAAACAGGGGTTGGGGAGTCACCATCTGCTTTAGATCCAGCTTGGGCTTCACCGTGCACCCAATGGGGTCAGCCAGGTCCTTCAAGTGTGTGGCAGTGCATGGGGGTCCAGGTGCAGGCTGCAGGATTCTCCTCATTTACCGTCCTCTGGGGTTGGGAGGAGATTTCCTGCAGGAGGTTACGGACTTTGTCATCAACAAGGTTTTGGAGTCCCCCAGATGGTTGATTCCTGGATTGATGACAGATCCTCACAATTTGGTCATGACCTCCTCCAGTTGATAACATCACTGGGCCTGAAACAAGTAGTTACTTCTGTGACCCATTACCATGGCCATATGTTGGACCTGTTTTATTTCACTGGGGCTTGAGGTGAAGAATCTCAGAACTGATCAGATCATGTGGTCTGATCATTGCACAGTGAAGTTCTTGTTTGGGGACTGCCCTTGAAAGTCTCTCCCCTGTTGAGAAGATTAACTATTGCCCTTTAAGGAGATTGTCCCCAGAGGGACTGCTTGGGGTAGCTGATTTATCTAGTGTAGACGCAGCATGTGCGACTGGCATGGACAAGGTGGTGGCTGCCTATAGTAAGGCGGTATCCAAGGCGCTCGATGCCATTGCACCAGTCTGTATATGATACAGATCCTCTCACTTGAGATCCCCTTGGTTTGATGGGGATCTCTAGGCGATGAAGATCAGGGGTCGGAAGTTGGCGCATTGCTGGTGAAAGACCCAGTCCGAGGAGGACAAACTGGCCTTGCATGCTCATTATTATGATCACCAAGGGGCAATCAACCATAAGAAGGCAGAGTTCCTGTCCAGGGAGATCGCTGCAGGGAGGAATAGACCACCTCAACTTTTTCGGACTGTGAACGGACTTTTGCATCCAGTCTGTCTACAGCTGAAAAAAGCATTTTCAACCACATTATGCGACGAGTTTGCTCAGTTCTTCTCTGACAGGGTGTCCTCTCTGTGATCTGGGATCTCATCAGTGAGGCAAGTTTTGCCTTGTAGTGATTGGTCGAGGGTAGCAGAGGTGCTCTGATTGTCTGGGGGGAGTTTAAACCATTGGAGGAGGCCGAGGTCATAGAAACATAGAATTTGATGGCAGATAAGGGCTGCTTGGCCAACCCAGTCTGCCCATTTCCCTACCTGATGGATAAGCTGCAGATTCTAGTTAACAGCTTGCTTCCTCCTACCCCCCACTAGAATTGCCTTATGTCTGTCCCATGCATTCTTGAATTCTCCCACTGTTCCTGACTCCACAACCTCCTCAGGAAGGCTGTTCAATGCATCCACAACCTTCTCTGTGAAAAAATACTTTCTAACATTACCTCAGAGCTGTCCCCCCTCTATCTTCAAATTGTTCTTGCACATCTCTTTTTCTGAAAGATGCTACCCTCTTGTACTTTGTTAATTCCCTTGAGATACTTGAAAGTTTCTATCATGTCCCCTCATTGAGGTAATCTTAAAGCTCAGGCACACTTCTTGTGAACTGGACCCAGCCCCGACTTGTTTCTTGATGAGATGTGTCAGGGCCATTGGCCTGGTGTTCACCGGGACTGTCCAGTGTTCATTGTTGGGGAGAGGCTTTCCAGATGCCTTAAAAGAGGCTCTGGTGAGGTCCCTCTTGAAGAAGCCATCTCTTGACCCTGATGTCCTGGTGAATTATCATCCGATCTCTAACCTTCCATTTTTAGGAAAGGTTGTTGAGAAAATAGTGGTACAGCAGCTCGAGGATCACCTCATTACCTTTGATATCTATGAACCATTCCAGTCGGGTTTCAGGGCCAGGCATAGCACCAAAATGGCATTAGTTAGTGTGCAAAATGACCTGCTCAGGGCTAGAGATAGAGAAGACAGGTCAGTTCTTGTGCTCCTTGATCTCTCATCAGCATTTGACACCGTGGATCATGTTGTGCTTCTTGATCACCTTAGAGAATATTGTGGACTCACCGGTACTGTTATCAACTGGTTTGAGTCCTATCTGTCTGGCAGGCAACAACAGGTGGTGATGGGGAATTTTCCCTCTTCCCCGAAGCTCCTGCCATGTGGAGTGCCTCAGGGCTGGATCTTGTTACCAATGTCACCAATGTTATTCATGGTGTACATGCTGCCCCTGGGAGAGCTCATTAGGCATTACAATGTGGGGTTTCACTGCTATGCAGATGATACCCAACTATATATGTCCTTTGCCCCTGAAACACAGGACACCATGGAAGTTCTTAACAACTGCCTGGATGAGATCAATGACTGGATGTCCTCTAATTGGTTGTCACTGATACCCGACAAGAAGGAGGTCCTGGTGATTGAGCTGGGTCATGGGCATGATGGGACTGCTTCTGGAGTGGCTACAGTATTGTTCCTGGGATCTGCCCTGTTGATGGCCTACCCTAGGGTGCAGGATCTTGGTGTTATCCTGGGTGACAGATTAACATTTGATGCTCAGGTGTCATCTGTGGTCCAAAGTGGTTTTTATCACTTCAAGAATATCACCAGTATTAAACCCCTAGTTCTGCCCAAGGACCTGCTGTCACTGACATATATTTTTGTTACATCCAGTCTTGATTACTGTAATGCTGTTTACTTTGGGTTCACTGGAAGGACCCTCTGCTTGCTGCTGCTAGTGCAGAACGCAGTGGCCAGGTTGCTGATGGGTCTGTCTTGGTCTAGTCGTGTGACCCCAGTCCTGCAAGCTCTGCACTGGCTGTCTGTCAGATGGAGGATCATCTTCAAGGTGGGCTTGCTCACCTACAAGGCCCTATATGGATTGGACCCTGGCTATCTGGCTGATGTCCTGACACCTGCCACCTCAGTCCACTCCCTCCTCTCCTCAACCAGGGGCCTTCTCATTGTTCCAGGGGCCAGATTAAAAACTTATGGTGACCGTGCCTTTGATGTTATCAAACAGACCCTTTGGAATTCCTTTCCAGTCTCTGTTAGGGAGGCCCTGATGGTCAAGATGTTTAAAAAGGGTCTAAAGGCTTATTTATTCCACTTGGCCTTCCCTGATGAACTTGACTGACCAGAGCTAGTTTCATTTTAGATATTATACTACTATATTTACTGTTTTAATATTTATTGCATGCTGTATGTGTTTTTTGTATTTATTTGTATCAGCCTACCTGTTTGTATGTAAGGCACCCAGAGCCTCAGTGATTGGGCACCATATACATAAACGTGCCTTGCCTTGCCATGCCCTTTAACCCAGCAGTCCATTTAGGAGGTGCCAAGGATCAAAAATGGTCCACAAACCTTTGCACAGCTAATTCAGACTTTCTAGTCCTTTAATTGGCTAGCTAGTGGTTTCAGGTGTCACCAACATGGCCATGACACTGTTTTTGAAGAAGCCTTTTGCTCCAAAGGTTTTTTTATTTTGCTTATCCCAAGTCTATCCTCCTCTATTGTGAGGGGGTTAGACTTGGGAGCTGGGGGGAGGATAGGGAGGTAATGTGCCTCAGCAGCACTTGAGCTTGGAGGAATGGAGAGTGTATCCACAGGATTGCTAGGACAGCAGGAGCTGGGAGGGAGATAGATATCATTGACCATCTGGGGGCAAATGACCTGGCAAGCAATAAGGTAGAAGTAGTCTAAGGTTACTTCAGGGAGCCAGGGAGAGGTCTCAAGCAAGTGACATGTAAGATGACTTTTCCTAAGGTGTTACCTAAGGCCGAAGAGAGGCATGGGCATTCTGCACCATGGCATTTGGGAAATTTAAATGCTACTTGGATGAGCATATAAACTAGCCCAGGGGGAGGCAGTAAAACCAATGGAGATAACAATTCCCCTGGATGATGGAGCATCATGGAGGTGGACCTGAGGAGAGAAAAACTCTCCTAGGATGGGGCACAGAAAGGCAGGGATGGGGACAAGACAGAAGAAAAGGGGGTATAAGTCAGGTAAGTAAAGGTAGAAGATTGAAGTAGACAAGGACTGGTGAAGGTAAAAAGGGGAGGGGTGAGTCGGAGGGGGATTCAGGAAACAACACAGGCAGGAAAGGAAAGAAGAAGTAGGGCATCAGGTGAGGGGAGGGAGAGAAGGTGTGGAGAGCCATGTGTGCCAATGCCAGGAGTCTCGGAAAGACAATTCCAGACCTGGAAGTAATTATAGCAGAGGGTAACCTGAATTTAGTAGACAAAACAAAGTTGTGGTGCACTGGGCACCACAACTGGGACATGGCCATACCAGGCTACTATGTTCAGGAGATACAGGGCGGGGGGGGAGGTTGTAGTATATGTGAGAGAAGTAATGAAGGCCATGGAGGTACAGGGGCACCTTGAGGAAAAGGAGGTGCTAAAAGTGCTGGCTGCCAGATGTATAGTGGAGCCTTCCAACTGAGTGATCTCAACATGTGCACCTGTAAGAGAGGAGAGAAAGAGGCGACATGATAGAGATCTCCTAATACCTCACAAGGGTATACAGAGTGCAGAAGGGAGACTCTTTCAAATGAGAAAGAGCACCAGGACCAGAGGGCATGCAGTTAAGCTGGAGGTATAGAAGATCAAGGTAGATGTGAGGAAATATTTCTGCACAGAAACAGTGGTAGACATCTGGAACAGACTGCCAGTGGAAGTGGTGGAAGCTAAAAGAGTCAAGGGCTTCAAGCATATGCATGCATGGGATAGACATAGGGGTGTATTAGAAAAGAGTCAGGAAGGGAGGGTCACTGAAGACTGGATAGGGTCTGTGGAGCTCGATTAGACAGAGAATATCTGGGTAGACTGGGTGGGCCATGTGGTCCTTTTCTGCCGACAAATTCTGTTTCTGTTTTGCTGTCCACTTACGTATACTGGCTGCAGTGATCATTAGCAGTCCTGTTCACCTGTTATCTGGTTCAGTTGTTGCTGGCTGTGGCATGGGGGGAGTGAGTTGTGCATGCTAGAGGGTTAGAGAAGTGGAAAGCGCTGAGAATCCCCTGCATATGCAGTCCCACTTAAGGAGATGGTGGCCACTCATCCTCATGGTACAGAGAATGCCAAAGAAATAGTGTGGCATCCTGGTTGGTGCTCTTGGTCCCTTCTGCCAGGATTGGGGGGCTGGAGCTGAAGAATAGGGCCCCAGCTGTGAGGAAGGAGGGTGTAGGAGGCACCATAAATGTATTTTTCAGCCTGTCTCCCTCTCCATGCAACATATGTGATCGATTGAGAGAGAGATACGAGAGAGATATGGTGGCTGCTACAGAAGCAGTTCCTGTTTGGGAGCAGCTTTCGGGAGGGTGGCAAGAGCAGTTCAGGTAAGCCCCTCCTGGGATGGGGGGGTTACACTGTGTTTACTTATTACACAGGGTTTGAGATTATGAGAATCAGTCAGTGACCAGCCAAGCAGGTAAGTACTGAGGCTAAGCAAGTCACTGTCTGGGGATAGTGGAGGTGGTTGGGAGGGGCCTTCTGTGGCACCAGGAAGGGCTGCCAGTGCTGCATTATCTGATTGGGGTGATGGCACCAGGAGGAGAGTCAAGGGTCATTAGTGGCAGTGTAGATGAGGACCTGGTGCCCCATGTTAGCTGGGGGTCATGGTGGTTCAGCGTCACCAGGAATGGACTCCTAGGATTGCTTTTAAACTTGTGGAGGGATCAAGGGTTATTATTTGGCAGCACTGGGGACGGGCCCTCATTGCTGCGTTCAATATTCAGGGAAGATCAGGGGTCTTCGGTAGCACCAGATATGGGCTCCCAGTGCCACATTTGGTGTTGGGCAGGTTCAGTGGGCCTAGGATGAGCTCCTAGAGCTGCATGTGGTGTATGTGGAGGGAGAGTTGGGGGGTGTTTCTGGATATCAGGGATGGGCTCCCAGAGCTGCATTCATTGTGTTTGGAGGGGAACCCTGTATTGTCCTTATGTGACACTGGGGATGAGCTTCTAGACCCATATTCTGTGTAGGTGGAATGGAGTTAAGGGGTATTCTTGTGTCCCCATGGATGGACAACTGGAGACATATTTAGTGTATGTGGATGGGAGAGTTAAGGGATGTTTATGTGGCCCCAGGTATGGGCTCCTGGAGCTGCATTCAGTGTATGTGGAGGGGGGAGATAAGGGATGTTTATGTGGTCCCAGGTATGGGCTCCTGGAGCCGCATTCAGTGTATGTGGAGGGGGAAGATAAAGGGTGTTTATGTGGCCCCATGTATGTGCTCCTGGAGCTGAAGTAAGTGTATGTGGGTGGGGGGGTTAAAGTATGTTTATGTAACACCAGGGATGGGCTTCCGAAGCCACATTTGCTGTATGTGGAGGTGGAATTAAGGGGTGTACATGTAACACAGAAACACAGAAACATAGAATCTGTTGGCAGACAAGGATAATTTGGCCCATCAAGTCTGCCCATTTTGTACCTGCCTATAGACCTTGCTTGATCTCCAGCTACCCCCAACACACACACACACACACACACACACACACACACACACACACATACACACACACACACTTTACTACTAAGGTTCCTTTGTGCCTATCCCAAGCATGCCTGAATCCCACCACTGTTTCACCTCCACCAACTCCGAAGACTATTCCAGGAGTTCACCACTCTTTCAGTGAAGAAGTACTTCCTCACATCCCTCCTAAATTTCCCCCTTCCAGCTTCATTGCATGCCCCCTTGTTTTCATACACCTTCTCTTCTGAAAAATGCTATTCTTCTGTACCTTATTCACCACCATGAGGTACTTATGGCCAGGCCTCCATCATGTCCCTCTCTCCTTCCTCTCTTCCAGGGTGTACATGTGGAGGTCCCTCAGTCTCTCCTCAAAGGGTTTATGATGCAGCCACTGCACCATTTTAGTTGCCTTCCTCTAGACAGCCTTTACCCTATGTCTTCCTGAAATGTGGTCTTGAGAGCTGGGCACAGTACTCCAGGTGGAAACTCACCAACAATTGATACAGCAGTAACACCACCTCCTTCTGCTGGTGATTCCCTTCCCTATGCACCCTAGCATCCCGCTGGTCCTGCCTACTGCCTTGTCACACTGCCTCACTACCTTGAGATCATCAGATATGAAAACCCCAAGATTCCTTCCCTGTTTAGTGACAGTCAATACCTCTTCCCCATTGTATACACCACCTACGCATTTCAGTGTCCTAGGTGTACTTTTCTACATTAAAGCCCAGCTGCCATATTCTTGACCACTTCTTGAGTCTTCTCAGGTCTCCACTCATTCTCTCAACCCCCTCTGGAATATCTACACTGTTGCAGATTTTGGTGTGTCATCTGCAAGGAGGCATACCTTCCCTTCCAGCTCCTCTGCAAAGTCATTTATAAAGACACTGAAGAGGACTGGTCCCAGTACTGAGCTCTGAGATACCTGTTGGTCACTCTCCCCTCCCTCCCTCCCCAGAGTGAGTGCCATTTACCACCACCCTCTGTTGCCTATCCATCAGCCAGTTCTGCACCCAGTTTACCACCTTGGGTCCCACTTGCAAACTGCCCAGTTTCCTTATAAGCCTCCTATGTTTGGTTGTGTGTATTGGAAGTTCTTTGATATATATATATATATATATGGGATATGCAATAGAAGCAAGTGTAATAAATGATTTATCTGCACAAGAGCAGTTTGACCTCGGGTAAGGTGAGGTGTCCGAGGTCAAACTGCTTAAGTGCAGATAAATCATTTATTACACGAGTTTTCCTTTGCATATTCCATTTATGCAATTCTTTTGTTTTTGCTTTTGTAGGGGGCATTTGTTAGTCAAAAAAGTGAATGCAAATTGAATTTTCTGCCATTTTTTGCTGATTATAGAAAATCTAAAAGGAATCTAGAAATGAGACACCTCTCATTTTGTTGATATTTTTATGCTGAACAACTTTTGTGCTCAAAGTACCATACTATCATTTTTTTGTTTTTAAGTTATTTGCATTTGTTTGATGAAAAAGTGCACACAAATTGAATTTTCTGCTGTTTTTCGCTAATTCTGAAAAAATGAAAAAGTATCTATAAATGAAACACCACTCATTTTGCAGATATTTCTGTGCTGAATAAACTTTGTGCTCACAGTACCATGCTATCATTTTTCATTTTAAAGTTATTTGCATTTGTTTGCGGACAAAATGAAAAAAAATAAGAATTTTCTGCTATGTTTTTGCTAATTATCAAAAAATCTAAATGGTTTCAATAAATAAAACACTGCTCATTTTGTAGATATTTCCATGCTGAACAACTTTTGTGCTCACAGTACCATGCTATCGTTTTTCATTTAAAAGTTATTCACATTTGAAAATGGTTAATACTGCTACTGATGGATTACTGACCTATAAAGCCCTACATGAACAGGGACCCTGGTATTTGCAAGATCTCCTTACTCCCTACTGCCCCTCCTGCTCACTCTGATCTGCCGATGAGGGATTGCTAGAGATTCCCAGGGTCCAGCTAAAACATCTGGGGCGCATGCTTTTTCTTATGCTGCCCCTACCCTGTGGAATTCTCTACTTCATCTGTTAAGGAAATGCCTGACTGTCTCGAGTTTTAAATTGGAGATCAAAACATATATGTTTTATCAGGCTTTTTCTGATGGTTTTTAACTATTTATGGATGTCTATTATTTGATTATATTGTTCGTGTATTTTATTGTACAGCGCCCTGGCACTTGAAAGGTGCTTAAGAAATAAATTTTACTTTACTTTACTTACTGAGGCCGAACATTCTAAATGACATAAGCACTGTATAGATAAATGGCTGATGACATAAGCACTGTGTGGATAAACAGCTGATGACATAAGCACTGTATACATAAATGAAATGTATGTACACAGTTACTCAGATAAACAGATTTATCACACTCAGTTTATCTCCACCCCATTGCATAAATATATTTATGCAACAGGTGTGAACAATAAATGCATGCCATAAATAATGAGTATTGTAGCTACTGTGTAAATAAAACCATTTATATGCATAGTAAGTATGTCATCACTCATTTATGTAATCATTCATTTATATACGCAGTTGCTATGTCCTCAGCCAATTTAGAATGTTCGGTCTTGGTAGCAGTACTAATCATATTCACATGCAAATAACTTTAAAACAAAAAAATGATAGAATGGCACTGTGAGCACAAAAGTTGTCCGCCACAAAAACATCTACAAAATGAGTGGTGTTTCATTTATAGATACCTTTTAGTTTTTGTAGAATTAGCAAAAAACAGCAGAAAGTTAAGTTTTTATTTTGCACGTTTTCGACAAATAAATACAAATAACTTTAAAATGAAATCGGATAGCATTCTACGTTGAACACAAAAGTTGTTCAGCACAAAATTATCTACAAAATGAGAGGTGATTCATATATAGATGCCTTTTAGATTTTTTTTATAATCAACAAAAAATGGCAGAAAATTCTGTTTTTATTCACTTTTTCTGACAAATTCCCCCCTCCCAAAAAATGTAAAAATAAAAGAATTGTGCATCAAACTTTGTAATTATGTACTGTCCATAATGTAAAGTTGGAGCATCCATAGCAACTGCTTAGCAACCACTATGCAAAGCCGAGCTACCCTGGGAAAACCACAAAAAGTCCATGTATGTTAACATGAAAAATTAAATAAACAATTTAAAACAAAACTCCTTACACAATCCTAAAGAATCCCTATTGCATAAATGAAATACATAACAGGGACCTTGTGAAATACATGATTTATTTTCACTCAGACTGTTTGACCTTGGGCACAGCACTCGTGGCTTACGCCACTTGTGAGATTACCCAATGTCAAACAGCTCTTGTGAAAATAAATCGTGTATTGCAGGTCCCTGTTACATATCCTCTAAATATATATATATATATATATATATATATATATATATATACATATATATATATATATCTATATGGGATACATGATGGCAGCAGTGAGATATGGAAAATAATCTCACTCCTGCAGAGTGAGGTATAGATATCCCACAAGTACTGAAGGCACGAGTGAGATATGCATACCTCACGATGCAGGAGTGAGAATATTTTACATATCTCACTGCTGCTCATCATGTGTTCGATTTATGCAACAGGGTAGGAGTGAAGTTTTGTGGTTGTTATGTTGAGAGACTGCTGAAACTGAGTGTAAAGGAATGTGTTATTTTCCTTCTGTGTGTTTCTCTGCTGTTATTAGGCTATATTGTGAATGGGGAGTGTGTTTTTGTATGAATGGAACTGGTTTATGGTATGTGATTGGCTGATGTTGTGTGGTTGTGCTTTTTAATTGGTTGTGCTTGTGGAACAAATGTGTAGAATAGGTTCGCAATCACGGAATGTGATCAGTTGGTTGTTATGACTGTTATTGTAAACTGGCTGTTTATTGGTTGTGGAGATATAGTGGGCATAGCTTTCTGCTTAGAAACAGTTCTGGGATGGTTCTGTGCTTTGTAGCATTTTTATTATTTTACTGTACTGTTATTTTTATTTTAATTTGTTTATTTTGCTTCATGGGACTTTATTTTTTATAGTTTGGTGCTTTAGTAACTGTATGACATTGCATGGAACGGACTTCATGGATTACAGCGTCAGACTGCAGGAATATTTGCTGTTTCTGAGGTACTGGTGCTTCATTCGGTATTGCTGTCTGAGGGAAACATCATTGTTTTTTTCTGGGGAGGTTTGTCTTGCTGGTAACCTTAAGAAAAAGGAGAAATGGTAAATGTTCCATTTACGTCTACTGAGCACTCAAATACACAATAAATGAGGATAGAAATGTGCTGCAGCTAAGCTTCTAGCAAATAGTGATCATGGAGTATGCATTTTTTTTAAGTAGCATTTAATTCTATACAGCTGTACAATTAGCAGCACGAGTATCTCGGGAATTTTTAAGTGCAATTGATATGTTTTTACAGGTGACTTACATATTTGTTAATTCTGAATAAAACGTAGCACCTGCACTTATTTTTCTAATAAAGGTAAAGCGAGAATATCAGTTTGTGATGTAGCAACTGTGTGTGTAAATGTAAATAATCTCACAGTTGCTATGTCACCAACATTTATCTCACTGCAGTGAGAATATATGTTTTTATTTTCAATGTTTATCAGCCACCCCTATTGTGTGTGTGTGTATATATATATATATATACACACACACACATATATATTTCTTTTTAAACATCAATGAAACATATTAAATGAGAAAAAAATAAGCCTCTTATGTGATACAATGTCAGAGGCATTGCCAATATCTAAGTAGAGAACATCAACCAACCTACCCCAATCTATTTCCCTGGTCACCCAGTTGAAGAGATAGAGCTGGTTCGTCTAACATGACCCCCACCCCCACGTAAATTTGTACTGCCTCATGTTTTTCTTGTAACCCACTGGATTCAAGATACTCCACTTGTCTTTCTCTAAAAAGTGTCTCCATTAACTTCCCCACCACTGAGGTTAGACTGATGAGTCTATAGTTACCAGCCTCCTCTCTACTACCACCTTTATGGAGCAGGACTACCTCTACCCTCCTCCAGTCCTCTGGAATCATTCCTGTTTCCAGTGAGTTGTTGAATAGGGCTGTCAGAGGTGCATTCAGCACCTGCCTGAGCACCCTTAGGTGTATGCTGTCCGGCCCCATAGCATTATGCACTTTCAGATTCGCAAGTCCTGTCAAGACTCTTTCCTCAGTGAAGGGACTTGTGTCTACCTCCCCTCCCTCCCCCCAGTGTTCCTGCTGCTTCTATGTGGTCTGTCCCCATCTCCATCCACTGTGTAGCACCGAATATGGGCTCCTGGAGCTGCATTTAGTGTATGTTGGGGGGGTTGATGGGGGTTTATGTGGTCCTGGGTATGGGCCCCCTTGAGCTACATTCAGTGTATGTGGAAGGGGGTCAAAGAATGTTTATGTGTCCCTGGGTATGGGCTTTTAAAGCCAGATTCAGTATATATGGAGAGGGAGTTAAGGGGTGTTTATACAGTCCCAAGTATGGGTTCCTGGAGCAGAATTATGTGTATGTGGAGGGGGTAATGGGTATATATGTGGCCCTGGGTATGGGCTCCTGGAGCTGCATTCAGTGTATATGTAAGGAGAGTTAAGGAGTGCTTATGTGACACTGGGTATAAGCATCTAGAGCTCCATTTGGTGCAAAGTATGTTGATGGGAGTTAAGAAGTGTTTATGTGACACAAAGGATGGGGTTTTGGAGCCATGTTCAGTGTATGTGGAGAGGGGAGTTAATGGGTGTTTATGTGACACAAGGAATAGGGTCCTGGAGCTGCATTCAGTGAATGTGGAGAGGGGAGTTAAGGGGTGTTTATGTGACACAAAGGATGGAGTCCTAGAGCTGCATTTAGTGTATGTTGGAGGGTAAGAGATGCTGATGGGGCCCCAGGTATGGGCACCTGGAACTGCATTCAGAGTATGTGGAGGGAAAGTTAAGGGGAATTTATCTGTTACTGGGGATGGGCTACTGGAGTCATATTTGGTGTATGTGGAAGGGGAAGTTAAGGGGTGCATGTGTGGCCCCAGATATGGGTTCCTGGAGCTGCTTTTTGGTGTAAGTGGAGGGGGAGTTAAAGGGTGTTTATGTAGCCCGGGGTATGGGCTCCTACAGCTGCATTCAGCGTATGTGGAGGGGGGAGTTTGGGTGGTATTCATGTGGCACCAGGAACGGGCTCCTGGTGCCACACAAGAAACTGGGAGTATTTGTCAGCAGTGGGAATGGGGTCCTTGTGCCACTATTCAAGTTGAGGTCACAGGTAGCTAGGAACTTATTCCTGTCCCCAAGCAGGAGCATGTAGAAAAAAGGCAAGCATTAGGAATGAGTAGCTGTTGCACATTAATTGCCGGGGTTGAATTTAGCCTGAAATACCTGTTCCAAATGCCAGTAGAAAGTGCCCAGTGCAAGTAATTATTTTCCATGCCTGCTCTTCTGGGCAGGTACGTGAGTTCTAGTTAGATTTTTTTCCTTTCAAACGGGGCAGGACTCTAATCGGGAGGTCAGCTCATTGACCAGCATGCCAGGAACAGAACGTAGGAGTTGTCAGTGACAAGTTATTTACATTCAGTTGCCTTGTTAGATTAATAGTCAAATTAACCAGCCTGGGAGTGGGTCCCAGGGTGGTAGCCTGGGTAAAACATTGGCTGGACAACAGAACACAGAAGGTAATTGCAAATGGAGTCCACTCTGAAGAAAGAGGGGTTAATAGTGGGGTACCGCAGGGTTCAGTACTGGGTCCAGTCCTTTTTAATGTCTTTATAAGTGACATTGCAGAGGGACTAGAAGGAAAAGTATGCCTCTTTGCAGATGACACAAAGATCTGCAACAGGATTGATACACAAGGAGGTGTGGAAAAGATGAGAAGGGACTTGGCAAGGTTGGAGGAATGGTCAGAAGTATGGCAGCTTAGATTCAATGCAAATAAGTGCAAAATAATGCACCTGTGAAACAAAAACCTTGGGGAAGATTACACAATGGGGGGGGAGGTAGTAAGAACAACAAAAATGGAAAGGGACCTGGGGGTAATCATATCAGATGACCTTAAGGTTAGCATGCAATGTGAGAAGGCAGTAGGGAGGGCTGGGGGATACTGGGATGTATAGGGAGAGGCATCACCAGCAGAAAACAGGAAGTTGTTATCCCAGTGTACAGACAGTTAGTGAGACCCCATCTGGAGTACTGCGTCCAGTTCTGGAGACCCTATCTCCAGAAGGACATAGACAGGATAGAGGCAGTCCAGAGGAGGGCAACTAAAATGGTGCAGGGTCTGCAAGAAAAGCCAGAGAGACTAAAGGGGCTTAATATGTATACCCTTGAGGAAAGGAGGGAGAGGGGGGACATGATAGAAACTTTTAAGTACCTCAGTTGAATCAACAAAGTCCAAGAGGGTAGCATCTTTCAGAAAAAGAGATGTGCAAGAACAAGGGGATACAATTTGAAGATAGAAGGTGGCCGGTTCAGGGGCAATGTGAGGAAGTATTTTTTCACAGAGAGGGTGGCGGACACATGGAACAGCCTTCCTTAGGAGGCTGTGGAGTCTAGAACTGTGGAAGAATTCAAGAATGTATGGGACAGACATAAGGCAATTTTTGTGGGGGGTAGGAAGAAATAGGCTGTTGGTTAACTAGGATCTGCAGCTTATCCCGTTGGTAGGGAAATGGGCAGACTAGGTGGGCCAAGTGGTCCTTATCTGCCGTCAAAGTCTATGTTTCTTTGTTTCTAAGCAACATAGCCACCCTACTATGTATAGTCCATATAACAACTGCTGCATAACAGATCTACCTGTTATAATTTCACCATACAAAAGTGACAGAACAGAATTAAAATCAATACATATTCCAAGCAAAACAGAAATAAATTCAAATGCCCATGCTGTCTTCTCATATGTCTGTGTTAGACTTCGTCTTTTTCATGCCTGTAATCAAAGACATAAAACAATGCTTGGGCTGGATATTCAAACTGCGCCATTCTGTGGCACAAGCCCATGCGCTGCTCAAAAAAGTTAAGCGGAGGGGTGGCCTAGGATATTCAATGGAGTTGCACCATTGAGCAACCCTGAATATCACCCCAGCCACAGCCACTGTGCATGGCGAGTGGAACTTGCATCACCGCAAGGGTCAGAGTGGAACATTCAGATGTGGCGCAAGTTCCATTGCGCCATGTGCAAATTTCGATATTCAAAGGTGACATGCAAATGGGGCCATAATTTATGCAAGTGCATGGGGGCCATTTGTATCTAATTCGACCCCATTTGCATTCCATTAGCATGCAGGTACACCGATCCCCGGCGACTCTGCGCCTGGCGCCAGTGCCAGGCAGCAGCTGCTAGACCCGACGCCCCTGTAGCCCGATCGCTGGCACAGTGTTCCTTCCTCCTCCCCCAGCAGCCCAATCGAGCATAATGTAAACCCTCCGTAGCCCGATCGCAGGCATGACATACTGTTCCCCCACAGCAGCCCGATCACGGGCATAACGTAGATTAACCCCCACTAGCCCAATCACGGGCATAACGTCAACCCCCAAAGACCAATATCCCTGGTGGTCCAGTGGACTGCAAGCCTGATTGTGGGCATTAGGTAATCCTTCCCCAACCCCGACTAGCCCGATCGTGGGCATTAAGGAACTCTTCCCACCCCGACTAGCCCGATCACGGGCATTAAGAACTCCTTCCCCACCCTCTGACTAGCCCGATCGCGGGCATTAAGGAAATCCTCCCAAAGACCAATATCCCTGGTGGTCCAGTGGACCGTGAAGCCCGATCGCGGGCATAAGGTCAAACCCACCCCAATGTCCAATATCCTGGTGATCTAGTGGCCCCACCCCACCCACCCACCCACGGAGCCCCACCACCCCGCTCCCCTGTCAGCGCGGCAGGCAGCAGCACCCATCCGCCTGCCGCCTCGTCACCGACTGACAGCTCAGTAGTTACAAGCCCATTGGTTCAGAGTAAGAGCCAATGGGCATGCAGCCCATACTATACAAGGCAGTCCAGATATGTGAATGAATTCATACATATATATATATATATATATATATATATATATATATATATATATATATATATATATATATATAATTTAAATCAAAAAAGTCTAGTGTATTAATCCAAGTTTTTTTTAAATCATCCTGCTGTTTAGCCAGTCCAGTGGTGTGGGGGGCTGAAGCATCCATGCCTTACCTCCTGCCATGCTGGTTACCCGTGTTCATGGTGCGAGCAGGCCACTGGGGGTCGGCGGGGGAGGGAGAGGATAGAGCATGGGGAGGACTGCTTTCCTCTCCTGGGGAGGGGTGGGGAGGTAGTCTGCTGCATGACTTGCCCCTGGTGGTGGCAGGGGGCTGGCACAATGGATCCACAACATAGGGGGTGGATGCAGGGCAGACACCCAGCATGCCACACGCAGAAGTGTGTGTGGCTCGGCCATTGGCATCATTCTCCATGCTGGGGGCCAGGAAGCAAAAGAGGAAAAAGGAACTCCGACCTGTGAGATGATCCCGATCTTCTGCAGGTGCTGCGCCTAGCTAGCCAGCACCTCGTGGAAGCAGAAGTGAGCCCGGTAGATGCCAGGGTGATGGGGCTGGGGGGGCAGTGGAAGGGGCCAGGAGGGAGGGAGAGTAAATAAATCAACAACAAAGAAAAATCATCCTGCTGTGAATTATCTCCATTCTTGAGCACCTACCAGTTCACTTACTCCCCCCTGGGTAGTGTCTTGCCATCAGTCATCCAGGCTAGCCAGCCCATTTTTCAAAAATAAAAATTTGGAGCCCAAATAGTTAATCCAAGGTTGTTGTTTTTTATCATCCTGCTGTGAATATCTCCATTCTCAAGCCCCTGCCAGTGCATGTGCACCCTGGGCAAACAAACACTGAATTATATCTGTAATGTTAGAAATTTAAAACTATCTGAGGCATTTGTTTGCTTTGCTACATTTTTTAATTGGCCTTAAATTTACACTGACTTCATAAGGGTTGGTGGGCGGGTTCCAAATATGCAGTTTCATTCCATACCCTGCTGTTTGGTTGTTTCCCATGCAGGTAGGTCAAAGCCTAACACTTTTTAAATAGCAGGATGCAGTGTATCTCAGGCAGTGAACCCCCTTTTAATACTACTGCCACTTCATTGACGTCATTGGTGCTTTTCTCTTGATAACGCCCTTTTTCCTTCAATTATACATGCAGGACAAATCTGGCAAATCAAAATCCAAACTCAGCCTCAGCCTGGATTTGGCAAATCCAAAACCAAATCAAAATCCACCCTGACTTTGCACATCCCTAGTTCTAGCCAATGTTCAGCTCTGGTTTGCTAACCTTCAACTTTTTCTCAATGCCAAGAAGACTGTCTCCATGACCTTTGGCACAAGGCAGAGACTCTCTAGGCTTCCATCCCTGCCCACTTTCCACACCTTTGATGGGACTTTACTTGAGGACACATCCTCCTTCAGGTACCTAGGACTTTGGCTAGATCAATACCTAAACTTCTCCAGACATATTGATGCCATTCAAAACAAACTGCACCTCAAGCTTGGTGCCCCTCTTCAGGAACCGTAGTTGTATCCCCTTTACAGTTAGGCGTGAACTTGTTCAGAAGATGATCCTGCCCATCGTTGACTACTGTGATGTAGTCTACGGTGCTGCTCCCAAGTCTTCCCTGCCCAAACTGGATACCATCTTCAATACCCTCTGCCATTTTGCCCTTGATGCTCCCTCTTACACCCAGCACTGTGATCTTTGTCATGCCCTATCCTTCCCCTCTCTTACAAACAGATGACTCTCCCACTGCACTAAATTCACCTCCAAGCACTGGCTGGGTGAACTCCCCTCCTACCTCTCCCCCTCATTTATAACACCCCCCACTCCCTCTCACTCCCTTAGATCATCTGACTCCCATATTCTGGCGGTCCCCCGCAGAGCCACCCTCATTGGCCAATCCAGTTACTCTCAGCACCTCCCAAAAGTGTGGAATTCCCTCTCCCTTAAATTTTCCACTCATCTTCCTACTACTCCATCAGCTCTGCCCTCAAAAACTTCCTTGCACCTAGCTGTTCCTACTGTGAAACTCCCTAACTCCCCCTCTAAGCCCCTGACAAACCCTACCCCTCTTCACTATCCATGCAATGCCCCTACTGCAGCTCCACCTCCCACCCACCTAAAAAACCAGCATTCCTTCCCTTACCCCAATTCCCTCCCTTCAGATCTTCCATTGTTCTCCTACTGTGATTTCGCAATCATCCAAAGTTGTACCGATGGCCTGTCCCTACCCTATCCTTACACCATTAACCCAACTCTTCCCTCCACTTCTCCACATCCTGAAGGGCTGGGATTCAGCCTCTCATCTCTCTCACCTTCACCCTCTCTTCTGTTCTTCCGAAGCCTATTCCCCCTCACTGCCTACAACCTGCTTCCCTCCTATCGTACTCTATCTCTCGCTGCCACAACCTGCTCCCTTCTTGTCGTGCTTGACCCCCTGCCTTGTGCAGGCAGGATCCTCAGCATACTGGAGGGATCAGGCCCCAGCAGACTTTTCTCCTCCTACCTCTTCCTTCACCTCCTTCCATTCCCTTCTACCCCTGCTTCTCTGCCTACTGACATACCTACCTCTTACCTTCCCTTCTCCCCCTTACTTTGCCCTAGCTATGGCTGACCCCTAATCTTTCATTTTTTCATTTCATTTATTTTATACTGAAAAAATCTGTGAGCACAAAGTGCCCATTTTCACAGATGTCCAGTAACAATAACAATACAAAACAAATACAAATACAAAGTAAACACAGTAACAATAACAGTACATTACAAATACAATTAGAAAAAATACAAAAAACAAGAATAACAATAATATAAAAGCAAAAAAAGTTAAAAACAATTACAAACAACCTCAGTAAATAGATTCTGATACAGAAGACCTTTAAAACCTACCATACTATGACAGTCTGTAATATTCCTAGGTAAATCATTATATTGGCTAACAATTTTGAAGTGTATAGAATTTTGTGCACAATTAGTTCTAAACCGGGGTAAATTAAATAAGCTTCTAGTACTAGAGCTAGTAACAACAGAAGACCCAAGAGTAGGGAACATACTAGCCACACTATTTGGGAGCCCCAGCCCCAGTTGAATCTTATGAAGAAATGTTAGGGATCCAAGACTAAAAAAAGTCCCAAGTGGTAAACTTCTCGTCTTTTCATACAAAATACAATGGTGTACCATCCTGGGCAAAGAAGTAATAAAGCACAATATACTATGATACGTAGTTGTTAGCTTATTCAGCATCCTCACAGAGGAATGAGAATAAACAATAGAACCATATGCCAGTAATGAAAACAAGAACTATTAGCCAAAAGGGTCCTTGTCTCAGGATCAAGAAATTTCCCAATACAAAATAACACACCTAGACACTGGTGTAATTTACCTATTAGGAAATTAATGTGCTGATCAAACATTAGTCCCAAATACTTAAAATGTTGAACCCTTTCAATATTATTACCAAAATTATCACTTAACTTAAAATCATAATTAGATTGATTCTGAATACCAGAAACAAATAAGAAATTTTGTTTTAAAAAAGTTAAGTACCAATTTATGAAAAATAAACCAAGAATGTAAAGCTTCAAAGTCTCTCTGAAAATTGACTTGGAGCTTATTATCATCAGAACCAGAACTAAAAAGTACTGCATCATCTGCAAACAATATAATTTCAGTATTAATATAAATATCAGGCAAAAATTTATAAACAATGAAAAAAGTAGGGGTCCTAATATGGCAACCTGGGCACAGCCTGTGAACCTCACCAAGGCAGTCTCAGTATCATGACCCACTCTAAATCCATGTTGGGAAGGAGTCCAAAGCCATATTTACCCATATGCTCATTAATTTGATCATTTATAATTCTTTCCAACACTTTAGAAAGTGGGGCAAGTAGAGAAATGGGTAGGTAATTATTCAAATCAGTCTTTACACCGGTTGTAAATACAGGCTTAACTATAGCACACTTCTAAACTGAGGGGAAGACACCGTGACAGAGAGAGTAATTAAACAATTTTGTTAGAAGAGGAACTATAGAACTAGACACTTTTTTAAATATCCGCTAATCAACAAAATCAGGGCTAATATGAGGGCGAGGATTCATTTTACCTAAATAATGCAAAACATCTGCAGGAGACAGAACACGAAAATAAAATTTAGGAGCTGTACACCCCCCATCCTGACTTTCGGGTTGACCATTATTAATTCTAGAATCAAGTTGACCCAGTATTCTATACTTATCTAAAGAAGAAAAGTAAGTATTAAATAACTGAGCTACTTGTAATGGATCACTAATCAAACAATCTTCAGATTCAATATTAACAGAATCCATCTTTTTCCCCCCTACCCAATATTGAATTCAAAGTATTCCAAGTAGCTTTGGAATTTCCATGGTCAGCACTCAATTTGGCCTTGAGAAAATTAATCTTGATTTTTCGAACTTTAGATTTACATTGATTACACATTGACCTATAGGCCAGAAGATTACTGCTAGTTTTGTTTTCACGATATTTTGTCCATAACCTATTCCTACTTCTAAGAATTTTTTAAATATTAGGAGTAATCCATTCTTTTGTATCACCTCTCAACTTTACCTTCTTTATAGGTAATAACTTATCACAAAATGCGATGAACTGAGCACAAAATAATTCATAGGCAATATCAATGTTACTAATGCCATCCAAAAGTGACCAATCACCTCTAATGCACTTGTAGTTAACTTGCACTTCTGTTATACCTTAGGCAACCTGTTCTGCCTGTGTTTACTCCTCACTAACTTCCCTAATCAAATCACAACAATTCTATTCAGCCATTTTCTAGCTACACAGTTATGTGTCATTTAGTGTATGCCTAAATGTTAGTTTGTGTTGTTGTATCTATCTAGTCCAAAAGTGTTGGCATAGTATCTTCTAGTTCAAAGCTGTTAGCATCCCACTATTTCATTACTCCAGTACAGTCTGCTCAAATTATTTGAATGTAATCTACTGTCAATTTATATTGTGTACTAAATCTCTGTCCACTATCCTCATGTTCCCCTAACCCCCAGGTTGCACCGGGAGATGAGCAACTTGTTGCTCAGTGTGCCTTCCTGGTGAAACATTTCAATAAATAAATAGTTCTAACTTTATAGAAGCAGCAGCATGTGCAAGTCAGCATGTAAATTATTCCTTCAGTTTCACATGTGATAGAACCTCTTATGTTCTCCATTCACCCGGATCTTTTATTCTCAAATTCATTTGTTTGAATAACTGTTTCTTGGTGGGATTCAAACATGTTCTTTGATCATAGCTGTGATATGTGCCAAAAATAGGGGGCCCAATTCCAAGACCAGGTACACTGGCATAAGCTGAGATACGCCAAACCCCTTGGCGTATCTCATTACTTACGCCAAGCATTACGCCAGCCCTGATTACAAGAGGCACCTTGCACCATGGTGGCTTCGAGCTGTGACAACCATGGGTTACATCACCCACTACGCTGCAGCCTGCAACACCATTGCACAAGTGCGGGTTATGGCAACAACTGCGCCCTATTGCAAGATGGCGGCTGCCGTAACCTGCTGGTGCAATTCTGAAAGCTGCACTGGTAGAGCTAAATTAGAGCAGTTCAGAGCTGCTCTAAGTGGAATCTGATGGTGCCAGCCATCAGATGCCCTCTCCACAGTGCCATGGCAATGGCGTCGATGTACCCCCGTGCCCCCACAAGCAGACCCCTGCCCCCACTCCCAAATGTTGGGGACACCCGGGGGTCCGATCTCTGGTGCACCCCTCAAACTCCTGTGCCACCTGTCATGCCCCCTGGTGTGTGCCATGGTGTTCCAGGGTGGGGGGGCTTTGGGGGAGCTGCCGGTAGTGGGCTGCAACTTGCGACATGCGAGGCTTCTTACACCATGCCTGTGGTGTTAGCCTCCTCATGGTGTATGCTGCATGTTGCAAGTGCTGGGACCCTGCTGTTCTTGTAATGTGGTATAGGGTCCCTGGGATAGTGGCAAATGTCGCAGCTCGCATACGCCAGTGAGTTGTGACCTTCGCCCTGGAATCGGGCCCTGGGACTCTAAGATAAATATTAAAATGAAAGGATTTACTAGTTTTCTTTAAATTGAGTGGAAAGGGATAATTAAAACTAAGAAAATTATTATTAATCTCTCTGAATATGGATTTTATACGTACATATGCATTGTTTTATGTTTTTGATTACAGTCACAAGAAAGACAAAGTCTAATACAGACTTGTGTGCAGTAGTGGATCTAGGGGGTTTTAGAGGGTGCAGGTGCACTCCCCCATTGTAATTTACTTGCATGCTGCTGTTGCATTTCACTTTGCTGGAGAAGTCTAATATATTAATTGTAAGAAAATATACATTCAAAACTATAGATTATGTTTATATTTTTAGTCAAAAATGAAATGAAAAGGATAGTATGAAGGATCAAGAACATTATAAAAAGTTGCATATCAAATAGGCACTCCACCACTGCACCTCCCATTGTAAAATCCTGGATCCACCACTGCCTGTGTGAAGACCATGTGGGCACTGGAATTTATTTCTGTTTTCTTTTTAATATGTATTGATTTAAATATTGGACTTGACATTTTTGTATGGGGAAATTACAGCAGGAAGATATAGCAGCCGTTATATGGGATATATATAGTGGGGTGACTACGTTGTTTGTATTTTGAATGTGTTTTGAATGGATCATTTGATTACCTGAAAGGTGTATTGTATAAATTGGAAATGCAGGTAACCACCCTTAGACCTCTGACGAAGCACCACATGATTGGTGCAAAATCTTAGGTCAATAGTCAACAGCTGTAAGTGTTGACCATATCTAACAGGAGCTGTATTCTACTGTTTTAAATTGCATGGCTATCTTGCACAAAAGGAAATAAAATAAAAGAGGCATCCTTGAGATACAAGACCAGTTCTGCATGTGCCATTATTGTGGTTGAGTGCCATCTCTTTAACTCTGCTATAATTAATATAATAATTATATGTAATTTTTTTTTTACTGTGATAATAATTTCTGGGACCTAGAAACAAATTAAATCAAACCAACCAACCACACACACACACACGCACACAGACCCATACACCCACCCACCCGCTCAAACTAACCCCTTTGCAACATCACCACATCTCTTGCAATTGCATACCACAGGCATAGCCAAGGAGGTTCACTAAATAAATACTCAAGGGTATATTTGGTTGCCCCCATTCTAAAATCTTGGCTATGCCCCTGTGTACTGGCAGCCACAACATTTTAAAAGTTCTATCAGATTCAAGATCCATGTAATCTGCTGATTTGTATGATTGACTTGTGATGTCCTGTAAATGAGACTAGCTTCTCATGACACTCATCCTGTAAATTATTAAAATTTTAAATAAAAACAATAAAATAAAAAAAATCTGACAGATAATTATTTCTTATTTATTATAGAGAATAACATATCCCCTGATGTGCAGAACAAGCTTATTCTCACACCGTGGAGGGTCAGTGATGTTACAAAGTGTAAGAGGAGCTAAAGGCGGAACTAGCAGAGCCAATATCAGAACTGTTTAATGAGTCTCTGAGCACAGAAGAGGTCCCAGAAGACTGGAGAAGGGCTCATGTGATTCCACTCCACAAGAGTGGTAGCAGGGAAGGGGCAGGGAACTACAGACCAGTCAGTCTTACCTTAGTAGTGGGCAAGATTATGGAGGCACTCCTTAAGAAAAGGATAGTGCAACACCTGGAATCCATTTAGCACAAGATCTAAGACAGCATGGGTTTACAACAGGAAGGTCCTATCAAACTAATCTCATAGATTTCTTTGACTCGGTAACCAGAGTGGTGAACCAAGGGGGTGCAGTTGATGTTGCCTACCTTCACTTCAGCAAAGCTTTCAATACTGTTCCACATAGAAGATTGATTAGTAAGCTGGGTAGGCTTGAGGTGGGTCAGAAGTTGATCAGTTGGGTGGCAAACTGGTTGGCGGGCAGAACACAGAGAGTGGTGGTAAATGGTATACAGTCAGAAGAGATGCAAGTCACAAGTGGGGTACCTCAGGGATCAGTCCTGGGACCAGTCCTCTTCAATATCTTTATCAGTGACATTGCAGGTGGGCTGGAGGGTAAGATTTTTCAGTTTGCAGATGACACCAAGATCTGCAACAGAGTAGATGATCCAGATGGGGTGGGCAGAATGAGAAAAGACCTGGATAAACTGGCAAAATGGTTAGAAGAGTGACAACTGGGGTTTAACACAAAGAAGTGCAAGATCATGCACATAGGGAAGAGAAACCCTGAAGCCACCTATAGGTTAAGAGGGGAGTAGCTGGCAATCACAAAGGAAGAAAGAGACTTGGGCATCATCATCATCACAGATGACCTGAAATCATCCAAGCAGATCACTAAAGCAGTAGATAAGGCTAGGGGGATGTTAGGGTGTATTAGTAGGGGTATCACAAGTCGTAAGAGGGAGATAAAAATCTCTCTTTACAAGACACTGGTTAGGCCCCATCTGGAGTACTGCGAGCAGTACTAGAGGCAGCACCTGCATAAGGACACTAACAAAATGGAGGCAGTCCAGAGCAGGACAACCAAAATGGTGCAGGGAATGCATCAGAAAACATATGAGGACAGATTAACAGAGCTCAATATGTATACCCTAGAGTAAAGGAGGGAGAAAGGTGATATGATCGAAACATTCAAACATCTTAAGGGCATTAACAAGGTGAAAGAATCTAACATGTTTCAATATAAGAAAAATAGCAGGACAAGAGGACACAGCATGAGATTAGAGAGAGGCCAATTAAGGGGCAATGTGAGGAAGTAATTTTTCACAGAAAGGGTGACGGATGCATGGAACGGCCTACCTCAGGAAGTGGTGGATATGAATACAGTGCAGGGCTTCAAACAGGCATGGGATAGGCATAAGGGAGCAATACAGGTGAGTATGAATAGATAGGCCATTAACAGAGTAAAGGCCTATGGCACATTCATAAGGTAGAGAAAATGGGCAGACTGGATGGGCCTTGTGGTCCTTATATGCCGTCAACTTCTATGTTTCTATGTAAGAGTGAAGCTTGAGTGCTCTGTGATGGCACTGACTCTCCAAGGTGTGAGAAACAGCTTGTTCTGCACTTCATGGGGTGGGTTGTCATTTATAACACAACTTAAGCTTCTATTTTTTAAATTAAAAAAACTTGAGATTTGCCAATTTCCTTGAAACAAAGCTGATCAGTCCATATTTCATCTAGCCCAAATATTGCTATTTTGTCCAGATGGGATATCGCTGGTTTGTTTTCAGTTTCAGTTGCTGCTGATTAGCAAAGTCTTCGAATGCTAATCAGCAGCACCTGTGAAACATTGTTTTAAGCATTCTAACATTTAGAACAACTTTTCAGAACCACCAGAAAAGGAGTCTCAGAGTGTATGTTATGTTATGTTACGTTACATTACGTTACGTTACGTTATGTTGTATTGTGTTGTGTTGTGTTGTGTTGTGCTGTGCTGTGCGATGACATGAGCAATATGTGTCAGATTTTTTTAAGATGATGAGGTCGGTCTTTCAATACAGAACTTGCATTTACTTAACCTTTAAGGTTAAGCAGAAGTGGAAACAAAAATTCATGGGGAGTCTGGGAGACACCAGTGTACAGGAAGCAGCAACTGTTACTTCACAAAACCTAGATCCATGCAGTGGTCCTTTTTAAAAATTCAGTTTACCTCTGGGAGACAGTGCAGTAACACGAAATACAAATGAAATGCAATGTGTAATGTGTGTTGAGAGCTGGCAATTGAAATTGTTCATGCTCTTTGTAAATGTTTTGATCCGAACAGGCACTGTCTTTGATTTAATATTTGTTAAAAATAACCTTTGAAGCTTACAATATGAAAAAAACAGAAACAATAAAGGTTATAAAACAGACTGATGAAGCAGTTTATTGTAAGAATCAGATTTGGGATGAATTTTATCTGAAGATGTGTATGGGGGGTGCTGCTTCCAGTTTGAGCAGTCAGATAACATTGTCTTATCAGTGAGGAGATAAAGAAAACCTTTATGTTTTGAAAACAAAATCTTAAAAAAGCCAGTAATGTTAAAAACTGCAGTTTTGCTTATGTGTATGGGGGCAGGGGTGGTGGACCTACAATTTATGACACTGCCTCTGTCAGAGATATGTTTTATTACCAGTAGCTTACCACTACATGAGACCATTTTTGTTTTCAAAACTAGTTCACAGAATTTGAAATTAAGATTATTAATGCTTTTGCCTGGTGGCGCTGAGGGTTGAGGCACTGGACGCCACACCTCGTGCCACGCTGGCGACCTGGGTTCAGGAACAAGCCCGTGCCATCATGGGTCGGTGGGGAGGGAGAGGATTGAACATATGGAGGACAGCTCTCCTCTCCTCTCTTGGGAGGGGAGGGGTTGCACTCCCACTGAATGACTGCCCCCAGGTGGAGGCTTGGGGAAGTGTGGGTCTGTAGGGCATACAGAAAGGGTGGGTGCTGTGGGATGTCCACGGACGTGCGTGCGCCTGCATGCATGCATGTCTGGCATGTGCTCCCCAACAACGGGATCAAGAGAAAATGAGGAGAAAATCAATCCTTCAATATAGGATGAAGCCCGATCAAAAGAGGCTCTGCCCCAACAGGCAGAAAAGTAAGCCCTGTAATTCCAGGATGTCCAGGCTAGGAGGGTCAGTCTGAAGGGGTCACAGAGAATAAGAGCACAAATAGAATATGGAAAAAAAAAGAATATTCATGCTTTTACAGCTAGTTGCAAAGACCTTTTCGCTGTGTAAGAGGTCTTCATGTGCAGTATATCCTCCCACTGTATCTAATGGAAGGGAAGAAAGTCTTGATTTATAATCCATTATACAGGCTTCTGTGGTAAATGTGGAGGATTTAAGGTGGCTGAATTTTAGTTTGTTTGTGTTTTTATGTTGACTCGCACTTGCGCAGTCAACATCTTGCGGTAGTAGCAGATTTGGAGGCACGGTCACTGTTGCGCGAATGTAGGGCATGCATCAGAAGGCACGTCCCTCATTCCCCAATCAGCCAGCAGCAGGCACTGACCTCACGCATCCCTAATGTGGCCATGAGAACAAAGAAAAGGTCCATTGCAATGAAAGTGAAGCTCTCCTGCATTGTGACCACGACATGCCTCCTGACGTGCAGGCAAACCGCCTGTCACAATGCCGACCGGGGAGCCCACTCCCTGTCGGCATCATGCGGCCCCCCCCCAACAGTTTTTCTTTGCTGACAGGGGGCTCAATCCCCATTGGCATTTATCCCCATCCCCATTGATTGTGCCGATGGGGAGCCCACTCCCCATTGGCATGGTAATGTCCCCGCTTTTGTTGCGCGCTTGAGGGTGCCCAATCCCCTGGCTCGTGGGGTCTCGCCCCTCAGTATGTGCTACGGGTGTACCCAATCCCATTGGCACAGAATCCCCAAACACTTAGGTGGCATGTCAGAGCACAGCCCAGTGTGCCAAATCCTCTGCAAAAAGAAAAGTTCCGCTATGGTTTTTGTTGTAAACCTGTAAAAAAAAAGATCACTCGCGGTCTCCCGCCCCTCCACAACCCGTTGCCCACCCTCTGCGCACTCTGCCTCCCACCCCCTCACCCCATGCCTCTACCTCGAGTCCAGCGCGAATTTTCGGTGGACTCGGGAACACGCCTGCACTCTTCAAAGTCGACTGCACACTGAGGAAATGCCGGTAAGCTGTACAATGGAATAAATAGGTTTTTTTCAACTTTGATGCATATCTCAGGCATTTTTTGGAATTTTGGCACCAAATTTTCAACATGGGGTTTTTGGGACCCCTCCTCATGAATTCTGGCACTGTCATGGCATTAATTGACCCTGAAAGGTGATTTCGCGGTCACTGTGCAGAATCACCTTTTCAGGACCGATTAACGAAATGACACTGCCACTGTTCATGAGGGGGGCTCTCAAAAAGTCTATGTTGCAAATTTGGTGAGAAAAATCCCCAAAAATGACTGTTTTACAAGTGTGTGTTGCGCAGTTTCCACGCACGAGTGTAACTTCATGAATCTGTAATATTTTCACTCCAGATTTTCAAAATTTACATTTTTCCACACCTCCTTATGAACAGTACAGCTGTCATTTTACATATCCTGACCAAAATGTGTTTTGCATGTCCAGTGCAGAATAGCACGGTCACTGTGTGAAATCAGTTTTCGGGACAGTTTGAGGAAATGACAGTGACACTGTTCATGAGCAGAGGTCCTAAAATGCCTATGTTGAAAATTTGGTGCCGAGCGTCCATAAAATGACTGTGTTACAAGCATGTGTTGCGCAGTTTCCACGCACCCTTGTAACTTTGCAAGTTTGCAATATTTTCATGACAAATTTTCAACACTGGCAGTTTTTCACACCTCCTGATGAACAGTACAGCTGTCATTTTTCACATTCTGCCCAAAATGTGTTTCCGCACATGTGGCGCCACAATGGCATGGACGCTGTGGGAAATCAACTTTTGGGACAGATTAACAAAATCACAGCACCACTATTCATGAGAGGAGGTCCCAAAATGCCTGTGTTGAAAATGTGGCTAACAGACTCCCAAAAATAATTGAGTTACGGACTTGTGTTGCATAGTTTCTATGCATGATCATGACTTCACCAATTTTTCATATTTTCACTCCAGAATTTCAACGTTGCCATTTTTTTACACCTCCTCATGAACAATACAGTTGTCATTTTCCATATGCTGCCCAAAATGTGCGTTCATCCCTGTGTCACCTAATGGCATAGCCGTTGAGCAAAACCACCTTTCAGCTAACAAACTGATTGTGCCGCTTTTCATGAGATGGCCTCACAAACAGCCCATGCTGAAAATTTGGAGTGAAAATACCAACACACACCTACAGTGTTAGGGTTTACAACTGTAGCACCCCACTCTGTACAGACTGACAGGCATCAAGGGTGTGACTTGGGATCATCGGCTGTAATGCTCATGCCATTCCACCCCCAACCCCACCCTGCAGCTAGTGACAGGCATTGTGGTGTGTCTCACACTGTTTGGCCACAAAGGTCACCCAATTCTCCTATACTGCACCCACCTCAGCATATTTTCTTATAGAACAGGGTAAGTATAATGCCCAAAGACCCCAAAGCATACCACGACACTTGTCAGTGTCTACAGTGTAGGGTGAGGTACAATGGCATGAGTGTTATAGCTGACAACCGAAATGCACACCCCAATACCTGTCACTCTCTACAGGGTGGGGGTGGGGTTGGCATCATTTCAATACTTCACTGCCATTCCTATTATGCTTCTCTAGCTCCAGTACTACCAATGCCAATGCCAGTGAGACAACATTAGGCATTGACAAATGCTTGTTCATTAATACCATGAAATGAGAGCTCATGCGCTTGAGCCAAGATACAGATGTGGCAAAACATGTCACTTCCTGCTTTTTGTCATGCAAACATTCTTTTGAAAATATGTCTTTAAGGGTCAAAATACTATTATGATAGTTATTTTGTCAACTGGTTAAGAGAATACGTGGAGGTGTCCTTTTTGGTTGACTTGCAGTCTTCAAATTCAAAGTGGTATAGTGGTGAAAACTCCTCTAACCTGGTAATTCACAGGACTACTGCTGATATCTTCTTGATTGCCTAACATATTGAAAAAGGAATTGAATCCTATTAAACTAACAACACTGATTGAATGGTAGAGTCACTGGTTGCCAATAGGGCAATTCATATCCTCAAATAGGTAGCCTAGTAGGAAGAAAAATCAGCATATCCCAGATTGTTGGGCTGTCACTTTGCTCAATCCTGATATATGATGCTAGAAGAAATAGTATTATTTTACTAATCAAATTTGGTTCAAAGAAATGAACAAACCCCTGCTTTCATGAAAAGAAAACTGTACCTACATGGCACGCTGTGGGCACATGTTAAATATGAGACTAATATATACAAGTAGCAGTGTCAGTGACTCAGCAGGTTGCACACTCACCAGAAGATCGAAAGGTTGTGGGTTCCATCTCCACACCAGGCACTTGGGGTAAATCCCTATACTGACACTGTGGTGCATCAAGAGGAGGATGCTGCACTCCCGGGGTGCTGTCTTTCAGATGAGACATTAAACTGAGGTCCTGTCTGCCTGTTCTGGTGGTTCTTCAGGTGAACGTTAAAGGTCCTATGGCACTTCTCGAAAAGAGTAGGGGAATTTTTATTGAACAAGAAAACTGAAGTAGATCAGAAAAATAAAATTCATACAATCACAAGAAAATAATCAAAAAAAGGAAAAATAATAAGAAAAACAAATAATTCATGTTACAGGAACATCAGAATCAGTGCTCCATGGCAAACATTTCCATAACTCCAAAAGCATTTGAGTATGCATAGACTTTGATTCTGAATAATACACGTTTCAAATCAGACACAATTTTATGCAATAAATCATCATGAGAATGCTCTATCTGTCGTAAAAGTAAATAAACAGCGTGCAGTCCAAATATGCCATTTCAATATTGTAAAGATAACAGTCAGTGTATCAGAATTTCACTTTTGCCATTTCCATGAAAATACCCCATATATTAAAGTCACATAGGAAACAGATGCAAACAAAGGCTCATTCCAATGGTCAGCAAGAAAAGCCCAGAATCTCTGAATATACGAACAATGAAAAAATAAATGATCAATTGTTTCTTCCTGTTTTATACAACCCAAACAACAACAAAATCTATCAGTCAATTGTTTATGTTTTTGATTTGCCTTTATATTAATCCGCTCATGGCAACTCAGCCAATGTAAATCCCACATTCGTGGAGGAATCCTTGAATTCCGTAAAAAATTCATAAGACTGCTCAAATAGGACTCGGGGCACTTATGGAAAACTACAGGAACAGCACAATTTTGTTCCAATAAATGCTTATATAAATTTTTTCTATGAAGAGTCACAATCATAGTACTCGAAATATGCCACTGTTTCAGCCTTAGGAAAGTCTCCCTCATATGATTAGGATTGCAAGAGTCCCATTGACGAAACCGGGGTCTGCAGGACTCAAAAACCCAGGGCTCCCAACCTTTTCCTAAATTAAATAAAAGGGGCTTAAGACTCACCAACAAAAAAATACTATTATAGAAAAATAAAGGACGAACCATGTTCAGACCACCCAACAAAATAGGTAAATAAGTGACATTTCTCTTAATTGGATTGAGGTGACTACCCCATAAAGCTTGAAAAAAGATACTCAAAATCCTGGTCTCAAAAAGTTTAGGCGGGGTAAATACATAACTTAAGAAAAACTGAAATCCAATATGTTTTAATCAGGTAAACTCTTTTCTTATTCCCTAATTTCCATTTATTCCAACATGTCACTTTGGCTTGAGCAATTTCTAGTTTAGGGCTCCAATTCAGAATGTCCAGAGGACCATCCCCAAACAGAATACTTAAAATTTTGATAGGTTCCTGACCTATCTTAATGTTAGACCCCATAGATACAGGTTGACTACTAGTCCCCAAACGTCTACCAATACACTTTTCTAAGTTCAGGGCAGCTCCTGAGATAAACCCAAATACCACACATTGATGTACTGCTTCTTGAACTGTATGATACATCAGCTACAACTAAACTCATATCATCCGCGTATGCCATAACAGTATTTGGGGTGGAACATAATGGGGTAGATATGGAAACAATCCCCTCTGAAGCATTAATGTACTGGAGCAGAGGATCCAGAAAAAAGACATAAAGAATAGGGCTAAGCGGACAGCCTTGTTGAATCCCTCTCCTTAACTGTATCATGGGTCCTTTCCAACCATTAGCAATGGGAACCACAGTAGCAGATTGGTATAATTTCCGAATCCAGGATATAAGTCTAGGAGGGACATGGTAATGTTGCAAAACAAGCCACAAAAACTCATGATTAACAGAGTCAAAGACCTGTTTTTGGTCAAGAGAGACCAAATAACCATGAAGTAAATCATTATTCCCCCTCTCAACTATTTCCCGCAGCATAATTAAATGGTCAGAGGCATTCCTGCCTGGGACAGTACTAAATTGAGCTGAAGAAATAACATGCTGTGCTATCTTTAGTAAATGTAGAGCTAAAATTTTAACCAGAATCTTAACATCTGTGTTTAGGAGACTGAGAGGCCTCCAATTTTGTAGAAGTCTTTTATCACCCTTCTTAAATATATAAATCAAACCTCCCATATTCATGTCCAATGGAAAAGAGTCAGCTTGAAGAAGATAATTAAACACTGCTGCCAATTCATGGCCTAATTCCACACCTAACAGTTTATAAATTTCATTGGGGAGGCCATCCAGGCCTGGCATGACTCCAAATCACAAATTACTAATGACTTCAGTAACTTCTGATTGCTGAATATCTTGAATAGCAGAATCTAGCAAAGAGGGAGAGATGTCAGGGACTGTAATGCAAGAAGGATAAGCTGAAGCCCCCTCAATATTCATTTTCAAAGTACCAAATAAGTGTGCAGTATATGCAGCAATACAAGCTTGAATTTTCAAATTAGTTTTACATTCATGGTGTCTACTATCCAAAAGAACCTCAAAAACGTTATCATCTATCCGTGTTCTACAGCTTTCATAAGGACATACAACAGAAAAAGATCCTGTAGTACCAAATTGTTGTTGGTGTTGCAATAATTTAAATTTTTGTGAATGATAAACAATCAGATCTGTTTTTAAAGTACTAATTTGTTTAGCAAAATCATGTCCAGTGGTATAAGATAAAGTCAAAAGTTTCTGTAAATGGAGTCATTTTTTCTGATAATCTATATACTGTGAAGTGTGATGATGTTTACTAAATTGTTTCAATAAACGTATGATGTCCAGTTTAGTATCAGTCCACCATAACTGTAAATTATCATATAAAATAAACACAGATTTTCTAGCATGCAAAAATAGTTTTATCTGGTCTAATAAAAGGATATTGTCTAATAAAGAAGTATTCAATTTCCATTATGTCTGGGTTGGTCACCACCCAAGATGATAGTTAAAACATTATGATCTGAAAATTCAGCTACCTCTACAGTGGCTGTAGAAAGGAGTAAATGTCTGGATACAAAAAAGAAATCTATGTGAGTAGCTAAAGACTCTTTATGAAATGTAGGAGTATGTGTAGCAGTAATAGAAAAGTAAGCATCCTTAAGTTTAGCCAAACTCAATACAGTATGTAAAAAAGTAGAGTCACAAAACATTTTTGATGTTTTAGAAGTATGGGATCTATCTCTGAGAGATAGACCACAGTTAAAATCCCCTCCAATTAGAACATAATGAGAAGTATACAGAAAAGATTGTGTAAGTTTGAACAACTCAATCCGAAGTGACTTCTTTTGAGGCGCATAGACGTTCAAAATTCTATATAACACATTAGAAATTCTAACGTCTATCAGCAACAATCTACCAGGACATAAATCAAATACTTTAAAAACATCAGCATCAGTCATGCTAAATAAAACACCTACACCTGAACAGGTTTCCTGACCAATTGACCAAAAAGATGGGCCAAGAAACCAGGCTGTCTGAGCTTGCTTGATTTCTATGAGGGAATGAAATCTCACATCTTGTAACAAGATCACCCCCAATTGACAAACAGAATGAAAAGGAAAAGACTGTATCCCTCTTCATATGCCTTTTGATACTATTAACATTTATAGTGTGAAACGAAAAGGAGGGAGCCATAACATTAAAGAGAAACTAAACACTCTAATGAACACAATGTCTTTCATCTAGATTTTCCCTTTCTAGAGACACTTTCTTTATGTTTTACTTTAGCTTTGGCTTTGCGTTTTTGGGACCCTATACAATCAATAGGAACTTGAGTATCCGTAGTTTGCTCCGGATGAGAGGAAACCACAGATGAGGAATCAGAGTCTGTGTTTTCAGAAGGATCTTGCAATAAGTCATATCTATTTCCCAAGGGGATAGTTTCTGTTTTTTGTACTTTAGAGAGGGGTGACCCTTATTTACTACTACTCCTAGTAAATCTGATTCTAGGAATATTAGATTCCAGAGATGGGGGGGAATTCATTGTACCCATAGACAAAACAATAGGAGGGGCAGGTACAATATGTTTCCCACTAGAGAACTCTGTAGAAGTATGTGGATAGGGAAGGGGTAATGGATCAGACACTCCTGGGATAGGAATCTCAGGTTCAGGGGCATCCAGCTCATTGTCAGGAGGTTCAGAGGCCACATGTGAAAACTGAGGCTGTGGTTCCAAAGGCGGAAGAGAAGACCTCCGCCTCAAGGAAACCAAGCTTTGTTCATTAAGTTTAGTACGTTGTGCCACAGTAATAAGTAACCTCTGTTCTTCCCCATCAGCCAGGTTCAGGGAGTTATAAGCAGTGCATGTGCACTGCTGAAAAGTATGACCAGATTCCTCACAGATCACACATTTAGGTTCTTCTACACATTGATTGCCCTCATGGCCCAATTCCCCACACACAACACATTTAATCTTATCACAAATGCTGCTCAAATGACTAATGGAGCCACATTTGTAACAGGCATTTGGTTGACCTGGGTAGAAAAGTACCCCTCTGTCCCTACCTAACAGAAAGCTATTAGGTAAATGATGGATCCCAACGTATATGGTTTTGTGTAACACCCTCACTTTCCAACCCCCTGTTCAGAGGTTCTCAGTATCAAAAACAGCCTCCAGATCGGTTAAAACCATGCATCTCTGTTTTAGCCAAACTGTAATATCATTCAGACTAACCCATTCGTTTCTAAATAAAATGTTAACATTTTTCTGAGCAGGTTTAGTAAGGGGGATACCAGTAAAAGTGACCCATAAGGGAGTATTTTTTAACTGATGAAATTTCATCCAGAAATGTTCTAACCCATTTAACGTTTTAAAACTGATATAAAAAATTGGGTTCCTGAGGGACATGTATCAGTGTGTGAGTTTCATATGCAAAACATTTCATGGCCTCTTTAAGCAAAGTTCTCCCTACAAGCACACGGTCTGGCATGACATCCAGACCACCCACATAATGCAGCCTAACCATATTATGTCTTTTTGCTTGCTGCGTTGAGACCGAAAAGCAGGATGCATAAGTTTTGGAGGTAGATGGAAATGAGTTTTTGATGTTTGGAGGATCCAACACAGGGCCCTGGGATTTTAAAATGGTGCAGCTGTTTTTGTAGGAGTAGTAGGTGACTCAGCAGGTGCAATACCAGATAGAGGCTGAATTGGGTTTTGTATGAGTTGCAGTTCCGAAGGTAAAGAAAGATCAGGGACTGTAGACAGATCAGAAACTTTACCAGCAACATCCAAGGTATTGATGTGGATTGGTGATGACCCTGAGCGCCAAGTCCCAGCCTCAGGGTCTTTTTCCCAACCCGCAGCGATCAATGCAGAATCTACAGACCAGTCCGCAATTAATGTTGCCGTTGAAGACACAGGGGTGCGTCTTAGGCCGGCCTGAGCAGAAGCCATATTTGCCATTCCAGACAAAACCCCAGGAGAAATCTGTACAGACGCCTCACTCACAACTACTGCTCGGTTGAGCGATTGAGGCGAAGAAGAATGCGGAAGTGTCAATGAAGAAATAGACTTGTCAGCGAGCAAAGCAGGCTCATTCAATAGCAGTGAGTCATCAAAAGGAACTCCTTTTAAAACAGTGTCAGTTTGTTTCAGAGCTATAATCTATTTTTTCTTAGCCAAATATCATCTTTCTTCTAAAGCCAGTAATAATGCAGCAGTGTCATTTGAAACACTAGAAGTAGCTGTAGAAAGGTCAAGAATTACACCAGACTGTTGTGCAATATGCTTCTCAGGCAACACTGAAATCTGAGGCATACCTGATATAGAGCTGTCTGAACAGGTAGCAGAAGACTTTTTCAAGGGAAAATCATTAACAGCAATAGTAGAAGCAGCACTCTTCGATACATCAGTCAGCTCGGCCTCTAACAGTTCTGGGACAGGGGAGGAGACCAACTCCCCTGCTTCCAACACCTCCATGTTCTCCACCACATCTCCAGGATCAGCCATCTTGGCAGAGTGCCAGGATGTAAAGAATCCCCTACAGGAGAGTAGGGGAATTTCCCCACTGTCCTGGCCAAATTTTCTCCATTCACTAAAAATACCACCAACAGCTTAATCTGGTTCAGTTTCAGTTGGTTATCATCTCCCCCCCTTCCTGGTCGCCCCTGAAAAAGGGACTTCTAGTCTCAGTGGGCCTTCCCGGTCAAAAAAATTCAATTAATAAATATAAGTAATGTGCATGGGAATTAATATGTTTTTTTTTTCTAATTCAGCTTTAGATTTCGTGTAAAAGACCAAGACATTGCTGAAGCCAAGAGAAAGATGTTAACCAAAACAGGTACGTTGGCAGCATCACTGTGTGTGTCTCTTCTTTATTCAGCTCTGAGCTATGGTCTGAAGACTTATTTATGAGTAGGTGGTAAGCAGAACAAAAAATTAAGTTATAGGGCACACCAGAGCATCTCAGCCATACATGTTCTGCTGCTCCATCAAATCAGTACACACCGCAACATTTTCATTCTGTTCTAAGTCTTTCACTCCAGGGTGAAAGCTTTCATTATATACACAAACTTGGAAAAGCAAGATGGAGGATATGGGGAAAAAAACTGTGGGTTCAGGCTGTCCTGAGGGACCAACAGTAACAAGTCATGCTACCTGGTGGGCAACCTAATTCTGGGAGAAGAAACCAGGTTTTTTGTCTGTTGGTCCATGGTAGAAGGTGCTGCTGACATTAGTGATCCCCAGCCAAAGGAGTGGGGGGGGGGTCTTACTTAATAAAAAGTTATCATTGATCAAAAACAGTGGGCTAAATTAATATAAAAAATTGAATTTTAGGGGAGCTTTAGTCCCCCTGGAGCTGTCCCTACAATGGAGGGAGGCACCATCTTTCTACTCATACAGCGGCCTCCCTGAGGCTTAGGTTGCTGAGCCTATGGGATAGGGCACCAAACAAATTAACTACGTTCTACTTACTTACATAATGTCCCTGCCTCCTACACAAGGATCACTATGGATCCAAGGGTGGTCTGTACTGGTGGTAAGGGGGAGGGTGGTCTGTGGGAGAGGTGTGAAAACTCAGAGAAAACATCCCACTGCCTTTAAGATAACAGCCCTTGCTACTTTCAGGCCCTGTGCCATATGTGAATCTGTACCATGGCTGCCAGTAATGAGAGGTCACCAGTTAAAGCTGAACGAGGAACAGATGTTATGTCCAGAGGAGAAACACTGGTATGAAAAAATCCAGTGGGTTGGCATGAATTCCTCCATCAGTAGCACGCCTTTTCAGTAGCATCCCAGGTAACAACAATCCCTTTTTATGTTTGGTTGCCAAGAGCAACATAAACATATTGGTCTCAGTTTTAGGAGAAATGAGGGCTTGACTAAGCCAACCATTCAGGGAGCTGTATTTGGGAGCTTCCTTATCTTCAGCCAGTTAGCTTGGGAATAGGTAAGTGCTAATTTATCACTACTAGTCATCCTCCACTGCGTAACATAGCAGGTAGTTTCTTGTGCAAGTACAAACAAATCCAGCCCTCACCGCTCCGTTGCTGCTCTGCCTTAATTCCAGCATTGCCCTTACCACATCCGTTTCTCTCCCCTGTCTCAAAACATAACTCGGACACAGGAATCTTTGCAGAAACTTGCAGTATTTACTAGACAGAAAACGTGCATAAAATAGTGAAACAAACAGTGGCAGGAGTCTGAGGACCACATGTTGCATGCTAACTAGTTTCTTGTGCATTTCATGTGAAGTGGAAGCCAATGTATGCCCTAGTATGTCAATAAATGACTTTTGTAAACAGTTATGTAGGTAGTATTTTTTCATCTTTATTTCTTGTGCATTTGTACTGCAAGTGGAATTTAATGGTTGTTTACATTACTGATAGCTGCTAATGTGCACATACATCTCATTTTTAGTGCTTGTTTAACAGCTAGTCAGAGTTCAGGAAAATTATGATCTGCCTTTCTGTTGTTTTAAGCCAGTGAGAAGGCTTGATGCCCATGTTGCAGCATATCCATTGGTCTGTTAGGGTGTCAATCACTGTGATTGCAGTGCCCAACAGATCCAAAACTTTCATCCTCCAATCCTTGTTAGCTGATACAGCGCAGAAAAATGATGATCTACCTTTCTGCTGCTTCAAGCCTGTGAGAGGACTTGCTGCTCATGTTGCAGCATACCTATTGGTCTATTAGTCTGTTGGTCACTGTAATTGGGAACAATCACCGATGGATTGTTGGACCAGTTTCAGAGTTCCAAACAAAAGTGGATTTATTCAACACATAACAGAAACAAAGCCAACAATGGGGCCTCTGCACAAATGTGCGGAGTGTCTACACGCTGTGGATCCACAGCATGTAGCCACTCTGCACCCACTGCACCCCCCCCATGCCAGATGCATGACATGGGGCATGCAGCCCCTATGCACCTCATCCCCCAGACGTGCAGACAGCAACACGTCAGAGGTGGGTGGGGGATGTGCCGGCACTACGCGCCATCCATCAAGGCGAGTAGTGCTGCACACTGGGGGGGGGGCGTAGGAGGGCACTTATTATGCCAGGGGGAACACTGCCATAAGTGCCCTATGTGCCCAGCCCTGTGCACACAATTGTCCTGATGCCAGTACAGCAGTTCATCCTGCCCCAACACAAGCCAGCCCAGACCCCGTGACAGCAATGCACCCCAGCCCCGACACATAGCTACCCCATAGTGCAAACACATACCCCCCCACACCTGTATGCCTCATTCCCACTGGCAAGCATGCAAACCTCCCACATACATGCACATATCGGTCCCATCCCCATTGTAGCATATGTATCCTCCTTGACATCTCATGCGTCATGCCCACCCTGTCCCATCAGTGCTATGGCATCCCCCCACCCATCACATGTGTACCTGGGCCCTGTATGTGCAGTAGACCCCCCCAATATCAGGTATGCCCATTCCCTGTTCCAATTCAACAGTCCCCCCCGCACACCTGTATGCCCGGTGCTGATGGGCAGACTGACATCCTCCCCATTGCACACCCGGCGGTGCCCCAGCCACAGCAACCCGACCCCAGACCTGGTACAGTGGCATGGTCATTGGTGATCCATGGTCCCCCATGCCTCCCACAGCACCATCAGCTCCCCTTCCCCACAGCTGCCAGTCAGTGCCATAGCTCAGTATGGCCAGCAGCACAACCCTCCTCACACCTCCTCAGCCACTGGCCGTCCAGGTGCTGCTGGGTGCGCACCCCTATATATATGTAGGGGCACGCTCCCATCATCACCTGGACTACCAGCAGCCGAGGTGATGTGAGGGGGGCTGTGCCGCTGACCATGCTGAGCTCTGGCTTGGCAACTTTCTGAGGAAGTTATCAATGCGGGGGACCATGAATCACCAATGTGGGGTGGGAGAGCCGGGATTGGTGGGCGAGGGAGCATTTGGGATGGCACACACAGTGCTGGCCAATCACAATGGGACACTTGGTGGGGGGGTCGACTACCTCAGGGATGGGGCTCTGTTGGGTGTGGGGAGCGCCATACGGGTCAGAGGTCCTACAGCTGGGAGTCCATCCGTATCCCAGGAGGGCACTCAGTGCCATGGGCTTGGCTGGAGGGGGCAACTGGAGGATGGGGACTGGATGCACGGGTCAGGGTGCCTGCGGTTGGTATTCATGCACCCGGACCCATGTCTCACAGTGCAAGTGATTCACTATGGGCCCAGGATGGGCATCCAATTGGATGCCTGTCTAGGTCTGCTACTCTGCCCCTGGTTGCCCTGTGCATACCTGCACACCAGGGGGGGGGGCAGAGCCACAGACAGGTGGTGGTCATTAGTGAATATCAGCCTCAGCACACCTGTCTGTGGGTGTGGAGCTACGCGGGTGGGTTACACTCCTCCGGTGCATATATCCCATGCGTTCCTGCATAGGTTCCAATGTTTGCTTGCATGGTTTTACTTTGGTATTGTTTTTTTTTTTAACTGATGTGGAAAAATGGTGAGGAGACTAGAACATGTTGGTTGAAGTGTAATAGATGTGGGGATCTGTAGGTAACACTGAATGTATGATGAGCCTGGTATGTTGGTTGCAGGGAATGTGTGTGAGTGGTCTGTGGGTGGGAGCACATGTATGATGGGGATCTCAGCTGGACAGTGTAAGAAGGGTTTGTGAATATATGTGTGGGATCTGTGGATGACAGTGCATGTGTGCAGGGGTCTGTGGGTGACAATAAATCTGTTCTGCGGTTCTGAGTGTGATACATGTATCTGGACAGTTTAGTAGTAAGAGTGCATGTGTTTGGTGTGGTCTGGGGTGATCGTCTCTATCCTCCACTCTGTTTTCATACCTGCTCCCGCCTAGTTTCCTCAGCCCCCTCTCAGTCTTTCTACTGTCTATCCCCTTCTCTAGCCCCACCTCCCCACCTATTCAGACCTCGTAACCCTGTCTCCCCCTACCACCCCCCAAACTCCCATTTTGACAACGGGACTCGGCTCTGCCCATTTCCTGCTCCTCCACCCCTTCTGCCTTCTATCTGCTTCACAAGACCCTCTGCCACATGAATTTGCAAATTAATCACCATGAGCTCTCTGTACTTCCTTCTACAACCAAAGTCATGCCTGAATCTTGCTGTCATGTTGATACTATCTTAGAAACCCTCTGTTAGTCATTTTACCTAGCATGTGTCTATATCTCTTGCTTTCAAGACCGTACCTTCTATGTTACTTATTGTGTCACCTTCTAGTGTTTCCTGATTGTACCTCATGTATGCTTAATATAGCGTAATGTGAAACCTTTGTAAATGAGCTTCCAGCTCAAAGGTTGTAATCAGAGACTTGAATAAATAAAAAATAAATAAATAAATAAAAAGTCTACTGAAGGACAATGAGTTTAATAACATGTTAAATGCAGAAATCAAACAATTCCTCGAACTGAATGATAATGAGGAAGTGTCTAATGGTACTTTGTGGGATGCTCTAAAGGCCTATTTAAGGGGGTGCATTATCTCATATGCCAGTCATAAAAAAAATTACAGACTGAGGAGCTGAATAATTTGGAAAAAGAAATTAAAACCAAAGAAACCCAGTATGTACAGTCTTTATGTTCAGATTCACAACTATTCTCAGAAATAGTTGGTTTAAAGTATGCTGTGAATATAATATATAATCACAAAGCTGAATTTGCACTCTTTCAATTGAAACAAAAATACTGCGAATCTGGGGAAGCACAGGGGACGTTATTAGCTCATATGCTTCATAAAAGTGTAGAATCTACAAAGGTGGCCTCAATCAATGTTAATAAGCACACAGTGGTTCATTCAGCAACTCAGATTGCCAAAAACTTTGGGAATTTTTATTCAAAGTTATATAAATCTCAGGTGACTCATAAGGAGGAATTGCTCAGCTCATTCTTAAGTAATATACGAATGCCTTCTATCTCTGAGAAAGATGAGCTAGCACTAAATAAACCCTTTACTAAAGAGGAGTTAGTTAAAGCAGCCATGTCAACACCTAATAGCAAGGTGCCAGGATTAGATGGGTTCTCAGGTGAGTTTTATAAGGCAACAATACAGGAGATTGCTCCTCTGTTAAACAGAGTTTTCACTGGATCTTTTAACACTACCACCCTCTACGCGTGAAGCAGCCATAACTGTATTAACCAAAAAAGAATAAAGACCCCGCTAAATGTGACAATTATGGGCCTATTTCTCTGATCAATATAGACTGCAAAATTCTTGCTAAAATGTTAGCTAACAGACTTAACAATTTTATCCCACAAGTAATTCATTCCGATCAAGTGGGTTTTGTAAAAGGCCGTAATAGTGCCACCTTGATTAAGAAGGTTTTACACACTATATATGATGCAAAACACTCACCCACTAAACCATTTCTATTATCACTGGATGCTAACAAAGCTTTTGACAGGTTGGAGTGGGAATACTTACAGAGCATTCTGACTAAATATAATCTACAGGAGCAGTTTTGTGGTTTGGTGGGAATTTTATATCATCGGATATCGGCTAAAGTTAAAGTAAATGGCGTGCTCTCAGATAAATTTGACATACAGAGAGGGACTAGACAAGGATGCCCTCTTTCACCTTTTTTATTTATTCTAGCTTTAGAACCTTTATTCATTAAAATTAGGTCAACCACTGAGATTAAAGGCACAGGGTTGAGTAAGTTCAATAAACTCATGGCCTATGCTGATGACTTACTACTTACTCTCTCAGATCCAGGTAAATCCATAGGTCCCTTGCTGAATCTTATCTGAGAATTCTCCTTAATTTCAGGTTTTAAGATAAACTTTGAAAAATCTGAGATATTACTGCTATCAAAGCAAACTGTTAGCAACAACTTTACTCAATCTAAATTTAAGATATCTGCCAATACTGTTACTTTCCTTGGCTTAGATTTGTGTGCCGATATTAAGAAAATTCTTTCTCTTAATTTTACTACATTAACAGACTCTTTAAAGCTAGATTTACAGAGGTGGCACCCAATGCTTCTGTCTTTCTGGGGCAAAATACAAGCAATAAACATGATTCTTGCTCCTAAATTTTATTATCTATGTCACTTACCTCTTCAACTCCCACAGAAAAATTACAAGTTACTTGACTCAGTGCTACTAAAATATGTATGGGAGGATAAACCTGCGTGTATTTCTAAGCATAAATTACAACATACCAGGATCAAGGGTGGATTCAATCATCCAGATTTCAGAACAAGACATGACACCTTTTTAGTGGCTCAGAATATTCAATCTTTATGGCTACAGAACATTAATCTAATTCCTAGGTGGGTGGACATTGAGACATGCTTACTGAAAAGCACAAATCCTAGAGTCATATTATCTGAGAAACTACCCAAAGAAGTCAAGTCTCACCCTATTCATAGATTCATAGAAAGTAACAGGCTCAGGAGGCAGAATGCCCTTGTGGAGCTCACCACCAAAATGGTGGATTAGGATTCTATTATAGGTAAGATGTTTTTTTACTGCCCATATAATTGTCTAGCTGAGTTTTAAATAGAGTCATGGTGTCACTCTCTACTATTTCTCTTGGCAGGGCATTCCATTCAGTTACCACCCTTTGGGTGAACCAGTGGCTTCTTTTATGAGTTTTATAATTATGCCTTCTTAATTTGAGGCTGTGTGTTCTAGTGATAGTACATGAGTTATTCCTCATTAATCCCAAGGTTTCAAAAAGAAGCGAATCTTGAATTGCCTTGTATGTCAAACATAGATCACCTCGAAGTTGTCTGAGAAAAGACGTCTAGTGCTTGAAGCCTTGCCTCATATTCTAGGTAGTTCTTATCTCTAATGTGTTTGGTTACCTTTCTTTGTACTCCCTCTATAACTTTTTTCCTTTCTTTGTGACTGGTGCACAAAAGGGGGAGCAGTAGTCTAGATGTGGTCTGACTAAACTTGTATAAAGCGGGAGAATCACCCTAGAATCCTTACTTTTAATATGTTAAAAGATGCAGCCAATGATTCTGTGGCACTTTTTGACCTTAGCCAAAGTATAGGTGTCAAAGGATAGTTTATTGTCCACTAAAACTCCTAGGTCTTTTTCGTTAGTTGTCTCAGAAACTTGAACATTATTTATTTTATAAATGAAGTTCTGATTGTTACAACCCAAGTACATAACTTTACACTTCTGTTCATCAAAGAACATTTTATTGTCCTTTGCCCAAGTACCCAACTTATTCAATTCATTTTGAAAGTGATTTGCAGCATGTGCATTATTGACTATGCATCCTAGTTTACAATCATCTGCATACTTGGACATCCATATGTTGCTTGATGGTAGCATTGTTGAAATCAATATGTTAAAAAGGACGGGTCCCAATACAGAACCCTGCGGGACCCCACTGCCAACCCTTCCCCACTGAGAGCAACGGCCTCTGATGACAACACGTTGGCATCTATTTTGTAGCCAAGATATAGCCCAGTTTATTATATTATGGTGAAAGTCAAGCTTATACAGTAGATTGATCAGTACCTGATGAGAGACTTTATCGAAAGCCTTGGAAAATCCAGAAAAATTATATCCACTGGGAGCCCTAGATCTAAAGATGCACTAACATTTTCAAATAAATTCAACAGATTGGTTAAGCAGGATCTCCCTTGAGTAAAAAAATGCTGAGTTAAATCCTGTAAATTAATACTGGAAATATGAACTTCAATTCAGGTAAATAATAGTCTTTCAAAAAATTTACCAATGGCTGATGTAAGACTAATGGGTCTGTAGTTAGATACAGTTTTTTTTATTACCAGATTTATATATCAGGTAACATGGGCCTCATTCCAAGACTGAGTTGTTTCACCCTGACTTAGTGAGGTATTAAACAATAATGTCAGGGGACCACTGACAACCTTAGATATTTCTTTAAGGAAATGAGGATGAATGTTATCTGGTCCTGGGGATGAGTGAGGTCTAAGGGTTTGTAATAAACTTTCCACTTCAGCTATGGTGATTGGTGAAAGATGTGATTTCTGTCCATATGTCACATCCTTCACCAGATTATCAGTAGGAGTAAACACACTTATGAAGTAATCATTGAACTCAGTGGCCATATCTAGTTCATTACTTGTAATACCCTTACAGGTTTCAATTGGGCCTAATGCAGAGTAGTTACTTTTTAAGGAACCAATATAATTATAAAAGGATTTGCGATTGTCTAATGTTTTTGTTGCTAAATTTAGTTCGAACTTCCTTTTTGTTTTTTTGATAATGTGTTTCAATTTTTTTTTTTTTTTTCTTTATATGAGTTCCACGAAATTATAGTAGGGTTCCGTTTATATTTCCTATAGCAGCTCTTTTTCTTGTTTATGGCCATCTTTATACTCCTGTTGCACCATAGTGATGCTCTGAGGTCTTTATTATATTTGTACCTAATTGGGACCCATGAGTCAATACAAAAGTTAAGCTTAATCCTTATATGATCCCAGATTTTTTGTAATTCTAGGTCATGGAGGTCCGATTCCCAGTCCCAGTCTCTTAAGTATTTATTTATTTATAGTTTGCCTTCATAAAATCCTTAAGAACAGTCACCCCATTTATGACATCATTGTTAGTATTAAGCTTTACTGTCACCATATTGTGATCACTATCTCCCAGTGGTGCATCAATAATCGATGTAGACATCCTGTCTTACATGTTAGTAAGAATAATGTCAAGTATATTATTATGTCTTGTCCCCTTATTAACTATTTGTGATAGATTCTGATTGATTGTAAGATTAATAAAGGAGGATTCAACATGACCATGGCCTTCAAGTGTAGTCCAATCAATTTTGGGGAAGTTACAATCACCCATAAGGATATAATTATGGACAGTGTCCATATTTTGTAATGATGTTAATAGTGCATTGTTTTCAGCCTGGCTTAGATTAGGAGGCCTATAACAGAGGGCTACCCTTATTAATTCATTAATAAGATTAACTTGAACCCAAATTGCTTCTACTTTACTGTTCATGGTGAAATCTGGAGTTATACTATGGGCATTATACTTATTCGATATATAAAGTGCAACCCCACCTCCTCTGGAATCAACTCTGTTTTTGCAAAACATTGAATAGCTTTGGATTTCAGTATTCCATTCATGCCCTGTAAACCAAGTTTCTGTAACTCCACAAATGGTCACATCATCTTTAGCTAAAATATGTTTTAGTTCATCTATTTTATTAGTCAGGCTACGTGCATTAACAAGCAGAATAGTTACTGTTCCTTCATTGCTACTTGCCTTTTGTTTTTGGTGATGTTTTTTCCCAGCATCACAGTTGTGTTTTTCTATAAGCAGTTGTTTAGTTTTAGGAGGGCAAAGCAAAGGTTGTCCTCCCCCCAGAGATATTAGTTTAAAGATGTATCGATGAAATCTGTAGTATGCTTCCCCAATAATACACTACCCCTCCTGCTTAGATGTAATCCATCCCAGGAATACAACTCTTCCCAGTGGACGAATTCCTCCCAATGTGTAATACAGAATATGTTCTGTTTTAGTGCCCATTTCCACATCCATTCATTAATAGCACTAAGTTTTAAAGTATGAAAGTGAGATGCTTTCGGAATTGTTAGAATTTCAGATAGTACAGGAACACCACCAAACTGTATCAATTTGTTGGTGAGTGCCACAAAATAATTGTTTATATTGTCTTCAGAGTCTTTAAAAATGTTATTGGCTCCAATGCGTAAAATAACTAAAGGGTTGGGCCCTGTATATTTTAATATATCACCAGACATCTTGGCTATATCTATTATTTTAGCCCCTTTAAAGCAAGATAGTATTCTGGAGGTTTTATCTGGATTGCACACTGCCCTGTCTAGGTGCTTAATAATTGAATCTCCCAACACTACTATTTCTCTCTTTGCTACAGGGTTTACTAATACTGAGGCTGAGGGCAAGTTGTGAGTAATATCTGTTTCTATAACCAGTTGAGCGTTAACAATAGGGGCTGATAACCTCAGATTCAGATGATCCCATGGCTAAGATGTCAAAACTGTTATACATTGGGAGGGTAAATATATTAGCTTTCCTTCCCTTTTTTGGTGCTTGAGAACTTTGTACTGTGTATCACTCCTCCTCTAAAAATGAAGTACAATCTTTGTCTCTTGCCCTTTTTTTGTTAATGGACTGATAGTTTGTCAAAGTTTCAGATTACTTTTGTTTTCTTTCCACTAGGTTGCCGACATTAGTTGGCAAGGTTAGGGGCATTTCTAAGGGACACGGTTCATTGCTTATTGTAGCTTGGCCTGCATTTAACCTCGAGGTCATTTGTTTCTGACTGGTTTCAAGAAATTCCAGTCTTATGCTGAATAAACTAATTTCTCTAAAAAGATTCTCATTCTGAAGGCATTTGGGACACTTGTATGCCTATTTGAGAATCGTTTCCATAATAAGAAACATTTTACAAGCCGTACATTTAACACCCAGGTCACCTTCGAGGGTCATTAAGGTTTCCATCCTCAGTAAAACCACAGTATTAACAAGGGAAGGATTGATATCAACTTTAAAACACCTCTGCTTATTATATGTAAGTGTAAACAAATACAAGCTAACAACTCACGAGAAAGCTCAGTGGATGGAATGCAGGCCTATCAATTTGCATAAGTGCTTGTAATCCTGTTTCCACGCAGCACACGCGAACACACAAACACGTGCTAAAGCACGTGTCTTTGCATGTCTTCACATGTTCCTTTGCAACACCTTGCCCGTGCTTGCAGTAGTACTCCCTTTATCTGCTTGAGTGGCCTGGAAGTATCTGTGGGGTCAAGCACTACCTCGGGCTGCTAAGTGAAAGTATTTGTTGTTAAAAAATAGAAAACGAACATAAATGTTGCATGCAAGCACCACTTATTTGTGGTATTTGGCTCTTCAGCTATTAGCTCCCCAAACAAATTAAAATACTACCCCTAAACTTTGTAGTACTTCATTCGGGAGAGCCAATAGAACTACAGCCAACTCTTCCCGCTTCCTTCAAACAGTTTTAGCAGGGCTCCGTTGTAATCAGAAATAAAAATGGTATACACAAGAAAGGAGATAGAATTTCAGCAAGCACACTGCTGTAATAACAGCAGTTCAATAAAACATCATTCTAAAGGCTTCATCGTTTGCCTGGTTCAACATTACTAAGGCATTAGAGTGGAACCCAGCACACTCACCGCATTGTCCTATTTGGAACAACAAACTTTTTAAAATAGAGGGAAATACACTGTCTTGGAAGGATTGGATAGACATGGGCATGTGTTACATATGTGACCTAGTAGACCATAACACATTTAGCCTGCTGCCATTTGTTAATATAGCCAAGAAATATAAATTACCAAGGACCAAATTTTTTAGATATTTACAACTCAGACACATTTTGAAAGAGAACATTAATAATACAGTCTGACTACCCCCCGCTCCCCCCTAGACAAAATATTCTCTACTTACAAGGGCTACAAAATTATATACAATATGATTATAGACTCTAAAGAGAATTTGGTTGAATCATTAATCCAAAAATGTGAAGTTGAGTTAAGATCTATTATTTTACTGACTGAATGGGATCAAGAGTTGGATGAATAGTCTTAAGACCTGTAATGAGGCAAAAGGCAGGTTAGTGCACTGTAAAATTGTCCATAGATGGCACCATACCCCTGAGAAAATGTTTAAACAGGGTATATCTGACACCAATATTTGTTGGAGATGCTTAAAAGATGTTGGCATTATTACACACATTATCTGGTCATGCCCACTAATTCAGAAATTCTGGGACAAAGTTTTTAGGGTGTGTGAAAAAATTCTGAACAGAAAGATTGCACCTACTGATAAAACTAGTAATGTTGGGTATCACTTTGAATCTAGAACTTTGGTCTAAACCAAATATCCTATGGCTATTGGCTGCATTGATCTCAGTCAAAAATATTATTCTTAGACGATGGCTAGAAGATAGTACTACCAGATCAAACTATGAAAGACTAGCCTTTGTCTGTAGTGACTGAATAGAGAAGTTTCTAGATATATGGAACCATTTTTTACATTCTATGTTTTGCAAAAGTGTTACAAAGGTTACAACAAGTGTATAATTCAAGAATCCTGGATAAGTATTAGCTATCGATAAATTATAGATGAATTTAATGTCTTAAGCTCTCTCTATAAGGTCTATATGACTTATTATTTTTTTCCTTTCTACAAGATATTATAATGAATGTACTGTTGTTTATGTGTATGTTTAAATTTACAATAAAAGTTTTAACTATAAAAAAAGTATTACAGCAATAGCCATTTTTGTACAAAGTTTATTTAAGCTGTTCTGTCAGGGAGAGCTGGCACAGATGAAAAAAAAACAATAGAATTAATTGAAAGCCCTAAAAACAGTGTTATACCAGTATACAACGAACCCACTGATGGTATCAGAGAGTGCGTCTGACCACAGCATTGATACCAATACTTCCAATACCGAGAAACTCATACTGTGATGGATTGCATCGTCTAGGCAATCTGGAGGCATTTTTTTCTGTGTCTTTCTCAATTGGGGGGGCGTGTTGAGTTGACACTGTGACACACCCATGTCATGCATCCGACACACCCCCTCAAGTGGCACACTAGTTGGTGCTCCGGTGATAGTTCTGACCCCCCCCCCAGATTTTGAAGCGCTCCTCCACCTGTGACTATAGTATCCCTCATCTGTTTAGCCTGTAGGGTATACATACGTGATAAGGCCTGACAGGATGTGGGTGTTGAGGGATTTCCAAACACCCACGGTGTAGTGAGGCCCAACACCGCAGGGTCTCCTGACAAAGCACACCTGCACGAACATTGAGGCTCTCAGGTGGATCAGTTGATTGTTACTGGCTCCTTCACTGCATCCATAAATCATCTATAAGTTTACTAGATTGGCGTTGAGCGTGTTTTTTCATTCTTCATCTCAAAGTAAAACAACGCACTGGGTTCTCTGGGTTGCCCTTTCCTTCTGCATTATTCATCAGGGTTTGGATCCATTTGAAAAAGGTTCTGTCCTCAAGATGAAACTGGGTGAGAGTTTACAGACAATTCTTCTTGTGGTTGTAATGTTGTATAAGCAAGGTGTTTGTTGTAAATGTATCTATTTACCAGTACCAAATCTGTATGCCACACCTCATGCCATGCCCGTGACCAGGGTTCTGGAATGGACTCGGATCATTCGGGGGTCAGCTGGGGGGGTAAGGATTGAGCATCTGGAGGACTGCTCTCCTTCCTCGGGGTGGGGGGTTTGAGTGCTGTGCATGTCAGCACAAGAGGGGTTCGACCCGCTCCCAGGTGTGCTTGATTGCCTCCACAGAGGCAGATATGGCTGCTGCACTCATTGCATAGGTGCAGGAGCAGGGGAGGAAAACAGAAGAAAATACAGGGATCCAGCAGGACCCATGATGGCCCTGATGGGACGAAGGACGTACCCCTCCAACGGGGGGGTCGTAGCCCCTGCCGGGTCCATGGAGGAGTGGACAAATAATGTCATGATAAAAAAAAAATCAATCCCACCAGAGCCACTGTTCACACTGGACAGTGCCCTTTCCCAAAAGGCATATGACCCACCCCTTTAGTCACAGCTGGTAACACCTTGCTTTAGATATGATTGCTTTGTAGCCTGTGTTTTTGGAAACAGATCACAGACTTGCCACTTTACCCCGGTTATCTATATCTTTAGTAGAGTAGGAGAAGCTCACCCTAAATGTGAACTGGTGAGTTACGGCAAACTTGAACATGTGATGTTACAAGTTCAAATCCCAGAATATAACTGCTTTCTTAAGTCAAACACACAACAGAAATACCGTCCGTCTGCTGGCCCACTATACCCACATCATTAGACATGCCTCTCTGACATCACACCCTGGACCATCCTTTGATCTCTCAGGTCCATCTTCTTCCCAGAACTGGACCAGAATGATTTTGTGGACTGGAGCTTGGTCTTTTTGTTATCCTGGCCAACTACTTGGCACAGTGCTATATGGGTGTATCAGCCATTTGTTTATGGTCCAAATGTAGCCTCTGTTAAGATCAAAGACGCTCAGTTACCTACACCCATCTGGTTTATTCTCTGAGAAGAAAGGAGTGGTTAAACAAAAGCCACTCCCAGCTAAGTGTCCAGAGGCTTGGGCTACAAAAGAAGGCAATTCTTCAGTTTCCACTTAACTCCCACATCCACCATGATATTTTGGAAAGAGAAGAGATAATACAGATAACAGCACTTCCTAGGTGTTACATCCTTTACACCGAGGCAGGCATGGCTGAAAACAGATAATTTCATCCAGTCCACTTTCCTGGTTAAATTGCAATTAATAAATAAACAAATAACAATGGAGGATTTTACTTGTCACAGCTGATTGCAGCATCTCAGGATGACACAAGGGAAACCCAAGGTCAATTTGTAAGAAGACAAACAGTAGCAAAAAAGAAAGAGAAACTGATGTTTTGAGACTGGTCCTTTATCAGAGAGCTGACTGGCAGTATTTCTCATCTGCCAAGCAGATAGGAATTGAGTCATCATTCTTACTTAACTCAGAGAAAGGACCACTACTAAATATGAATTAAAAGGGTTAGACTGAATTCACACTGATAATAGAAAATCAGGTTACAGCATACATTTCAACCATATTCTTTCTTCGGGAATTGCAATACCTATAAAGAAAAAAGTAAGCACAGTTAGAGTACTGAATATTTAATCTGACTTTCAGTTGCTACAGTATCTGAATGTGAGTTAACTTTCTGAATAAATTTGAATGGAATGCTCATCCTAATTCCTAGTACAGTTTCTAACACTTATGTATCAATGTTTTACATTCCAGTAAAGCGGTATGTTTAATACAGTGTTAAGTTGTCACAGTACAACATGATTTTTTTTTTACAGCAAATCGTCCAGCCTCTGAAGATCTGTCTGGTAATAATGATTACCAAAGCGAGTCCAAATCCAGCAAGAAGAACAAAAGGTTAGTTGCCATATACTGAAAACATAACAAAACTATTACACCAGTAGTTGTGGGGATACTTCAGAAGTTTAAACTAACCTGTATAATTTTTTGTGTTCAGTTTATTTTAACTGGGTAAGGACATAGATCACAATGCCCTTTTCAAGCATGATTTGAGTCATATGGCAGAACAAACATTACAACATAAATAAACAAGCATTTATCAATGCCGAACGTTTGCTTGCAGGTATTTGCAGTAGTGTTTGGCACTTGGACATGGCTTAAAAAAATCAGTGACAAAGAAGTAAAATGAGGGGCACTGTTTAACAATTGGTTCTATCCCCTGAAGCAGGCAGTGTAAGAGTATTAATGTAAAATACTTTGTCTGCAGAAGAGCAAGTCTGTAACTCTGTTTGACAATATTGTGAGCATACAGAATACCCACTGTTCAGACACAGAAATACAAATTTTAGGAGGGACAGGAACATTTTGAGGCAAAATAAGGGACATCTCTGAAAATCAGGGAAAGCTGAAAGGTATGGTCCCTCTTTCCCTTCTCTCCCCCCCCCATCTCTCTCCCTCTCTCTCTCTCTCTCTCTGCCCCTCCCTATTCTCTTTCTTTCTCTCCCTCTGCCTCTCTCTCTCTCTGTCTTTCTCCCCTTCTGTCTCTCTCTCTCTCTTAACCCCCTCTGTCTGTGTCTCTCTCTCTCTCTCTTCCCCCTCTCTGTCTCTCTTTCTCTCTCTCCTCCCCCTCTTCTCTCCCTCTTCCTCTTCTCCCCTCTGTCTCTCTCAGCAAACAATCAGTTGTCAATGCCGAATGTTGGCCTGTTGGCATTGGCATTGGTAGAGCAGGAGTTAGAAAGATGCACAATAGGCTTGGCAGTGAAGTAGTGAACTGATGCCAACCCCAGCCCCACCCTGCAGAGGGTGAGAGGCATTGGGGTGTGCCTTTGGGTCATCGGCCATAACGCTCATGCCATTTCACCTCACTCCACCCTGCAGACACTGACAAGTGCTGCGGTGTGCCTTGGAGTCTTCGGGCCTTACGCTCACCCCATTCCATAAGGAAATATGCTGAAATGGGTGCAGTATAGGAGAATGGGGTGAACTTTGGGGCTGAAGAGTCCAAGGCACACCTCAATGCCTGTCTCTGGCTGCAGGGTGGGGGTGGAATGGCATAAGCATTACAGCCGACAATGCCAAGTCACACCCCTGAGGCCTGTCAGTCTCTGCAGAGTGAGGCGTTATGGTTGGAAGTCCTAATGCCCTGGGCATTTGTTGGTATTTTCACTCAAAATTTTCAACATGGGCCATTTGTGACCTCACCTCATGAACAGTGGCACCATGAGTTTGTTAGCCAAAAGGTGATTTTGCACAGCGACTGTGCCATTTGGTGCCACAGGTGTGAAAACACATTTCAGGCAGGAAGTGAAAAATGACAGCTGCATTGCTCATGAGGAGATGTAAAAAAATGGCATTGTTGAAAATCTGAAAAATTGTTGAAGTCACGAGCGTACCTAGAAACTGCGCAATGCACGCCTGTAACGCAATTATTTTCGGGATTTATTTAACCAGATTTTAAACATAGGCATTTTGGGAACTTCGGTCATGAACAGTGTCACTGTAATTTTGTTAATCTGTCCCGAACATTGATTTCCCACAGCGACCGCGCCATTGTGCGCCACGTGTGTGAAAACACATTGTGTGCAGGATGTGAAAAATGACAACTGTACTGTTCATAAGGAGGTGTACAAAAATGACAATGTTAAAAATCTGGAGTGAAAATGTGAAACATTGAAGTCACGAGCATGCATAGAAACTGCGCAACGCATGCCCGTAACACAATTATTTGGGGGAATTTTTTAACCAGATTTTCAACATAGGCATTTTGGGACCTCTGCTCATGAACAGTGTCACTGTGATATTGTTAATGTGTTCCGAACACTGATTTCACACCGCAACTGCGCCATTATGTGCCACATGCATGGAAAACACATTTTGGGCAGGATGTGAAAAATGACAGCTGTACTGTTCATGAGGAGGTGTGAAAAAATGGCAATGTGGAAAATCTGGAGTGAAAATATTAAAAATCGTTGAAGTTACAGGCGTGCATTGAAACCTATAACATGCATTCATATGCAGTCATTGTTGGGAAAGTTTTCCACCAAATTTGCAAGGTAGGCTTTTTGGGACCCCACCTCATGAACAGTGGCTCCGTCATTTCATTAATCGGTCCCGAAAGGTGATTCCACACAGTGACCGTGAAATGACCTTTTCAGACCGAGTAATGAGATGACAGTGCATGTGTGCATGAGGTGGGGTCCCAAGCACCGCATGTTAAAAATTTGGAGGCAAAATTCAAAAAAATGACTGAGATATCCACCTAAGTTGAACCCCCCCCCCCCATTTATGCCATTATACAGCTTACCAGTATTTCTTCAGTTCGCGGTCGGCTTTGAAGAGTGCAGACGTGTTCCGCCCACCAAAGATCTGCAGCGCTAACCTCAGAGGTAAATATGGGGTGAGGGGTGTGGGGTGCAGAGGTGGGGTGGGTTGAGGAGGGACCCAACAGCAAGGGACTGTTTTCTTTGTTTCAGGTAATAAAAAAACAAAACGAACACCGCATACGGTTTTCTTTCTTTACAGGTGTAAGAAAAATGTTGGGTACACTGGGGTGGGCTCCCAGTGTTCCCCCAGACTTTGGGGGGGTGATGTTGGCCACACTGGGGTGGGTTCCCAGTGTGGCACACAATGGAGGTGGGGCGGAGCAGGAATATGCCGACTGTGGTCGGCTTCTGAACACAGGAAGGCACGCTGGGGTGGGCTCCCAGTGTGCCACACAATCTTGGGAGGGTATTAAACATGCTGACAGGGGGATTGGGCACCCCTGAAGTTGACTTTCTGGGGATTGTGTGTGGCAGATGGCTGCAGCTGCTGCCACCATGTTTATTTAAATGCTTCACCTGGAAAGGCATGTAAGGAGGCATGTCATCAGTGCCACTACATGACAAGCTTGTCTCTGATTGCAGCGGCACTTTTCTTAGAAGTTGTGTTCACTTTACATAATGCTTGTGTCAGCGCTATCATGCTGGCTTTTTGGGGAATGAGGGATACACCTATTATAGCATGCCCTGCATTCGCCAACACAGACACACCTCTGAAATGTACTACTAGCTCAAGACGTTCCTTGAGCAAGCGAGCGCAAAAAGTATGGACAGCCCTACACAACAAAGCTGTGCTTCCATCAAGTAGTTGAGAGGACATCAAAAACCTCAAGAGTGAAACTCAGGAAGTTCTGTTGTGTATGGTGTCAAACTGACAGTTTCCTTTTTGGGAATTGTTCCTGGATGGGTCTCGAAATTCTTGATGGGGTCCTGCTTCACCCATAGTAGTGCATCCACCAGCCTGCCTAGGCAGTCAACCGGCGTCGTCTCCTCAGGGCTCAATTTTTTATACCAGTATACTCATAAAGCTTTGCCCTTTCATCATCATCATACCATGTTCATTGTTCTCTTGGAGTGTGCGTCATGGAGCCTACCTTTCTTCTCCAAGCTGTGGATCTGGTAGTATATTGATGGTGAGGGAGTGAGGAGGTTGATCACTTTTACCTTTTGTTTTTCCGGTGCCTCTGTAAGAGAATGCTGTTTGTTTTTGTTACTGGATCCACCTGTTCTCACCTTCTCCCAACATTGCAGTGAGAGACTGGCATGTTACCTGGCAGATTCTAAAGGCAGGAGACCCTGACCCTTGAGAGAGAACTGGGGGGGGGGGGGCAGCCATGTTGATTTGACTACTTGGAGAGGCTGGACTGAACTGGCTGGACTGAGGAGGCCTCAGTAAACAATTTCATTAACTTCTCTTCACCTGGTGGTAGCAGGTTAGGGATTCTGGTATCTTGAGACTATTTATTAAAGCATATTAATGTACACTTGACTTTTGATCTGTTTCTGGAACTTGTTTTGGAACTTTCATCATTAACATAAGAAAGAACTCATGTTGCTTAAATCCACAGCATTTATTTTATCTAATTCTTGGCATCCTCTGACATCCAAAGATAGTCTATAATTTTATTTATTGTTTAATGCTGGGGTGCATGAAGCTGATATGTTGTTAGTTGAGCTGTTGTATTGGTGAGTATGCATGAGGGGAGGGGTAAGAACAGTAGGGGCATTTATTTGTCTTTTTTTAAGGTCATGGAGGATAGTAGTGGGGGAGGCTCTGTGTGGGTTGCACCAAATGATGAGTGAGTCACAAAGACAGCCTGCATCTACCACAGGCAGCCTGCACCAAATGGGGCTTGAGCAGTCCTTGCACCACATGCTGGGCTGCAGCATGGCACCAGGGGCTTGCAGCAGAAGCAGGCTGCCAAATCCACTGAAAGGGATTTACAAAACTCTCCCAGTGGGAACATTTCTAAGTACTGTTAGACCAGCCAAGGGTACTTTTCTCCACCAGGAAAAGTGCCCTAGTTGTGGCAATCTCACCACCGCAACCTACCAATTTTTCATATAACATCAGTGCACTTTTTCAAAGTGTTGCATAAAACATTGGCTGGTCGTGGTGGTACAGTAAGTACTACTTTTTAATGGTTAAATAGAACTTTTTGTTTACAATAATCCTACAGCCAATCTCTGGTCTTTTTTGTAGTTCAGTGTCCGTTTTGAGCCCTGCTCTGTACTTTGCAATTAAGTCTCCTTGCAGGGGCGCCAGATGTTTTACTTATTTAAAACAATAGTACAATGAAAAATATTTTTCTAAAAAGCTGGTTTCAGCTACAATTAATGCAAATATTAGCATATCTATCAAATCTACTTTTCTAGGTAGCTCCTATACTGCGTACCATGAGTTTTTTTTTATTTTGTCAGTCCTAACCCTCGCCAGGTCTACGATATTATTTCTAAGCCAAATGCGGTGGCCACCTTTTGTAAAGAGAGAAACTAAATTTAAAAATTTCTGAAATACTCAAATTATGGTGGAACTAGAAAATGTTACCACAAATGAAACAGAAAATCCCTGGAACCTTTTATAGTAAAAGGGTAAGGTCACATTTTTGCCCAGTTTGTTGCACTGTGGCTTTGAGCAGGTTTTTAATGATATGTAAGTGATGGGATCTCCAGGAGACAGTTGGTAATTCCTTTGTTAAATAATAAAATAGGATTTTACCATCTCTGAAGTCTTATTCAAAGATTGATGGTACTTTTATTTATTTATGCATTTATTTGAAAGTTGACAACTGGGAAAGGCACACTGAGCCAAGGTTCGTTTCCAGGTGTGACCCTGGGAAGGGGTTGTAGAGTGAACAGCTACAAATTCAATTCAGAGTCAGCACAGTAGTTACAGGTTAGCAGGTTTACACAGAGGCAGCAGTAAAATGTGCTGGCATGATATAAACACAGCACTGTGTACTTCAGTAAGCAGTAAGCAATCAAGTGTGAAGCAAAGTGCATAGTGCGTGTTGGGGTAGGGGTAATAAGACGAAGGGCAGCAACTAGGGGCTGAGCAGGGGAGGGTCAAGGGAGATAATATAGGGTTAGGAAGGGGGTAGACAGGAACAGGAGGTAGCAAGAAGTTGCCTTAGGTGGAGTTTGAAGGTAGGGAGCGATGGGGAGAAGCAGGGGGGCAGGGAGCAGATTCCAGAGGGAAGGAAGACAATAGGAGAAGGCTGCTTGGCCAGCAGAAGAATAAGGGTAGAAACTTGAAGAAGATTCAGGAATCCCTGGAGTGAAGCAAGTAGGAAAAGCATGGAGCAGGGGACAGCAAGGAAGATAGATAGGAGGGAAGGGACCCAAACCAGTATTTGGTGATGAAGGCAGCACAGTGGGCCAGGCAACATGATGGCAGGGGGAGAATGGAGAGGGAAGAATAAAGGAAGCAGTGATGAGTGCGGAGGGGAGAGTCAGTGGCAAAACAGCAGAAGGCATTGAACAGGGTATCCAGTCTGGCAAGAGAGGAAGATGGGGTGATGCTGTAGACTATATCCACATAATCAGACTGGGAGAACCATTTTGGTTACAAGTTCCTTGCAGACATTGAGAGAGGCAGTCTTTGTTGTGAAATAAGATGCCTAGTTTGGGATGGAGTCTGGTGCGAATGGCATCTATGTGGATGAAGAAAACAAGCTTACTGTTGAGCCAGACTCTTAGGTACTTGAATGCAGGGACCACTTCCAAAGGGGTGCCATCTAAAGTGGTGAAAACAGGAAGGAATGCTGGCCAGTTTCTGGCACGTGTTGAAGTTTATGGCCACTGTTTTTTTGGTGTTGACCTTGAGCTGGTTTTCATGGAACCAATGCAGAATGTTGTGGAAATCTTGCTGGAGCAGCCTTGTCACAGTAGAGGCCATAGGGCCAGAAGTGTAGATAACCATGTCATCCGCTTTCATATGGATGTCCGAGGGGACACCTGGGAGGCCATTGAGAAAAATGGAGAAAAGGATGGGACAGAGGATGGAGCCCTGCAGGACTCCAACTAGGATGGGGAGAGTGGGGGAAAGAATTCCTTCCACCTGTTCAGACTGCTGATGGCCCAAGAGGTACAAGTGGAACCAAGCAACAGCATTGGCTGATAGGTCGGTGGAGCACAGTTTGTTAAGGAAGAGGAGGTGGGACATTGAGTCAAAGGCTTTGACCAGATCAATGAATATAGTAAAGGTGATGTGGCCCTGATTCATCCCAGTGAGGATAGAGTCAGTGACCCATGGCAGGGAGCATACAGTAGAATGGTGCCTCCTAAAACCAAACTGTAAGGGTGAGAAAAATCAGAGAAGTAAAGCAAGTTAGCAAGTCTAGAGTAGTCGAGGGACTCCTGGAGGTTAGCAAGGGAGAGGAGGAGAGGAGGAGAGATATGGGCTGGTAATTACCAGGGAAAGAAGGGTCATCTCCTTTATGTAGAGGGAGTACCTTAGGACCTTTCCAGGCCTGGGGGACAGTGCAGAGGGAGAAGGAGTGGTTCAGGATGTGAGCTAGAGGAGTCAATGGCTGTGGCCAAAATACATAAGAGTTTGGGTCCATCCCCGACAGGGCTGGACTTAGAGGGGTTGAATGAGGTAAGTTCGAGGAAAACTTTGTGAGGGGTGATGGGGGGAAATGGTAGCCTTTGGGTGATGGCAAAGAAGCAGAGGCAGAGGGGGACTGGGGAGGGGGTAGGGCACAGGTAGTGAAATTATTGAGAGGAGCTATGACAGAGGAAGGGTCGGAAACTGGTGAGCCATTCACCATGAGGAAGAGGGGGGAGACAGGATTGGCAGGGGGATCAAAAATGGAGTGGCTAACTTTCCAGAATTTTACATGGGAATTTATGGTGGACTGGAGATTATATTTGAAATTAGAGGGCCTTGGCAGTGCAGCTAGCTTTGGTGCACGAATTCCCAAGCAACCAGTAGGATAGACAATCGGATGGGGATTGGGAGAATTTCAAACAGTCCTAAGCCTTGTTGCAGGATTTACTCAAGGCAGTAAGGTCAGAGGTGATCCACAGATGGTGGGCATGTTTGACATTTGATTTTCTTAGGGGGGCTTGAGAGTTCCATGTGTGAGTGAGAATGTACAGGAAGTAGCATAGGACAGTTTCAATGTCAGGTGCACAATATACTGATTCACTCCTTCTGCTGTTTTGTCTTGGCTTGCCCTACCCGTACTCACCATTGTTCCCTATACTCTGCTCCCCCTCCCCGGTAGATTGCCACCTAACCCACTGTGCCTCCTTCATTTCTAAGTTCTTGCTGGCTTCACTCCCCCCTTATCTCAGCTCGCTTCTCTCCCGTATGCCTCCTTCCTCTAACTCTCTCCGTAACCTACTGCTCCCTTCTCGTAAATCCCTTGCTAGACAGAATGCTTTCTTCTTCCGCTTTCCTAGTATCTGGAACTCTCTTCCCTTAACAATTTGCTCTGCCTCCTTCAAACACTCTCTTTCCTCTCTACTCCAAGCCCACACCACTCCCTCCTGCAAATGCCCATAGCCCAATGCCCTACCTCCTCCCATTCCTCTTTTCCTACACTATAGCTGTCCCCCAAGCTCCTACACCTCTCTACACCTCCCATGTCCCACTTCTAATGTATTCCAATCCTCTACACCCATCTTCTCCCCTCATCTAAACCCCCTTCCTCTTCCCCTCCTATCCCTTAAATCCCTCCCTCCCTTCAACCTCTCCCTCTCTATCTACTCCCCCTCCTCACTCCCCTCCACTACTACCTCAACCTTATTCCCATTCTGCCTGCATTGACTTCCTCCATCCCCCACCTTCTCCAGTCTCCTCCCCTTCCCTTATCCTATCCCCATCAATTTATCCCCTCCTTTCCTCTATTCTTGCTATTCCCAACCCTAATCCATCTTCCCCCTTCTCTTCTTTCCCTTCCCCTTTCTCCTCCCTGTGGCACCCTCCTGTTTTAATTGACCTCTTCCCACCCTGTCCTGTTCCTGACATTATAACCTGGGAGTGCCTGGTCCTCATACTTCTGATGTAATCAATTTGTATTGTTATTAATTATGCCAATTTGTTACTGTGTGTTACTGTATATTGCTGTGCCTTATTGCATTGTCATGTTATTGCACTTTTTACTTGCTATTATGTAATTATCCCCCCCCTTCCCCCAGGACACATCTGGAAATGAGCTTTATGGCTCAGTATATCTTTCCTGGTAAATCTCTTTTAAATAATAAATAATATACCGCTGACCAGTTGGAGGCAGTAAGATTGTGTAGTAGGGCATGAGTGTCAAGAGACCAGAGTGATGTAGCCCAAAATTATTTGATGTGAAGTGGGTAAGTCTCACTTTCCTGATGCAGTAGGTCATGCTATGATCACTGAACACATCCGGCAGTGTGTCTGCTGTTATGGTGCTGCAGGGGTGGGAGGTGAGTACCCAGTCAAGAAGGAAGTGATTGGTGGAGTGAGGGTTGAGTCGGGTAGGTTTGGAAATTAACTGGGTGAGATTTAGGGTCTCAATCCTTTGAAGTGTGAGTTTGCTGGTAGGGAAAAGCCAGTTTAGGTTGAAATCACCCAAGAAGACAAATTCGCAGGAGGCAGCATAGGAGACAAGGAAGACAGGGTATCAAGAAGGGAGGAGGAAGAAATCTTAGGGGAGGCATAAACGACACCCACATAAATAAGGAGGGTGAAGGGAGGGATAGTTTTGCAAGTTGGAGTTCATGAGAGGAAGGGACTGATTCTTTGAGGATGATTGTTCAGGACATGTTTTGGCGTAGATGCAAAGCTGCTCTGCCACTGCTCTTACCATGGTCCTGTCGGAAAAGGTGGAAGTCCCGGAGAACCAGGTTTGGGTCTGGCACCCTTGAAGAGAGCCAGGACTCAGATTTCTCATGTGAACTGTTATTATGTGCAGCGCCCAGAGTCCTATGGGACAGGGTGCTACATAAATACATTTGCCTTTCCTTTCCTTCATACAGAGCTTCTCCCTCCCTATTACACATCGAGCTCTTGCAACTATGTTCTTCTGCACCTCATGGGCTCCGCTGTATGCCCCTCAAGGGCTTGACTCCAGTTTTGTTTCATGGGCTTTTAACCAGAGGAGAGCATCTGGGCAGTCAAGCCTGAAGCAGCTGTATGTAAGTCTTCCCTTCCTTTTGGGGTATCTTCAGGAAGCATACAAAAGGGAAGGGGGTGCTCTTCAGTAATAAACTTCAAACACAAGTGTTGCTTTTTCTTTGGTGAATTTATTTTTAGCTTCTGCCTCAACATTTCACCATGATTATATGGCTTCTTCAGAGGATAACATTTTTAATCTTCACCTTCAAACTTAAAAATATATCATTAATATTTACAATGCATGCTGCCTTTTAAATGTGAAAATAGCACTACGGTGACATGAAATTTATACCTCTGCAGTTCTTTATTTAACCATGTGTGGTTTCCGCTCTTTTATTTTAATTCATATGCCTGTAAATATCAATTATGCCTTAATTATATACTATCATTATTATCAGATGTCTCACTTCAGCATGTGTTAACGTTGTGTGCCTTCACCAACATCCTGTGATTTTGTGTGACTCGGCTATATATGTTAGCCTTCTCATCCCCATAACAAGCACACAGCCACAAACACTACCTGCCAGCTCTGATGCATTTGTCTCTCAGATTATTCTGTTGCTGTGATAGGCTTTTATATCCTATTTAGGTTTCTTCCTAAACTGCGACTGAAACAAAAAACATTGTGGTTGTATTAGGTGCTATGCCTCACTTATCTATTTGCTTCAACATCTTTGTAAGTGAAACTTCATTTGGGAGAATCTCCCCTTACCACTTCACAGATGCATGTCACAAGGGGCTCTAGCAAGGAGTGAGTGGCTGCACAACAGCTCCTCTTGAGCATGTGGAGTGCCATGATCTCAAGCGGCATCACAATGTCACCTGACATGCATGCGCGCCTCCACATGATGTGTTGCTGGGCAACACACTAAACAGACAGAACTGACTGCCAGCTATCTGCACATGCTTGTTCACAGAGTGAATGGAACTGTGAGAAGACTCAGAGTGAGTGCTGCTTAATGCATAGAAACCCAGAAACAGAAAAATGATGGCAGAAAAAGACCAGGGTTCAGGCAGTCTACCCTAGTTCCCTATATAGCTCTGGGACATAATGTTGCCTCAGGGTCTTTGCTCTCCCGCCCACCCTCCTCAATGCTGATGCCACAAAAACAACCACTATACCCTTCATTCTGTCCCAGCTGTGTTTAAAACTGCTAATGGTGTTCGAAACCACCATCTCAGCCAGCAACCTGTTCCACAGCTCCATCACCCTTTCTGTAAAACATTACTTCCTCACATCCTTCCTGAACCTCCCCTTGTTAGCTTCTATTCATGACCACGTGACCGCGAACTAGTATTCAACTAAAATAGTTCCCCACAGTTCACCTTGTTAATTCCTTTTAGGAATTTGAAGGTCTCTATCATATCTCCTCTCTCCCTTCTGGTCTTCTGTGATTACATGTTCAGTGCCTTGAGGGGCTCCTATCAGGACTTGCCCTGTTGGCCTTGAGTCATTATTGTTATCCTGCACTGCTCTGTCCCCAGTATGTCCCTTTTCTTCCTGAGGTGAGGACTCCAGAATTGGACACAGTACTCCAGGTGAGGCCTCACCAAAGATCTCTACAGGGTAAGTATTACCTCCCTGTTTCTGCTATCAGTACGCCTCCTAATACTTCCAAGCATCCCATTTGCCTTGCTGTAAGCTTTGCTGCACTGACTGAGTTAGAAACATAGACTTAGACAGCAGATAAGGATTGCTTGGCCCACCCAGTCTGCCCATTTCACTACCTATTGGATAAGTTGCAGATCCTAGTTAACCAACAGCCTACTTCCTCCTACACTCCCCCAACAGAATTGCCTTATGTCTGTCCCATGCATTCTTGAATTCTGCCACTGTTTTTGACCCCACTACCTCCTCAGGAAGGCCATTCCATGAGTCTACCACCTTCTCTGTGAAAAAATACTTCCTTACGTTGCCCCTGAGCCGTCCCCCCCTCTATCTTCAAATTGTGCCCCCTTTTTCTTGCACATCTCTTTTTCTGAAAGATGCTACTCTCTTGGACTTTGTTGATTCCCTTGAGTACTTACAGGTTTCTATCATGTCCCCCATCTCCCTCCTTTCCTCAAAGGTATACATATTAAGCTTCTTTAGTCTCTCCTCATATGGTTTCTGGTGCAGACTCTGCACCACTTTAGTTGCCCTCTTCAGGACTGCCTCCACCCTGTCTATGTCCTTGCAGAGGTGGGGTCTCCAGAACAGCATGCAGTACTCCAGATAGGGTCTCACCAACTGTCTGCACAGAGGGGATGACAACTTCCTGTTTTCTACTGGGGATGCCTCTCCCTATGCATCCCAGTTTCCCCCAGCCCTCTTTAGAAGAAGAAGAAAAAGAAGAAGAATCAGCATTTATATAGCACTTTTCATACATCCAAAGCGCTTTACAAGCAATGCTAGACTGGTAGTGAAGTGACTGAATGTGTGGAGGTGGCCATATCGCACATCCTCACCCACACACAGCCTGGATAATTGCATGAACCAGTTTATGGGAAGGGGAATGTTGGCCAGGACACCGGGAATGTTCCCTACTCTTTGCGAAGAGTGCCCTGGGTTCTTTTACTTCCACCTGGACACCCACCAGGACAACACCAGGATGGGCCGAAGGGACCTCGGTTTAACATCTCATCCAAGGACGGCACACCCCAGCAGTACAGCACCCCCTAATATACTGCACTCGGATGCCAGCGATTTTTAGGTGCAAGTCCAATCCTGGTGTGGGACGAGAACCCATGACCTTCTGGTCCAGAGGCGGATGTGCTACCAACTGAGCCACGCTCACACCAGAGGTGGGGTCTCTTTACTGCCTTCTCACATTGCTTGCCTACCTTTAGGTCATCTGATATAACTACTGCAGGTCCCTTTCCATTTTTGTTGCTGTTAGTACCTACCCCCCCCATTGTGTACTCTTCCCCTGGGTTTTTGTTTCCAAGGTGCATTACTTTGTACTTCTTTGCATTGACTCTAAGCTGCCATACTTTTGACCATTCCTCCAACCATTCTAAGTCCCTTCTCATGCTTTCCAATCCCCCCTTGTGTATCAACCCAGTTGCAGATCTTTGTGTCATCTGCAAAGAGGCATACCTTTCCTTCCAGCCCAACCGCAATGTCACCTATAAAGATATTAAAGAGGACCGGTCCCAGTACTGAACCCTGCAGTACCCCACTAGTAACCACTATTTCTTTGGAGTGGACTCCATTTACTATTACCCTCTGTGTCCTGTTGTCTAGCCAATTGTTTACCCAGGCTACCACCCTGGGACCCTATCCCAGGCTGGCTAACTTATTTATTGATCTTTTATGTGGGACTGTGTCAAATGCCTTGCTAGTCAGAAAAAAGTAGGGGTCCAGCCCAGCCAACCTTAGATTAAAAGGAAAAAGACTTAATTAAGGGAAGAGCCTGTACCAATCAAATACATAGAACTAGAAAGGAAAGATTGGCTAATGAAGGCCCACTCACCAAAGTAATTTTGTAATCATATAAATTCTTTACTCAGCATAAATAATATTTATATTCAGTCAGATACAGTACAGAGAATCCACATAATTACTGTAGAATTCCATTAGTAAATGTTTCGGAACAACCTTCATCAGTACAGCACCATATCTATAAAGATGAAATAATAAAATAATATATTATGAATTTTGAAATATAGGTGAAAAGTAAATCAATAAACAGTAAACATATTAAAAAACTATGAGTAGAATATTGCTCACCATGTAAGGACAATGCTACTTACCCAGGTTCAATCAACTTAATATGCTATTCAGTTGTCATTAGCTACCTAAAAGATTTACAAATACAGACCATAATTATTATTCACCAACAATTATCCTGCGTTTATCCTCTCATTTATTCAAATTCAGAAAAAAATATTTTTTTATACATATATGCTTAGGTCAGGTCTTGTCTCCTGATATCACTTTTATGTTCTGTAATATGGTTTTTAAGTAATCTCTCAGTTTTGCCTATATAAATTTTGTCACATGGACATTTTAATACATAAATAACGCCAACAGTAGAGCAATTAATGAAGTGTTCGATAGTAATTTCTTCATCTCTTGATGTATTTTGAATTTTCTTAATCTTTATATGTATTATTACAATTACTACAATGTCCACAGTGAAAATTTCCCTTTAATTCTGATAAATTCAAAAAATGGTAAGGTCTGGTGTTCAGTATTTTGTGTTCAGTTTTCATTAATCTGTTCCCTAATGTTCTATTTTTCTTGGGGACAATGAGTGGTAAATGTTCAAAAATCTGATGCCCTAGAAGTGTTGCTAGTAAAACTGACCAATGTTTATTTATAGTGTTCTTAATAGAAAAAAAAAAATCTCATTATAAACAGTAGGAAAAATAATCTTCCCTTTATTTGTTTGCTCCCTATTGAGTGGTATTAGTAAGTCATTTCTGTCCTTCAGGGATACTTTATATTCTGCTGTTCATAAAGTCTCCTGTTTATACCCCCTTGCACTAAGTCTCACTGACATATCAGCTTGTACTTTTTCAAATTCCAATGGTTCAGTACAGTTTTGTTTGGCTCCAACCAGTTGCCCAAAAGGGATAGATTCAATCAATTTTTTAGGATGAAAACTGTGTGCATGTAATATTGAATTTGTATTTGTTGTTTTTCGATATAATTTCGTTACTAACTTCTTGTCACATTTATAAATCAATAAATCTAAATATGGAATTTGTTCTCTATCATAATTCATAGTAAAGAAAATGTGATCAGCACATTGATTCAAATATTGATTGAAACATTGGAGCTCTTGCACCGTTCCTGTCCATATAACTAGGATGTCGTCGATAAAATGTCTCCACAACCAAAGCGTATTTATGTATGTATTTTTGTTACTGTATATGTACTCTTTCTCAAAATGATTCATGTAGATATTTGCATAAGATGGAGCCATACTGGAACACATAGCCGTACCTTTTATCTGTAAATAAAACTGTTTTTCAAATCGAAAATAGTTCTGAGTCAAACTGTTTCTGCCCATTTAATAATCAATCCATTTGAAGGTGTCTCTTCATGTCTATATTGATCTAAAAATGCTTTCAGAACATCACATCCATTTTTGTGTGGGATAGAGGTATATAAATCTTTAACATCCCATGTTACTAGTATGCATTGTTGAATATTTAAATCACTGTCATGTAAGTTCTCTATACTAGTTATTACATCAGTTGAATCTCGAATATAAGACCTGGTTAATTCCACAAATGGTCTAATGTGACGATCAATGAAAATTGAAAGAGGCTCAAGCACAGAGTTTATACCTGAAACAATATGTCTCCCAGGTGGGGCTCTAAGATTCTTATGTATTTTGGGAAGTATGTAAAAAATAGGTATAGTAGGATTAGCTCTAAATAAGGATCCCTTTTCCCATTCTGAGCTTTATTGGTTATCATAAGCATTTGTTAAAAGTGCATATGTCAGATCTGACACCTTCTTTGTAGGGTCCTGTTCCAGAGCTAGATAGTTTTCACTCACTTGTAATAATTCTAAACAGGTATTTTTATAATGTAAATAATCCATAACCACAACTGCTCCTCCTTTGTCAGCACTTTTAATAATTATATTTTCATCATTCTCTAAATTTCTCAATGCTGCAAATTCTTGTGCTGACAAATTGAACCTCTTTCTTTTATCAGTGGTTCTTTCCTTTTTTAAGATCATGTCCACATCTTTATTCACAAGTGCCATGTATGTCTTGATCGTGTGTGGTGTAATTGATGGAGTGAATTGAGATTTCAAATGTAATTTACTGCTAAGGGCCATCCTTTTCTCCTTTTCCTGAATATTTATTTCTTTTTTTGGTTCAGACTCAAAAAATATCTTAGTTTAAGTTTTCTGAAAAAACAGTTAAGGTCCAGCTTAATTTCAAACTCATTGATTGCACTGTGCGGGCAAAAGGTTAGGCCATTCCCTAAAACTCGTGTCTCCAAAGCAGTTAAAGTTCTCTTAGATATGTTGTAAATTAACTGTTTTTCGTCATTGCTGACCGTGTTGTCCTGGTTTCTAGTGGTGTCTCCTGTCCTCTTCTATCTTTTCTTGTTTTTTCTGTTCCTCCTATATCTATGCCTATTCCTTTTTCTGTGGGATGTGATTGGCCGGGCACCTGTTTAATCCATCATAATGTTTTGTACTTGACCATCTTTTGTATATTGGTAGCCCCTCTTGGCCCTGTGGCGAAAGGGTCTTCTGCCTCGATATCTCCCTTTGCCAAACAAATGTGGGCCTCAACCTCTAGTGGATGTGCCCCCACCTTCCACATCACTACCTGAACTAACAGCTGATGACTCTGAATCCAAATTATACTGAAAGTTCTTAATGTACCCTGTTTTTTTGTTTTTAACAAATGAATATACCTGGTTATTTTTGTAATCATTTAGATCCCGCTTAAACTTATGTAATTTTGTGGCCCTTAATTCTTCCTCAACTCTTTAAGGTTAGTATTCACCCTAGTCGAATATTCTGTTAGTTCTTCTTCACTGTACTTGTTTTTGATTTCATTCTTATATTGATTAATTTCAAGTTCTATTCTCTGTAATTCTTTAGTAATTGATTCCATTATTAGCAACATGAAATCTTTGGAGCACCTATTTCTTACCCATCCCATTTAATATCCAAATCCAAATCTACATAACCTAAATTTGCCTCCACAAAAACACAGAGACCTCTTGGTATGCGTTTCTGTTTAAGATATTGAGTCAAAGTTAAAGTATGTCATTCTAATTTGGCTTGTTTTTGTCTCAAGTACTCAAATTGATTAGTAACAGAATATGAGGGGGTTGTGCCACTAAATTCTGTATTAGTTCTAAAATTACCCAAAATTCTCTGTTCATCCATGTCAGATATTGATAGAGGTATAGAACATTTGTTCGTCAATTTATCCAATTCATCAAAGTTAAGCATATCTGGACTGAGAACCCAAACTAAAGGTATAAAGAAAATATAATATAATGCTCTAGTCACCAGTTCAACTTGTCAGCAAAGTCCAAAGTAATTCCTCCAAGGCCCAGTATCACTGAAAGAGTGCCAAAGAGAGTTCCCAAATTGTAAGAAAATGTAACCAAAAAAGGTTTTTATATGGCGATGCAGTTCTTTCTTCAATTAGCAATGTAGCCAATTGTCCTCTTAATGAAGCAAAATCTCACTCATGTGTTGGAACGTGTGGAAACACACTAGATTGGCCCTCTGGAACTCGCATCTGTCGATGCTCCAAATACTTAGAAAAAGTAGAGGTTCAGCCCAACCAACTTTAGATTAAAAGAAAAAAGGCTTAATTAAGGGAGGAGCCTGTACCAATCAAATACATAGAACTAGAAAGAAAAGATTGGCTAATGAAGGCCCACTCACCAAAGTAATTTTCTAATCATATAAATTCTTTACTCAGCATAAATAATATTTATATTCAGTCAAATACAGTACAGAGAATCCACATAATTACTGTAGAATTCCATTAGTAAATGTTTCAGAACAATCAGTACAGTACCATATCTATAAAGATGAAATAATAAAATAATTTAGTATGAATTTTGGAATATAGGTGACAAGTAAATTCCTAAACAGTAAATACATAACAAAACTACGAGTAGAATATTGCTCACCATGTAAGGACAATGCTACTTGCCCATGTTCAATCAACTTAATATGCTAATCAGTTGTCATTAGCTACCTAAAAGATTTACAAATACAGACCATAACTATTATCCACCAACAATTATCCTGCCTTTATTCTCTTATTTATTCAAATTCAGAAACATTTTTTTTATACATATATGCTTAGACTTCATTTGTCCTTACAAAATTACTTTTGTGAATGAGCTTTTATTAGCCAATCTTTTCTTTAAAGTCTAGGTAGGCCATATCCACAGCCCCTCCCCGGTCTATTACTTTGGTCATCCAGTCAAAGAAATCGATTAGATTCGTCTGACATGACCTTCCCACTGTCACTCCATGCTGCCTTGGGTCCTGTGCCTAACTGGCCTCTAGGTACTCAACAATTCTTTCTTTCAGAAGTGATTCCATCATTTTCCCTACCACTGACATCAAACTAACACGTCTGTAGTTTCCTACCTCTGCCTTGCTCCCACTTTTGTGAAGGGGAATTACATCCACCCTCCTCCAGTCCTCAGGTACCACACCATACTCCCATGATTTGTTAAAAATGGTAAACTGTGGTGTCACTAGTTCTCCCCTTAGTTCTTTTAGAATTCTGGGGTGAATCCCATCAGGCCCCATTGCTTTGTCCACCTTGAATTTTAGAAGTTCTTTCAGGACCCTTTCTTCTGTGAATGGACTGATATCGACCCCCATCCAGAGTGCTTCTATTGTTTGGTTTAGGTACCTCCCCCTCCTCTTCTTTTGTGAATACTGAGCAAAAGTATTCATTCAGTATCTCTGCCTTTTCACTGTCACCCTCTGCCCACCTCCCCTCCCCTTTATTAAGCCTCACTATCCCTCCCTTGGTCTTTCTTCACTCCCTAATGTACCTATAAAACATTTTATCCCCCCTCTTAACTGAGTTGGCTATCTTTTCCTCAGTTTGGGCCTGCACTGGAGGGGAGGTGAGGGAGACCTGTTCCTCGAAGGTCCCCTCCTCATAAATCAGCAAGCACCAGAGCCGAGTCCAGAGGTGCCGGAGGCTACAGTTGCTCCGGCAGACCTCCTTGGTGGCCGAATCTTTAAGTTTGACTGCCCCTGCCCCTGTGCAGGAGTCTGGAGACACTTTGCAACACTAAGAAACTGTGCTTTTTCAAGGAGTGACTACTTACTGCTGTGCTGGTCCCACTACCGAGGGAATTTCGCTGAAGGGGTGGCAGCAGGAGACTGACTCTGCCTGGCCGACTGTGAAATCCTCCAAATCCGACAGACTCCCACAAAGAATCCCCGGGCAGAACTTTTTTTGAGTTTCGCGCCTAAAGCGCATATAACCATTGGCCCTCGGAGTGTGGTGACGCTTTCTCCCCTCGCAATATAGGGAGAGCATGTCCCACTCCTTCCGTGCCTCCTAAATGATCGACCAGACCCTGCACTGGAGGGGAGGTGAGGGAGACCTGTTCCTCAAAGTTCCCCCCCTCATGAATCAGCAAGCACCAGAGCCGAGTCCAGAGGTGCTGGAGGCTATGGTTGCTCCGGCGGGCCTCCTCGGTGGCCGAATCTAAGTTTGACTGCCCCTGCCCCTGTGCAGGAGTCTGGAGATGTTCGGCCCACCCGCCCACCCCTGCTTCCTCCTCCCATTAAATGCTCACATGTTCCCGCTCCAGGGCCTGGCTCAGCCTATCAGCTAAGGGGAGGTACAGAATGTACATTGTTGCACTGCTAGCCCTAATCACTGACAGCTCACCTTGTTTCTATTATTTTATCTAACTAAAGCTGTCTGGTCAATTTACTGTGGACTTGCCTCCTAGTAGTTATCTCTGGTCCTTACTGACAGCTCACTTTGTTTCTGTTATTTTACCTAACTAAAACTGTCTAGTCAATCTACTGTGGACTTGCCTCCTAGTATTTATTTATTTATTTATTAATTTTTTATTTTATTTAAACAGCAGTTTGGAAAACCTTTGAGCCATAGGCTCATTTACAAAGGTACCTTGTCACAGTAAGACAAACCAAAATACACAGTATAGCAGTACAACACATAAGTATAACAGTAAATTAAGACATAGATACAAACAAGCTGGTACAGGTAGGATGGATGCAAACAATACCAGAGTTATGTCGTTCTTAGCAGCTTAGTAATAAGCTTTGTCATAAGTATTGAGTACGGCTTGACTAGCTAGTTACAGCATCGGTGTTAATAAGGTGGTTACGTATGGAAGTTTTGAAGCACAACATAGTTGGAGCTTCAGAGATGGAGGGGGGCAGTGTGTTGAACCAGGAGGGGGCCCTAAAGCTGAGGCTCTTTGGCCGTGAGAGGTCCTAGCTCTAGGGATAACAAGAGAGGTTTTCCCAGAGGTCTGAGTATGAACTAGTGGGACAGAGCGGCTTATGGTGGTGGTCAATCCTGGTGGGGAAAGCCCAAGGAGGGTCTTTTTTGTAAGGGTACAGGTAAGATATTTGAGGCGCTGTCGAGATCAAGTACCAGCGCTTTTAGCATACAGTAAACAGGTGTGTGTCATCCTAGGTGCTCCAGTAATTAACCTGCAGGTCCTTATTCAGAGAAAAGCAATTTTATGGAGTGCGGTCTGATCAGCAGCACCATACACCGGCAGTCCATAGTCCACTAGGGACAGGATCGGGAGGTGACTGCAGTCAAGAGCCTCCGGGGAGGCAGGTTTATACCGGCGTAGGATGCCCAATCGGATATTAGTGGCAGTGGCTAGGGCAGCGATGTGTCCATGGAAGGAGAGGGAGGGTCAAAATGGATCCCTAGGTATTTATAGGAGCAAACTTGTTCGAGTGGGAATGAGGACCCAGAGTGAATGAGGAGTTTGAAGTTGCAGGACTTGTTTTGGGGATGAGTGAAGAACATGGTTTTTGTTTTTTTAAGATTTATCACCAATCTATGTTCCTTGAACCAGCCCTCGGCTTCAGTGAAGGACTTCTGCAGCGAGTCCTGGAGGGCAGTAGGGTTACGATTTGAGGCAAAGATGACTGCATCATCAGCTGCGATTAAATGGTTCCCGAGCAAGAGCGTGGAAGGGTGTTAAGGTAAAGGGAGAATAGTAAGGAGCCCAGAATGGAGCCCTGGGAAACCCCAGAAAAGATGGGACAGATGTCTGAGTAGGTCCCATTAATTTTACTACGCCTAGAGCGGTCAGACAGATAACTGGTGCACCAGGAGATAGGCCCAGCAGCAAAACCAGAGAGACTAAGGGCATCAAGAAGGAAGGGTGGAGACAGTGTCGAAAGCTTTGAGAGGTCAATGAAGACAGCACCAGCCAGAGAACCAGTGTCTAAGGAGGAGTGGAGAAAGTTGGAGAACTCTAGGAGGGCTGTGTTGGTACTGTGGCCCGCTCGAAAGCCATGCTGCTCAGGACAAAGGACATTGTAGGTGGACAGGTAGTCAGAGATTTGAGAGGCCACCACTTTTTTCAAGGCCTTGGAGAGAGGAGAGAGAATGGAGATCGGTTGATAGTTTCCAGCCACAGTCCTATCACCACCTTTAAAAATAGGGGTGACAGTGGCGACTTTCCAGGCAGTTGGAACCTTCCCAGGCAAAGAGAGTGGTTGATGAGGCATGTGATCGGGTAAGGACTGTGTCTAAGACCAGCCGTGATACACGGATCCAGGGTGTCACTGCCTGTACTATTACTCTTGAGGACAGTGATAAGGTGTGGCCTAAGTTCTTGGGCAGAAACATGGAGGGAGAAAATAAGGCGAGAAAGATTTATGGCAGGTGCTGGGGGAGGAGGGTCAAAAAATTTGTAGGAGGATAGGGCTAAGGTCAGTGAATGAGGTGTTGAGGTGGTTGGCTATGAGGGTTGGGTCTGAGGAGATCACACCATTAATGTTGATCTGGTGGGTGGGGGGGTGTGCACTCCCATTTAACTGTTTAATGTTATTCCAGAAGGTTCTGGATTCCCCATGAGGCAGTGAGTGAGGACCGATAGTGCTCAGACTTGGCCTTTCTGATGGCCCGAGTGCACTTGTTTCGGCGGCAGCATAACCGCTTGTCATTGGGCGGCCAGTCTCAATGGCACGGTGCCATAGGTTGTCCCTATGTTTGAGCTGGTGGATCAAAGCTGGGAAACCAGGGGCATTCTTCCTTTAGAACGGGGGTCAACACTGGGGCAAAGATATCACAGACATTATTAAAAGTTTGGGTAAAGAAGGAGAGTGTGTCGATGTCAGGAGTTGCCTGTATAGGAGACCAGTCAATTTGGGACAGAAGTTCCTTAAGTTTTATCAGTCCACCAGGTATTAGACTACCGGCATGTGGACTATGCTATGGGTTTGGGGACTGAGGTTGACCAGTAGAATAGAATGGGGAGTGATCGCTGAGAGAGTCTGGGAGGACTTGTGCATTGGGGATCCAATTAGGGCGTTGGTGAGTACCACATCAAGCAGGGTACTGGAGCCTCTTGGGGTTAGTCCTGGTAGGGTGGGTAACTAGTTGCGTAGGGTCTATTGCAGAAAAGGATCCTCGGTAGAGGAGGAGGAGGCTGAGCCAGTTGACATTTAAGTCACCCACCAGAATTTGATCAGCGGAAGGAGGTAGAGATAAGGTATTCTGTAAGAGAGGCAATGGCCTGCGTTTGGTCCCTGGGGGCACGTATGCAGTAGTCAGATAAAGGGGTCCCTTTAAAGGGTCAGGGGTTAGTTTCAGCGTAGCGCCTGGGCCCTGGAGTCAAGGATGGAGTGGGCAGGGCTAGTACGGGAGAGATTCCTTGACATAACAGCGAGTCACGCCTGTCTCCCAACACGGTTGGACCGAAAAGGTGAAACCAGGAAGGAGACTAGGAGTCAAGGGAGGATTTGGACAGCCAAGTCTCAACCAGGGTGATGACATCAGGGTTAATTGATGTGACCAGGCATTGTAGTGAGTCAAACTTTTAGGAGGCTACAGATATTCATGGAGACCATGCATAGGCCTGTGGTGCGAGTTGGGGAGCTCCTGGGAACCGGCCAGGGTTTGGATGAATGTTCCCTGACAGGAGGTAGTAGCATGACTAACACCCTGGCTGGGAGATGGTGAGGGTTTTCCTACATTGACATGGGGGGAGGGAGGCTAAGGAGCAGGGGTGGCAGAGGTACAGGAGGGGAAAGCAAGAATAAGAAGACACCCAGATGTGCCTGAGGTGAAGAGAAAGCTAAGAGGAGGGCAGGGGGACGGGGACACACAGAGGTCCCAAGGGCAGGAGAGGAGGTTCAGGAGCAAGGGAGGGAGAGGTGCCAGGCACAGTGTGGACTAGCAGATGGGTAAGTGGGTAAGTGCACTGCTAGTGGGGATAGGCACAGGCAGAGCGTGAGGCAGGGCCAATACATTGTGGTGAGCAAGATCCCAGGGAAGTAGTGCTGTACAGGTAGGAGTAGGAAGTAGTGAGGGAGCATAGGTCCCTCTAGTGGCCAGCAGGTATAACCTGCAAATGGGAAAGTGGGGAGATAGGTTCTGGGCAACAGGACGTGATATCACCGGTTCTGGGCAACAGGACGTGATATCACCGGATGTGATGTCACGGGGTGGATCCTTAAATTGACAGCCGCCCCTGGGTGGGAGGGTGGTTGGGGTGGGTGGGGCAGACGGTGCGAAGCGCCGTCGGGCTAGCACCCCTCTGCAGGCGTCAAGACGAAGAGAAGAGGCTCTCTTTACCTCGAAAGTTATCAGGCTGGAGATTTGGCTTCCTCAGCTACTCAGGTGAGCTGCTTGTTGCTTCAGTTGCTTGATTGTCCCGAGTGCCTAGCTTGGGGGAGCTGCCTATGTTGTGGAGAAAACAAAGCCTCTCATTACTATGCAGCGGGAGAATATGTTGTGACTTACGCAAAGGAGCTCCACTCTAAGCAAACAGGGCTATTCCAAAATGAGGTCACACTAGGACCTAGCTACCCTAATGCCTTCAGTAACAAGCACAATTAGCTCAATACCACCATATTAAACAAGTCTGATCTATATTGGCTGCTTGGTATATCTGGCTTTAAGATGAAATCAGCAATTAGCTCCAAATACCACCATATTAAACAAGTCTGATCTATATTAGCTGCTTGGTATATCTGGCTTTAAGATGAAATCAGCAAGGCAACTCTAGAAAAGCCAGTGAGTCCCTAGCTTTACACTTCAGCATTAGTAATAATAATAATAATAACAATTTTATTTATAAAGCGCCTTTCATAATATCAAGGCGCTGAACAAATCCATAAAAACATCAGCAAACAAGATAATAACAGACCATAAAAATTATAAAATATATTCTAAAACATAATAAATTACAATAAAATTACGCACACTATACAGTGTATTTAACTTTCAAAAAAGGCCCTTCTCCAAAGATAGGTTTTTAATTCCTTTTAAAGGTCTCCACGGAGGGGCATTCTCAGAACTGGCAAGGGAGAGAATTCCAGAGTGGGTGTGCATAGGAAAAGCTCTACTGCCGGAAGATTTCAGACTCACTCTTGGAATCTCTAACAACCCCATGTCGGCCGAGCGGAGTGATCGGCTAGGGCAATAAGGTACCAGAAGGTCTTTCAGATAGGCTGGACCCTGATCGTGAAGGGCTTTGAAAGTCAATAAAATGACTTTTGAAGGTGATCCGCCATCAGATGGGAAGCAGTGCAACTCGCGAGCACCGGGTAATGTGACAGGACCCGCTTGTCCCAGTCAAAACCCGGGCTGCCGCATTCTGCACTAGCTGTAGGCGGCGGATTTCAGCCCCAGAAAGCCCAAAGTAAAGGGCATTGCAGTAGTCGAGGTGCAAGGACACAAATGCGTGGACCAGAGTTGGCAGGGAGTCAGACGGAACAAGGTGCCTTACCCGGGCAATATTCCTAAGATGGTAAAATGAAGTCTTGACGATGGCTGACACCTGAGATTGAAGAGTCAGCCTATCATCAAGAATCACCCCAAGGTTACGCACCCGTTCAGAGGCCAAAAGCGACACACCGCCGAGATAAATTCCAGATGGCGCGCCAGCACATGACCTCCCAATCTGACCACCTGGGTCCACTATCAAAACCTCAGTTTTCTCCGAGTTCAACTTTAGCCAACTAGAATCCATCCAGTCTTGGATCTCCCCAGACAGTTATTAAAACCGAGAGCTCCATCCTGGTTGGGTGCAAAGACAGGTATAGCTGAGTATCATCTGCATAGCAGTGAAACCTCAGCCCATACCGCCTTATAATGTTCGAGGGCAGCATGTACACTGCAAATAACATGGGCAACAGCACAGAACCCTGAGGCACTCCACACAACAAAGGGACTGGGCCAGAGGAAAAACCCCGACACAACTCTTTGTGATCTTCCAGTGAGGAATGACTCGAACCATTTAAAAACGGTTCCAGACATTCCACAAATTTGCCCCAGGCATGCTAGCAACACCGTGTGATCTACAGTGTCAAAAGCTGAAGAGAGATCAAGGAGAACCAAGATAGATCATCTCCTTAGATCTCTCGCCCTCAGAAGATCATTTAGCACCCGAACCAGCGCTGTCTCGGTACTGTGTCTTTTACGGAAACCAGACTGGAAGGATTCGTAGATATTATGGATGGCTAAATGGTCATCCAGTTGGGCAGCCACGACCTTTTCAATGACCTTTCCAATAAAGGGAAGGTTAGAGATAGGTCGATAGCTGGAAAAACAGTCTGGGTCCAAGGAAGCTTTCTTCAAGAGAGATGCCACCACCGCCTCTTTCAGGGAGCTAGGAAACTCACCCAACTCCAAGGAGCACCAGACAATTTGCGCTAACACTGGACCTATGATGTCTATACAACCCAAAATTAGGGCAGTAGGTCCAGGATCCAAGCTACAGCTTGTGGGACGCATACTATGGATGATCCTCATAATATCCACGAACTCAGGTCGACAAAAGGAACTCCAGGAGAAATGAGGTCTTGTGCTCACGCACACTCCCCCCACAACATCCTTAGAGGTTGCCAGACGCAAGTCCGCCCTGACGTCAGCCACCTTAGTTGCAAAGTATCGAGCAAGCTCATCGCACTCACTTTGCGAAAAGGCTTTCCGAACTTGCAGACAGGCTGGGCTGCACAGTCTGTCTACAGTTCGAACAGCTGAGCCGGTCGATTCTGAGCAACTGCAATCTCCCTTGACAGGAATTCTGCCTTCTTATGGGTGATTGCAGATTGATAGCTAACATAATGTTCAGTCAATCTAAGGCGGTCATCACCAAGACCGGACTTGCGCCAGCAACGCTCTAACCTTCGCCCTTGTCTCCGCATCTCCCTCAGAGTCCCATCAAACCAAGGGGCCCTGGGGTGACGGGAAAGAGGGCGCTCACGGACAGGAGCAATAGAATCCAGAGCAACCGCAATGGCCTCGTTATACACCTGTACGAGCGCTTCTGGACTACTGCCCACCAATACGAGGGATGAAAGGTCAAGCACCGCCATCAGGCCTTGTGGAGTAACATTCCGTAATGGACGGTACCTGACCATCTCCAAAGGGGCTGGCCTTCTCAGGGGGGTGCGAAATTGAACTTCACGATGCGGTGGTCGGACCAAACGACTGGTTCCACCCCCATATCGAATGCATCAATCCCAAGGAGGAAGACTAAGTCAAGAGAGTGTCCAGATTTATGTGTAGCAGTGGAAACTACCTGTGTGAGGCCCAAAGAAGACATTAGTTGGAGGAAGTGTTTACCAAATTCTGAGAGTTCATCGTCGACCCAGGCGTTAAAGTCGCCCAGCACCATCGCTCTGGGCGCCTCAAACGACATGTCGATGAGGAAGTCTGCCACTTCCTGTAAGAAACGTTTCCCATCTCCGGGTGGACGGTAGATGAGAACGATTCGAACGCCTACACCTGCTACTACTGTACACTCAAAGGACTCAGTCTCACCCACTGCCACATTCGAGAGGCCCAATTCGGTCTTAAAACAGACTGCAACCCCCCCGCCCCTACGGTCCAACCTCGGGCGGTGTAACACCGAGTACCCAGCTGGACTCATGGCTTCCACTATAGGGCCAGAGTTTTCGTCCAGCCAGGTCTCGGTGATGCAAGCCAGATCAGCCGTGCCAATGAGGTCAGCAATAATAGCAGTTTTATTCTTAACAGATCTGGCATTGCATAACACCACCCGAGTTGGACAAACCTCGAAGGTTGTCGAGCTTATCTGCCTACTGTAATCAGTAGTGCCCTTGGGTATGGGAACCAGACAGGGTGAACCCCGCTCTGGATTCCATTTCGCCCCAGGGCGCCTCCTGGACTTAATAACCCCAATACGGTGACTCCACTCGTACCCCCAACCCTGTTCGCGCACCCCCGCCCCCTCACCCTCCGTCGGGCAATCCCCAATGCCCTACAATGTTGATATGTCTCGAACTGTAAGGGAGGAGTACAAAAGGGGCGGAGGGCATGAAGAGAGAGGGGGGAATAATGCACCACCGTGGAGGAGAAAGGCCAACACATAATGCTGCAGCCCAAATTAAACACTAAAATAAAAATAAACCCGACCAAGATTTCCCAAAGCAAAAAACTCCTAGCTACCTAAAGCTAACAATTAAGCCAATAATTTACAAAACACAGCAAAGCAGACCCTTCCAACCCCAATTCTCTCACCACCGGGGAGCAAGAGTCCAAGGCACTCTCACTGCCATAAAACAAACAAATGTTTAAATTCCCCCCCAGTTCTCTCACAACAAGGGAGAAAAAACAAAAATAAAAATAAAAAGGAAAAACAAATAACAAAAATAAAAACAAAATTTTGGACCCAGGGTCCTCTCACCACCCTGTAGACCAGGACAGAATCAACAAAACAAAAAACAGCTTCTCAAAGATCCAAAACAGTCCAGGACCATAAAAGGCAGTCACGCCAATCCAGAGGGAGGAATTAGTCCAAGGGAGATCCAAGAGGTTCAAATTACTCCAACAAGTTTGAATCCAAGGAGGAATGAGCAAACTCTACTCAGTTTACTCCCAGCCACCCCCAGGCAATATATTGCCACTCACACTAAAGGGCCACACAAAGAGCCACCGCCGTAGCCCCCTCCATGGTCCAAGGTAGAGGGACGCCCCACTCAGCTCCCTGACTGGGAAAACGCCTCAACGACCTGCAGAGTTACAATGCCCAGGAGAGTGTCGGCCAGAGCAAACAAGAGGCAGGTAAACCTCAAAATTAAAGAGCTCAAGGGCTCACAATCTCTTGGAAAAAGAAAACCCAGTCCAAGATCTTCGGTCTCCTCTTCAGTAACTCCAAAATCCAAGAGCTCCTCCAAACACATTGGATCCTAATTTCTCACAGTCTCCTCAGCCCAGAACACTTCTTCATCCAAGCGGCATACTCCAGACTAATCCAAGGAACACAATACCACCCAAATTCCAGAAGTCTTCAAAACATTAATCCCGAGTGCAGCAACTTGCCAAATTCTCCTATACTGCTGGCGCACAGAGATGTAAACCCTGCCATAGAATCACATCAGGCCTCATCTAGGTGGGCCGAGAAACAAAATAAAAAGTCACATGGCCTCCTCATAAACGGCACCGCCGCCGCTATTCAATAGTCCGTAAAACCGGAACGCAAGCCGGAACGCCAGAACACCAAACACTAAAAAAGCGAAAATAACGATAAAAAATAAAACAACTAATTCAACAAACGATCAATTTACTGAAGCAGCAACGATGCGCCCAGCTTGGCGGCCATCATAGCTGAGGTAGAGGTAGTAGCACAAAGAGAATCAAATAACAAGCCCACCCAGTGGTGAACAGGAACAAAGTTCATAAAATATAAGTGTTCATCAGGTAGCACCCCTCTGCAGGCGTCCAGACGAAGAGAAGAGGCTCTCTTTACCTCGAAAGTTATCAGGCTGGAGATTTGACTTCCTCAGCTACTCAGGTGAGCTGCTTGTTGCTTCAGTTGCTTGATTGTCCCGAGTGCCTAGCTTGGGGAGCTGCCTCGAAAGTTATCAGGCTGGAGATTTGGCTTCCTCAGCTACTCAGGTGAGCTGCTTGTTGCTTCAGTTGCTTGATTGTCCCGAGTGCCTAGCTTGGGGGAGGGTCCCTTGCAGACCAGCTCTTGCCCAGGGTAGGTTTTACCACTGTTCTTAGTGCCTAGAGAGCTTAGTGTAACACTTGTGTCCAGGGGAGGTCCAGCCTGGTGGAGAGTAGGTTTATTTCTGTCTAATGTGTCCTGTGAGCTCAGTATAACTCGGACATAATGTGCACAGTGTGAGCCGACTCAGCACCTGGCCCAGAGCTGTCTCTCAAGAGGCATAGTCTAAGAGATCCTGGCCTCTCACCGACCATGTGATTGTAACCTACTCCTGTCTTTGCACTCACTGAGCCATAAATTATGTCTAATTTCCACACTGTCATCAACTGTTGTACTGCACTCTTACTGTTATACCTGTGTTTATACTGCTAAAACTATATACCAGTGCTTATACTGCTATATTGTATCTAAGACTAACCCCATCTGCCATCACAGATAGGAAGGCTCCTTGACAGTCCCCTTCTATTTCTGGTTCAATCTCCCCTTTTTCCCTCTAGCGCCATACAGCATTCCAGCTGACTGGGCCCCTACCCCCTAGCTGGGCTAAGCCTATTAGAGTTAATGAGGCCTGGGCTCTTACCCTCCAGCTGGCCAAAGCAACTTGCGCGAATGTGGCCCAGGCACCTACTCCTCCCACCCAAGGGAAGGGTACCCCCCATGGCACAGGAAAAGGGCATGCAGCCCTCCTCCTACAGATCCCCGGTACTAGCTGGACTCATACTGGGGCTCACCCTGCTCCAAGTGGTCACTACAGCCTCGCTGTCCGCAGGAGAATACTGGGAGAAGTCTCCCTCCTATGAAGTACCAGACTTCTTGTTCTCAAATATACTAGTAGTGACCACTACGACCCCCCATTCTTTCATCTGCAGCCTCGACCTCAGGTGTCTAATGCAGTCCGTCAGGGTAAAGAGACGACGAGCTTGTAGACCCTTAACAGGCCTGTCTGCTTTGAGATGACATCTCTCCTGGCTCCTCCTCCTCATAATACTCCTGTCCAGAGATATTGAAACTAACCCTGGCCCAATTAACCCTGCCACCCCCATTCCCCCGGTATGGGGCCTTGGCAAGGGTCTCAAAATTGCACATCTCAGCATTAGGAGTCTGCTTCCAAATCATGACAAGCTAGTCTCATGGGTCACTCTATACAAACCAGATGTCTTTGGAGTGACTGAGACCTGGCTCAAACCCTCAGTCCCTGACTCGGCCTGTGTACTCCCAGGGTATGAGTTCATACGCCAGGACAGACCAGGGAATAAGAGGTGGGGTGGCATCATGATCTATTTCAGGGACCATCTAAAGGTCTCCCCAGTAACTCATCAGCCATCCCACTCTTCTCCCTGCAAGCTACTGCATGTACTGCTCTTATTCGGGAATGCCAAGAAACTGCATGTAGCATGCACATACAATCCCCCAAAGGGCGGACTCTCAGGACTGTCCCACTTCCTGGACTCCGTAGGTCCCTGCATTGGGGACAATGAACTCATTATCCTAGGGGATGTTAACCTTAACTGGACCGGTGGAAATGTGAAGCAGATTGAGCCTCTACTTGCCAGTCTTGCCCTGACTCAACTTGTTCAGGAGCCAACTAGATGGTCGAATAATGGATCCACCAACTCCCTGCTGGACTAGATCCTCTCAAACCGTCCCGACAGGATCTACTCAGCTGGAATCCTATCAGACTCTATCTCTGACCATTCCCCGGTCTTCTGTGTTTGGAAAATTCCCTTCCCCAAAATTCTGCATAAAATCCTACAGATCAGAAACTTCTCCAGGTTTGATCCTGTGGCGTTTCTTGCGGACCTAAGCCTTACCGACTGGGCCGGGGTGTTCGGAGCCTCCGACCCATCAGTGGCAGCTACCCATTTTCTTGCCACCTTCGGTGCCCTGCAAGACAAGCATGCCCCTAAGGTCACCTGGAGGGTGAGGGGGTCTGCCACCCACTGGTTGCATGGGAGTCTCCTAGCCCTAATGCGGGCCAGAGACAAGTGCTGGTCCCACTTCAAAGGTTTCCTTGATCTCACGATATTCCAGCAATACAGGCACCTTAGAAGCAAGTGCAAAAAGGCCATCAGAGTTGCAAAAAGTGACTTCTGCAAGTCTGCCCTACTCAGCTCAGCCAGTGACCCTAGCCAGTTCTGGAGAAACATAAAAATCTCTTGTCTGCAGGACCTCTCATCCGGGGGTATCTGACATGACAGTCAGAGGGGTCTCCTGTAACAATCCTCACACCATTGCCAACTCCCTAAACTCACATTTTTTAGACCTATCAGCTTTCTCTGCACTCTTCCCGCCTGACAGGGGAACTTCCTCCACCCTTCCCCCCACTCGGCAGGAGGATCACCCACATCGACAAAAGTTCTGTCTCAGAGCTGTGTCAGTCAAGGACATGAGAAGGCTTCTCTCTGGTCTCTCCCAGTACTCCAGCCCTGGCCTTGACAACCTGGAACCAAAGCTACTAAAACTAGGTGCCTCCCATATTGCTCCCCCAGTAGCCCATATCTTTAACCTATCACTTGCAAAGGGCGTCATTCCCCAAATTTGGAAGGAGACTAGGATAGTCCCTGTCCTGAAGCAGGAAAATCCCAAAATACCGGATAACTATCGTCTGATTGCGATCCTATCGTCCCTCAGTAAGCTCCTCGAAAAGGTAGTGGCTGAGCAGCTTTCGGAGTACATACAGACGCATGAACTCCTGTCCCCACCCAGCATGGTTTCCGTAAGGGGCATAGTACCACCACAGCCCTGGTCTCTGTCTCCGCAAGCATCAGAGCTGCCATGGACCAGGGCAAACTCTCTGGCGCCATATTTATTGACCTGTCCAAAGCCTTTGACCTTGTTGATCACACGTTGCTTTGTACACAGTTGAGGACACTTGGCTTCTCCCCACCTGCTATGACATGGCTATCGGACTACCTGCATGTTAGAATGCAGAGGACCTGTTTCAACAAAGTCCTATCTGAGCCCTCAGTGGTTACCTCTGGCATCCCCCAGGGCTCGGTCCTGGGCCCCCTCCTCTTCTCCCTCTTTATCAATCAACTCCCAGTGGCTGCAACTAACTGCAATGCCACCCTATATGCAGACGACCTGGTTATTATATCTCACTCCCGGGATATCGCTACACTCAACAAGTGCTTGTCTGAGGACTTCAACAATGTCCTGGCCTGGGTAACCAAACACAAACTGGTCTTGAACCTGAAAAAAACACAGGCTATGCTTTTTCGCTCAGCTGCCAACATCAAAGCCCTACCAACCCCACTGGATATTACCAGTCTGGACGGAACTTCCCTCCCAACTGTGCACTCAGTCAAGTACCTTGGAGTGACACTTGACCCACAACTTGACCTGGGGAGTCACATTCTCAATGTCTGCAGAGCAGCGAACTGCAAACTGGGTCTGGCCTACAGGGCCAAATATAACCTCACACCCGTGGCCCGACTGGCCCTTGCGAGAGGCTTTCTCCTTCCCTCCCTTAGTTATGGAATGCACCAATTTGCCCACTCCCCAAAAACCGCCTCACGAGGTGGTACACGATGTATAACAACATCTGTTGTTTTGCCCTGGCCGCCCCTCTTCTCAATAACCACTGCAAGTTATTCGAAAAGTTCTGCTGGCTCTCCCCAGCCAAGTACCTGGACTTCGGGTAGGATGCATCGCGGGCAAAGTGTTGAGAACTGGAACCCCCCCCCCGGGGCTGGCCCAGCTTCTACCCCCAGCCAACCTCTCCCCCAATCAACTCAGGTCCCAGGCTCCGGGGATGCTAAAAGTTCCCCCGCCCGGACCCTCATGGGAGACAGGGACTTCGCCGTCTGTGCTCCCAGACTCTGGAACTCCTTTCCTGAGTATGTCCACTCGGCCCCTTCCCATCAGTGCTTCCACAAATCCCTGTGGGGCTTCCTGAAACTTGCCTCGGTGTGTGATTGCCCCAGGCCCCCCTAGTGCAATGGCTTCTGTCTACTGGACCCTAGTTGCTCTTGCAGGAACTGCCTGCCAAACCTTGCTTGTCCCCCAGATTATATTGCGTACCCTGTGCACTTGACTGAGTTTTATTATTTTATTACAGTCCACGACCACCTATTCTGGTTGTGCTAAAATGTAATCTGTTTTACTTGTATATGACCCGTTACTCTTTGATAATGTTACCCATTGTACTTCCACATGTTGTTGTGCTGATATGATGTACCATGTTTTTTCTGTACCTCTCTGTACCACATTGTTGTAATCTCCTGGGTTGTTCCTGAAATTGGGCATATTACTTGTCTAGTGTACCTACCCAGTCAACAAAAGCTAAATAAATAAATAAACTGATACAGTTCTCTGTCCTGCTTCTGTGATTTCTTATACTTCCTGAATGCTATCTTTTTCCTCCATAACCTTCCCCGCCACCTCTTTTGAGAACCATAGTGTTTTTTTTTTCCTTTGTTTTGTTTTGTTTATTTGCTTCACATAAAGGCTTGTTTCCTCTGTGATGGCAGTTTGATTTTTCCCCATTGTTCCTCCACCCCTCCTACCTGCCCATTTGCTAGTGCATTCCTTAGGCACTCTCCCATATTGCCAAAGTCAGCCCTCCTAAAGTCCAGTACCCTCACTTTTGTATGGCTTAGCTCTATAGCTGTGTTTATCATGAATCACACTGTTTGGTGGTCACTTGTTCCCAGATGGCTACCTACTTCTAAATCCGAGATCCTCTCTCGGTCCCTGTCTGAGAGTACTAAGCTCTTGGATGTGGCTGCAGCAAAGGTGCTCCAGTTAACATCTAGCATATTCAGGTCCCCATCAACAATATCTCACCTTTTTCTATCATTCAAAGGATGCCTTCTATCATTTCCTTGTCCATTTCCTCCCCCTGAGATGGGGGTCTGTATACAACCCCTGTGCAGATTGTGGTGCCATTTCCTGTCTCCAAGGTGACCCACAGTGCCTCCTCTCCTCTCCTCTCCTCCCTGTTGACTCTTTAGTTCCATTGCTTTGATCCCTTCCCTTACATAAAGAGCTACTAGAGTTGCTTTAGGGAGTCACTAAGGATAACCCTGAGGTCTCATGCCTCAGCCGTGGTACTGAATCTCACCCCTCCCATCCAGTACATCCTGGGGTTCTTGTTTCCCAGGTGCATAACCTTACAGTTTTGGTGTTGAATTTCAGCTGCCAAACCCTTGACCACCCCTCAAGCTTTTGTACTGATGTGAGTTTCAGTCTCTATGACAGTCCTTGTTTATGTTATAATTATTGGGGTTGTGAATTGATTGTGACTTTGATCTCCTGAGGTTCTATTATAACCAATTTAAATTAGATTGTCTTGTTGAATATTTTATGTGAACCACCTGATTGCTATGTATATTTTAAGAGGAGTGTTCTAGCACATCTTTAGCCTTTGAAAAAGGATTGTAGCCAGTCTGAAACATGTCAGGACAGACGTTTTGTTATGGTGAACTAAATAAATTTTTTTAAAACTTTGTATGCGTCCCTCTTATGAGTTAGTGTGTGCGAGAACCTTTCTTTGTTTCTATTACTTGTTGGTTCTTGAGCACCGCGTCCCAGTGTGCACTCATTTTGGAAAGAATGACTAAGTTTTGCATGAAACACATGGTTTGGGGAGCAGGAGAATTTTACAGGTAAAACATGGAACTTTTTTTGATATTTTGAATATAGCTTTAGGTTCCACTCCTGTATCCTTACCCCTTAAAACTGGAAGGTATATGCACTTTATATATTTTACTAGTATTCACCATGATAATCTGAATTTTAAGATGTCATACGAAAATACTCTTAATTTGGTTTCCCCTACAATGGACAGTAACTTGCAAATGAACCCACTGGCATATGTGGATTTACTTCTGCAAACAGTGACAACAAGTAATCCATTTCTCAATCCTGAAAATGGACAGAGAGTCGTACTACAAGAAGCCCAGTCACTGCTTGAAGCTTTTAGAAATTTAGAAAAGATAACACACCAACTTAGGAGACTCTTTTGGAATAGTACAAATTTAGAAGCTTATTTAGAGGTGAAACGTGTACCAAGGGGATTGAGACTTATAAAGGATCCAGCATGTGGGACTGACAATCATGATTTCTTGCACGAATGGAAAATCTTTTATTAGAAGCCAGTGCAAAACTTATGAGATTAATCATTAAATACAGTAAAGAGAAAGAGTGGAAATTGAGGGAAGAAATTAAGAAACAAGAAATTGAAGTTTTGAAGTATCGAACACATGCAGATTGTGAAAGACTCAATTTAAGACTCAAAGAATCTATTTTAAAATTGGATACAGAAATTCAGAAAATTAAAATGACTAAATTCCAGAGAGACAAGGGGGATTTTGAAAAAGGCACGATTTTTAAATGGAAAACAAACCAGTTTAAAGGCATCCTTAAAAATGATCGAAATAAGAATGTTTCATTTGAGTACAGCACAGACTTTAGCACAGATAATAGTGATATTGAGGGGGAAGATTTACACAGAGAAAGTTTTCTTCCAAGGGAACAGTTCAATCTAGATCCACAGCCTTTAATGGAACATCAATCCCATCTCACGCCATATGTTCCACCTCCTCTGTGAAGAAGCCTGAGATTCCAGGAGAGACCGCAAGAACATTCATGAGAAGGAGAAGAAAGAGACGGGGAAGAAGGAACAGGATGGCGTTATGGAGGCAGACAGTTCAGAGGACGCCACAGGGGGAGAAATCAATGGAGGAAATTGTTTGGTGCGAGAGAGAGGAACCAACAGAGGAGTTAAGGACTTCTCTCTCTGACAACGAAATAAGTCAAATCATTAATTTGTCCTCACATGTGTTAACGAAAGGAGAAACAGAGCTGCTTAAAAAAGGACTTGGTTTTGCACCTACTAATTCATTTAATAGTGTACAGACTGTGATTGACTTAAATCTAAATTGCCATGAACTCAATATTAAAGCCTTTTTTGCTAAAAAAGAGAAGAACTCTGAGAATAATGAAACAAATGCATGCTTTGAAAAACCCAAAAGCCCCTCAATGTGGTGCCCCCCATGTGCGGCTGGGACAATTTTTAAATAACTTGTTGAGAATGAACTCGATGCTTATTTTATTACCCCTCATGTTGACTTTTATAATAATCTTAGTAAACAGGAGAGGGAAGCAATCCAGACTTTACAACAAGACCAGGAACTTATTATCAAACAGGCCGACAAAGGAAGTGCAGTAGTTCTGATGAATAGACACATGAATGTTAAAGAAATTTATAGACAACTGAATGATGCACAATTTTATATTAAATTAAGAGAAGACCCAACTATCGATTTCAAATTTGGAATTGATGAATTAATAACCAGTGCATTTCAGAAAGGTGACATTGATAAGCATACTAAAGATTACTTGACAGTTTCAAATCCCACCAGAGCCACTCTGTATGTACTCCCTAAAGTACACAAAACATTGGACAATCCACTAGACGTCCTATCGTTAGTGGAATTGGTTCTCTTACAGAACCATTGTCTAGGTTATATGATTCTTTTTTAAAACCTCTTGTTTTACATTTACCATCATTTATTAAAGATACAACAGAAGTTCTGAATGTTATTGAGAATCTGACTGTACAAAATAATATGTTGTTAGTGACATTGGATATTGAATCACTATATACCAATGTCCCTCATGAAGGGGCATTGGATGTGATAGCATGTTTTTTTAACACACATACTAACAATGTGTTTGAATCTGGACCATTTCCACCTACAGAGTTTTTAATTAAACTATTGGAATGTATTTTAAAATGCAATACATTTATGTTCAATCAAGAAATGTTCCTTCAGATTAAGGGGACTGAGATGGGGGCAACGTGTGCACCTTCCATAGCCAACTTATATTTTGGCAAGTGGGAAAGAAGAATGTGTTTTTTGTAACGAGATGAATATGTTTAAAGATAATTTGTTACTACAGAAACACTATATTGACAATATTTTTATTTTGTGGCAGGGAGACATTACCAGTTTCAATGCTTTTATGGACTATATACATAGCACAAATCCTCATCTCAGGATTACCACTACAAGTTCTAATGATTCCATTACTTTTCTGGATCTGGAAATTAAAAAAACTGAATTTGGCTCTCTGAAAATGAATATTTATCATAAAGAGGTGGATGGTAACACTATTTTACTGTCAAATAGTTGCCATCCACCACATGTAGCTAACAATATTCCATATGGTCAGTTTTTAAGAACTAAACGGAATTGTACTGATGTGGAGGATTTTGGAAGGGGAGCAGAGAGTCTAACTGAAAGATTAATAGAGAGGGGATATGGTAGAACATGTATTCATCAAGCCCACATAAGAGCTAAAATATTGATAGAGAAACACTTTTGCTTAACCAAACTGGAGAAATGAGTACAGAATATCGATTTAATTATGTTATTGAATATATTGAATACTCAGCACAAGCAAGAGAATTTGAAAGTATTATTAAAAAACATTGGCATGTGTTTGGAATAGAACCAGGATTAAAAGAAGTGGCACAAAAAACAGTTAGAATGTGCTACAAAAAAGCACCCACACTTACGGATTTGCTTACACATAGCCATTTTAAAACTAAGCAGCCAGGATTGTGGCTGATTAAAATGAAGGGAAATTTTAAATGCAAAAAAATGCGTATATTGTGAGTTTATTATTCAAGGTAAACATTTCTCCAATGTGAACAATAGTAATATAGTGTATGGTGGAACGCTGTTCCGCATGGAAATCCATGCCTGGAACAGCGTTGTTCTCCACTCGGTGCATCATGATCTTGTTGTGCTGCACGAGTCGTCTGATGCAGCACAACAAGATCCGAACACATTCTGCTGCGCAATTGAGTGGCGCTGTAGCGCAGAAGCAAGCATCGCTGCAGAAACAAGTAAGCTTTTTTTGACAGATACTTGTTTCTGTGTTCACCGAGTACTCGTGGTAGTTGCCCATACACTATAAAGATTGTGTATGAGCAACCATACACAAACAAGGCAGTTGTAAGATCTTGAGATTTCCGTGGTAACGGACCTCTCGAGCTACGCTCTCGAGGTCTCTGGTAACCATGGAAACCTCTTGATCACAACTGCCTTGTTGTGTATGCTTGCTCATACACAATCCTCTATGTTTTTGAAGTGAGACAGTGCATTATATGTAGCACCGAAGGTGTTATTTATTTGGCAATATGTGAATGCCAAGCTTTTTATGTTGGCAAAACTATTAGAAGTTTTAAGGTAAGGGTAGGGAAACATATTAGAGCCATTCAAAGAAAAGATATAACGTATGCTACAGCGGCTCATATTGCAGCAGCTAGTGATAATTCTTTTCATTCTTTAGATTTATGGCTATCGATAAAATATGCTGTAACCCTAGTGGGGGAGATTATGACAATCTTGTTTTATGTAGGGAGAATTTTTGGATCCTGACATTGAGGGCTAAAATTAGTCCAGGACTTAATGGCCCATTAGAAATACACCCTTACGTTAAAAAAATGATGAAGGGGGTATTACATGCATGTCCTGTCTTTTTGCAATATGATATTCCCTTGTTGGCTAATATTACCTACTGTGTGATCATTAGGTGATGTAAATATTTTAGTAGTTCTGAATTACATTAGTTCTTTTAGAAAAATGAATTAGATGGTGATGTTATGTATTTATGTGAGTTTCAGTCTCTATGACAGTCCTTGTTCCTGTTATAATTGCAGGGGTTGTGAATTGATTGTGATTTTGATCTCCTGAGGTTCTATTATAACCAATTTAAATTAGATTGTCTTGTTGAATATTTTATGTGAACCACCTGGTTGCTATGTATATTTTAAGAGGAGTGTTCTAGCACATCTTTAGCCTTTGAAAAAGGATTGTAGCCAGTCCGAAACATGTCAGGCCAGACAATTTGTTATGGTGAAATAAATTTATTTTTTTTAAAACTTTGTATGCGTCCCTCTTATGAGTTAATGTGTGCCAGAACCTTTCTTTGTTTCTATTACTCATTGGTTCTTGAGCACCGTGTCCCAATGCACACTCATTTTGGAAGGAATTTCTTGTATTCCCTTGTCACTATCCACCCTCCAACAGAGGCTGGTGTCATCAGCATGATACACATCCTGCCTTGGATGCCCTCACCAATGTCACTGATGAATGTGTTGAAGGGGACTGACCCAGGACAGATCCCTGAGTTGCCCTGCTCATGACCTCCATCCCTTTTGATTTAACCCCATTGACAACCACCCTCTGTTGGATCCCCTTTAGCCAGTTGCCAACCCAGTTTACGATGGCCATAGGTGCACCCAGATCCTCCATCTTCTTCATCAACCGTCTGTGCAGCACCAAATCAAAAGCCTTGCTGAATTCAAAGTAGAGCAGAGCATGGCCCCTCTCCAATTCCCTCTTCACCCCATCAAATAATATTATCAAGTTAGTCTGACAAGACCTCCCTACTATGAACCTGTGTTGTTTGCTATCCTGGAGGCCACTGGTCTTTAAATAATCCACTAGGTCCTATTTGACCAGTGACTCCCTCAGTTTCCGTATGACAGAAGTGAGATTGACAGGTCTGTAATTCCCTGCTTGTTCCTTGTCTCCCCCCATGAAGCAGAACCACGTCTGCCTTTCCCCAATCTCTTGGAACTTCCTCTGTTCCTAGAGATCTGTTTTATATCCCTACCAGGGGATCAGCCAATTCTGCTGCCAACTCCGAGTATTCTCGCATGCAACCCATCTGGACCAGGGGCCTTATCAATCTTTAGGGCTGCCAACTCTTTCAGGACCCTTTCTCTAGAAAATGTTGGTGTCTTCATCTCTGGGACCCCCTTGGTGGCCACTTTGATGCCACTCTCTGGCAAGGGCCCACCATCCTCCCTAGTGAAGACTGAGCAAAAGTAATCATTAAGAACAGTGACCTTTTGCCCATCCACCTCAATCACCTTACCGCCTTGGTTAGTCTTACAATTCCCCACCTTTCTTCCTCTTCTCACTAATATACCTGAAGAACTATTTCTCTCCACCCTGACCCTCTCTGCAATATGCAGCTCTGTGTCTGCTTTTGCCTCCCTAAATGCCCTCTCTGCCTCCCTGTTTTTCAGCAAATATTCTTTCTGTTCTTCCTCCCCTTGATGTGTTTTAAATTTGTAGCAGGTTTGGACCTCACTGCTTCCCTGACCCTTGCTGAGAACTGTGATGGTCTCTTGAACCTGTTCTTTTTGGTTGCTATTTTTATGCATATTTTAAATGTCCCAAGAATGGCCCCCTTAATTTCCCTCATCTTTTTTCCACCCTGTCTACGTCATCCACCCAAACTCACTTATACCTGACCAGCTCCCAAAGTCTGCCCTTCTAAAATCAAGCACTGCAGTTCTTGATTGCAGTTTCCCAGACCCGAGGGCCAGTTCAAATGATACAGAGTTATGGTCACTGTTCCCTAGTGACTCCCCTACTCACACGGCTCCTACTATTTCTGAATTGGTGAGTACCACCTTGAGAATCACAGTCTGCCTAGTGGGTTCCTTAACTAGTTGCACTAGCAAACAGACATGCCACCTGTGAAGAAAAAACATTCATTTAGCCTGACTTTTCCACCATTGTGGTTACATGATAGATTCATTATCCATTCCCACTCTTCCTATACCTGTCACCTGTGGAGAAAAAAAGTAAATAAGTCTGATTTTGCCACCATAATCTCACTCTTTCCATACCTGCTGCCTGTGAAGAAAAAAAGTAATTTAGCCTGACTTGACCTCTGTTGTGGTGGCACAATATATGCACTGTCCAATCACATTCATTCTATACTTGTCACCTGTGAAGAAAAGGAAGAGGAATTATTTAGTCTGACTCAGCATGGCCAATGTGTCACAGTTTACCTGTGAAAGGAAAAAGTTAACATTAAAACTTAAAAAGAGAAAAAAAATTAATGTCTTGATACTGAGCATCAGTTTCGTTATGACCATGCAATATACTGGCGCAATGGTGTCTCGGGGGGAGTGGAGGAAGAGGAAACTTTAGTTTGTGGCTTGTGCTGTGTTGCCTGAAGTGAGAGGGAGACAACAGAAAATAAATACACATTTTAGTCTCTTGTAAGCAAGGTGGAAGCCCCTCCTGTGCGACGTCAGGCTTAATGCCAACAGTCAGGATAAGTAGTGTGAAAAACAATGAAAGCTACTTACCATTACAGCAGATAAGATGGCTGGCAGGCTGGCTGATGGAATTGCTGCCAGGATGGCTGTCAAGATGTCTGGCAGGCAGGCTGGTGGGCTGACTTGTAGGACTTCTGGCAGGCTGGCTGGTGATCTGGCTGGTAGGTGGTGGGTTGGCTGGGAGGATGTCTGGCAGGCTAACTGGAGGGCTGGCTGGCTGGCAGGTTGGCTGGCAGACTGGCTGGTGATCTGGCTGGTAGGTGGTGGGTTGGCTGGGAGGATGTCTGGCAGGCTAACTGGAGGGCTGGCTGGCTGGCTGGCAGGATGGCTGGCAGGCTGGCTGGTGATCTGGCTGGTAGGTGGTGGGCTGGATGGCAGGATGTCTGGCAGACTAACTGGAGGGCTGGCTGGCAGGATTGCTGGCAGGGTAACTGGAGGGTTGGCTGGCAGGGTAACTGGAGGGCTGGCTGGCAGGATGGCTGGCAGGCTGGCTGGTAGGTGGTGGGCTGGAAGGCAGGATGTCTGGCAGACTAACTGGAGGGCTGGTTGGCAGGCTGGATAGCAGGATTGCTGGCAGGCTAGCTGGCAGGGTAACTGGAGGGTTGGCTGGCAGGATGTCTGGCAGGGTAACTGGAGGGCTGCCTGGCAGGGTAACTGGAGGGTTGGCTGGCAGGATGTCTGGCAGAGTAACTGGAGGGCTGGCTGGCAGAGTAACTGGAGGGTTGGCTGGCAGGATGTCTTGCAGGCTAACTGGAGGGCTGGCTGGCAGGCTGGCTGGCAGGCTGGCTGGCAGGATTGCTGGCAGGCTGGCTGGCGGGCTGTCTGGCAGGATGTCTTGTAATATGTCTGCCAAGCTGACTTGCAGGCTGGCTTGTGAGATGGCTGGCAGGCTGGCTGGTGGGATGGCTGGCAGATTTTACAAACATACGAACATGTAAATCTGCCAGCAGAAACAGGCCTCATGGTCTATCAAGTCTGCTTGAATGTGCAGCTAACACCCTTACATTGTATCTGCTTTTGAGTTCTGAGATGTTCTACTTTGTCTGTAGGCATAGGAGTGGACAGATAGTGTTAATCAGATGGATGTATGGAACAGCAGCACAACTTGGGGAAAAATATTCACAGAAAACAAAACTGAATCATAAAGAAAAGGATTCAACTGATAAAGAGGAAAGGAGGGATTTAACACTTTTCTGTTTATGTGCTACAATCATCATCATCAAGGAAGCAGGAATCACAATCTTCCAGACTGGAGTTGTCCCCACATGGAAATTCTTTCTCCATTAATGTGTCATCTACCTCAGTGGAAGGCAAATTGCCAATGCCAATACCACCAAGCTGTTCTGGTCCTTCTTCCTCACCACCGCCAACGTCATGTGGTACTGTATGAACGCAGACTTAATTGTGTTAGCGGAATGTGTCCTGCATTCATTTTAATATATGTTAGCATGCCATAATTTCTAGAGGACAGATTTGTACGCCTTTCCCACACAATGGCTCCCGCCAAACAAAATATCCTTTCCACGCTGACACTCAAGAGTGGATAGCTCAGATATCTGACTACTATGGAGGTTAGTGCTGACTAATCAGTGACCTTGCTACTCCAGTACAGCAGTGGCTCTTCCAATATATTGAGATGCCTGGTGTCCAGTAAATATGCATCCACCATGAATTGCGTTGCATGCAGTCCTGTTGTCTCATCAGCTTCCTCCTTTTCCTCCACGTCTGCAATTCCCACCTGCCACAAAGCATCCCAAAGTGGATTTGTTGTCATTTTTTCTGTTACCAGGCTGATTTTTTCAACCCATTTAACTGAGGCAAGGCAGAGCAAATTTTATTTATAAAGCACCCATTCCGAAAGGCTCTAAGTGCTGTACATAGTAAACAAAATCAGTAGTAATGTTAAAGCACTATAAAATATGTGTGGACAATATTTAATTGGGAAAGGCTTTCTGAAATAAGGTTTTCATGGAGGCTTTAAAGGCCTCCACCAAACTGGCCATTTGAATATTCAAAGGAAGTGCATTCCAGAGCTGTGGAGCCACAGTGATGCTTGGATAGTGCCTTTGTAGATCCAATTGTGATCTGTCGGATAGTGGCAGTATCTGACCTGGGATCCGACTTTGGATCTGACCAAGTTGGAGGTCGGATCCCAGGTCAGATCCCAAACTATCTGACGTCAGATCCAGGGATCCATGGTTGAATCTAGCATCGGATCCAGGGATCCAACATTGGATCTGAAGGATCCGACCTGGATTTGGGACGGTTGGATCCATGGTCGGACAGCGCAGCTATCTGACAGGATTCACTATCTGGCCAAACGTCAGATATCTGGTGGTATCCTAATTCATAGAATACTATCTGAGCAACACTAGCCACTACACCAGTGGTAGCAACACCTGGTCTGTGATCACTTTCATGTTGTGCCTTACATAACTGTGAATGTAATATCCATGCTCCATGAACCCGCTGTATTAGCTGATCAGTTAGGTTTTGTACCTGATCATGACCACCTTCAAGTATCAGTGACAGGCCCCTTTTATATCTTGGGTCCAGCATAGTGGCAATACTAAAATACGGGTATGCAGTCTGCAGCATGCTAGTTTCATTGTCCCACATTGACCCCTGAGACAGCTTCTGAGCTGGTTTCCCCCATTTCTACTTGAGAAATTATTAATGTTGTTACTACCCTTAAATTATATAATGCCCCTGACCCAAATGGGCTAACTAAACTTTTATAAAATATTTTGCGAGGATATTGGCCCTTTTCTCAAAGAATTTTATGCTTATATTTTAGAACACGGTATTTCTGATAGTTCCTTATTAGAGGCATTGATCATTTTAATTTCTAAACTGGACAAACCTAGGGACCAATTAAGTAGTCACAGACCTATTTCGCTTATTAACTGGGATATTAAAATTCTTGCTAAAATCTTGGCACAGAGAATTAAAATGTGCTGGCCAAGTCTAATTTCTCCCAAACAGGTAGGTTTTATGTCCAGCAGATCACCTTCTGATCACATTAGGAAGCTTGCTTGCATCTTCTCTGCATCCAGGAATTCAGGGACCCCTGCGGTCCTTGTTTCCCTGAATGCGGAGAAAGCTTCCGATAGGTTTAATATTTCTTTCTTATTTGAAACCCTTAAAAAAATTTGGTTTTCCATCTTCTTTTCTTAGTTGGTTAAATATTCTATAAACCTGCCCTTTAGCTAGGATCTATGCTAATGGCTTGTTTTCCTCACTTATTTATCTACATTCTGGTACCAGACAAGGATGTCCTCTCTCTCCTGTGTTATTTAATTTTTATTTGGAACCCTTCTATTTCACTTAAACCATAATCCTAATATTAGAGGGATTAAAATGGATTTAAATGTTCTAACTCTTGGAGACCATATTAAATGAAAGGTTGATGGAATATCTAGAGGAACATGGTCTCCAGGATGAGAGGCAGCATGAGTTCATGAGGGGAAGATCATGTCAAACAAATCTGATTGACTTCTTTGGCTGTGTCACTAAGACAGTAGACAGGGGCCAAGCAGTAGACATCCTCTAGCTTGATTTCAGCAAGGCCTTTGATTCTGTGCCCCACAAAAGGTTGATCAGGAAGTTGGATTTGGGGAAAAGATGATCAGATGGGTGGAAAACTGGCTGAGGGACAGAACCCAGAGGGTGGTGGTGGGGGGAGAGTTATCTGGCACCAGAGAGATAACCAGTAGGGTCACACAGGGCTCTGTGCTGGGGCCGGTGTTGCTCAATGTCTTCATCAATGACATTGGGGGTGGCTTTAAAGGCAAAATGTGCCTATTTGCAGATGATACCAAGCTCTGTGGGAGAGTGGACACAACTGAAGGGATACGGGACCTACAGGAAGATCTGGAAAAGCTGGGGAGGTGGTCCAGGATCTGGCAGCTTGGCTTCAATGCCAAGAAATGCAAAGTTATGCATATTGGAGCCAAGAATCCCAGGACAGAGTATTACCTGGGTGGAGTCCGAGTATCTGCATCAGAGGAGGAGAAGGACCTGGGAGTGATGATCACTAGTGACCTGAAGCACTCCACGCAGTGCAAGAAAGCAGCAGCAAAGGCAAACAAGATGCTGGGATGCATAGCTAGGAGGATCAGTAGTAAGAGAGAGGAGATTATACTGCCCTGTACAGGTCACTGGTAAGACCACATCTAGAGTATGGAGTTCAGTACTGGTGCCCACACCTCAAAAAGGACATTAACCTGCTGGAGAAGGTACAGAGGAGGGCTACAAAGATGTTAGCTGGTCAGCAGGGCAAGGCATATGAGGAGAGGTTGAGGGCACTGAACATGTACTCCCTGGAAAACAGGGGGGAGAGAGAGAGAGGGGGGACATGATTGGGACATTCAAGTACTTGAAAGGTATAAATAAGGTTGACAAGGAGAGTCTCTTTAAGCTGAGTGGCAACCATATAACAAGGAGGCACAGTCTTAAGCTGGATGGTGGGAGGTTTAGGAAGGAGGTCAGGAAGCACTTCTTCATAGACAGGGTGGTGGACACTTGGAATGTGCTGCTGGAAGAGGTCATCTCATTGAAGACAGTGGGCAGCTTTAAGAGGGGCTGGGACAGGCATATGGGAAGGTAAGAATCATGGGTATGGAGGATGGGAGGAGTGGGGAGGGTGGGTAGGGACATTTGCTCAAGCTGTGGACCCTGCAATACCAGCAGACTTGATAGACCAAATGGCCTTCTTCTGCTGGCTTCTTCGTATCTGCTTACACAGATGACATTCTGCTTCACATCTCCCAACCAAACATTTAGATCCCAGCTATCTTAAAAACCATTGAGAATTTTTGTAGAGTCTCCAATTATAAACTAAATATGATTAAAATGGTTGTGATGCCTTTAAATAATAAAGTGTCAAAAGAGGATACTCTCAAATTTGGTTTTTCCTGGTCTCCCAGACACTTAAAATATATTGGTTTATATCTTTCTCAAAAAAAATCATTGATGAGATCACTTAATTTCAATAATCTACTTTCCATTATTAAACAAGATTTAGAAAATGGACAAAACTTCCTCTTTCGTTTATCAGTAGAATTAATACTATTAAGATGACTATTTTCCCAATAATCTTCTACCCTCTAAATATGTTAAGTTTATTTTTGCCACTTTCATGGTTTAGCAGTTTACATTTACTTTTAAGGAAGTTTCTTTGGCTAGATAAACACCCCAGTTTAGCATATAAATTAACCCTTACCAAACAACAAGGTGGCTGCAACATCCCCAGTTTTACTCTCTATTACATGGCTAGTCATGTGAACAAATATTTTAGATGGATGGATACTAGTACCGATGATTCACAATATCATCCAATTTGGCTAAATATAGAATATTCGATGTTGAAGAAATTCAAATTGTCCACCCTCTCTGTTCCCTTTACTAAATTTAGGAACTTACTAACTGCTTTGAAAAACTCTGTTGTGGGTGTTTCATTTAAGGTTTAAGAACAGATGTGTAAATATTTAAATCTTCCATTAGCGAAGGATATTAGCCAGCCTTTGCTTAATAATTATAACTTTAAACTAAATAGGCAGCCCTTTTCTGATCAATGGTTCCCTTCCCTCACTAAATGTTCAGTTGGCCTAGTCCTCTCTAATGGGTATTTTCTCCCTCTGGAGGAAGTGAGAAAAAAGTTAGAGTTGGGTAAAGGATGCTTCATTAAGTTATTTACTCTCAAACAGGCCTTACTAATTCATTTTGGGTCATTACCTTGGTTAGTAAATAAAGATTTAATACTAGAGATTGTTAAAAGAACTTCAAAAGCTCATTCAGTTTCCCAATTGTACCTGTATTTTCAGCTGTTATATCACCTGAGTTACCTGTGGTCCCTAAGTTTTGGAGAAATTCACCCATTTTTAATGAGGTTGATTGGTCAAGATATGGAAAGACCTTTATAAATTCATTTCAAGCGATAACCTAAGATTGATACAATTTAAAATCTTACATGATGTGTATTATACCCCAGTTAGACACTTTCAATGTAGTCTGCTCTCCTCTGGGGTTTGTACTAAGTGTGAGAAGAATATTGGTACTCTTCTTCATAATTGTTCTGGGACTGCCCGTTAGTTAGACCCTTGTGGACTAATATTAAAAATTATCTGAATAGTAAGGTGGAATTCGATCAGTTTATTAGGCCTGACACCTGTGTTTTGGGTGATCTCAGTAGTTGAGACGCAGTTGAGACAAAATATCACTTAAATTAACCATTATAGCTTTATCAGCTAAAAAAGTTACTTTGAAACACTGGAAGGATAATTACATTCCTTCCCTCCCTTAGTAAGTGGAGGCAGGAATTGTTATTCAATCTCAGATTAGAGAAAATGACTGATAGTCTGAAACATATTCTTCCAGCCTTCTATGATAAATGGGGTAAACTTTATGATGTGATGATGTCTATTTAATCTAGTTTTGGCACCATGGTCGATATCTATTACTTGATTGGTTTTTTAAACATTGTATTTATATAGCTGTATTCATTTGTTGTACTGTATTTGTTTTTGTTCCTCACTGAATCTGGCTATCTTGGATCAAAGTTATGTTCTACTTCATAATTAGTTTCTCTTTTTTTTTTTACATATTTTGTATATTTGATTTATTTAGATCCTCCTGGGGTGGGGGTGGGGTTCTTAGTTTGGGTGAGATTGGTTTTCATTGTCTGTTTTTGTCACTGTGTAGTTAACTTTAAAAGGTGTCTTTCTTTATTTTTGATTTTACTGCTCATTGTACTTTCTCGTCCCTTGTTTTATTTATGAGTTTTATGTTTCTCTCTCTGTATCTTACAAAATATTTAATAAAGATTTTAGAATTAAAGAAAATGCTAGAAATTTAGGTACTGCATTCAAATACATGCAGCATATGTTCCATTAAGGCACAGCTTCCGCTATCACCACCTGCTTCTAACGCCTGCTGTACATTTAACAGTGTCTTCCTCAGCACCCTCCCTTAGAAGTGGGAATGCCTGACTGGTACAGGCAGTGTCCCCACTCACTGCCTGTGTGACATGTTAAAATGGCCTTAGAATCATGATCAGGCCATCCATTAGTCACCACTGATCTGTTGTCAGAGACTTTGGTACTCCGGAACTGTCACAGCTTGTATGCAGTAGCAGATATTTGGAGGCTACTCTGTACTGCTTGTACAAGCATTCGATCCAGGGCAGGAGGAGGAAGGGGAAACTGAGCTGCTGTTTGTAACACTGGGTAGGAAGATGGGTGAATCTCTGCAGCTGGGGATGATATACAGGCCACCTGTGCAAGAAACGGAAGATGATAGACCGCTAACTCAGGCAATCACAAGGCTGGCATGGAAAGGTGAACTGCTACTGGTGGGTGACCTGAACCTTCCAGATGTTGACTGGGAAATCCCAGATGCAGCATCAGCAAAGAGCAGGGAGGTATTAGCTGAGCTGCAGGAGGTATTCCTTCAACAGCTGGTCAGGGAGCCAATGAGGGGAAGCAACTTGTTGAACGTGGTCCTGACTAACAGGGAGAGTGTGGAGGAGGTGCAGGTGGGAGAAGCCTTGGGTACCAGTGACCACAGTGCAGTACAGTTCAGGATCAGGGCAGGGAGGGAGGGAGACAAGTTAGACTAATATGACAGTCATGGACTTCAGACACAGACTTTAATAACATGAGAAAGACAGGGAAAAAATGGAGGGTATGGAGAAGATGGGGCAGTGGAAGAATGCTATCAGGGGAGGCTTTCAGGAAGCAGCAGAAATGTGCATAAAAAAGGTCAGGAAGAACAAGAGGGGAGGAAACTGCTCTGGTTCATTAGGGAGGTGGTGGGAGCAGTCAGGGAAAGGAGGAGGGCTTTCAGAAAATTTAAGATGGCGTTTAGAGAGGAGGATAAGGAGGAGTACAGGGAGAAGAGGAGTCCGGCAGGAGGGAGATCAGAAGGGCAAAAGCAGCCACTGGTAGAAAATAGTCAAAGGGCCGGGGGATAAAGGTTTTCAGATATGTGAAGGAGAGGAAAGAGTAGGGCAGGGGATTGGTAGAGTGAGGGGAAGGAAGGATAAACTTGGAACAGGACTATGAAAAGTCAGAAGCACTAAATGAGTATTTTAAATCTATGTTCACAGAGGAGGTGGAAGGCAGGGGTCCAGTACTAGCACCTAAGGGGAAGGAGGGCAAATGGGTGGATCAGAGCCCATTCACTGTGGATAGGGTCAGGGCTGAGCTTGATAGACTAAGGGTGGATGAGGCAATGAGGCCTGATGGGTTGCACCCCAGAGTGATCAAGGAATTGATGGAGGAGCTGGCCACACACTTGACAAGGCTCTTCAACCTGTCCCTGGATACAGGGAAGGTGCTGGAGGACTGGAGGAGGGTTGACATGGTGCCCTTGCACAAGGGAGGTAGCAGGGAGCTGAAGGAGAACTACCACCCAGTCAGCCTCACACCTGTGGTGGGGAAGGTAATGGAGGCATTAATCAAGGAGAGGGTGGTGAATTACTTGGAGGAGTGTGGCTTGCAGGACAGCAGACAGCATGGGTTCACCAAGGGAAAATCATGCCAGACCAACCTAATTGAGTTGTTTGATTGGGTGGCTCAGGTAATCGACCAGGGAGGGGCAGTGGATGTGACCTATCTAGACTTCAGCAAGGCCTTCGACACCTTCCTTTATAGGAGGTTGGTGGGCAAGATGGAAAGCATGGGGTTAGGAGGGAACACAGCAAGGTGGGTGGAGGCCTGGCTAGCAGGGAGAACTCAGGGGGTAGTGCTTAATGGGGTGCACTCCGAGATGGCAAGAATAAGGAGTGGAGTACCACAGGTGTCAGTTTTGGGTCCATTCCTCTTCAACATCTACATCAGTGATATTGTGGAGGGTTTGAGAGGGAAGGTGTGCCTATTTGCCAATGATACAAAAATCTGCAATAGGGTGGACACCCCAGAGGGGCTGGAAGACATGAGGAGGGACCTCAAGATGGTCAAGGTGTGGGCCAGGAGATGTCAGCTGAAATTTAATGCCAAGAAGTGCGCTGTGATGCACCTAGGGAGGAAAAACATGTGAGCAGGGCACACGCTTGGGGGGAGGAAATCAAAAAATCAGAACAGGAAAAGGATCTTGGGATCATAGTCTCCTCAAACCTTAAGGTAAGTTTCCAATGTAGTAGGGCGGTGGGAAGGGCCAGTGGAATGCTGGCATGTATAGGCAGGGGCATTACTAGCACAAGGAGAGAAGTAATCATGCCACTCTACAAAGCCATGGTGAGGCCGCAGTTAGAGTACAGTGTTCAGATCTGGAAACCATGCCTCCGCAAGGATATAGGTGCATTGGAGAGGGTTCAGAGAAAGGCAACAAAGAGGGTGCAGGGTATGCAGGGGAAGATATACGAGCAGAGGTATAAGGAGCTGAATCTGTACACGCTGGAAACGAGGGAAAGGGGAGACATGACTGAAACCTCTAAATATGTAAAGGGGCTCAGTAAAGTAGGTGAAGGGGGCAGGCAGGGAAGGGGATATGTGAAAAGGGAAGGTTGGGCAGACTAGATGAGCTGGAAGGGTCCTTTTCTGCCGTAAAATTTCTATGATTCTATAGTATATTAAATATTGCCTGATTTAAATGGTCACTGTGCTCAGCCCTGTCTTCCAGTTCCAGTTGTACCTGCTTCCAATAATCTGTGAACTTACATGAACTGCACAGAAATTCATACATAGATACATAGATACATAGACAGTGTCAGCAGATAAGGGCCTATGGCCCACCCAGTCTGCCCATTTGAGCTTGTAAGTTCAGTTTGTTTTCCTAGAAGTCTGTTGCCCCTTACCCCTGACCTCCAGAATTCCTTTATGTCTATCCCATGCATTCTTAAATCCCGTGATTGTTTCAGCCCCCACCACTTCCTCTGGCAGGGTGTTCCACTTGTCCACCACCCGTTCTGTGAAGAAATTCTTTCTCATGTTTCCTCTGAATCGTCCTCCTCCAACTTCATCCCATGCCCTCTAGTCCTGGAACATCTTTTTCACTTAAAATAGTGTTTTCCTGCACCCTGTTCCTCTCTGTAAGACACTTGTATGTCCTATCATATCCCTCTCCTCCTCCTCCTCCAGGGAGTACATGTTCAGTTCCTTCAACCTGTCTTCATAGGACTTGTGATGCAATCCATGCACCATCTTTGTTGCCCTCCTCTGAACCTTCTCTACCCTGTCTATGTCCTTACATAGGTATGGTCTCCAGAACTGTACACTGTACTCTAGGTGGGGCCTCACTAGTGTCTTGTATAGCGGAATTATGACCTCCCTTTTCCTGCTGGTGATGTCCCTGCCTATACATCCCAGCATCCTATTTGCTTTACCTGCTGCCTTGTCACACTGTTTCCCTACCTTGAGGTAATCAGAGATGATAACCCCAAGATCCCTTTCCTGCTTGGTGCATGCTATATCCTCACCCCCCAACTGATATATTGTGCCAAGGTTTTTGTGCCCCACATGCATTATCTTGCACTTCTATGTATTGAATTTCAACTGCCAAACCCCTGACCATTCTTCAAGTTTCTAAGTAGCTTCTCATTCTGTCTACACCTCTGGTGTGTCTACTCTGTTACAGAGCTTTGTGTCATCAGCGAACAGTGAAATTCTGCCTTCTAGGTCCTCGATAATGTCACTGGTGAAGATGTTGAATAGGACCGGTCCCAGCACTGATCCCTGTGGTACCCCACTGGTCACTCTTCCCTCTGTGGAATGACAGCCATTTACCACCACCCTCTGTGTCCTGCCACCCAGCCAGTTACCTACCACCACACACTACTGTCCTGCCCATACCCATATTCCCCAGTTTGTGTAATAGTCTTCTATGTGGCACAGTGTCAAAGGCCTTGCTGAAGTCCAGATAGGCCATGTCCACTGCCCTCCCTGATCCACCTCCTAGTCACCCAGTCAAAAAATTCAACGAGGTTGGTCTGACATGACCTCCCCCTGGTGAAACCATGCTGCCTTGGGTCCTGTAGTCCATTGACAACCAGATGTTCCACCAATCTCTCCTTCAGTAGTGCTTCCATGATCTTCCCCACTACCGAGGTGAGGCTGACTGGTCTGTAGTTCCCTGCTTCCTCTTTGTTCCCACTTTTGTATAAGGGGACTACATCTGCTGTCCTCCAGTCTTTAGGTACCTCCCTGTTTCCAGTGATCGGCTAAACAGGATAGCCAGAGGTTCAGCCACCACCTCTCTTAGTTCTTTAGGACCTGGTGCACCCCATCTGGCCCATTGCTTTATCAACTCTTATTACTTCCAGTTCCTTCAGGACCTTTCGTAAAGGGACTTGTGTCCATTTCTGCACCATTCTCACCCTTGTACTCCCTTCAGACCCATTACCCTCCTCTTCCTCAGTAAAGACTGAGCAGAAATACCTGTTCAATATGTCAGCTTTACTGTTGTCATCCTCCACAGCACCCATCCTCCCCTTCAGTCTCACTATCCCTCCCTTTGTCTTTCTTTTTCACTTATGTACCTGTAAAGGTTTTGTCCCTCTACCCACTGATTTTGCAATGTGTTCTTCTGTCTGAGCTTTGGCTTCCTTACTGACCTCCCTGCCTCCCTTTGCTTCTCCTGGTACTTCTCCTATCCCTTCTGCCTGTGTCTTTTGTATTGCCTGAATACAATCTTTTGGCTTTCACTTTCTTTGCTACCTCTTTGGAAAACCATAATGGTCTCCTCTTCCTTTTCCTCTTGCTAACCTGCTTAATGCACAATTCTGTTGTTCTTGTAATCCCCATTTTAAATACTGCCCACTGTTCCTCAACCCCTGATTCCTGTCCCATTCCCCTTAATGCCTCTTTCAAGTATCTCCCCATTTTCCCAAAGTCTGCCCCCCTAAAATCCAGGATACGTGTTTTTGTGTGGTTTGGTTCTGCTCTTTCTGTGATTTCAAACCACAATGACTGGTGGTCACTGTTTCCAGGTGCTCCCCACTGTTACCCCCATCACACTGTCCTTGTTTGTGAGCACAAGGTCAGTATTGCCTTCTGCCGAGTTGGTTCCATGACCAGTTGCTTGAGGAAGGCACCTGAAGGAGTCAGGATAAATCTGCTCCTAGTTGATGCTGCTGCTGGGATGCTCCAGTCACGTCTGGAATATTGAAGTCTCCAACCAGTACTACCTCACCCTTGTCTGCCATCCTTTGGATGGCTAGCATCAGCTCCCTATCTGTTTCTTCCTCCTGGGCTGGTGGTCTATAGACCATACCTGTGCGGATGGCTGTCCCATTTTCCTTTCCAGCTTAACCCACAGTATCTCTCCCCCATTTTGTTTCTCCTGGATCTCTGTGGCCCTTATGTCATTTTTCACATACAGTGCCACTCCTCCTCCCTTCCTGCCTGCTCTGTCTCTTCTGAATACGTTGTAGCCAGGTATGGCCATCTCCCAGTCGTGGTTATCATTACACCAAGTTTCAGTGATGGCCACAATGTCCAGGTCTGACTGCACCATGACAGCCTCCAGATCTTCCATCTTGTTGCTAAGGCTCCTGGCATTTGCACACATGGCTTTCCATGATTTGACCTCCCTAGACTGTTTCACTGTTCTACTCCAGCCCCGTCCTTGGTTGTCCTTTATCCCTGGTTCTCCTTGCTGTCTGCCCTTCTGCTGAATTTTGCCCCTTTTCTGCTTATCCACCTCTTGGGCACTAATCTCCATCTTTTGCACACTGCTTTGCAGAGATAGCCACTCCTCTGGTTCACTGGTTCCACTGCTAGCTGTGGGGGGTGAGCAAGTAAGTACTCTCCTTGCTGGCCTGCCACCCCTTTGCTAGTTTAAATGCTTGTCAATGCAGCATTTAAACTTATCATTGAGTGCTTGGATTCCCCTTCAGGATGGATGCAGGCCGTCAGGCTTGAACAAACCTCCATCCCTCCAGGTGGGTCCCCAGTCACCAATGAATCCAAACCCTTCCTCACAGCACCAGTTCTTCAACCATGAGTTAAAGTTCCTGGTGCATGCACTCCTATGCTCTCCCTTGCCTCTCACAGGTAGTACTCCTGAGAAAGTGACAGAAGTAGCTACTTGCTTGAGACCCCTCCCCAGTTTCCTAAACTCTTCCTGAACTTCCTTTGGCTCCCCATTTGCCAGGTCATTAATACCTAGGTGGATAATGACATCCAGCTCACCCTCCCGTCTTGCCTTCCCAGTGATCCCCAGGATCTTCCTTCCATCCCTCCATGCCATGGCACCTGGTAGGCACCTCACCTCCCTGTCCTCCCCCTCCTGTGTTCCTAGCTGGATCCCTCTTATGATGGAGTCCCCCACCAGGATTCGCTTCCTTCTCCTCCTCCTCTGGGGTCCACTGCTTTCCCCGCTGAGGTCACCTTGGCTAACCATAGTTTTTGATATTGCATAGCTTAAACTAATCATTATATCTCACACCTGTTGTGTTTGTCTTGACTATATTTCACTGTAATTAATGAAGATACTGTGTTTGTATATAACAGTATTTGACGTTGAACCTTTGCAAATAAGCACCTGTGCTCAAAGGTAAGAAAGAGAAAGAAAGAACGAAAGAAAGAAAGGAAGAAGGAAGGAAGGAAGGAAAGAAAGAAAGAAAGAAAGAAAGAAAGAAAGAAAGAAAGAAAGAAAGAAAGAAAGAAAGAAAGAAAGAAAGAAAGAATCATACAGTGTTGAGTTCCATCTGGTGACAACGTTCAGCTTCAGACGGTGCTACATAGAAACAACATTTTCTGGCAGAGAAGGACCACTTGGTTCACCTAGTCTGCCCATTTTTCCCTGCCTATAGTATCACAGCAGATCCTACTTGATCGCTAGCCTATTTACCCACCCCTTCCCTTTCCCTAAGATTCCCTTATGCCTATCCTATGCATTCTTCAATCCCACCACTGTTTTCACTGCCACCTCCTCTGCTGGAAGACTGTTCCAGGAATCCACCACTCTTTCAGTGAAGAAGTACTTTCTCACATCTCTCCTGAATCTGCCCACCTACAGCTTATTATTATGCCCCCTTGTCCTTGAGCACCTTTTTTCTTAAAAAATGCTTCTCTCCTGTACCGGCGATAGTGGAGAACATCGGACTGCCATATGTATTTTTTTTGAGAATACCAATCCTGCGACATAGTTGCGTACCGTAGTAGCGTAAGAGCGTGCTGAGAGATAGCATCCGAAAATGTGGTGTCATTTGGTTATGCTGTAATTGAGGGGCTTCACCTCCATCCCCCCAATAGATTTTCACTACCTAACTCCACACCAATAGACTTACTTAAACTGGAGGCACATTTTCGATGTCTTGCAGGATTTCTTCTTTTATTGGGGGGGGGCTACTTGTACTGCTTTGCTTTGCATTATATTTTATTTTTTTTGTCATCAAACACACACAGGTGGGAGGGTTGTGGTAAAGCCTCACAACTGAAACAATACTAACAGACACAAAGGGGGGTTTGGGGGGGAAAGACCCCCCAACTCTAAGAATTGGAGTGCTACTGCACGCAATCGTGAGAACCAGCGTGGAGTTTGATTCAGGCGCCGATGTCTCGTGCAAGTCACATGTTCCGCTTACACACCTTCTTCCACAAGCAGTGGTGGTCCGATGTTCTCCACTGTCGCCCCTGTACCTTATTTACCCCTTTGAGGTATTTAAAGGACTCTATCATATCCCCCCCTTCTCGTTCAGGGTGTACATATTGAAGTCCTTAAGTCTCTCCTTGAAGGTCTTCTGACACAGACTCTGCATCATTTTAGTTGCCCTCCTCCAGACCACCTCCACTCTGTCTATGTCCTTCCAGAGATGTGAGCTCCAGAACTGGACACAGTACTCTAGATGGCGTTTTACTGGTGATCTATACAGAGGCAATACCACCTCCCTCTTTCTGCTGGTGATACCCCTCCCTGTCCACCCCAGTATCTCACTAACCCTCCCAACTGCCTTGACGCACTGCCTAGCCACCTTTAGGTCATCCGATATGATCACCCCCAGGTCTCTTTCCTGCTTGGTGGTCATCAGCACCACTCCTCACATTGTGTACTCTGCCCCAGGTTTCTGTGCCCCAGCTGCATTACTTTGCATCCTTTCACATTGAAACCCAGCTGCCATACCCTTGACCATTCCTCAAGTTTTCTCAGGTTTCTGCTCGTCCTTTCCACTGATCCCCCCCCCCACCACGAAGAGTCAGTCCTATTGCAGATTTTGGTGTCATCCACAAAGAGGCAGACCTTCCTTTTCAGCTCCTCTGCAATGTCACTTATAAAGACATTAAAGAGGACAGGTCCCAGCACTGAGCCCAGAAGCATCCCATTGGTTACCCTCCCTTCCTCTGAGTGAACTCCATTTACCACCACCTTCTGTTGCTTATGCCCTAACCAATGTCTTATGCAGTTTATCACCTTTGGACCCACTCCTAAGCTATCCAGCTCACTTACTAGCCTCCTATGTGGAACAGTGTTGAATAGGTAGACCACATCCACTGCTCCACCCTGATCTTATTCCTTGGTCATCCAGTCAAAGAACTCTATCAGATTTGTTTGATGTGACTCCACCCCCAACCCCATGAATCCATTATGCCTTGGGTCTTGTAACCCACTGGATTCAAGATATTTCAAAATCCTTTCCTTCACCAGTGCATCCATTAACTTTCCCACCACTGAAGTCATGCTGGCCAGCCTTGAATTGCCAGCCTCTTCCCTGCTACCACTTTGGTGAAGTGGGACTTCTGCCCTCCTCCAGTCCTCTGGAACCACTCCAGTTTCCAATGAGCTGTTAAATAAGACTGTGAGAGATGCAAAAAGTATCTCCCTGAGTTCTCTCAGTACACTTAGATGTACCCCATCTGGCCCCATTGCTTTGTCCACTTTCAGGTCAGCTAGTCCCTTCAGGACACTTTCCCCTGAAAATGGACTATTGTCCACCTCCCTCCCATGCTCCTGTTACCTTTTTGTGGCCCCTGTCCTTCTTCTTCATCTGCAAACATTGAACAAAAGTATTTGTTCAGGATGTCTGCTTTTTCTGCTCCCTCTCTGCACAGCCCCCACTACCTTTTTAATCTTACGGTCAACCCCTGGTCTTACTCCTTCTGCTTACATACCTTACCCAGTTACGAATGAATAAATATCTAAAAATGTCTTGTCCCCCTTCACCACTGCTTGGGCTATTCTCTTTTCCGTTTGTGCCTTCCTGCTCCTTACTGCTTCCCCTGATACACCTCCCTATCCTCCTCCCTCTGCATCTCCTTATACTTTCTGAATGCTACCCTTTTAGCCTTTACCTTTTCCGAAACCTCTTTCAAGAACCGTAGCTGGGTTTTTTTCTTTGCTTTTGCTCACTTGTTTGATGCAGAGGTTTGCTGCCTTCCCTATGGCCCTTTTTAGCTTTACCCACTGTTCCTCAACCCCCCCCCGTCACCTCTCCCTCCCCCAAGGCATTCGTCTATCTTTTTAAAATCTGCTCTCCTTTAGTCCAGGACTTTGCCCTTGTGTAGCTCAGTTCTGCAGCCATCCTTATACTGAACCACACTGTACAGTGATTGCTGCTCCCCAGGTGGCCTCATACCTTGACGTTTGCAACACTGACCCTGACAGTGAGTAGCAGGTCCAGTACTGTCCCATCATGAGTGAGTTCACTGACTAGTTACCTGAGGAATGCCCCTTTCAGGGAGTCCAAGATGTCTCTGCTTCTAGCTGAAGCTGCAGCTGGGAGGTTCCAATCTACATCCGGTAGATTGAAGTCCCCTATCAGCAGCACCTCCCCTTTTCTACCATCTTGCCAATAGCTTCCACCAGTAAAATAATTGCAGTAAGGGCTTGACCGGGATTTAAACCTGGGACCTCTCGCATCAAAAGCAAGAATCATGCTCCTAGACCAACAAGCCACTTGGTGCTGAGGCAGTTTGTTCTGGATTTGCAGGTGCCTTAGATTGTCACATGCCTTTCTGGAACAAGCAAAGTGTGCACAGATGTGGCGAGCCACAGTAAACATAGACTTGATTTCAAGATATGATAGAAACTCCTGCACTACTAGGTTAAGACAGTGTGCCATGCGTGGAACCCTGAGAAACCCACCATCACTAACGCATTTAACCATATTCGAGCCATTATCACTCATGGTGAAACCCGATTTCAGGGAATGTAGATGCAACCACTCATCAGTCTCAGTCAGGAGCAGTTCTAATATTTACTGACCTATGTATGCAATGATCCACTTTCACTCTTCATTGCCAGTGTGGCATGCTGGTGAATACCCAGAATGTTGCTACCACAACTGGGCATCATGCAGTTTTTCTCCATTCCAGCATCAAACACTACACCAGGTACCTGTGCCCAATGGGCTGTAATACATAGATAAGAGCTACCAGTTGTTTGCCCACTGGTCAACATATCCATACTAAGATGTATGTATGGTGATGTTGAATGCTACAGGGCATGTATTACTGTCCGTATCACAGTTCTATAAAGTTCAGGAATGATGCCAGTAGGGAAACAGGTTTACAATGGAATCTGCCATTTTGACCAGGCATACACCATCAGCCTTCAGAATCCCACATTCTCCACAAATGAGTATGGCAACAGATCAATTAACAGCATGTTAGCAGTTGCTGCATCCAGTTCCCATGCAGTAGCATTATTGGGTGGGTATTTGGTATGGTGCTCAAACAGGGTATGCAGTGTAGGCTTTTTGGGGTGTTGGGATACCAAATAGCTGGACTCTGCACACTGGCAGCATGGCTGGTGGGGTAGCATCTGACTCGGGGGGGGGGCATGGATGATGAATGTATAAATTATGTGGGTTTTTTGTGTTTTATGGGCTGGGTTTGATGTGCTTCGGTGACTCTGAGTGCTAGTACTCAAACAACCATTGCTGCTGTGGCCACTACTAGGCAATACAATGAGACCGCCTCCTCATCTCTGAAGTAGTCCTAAGTGGTCAACTCTGACTCCACCAGGACTGTATCTATGCTGCTTCGGGATGCCTTGCACAGTGAGGGTGATACAGGAGAAGACCTCCATTCACCAGATTCCCTCTGGTGCTGAATCTAGCATAACAGGTGCCTGGACTTGAGGCGTGTGTGTGTGTGTGTGTGTGTGTGTTGTGTGTGTTGCCACCCACCAGTGTCTAGGTGGTTCCCTTTTTTCCCCATGGCTAACACACACTAGACACAGCTGGTAGATAGCCAATGTTTCATCATCTGGGTCCAGGATGAAAACATGCCAAACTAGGGATTTTGTAGCCCTTGTTTTTACATGGCAGTGGGCCTGGTACTGAGACATTGGAGGGGTGGCAATGGGTGTTTTGGGGGATGATTTCTGCACTGTTGTGACAGTAGATAACTCGTGCGGTGTTATTGGCTCAACAGTGCTAACTGGAACAATAGCTGGAGGGTACGGGGCTTTGGCGATTCCCTGGGCACAGAACCACAGGTTTAGCAGCATGACCCTTACTTTTTTATTTTCAGGGTCCCAGAGAGGGTCCAGATCATCATCCCCATCCCCACCGAGGCTGATAACCTCCCCTGAGATCTGTTCTCCCCTTCTTTTCCTTATCCTCACTTTCTCCCCCATCTGTTTCCTTCTTCGTATGCTTGCATACAACAGTCAGATCTCCCGCATTAGACTGTGAATCATGCTCAGGAACATCAATACCACCATTAGTAGAAGTCAAAGGAACAACATCAACACCTCATCATCCTCAACCACATTTCCAGAGCAATTATATATATTTTTTTTGCTTCTTAGACTAATTGGGTGGTCACTACCTCCACCGCCAGCAGTGCCAGCACCCACCAGCACTGATGCCACAGAAGTGGTTGAGAAAATGTAGCCATACTAATGCTCCCGTCAGCTGCACAAACTGCTCCTTTTTCAGCTCTGAGTACTACCAGCCCCTGAAGAACTTGCTGCAGAAGTAGTTTTTTTAGATGCAACATCCTTCTGAAACACAGAACCTACACTCTTCTTGACAACATTGCTACCGTCTGCAACTCGAACTTCACTCAAGTGTCTCTTTTCAGGCATTCTGAAATGTAGAGTTTTGAACACTGTAGTTAAAGTAAATACAGGCAGCAGCAAAGACACTAAAACACCTCACTAGAGCAGTGTGATTTAAATAACACAACAGTTCACCAAGCTAACAGTAGCTACAGTAAGGACAACACAAAAATATTTTTTTAACTTAATTTTTATTTCACGTACCAATAAAATACATGGCATAGAAAAAGTTTACACTATCATAATACAACCATTACAAAACAGTAACATTGTTGTTTCTTGTTTTCCCAGGAAATTGATGATAACAAGTTTCTACATGAAAACAGCAAATGCATAAACCATCTCCTGGAAAACTCCCCAAAAGAAATATATTTTGGTGCCTTCAAATTCCCAGAAAGCAAATGCTACCATGGTTACAATACTAACATTTAAAACAGTTACATAACAGTCAATCCGATGTGTGTGGTGTGTTTGTACTTGATGTTACCAAATATATAGGGGGGAGGAAGGGGAGGGGGAGGCCCCCGCCCCCTACTCACTGGGTTCGAACATCACGACCCAAAAATATATTTTTTTAAATAATTGTTTTACACAAATAATACACAACAGAGATTAAGAAGACACACAATAACTGGGGTAATTCTAAATAAGTCACAGTCACTATTACAGTAAAACTTTAACTTAACTTGCAAACAAAATAATTGCAATCAATACAGTAAAACCAGACTGACAAAATATTTCACTAAAACATACTAAACTGTTCTACCAAAATAAAAGAACATATCACACAAAACAGAAATATTAAGAAGAAACGCTGAGGAAAACAACACTAGTGCTCATGTAACCCCCCCATGAGGCTTACCTGAATGGCCCTGTTTCTCCCGTTGCCTCCTGGATCCCCGTTCTCCCCCATTTGGCACTGCCACAGCTCAGGTCCTAATTTTGCCTCAGTGTGTGCTTTACACCTCTGTCTGGTCCCTGTTTCTTCTTGGCAGTCTCTGGGTATGGGCCGGAGTAGTACCTGTGGGCCGCCAGCATTTCTCCTGTTCGTTTTGGGGCTGGCCGGGGCTCTGCATGCATAGAAGTGCCACCTCACTTTCCAACCATGATCGCAGTCAAATGAATGGCTTTCTCGGTGATCCCAGTCCTAGTAGAAGGACAAGTGGGAACCAGTAACAAAACAAGGCCCCTGTGAGCCCTCGGTATGCTTTGTATAAGGAGCACCAATTGCCCTGTGTTTCAGCTCAAGAATATTAATGAGGGCAATATTAATATTCATGAGCAAGCCTGTCTAGCACCTGGGGACTGTATATTCCACTGCTAGCAACAGGCAGTGGACTGCAAATCAATGTTAAATAGGGGTAGCATTTAAAGGGCACAGTAACGGCTATTGAACAGTGGGGCTATAATTTAATAAAATAATTTATGCTCCAGAACTTTGAATTTGGGACATTGATGGACTGCTTTGGGACTGTAGTGAAACACAGCCATATTTGCAGCCTTTGACTGCTATGCAGCCAATTGGAAAGCCAGAATTTTGGACAGAAACTCTTGGGACTGTGCCAAGACTTGTGGGGAAAAAAGCAGGGATAATATTTGGCACCTAGACAAGCAGCCTATCAGGCATTGAGGGGGCTTAATGAATATTCATTTTGAGAAAGACAATTGAATCAGCCAATCTGGAGCTGCAGAGAGCTCCCCAAAACCCCAGAGACTTTTCATTCTGAGTCAGTTTGGCGCAAGCCCCTCCGCAGTGAGGGGGGCTCTTGCCCCTTGCCATAGAGAATGGGCCTGTAGTTCAGTTCAGCAGGAGCCCCTCCATGGGGAAGAGGGATCAGGCCCCTGAGAGAAAAATGTGGCTGCAAAGAATTGAAGTGGCTGGCTTGGGGGTTGCCAGATATTGTCCTCCAGGGCTAGCATGTGCCTTCCCACATTGGAGAAAAAAGTGTGGGGGAAAGTCTGATCTAATTTTTATTTTTTATTTTAATTTATTGAGTCTAGGATTAACGACCTTTGAGCATTACTGCTCCTTTACAAAGGTTCCACATCAAATGGTTACAGGTAATTATAATTCAAACAATATTTCAGGCTATAATGCAATAGAAACACAGGTGCATTCAAACAAAAGAGGAGACTTGAACAGCATTATTACAAGAATTAAAGGAGTAGACAAATAAGTTGAGCAATGGAATTTACAGTGGTACAGTAAAATTCAATGTAGCAACACCTAGACACAATGTGTAGGTATCAGCAATTTGAAGATAAAACCCAGGGTAGGAGATACTGGGTGGGGGTGGTGGTGAGGGGTAGAGGAAAACAGAGGAAGGTGAGGGATATGTAGGGGAAGGAGAGGAGGGTAGGGTCAGGGGCTGTGGGAGGGAGGAGGCTAAGCAAGGTCAGGGTAGAAAGGGAGGGAGGAGTTTGTGGGAGATTGGGGGGAGCAGGGCAGGTGCCAGGGCTTCAAGATGTTGGAGGAGCTACCCAGAGGGTGTTGTCAGTATAGTAACAGAGAGGAGATCACTGCAGGAGGAGAGGTGGCACAGGGGTGTGACTTGCTTGCAGTACTGGGTGCAGAGGAGAGACTGGTCTGAGGAGATATCAGCACAGGCTTAGGGGTAAGGCATGAGGAGATTTAAGTTTTCCAAGAGATAGATTTAGGAGATGGGATCACAGTCGCACTCATTGATCGAGGTTAGATATGTGCGCAGTTGATGCTTGATGGGGCCAAGCTTGGGTTCCGAAAATGAGTGAAGCATTAAGGGAATTTAGTCAAAGGGGGGCCCTGTACCCAAAGGACCACTGCCCTTCTGTTGTGTGGCAAAAAGGGGGGACTTGGAAGGCTGCTTTATTGGACCCTCTGGTAAGTCTTGTGCTGGTAGAAGGGCTAGTGAGAGACTACACCCCTGGGGGTGCAAGCCCAAGGGTGGCTTTTGTTGCTAGAAGGCATACATGGAATTGTACCCTGTTGCCAAGATTGAGCCAGCCTGTGTTAGAGTAGAGTGTACATGTATGAGTTGAGTGATGGGCCCCAAGAACGAGCCTACAGGCTTTGTTGAAGGCTTCTTTTATTCTTTTAAGTGCAGTGTTAGAAGCAGCTCCATAAACTACTAGGTCGTAGTCTATAACTGCCAGGACTGCGCTGGTAACTGTCAGTTTGATGGTGCTATCAGTGAGGCAATGCCTGTGGTGGTAGAGTTGCCCTAGTTCTTGCCTTTGCTGCCTTAGCAATGAGGTCAGTATGCAGCCCAAACGACAGGGAGCAGTCAAGTGTGACCCCGAGGTATTTGAAATTGCTGACGGATTCAAGCTGGCCATTTCTGCAATTAAGTATCTTGAGGGGATAAGCCTCATGACGGTTTTGGGGGGAGGTGAATAGCATCACCTTAGTTTTCTTGTAGTTTAGTAAAAGCCTGGCATTATGGAACCAAGCCTCAACTGTGGAAAAGTCAGCTTGCATCTGATTTTTGAGCAGATCAGGTGCAGAGTGCCATGTGTAAAGTACAGTTGTACTGGCAGGCTTTGGGGAGGTCATTAAGGTATATACTGAAAAGCAGGGGGCCCAGGATAGAGCCTTGGGGTATCCCTGTAGAAACATTCTGACGGTCGGATAGAGAACCTTGTGTTTTGACCTGTTGAGTCCTCTCAGAGAGGTAGCTGCTGAACCAGCCTAGGGATGCAGTGGAAATCCCTGTACGGCGAGCTGCCCAAGTAGTAGGTCATGATTAACTGTATCAAAGGCCTTGGCGAGGTCCATACAGATGGCCTGCACCAAGGACCCCTGGTCCAGCGACTCATGAATATAGTTGGTGTACTCCACAAGGGCTGTAGTTGTGCTCTGCACCTTGTGGAACCCATGCTGCTACTGACATTGGAGATTGTGTTTGGTGAGGTGAGGTAATCTGCTAGCTATTCTTTTGAGGGCCTTCGATAGGGGTGGGAGGATTGATATCGGCCTGTAGTTAGAGAGGTTTGTACAGTTACCATTTCTGAACATGGGGGTGACAGTTGCCACTTTCCAGAGAAGTGGAAATTTGCCTGTGGTGAGTGATAAGTTAAGGATCCATGTTAGTGGAGAGAAGGACATCAAGGGTTTGGGCAACTAGTTTGAGGTTGAGCATGTCACTGCTGAAGCTGGGCTTTTTGAGGACTTGTTTTAGGTATTTGTGGGCTTCAGCTAGAGTGATGGCCTTGAGGTAGAAGGGGGGTAGGGGCATAGTGGTAGCAGAGTGGGTGCTGTTATCAATGTTTGTTGCTGGAATGGGCTCCATGAAATCAGAGGGGATGTATATTGCTGAGGTCGATAAAGGCCTTGTTAAAGGCGTTAGCAATGTCTTTAGGGTCTTGGGTTGAGGTTCCGTTGGTGTCAATTACTCTGGGAGGAGCTTTGCTGACTTTCTCAGTAAGAGATTTTATGTTTTCCCAGAACACACGACTGTTGCCCCAGGAATTGTTCAGTTCATTTTTATAGTACGCACTCTTAGCCAAACGAATGGCACTGGTACATTTGTACCGGGCAGCTCTATGATTTTGAAGGTCGGTTGGGGATCCAGTACTTTTGGCCTTGTGCCATAGATTGTCCCTAGCCTTCATTTGTTCGCAGAAAAGGGGTGTGACCCAGGACTTACTGGAGCCCTTAATTTTTCTTTTCCTGACTAGTGCAAATAAGTTGCAGCATGTGTTAAAGATGTTGATAAAGTGCTCAAGCATTGTGTCAACATCAGATGTGTTGTATAAGGCCGACCAATCTTGTGTACTGAGGTGGGTTTTGAGTGAGGCAAGTTGCCCCTTTTTCATCACACGTGATGTAATTGTTATGGGAGGGGTTTTAGGAGCCTTATTGGACCAGGTACATGTGACAAGGGAGTGATCGCTGATGGCATCCGGGAGCACTGTGGTTCTGGATATTCTAACTGGTCTATTGGTAATTAACCAGTCTATTAGTGTGCTGGTGCCCGTGCGGTAGTTTGTCCGTGTGGAGGTTTCCACCAGTTGGGTCATATCAACGGTAGAGAGGGCATCTTTATATTGTGCTGCCTCGGGGGGACAGCCAATTGTTACTGAAGTCCCCTAGCACTAGAACCTCAGATGTCTTCCAGAGGTCAGATAGGTATTCAAGTGTGTTTTTGAAGCCTATGGACTGTTTTTTAGGAGGAATATAGACAGATACTATGATGAGGCATTTTCTTAGTGCCCCAAGCTGTAGCTGGATTACAAGTAGCTGGGTTTTATCTTCAGTTGGGTGATTGAGGAGAACCCTGCTTAAGAGGGTATTTCAGATGTAAATGGCACATCCACCTCCACGTCTACCCAGTCTATCTAGTCTGTAGGAAGTGCATCCTTCAAGTTGGATTGCCCGGTCAGGGGTTCTTGGGGTGAGCCAGGTTTCAGCGATAGAAACAATATCAGGGTTATGTTGCACCATCCAGGCCTGAAGGGAGTCGAACTTGACCAAAAGGCTGCAGATATTGATGGAGCCGATTCTTAGTCCTCCGGTTTTCTAGACAGCAGTGGGTGATTTTGGACCATTCATAGGTCTGGGGTTGGGATGAATGTTTGCAGTGAGCATTAAGAAGAGCTAGGCCAATTTAATGGCATGGAGTTTAAGCAATTTTTTGTATACCATCTGTTTTGGGAGATTCGCATATATTTGTTTTGGTTGGCAGTAGTAATTGGAATGTTCAGCTTAGCAGGGGTAAGGTGGTAAGTTCTGGCTATGTGCTGTACATGAATGGTGGGGCAAGGGGAGCTGCCCTCAGTGTAAGTGGTGGCGGTCACAGAAGTTCATGGGTGCTGGTGTTAGGGGTGGGGGAGGGTCAGCAGGAGTGCTGACATAAAGGTGAGCAGGAGGGCTGCCATAGTGGAGTCAGATGTTGAGGAAGGGTTGAGTACCCTAGGTAGCATGAATGTGTGGTCAGGGATGAAGTGAGGGGTAGAGACAGGGAGAGGCACAAGGGCAGAGTCCAAGCAATGCCCCTGAGATTTAAAGTCAGGAGAAAGACAGGGAAATAACAGGGCTGCTAGAATAGCACAGTGGATTGGTGCTGATCTCCAGTACAGAAGGTAGTGGGTTCAAATCCCGGGATTGGAAGGTCAAAAGTAATGGGAGAAGTATAGTGGAATTCTTGAAAATGGGGGCTGAGTGGGTTAGAGTGCAGTGGTGTGTCAGAAATATGTAGTGGAGATAGGGGGTTGGGAGAGGTTCTAGAGTGACCCCTGGTGGCCAGCCAATATAAGCTGCAGATGGGAAATCGGGGACTTAATTAATTCACACAGCCATCACATGATCACAGGGGCCCTATAAGGTTAGGGACAGCCTTGGGTGGCTGGGGTGGGTGGGGCAGTCGACACAGATCATCGACAGACTAACACCTCACAATAAGTCTGTCCCAGATCCCAAAAAGAAGCTCTGTGACTGAGCTGTTTACCTGTTGCATGCTTCCGAGGTTGGGTGGACACTGACTGGAAGGGGGAGTTTTCTGTGGAGCCTGTTTGGAGAAAGGGGACAAAGGGAAAGGATGAGAGGTGAGAGAATCAAACAATGGAATCAGGCTGGGTCTTCAATCCGCATGTGCTCCCAAAGGTGATCAGAACAACAGCAGTAAGGTAAATCAAGAATACTGGATAAATTCGAATTAGGCAGGCACATAGAAATTAAATTAAAACATACTTAAGGTGCAGTATAGTTATCCCTAAATCAGCACTACAGCTAGTGGATACTTAAGGTAACCGACTGATTTGGCCTCACTCGCATGCACAGCTTCCAGTTCAAGAACCACAAAACAGTCTATCTGTAGAGGTCTTCCGACTGAAATAACAGCACACTTTGAACACATTAAATACTGCATAGTTCAGTTGGTCTGATAGCTTCTAACTGGAGTAAACAGTGTCTTTTGGTTTTGCACTCAGTACCCCACAACAAGTCTGTCCCAGATCCCAGAACAAAGTTCCATGGTTGAGCTGTTTACCTGTTGCTTGCTCCTGAGGTCGGGTGGCTGCCAACTGGAAGAGGAAGTTTCTGTGGAGTCTGTTGCTTGCTCCCGAGGTTGGGTGGACGCCAACTGGAAGGAGGGGTTTCTGTGGATCCTGTTGCTTGCTCCCGAGGTCGGGTGGACACCGAATGGAAGGGGGAGGGGTTCTGTGGAGCCTGTTGCTTGCTCCTGAGGTTGGGTGGATGCTGACTGGAGGGGGGGGGTTCTGTGGAGCCTATTGCTTGCTTCCGAGGTTGGGTAGATGCCAACTGGGTGACTGATCTAACTTCAGTTGTGAGAGAGCTGCAAGAAATCCTGCCTGCAGTGGTGAGAGAGCTGCATGAACGTTTCTGCCTCAGCAGTGAGAGTGCAGATGGATCCTGTAACCTCAAGTTATGAAAAGCCATCTGAATAATTCTGGGTGAGTAAACCTCTACTTAAAATATAACTTCTTGGAGCCAAGCAGCCACAAATTCCAAAAGGTGCTCAGTGTCTGTCTGAACCCTGCGTCAATCCTGCACCAAGTATAGGGTGGACATCTGTTTACTCAAGTGACCAAAGAATTGTCTTGTGTTTGTGAAATGCTTGATGTGACTGATTAATGTGCCTACAGGAATGGACAGGAAAGTATCCTGAGATTGGAGCTTTGCCTAAAGTTGCCTGTAAGGACTTGGTAATGTGATGTTCTGTTTGGAGCTGTAAACTGCCAGCTGGCCAAGGAACTGTTCATTTTACTTATGAGAAGCTTGAGAAAGTAAAGTGAATTGTCTGCAATTATGAATGTGCTCATCTTGGTCAGGAGTCTTGCCTTAAGTTCCAGTACTTGCATCTGGCTACTGTAAAAGACTGTGCCTTCTGAGAGAGCCACAGCAGTTGGGCTAACTGTGTGGATGGGAAAAGCAAGTTGAACAAATGTGCCTAACTGACTGAAAAAGAGAAGGAGACTGCTTCCTGTGATCAACATTGGGACCCATGCCCTAAGCTCTAGTCATTCACTCTGTAGAGGAGTGAGGGTCTTCCCTAAAATCTCTGGGAATGCACCTCTGTTCTTGAGACTCTGACTTGACTAGCAAAAGGCCCATGTCTGCCATACTGGCTGCATGGTTGAAGTGGTTATGATGACTTGAAGCAACTGAAATGCCTGAACTGAAAAGACAGACTGTCCTAGATCAGTCTGGGAGTTAGCCTGGTAGTGTGCCAGCCTTGGCACTGCCATATGTGTTTCCCCCTGAGGGGCATAGCCTAGATGTGGGGGGCTGAGGTGTGCTGGCCCTGGTCCTAGCCTAGTCTGTTTGTCCAGAATGTTCCAGAGATGTGACGTGACTTCAAGCCCAGAGAAATGAGCATCTTCAGAGAAGCTGAGAAAGTTTCCAGCCTGCAAGCTGCAAGAGCCTGGTAAAGAGGGGTCAGCCAAAGCTCCTGCCTGCACCTCAGTTAAAGCTACTTGCACCATTTGTGACTACCTTGAATCTACCTTGTGATGCCTGATTTTAACTTTGCCTAAAGATGACTGCAAAACTGTGAATAAGCAGACCCTGGACCGCAGCTGCTGAAGGGAACTGTAAATGGTTAAAGCTGTGTTTACTGAGTTCGGCAATCTAAATTTCAAGTTTCTTAAGCATGGAAAATACCTGTCTGCTACAGAGTTTGATTTAAAGAATAATGAAGGAAAGGAAAGGCTAATCTGATTTTCTTTCCAAGGGCCCCAATGCCAGCCAACTCAGCTGCAACTGCATCAGGTCTGCAACTTATGTTTTGTACTGGGTACCCAGGTTTAAAGATAGAATGGCAGGGTTCTATTACAGACTAGGGACTGGTACCAGTGTAGGCACTGGGCATATATATTTTAAAATCTAGTGCAGCTAGTTAGAAAGAGAATAACAGCCTGAATTTATCAGAAAGTTGGTGGGTAGCCAAATTGATTACTCTCTGAATTTAAAATGCAGAATGATTATTTTTATTTTCCAGATCTTCTAATACCAAGCCTAGCTGATTCACCAAAATGCCAAGCAATAATGCCAATCAATATGAATGTTTAACCTCTTCATCCATTTCTCCCATTCCTAACCCTCGCCCCATGTAAATAAATTGTTGATTAACCATTTTGTTAAATCTGGTGTCGTAAGCATATTATTAGAGTGAGTCTTTAATTAAAAAATGTGAAATGTGGGGTTTTGGTTATTAATCCATGTGCAGGGTGACACAATGGTATCATGGGTGGGTACAGCATCCCAGGGGGTTGTACCAGGTTTTATCTAACCCACTGAAAGTATACTCTGGGTGGAGGCACTGAGCAATAATGTTGTCTATGGGAAAGAACCAGTTTAGTATCTAAAATAGGAACCCAGGCCCCTCAACCTTGGTCTGGCCAGCAAGGCAGGGGTAAGTAGCCCATCGGGAGGTGGTGCCCAACTTATACTCACATACAGAGCTGCCTTGCCTGCTGCTAGCTTACACAGCTCCCCTCCCCAACAGCACTACTTTACTACACAAAACAAAACCACTACTTCAAAGTAAATAAATCAGAAAAAATACCAAAACAAATTACTAATCTAAAGGCACAATCTAGAGGCACAAGGCACGTTAGACATTTTCAGGAATGATTTTGTTCAAAATATTCCATGTTTAAAGTACATTTGGAAGGTTTTTAGGCACAGAGATTCAGGGACAGACTTAATACCTACTCTCTCTTCACTGCACTGAATTCAGCCTACGCATGGCAATACAGGTAATTTCAGTACCATGTGACCTCCAATTACATGGGACATTGTAAACTTTGCCTGTGGGCCCCATTTCCCATTCCGCAGATGATGTTATCAAATCTGCCATTCATGAATTTTTAACTGTGCTGCAAAATAGAACTTCACATTGCAGATTAAATTTGTGAATTGAGACAAATTTGTGAATTTCTCCACAAAGCGAAGCTTTCTAACTTTATGCTCCTCTACCTGAGATGAAGGATAAATAAAAAATAGGGTTGGTGATATCTCCAAGGAGGAGGCAGCAAGTTTAAGGAGCTTGGGCTCCAGACCATCAGAGGCAACACTATTGCCAGTAGTTATCGACAATAATAATTTTCAAACCTCAAAACTTCTCACAGCACTTAGGTAAAAATGCAGGTGATCAAGATTAGCAGGACCAGAAAGCCCAGTATCCTTAGGCAATCCAGAAGGGAGACAGTTATGGGCAGACAAGTCAGAGAACTGAAGATTAAAGGATTTGGAAACAGATTTTTTTTTTTGGCAGAAAAAGATCTTAAGGCCCATCCAGTCTGCCCCTTGTCCTTGCCCTTGCCTATTCCATCACCACTGACCCTCATTGGTCATAGCTTTAGGTGTCGCTCCCTTCCCTATTCCTCTACCTAATATGCTCCTGTGCCTATCCTATGCATGCTTGAAGCTCCCCAGTCTTTGCTACCACTATCTCCTCTGGCAGGCTGTTCCAGTCATCCACCACCCCTTCTGTAATGAAGTATTTCCTCACATCTCTCCTAACCGTTCCCCCTCTTAGCTTCTTTGCATGCCCCCTTGTTCTAGTACCTTGTTTCTCTGAAATAGACCCCTCACATGCACCCTGTTCACACCTGTGAGGTACTTTTAGGTTTCAATCATGTCCCCACTCGTTCTCCTCTTTTCCATGGAGTACATGTTGAGCTTCTGTAGCCTTTCCTTCTATTGCTTCTTATGCAACCCCCTTACCATTTTGGTTGCTCTCTTCTATACCACCTCCTACTTTTCAATGTCCTTGGGGAGGTGTGGCCCACAGAACTGGACAGAGTACTCCAAGTGGGGCTCACCAGTGAGTGATACAATGGCAGCACCACCTCCCTCCTCCTGCTAGAAATCCCTCTCTCAATGCACCTCAGCATCTTGTAAGCCTTTCCCACTGCTTTATCACACTGCCCAGCTACCCTGAGGTCATCAGATATGATGACCGCTAGGTCTCTTTCTTGCTCGGTAACTATAAACTCCACTCCCCCCAATCTAATACACAGTTTCCTTCCTTTTCTGTTTCCGCAGACTCTGTCTGGTTCCTGGCAACCTTCCCCCTTCCCTGCCTATTTACTAGTATTCCCCTATGCTTATTCCATGCATTCTTGGAGCCTCCCACTGTTTTTGTCCCCACTACCTCTGCTGGCAGACTGTCCCAGGTGTCCACCACTCTTTCAGTGAAGTAGTATTTCCTCACATCCCTCTTAAACTTCCCCCTTCCAGCTGCATTGCATGCTCTCTTGTCCTGGTGCACTTCCTCATTATGTTTGCTTGCACGCATGTGCAAGAAACATAGTGCCATCATCCGAGTTTTCAGAGGTGTGGCACCCATCTTCCAATTCAGTCAGTGTGTTTGCAGGCATGGCCGCAGTTCTCCAATGAATGCTGCAGCTGTCTATGACAGCAGTTGAAAATGCTGTGGCCGTACAGTTGAAAGGGAGAGCTATGCTTCAGTGAGCAGTGATAAGCTATCATATGCCCATGTGCGCTCCCCCCCCCCCACACACACACGCACGCATACTGCATGCTTATGCTTCCCCACCCTCCACGCACACACTGTATAGCCGATGGGGGTGCCCAGTCCCCTGTCGGCTGTGCTTCACTCCCCCTCAGATCAGATGCCATGCTGAGGCCCACCCCAGCATGGCAGCAGTATCGTATGACCGGCAGGGTGCCCAATCCCCCGTCGGCTCCTATCCCCAAGATACAAGGTGCCTCGCTGGGAGCCCACCCCAGTGTGGCAACAGATAGTATGGCCAACCGGGGTGCCCAATCCCCCGTCAGCTCCACGGCCCCCCCCAAACAACCTTCCAGCTGCCATGCTGGGAACCCACCCCAGCGTGGCACAAGTCCCATGTTGTTTAAGTTGAAAAAAAAAAAACCTGAAAGAAAAAAACCTTCCCTCGCTGACTGTCCTGGCCCAATCTCCCCCCACCTACGCCCACCCTCTGCACACCCTGCCTCCCCACACCCCCCTCCTCACCCCATACTTACCTCCAGAGCTCGGCGCGATGATCTTTTTTTTTTTTTTGTTGACCGGGTAAGTGCACTAGACAAATCCTGCCTATTTTCAGGCATGACCTGGGGGAAGGGGATACAGATGAATGCCAACTGACTTTGAACCAGATTAAGCTGTTGGTGGTATTTTTACTGAATGAGGGAAATTTGGCCAGGACACCGGGGAAATCCCCTACTCTTTTCAATAAGTGCCATGGGTTCTTTAACATCCACCTGAGCTACCACCAATCCAGGCAGATGGGACCTCGGTTTAACGTCTCATCCGAAAGACGGCACCTCAGAAGTGCAGCACCCCTCTCATGCTGCACTACAGTGTCAGTACTGGGATATTAACCCAAGTGCCAGATGTGGGAACTGAACCCACAGCCCTCTGATCTCCCAGCCTCAGAGGCGAGTGTGCTACCTACTGAGCCACTGATACTCCAGCATGGCAACAGATCGTATGACCGACGGGGGCGCCCAATCCCCCATCGGCTCCACTGTCCCCCCAAAGATACTACAAGGTGCCTCGCTGGGAGCCCACCCCAGTGTGGCAACAGATAGTATGGCCAACGGGGGTGCTCAATCCCCCGTCAGCTCCACGGCCCCCCCAAACAACCTTCCAGCTGCCATGCTGGGAACCCACCCCTCTTCAGTGGACCGGGAACACATATGCACTCTTCAAAGCCAACCGTGAACTGAGGAAATGCCGGTAAGTTGTATAATGTAATAAATAGGGTTTTTTCAACTTTAGTGCATATTTATTTATTTATTAAATTTTGGTGACTGGGTAGGCCCACTGAGCCCCGAAGGTCCCTTTTTCAGGGGCGACCTGGGATAACAATACAAGTTATAAGAATGAACAAGGACATAAGGAACATTTGAGGCATTGTGAGTTACATCATGAGGTGGTTACAGTAAAGAAAAATGTGGATACAGGCATGGTTACAGGTATGGTAAAAGAAAAGCAGTGGATACAGGCATGGCTTACAGGCACGGTAAAAGAAAAGCAGTGGATGCAGGCATGGGTACAGGCATGGTTATCATCATGACATGTAAGTAATTGGTAGTACTTTGCATATAGTTTATTCAGGGGTTACACGTGGCCTCCGGTGAGCAGTCTGTATAAGGCAGGTAGTAGGAAGGTTAAGCTAGGAGAGGGGAGTTGGAGAGGAGGGGATTACCTTAGGAGCTTTAAGTGCCATGACAGTGGCATGTGCTTGAGGCATTTGGGGGAATTTTTTCACCAAATTTTCAACATGGGCTTTTTGGGACCCCACCTCATGAATTCTGTCATTGTCATGGCGTTAATCGGCCCCAAAAGGTGATTTCGTGGTCACTGCATGGAACCATGTTTTGGAAGTGATTTATGAAATGACAGTGTCACAGTTCATGAGGTAGGCACCCAAAAACCCTATGTTGAAAATTTGGTGAAAAAATTCCCAAAAATGACTGTTTTACGAGCATGCGTTGCGCTGTTCCTATGCACGCTCATAAGTTCATGAATTTTCAATATGTTCACTCCAGATTTTCAATATTGCCATTTTACCATACCTCCTTATGAGCAGTATAGCTGTCATTTCTCACATCTGACCCAAAATGTGTTTCTACACATGTAGCGCACAGTGGCACAGTCGGTGTGGGAAATCAATGTTCGGGACAGAATAAGAAAATCACAGTGACACTGTTCATGAGCAGAGGTGTTAAAATGGCTATGTTAAAAGTTTGGTGACAAAATTCCCAAAAATTACTGTTTTACGAGCATGCGTTGCGCTGTTCCTACGCTCGCTCCTAAATTCGCTAATTTTCAATATTTTCACTCCAGATTTTCAACATTGCCATTTTACCACACCTCCTTATGAGCAGTACAGCTGTCATTTTTCACATCTTGGCCGAAATGTGTTTCTGCCCATGTAGCATACAATGGTGCAGTCGGTGTGCGAAATCAATGTTCGGGACAGATTAAGAAAATCACTGTGACACTGTTCATGAGCAGAGGTGTTAAAATGGCTATGTTAAAAATTTGGTGAAATACATCCATAAATGACTGTGTTACGAGCGACCATTGCGCAGTTTCCATGCACCCTCGTAACTTCATGGATTTCTAATATTTTCAGTCAAGATTTTCACCACTGGCATTTTTCCACACTTCCTTATGAACAGTACAGCTGTCATTTTTCACACCATGACCGAAATGTGTTTTCGCACTTCCAGTGCAGAAATGCGTGGTCGCTGTGGGAAAGATTAAGAAAATCACAGTGACACTGTTCACGAGCGGAGGTTACAAAATCCCTGTGTTGACAATCTGCTGTAAAAAAATCCCCAAACTAATTGCATTATGGGTGTGTGTTGCGCATTTTCTATGCACGCTCGTGACTTCACCAGTTTTTTAATATTTTCACTGCAGAATTTCAACATTGCCATTTTTTGCACCTCCCCATGAACAGTATAGCTGTCATTTTTCACATCCTGTTTGAAATATTTTTTTGCACCTGTGGTGCCAAATGGCATGGTCACTGTGCGAAATCAGCTTTCGGCTAACAAACTGATATTGCCACTGTTCATAAGGTGGAGGTCACAAAAAAAACATGTTGAAAATTTGGAGTGAAAATGCCAACGAACGCCTGAGGCGTTAGGGTTTCTGATCATAACGCCCCAACCTGTAGAGATTGACAGGCATCAGGGGTGTGACTTGGGATTCTTGCTTGTAATGCTCATACCATTCCACACCCTGCAGCCAGTGAGAGCATCGGGGTCTGCCTTGGACTCTTATTTAAGGTTCCCCGCTCCTACAGGACCCATCTCACCATATTTCCTGATGGAATGGGGTGAGCATAAAGGCCAAAGACCCCAAGGCACACCGTGACACTTGTCAGTGTCTGCAGGGTAGGGTGTGGTGAAATGGCGTGGCTGTTATGCCTGATGACCCAAAGGCACACCCCAATGCCTGTCAGTCTCTGCAGGGTGGTGGTGGGGTTGGCTTCAGTTCAATACTTCACTGCCATTCCTATTATGCAGCTCTCTAACTCCTATACTACCCTTGCCAATGCCAGCAAGCAAACATTCTGCATTGACAAATGCTTGTTTCTTAGTAGTAGTAATGTTTATTTGTTCAACACAAGGTTATTACAATAGAAAATTATACAAGTTTTACAAACATTTATCATACAAAATTCTATTAAAAACATAGATGAGTTAGCACAAAATGTATTAACATCTGCAGATATCTCACGCATATTCAATATTAAATCATTCCCACATAATCACAGCTTCCAAATATAATAATAGTCCTTCTGCTCTTACTTTTCTTTGATATGATACATAATTTATGAGCCTTACTGAGTATTGCACATCTTTCTCTTTCTAATCTTTGCAATACTTGAAAAATAGTTTGCCAAGCATTTAATTGTAAAAGCATCATCTGTAGTAAGCAGAATTCTTGTTAATAACTTTTTATCCATTTCCATAGACTCCATATTGTTATTTATACACAGGGTTTTCCATAAATAATTATGATTTGTCTAGTACCATTTGCATGTCCACAAGAAGTGGAACAAGTCCTCCGGGTCACCAATTTCACAATCACAATTCGGGGAAGTATCGTGAGATTTATCATACCTAGCCAGGAGAAGATTACTATCAAAAAGCTCAATTGTGCACCCTGTAAACATGCATCTTAATTTTCTATCGGTCAAAACTTCCCAATAGTAATGGTACTCAAAGTTATCATTGCTCTCAGCATACCACTTCGAAAACCTTGAATTTCTTATTTCCTGTTTATCAATTTCCATCCAGTAATCTTTTATTTTCCTATTAATAAACCATGCATACTGTTCACTTATCACTGTACTATTATTATGATACCTTAGCAGATAAGATAATTCATACTTCTCCAATAGGTTTAAAATTGTGTTGTACCAATTGGATTTAAAACAATTCCTCTTCAACCAATCTTCCTTTTCCAATAAATACTTTTTTTTTACCATCCTTTCCTCTGGAATGCTGGTTAACCTTATCCAGAAATTTAATTTTTTAGCGTCAAACAACACATTAATATTATCCAATCCGAGTTTGGCTCTCAGACAGAAGGGAAGAAATGGACCACCCCTAAGTTTTTTTTTCTAAGCACCTTGCATATTGAAGTCAATAAACATTTTTAAACAAACTTGCTTTTATTGTGGCAACAGTGTCATACATATAGAGGCAGACAAAACATGAAGATAAGCAGGAAGGAAAATGATTAATGAAAACTGAAAATAAAAGGGGACCAAGGATAGAGAGCAATATATTGCAACAAAGAAATAACCCCATTCTAAGAAACTTCTTGAAAGCATTCAGAAAGACAGGAAGAAGAACAAGAAGTAGTGCTGTTAGAAAATTCATAATCCAATAATCTAGAAATGAGAATCTTGTGATTAATTAAATCAAAGTCTTAGATAAAACAATAAAAGCTGAACCCATACAGTAAGTAAACCATTATCTAAAACAACATCAGCCCAGTCATGGAATCTGGCCAAAAGGCAGTCTAGGTAGAGAGCCTTGGCCAAAAAATAGACTAAAAAAAAGTAAGAATATTGTGTCGGAACAGGTAATACATGACCTGGCTGTGTGCCTTTCAAAAATGTTCGAGAGGACTAGAAATACTGAAATAGAGCGATAGCGCGCTAAAGATGACAGAGGCCCCCATTTAAATAATAAGTGAGAAGTTAATAAGAAAAAAGGAGGGAAAAAACACCACAGCAACTGCTTTTAGCAGGGAGTACTCCAAGTTATCCAGTCCTTTTGTGGTAGAATCTCTAAATACCTCAGCAGGCTCAATTTGTTTAAAATAAAACAGTTGTTGGGGCTCTTGGGGGAGGGGGAACAAGGTACACAGCAGAAAAAATGGTCAAGGGAAAGGCCATTAGCAGACAAAAAGACATATCAGATCAATCAATCAATCAAATTCTTTATTTATCCAGGCGAACACCATTGAGCAAGCTCATTTACAAGGTGGACCTGTATTACACAAGTCAAGTAACAATGCATTTATATACAGACAAATAGACAGTAGAAGCAAGAGTACAACAGTACAGGTTGGTGTGCAATAGACAGTATAAGTAAAAATACATTTGGGTTCAGGTAAAAGACAGTCAGTAAGGGTATACATAACAATAGGGTAGCAAGTCAGTAAAAATTTATACCAGATACAACAACATACATGGTTTAGTATTCCTGTAAGGTAAAGGCATTATAGTCCAGCGAAGAGATTAGTTGAAGTGGATGCTACAAGTGAAGAGACATACATGGTCAGTTTAAAAAGTCCCAGGTGTATCAAGGGGGAAACATGTGTCAGGAGAAGTGGGCAGCCAGTGGGGGGGCTGGAACTGGGATAATACTAGGAGCGAAGGAATGAGATGCTGTGGGTATACAAGGAATAGGTGGGTGAGGGAGGGTGAGATTTAGGGCGGAAGATAAGTAGATGGCTCAGGGACAAGTTATGCACTGATACAAGAAGGAAGGAGGATGGGAAAAGCAGAGAGGATGTGGAAGGGGGTGTAAGTAAGCTAGGATCATTGGAAGCAGTTGCAGGCTTCTGTAATGTATTTTGAGTATAAGGTCTTAAACACAGTGAGACTAACAGGAGTCCTCAGTTTCAGTGATTTCTGTAGCACATTCCAGAGTGACAGTAGAACGAATCCTATGGCAGCTCTCCCAAAATGCTTTAGGGCTTTGGGCACTTTCAGAGAAATCAGTGATATGGAACATATGAAACCTCAACAAACAATTTACTGAAGGGGCCGCAGATACCTTGCCACAAATGGAAAGTTTGTTTGTTTTTTTGTTTTTTATTTTGTTGACCAGGTAAGATACACTGGTGCCAAAGGTTCCTTTTACAGGTACAATCCAATGTATAATAGTACAACATACAATAGCACAGTATAGATACCGATACGTTACTATATGAACATGTAGTACAATGCATAATTAAGACATGATTGTGCAACAGAACAGAATTCAGGCAGACATACTTAGTACATTAACCAAAAATAAAAGTCTTCAGCATGTAGATAAAGAGGTAGGTATAAAATACTGTGGAATTCAGACAGAACACACACATAGTCATTCAGTGATAAGACATGATTTTTCAGTTCTTTGGAAAACTACGTGAACCTAGTCAGTGCTCTGATTGGTACCAGAACAGTGTTCTACAGAGAAGGAAAGTAAACAATTTTTGGCCCATGCTTGTAGGTATATGAGGAACTGATAAGCAAAGATTTGGGATTGATCTTGAATTGGAATTTGGTGCAACTGGTTGTAGCAGACATGCTAAGTTTGCAGATTGTTGCTTATCCAGCAATTTGAAACTGAAGTTTGCCAGAGCCACCTTCGATTTCACTTCGAAAGCAGGCCATCCCAAACCTTCTAAAATTGAGCAATTGTGCACCCTATTGCCACTTTGACCAACAAACTACACAATTTTATGGTACAGAACTTCTTTAGCATCAAGATTGACTTTAGGTGCTGTGTCAACAACCAAGGAGCCATAGTCCAGTATGGAAAGCAAATGGTGTGTCACAATATTTAGCCTGGCATCACATGTCAAAAATGTGTTTATGCAATAGAGCTGACCTAGTTTTTGATGCAATTTGCACATTAGGTTTTTAATATGGGGGTCATATGTCAGATCTGAGTCTATATAAATATCAAGGTGACACCATTATAAGAAAACTGAGAGAGGAGAGTCTGCTGTAACTCTAGAAAGGGAGTCAGTACATTCCCAAAACTTAGTAATTCTGTGTTCTCCTGTTTTGTTCCAGCTCGATATACAACATCAACAAGAAAGACCGTAAAGAACAGTGCCAACAAAAGACAAAAAAAACAAGTAAAAAAACAAACTAAATTTTTTATTTGCACTTGCCTTTGAGACCTATGTAACCTCCCTCCCTGTAGTGTGGGGATGTACCTGGCTGCATGGAGCTGCTGACTCTGCCGTCATCAGTCTTTGCTCTCTCCAGCCTCCCAGCCTCCAAGGATATAGGATCTGGGGGTAAACATAATGGATGACCTGAAGGTGGCCAAGCAATGTGAAAAGGTGGTGGGGAGGGCCAGAGGGATGCTGAGGTACATAGGGAGAGGCATCACCAGTAGAAAACAGGAGGTGGTGTTGCCACCATACAGACAATTGGTCAGGCCACATCTGGTATACTGTGTTCAATTCTGGAGACTGCATCTCTGGAAGGACATTGACAGAATGGAGATGATCCAAAGAAGGGCAACAAAAATGGTGAAAGGAATGCACAAGAAAACATACAGTATGAGGAAAGATTGAAATACCTCAATATGTATACCCTGGAGGAAAAGAGGGAGAGGTGGGATATAATAGAGACATTCAAGTACCTCAGGGGAATCAACAAGGTCTAGGAGGGCAGCATCTTGTGCAAGAACATGGGGTCACAATATGAAGTGTGGGGGGGGAGACTCAGGAGTAATGTGAGGAAGTATTTTTTCACAGAAAGGGTAGTGGATGCATGGAACAGCCTCCCATCAGAGGTTGTAGAGGTTAAAATGATTGGTGAGTTCAAGAATGCATGGGATAGACATAAGGCAACCCTAATGATAGGAAAGAAACGGTAAGCTGCTGATCATTTTGGATCTGGAGTTTAAGTAGTTAGGGAAATGAGCAGAGTAGGTGGGCCAGGCGGTCCTCATCTGCCATCAAAATATATGTTTCTATGTAGACTTCATATTGCAGGACTAGAGGACAGCCACAGATGAACATCAACACCCAGGACTTCTTCTGCACTTCCTACACCCATGTGAAAGCAGCTCCTCGTCACACATCAAAGGGTGATTGTCTGCCTCCAACAGTCAAGTGTGACTGGCACTCCTGATTGAGCAGGGAATCCCTCACTTCATGCATCGACAGGACTGCCAGCACAATCAAACAAAAACTACAGCGTACACCAAATAATTGCTTAAGGGCAGGAGTCCTTTTAAAATGAGAGTTCTGACAGGGGGCGCTAATGAGCACGAATGAGTAAGGATGCTTTCTCCCTTGCTCTGCAAACCACCAAAAATCATAAGTCATAATTTTACTTCTGAGTTTCTTAAAAATATTTAATAAGTGCTCTAACCTGTTGGGAGAGACCATTGACGAGTACCTTACGTCTGGTACGGCGAAAAGCTCTCGCCTTGCAAGCAAAAACCAACGAAAACAGCCGCCAGTCTCACAGGTGTAAAATGCAGGGCCTATCTCACTCTCTGCTGCTGAGGTGTGCGCTTTAGGCCGTGAGGTGATGCAGCAGGTCTTGGCTTCCCTGGAGCCCCGGCTCACTAGTCTGGCATCTAATTTCAACCGCAAGCTTCAGGAACTCATGGACTTGCATGCATCGCATGTGACTCGGCTGACCAAAATGGAACAAAGGATTTCTGATGTCGAGGATGCCACAGCACTGGTCCCTGAACAAATTGCAGCCCTACAGAGAGAACTGTCAGACTTCAAGGACCAATTTGACTATCAAGAAAATTATCATCGCCTACTGAATCTATGGTTCCGGGGGCTCCTGGAGGGGATGGACGGTGCTGATGTATTGGAATTTTGTGCCCAGATGCTGCCTGAGATCTTGGGGCTTTCCCCCAAAAATGGCCAGCTCAAGCTTGAGAGGGCCCATTGGGCTGTGCTTCTCAGACCCCCTCCGGACCAACCGCCATGGCAGATAGTGATCCGGTTTTACAACTTTCAGGATAGGGAGTTGGTCGTGAAAACCTACAGAACCAAGTCTGCTTTGCAGTATGAAGGCCACAAGCTTTACCTTTTCCAGGATTATTCTGCTCATCTACTGAAGCGACGTCATGTCTTCAACTCGGTGATGGCCCAGTTACGAGAAGCTAAGATCGACTGCTTTATATTGTACCCTGCAACTCTTAAAATTAAGCACGAAGGGGCCACCTATTTATTTTGGGAGGTGCAGAAGGTGGAGGTCTTTGTAAGAGAATTGAAGAAAAAAGTGGGGTGAGGTTATCCCCTTTCAACTCTAAGATGTGCATGCTGTGAAAATCGGAGGGCTTGGGCCCACTGTTAGCGCTATGCTGTTGGGAGTACTATGTTTTAAGGTACTATTATATTTCCTCACCATTTATACCGACTCTCCAATGACTTGAGAGGACTTGTTGTGAACTGTTTCTCACCTATTTTGCTTGTTGTGGAGACTTGGACATGACTCCTTGGATTGTAAGGGGATTAAGGTCTGGCCCAGCTTGGTGAATTATCTCTGGAGTGATTCCTCTACTCTCGTGCAGAAGGTGCAACGCATGTCAGGCCTTTTCTCAAAGGGGTTACCCTCGTCTATGAGGAAATATTGTTGACTGATACTGGATGCTATTTTGCCCTGTAGGCTCATGGGGTCTCCCCTCAGATTTGAAATATTCTTAACCCAGGTTTGCTTGAAAGGGCCATATGGCATGATGTCATTATGGGGAGGGTCGTGTGCTGGGGTGGAGGGAGCCAGAGGTGACATGACATTCAAGGGCACTGTGGGCTTGATGCCTGGGCATAACCCATACTTGAGGAATGCACAGTCTGGTAAGCCCATAGTCAATATGGTTTCCCCTTCTTTTCTGGACACTGGCAAGAGAGAGAGAGCATAATCCTGAGGACATCTGGGAGTCTAAGGGGAGCTTGCAGGGCTGTGAACTGTGTCTGGAACTGGGGTTGGAATGTGGGGAAAGTGCACTGTCTAATTATATCTTGTTTAAACATGTGATAATGGGAATAAAGAGCGATATTCTTGGTGGAGTGGGGCACGCACTCTTGCTGACATGTGGGGAGGGAGTGTAAAAGTTTTGCTATATGCAATTCTAGTTACGGGGGAGGGGATGACTCATTTTCCATAAAGGTTCGAATGGGAAGGGAGGGGGCGGGAGGAGGGCTACTGGGGATGTATATAGTTGTTATTTACTGTTTGTTATGCTGTTTTATGTTACTCACACGATCCAGACATGATTATAAATTGCTATGTGACCATTACAGTATGTTGAAGGGGGTTTGGACCTAGGAGGGCTGGGCTCCAGGTGGAAGCTGGCTCAGAGACAATGGCTATCCCCATGGAGCTAACTATAGCATCATGGAATGTGGAATGTGCAGGGGATCTCCACTCCAGTTAAACGCACTATGTTGCTAATGGCTCTCAAGTGTCAGAATGTAAACGTCGCTTTGTTGCAGGAGACCCACCTTACTGTCAAAGAGCATGCCAAATTGAAAAGGGGCTGGGTTGGAGAGTGCTATGCAGCATCCTTCACCTCCCATAAGTGAGGGGTGGCAGTTCTCCTGCACAAATGATTACCATTTAAATTGGATGGGGTGGTGGCGGACCCAGAACATGGCCGCTACGTGTTTGTGGTGGGGGAACTCTTGGGGCAAAGATAACTTTAGGGAGTGTGTATGCACCTGCGGTGCATGACCCTATGTTTTACCAGTCCCTCACTGCATTACTCATGGTGGAACAGTTCCCAGGGTTAGTCCTGGGTGGAGATCTGAACTGTCTGATGAACCCTGTGCTGGATCACTCCGAGGGCAGGGGTACTAGTAGGTGGGCCATTCATAGCTGGATGGTGGGAATGGCTGACTTTGATCTTATCGATGCCTGGAGAACGGCCAACACTACTCTGCATGAGTACACCTTTTTCTCACACCCTCACAAGACGTGGTCGAGGCTAGATTATCTCTATATTCTGAGAGCCTGGTACTTTAAACTGACTTGGACTAAAAATAGCCCAATTCACATTTCTGACCATGACATGGTGCTTATGTCCCTTACACTGTGGGAGGAAAGGGCTGAACCCCTGTCGTGGAGGTTTCCTAATTACCTGTTGGCAACAAAACCTTCAGAAAATACTTGCAGGACCAATGGAAGCAATATGTACATGATAATCTAGACACGGCTCCCTCTAAGGCCCCATTTTGGGATGCTGGGAAGGCATACATGAGGGGCTCTATTATTAGCTACTTGGTGCACCACAAGCGACAGACCCAAGAGGGGAGGGAGAACCTGGAATGACGGCTTGGGGTGTTAGAGAGATGGGTGGCCCTGGGAGAGGGGGGGAGAAGCTGCTCCCCATTTATTAGTGGTGACAAGGGAGGTCTTAAATAATTTGTTGCTGGGGGAAGCCAGGAAATCATGTCTGTTTGTCCATAAACATTTTTATGAGTGGGGGATCAAGCCCAGAACTATGCTGGTGAGTGGTGAATCTGATTTGCGGGAAGCGGAGTTCTCATTTGATCGCTGCAATTAAAGGGCTGCAGAAGGACAGGAAGTTTATTAGGGACTGGTTCAAAAGGTTCTATGAAGAATTGTACCAAACACAGACTGAGAATACAAGTACCAATATGAATGTTTTTTTAGATAACCTGGACTTGCCTAAGATATCTGCTTCACAATGAGTGTGGCTAAATGCTAAAATAACAGGGGAGGAAATAGCCACGGCTATTGCAGGGTTAAAAAGAGATAAAGCTAGTGGCTCAGATGGCTACTTGGCAGAGTATTATAAGGCTATGAAACCACATATCCTTAGTCACCTTGAGGCAGTACTTAATGAAGCTCGGGAGGAGGAGGGGATGTTACCTCATACATGGAAAGAAGAGATCATTTGCCTGATCCCTAAGGACGGCAAAGACCTGCTTGAATGTACATCATTTAGGCCTATCTGCTTGCTAAATTGCTACTCCAACATTCTTGCTAAGATTTTTGCGAGTCATTTAGATAAGCTCCTCCCGGGGCTGATTCACCCAGATCAGACCGGGTTCATTTGGAACAGATATTCCTATCATAACATGAGAACCCTCCTAAATGTGATTTGGGGAGCATCAAATGGATATGAACCTGTTCATGTCCTGTCAATGGATGCAGAAAAAGCATTTGATTGGGTTGAATGGCCATACTTAATGGAGGTTCTGACCCGGTTTGGTCTAGGTGAAGATTTTGTAGGGTTGAATCAGTTAATGTATAGTGCCCCTACAGCCAGGGTACTGGTTAATGGCACCCTTACAGACAGCTTTGCCTTGCAGAGGGGGACTAGGCAGGGGTGCCCTTTATCACCCCTTCTAGTTGCCCTTGCTTTGGAACCCCTGGCTGCCACCATTAGGAAGCACCCTGAAATTTCCGGGGTTCGGGGCAAGTCGGGAAGAGAGTACAAGCTCTCTCTGTACGCTGATGACATGCTCCTGTATGTTACTAAGAAATCTCAATCTGTGCCACCACTTCTAAACTTAGTAGATCAGTTTTCTAAATTTTCAGGTTATAAATTTAATTTAAGTCAGAGGAGCTTAGAATAGAGGAACATGCAGCTGGAGAGGAGGAGGGGAATGCGGATTGGGGATTTCGAAGGGTTAAGGACTCCTTTGTTTACCTGGATATTAGAGTGGGGTATAACATAAAGCTGTCTATGAGCTAAATTATGCCCCACTGTTGTGGGTGATTATAGCTGACTTAGGGAGATGGACTAAATTACTCCTCACATGGCTAGGGAGAAAAAATTTGCTCAGAATGAATGCATTGCCTCGGCTTTTATATAGTATGCAAATGCTTCATGTGGGACTTACACAAGCAGATATTAAACGTTTAGAAAGGGCATTTTTGACATTCCTGTGGCAGGGCAAATGACCACGAGTGAGCCTTGCTCACTTAAAGGCTTCGACCCCGGCCCAGTGGCATAGAGAGTTGAGGTGCTGGTGCCTTACCTTGACCCACGCCGGCGACCCGGGTTCGGGAATGGACTCGGGTTGTTGGGGGTCGGCAGGGGGAGGATAGGATCGAGGATCTGATGGACTGCTTTCCTATCCTGGGGTGGGCTAGGGTTTGCCTTCACTCATGCAGCGGTCCCCAATTGAGATTGGAGGCACTACATGAAGAAACGCAAAGGGTGAACAAGAAAAATGGAAAAAATGCTCCGGAAGTTAGCCGGATGACAGCTGACGGCCCCAGGCATCCATGAAAACTCCCTGTGAGCCACTGAATACCTCAGCAGCTCCCAGGAATGAGAGATAATAGTGTTCTGGTTTCTTTCATTGGTGCCTTCCCCCTCGGAGGAGTGGGGACCCATCTGGTGCAAGGGTTATACCGGACTACCCCGTGGAAGGTTGCAGATGTGAGGTAAGTGGTGGCCGAAGGGAGTTAGTAGGGGATTGTCTGAGACTAAGTGAGAGGCAGCTCTGGGGCATATAGGAGGGGATAAACAAATGCAAAAAAAAAAATATAGGCTTCGATGGATAAGGGTGGGCTGCAATTCCCTGATTTAGGAATTTATCATTTGGCCATACAATGTTGCTACTTACAGGATTGGGTGAGCAGACCCTCAGAAGCAGGCTGGTTGGACCTTGAAGAGAGGGGGTGTCCTGGCCGAGTATCTGCCTATCTTTCAAAGAAAGGATACAGGGCATATGTGGGTTTGCTTAGACCGAACCCAATGGTTAAGTCAGTCCTGGATGGTTGGGGACGCCTGACCAGCCAGGGGAGGGAGGAACAGGAGGAGACTTTACTCCTTCCAATAGGTGGAAATCCCTTTTTTGTCCCAGGCCTGGCAGACCCTGGCTTTAAGGAATGGGAGATGGGTGGCATAATGTGTCTAGGGGACCTGCATACTAAAGAGGGGTTAGACTCTTTTGAAGGTATCCGTGCTAAGACTGGGTCGGGGCATGAACATTTCTACTGTTGCCTGCAGGTCAGGGCATATTGCAGAACCCTGGGGAGAAGGTATGATACAGATTCTATATTGGGACAAGTGGAGCAATTAATACAAGATGGGAGGCGTAACCCCAAAGGTACAATACGAAGAGTGGCTAGGGCAGGTAGGCAGCAGCTCCTAGATATGGCCCAGAAAACCAGACAACTGTGGGAGAGAGATATGGGGACCCACATTGTTGAGGATACTTGGAGGATGATGACTCAGTTACACTAGGGCATCCTGATTTGTAACAAGTATAAAGAATCCTTTTATAAGTTTTGCCATAGGCTATATTGCCCACCCTTGATTGTTCAGAAATTCAATCCTATGGTTTCCCCGATGTGTCCTCGCTGCAACACTGGCTTAGCCTCCTATTACCACTATTTCTGGTCTTGCCCTGTCCTTCAGGAATTCTGGGGGGAAGTGGTGGCAGAGGCTCAGACACTCACAGGCAGAAGGCTCCCAAAGCTACCTATGGTAATGTTGTTTGTACTGGAGGAGGTAGGAGAGGCAGATTGGGCCCCCCTCCCCAGATGGTTTAGGGTCATACTTGTAATGGCCAGACACTGTATTCTGAATATGTGGGTGTCTGCAGCTAAGCCCACTATACAACAATGGAAGGCATTGGTGTTGCAGGCTCTTACCCTTGAAAGACTCAACTATGTAATGCAGGATATGGGGAGCAATTTTATAATACATGGTAACCCTATAACCATTATACCCATTTGCACCATATGGCATCAGAACCATTCATTGCTTAACCTGACCCAAAATGGCGGCATCAGATAGAATGAGTTAATGCCCTTTCGCCTGCAGAGAACCTGATACTGGGAGAAGGTTGGACATGAAAGGGGAGGAGTGGATTACAGATGGTGCTAGACTGGACAGACTTAGGTCAAAGTATTTCCTTCTTACTTGCCCCTGTAAATGATTCCTCTAATACTATGTCTGATGGTTTTATGTTTCCCTTTTCTTTTTAAATGTGTCACATAAATTAGTACAGCTAAGGAACTGGTTCTTCTTGTATATAAGTTATGAATTGTTGTTTTTTTTTTTTTATATTGTCTGCTGTGTAATTGACTTGTTTGTTTGTTTGTCAGAATCCAAAAAATTTTGAATAAACATATGATGCAAAAAAAAAAAAAATAAGAGTTCTGAGGTCAGTGCCCCACAGCAACACAGGCCACCACCGTCTTTGTGCACCCTGACCCCCACAACCACAGCAACAAAGGTCAGGGCTCGCAACTTCAGCCAGTCAGGCTGCAGAGCCTGAAAAGGAGCCATAAATAGGAAAAAGCCAGCAGAATAAGCATTTAGTCTATCTAGTCTGCTAGTATTGTAGGGTCCTCATCTTAAGCTACTGACGCTGTCCCCCCTCTCCAATCCACCCTTCCCCCCATCCACCCCTCCCTTGTCCCTTATTTTCTCCTTAACTCTATCCCAGCTTCTCTTGAAGCTGCCCACCATCGTCAGTGAAACCACCTCTTCTGGAAGGTTCTGGACTGGAACACTGGAAGACCGCAGTAATTATGGTGCAAATTTCTGGCCAGATATCTACCGAGTGATGAACTTTAGCTTGGCTCCAGAATGACTGACTGCTCAGTGGACAAGTGATGACTGAGCTGACATTCCCCAGTGAACAACAGGGGCTCTTCCCGGACCCATTCAGTCTGTGTGTGTTTGTGAAGAGAAGCAGACTTGTGATTGTTGGAGCTGCTGGAGAGGCAGACTGTGGGTCTGCCTGAAGAGATGGAAAGAGAAGTGAGTAGTGAGAAGCAAAATTCCTGTCTTCAGAAAAGGAGGTAATCACGTGCTATCCCAGCATGAGATTGAAGCTGAAGGCTGCAGCTGAGTAAGAGACATTTGCTGTGCTGCCATCAGAGCCTTGTTGCAAACCTCCTATCCAGTACTACAGCCTGGTAATGGTTATTACTGCCCCTTGGGACTTGATGACAAGATGGGCTGAGTGGAACAGATAGGATCGAGTTTCACAAGCACAGCTGCTGTGTATGGGAAGAGGAGGAAGAATGTCTGCTGAAATTTTACTTATCTATTTATTGAAATGTTTCACCAGGAAGGCAAACTGAACAACAAGTTGCTTGTCTACCGGTGCAACTTGGGGGGGGGGGAGAGATATAAGGATAGTTTACAGAGATTTGATACACAATATAAATTTACAGTAGATTACATTCAAATAATTTGAGCAGACTGTACAGGAGTAATGAAATAGTGGAATGCTAACACTTTTGAACTAGATAGATACTACGGCAATGCTTTTCGACTAGATAGATACAATGCTGAGGTAAGGAGGGGCCAGACTAGGATATGAAACAGCAGTCGTGGTCAGCCAACACTAGAGGCCTACCGTACACCACAAAGGAAAGTCAGAGAGGAAAACTAGGCGAAGAGGTGCTCTTTGCAAGCTGCATCACTAGAGGTGCTCGGATTCTTGGTAACTGTCCCATTTTGATTTTGTGGTTTTTCAGAAATTCCATTTCTGAATCCGATTTTGATCAAATTCTGATTATGGCAGCAGAATGGAAATGGAATCAGAATTTCTGATTCCACATCCTAACAACCTACAACCTACAAGTTGCAAAGTAATAAGTAATCCCCCCACCACAGTGCACCACAAATTGATAATCAAAAGGCAAGTCCTCCTGCTTCCCTCACTCTTGTGTCTGCCACTCAGAGTCCCTCTGAAACAGTCCCTCTCCTCTGGTGTGTTCAGTGTTCCTTTCAGCGCAGGCTTCAGTTAGTTCTTGTTTGTGGTCTGGCTCTGGTCCAGGGCTGGTTCTGGCTGTACTGTTCCCCTGACTCCAGCCCCTGCTATTGCCACTGCTGCTGCTACTTGGTACCTGTCCCATCACAGTCCTGGTGCGGGTAAATCCACTGACGTGCCGGAGATTTTGTGGCAGCATGATAGGATGACTCCTCTCTCATAGGCTAATGGTTACTACCATCGGCCAAGTTCTTCCACCCCAGGCCAGCCACCAGCAGAGCAGTAGGCCAGCCTACTAACAACCTCATGTCTGCTCCGAAGGAAAGATCATGGAGCAGACACGCTGACCATTTATGAATAAAAGTCAATAAGGAAAATATTAGAGAAACACAAAACAAAGAAAAAAAAGAAACAAGACAGACTAATGATATAAGAAATACATCAGAACTGCATTTTTGATAAATAAAAACTTCCTTGCACACCATATCACCCTGAAGAAGCTCCTATAGAGGGCAAAATGTTGGGGTCCTTGTCCAGGACATGGTGATCTATGTGCAACATTCGATTAGATGAAATAAAAAAAAAATCAAAGATATTGGCTCTGAAGTTGGCTGGTTTTCTGCATACATCTTCCAATCCACCCCAGGTAGACTGAAGTCTTCCATGATCACTACCTCCCCCCTGCTGGCTAGCTCCACAATTTTGGACCCCAGCTTCCTGTCCAAATCCTTACTCCTACCCTTAGCTTTTTACCATTCGTTGATTGCACCTGTACCCACAGCACCTCTGTCCTTCCATCTGTCTTCTCCTCCTTTGTAAAGGTGTAACCCCTAGGTGGCACTATCCCAAGGGCTACTACCCCTGCCTGCTTGGCTAGTAGCAGGTTAAGGAGCCTGAGTTCTGAAATGGGTGCCTCCACCCGGAGATCATGGTTGGTAGTGTTCAAGCTAACCTGGGCACAGCCCTCTGGGACACTGTAACCCCCCTCTTTCCTTACTAGTGGCCGGAACAATACACAATAATCACTTTCACAATACCCCTGATACACCACACAAGTACCCACACTGTTTGTACTTACTACCAGGGATTTCCTCTGGCTCAGCCCTGGTGACCCCCTTTAAAACAAGGTTATACACAGCAAATAAAAGCAGTACAGTACTCTTGCACAAACTGGAACCACAGTCAGGGTAAATGCGAAAACAGAGTTAGATCTGATTTATTTAAGGGACTTGAACAAGGGAGGGGCATAAGCAGGTTAATTTGCTTAAAGGCTCTATCAATCAAACAGTTAGGCATGCACTTCAGGGTCCATAAGCAGTCACACACTCTGGGTACCCAGATGGAGAATGGTGGGCTAGCCAGGAACATTGCAGCTGGTTGGGGCCCTGTGATGGAAGAAAACAACATACACAACACACACTTATTTGTAATCCAGAGCTGGAGGGCTCAGTTCATGAAAAGAAATCAACAAGACAATCAGATAACACACTTTTAGATTTGGCTGTTGTTGCAGGGTGCTACCCTGATGATTACTCATGATACCCAAGACTGGACACAGGTTGGACGAAAATCAAGACAGCAGGTGGTTAATCTGGAGTGCCAGGAGAAGCAGGGCCCACACGATTCGACAAGGTGTCGTTCCTGTTCAAGCGTGGAGCAGGGAGCTGATCCCCAGGCAGGTCTCTCGTCGGTGGCCTTCTCTGTGCAGTGGGGTAGTCTGGCAGGGCCAGCATGGCATGGCCCAGGCCGAATGGAGATGAACACGGATTCAGTCCGATTAGGCTGGATAAAGCTTCCAGCAAGCAGAAGACAGTTCACACAGTGGGGAACCCAATCACGACCCACTTTCAATACACAGTACATTTACATGTAAGGAAATTCTACTGCACCAGGCAAACCGCTGCCCGGTCACGATCGTAAACTCTCTGCACAACCGGGGATTCAAAAGCATCTGAAAATCCTGACAGGCTGATCACATTCAGCAAAATCTTCGGTCTTCTTCAGGTATGAGCCTGGTAAAAAATCAGTAGCTTACTTCGTTCTCACAAACTTGGATTTAGTCCGAAATATTTCTCTTCTCTCCCTCTCAGGGGCAGCAGGCAGACATGCAGGCCACAACTCAGGCCTTTCCACAGTTCTCCTATGCGAAAACTACTCAGACGGCTACTTGACTGTCTCAAGCATGTTGCTTTTTCAGCTCCCAACTTAGATCTGACTCAAACTGCAGCAAGCCTGGGAATTTCCCCAAGACCCAAAAGGTTCAGTTGGCTGATTCATCTGTCAATCACAACAGGAGCGCCCCTTCAGGTGCAAAAAGGCGCAAAAAGCCCTAAACTACAATTCCTACAGATTGTGACTCTAGACAGCTCCTGTAGTCTGGCTCCATTTTAGGTCCCACCAGTACTGATTGGTCCAATTTGCAGTCCAGGACCAAGATAGTTGGAAATAAACAAAACAGTCCTTGCTGCAAACAAGGCAGGTTAGCCAAACTACATTATCATTATCACTCTAAATTATTTTCAGCAAATAGTTACATCTTTTGACAGAGGTTCCTCTCAGATTACGTATGACTGCAATCCTGGCAGCTCTTAAAGAGGCAGTACACAGAGGCTATACAGGCACTCTCTGGCAATCACATTTAAACTGCTAAAACACAGGACACCAGCCTGGCAGTGAGCATTTAGGCAAGTTCGAGGAAGACTTTTCAGGAACCCCCATTTGTAGGGGGGTTACACAGGTTAGCCCTTCTCTCATGTTCAGAGCCACGCTACCCCTCTACCTCCCCTCATCCCTCCTGTACAGCTTGTACCCAGAGACAGAGAGATCCCAGTCATGACTTGGTGTGACCCACATCTCTGTGACGAATTATGTCCATCTTCCCTCTCCACCATCAGTGACCATAGCTCAGTCATTTTGTTCCCCAAGCTTCTTGCATTCAGAGACACCACCTTCCACTGGACTGCCTTCCCCACCCTCGTACCTGGTCCCACCCCTTCATATTTTGCCTCCCGTCTGTCTCTTCCTCCTCTTGCCCTGATCGCTGGAGGTCTGATAGCCTCCTCCTCCAGGTAACTAAGGATGTTATGACCCCTGTTGCTGCCCCATCCATTTCAATTCAGTTCCCTACTGACATGCTCATCAAATCCAACCTTTAGCACTCTCGTGCCTTCCTTGCTAAGGTGTAGCCTGTCTGGTGCATAAAGGTCTTTGTTGTCCCACATGCTCCCTCAGCCACCAGTTTAGCCTGTAGTATCCGTCCTCTTTACACCACCCCTGAGACAGACATTAAACTCATCAATCCTAGCCTTTCTTGCAGTTCTGGCCCTTGGTACTGGTAGCACCTTTGAGAAGGCTACCGTCTCCCCACCTTACTGCAGAGTCTTCTCACTTCTCTAAACCTCTCTGAACCTCTCCCAGACCACCCTCACCTCACTGTCAGTCAGGTTGTTTGTACTTGGGTGAATCATCATGTGTGGCTGCCCACCCCAACCTGTGCTTTCAACAATCCTTGGCCCCACCCTTCCTGTGGTCATTCCTGGTATATATTTCACCCTTCTGTGGTTTGCCTTGCCTTTTGTACATCCCGTCTCACTGCCTTAACTATGGAGTCTCATAAGATCATGACCCTCCCTTCCTGCCTGCCACCTGAGTTCCCTTCCCCCTGTTCTTGCTTGTCCTTCCTTGGCTGACCCTCCCCCCTTCCTCCTACCTGCACCCCATTCTGACTACCTGCACCCCCTTGCATTGCCCCCCTTTCCCATTCTGCCCTCCTCTGCTCGACTCTTTCACTACTTGTTCACCAAAGTCCTTTGACCTAGAAACATAGAAGCACAGAAACACAGAATTTGATGGCCGATAAGATCTGCTTGGCCCACCTAGTCTGCCAATTTCACTACCTAATGGATAAGCTGCAAAGGCAAAGGCAAATTTATTTAAAAAGATGACCAATCCTGGAGGCTCTGGACGCCACACAAAATTTTACAGCATTTCGTACCGCATAAATATATAAATTAAAATTAATACATACAGATAGTCAGCATTACACTCCAAACGCTTGCAAAAATAGGAAAGTCTTCAGGCGGGCTTTAAAGGCAGTTATAGTGTGGGCCTCCCTGACTGCAGTTGGTAAAGAGTTTCAAAGAGCGGGAGTGGCAACACTAAAAGCTTGGTCGCCTGCAGATTTTAGTCTCGTTCTTGGAACAGTCAGGAAGCCACCACTAGAAGAGCGGAGATTACGGGTAGAGGAAGAAGGTACCAGGAGTACTGACAGGTAACCAGGGCCCTGCCCGTGTAGGGCCTTATAGGTGAGAAAACCCACCTTAAAGAGTATTCTCCACCTGACAGACAGCCAGTGCAATTCACGCAATACAGGTGTAATATGACAAAATTTACTTTGCCCGTTCAAAAGCCGGGCAGCAGCGTTTTGCACTAGCTGCAGTCTGCGAAGAGAACCCCCAGAGACCCCGAGATAGAGGGTATTACAGTAGTCAAGCCTAGAAGTGACTAAGGCATGTATCAAGGTAGGGAGGTCCAGAGATGGAACAAGGGGCTTAGTCCTGGCAATGTTTCTAAGATGGGAAAAACAGGAACAAACCACGGAAGATATTTGAACCTCCATGGACAGGTTCCTGTCAAGAATCACACCAAGATTTCGCACCCAAGGGGAGGCCATCAATGACGCAGCTCCTAGCACAAGTCCAGTTGCAGAGTCAGAGGCCATCCCATCACGAACTCTGTTCGACTCCACTACCAATACCTCAGTCTTGTCAGGTTCAGTCGAGCCAGCTGGAGGCCATCCAGTCATTAATCTCAGTCAGACAGATATTTAACACATCCACATGCTTGATGTTCCTTGGGCAAAGGACAAGTATAGCTGAGTGTCATCAGCATAGCAATGAAAACTCAGACCATACTTCCTAATGATCCTCCCCCAAGGGCAGCATGTATACTGCGAACAACATTGGGGCCAATACCGAACCCTGAGGGACTCCGCACAGAAGGAGGCAGGGTGTAGATGAGAAATTTCCCATCACAACCCGTTGCCTCCTATTGGTAAGAAAGGACCCAAACCAATTGATGACAATACTGGTGAGTCCACACAACTCCCTCAGGCGGAGAAGCAACACACAATGGTCCACAGTATCAAATGCTGAAGGGAGATCGAGGAGAACAAGAATTGTCCTGTCCCCTCAGTCTCTAGCCCTGAGGAGGTCATTCTGCACCCGAACTAACGCAGTTTCAGTGCTATGTCTGGCCTGAAAAGCTGACTGGAAGGGATCGTACAACTCGTGAGTCATGAAATGTTCCTCCAACTGAAGCGATACCACCTTCTCAACAATCTTCCCCAAAAATGGGAGATTGGAGATGGGACGGTAATTTGCCCTGATCTCTGGGTCCAAAGAAGATTTCTTTAAAAGGGGTCTCACCAGAGCCTCCTTCAAGGCATCTGGAAGGACACCCTGACCCAAGGAGCACCGAACAATCAAGGCAAACACCGGGCCAACAGAGTCAATGCATCTCATTAAGAAATGCGTTGGCACTGGGTCCAGTTCACAAAAGGTATGCTTCAGATTGACTGCCACCTCAATAACCTCACGAACCTCCACTGGCCTAAACTCTCCCCAACTAGGCGGAGTGCACTCAGAACACAACTGGCGACCACTGTCAGCAATGGTATTGCTGGCTGAAGAAACCTCCCGCCGGATCAAAGACACCCTGTCCGAGAAAAACCAAGCAAAATTCTCACAATCCTCATTTGAGGAAACTCTCCCGGGATGCAGACAGACAGGATGGAGAAGTCTATCAACAGTCCAGAAGAGTGAGGCTGGTCGGTTTCTCCTGGCAGCAATCTCCCTGGACAAAAATACTGTCTTCTTTCGGTTGATTGCCTCCTGATATGCACAATAATGCGCACGCAGGACCAGTTTGTCTGTCTCCAGATAGACTTCTTCCAGCAGCGCTCTAATCTCCGACCCATCTTCTTCATTTCCCTAAGATCTCCATCATACCAAGGAGACCTCAGGTACAAAGTTCTGGGTCGTACACGGATAGGTGCGAGGGAGTTGATGGTGTCAGATAACACCTTATTATAGGTGTCCACCCCGACATCAACAGCTCTGATGCATGCATCACCCATACTAGATAAATCAACTGCCGCCACAAAACCCTCAGGGGTAAGATCGCGTAAAGGGCAGCAGCGAATCATCTCAGTAGGGGAAGAACTTAAGGCGGGAGCCCCAAGCATGAACTTCACCATGCAATGATCAGACCAAAATACCTGATCAATCCCAAGATCTACAATCTCGAGCCTCAGTGAGAACATCAGGTCCAGTGTGTGGCCATCCCGATGAGTTGGTGCATCAACAAACTGCGTCAGCCCCAGCAAGGACATACTCTGCAGAAATTCGATGGTGCACCTTTGAACTTTATCATCGGCCCAAACATTGAAATCCCCCAGAAACACACATCTGGGGGAACCCAATGTTTCACCGGCAACAAACTCGGCAAATTCCTGCAGGAAACCCCCCATCGGGCCAGGAGGGCGATAGATGAGGAGGATCCTGCAGCCCATGCCGAGTCCTCCACGAATGGCCACACACTCAAATGAACCTGGGGTTCCCACCGGGTGCACGGTGAAGGTCAGGCTAGATCTAAAGCAAATGGCTACACCGGCACCCCTGCAATTTTCTCTGGGGCAGTGCACCATGGTATACCCTGGGGGGGACTGCAGCCTCAAAAACAAGGCCAGCATCATCGCCCACGCAGGTCTCCGTGATGCAAGCCAGGTCGACTGATGAAATCAAGGTGGCAATAATTGCCATCTTGTTTCTGATCGACCTGGCATTGCACAGCACTGCCGTCAGAGACATACAGGGTGGTGCAGCCCCTCGGGTTACCTGACCACTCGGTCTGGTGGTCTCCCTGGAAATGGGCACCAACCACGTCTGGCTTCTCCTAGATGCCCTAAATAATCCAGGGCATCTCCTGGACCTAACCACCTCTATCCTTCCATCAACCAGCTCCTGGTCATCCCACAGCCAACAGGCAGAACAATCCCTTTCAATCCCCACTTCCCTACATCGTCTGATAATAGTATCAGACACTGGGAGAGGGACAAAGGGATGCAGAGCATGTAGCTGTGAGTTCCCATAGATGATCCTAGCCCCCACAAGTCCCCCTGCAAACCCCCTACACAGTTCCAATTACATAAACTAACAAACAACTAAATTATTAATACAAAAACTCAAAACAATTTAAAACATTCCTATCATAAACAAACCTAATTAACACAGTTAAAACCTTCAATAAACTAACCCGCTTCCCTCCTCTCACCTCAAAGCAGGGGAATTCCAGCACCGAGTGGCACTTAGATTTGTATGAAATCCTCCCCGCCCCCTCCACAACAACGTTGCTCCCCCCACTCACTCCTCCAGCTCCAGCTGGAATAGATTAAGTTTGACACAGCCTCTCACGCCGTGTACTTCAGCCAACTAGGGGGGCTAGTGAGCAGGTAGCCCACGGGGAGGGCAGCAGACACCAGCGAGGGGAAAGACAAGCCCAGGGCTCGAAGTCCAAACAAAGTTCCAGCCGCTAACGAGCGGCGTCCCAATGATGTGCAGCAGTCCAAAGAAAACAAATCTGCCGCTTGCAAGCGGCGCTTACACTTATATGAAATCCTCCCCGCCCCCTCCACAACAACGTTGCTCCCCCCACTCACTCCTCCAGCTCCAGCTGGAATAGATTAAGTTCGACACGGCCTCTCACACTGTGTACTTCAGCCAACTAGGGGGGCTAGTGAGCAGGTAGCCCATGGGGAGGGCAGCAGACACCAGTGAGGGGAAAGACAAGCCCAGGGCTCGAAGTCCAAACAAAGTTCCAGCTGCTAACGAGCGGTGTCCCAATGATGTGCAGCAGTCCAAAGAAAACAAAGATCTTAGTTAACCAACAGCCTACTTCCTCCTACCCCCCACTAGAATTGCTTTATGTCTGTCCCATGCATTCTTGAATTCCCCAACTGTTTCTGACTCCACAACCTCCTCAGGAAGGCTGTTCCATGCATCCACAACCCTCTCCGTGAAAAAATACATACTCACATTACCTCTGAACCATCCCGCCTCTACTTTCAAATTCTGCCTCCTTGTTCTTGCACATCTCTTTTTCTGAAAGATGCTACCCTCTTGGACTTTGTTGATTCCCTTGAGGTACTTGAAAGTTTCTATCATGTTCCCCCTCTCCCTCCTTTCTTCGAAGGTATACATATTAAGCTCCTTTAGCCTCTCTTTGTATGTCTTCTGGTGCAGACCCTGCAGCATTTTGGTTGCCCTCCTCTGGACAGCTTCCACCCTGTCTATGTCTTTGTGGAGATGGGGTCTCTAGAACTGCATGCAGTACTCCAGATGGGGTCTCACCAACTGTCTGTACAGAGGGATAACAACTTCCTATTTTCTACTGGTGATGCCTCTCCCTATGCATTCCAATATCCCCGCAGCCCTCCTTACTGCCTTCTCACATTGCTTGCCTACCATTAAGTCATCTGGTATAACTAACCCCAGGTCCCTTTCCATTTTTGTTGTTGTCAGTATCTCATCCCCCATTGCGTACTCTTCCCCTGGGTTTTTATTTCCCAGGTGCATTACTTTGCACTTCTTTGCATTGAATCTATGCTCCCATACATTTGACCATTCCTCCAACCTTGCCAAGTCCCTTCTCATCCTTTCCACTCCACCTTGTGTACCAACCCTGTTGCAGATCTTTGTGCCATCTGCAAAGAGACATACTTTTCCTCCAGTCCCTCTGCAATGTCACTTATAAAGACATTAAAAAGGACTGGACCCAGTACTGAACCCTGCGGTACCCCACTAGTAACCCTCTTTCTTCATCATGGACTCTGTTTACTATTACCCTCTGCGTCCTGTTGTCCAGCCAATATTTTACCCAGGCTACCATCCTGGGACCCACTCCCAGGCTGGCTAATTTGTTTATTAATCTTTTGTGTGGGACTGTGTCAAATGCCTTGCTAAAATCTAGGTAGGCCATGTCCACAGCCCCTCCTTGGTCTACTACTTTGGTCACCCAGTCAAAGAAATCGATTAGATTTGTCTGACATGACCTTCCCGCTGTGAATTCATGCTGCCTTGGGTCCTGTGCCCCGCTGGCCTCTAGGTACTCAACAATTCTTTCCTTCAGAAGTGATTCCATCATTTCCCCTACCACTGAGGTCGAACTGACAGGCCTGTAGTTTCCTGCCTCTGTCTTGCTCCCACTTTTATGAAGGGGAATCACATGCGCCCTCCTCCAGTCCTCAGGTACCACACCATCCTCCCATGATTTGTTAAAAAGGGTAGTCAATGGTGTTACTAGTTCTCCCCTTAGTTCTTTTAGAATTCTGTGGTGAATCCCATCAGGCCCCACTGCTTTGTCCACCTTCAGTTTTAGGAGTTCTTTCAGAACCCTTTCTTCTGTGAAAGGACTGATATTGACCCCCCTATACAGATTGCTTCTATTGACCGGATTAAGCTCCCCTACCAAACTGTGAAATCCTACACTCCCTACTGCTTCTTGGGGGTGTAAAGAAACTCCATATTTTTTGTACTTATATCCCCCCCAAAAAAATGCTACACAAGGCATCACTGAACTCCTAGGGTTTCTGCCTACAGTTACAGGCAAGAATGACATTATCTGCCTTGGTGATTTTAACCTTGACTGGTCCGAGAAAAACTCAGCTAACCTATCCTCCTTTAGCTAGCAAGGCAAATCTATCCCAGCTCATACATGAACCCACAAGGGTCTCACGTGGGGGCAACTGTGCCACCCTCCTTGACTGGATACTTACTAACAGGATGGAATATGTTGCCTCAGCCGGTGTGCTACCTGACACAATTAGTGACCACTATCCCATCTACTGTGTCTGGAACACTGTCATTCCTCCCCTCCCTGCTAAAACTGTAACCTTTCCTAATCTCTCCCACCTAAGTCATGAGGACTTCTTAACTGACCTTAACCAGGTTGACTGGTCCCCTCTCTACCAAACAGAGGACATTAACATAGCCACAGAATATTTCAACTCCGTCCTCCTCTCTCTTCAAAACCTTCACATCCCGGTCACCACACGAGATGGCAGGGAAAGTAACCATGTGGCTAACACGCCTCTGCTTCAACTTCTCAAATCTAGGGACAAACTTTGGTCCAGGTGGAAGATCTCCCACCTCCGTGCAGACTTTGAAGACTATCGTGCATTACTGAAACAACTGCAAAGACAAATTCATTGCCAAAAGCACCTACTATAGGAACCTACTAATAACATCCTCTACAAATCCGCGCAGGTACTGGTCCAAAATTAAGGACATTCTCGGCAACGACAAGCAACAGAATCCAGCTGACATGAACATTCAAGGTGTTCACTGCACCAACCATGACACCATTGCCAACGCCTTCAATGCCCTTTTTTCTTCTCCACCAGTCGCTACTCTAACTAGCCCACAACCTGACTGTCCTCTTCCTCCCTCGCCTCCCACCCTCCTTTCGTTCTGGCTCCAACCACATACCTTGAAGTTCGTAAGCTACTTAACTCCCTTCTGGCACACGGGGTCAAGGTCTGAGGGGTATCCATCCTTGCATACTTAAGCAGTATGCACCTTGGCTGACCAGACCTATCGCCTGGCTTCTTTAACCTCTCGATCTGCACGCTCACTGTCCCATCCACTTGGAAAACTGCCAGAACCATCCCTATACACAAAAAGGTGATGTCAAACTCATGTCCAACTACCGCCCTATATCTCTTCTGCCAACTCTCAGCAAGCTGCTTGAAAAAATAGTCCACCGCCAGCTTGCTGCTCACCTTGACATGTTTAATCTTCAAACCCTGTGCCAACATGGTTTCCAGCCCGGTCACAGTACCACCTCTGCACTTACACAACTTACAAATGACATAAAAAATAATATGGACCGTGGCCTACTCACTGGGGCCGTCTTTATCGACCTGTCTAAAGCCTTCTACATGGTACACCATCCTCTCATGCTAAAGAAGCTCCAATCCATTGGAGCATCTGACCAAGCCCTCTCCTGGTTCCATAGCTATCTTGACAATCGGACTCAGGCGGTAGCATTTCACAAGGCCCTTTCCTCCCCCCTAAACATCTCCCGTGGAGTTCCCCAAGGATCCACTCTTGGACCTCTACTCTTCTCCCTCTTCCTAAATGATATTCCCACCATGTCCCGCACAGCTGCACTCTTTATGTACGCAGATGACCTTGTTCTCTACTCTGGGTCAAAATCAGTTGCTGCCATCAACTCCACTCTCACTAATGACTTCCATTCCTGCAGACCTGGCTCTCTAGCAACCACCAAGTCCTGAACCTAGAAAAACCTGTGCTATGCTATTCAGATCCTCTAAGAAACTGTCTGCCCTCAGAACAGGCTCCGGGTTCAATGCCTTGATGGCTCCCTCATCTCAAACACTGAGTCCTTCAAGTACCTTGGGGTCACTTTGGATCCCACACTTGACCTGTCTCAACATGTCAATATGGTGTGCCGTGCTGTGTCACTAAAATTGGCGGAGCTTATCACGCGCCACTCCCTCACTCCTTCCGCTAGACTTTCTGTTGCGAGAGTATTCTCTCTACCCAGCTCCAATATGCTCTGCCCTCCTCTTGCTGCAAACTCTGCTACACTCCACAAATGGGACACTGTCTACAACAACATCTGTAGATTCGCCTAACTGCCCCATGCCTACCCATCATTGTCTCCTTTACTGGCTTAAATTGGCTGTCACCTAAGGATATTCAAGCCTACTCCTGGGCTACTTTATCGACTCCCTGTCTAGACCTCCCTGCCCTGTCTATCTTGCCAACCTCCTGACTCCTGCCTCACACACCCGTACCCTCAGGTCTCCCTCTGCCCCATGCTCTCCACTAGACCTTGCATGACAAAAATGGGTGAACAGGCATTTGCCCATTTTGCTCCCAAATTGTGTAACTCACTCCCCCTTATGGTGAAAACTTCAGCCTCCCATCGAGAATTCAAAAACTCGCTGTCCACCCACCTCCTAGCCTCTGGCCAATGCAAATGCTCTTAATTTGCTTTGTACCACTGCAGGCTGTCGGGTCTGACCCTGAGTACTACACTAATGTTCTCCCATGCAATACGCTTGTCTAGGTGGCTATGAACCTTGATGTCTTTACTGTCCTCAGCTGTCTTATGGTTACCCTAATTGCTTTATTTTACATCCTTATTATGATCTATGCCTAAAATGTACCCTTATGTAACTATTACTGTGCTACCCAATGTATATCTTGTTTTGCTCCTGTACACCTATATTATGTCTGTGCATTTCTGCATATTGTAACCAATGTCCTGTGCTCTCCCGGGTCGTGCCTGAAAATAGGCAGGTCTGTTGCCTAGCACACTTACCCAGTTACCAAAAGCTAATAAATAAATAAATAAGTATCACCCCCTCCTCTTCCTTTGTGAATACTGAGCAGAAGCATACATTCAGTATCCCTGCTTTTTCACTGTCCCTCTCTGCACACCCACCATCCTCTTTATTCAGCCTCAGTATCCCTCCCTTTGTCTTTTTTTCACTCCCTAATGTACCTATAAAAGGTTTTATCCCCCTTCTTCACTGAGTTGGCTATCTTTCCCTCAGTTTGGGCTTTTGCTATTCTGACTGCCTTCCCCTCTTCCTTCTGCTTTAACTGTTCCAGTTCTCTGTCCTGCTCCTTCCTTATACTTCCTGAATGCTGTCTTTTTCTCCCTAACCTTCCCCACCACCTCTTTTGAGAACCATAGTGTTTTTTTTTTCATTTTGTTTTGTTTATTTGCTTCACACAAAGGCTTGTTGCCTCTGTGGAGATGGCTGAAAAGCTGCAATCCCTGAAAGATTGCTACCAACCCACTAACCTATATGGGAATGGATATAAAGTTGCAACCCCTTGACTGAGTTGTTCGATAACCCTAGATAAGGACCAGCAGCATTCCTGGTAAGATCCACTTCAAACTGCTCCCTTGTAAGCTGATCGCAGAGAGGGAGCAGCTGCAACCCATAAACAAGGCCTGCCTGCTACTGTGTGCTTGCTTTACCTGGCCTTAGTTGGGCAGCATGGCCTGCAATTCTCCTTGCCAATGCCCTGACAATGTCACTGAGACAGACACCATACTCCTGCTTCTTGGCACTCACGCTTTGGGGTTGCTCACACTTTGGGGTCACTAGAAGTGTCACAGAATTATGCTTGTAGTGTTTATGGACTCTCACAACAGCTCATTAAGGTGGGCGACAGAAGGAGACTGCTTATAAAATCAATTGTCAGTCACCTTTAAGGACAGAAATATGAGTTCATCGAGTCTGCCCTAATGGTCCTACACTGTTTTGCTCTGCCCTTACCAAGCTTTCTGCACCACCTATCTCTTTTTTGTGCCTAATAGCACCTTTGAAGATATCCCATTGGGTTGCAAAACAGCACTGATTACTTAACTGGGTGGGCTGTTCCACCTATTCACCATACACTGTGAAGAAGTATTTTGTGATGTCCTTAAAGTTCCCCTTTCAGTCTGAGGTTGTGCCTCCTGGTGATTGTGCTGTTCCTTAACATAAAAAAACTCTGTGGAGTCTACCATGTAATAACCTTGCATGTATATGAATGTTTGTTTCATATCCCCGCTTTTCCTCCTGTCCTCCAGAGGGTACATGTTAAGAATGCCCAATCTCTCCTTACAGGTCTTACCCTGCTGCCCCTGGATCTTTTTATAGCCATCCACTGGATAGTCTCCAGTCTCTTCTTCTCCTGTTTTAGGTGTCGGTTCCAAATCTGCATGCAGTACTCCCGGTGTGACCTAACCAGAATTCTGTACAGTGGCAATACCCCCCCCTTGCTATGACTAGTGAAACCCTGCCTTATGCTTCCCAGTATCCTGTTAGCTTTCCCATGTGTCATATTGCATTAGGAAGAGGCTTTCAAACTATTGTATCACCTTCAGGTCCCTTTTCTCCTTTGAGTGCTGAACCATAACCCTATTGATGCAATATTCCATGTGTGGATTTTTGTTTCCAACATGCATCACTTTACATTTCCTGGTACTGAATTTCTATTGTCAAAGTTTGGACCATTGCGCCAACCTTTTTTTGCATCCTTCACTAAAGCACTGAAAACAATGGGCAAAACCACAGAGTAAGCTACGGTCAATAAGTGGGCAGTTACTGGGGGCATCTGAAAGCCAGGGGTGCACATTGTGGTCAAGAGCAATTACAGAAGTGAGTGAGTGAGTGAGTGAGTGAGTGAGTGAGTGAGTGAGCGGAGAGAGTGAGTGAGTACGGCATATGGCATGTGACATGTACTGAACAGACCCAGACATGTCTGTGTACAGTAGTGACTGTCAGCATACACACCTGTGCAGCGCATTCACACCCTGCAGATTGCTCTGCAGGCTTTGTAGCGTAACATTATCAGGTTTGTGTACACATGTGGTTCACCTATCCTGAGGATAATGGTGGCTCTGCACTGCCCCCTTTAATGCGTGCTGTGTTAATTATATGTAAATTGCACTTTTTTTTTTGTAGTCCCCCCCGTTTTTCTCCCATCCATATCTCTGGCATGCATGTGGAAGCATGCCATACATCGAGACACCCTCCCTTCATGTCGCCCCCTCCACCTATGCCGACACCAGACCTCCACCCGGTGGCAGCAGGACTGGGGAAGGTGACCACCTCCCTGAGGAGCGGAGAGCTGCCGTAAGGCTGCTCAATCCTGCTCCTCTCTCTCCCCCATACCGGCACCATTAATGAGCACTCAAGAGATGCTGATGTGTTAGCACACTGACTGTGTAATTCACATAGTGGCATACCATCTCTTAATACTGCATGTAGTGTATAATGCACCAATACAATAATAATGTGCAAGCCACATATCTCAGTTTGCTATCACAGTACATAGCACATGAAGTCATTATGGTGTGGTGAGTGCAGCGCTGTGACACTGGTTGCCTGTGCTGTGCATTCACAGTACACAGTACTACACATGTGCATCCATGTCTAACAAGCAGCTCATGGCCTATATAAGTCAAATATGATGTCTACATGCAGATCCCCGCCCCCAACCACAATGACAGCACGCTGCGCTACAACAGAACTTACTGCACTGTGCAAACATCACCAAAGACACTGTTTCACTGGGCAAATACACTGGAAGGCCTGTCATTACTGTGTACACTCAGCAACACCACAGATAGGAGGCAGAAGGTGATCGTGTAAGGGGTCAGCAGCAGGCAGAGTGACAGGCAGTGGGGCATTGCTTCAACATGGAGGAGCTGCTCCCCCTCATGTTCCTGGTGCAGGCTAGGGGGGCACTTCTGTTTGCCCCACCCCTGCCAATGTCAGCCCCAGGCCAACCTGCACAGAGGCATGGGAGTCGGCTGACTAGAGGCTCACCAGATGAGCTGGTGTTACCTGCACCAGTGTGCAATGCTGCCACTAGGGGGATGACCTATGCCAGAGAGAGGAGACTCAACTGGTGCAATTGCAGGAGAGGGTGGAGAGAGAGAGTAGAGGTCACTCATTAAGGCAGGTGTCTGTGAAGCAGGTGTTTCATGTTAGCCACCCTAATGGGCATGTGCTTTCATGATGTGAGCTGTGTGTGCAGCATGGCATGCATCTGTCACAGGTGAAACTGTGAGGGCAGCTGTGCATGTATCTGCAGAGCCTGCATTTGCATGCATGGTTCGATATATGTGTGTTTGTGTGTCCCTTCCAGGGTCTTAAGGCCACCATAGCAAAGGAGCCACATGTACGTTCTGTGCCACACAATGGCTAATGGTGGCTGTTCTGTTGCTGTTCACAATTGCAAATGGCTTTATGATGTGCCCATGGGACACAGAGGTGTGTGTGTGTGTGTGTGTGTGTGTGTGTGTATATCATGCAGCACTGTCCACCATGACAGTATCCTGTAGGACACATACATGCACATGTTGGGTTGCATGTGCTGGCCCAGACACTGTGGTGCACAAAGTAACATTATGTATATGTATGCTGTTTATACCACATGCAGCAAACACTGTGTGGTGCTGTGTATGTAGCATGTTATCCGTGGTGCCGCACACACTGGTCTTCTGGAACACACACCTGCTGCAGTACATTGTTGTGCTGTATCCAGTCCCAAGAGCGCAGTGTGCATATTTATGGAACACATACAAAAAGAAGAGAGAAAGAAGTGAGTACCTCAACTGGGACTTGAACCCAGGCCTCCTGGAATATCATTCCAGTTGCATTTATGGAACACATACAAACAGAAGAAAGAAAGAAGTAAGTGCCTCAGCTGGGGCTTGAACCTAAGTTGCCCGGAAAATCATTCTGGCTGCTCTACCAGTTGCGCCACCAAGGCAACTGGAAACTGGGCCATCCCAGAGCACAATGTTCTTTCTCCAAAGCACAACCTGGTGCTGCACAGATAATTACAGTTTTAATCACAAGAGTGAGGTATGCATACTTATGGAACACACACACAAACAGAGGAGAGAAAGAAGTAAGTGCCTCAACTGGGACTTTAACTCAGGCTGCCCGAAATACCCTTCCAGTTGCACTACTAGCTGCACTACCAGAGCTACGACTCCTCACTCAGGGTCACTACTTGACTGGATCCTCACTAATAGACCGGACCATGTCTCAAGTGCTTCAGTGTTGGCTGATTCAATTGCTGATCATTCCCCTACACTCTGGCACTGGCGCTCCTGTCCACCACCTCCTCCTCAACCACGACTGATCACTTTTACGAACTATGCTGCCCTGGATAAACAAGCCTTCCTCTTGGATATCTCCTGTATTGACTGGACTGACATTTTCACCACTACTAATGTTGATACTGCCCTCAACTCATTTCTAACCAAGTTTGGTAATGTTCAAAAGAAGCACCTCCCAAAAGCCAAAAGGAGAGTTAGAGGCCAGCACTCTAGATGGCTGAAAAAAGACCTTCTGCACAAGTTAAAAGTCAGAGACAAGCAGTGGAGGAGATACAAACAGACTGGACTTCAGCCTGATCTCATTCTGTATAAGCAATACAGATGTAACCCCTAGATGGCGCTATCCCAGGGGCTACTACCCCTGCCTGATTTGCCACTAACAGGTTGAGGGGCCTGGATCCAATGGCGGGTGCCTCCACCCAGAGGTCAGGGTTTGCAATAGTTAAACTAACTTGGTCACAGCCCTCTGGGACACTGCAACCCCCCCTTTCTTCCCACTAGTGGCCCACACAATATATCAGAATTACCTTCACAGTATACACTTCCCCCCAGGACTGGTTCCGGCACTGGGACCTCCTGTGAAATAAGATACAGTGCAACAATCACAGTACAGTACTTTAACATAGACAAATACCTCTGGCAGTATAACTTTGCTGAAACAAGCAGCTCTGATTTATTTAGGGGATATAACAAGGACAGGGGAAATCAGGTTAATTAGCTTATCACTCTAATCATCTATTTCATGGCTCTGTGCACAGGCCTATCCCTATCAGTTACTGTCCCTGGGTACCCAAGCCCTAGTGGCTAGTCCAAACCGTGGCAGCTGGTAGGGGCCCTTTCACACAGAGAAAAGGAAAATTAAACAGTCAGCAGTACAGTAATTCCATTTGGATTTAATGTGGCAATTCAACAGGGAGCGACCCTGAATTAGTACTCACGACCTCCAAATAAGATAGGGTCCTTCAATATCAGCAGGGCTACTCTTGAGCTCCAAGAGACTCTTCACACATTTATATGGTAAAAAAAAAAAGAAAGTACTATACCAGGCAGGCTGCTTCTTTATCCCTATCGCAATTACTGCACAATACCCGGGAGAACACACAGCAGATTCAGTTCCTGACAGACCGAGTGCAATTCAACAATTTCTCCAGTCTTCTACAGGGTGAGCCTGGTTTCTACTCTTCAGAGATCCTTTGATTCTTTCACAGGGCCAGTTCAGTCCTAACAAGCAGTTACACAAGCTGCAGACCGAACTCTGGGCCCTTACACACGTTTTTGACTAAAACTGCACACTGAAAAAGCACAGGGCTCCTTCCTTCTTCACTGCCAAAGCTCAACTGAAACTCCAACTGACAAAACCGGGCACTTCCTTTGAGTTCCTCCCAGTTTTGACTGGATTGGCTGTCACTCACAATAGACTGCTGCTGTTGGTCCAAAAGGCTGAAGTCTAAACTACATCTCCCAGAGTCACTGCCCATACAATCCTCTTGTGGCTGGCTCAGATTATGAGTCCAAGTTCTGATTTGTCCAAGGCACCATTTTAGAGCTAGCTTACCCCACACTGATTGGTCCAGTTCAGCAGTTCAAAACCAGAATGGGGAACTAGGCAGACACTGTTCTGACTGCAAAAGAAAGCAGGTTAGACAAACTGTAATTTCATTATCACTCTAAATGGTTTCTGGCAAACAGTTACATCTTTCAGATAGGTTCCCTTTGCACTCTAGTGACTGCAAAAATGGAGTGAATTGGCAGCAGCTTGAGTGGTACCAAATCAAAGAAACACACAGTCCCCCATACAACTAATTATGTCTGCAAGCAGACAGCTCTTAAAGAGACAGTACCAGAGGTTCTAAAAACACTCACTGATAAATGGCTTAAACGCCAAACACCATTCAGGCTTGGAGCATTCAAGCAAGCTCCTGGAAGTCTTTTGGAACCCCATTTGCAGGGGTTACACAGAAATGACTGCAAAGGTGCATCAGGCAGGCCAAAAGTAAATACTGCCAAAACCTGCTGATTAATTCCTCCATGACCCTCGTAAGTTTTGGGGTCTCATTAAGTCCTTCTTAGGATCTGCTAAAGATGTCACTCCCTCTGATATGGTTCTACATGGCGTACACTGCAATGACTCTACCACAATTGCTAATGCATTTAATCAACAGTTTTCGGACTTATCTGCCTACACAGCCTCCCTTCAATCACAATCTCCTGCCTCACAACCTAACTTCTCAGCACCTGCGAACCATCTAACCTACCTAACCCTTCTACTTCAGGGCAGTGTCTAGGCATCAAGTTCTCAAGCTGCTCAGAGCCCTCTCTGACAACACCAGCACTGGCTCCAATGGCTTGGAACCAAGGCTACTAAAATGGCTTCTCACTACATCTCTGGCCCCTAGCAAGAATATTCACCCTCTCTCTCCAATGGCGTTGTCCCTGAAGTCTGGAAGCAGCCAGAATCACTCCAGTATTTAAGAAAGGTAGCAAAATGACACATCTAACTACCGCCTATTGCTATTTTGTCTGTCCTGAACAAAATCCTGGAAAAATAGTATCAACACAAATCACAGAATACATTGAGAACTTCAATCTGCTCAGTCCAGCCCAACATGGCTTTAGAAAGCATCACAGCACCATGACTGCACTTGTAAAATTCTCTTCTGACATTGTCACAAACATGGATAGAGGGAAGTTAACAGGGCAGTCTTCATTGACTTAACCAAAGCTTTCGACCTGGTTGATCATACATTACTACTCTCTACCTCAGTACCTTGGGCTTCCCTTCCAGCAACTACCTGGTTTAAAAGCTACCTCACCAACAGAACCCAGGCTGTGAAGTTTAATTCAGCGATTTCAGACAGTGCTGTCATCAACATTGGTGTCCCTCAGGGTCCATACTTGGCCATCTTCTATTTTCATTATTCGAGAATAATCTCCCAGAGATGGTAACCACTGGTCACTCACTGCTGTATGCGGATGACCTGGTCGTTTATGCTCACTCTGACAACGTTCTGGAACTGAATGCGCCTCATTGCTGATTTTCACTCAGTACAACACTGGCTGAACTCTCAACGCCTTGTTTTAAACACAAACAAAACCAAAGTCATGCTATTTGGCTCCACTCACAAGCTCAGATCATGTCCTTCGACTATCTCTGTTCCTGACATTGATGGGAACCCACTAGAACCTGTCACTTCTTTCCGCTACCTGGGCATCCACCTCACCAAACCTTGGACCTAAAACACACATCCAGGATACTTGCAAGTCAGTCAATTGCAAGTTAGGGGCTATACAGAACCAACTACCTCCTTATCCCTGCTGCTAAACTGGCAGTAGCTAGAGGTATACTGTTGCCAACCTTACATATGGTTGTCCCATTCTGTCTTTGAATAAATCTGCACTGCATCTGTGGGACACTACTTCAATAATGTATGCAGGTATGCAACCAAAGCACCTCGACTGCAGCATCACTGCCAACTATATCAAGACCTTGGCTGGCTCTCTCCCTCCTCTACCAGACAATACTACCTGTACAATCTATCAGATACCATCATAAGGACATCCAAACCTGCTATCCTATCAGAACTCCTTAGACCAGCTATTCCCACACGGAACCTTAGATCTGCAGATCAGACCTATTATCCATCCCTCTGTCGGACAAAAAGGGCATGGGCTCCTTCCATTATGCTGCTCCTCACCTGTGGAACCTGCTGCCTCAGGAACTAGGGATGTCCCTACCATGCAACTTTTAAGGCAAACTCAGGACTTTTCTTACTGCTTTGGACAAATGTGTTTGCTTTGATCCTACTGATCCCCTTGCTCTTAACCTGTTTTCCCCACTTCCTTATTGCTAGCACTTGTGCCTTTCCCAATGGTTGCTTTATGTGGTGTTTTACTATAATTGCTGCTTGAATCTGTTTGACTGTATGCCAAATATTAGCTTTTGCCATTTACAAGTTGTTGTTTACTTCCGGCCACCACTTGGCTTCCCTTGATCCTGTTCTCTTCTCCTCACCTCTCAGCCTTCCTTCACTCAACTCCCTGCCTCTCTTCCCCGACCACATCTCCTGCACTCTCCTTTTCCCTCCCCTCTGCCTCCTCCTTCCTTTCTCTGCTTGCTTGCCTTTACCTCCTCCTGAGTCACCCCTGCCTGTTGCTGTCTCCCACCCTCCCAGCTGAGCATTGTTTCCTATTACCTCCACTTGCCATAAACTTACCTCCTCCTCCTACACGACCTCTTCTTCCCTGCCCTGCCGTCTCTCGGTTCCACTGGCTTGGCCCAGGCGTTGTTACCTTTTCCACTACTGCCCGTAACTCTTTCAGCTTCTCTCTCCTCCTCTTACCGGCATCATCACCCTTGCCCTGCCGTCTGTCGGTTCCACCAGCCCAGCCGCATTCTGCTACCTTTTGCCGCTGTTGCCGTCTTTTGCCGTAACCACCTGTCACCCTTTCTCCGCTTGCCGTCTTTCGGCTCCAACGACTCAACCACAGGTTGGAACCTTGTATCGCCGCTGCCATATTTGCTGGCTTTCTTTTAACCCTCACTCCCCTCCCTCCCCTCTCCCGGCCATCCCTCCTCTACTCCCTCCTACCTCCCTATTCCTGCCACCGCCCTCTGTCCTTATATTCTTAGCCATTTCTTTAGCCCCCCCCCCCGTTTTGGCCCCTTGCCCCTCTATCCTTCCCTCTATCCTTTCCTCACCTCCTCACCTTCCCTTGTCATTTTCCATCTTGTTTCTGGCTTAACCCTACACCATCCTCTCCCTTTCCTAGGTCCTTCAATGCACTTTATGTATGCTCAATGGAAAATGTCCTTGAAATGTATTTTGCCTTGTATTTTCCTTTGTCATGCATTGTATCCTGCCATATGTATCTTCCTGTATTTCTGTGCCATCATGTATTTTCGTTATCCTTGCTGTATCGTTATGTTCTGTAGTTTTACCTCCCGGGTCGTGCGCAAAACAGTCACCTTGCTGGCTAGTGCACCAGTTAGTAACAAAACAAAATAAAATAAATAAACTACCAAGGCAACTGCAGACTGGGCACATTACTCTTTCTCCAATGCACAACCTGGTGCTGCACAGACAGTTGCATTTTTAATCACAAGAGGTTGTACATTGGTTCTGTTTTAGTGTGTTCCATAATTATGCACGCCACACTCTTGTAATTAAAGATGTAGGTATCTGTGCAGCACCAGGTTGTGCACTGGAGAAAGAGTAATGTACTCTGGAATGTCCCAGATTCCAGTTGCCTTGGTGGTGCAGCTGGTAGCACAATCGGAATGGTATTCCAGGCGGCCAGGGCTCAAGTCCCAGCTGAGGCACTTACTTCTTTCTCTCTTCTGTCTGTATGCATCCAGTCCCACCTGACAGGTGAACTGTGCTAACTGGCAGAATCACAGACAGTGCTGTGGGCCTGAAGTTACATACTAACATACTAATTGCCAGCAGATTAGGCCTTATGGTCTATCGAGTCTGCTCAAACCTCAGACACCTAGTTGGGTACCGAGGTCCTCCCCCCCCTTGTGTTCCAGAAACCCCTATCATCCATCCCTACCCCCCTGGGCCAGGACATCATCTGATATATCCGCTTTCTGTGTCTACTCCACCCTCTCTTGAAGCCCTCCCCTGTGGATCTCTGAACCAGCTCACCAGGCAGCGCGTTTCAAGGATCCACCACCCTCTCAGTGAAAAACATCCTCCTCTTTTCCCCCTTACCCTTTCACCTTCCAACTTCAAACCATGCCCTCTGGTGATACCTCCCTGCTTTAGTCTAAAGAACCCCTCCATGTTTACCCTATTTATTCCGTTGAGGAACTTGAAGACCTCAGTCATGTCCCCCCTGTCTCTCCTCTCCTCCAATGAAAAAAGGCAGAGCTCCTCAAGTCTGTCCTCATACGTCAAATCCCTTAATCCTCGTATCACCTTAGTTGCCCTCCTCTGTACCCTCTCCACGAGCTGTATGTCCCTCTTCAAGTGTGGTCTCCAGTATTGTACACAGCACTCAAGGTGTGGTCTAACCAATCCATTGTACAGCGGCAGAACCACTTCCCTGCTCCTAGAGGTGATCCCCTTACGATGCATCCCAACATCCTGTTTGCTTTGTTAGCCACTCTCCTGCACTGCTCGGAGTTATTCATACATGTATCCACCATGACCCCTAGGTCTTTTTCCCCTGTTGAGGCCTCCAGCACCTCCCCTCCCAGGGCGTACCTGTGTTTAGGGTTTCCACGCCCAAGATGTAACACCTTGCATTTGGTGATATTGAAATTTAATTTCCATGTGTGAGCCCACCTTTCCAGGGTGTCCAGGTCCCCTTGCTGGGCCAACCTCCCCTCTTCCTCCTCAATTACTGCTCCCATCTTGGAGTCATCAGCGAAGAGACTCATTTCACACCCTATACCCTCCCTGATGTCTGAAATGTATGCATTAAACAGGATTGGACCCAGGACCGAGCCCTGTGGTACCCCACTACTGACATCTCTAGGGTTCGAGAGCTATTCACCGACCACTACTCTCTGAGTGCATCCAGCTAGCCAGTTTTCAATCCATCTGACCATCAAAGGGCCTACTCCCAACCCCATCAGTTTCTCCACCAGACCATTGTGGGGGACAGAGTCAAACACCTTGCTGAAGTCCAAGAATAATACATCCACAGGCTTTCCCCTGTCCAGTTCTTATGTTACTCATTCGTAGAACTCCACAAGATTGGTTTGACATGATCTACCTGGCACAAACCCATGTTGCCGACTATCCAGACCTCCCACCTCCTCCAAGTACACCCTCAATCATTCCTTTAGTATACTCTCCATTAATTTTCCCACCACCGAGGTCAAACTGATGGGTCTATAGTTACCTGGTACTTCCGTCGACCCCCCTTTATGGATTGGCACCACATGTGTCTCTCGCCAATCCCAAGGTACCCTCCCTGTCTCAAGCGACTTGTTGAAGAGCTCCGCCAGGGGTGCAGCCAGTATGTCCACCAATTCCCATAGTACTCTTGGATGAATGCTATCTGGCCCAGGAGATTTATCTTTCTTTAGGCCCTTAAGGGCTAACCACACCCTTTCAGTGGAGATAGCATCATCCATCCCCTCCACCTTACTGGCCTTTTTATCCTTATCCTGATGTGACACCCCTTGGGTACCTCTCCCTTCCTCTTGCTCCATTTCTGTTGCTCCCTGATCCCACTCACTACCACTTTTATCCCCATCATGCCTTGCTTTGTAGACATCCCATCCCCCTCCCTAGTGAACACAGAGGTGAAGTACTCGTTTAATACCTCTGCCTGGTCCCTCACCTCTTCCACCCACCCTCCTTCTGATCTCAACTTGCTGAGATGGCCCTTAGTTTTTCTCCGCTCTCCAATACACCAGAAGAACCCCTTTTCCCCTCCCCATATCCCCTGTGCCAGCCGCTGCTCTTTACTGGACTTTGCCCCCGCACCATCCGGGTGACTTTTCTAGATGCAAGATGGTACATTTCCTTTTCTCTATCCCCTCTCGTTGTTTTATATTTTCTGTAGGCAGCCTTCTTTTCTCTGACTGCTACTTGAACCTCACTGGACCATCAGCATGGTTTATGTGACCTTGCTCCCTTACACTTCACCTTAGCGCAGGTCCTGACTGTCTCATGAAGTCCCCGTTTTATGACCGCCCATCTCTTTTCCACATTTGTCATTGTTGTAATCCCCTTCAAGTGATCCTTGAGAATATTTCCCATGCCCACAAAGTCTGCCCCCCTGAAGTCCACTGCCAGTGTCCTAGATCTCTCCCCCCTCCCCCATGCTTATTTGAAACCAGACAGTATTGTGGTTGCTCCCAGTCAGGGGATCCTCTACAACCAGGTCCCTTACCAGATCCCCATCTGCCAGAACCACATCCAGGACATGCCCGTCCCTTGTGGGCTCCATCACGTGCTGTGTTAAGAACACATTATGGAAGCTGTCCAGCAGCCTCTGTTTCTTGGCCACCTTAGAGGACATGGTACCCCAGTTTGGACCTGGCATATTAAGGTCCCCCATCAACACCACTCCCTTCCCTTTTGGTCCACACTGGGCAATGATGTTGTCCAGCAAACCATCCTCCAGAACATCACCCATCCCGGGGGGCCTATAAACTATACCCAGCTTGACCTTACCTCCTGCCGGGGTTCGTAAGGTGACCCATAAGACCTCCACATTTCCCTCTGCCTCTTCTACCCTAGCAATTTCTATGTCATCTCTAATGAACATAGCCACTCCACCCCTCTGCCCTCCTTTCTATCCTTCCTAAGCATAGTATACCCCCGCACATTTAGGTCCCAGTCATGGATTTTGTTGGCCCACGTTTCCGTGACCACCGCCACATCCACCCCGCCCCCAACACAGCATGGTCTGGAACTCTGCCAACTTGTTTCCCAAGCTCCTGGCATTTGCTAACACCACCCCCCACCCTTATCCCTGATCCCTTTGTCAAACCCCACCCAGGTTCCTTATACTTCATCCTCCTCTGCTCCTCTTGAAACCTTCTCCCCAGTCTGTTTCCCGCCCCATTGGGTTTGAAGGCTACTCCTCATCTGGAGGAGAGGGCTTCTGGTCAGCCCTCCTTATCCCTCCCCTCACAAGTTTAAACCCACTTTTCTTGAATGTTGTCAGCCACCCCTGTTTAAGGACTTCCTTCCTAACAGGGTAAGATGAAGCCTGTCCTTGGCATACAGTCCCTTATCCTCCCAAACTCCTTTCCAGTTCCCAACACCCCGACCCACTTTCTTCATCCCACTCCTGAGCCAGTCATTAACCTCTGTGATCTTCATTTTTTCTCCACTGAGGCCTTTGGCACCGGCAATATCTCCAAAAGGAAATGTTGCATCCATTATCCCAACAGACTCTGGCAAGTTCTCAGAACCTTGCTTGGATTTCCAAAACGCTATTTCCCTCTAGATCATTAGTTCCCAAATGCACCAGGAAATCCATTTTCCCTCCACAATCCCTAACCAGTTCGTACACCATGAACTTTGCTCTGTGCACCATCAGCCCAGAGATACTCACTACCTTCACCTGGCTATGGCATCCACCCCACGTCCCTCCCACTGGATACCCCTAATCATCGAGTCTCCCAATAACAGAGCCTTAGCACCACCATCATCCTTATGGTTACCTCCACTATGCGCTGTCAACCCCCCATCCCCCCTTTATTCATGATCTCAATTCCATGGGAGTCTTCCCGCCTTATTAGAGACCCCCTTGTCACCCTCCCATTTCTGCCTCCCTTGTTATTTTGCCCATTTAACTCAGACCCCCCCTGAATAGGTGTCCCCTTTAACCCTCTCTTATCCGAACCATTTATCCTGGCCCTGATGGTTTCCCCTTCCCCCACACCACCATCCTCCCCCCTTGTAATAGTACCCCTACCTCCAGAGGCCCTCTGTGGGTCCCCTTTACCGAGGGCCCCATCCTTGGTACAGACCCCCCTCCTTGTCTCCCAGTTTCTCTCCAGTCATGCTCTCCTCCCTCATGTCTGCAATATGCTGCATCTCCCCCATCTGCTTAACATTTATGTTTCCCCTTCTCCCTCTGGGACTATTTCTATCCTTTTCATTGCCAGTCTGTGATGCCCTATGGGTATCCGACTCTCTCCCCCGGCCTCTGTATCAGTTTCTTCATTTCCACCAACCTCTTTCTCCCCCTCTAGGTTGCTTAGTAGCTCAAATTTATTGTAACACTCTATGCCAGCCTCCATCAAGTAACCTGAGTTTCCCCCGACTGCCCCTCTAAACTGCCCCTCTTCCTCCCCTCTTGCCCTGTTCTCCTTAGTAGCTCCCTTCCCACAGTCTGCTCTTTTAGGCTTCCCCACAACAGCCCTTTCCTTCTCACTGTCTGCTCTTCTAGGCTTCCCCACAACAGCCCCTCCTGACTCTTTCTCCTCCACTCTATATTCAGAATGTTTACCCTGTAAGTTTTCCCCTTAGCATCAACATCCCTATCTAAGAATCCTCTGTCCCTAATATCCCCCTTCCTGCTTGCTGTAACATAATGTTCTGTAATTTCTGTGCGTTGCCCCAGCCTCCCCTCAGCCCCACCCTTCTGCCACCCATATCCACGCCCCTTATCATTGGACACACCCCAACTCCCCCAGCTTACTCCTTAACCAATATACTTTACTCCTGATATGAGACAGCTATCTACAGAGTGGGCAGCCTCCCTCTCTCCAGACCCAATAGAGAATTATTGCCACCCCACAGCCTGTGCAGCCTACAACCCTTCCGAAAATGCCTGCCACGGTGGAATGTGGCCACCCTGTTTTGTCCCTCTCTGTTCATAATGGCACACACCCCTTTTCTCAGTCCCTTCCCCAGGAATACCATCTCTCTCTCTCTATACTGACTGCAGTTGTTTACGAACCCAATTTCAACCCCACCAATAATGTTCCCAAGTCTCACAAACACATACAGTCCAGTGTGTGTCCAGTCCTGCTAACAGTGTGTATATGCAGACATCAGGTACCGTATGATGTCACAGGCCCACCAGTTCCTGTTGCTTCAAATTTCAGTCACAAACAGAAATGCACAGCCCTTCAATCCCAACCCCAGTGGCTTTTCAGTATTTAAGAAAGCCTACAAAAGAGGGTGGTGGGAGGGCTCTACCACCACCAGGCAAACATCACATTTAAATTTCACTCTAATTATCACTGCCAAACAAGTGTTCCCACAAGCCCCAATAGTTACAATATCACAGCCCAAGTAACAGTTCTAACTCAAAGTAGTAATTTTTAACACACAGAACTAATTTCAAGTACAAAATTATTCAAATATTTCAGTTAAAACAGAATATAAACCAAACCTCTTTCCTAAACAACCTCCTACTTCTGTTCCCAGGTGGACAAGTTGTGCCTGTGCTGTGGGTTACGAGTTATCATGAAGAATGTACTTGTTCTTAATTATTTGAGATCGTAGATTTTTTATGAACAAAAAATGTTTATTTTTATGTAATCAGTGTTGGAACGATTGTCTGTTTTATAATGTCTTAGTTGCATGTATGACATAAGAGTGTTCTTGAATGTATGTTTTATGTGCACAGAACAACTTTGAAAATAGGCCCTTTGGACCTAAAGTTCCATCCTGTTGAAAAATAAAGTTTTAACTAACTAACTAATTGGTATGTGATGGGGACAACAACCATGGTACATGCAACTTGCATGGGACATCTATGATACACACGTTGCATCCTTGCATAGGAACTGTGTGCCATGTCACCCCTCATGTGTGCCCATAGGAACTGACCCTTGCTTCACTGTATGCTTGTGTGTTGTTGTTCGGTACATGTACCAGCGTGTATTCAGCTGACATCTATACTGTATTCCATTCTACAGTTGCAGGGTCCAGGAGGGACAGCAGGGGGTTAAAGGAGGACAGCAGACCAGGCCAAGGAGAGGGGCAGCCGCCCAGGTGCCAGGAACCAGGGCACAATGACAGGGACAAGCAGGGGGAGGAGAGGTTGCAGGCCAGGACCAGAAGGGCAGACAGCAGCCAGCAACAGACGTGTGATAGGGCACAAGATCATCCATACTATACACATTCTGGTGAGTATGCTATGCACATCTACAAGTGTGTAGGCATTAGGCATATGCACTGTGCACATTCCTGTACAGTGGTCCTTTATGTATGTGTTCCCAGACATGTAAGTTGTAACATGTAATGGAGGCTGACATGGTACTGCTGCTTTTTTTTTTTATCACCTCCATATTTATACGCCCGCTGCAGTGTCTTACCGGTGGGGGCATCCAGCCACTGGCCCTGCCTGGCAGGAAAGCAGCAGGCTCACTCGCATGTTGTGGGGTACCGTTATGGCTGTTGCCAACCTGCTGGAGCGCTTTCCTTACCCTACCATGCCAGGCCAACCCCAGACCCCCCCAGCATGATTCCACGATGGTCCTCCGCGCATCACTGGGCGTGGCCATCAAGCTGCTCAGTTGTGCCCAGCCATTTTCCTCCTGGTTTTCTCCCCATTGGAGTGTGGACATGCAATGATGTCCATGCACAACATGCAGACATCTGCCACGCTCCCCCTCTAGTAACACCACATTTGCAGTGCCTCCGGGCATCCCCTGGTGCCACTGCAGCGCAGTGTGATTTCTCCAGCCCACCCCAAGACTAGGAGAGCTGTCTACAGATGCTCAATGCTAATCCTCCCTGCCGACCCCCAATGACCCGGGATCGTTCCCGAACCCGAGTCGCCAGCATTGCGCGAGGTGTGGCATCCCGCGCCTAAACCCTCAGTGCCACCAAGCCAGCCCCAGTACTGCTGCTTTTGAACTGCTTAGACTGTGGCAGTTTACATTCTACTGATGTCCATTTGGTGATGTATGTAACTATGTGGCATGTTTAGTGCTTGAATGGAACAATGATCTGTCAACATGCACATCTATCTGGTGACTACTACACTAGTCTTCTGATACCATTTTCTTTCTTCCAAGGTGTCATCTGGGGCCTTTTTCCCAGAGTATGCATTAGAGAGTACACACTGTTACTGGACAACATGGAACTATGGTGGTACACGGCTCATACAACACTGTATGCATAGTACTCAGGCACTGCCTGTGGCTTTGTTATGATGCTACTATGGCTGTGCCCTGGACACTGGCATCAGTCAAGGGGGCTTATGCAGTGTTTGAACACATGCCCACCATCCTTACTGTCCTGTAACCTCCCTGGTAAATGGGATTTACCTAGGGGGTGCCCACTGCCCAAAAGGGACCACAGCCATTTTTGCCTGTCTTCTCTGGCCCACAGAACTCAAATATTGCTGCCGGGAGACTGGTGGGAGTAGCAAGGAGCTTCAGATGTCATCACCATCTGTGGCATGCAGTGATGTGGCTTCAGCTGCTCATCAAAGGCATGCAGCTGCCACTATGAGGGATTGCTCAGACTGCTATTGCACCACAACCCTGGTGGGTAAGGATGGCTATTCCTGGAATAGCCATCCTTACCCACCCCAGAACCGGTGGGAGAGGGGAATGTGAAATGAGCCTGGGAGCACCAAGGAGAGGAATACTGGGGCCAGTGCCCCTTGATGGCATGGATGACACCATCTTGGTTACCGCTGCCCCATATATGCTTGGACCTACAATATAGAGCGTTGTGTATTTGGAGTGGCAGCAGGGTGAACCAATGGGAGCTGGTTCTGGAATGTGCTAGTAAGAAGGGGACTGTGCTGGGGTCTGGCAGATCAGAGAGAGATCTCAGTGAGGCAGGACCTGTTGTTGCATACAAGCCAGCATAAGTATGACAGTGAAAAACCAACACGGAACAAAAGACTGAAATCCAGGGCCACTGATCCAGGTCCCATAGTAGGCACTATAGTCAGGGGATGGCCTGCCACCAGCTGGAGGATTAGGAAGCTGATATGTGGGTTGGACAAGAGCCTAAGCAGTCAAGAGAGAGAGCGAGGGGAGGGAGATTATAGATCGAGGGAGCACTCCTGGCCAATCAGAGCACTCTTTTCCTCTGCACATGAGACACTATTCTTATTCTGTGCAGAGTGTCTCACACACTGCTGCCCTGGAAACAGGCATGTTCAAGGTAGGTTTTTAAAAATGTTACTATATTATTGAGCAAGTGCGATCAGTAATCTATAAATAATTGCCATGAGTCCACTCTTATGGTTGTAAGAGTGGTCACACTTACATCCCTAAGGTATCAGAACTCCTCACCTTTGATTCACAGTTCTCATACCCAAAGAATGCATGTGAGACCACTCTTACAACCATAAGAGTGGTCTTGGCGGTAGTATTACTGTACAGGACAGGAAAGGATATAAAGCTAGCATACAGTCCTTAACACAGTGGAAAAGCCAACCCCTGAAAAAGGTGAAGCAAGTCTGAGGAGGGAGTTGACAGAAACAGAAGTACCACAGAAGATCAGAGCACCAGTGACCTGCAGAGACAGAAACAGAAACCTGGAGAATGACAGCGGAAAAAGACAATTGGTCCATCCATTCTACCCATAAGCCCTAACAAACCCAGGACCTATTGTCCATACAATGTTCTAACCCACACTATCCACCCCCATGCTCCCCACCCTACTACTATCACTCTGTGCAAGCACTATAGATCGTTTTTAAGACCCCAACTTGAGTACTATATCCAGTTCTGGAGACTATGTCTCTGGAAGGACGTAGACAGAGTGGAGGCAATCCAGAGGAGGGCAACTAAAATAGTGAAGGCTTTCCACCAAAAGCCCTACAAGGAGAAACTAAAGGAACTCAATATGTACACCCTGGAAGAGAGGAGGGGGTATATGATAGAGATTTTTAAGTACCCCACAGGGGTAAATAAGGTACAGGAGGGAAGTATTTTTTCAGAACAAAGGGAGCTTAGGAACAAGGGAACATGCTATTATGCTGGAGAGGAGTAGATTCAGGAGAGATGTGAGAAAGTACTACTTCACAGAAAGAGTGGTGGATTCCTGGAATAGCCCTCCAGCAGAGGTGGTGGTGGTGAAGACTGTGGTGGGGTTCAAGACTGCAAGGGATAGGCACAAGGATATCCTAGTGGAAAGGAAGGGGGAGGAAGAAAGAGCTGGAGATCGATTAGGGTCTTTGGTGCTATGGTAGGTATGGAAAAATGGGCAGATTGGGTGAGACAAGCAGTTCTTATCTGCCATCAAATTCTATGTTTCTAAGCCTTTCATTCTTTTCCAGCTGTATTTGAAACCATTGATAGTTTGGCACCCACCACATCAGCTGGCAGATTATTCCACGTATCCACCAGCCATTCTGTAAAATAAAACTTTCTGATAAATACATGATACTCCTACACATGTACTATATTTGCGATGTACGATTATAATACCTGTATGATATCAGTACACAATGGTAACGAAAACTTCAATAAAGCATATTCAATTAAAAAAAATAAATAAATAAAACTTTCTCCCTTACCTCTTGAACCCCCCCCCCATCATTTTCCACTCATGCCCCCGTGTTCTTCATCCAGTACTTATGCTAAATAGTTTCTCACAGTTTACCCTCTTTATTCCTTTTAGGAACTTGATGGCCACTGTCATATCGCCCCACTCCTCTTGTCTGACCTCCAGTGAGTACTTGGTTCAGTGCCTTGAGCCGATCCTCATAAGATCTGCCCTGCTGGCCCTGAATCATTTTGGTCACCCTACATTACACTGTTTCCAATCTGTCCTTATCTTTTCTTAGGTGAGGATCCAGAACTGGGCACAGTACTCTAAATGGGGCCTCACCAGTGATCTACAGAGAGGTACTAATAACTGCTTCATTCTGCTGTCAATATCCCCTTCCTACATGCCCTAGCATCCTGTTTGCCTTACTGTAGGTCTTGTTACACCGGTTTGATTGTTTTAGGGAGTCACTGATGATGACCCCTAGGTCTCTTTCCTCAGAGGCCATGCCCATCTTTACCCCACCCCCACATCCAGTGCTCTATCCTTGGATTCTTGTTCCCCTATGTGTATCACCTTGCACTTTTTAGCATTGAATTTTAACTGACAAACCTTTGGCTGCCTGTCTAGCCACTGCAAGTATCTCTGCATCTCCCTAACCCCCACTTTGCTGTCTACCCCACCACGGGGCTTAGTGTCATCTGCAAAGAGATGTTTCTTGCCCTGGATTCCTTCTCTCATGTGCTGATGAACATATTAAAAGGGACTGGACCCAGGACTGATCCTTGTGGCACCCCACCAATGACCTCCTTCTCTTCTGATTTGACTCTGTTAACCACAGCCATCTGCTATCTCCCTTCCAGCCAGTTTCTCACCCACCTAACTGTGTCCTTTGCTACATTCAGATCCACTAGCAGCTTCAGAAACCTTCTGTGAGGCAATGAGTTGAATATCTTGCTGAAATCAAAATAGAGTAAATCTACAGCCTGGCAGTTATCCACTACCCTACTACCTGGGCCTCCTCAGGAGGATATACTTGTGGCAGAGACACTGCAGCAGCTGCTGAGGAGGGTAGTACTTCTCTTGAGGGCCATGAGTTTGAAGGCCCGCCAACTGTAGGAGGCAGTTTTGGCATCGGAGTTGGCACAGTTTCCAGCTAGGCAGGGTGGTGCCCAAGTTGGGGACCTGGAGGACCAGCCACGGCAATGTAGCTTTTGTGTTGGATATTGGGTTTTGGTTTTGTTACTCCAGTCATGTGTTGTGAGAGGGCTTGATGTGGTTTGTAGGGTGTTCTTTTCTTTTGCCAGCATTGTTTGTGTTTTGGGGTTTGTTTTACAAGTTGCATCACTGTTTTACTAATTTTATTGAATATGTTTTTATTTGGATTCTCTGTGTAATTGTAGTCACTGGGCTGCTCTTTGTGTTGCTTGGGTTTCTCTGATCAGCCCCTGTGGGGTCTTTTGCCATCCCTCTGCATTTGTTGTTAATGCACTGCATGGCCTGTGCATCCACAGGAGCCACGTATGGGCAGTTCTGTATGTTGGCGTAAGTCCCCCTCCCAACTTTGTTGGGCTTACCTGGTTGGTGTCTCCTGTTTCTCCCTTGTCCTCATTGGCATGTGGCCCAAGTTCTTGTATGTACCCAAGCCTCCATCCAGCCCCCCACTCATTTTCTGCAGCCAAATTGGTCCGGAGGAGCAAAGCTACTGACCTGCTATGTGGGATCCTCATGAACATGCGAGGTGGCAGCCCGCGCATGCGCAATAGTGCATCTTTGTTTTTTCACCACTACTGCAGCCCAATGGATGCTCCCTCCGTGCTCCAGACCACCTTGATTAATAAATTGGGGTCTGGAGACATGAGGGAGACATATAAGAAGCCCCCAAAATGTTTACTAAAAGAGTGCCAATGAGCGCTAGGAATCAGGGCATGAATAATGCATGAAGGGTAATGGATATTAATGAATCTGCCTGCTGTCTTAGAGGGAGTCTTTCGGCAGCTGTGACAGGCAGGAGAGTAAATTAAGATATTAAACACTGTGGTCAGGTTGCAGGGCAGAGGGACTATTATTGGACTATGGGGAGAATGTATAATAAAATTAAGTTGTGTGGCTGCTAGGGACTGTTAATGCTGAGGCTGCTATGGGGCTGTGTTTTCTGCAGCCATGATGGTCACCTTTGGCCCCTGCCTCAACCAACCAGGAGCCAGTACTGTTCAAAAGGATTTATGGCACTTCAAGAGGACCTCTGGGAGTACAAACTGGGACCTTTTTTGTTGCCCAAACAAAGAGCCAATAGGGCGTTGAGTGATCTTAATGAATATTAATTTATTCAGATGAAGACTGCTACAGTCAATGTGTAAGGGCTACTGGTGAGCTAATGAATAGGACAGTTTGCCTGCCAGAAGGGGGCTTTGGCTGTAGTCTGTTAGCCCAGCCGGAAGCAAGAAGAGAGAATGCTTTGGGTTTGCTATCCCTGAAGGCCTGTGTGTTTGTTTCACAGCCTAGTTGACCTCAGAATAGGACAAGCTGCACTGCACTGCACCTGGAGAAACAAGTTAGCACCAGGGATAAGAGTACCTCTGTGAAAGAGATCCCCTGGGTGAGATTTGAACCTGCAGCCGAGTAAAATAGCTGCAGTGAGTGGAACCTGCATTGTAGACTTTGAAAGTTACTGGTGAGATTTGAATGTGTGGTCAACACATGTTGCTGCAGTGAGGAAAGTTGCTTCTGAGATTTGAACCTGTGGCCAACGAAGGTTGCTACAGTGAGAAAAAGTTGCTTCTGAGATTTGAACCTGTGACCAATGAAGGTTGCTGCAGTGAGAAGGCCGTGCTGCTGCTCCGCTCCTCACCACGCTCCTCAGAGTTTGCTGTTTTGAGTCTTTTTGCTCTCTGAAAAGTTTGAGTTATACATATTGTAAAACTATTTAACAACCCATACTAAACCGAGAGTTTTAGACAGCCAGCTGACATTTGAAAGGAAGCCATCCCGGTGATTGAGAAGTGGAGACTCCAGATGAAAAGAGAGCCCGAAACGAGTAACTATTTGTTGGCTTGTTCACCAGAAAAGTTGCGCTTTGCTATTTAGTTAAGAGGCCTCATTCTTTAGTATACTTTTATTATTAAATTTGTATTCAGATATCTATGGTATGGTCTCTTTCTGTGTGGAACGGAATGAATGGAGAGAACAGGGCTGGCAGCGTTGACCCCAGACTGTGGTCAGAATTGGAGTCAGCTTGTCCCAGGAGTAGCACTATAGGTGCTGAAAGGCACATTATGTTATAATAAAAGGTATACCGTCTTTGTCTGGGGAAGTCCCTGAATTGTGTTAAATGAGCCCTGATTTAATACACCCAGTAAAGTGATGTCTGTTTATTTTTCCACAGATACAGCCTGTCTGAAGAACAGACCAGATATTGAGCAAATGGTGAATAGATATAATTGGTTTGGAAGGTACTTTAGGCTTGCTTGGGAGTACTGCCGCAGAGGTGTAATGGAGCCGAATAAGCCGGTGGCAGGTGTCCCACCTGAAGACGCCGCCTGTGTGTAGTGCACAATGAAGTGCTATTATGCCAGTTAAAAGTTCCCTGAAGGTATGCTGACCTTGCCTAGGGGAGCGAGGGATTTAACAAATCAATGGTGTGATTTACTGCGCTGAGAGTGATTGTTCTGTTTCCTTTTAGGTACAGCATATGGTTGGATTCAGGCACTAAGCAGAAGGTATTTTAAAACAGTGAATAAAGGAAACTTGGAAAGATACTAAACCTACCTCTCAACTGTCCCTGATTTTCAGGGATGTCCCTGATGTCACCTCAGAAATGTCTTCTGCCTCTCCTAAATTTGTCATTTCTGTCACTGAAGAGTAAGGATTTGAATCACAAAATAATGCCAGCCATTGGTGTTACAGTCTAGTTCTCATTAAGAAAATGCTATTCACAATAAGAAGCATGTTGTACACAGCTTCTGGAACTAATATTACTATTTTTTCAGATGTGTCCTTGATTTTGGTAATTTGTCTCTGTTCATTTTAAGCCTTGTTCTTGATCTGTGATGAGGGAGGTTGAGAGGTATGATTCTAAAGGATGCAGAAGATCACTAGTCTGGTTAAATTGAACATGGAAGGAAAGAATTCATGACCCTCTATTTAAAAGTAGGGAGGGTCTGTTTAAATGCCACTCATGATGATTTCTTTGTTGGTTGCTGTTTTACTCAAAGACGCTGCTTTAGCGTGCTAGAGCTAGGTAACTCCTATCTAAAGATTTTATGCTTTATTTTATGCACAAATGTATCCAATATGTTCAGCCGAACAAATGAGGAGAAATACCTGTTGCCACGCCCGATACTGATGGGAGTTGAGATACTTTTCGCTGGAGATATGGAATACCCCTTCGGAAAGGTGCTGTCATTTTAGATATCAAATTTTTTTTCATCAAAGGATGGATTGTGGAGAATCACTAAAATGAATAATGCCTTGATGAAACGTAAACCTAGAAGGGTGGTAAAACAGAAAATGCATGTTTAAAAATATACTTATGGCAACTTTGAAAGGTTGGGAGGTTTGGCTCCACTGAACCCAGGCTGTAAAACTGATGGACTCCCATTTTAAAGGGAGACAGTCATGACTGCATAATAGCAGAGGAAATGCCCCCCAACCCCGTAAACCATTAGAGATGCTGAATATATCAGTCCCAGCATTTAGCATTGAGGCAATTTTCAATGCCGTAAATAAATAATTGAAGTAAGCTTACAGGGTTGATTTTTTCAGTTTATTTCTGTCAATGTTTGATATTTTTAAAGATTGAATTTTAGCTCTTAAGAGTATGATTTCTCCCAAGCCTGGATGGTCAGAGAATTTTCAACAACCAACTTTACGATATGTAAAGATGTCATTTTAATTAATAGCACTCCAAATATTTCAAACAGCAAGTTCATGCGAGACTCTTCTGATTGGAGAAGCTGAGGGATTTGCCAGAGTGGATTTTTGATGACTGACATGCATACCTCTCAACCTCTTTCCACATAAATCAGGGACAAAGCTTAAGAAACTCAGGGGCAAAGACCCCAAATCAGGGATGCATCTACAAAAGAGGTACCATTCATTCAGAATGTTGACAGAATAAGGGGATTAGTGTGAGATACACATTCTGAAGAACATGTCTGTAATGTTAATGATTGACATTATTTTGTGCTTACAGTTCCCACTGTCCTGTCACGTAAACACATACGTCTCAAGGGACAGAGGAAATCCATGAGGCGAGATCAGGGACATCCCTGAAGATCAGAGACAGTTGAGAGGTATGCTGACATGCACCTCTGGATACAAAACTAGAAAAAGGGAACTTCTTATAAACTGAACTGGGACTCCTATTAGGAGCTGTCTGTTGTGATGAATGGACTCGGGTTAGGTAACTAGATACTTACACCTGTGACCTTCGGACTTAAGTCTTGTTGAAGCCGAGGTCTGAGTGCATTTTGCCCACCAGTAAACTTTGTTTTATATCTAATTTTGTGTCAAGGTATATGTCAAGGTATATCTTTGAATCTATCTGGGCGCTCTTCCAGTAAACCTGTCGTGGAACACTACAGTGACTTAGCTGGTTGCTCTCTGAAGCCTAATAGCAGGACTCCTCATTAAGGAATGTGGTTGTTGTTTTTTTTCCTGGCTCAGCAGCACATTAGTGCATACTGAAGCATTAAGATAATATCTTACTATGCATTTTTCTACCTTTACAGCTGGGCTTCCTTGCATTAAAATGGCGCTGCTGTCTTGTTTTGCCATCTTACCTTTTAAACTTTTTAGACATATAAAGGATAAGGATAAGAAATTCTGGGTTGATATGTAATAATTTATTTGATCTGTTATACTTGAAATATTTGTATTTTTTCTGAGTATAAATGCATTTTATCCATTTTCCTCTAACAGAAGCCAGACTGAAAAACAGACTTGGAAAATTCATTGTTACATAAATTGACTAATTATGTAAGTAGGTATTTTAGAATTCATATTTAGTGTTTGAATTGTTTTAGTATATTGTAATGGCAAGTAGCCGAACAATAAACCACACTTGATACTCTGTAGTGAGAAAGAGTTGCTTCTGAGATTTGAACCTGCTGCAGTAAGTGAATTTGGCTCCAGAGAGTGAGCCAGTGCTTTAGAAGATTTGCTATTGAAGTGGTAATTCATTGCGGAAAAGTTGGAAGTTACTGCCAAGACCGGAACCTGTGGTGAAGAGACTGTTGCCGTTATGGGTGTGACAGCTGCTTTAAAATAGGAAGTTGCGGCTGGGGAAGGAAGACCTCGCAGTTCAAGTGAGACACTTTTAGGCTTTGTCCAGTAGGCGTGGACTGTCCTGCAGTGCAGAATGAGTCACTGAACTATACAGCTGGATATCAGAGACTGTAAAGATCGCCATCTGAAATCCACAGTGTCTTCCAGCTAAGAGAAAGGTGATTTGCAAGTGTGTTCCCCCAGGCTAGGGAGAGAAAGCTGTACCCAGCCAAGGAGAGAATAAGTTGAGAGGAAGACATCGAGAGACCTGCCAGGTGAACACCTCGTACAAAAGCCCCCAGGAGTGAAGAGTGGAAAGGCCTGGCAGGTGAAGACCGGCTTTCATCATTGCTTCATGTTTGTTGCATGATCAACTACTAACACCAACCCGGTACCGTGAAATCAAGTATCTGCAAATCCCCCTAAGAATTTCCAGAACTGTAAGTAGCCCGGTCTGCAGCTTTGGGGAAATATTTATTTAGCTAGCTAGTTAGTTAGTAAGAATAAAGGGGGTTAAGCCCCGGGCAGGACTGCAGCAGGGTTAAAAGTGTGCCCAGACAAAAGTTTAAAGGTCTTGTATCTGTTTCTACTGGTTAATGTTATTTGGGCCCCTATGAAAATACCCCCTGCATCTTCTACATCTGCAGTGTGTGGTACCCACCCAAGGGACTTGATAGATTTGTGCAGCTGCCATTTGGGGAACCGGGTGCACCCATAGGTGGGAGGTGGGGATTGTGTGGGGTAAAAGTGTTGCACCAATTGTTAAAGTTGTTATGCTATTTTTCTCCCATTTTTCCCCTCCCCCAAAATAAAATGTGTTAATTGTTAATGTTACATTCTGGTACTGCAACTCATTGCAAAAAGTGAGAATTTTTGTTGTGTGGGGAAGGTTCAGTGGGGGCAATTACTATACAAACATATGTACATACGAAAATGCCAGCGGAATGCAGATTAGGCCTTAAGGTTTATCATGTCTGCTCAAGATACAGCTCACAGTACAGTCACTGCTGCTGCTCCCTCCCATTTTTCCTCTCTCCCCCCAAGTTTTTCCCACCCTGAGTTCCCCTACTGATCACGTCCCCCCTCTCCTGTACCTTTCCCATGTACCTATCCTAACTCTTCTTAAAACTTCCTACTGATTCCATTGACATCAACTCCTCAGGTAGCACGTTCCAAGGTACCACCACCCTTTCCATGAAGTAATGTTTCCTCAGTTCTCTTCTGTACTCCCCCCCCCACCAGTTTTAGGCTATGACCCCTCGTGGTTCCTTCCCCCTTCAATCTGAACAAACCCTCAGTGTTTACTCTGTTGATGCCCTTCAAGTATTTAAAGGTCTCGAGCATATCCCCTCTGTCCCTTCTGTCTTCCAGGGAGTACATGTTCAGCTCTCTAAGCCTCTCCACATAGGGCTTCTCCCCCATTCCCTGGATCATCTTAGATGCCCTCCTCTGAGGTCTCCCCAGGAGCATGATGTCCTTCTTTAAGTAAGGATGCCCGAAATGCACACAGTATTCCAAGTGCGGCCTCACTTAGGAGTTGTACAATGGCAGGATAACATCCTCCCTCCTTAAAGTGTTCCCCCTAGCAATACACCCCAGCATTCTGTTTGCCTTTGCCGCTGCTTTGCTGCACTGATCGGAGTAATTCATTTTGCCAGTGATCACCACTCCTAGATCTTTTTCCTCCTCCAAGACTGTGAACTGTCCCCCCCAAATGGTAGCTGTACCCTGAGTTTCTAGCCCCCAAATGCAGCACACTACACTTCCAAGCATTACAACCCAGCTGCCATGTGTCTGACCACTGTTCAAGTCTGTCCAGGTCTTCCTGGAGAACCCTCCACCACTCCTCACTGTCCACCACTGCTCCCAGTTTGGAGTCGTTAGTGAACAGGCTTAATTTACTCATAACTCCCACCACAATGTCTGCAATAAAAGCATTAAATAACAGTGTACCCAGTACAGATCCTTGCGGGACCCACTAATTACTTTTCTGGGTGTTGAAACCTCCCCCCTACCACCACCCGCTGTTGCCTGTTGCTCAGCCAGTTTCCAATCCACTTCACCATCTTTACCCCCGCCCCCAAGTTTCTTAGCTTGCCCAGCAGTCTCCCATGTGGCACCGAGTCAAATACCTTGCTGAAGTCCAGGTACAAGACATCAATAGGTTGACCACCATCCAGTAACCTTGTCACCAAGTCAAAAAATTCAACCACGTTAGTTTGACAAGATCTACTCTGGATGAATCTGTGTTGCCAGACATCTTGAAGGCCATTTACTTCCAAGAACTTCACCAGTCTTTCCTTCAAGATGGTCTCCAATAGTTTCCCCATTATTGACGTCTGGCTGACCAGCCTGTAATTTCCCGACTTGCCCCAGGACCACTCATGGAGGGGCATAACGTGTGCCATCCTCCAGTCCAGTGGTACACATAGGAGGGAGGAATTGAATATTTCCATCAGAACTGCTGCCAGGACATCTGCCAGTTCCTTCAGGACTCTGGGGTGGATCTCGTCCAGGCCCGGGGCTTTGTCTGTCCTCAAGGACTTAAGACCCTCTCACATCCTTTTCATCGGGATCTCTCCATCTGTTATTGTCCCCCCATTCCCAACCTGGCCTTACCTTCCCACTGTGGAATTGACCCATTCTTTTCCTTTGTAAAGACTGAGCAGAAGTACTTGTTTAGTACCTCAGCCTGCTCATCTCCCTCCTCTGCCCACCCACCTTCCTTTTTAACCTGGTGATTTGACCCCTACACTTTCTTCTCTCCCTGATGTATCTAAAAAATTCCTTCCCCCCCCTCCCTGATCCCCTGTGCCAACCTTAGTTCTTTGGATGCCTTGGCTGCCCTTACCACCCTGATCACCTCCTCATTTTCATATAGTACTCCTCCCTGTCCCCCTCCCCACAAGTTCTCTTGTACTTTTGGAAGGCTAGCCTTTCTCCCTTACACACTCCTGCACCTCCTTTGTCCACCAACTACATTTCCTTGATCTTGCTTTCTTGCAGTGGGTCCTTGTGCATGTTTCTGTGGCTTCTAACAGGCTCAACTTCAATATTGCCCACCTGCATTCTGTGTCCATATCTGGACTGATCTTCTCTAGATACCACTTAAGGATAGCTGTCATCCTCCCAAAATCTGCTCACCTAAAGTCCACTACATTCGTAATTGTTTGAATTCCTCCCCTCCTCAGGTCCAGGAAGAATTATACTATAGAGTGGTCGCTTCCCATTAGCGGACCCTCTACTACCACATCTTTTACCTGGTCACCATCTACCAGAACCAGATCCAAGATGCTTCGTTCACTGGTCGGCTCTACCACCAGTTGTGACAGGAATACATTTTGGAATGCATCCAGTATCCTTTGTTCTTTAGCAGTAGCTGATGACATAGTGCACCAGTCCACCCCATGCAGGTTGAGGTCTCCCAACACCACCATCCTGCCCCTGTCACAGTGGGTTATTAGGTTATCCACCAGTTCCCTGTCATGTTCCTCAGACTGTGTTGGTGGCCTATAGACTACCCCCAGACTGACCCTCCTGCCCTTAGTATCCTTTAAGGTGACCCACAACATCTCCACATTCCCGTCCTCACTCTCTTCCCTGCTGCACTCTGTCTTCTCCCTTACAAATAACACCACCCCAACTCCCTTGCCAATTTTCTTGTCCCTTCTAAACATTTTGTACCCTGGTATTATTAAGTCCCAGTCATGATGTATTTTCCTGGGGGGGGAGGTGTTCACCTGCCATTTCTCTATAAGTATTCCCTATCACTACCCCAGGTGGAAGCAACAGGAGCACCTGTTTTTCCAGTACCACTTGTTTGCCAGAGAACCTAGGACCAGCCTCCTTGAGGTGTGTCCAGGGAAGACCCAAGGGCCCAGGAAACAGTCGAGGTGAGTCCAAAAGTGGCTGTTACGCTTGTCAAGTCCTTCATTCAGTATCAAGGGATTCTACTGCTGCCTCTTGTCCATGGTTGTCCATGTAAATTCTGGTTTGCATTTTAGGGTGTGCTGCACTCTGTGTTGCTTTGCTGTACACTGTGTTTGCAGCCATTTTTTTCCAGCACTTTGTAATGCTTTGCACCGTGGGCCTGCTCTTCACTGTATTATCAGCCATGTTTGCACAGTGCTCTGTGTTGCTTTGCACTGAGGACCTGCTGTATTTTGTGTTCTCAGACATGTCTGCACAGTGCTCTGTGGAATTTTACATGCAGGGCCTGCTGTGCGCTGTGGTATATTTTCAGCCATGTTTGTGACACACTCTGTGGGGTTCTGCATGCTAGGCCTGCTGTGCACTAAGTATTTTCAGCCATGTTTACAATGTACTCTGTGGTGTTCTGCACACTGGACCTGCAGTGTGCTTTGGCTGGTATATTCAAACATTTTGCTATCACACTATCTGTCTGAGCTCTGTCTGAATATGCCTAGGCTCCACCTTTCGTGTTACCTCGATGCACTATTTGTTTTTTGGTTATTGGATTGCGTGAGCTTTGAATATGGGGTCCAAGGGGTGTTTCTGATTTATACTCCGCTGATAAATCTATTTTAGAACTGCATGATGGGATCACCGTGCAGCCTGCAGGTTGGATGCATTTTCTAGAGCTCCGAGTTTTTTTTTTCTTTTTCTCTTTTTATTTTGCATGTAATTGGCCTTTAATTTGGAGTCTAGTCTCTGAGTATACTGTAGTATCTATAGTCCTGTATGCTCAGATGGGGTCAAAAAAATTTCAGCTACATGCTGCTCAAAGGTTGGAGGTTTCCTTTTCTACAGAAACTGGATCAAAGGGCCTGGATTTGCACAGCATGGAGGCTCGACTAGTGAACTACCAGCAGCACAGATCATGGCCATGAAGCAGAAGATCCAGACAACTGGGAAAGAAATGAATAAGTGGTTTGGAGACGTGGAAGCTCAGCTGGTGGATTTTGATGGCTGGACTGCGGACAATAAAAGTTACATTGTGAAACTAACATAAGGAGCAGAGCAGCAACAGGCAATGAACCCCACTTTGCTTAAAGGCATCAGCTTACTTTGGTCTATAGTGGAAATGCTGAAGATGGTCTCTGCCAGGTTAATGTTTGAGTGGTAGGTTTTCCACCTTCTTTTGCAAACCAAATGTAAATTATCCTGGTGCTGGAAAGGTTTGTATTTACAGATTTAGCTCTACAACCTTGTGATGCAGGTGTCAGATTGTCAGGGCGTTTGTGATCCCGATAAAATCTTTGCCCAAGGATGAGCCTTCACTAAGACCACTGATGGCCATAGCAACTCTCTTCTGTCCAGATGCCCATATTCCTTTGTTGCAGATGGCCAAGGCATGAGGGGACATTGTTTGGAAGGGATCCAAACAAGCATTCTTTCCTGATCTCTCCTCTCAGTCTCAAGACCACAGACAGAAGCAACAGATGGTGAAAAATGTTCTTGCAATGCAGTATTATGGCACAGTCGCGTTTCCCTGCCTGCTTACGGACACATCATAATAAGACTCATGTTTACACGGATCCAGAAAAAGCTTTAGCAGTTTTGGAGAGCATACGAGGTAAAGTGAAATAAGTTGTGGTAGAGCTGGAGCTCGAAGAGGAAAATGAGTGAAAAATAAAGGTTGACCTGTTGGTCTTGTTACTTACGAATTGTTTCAGTTAGATGGCTAGGCTGTCTGTAAGACTGTTTCCAGTCAGTGAACGACCATTTTTTGATTTGTTCTCTTTATTTTCTGTCTGTGAATTGCAAGCTGTTTGTTTCTTTAGTATCCTTGATTTCTTAGACAGCACTGCTAATTAATATTTGGTGTTCTGATACACACATCTCAATGTGAGAATTGATTAATGTTTTTGTGCTAGTTCTTCCCCCTACGCAACAGCCCTCATTGTGCAGAGGTGTATGGTAAAATAGAAACATAGAATTTGTTCACAGAAAAGGACCGGTAGGCCCATTTAGTCTGCCCTGTTTAGAAACATAGAAGGTGATAGCAGAAGGGGACCTCAAGGTCCATCTAGTCTGCCCATGGTGTATAGATTACTATCCCCCACCCTGTTATCCCCTCTTTTGAATGATTCCATTGTGCTTATCCCAAGCATTTTTGAATCCCTTGACTGTTTTGGCCCCCACGGTCTCTGAAGGGAGGCTGTTCCAGATGTTCACTACCCTCTCTGTGAAGAAGAACTTTCTAACATTAGTCCTGAACTTACCCCTTTCAGTCTAAGATCATGACACCTTGTTCTGCTACTCTCCTTGGAATCAAAAAGTTCCTGCACCTGTATCTTATTTATACCCTTAATGTATTTGAAGGTCTCAATCATGTCTCCCCTCTCGCTCCTCTGTTCCAGGGAGTACATGTTTAATTCCTTCAACCTGTTCTCATATGACATTTGATGTACTCCCTGTACCATTTTTGTTGCCGTCCTTTGTACTGTCTCTATACTGTCAATGTCCTTTCTGAGGTGTGGTTTCCAAAACTGGACACAGTATTCCAGATGGGGATGGACAAGTGCCCTATACAGTGGCAATACCACTTCTCTCATCTGGCTCACGATTCCCCTCCCAGTGCATCTCAGCATGCCACTGGCCTTAAGTGCTGCCTTCTCGCACTGTCTGCTCACTTTCAAGTCACCGGATATTAAAACCCCCAGACCACACTCTTGGCAGGTCATTGCTAGTCTTTCTCCACCCAAATTGCACTCCCTTTTTGGGTTCCCTCTTCCTATGTGCATGACCTTGCACTTTTTGGCATTGAAATTCAGTTGCCACGCTCTAGACCATTCCTCCAGTTTCTTTAGGTCTGATTCCATTTTTCTTTGTCCTGCTGGGGAGTCCACTCTGTTGCATATCTTGGTGTCATCCGCGAACAGACACACCTTCCCCTCAAGCCCATTTGCAATGTCAGCTATGAATACATTGAATAGTAGATGCCCCAGCATGGAACCCTGGGGTACCCCACTGAATACCTTCCATTCTGCTGATAATGTGCCATTTACCTGTACTTCTTGTGTTCTATCATGCAGACAATTTTTCACCCACACCACCATCTCCTGTCTCACCCCCATGTAGTCCAACTTCTTTACCAGCCTTCTGTGTGTGACAATCATAGGCTTTGCTAAATTCCTGGTAGACTACATCCACTGCCCCCCCTCCCCCCAATATTCACTGTCTTGTTAACCTAGTCGAAGAATTCAATTAGGTTAATTTGGCAAGACCTCCCCACTGTGAACCCATGTTGTTTATGATCCTGTTGCCTGCTGGTTTCAAGGAATGCTATTATCCTCTGTTTGAGTAATGATTCCATCAGTTTTCCCACCACAGAAGTAAGGCTCACCGGGCGGTAGTTTCCTGCTTCCTCCCTCCTACCAGATTTATGAAGTGGGACCACAGTTGCCCTCTTCCAGTCTTTGAGAACCCACCCCCCACACTCACCAGTGATTTGGTGAAGAGTTCTAGGGATGCTGCAGTTCCTTCAGGATTCTGGGGTGCATGTCATCTGGTCCCATGGCCTTATCCCCTTTTAGGTTGTTTAGCGCCTTCAAGACTTGGTCTGCTATAAAGGTGCTTGTATCAACCCCTAGTCCAGGGATGCTGTTCCTTCTTAGTGCTGGTCCATTTCCCTTCCTCTCCTACGTAAGTACAGAGCAGAAGTACCTGTTTGGGACTTCTGCCTTCTCCCTATCCCCCTATTTTAGGGTCCCCCTTCTGCTTGTAGTCTTACTATTCCCCCAATTGGTCTTCTTTTTTCCCTTCTGTACCTAAAGAAGGTATTTTTACACCTTCTGCTATCCTCACCTCAGTTTGGGCTTTAGCCTTCTTTATTAATTTACTGGCCTCCTTTAGTTTCTCTTTGTCTTCTTCTTTATTTGTTGCTTTGAATTTCCTTTAGCAGACTTTTTTTTCCTTCACTATAGTTGCCACCTCTTTGGAGTACTCTAGTGGATTTCTTTTCTGTTTCGCCTTACTTATTTTTCTGGTGTAGTGACATTCTTGATAGTGCCCTTAATGTTTTCCCAGATTTCCTCTACCCCTCTCCCCTCTCCTTCTTTTAAGATTTCAGCTAGGCCACGTCTTATTTTCTGAAAGTCTGCTCTCCTAAAATCTAGGACCCTAATGTTGGAGTGACTGGTGTCCTCTGTTGTGATAATGTTGAAACTGACCATACGATAGTCACTATTCCCTAGATGGCACCCTACTTCTGTATCCTTTACCCTCTCACCGTTTGTGAGAGTGAAGTCTAGTATGACTTTGCCTCTTGTTGGAGTATCTACAAGCTGCCTCAGACCTGCCCCCTGCAAGGCCATTAAAATGTCCTTGCTTCTCATTGATGCTGCTGATTTTGTTTTCCAATGTATGTCAAGTAGGTTAAAATCCTCTACCAGTATCAACTCGCCCTTGTCTGCCATTTTGAATATTCTCTCGAGCAGTTCCTTGTCCCCATTTTCTCCGTGTGATGGGGGCCTATATACAACTCCTATTCTGATGGTTGCCCAATTACCAGTGTCAGCTGCCAGCCACAGTGCCTCAGTTTCACTGGGAGACCCCTGTATATCTGTGGTGTTTATATCCTCCAATACATATATTGCCAACACTCCCCCTTTTTTCCTTTCCTGTCCTTTCTGTAAGGGTTGTTTCCCTGTCTATTGCTACATCCTGAACCCTATTTGACCTAAAGTGTCCCTCCCTCCTCCCTCCCTTATTATTCCCATGTGCATATCTCACACATGCCTGAAGCTCACCTCTGTCTTCACCCCCACCATGTCTTCTGGCAGGCTGTTCCAGGCATCCACCACCCTTTCTATGAAAAGGTATTTCCTCACATCCCTCTTAAACTCCTCCCCCACCCAGCTTCATTGCATGCCCATGTGTTCTGGTGATTGTTTCTTAAAAAGACTCCCCTCTCGCACCGTGTTTAGCTTGTGGGGTACCTATAGATCTCAAGCATGTCCCCTCTTACTTTTGTCTCCTCCAGGAAGTACATGCTGATCTCACACAGCCACTCCTTGTATGGTTTCTTATACAACCACTGCATCGTTTTGGTAGCCCTCCTCTGGACTGCATCCACTGTCAATGTCCTTGCGAAGGTGCACCCTCCACACCTGGACATAGTACACTAGGTGGGGTCTCACTAGTGAGTGATACAGTGTCAACATCACCTTCCTTCTCCTGCTAAAAATTCCCCTCCCTATGCACCCCAGCACCCCACTAGTCTTGCCTTACTTCCTTGTCCCACTGCCCTGCCACCTTGAGATCTCCAGATATGATTACTCCAAGGTCTCTCTTTTGTTTGGTGACTGCAAGTACCTCCCACCCATCTTATACACAGCTCCAGGGTTTCTCCACCCCAGGTGAAGACTTTGCATGTTTTGGCATTGAAACCCAGTTGCCACACCCTAGACCACTCCTCTAGTTTCCCCAGTTCCCTTTGCATTCTCTCCACTCCTTCCTGGGTGTCTACCCTGTTGTATATTTTTAGGTCATCTGCAAAGAGATACACCTTCCCCTCCAGTTCCTCAGCAATGTCACTTACAAAGAAACTGAAGATGACAGAACCCAGTACCCATCCCTCTGGCACCCCACTGCTCTTTCTCCCATCCCCGAGTCACTTCCACCACCACCCTCTGTCTTCTATCTTCTAACCAGTTTGATACCCACCTTACCATGTTCTCTCCAAGCCCCGGGTTGCTAAGTTTCTTTATTAGCCTTCTGTGTAGAACAATGTCAAAGGCCTTACTGAAGACAAGATTGGCCATGTCCACTGCCTTCCTCTGATCCACTTCCCTAGTCACCAAATCAAAGAAATCCATGAGAATTGTTTGACATGATCTCTCCTCTATGCAACCATTTTACCAGTGGTCTTGCAGAGCATATGCCCCCAGGTACTCCATCAGCCTCTCCTTCAGCACAGTCTCCATTAATTTCCACATCACTGATGTGAGACTGACTGGTTTATAATTGCTAGCCTCCTCCCTGCTCCCACTCTTGTGCAGAAGGACCACATCGGCCCTCCTCCATTCCTCTGGAACTACCCCTGTTTCCAATGAGGTGCTGAACAGAGCTGCCAGAGGTGTGGCTAGCAGTGTGCTCAGTTCTTTTAGTACCCTTGGGTGAATCCTGTCTGGGCCCATTGCCTTGCTTTCTTTTAGGGCTTCCAATCCCCTTTGGACTCTCTCCGATGAGAATGGGCTTGTGTCCACCCCCATCCACTCCCCCATATCTGCTGATAAATGTTGGTCCATCCCTTCCCCCTTCCACTGTGAAAACTGAGCAGAAGTACTAATTAATAATTTTAGCTTTTTTTTGTTCTTCTGCACTGTTCCCCTCCCCCCAGTCCTCACTATTCCACCCCTTGCTTTCCTCTCTTTACTCATATACCTGAAGAAATTCTTATCCCCCTTTTTAACCTCCTTGGTGAGTCTCTCCTCTGTTTTGCCTTAGTTGCCCTCACCCTCCTTCCTGACTCCCTTTGTTTATTTAGATATGCCTCCCTGTCTCCCTCCATCTGAGTCTTCTTGTATGTCCTAAAAGCTAGGGGATGTTCTCTCTTACCACCACAGCCACCTCCTTTGAGAGCCATAGAGGCTCTTTTTCCTCCTATCCTTGCTTACTTCCTTCAAACAGCTGGCCATTGCCTTAGTTATTCCCTCATTGATCCTTTTCCATAATGTGCCTCCACCCCCCCAACCATCCCCACCTTCAAGGTATTTACTGAGGCAGTCATCCATTTCTTTAAAATTTGCCCCCTGAAGTCCAAGACCCTTATCTAAAGTGTGGTTTTACTCTTGCCCAATCTGTACCATCACTTGTTCCTAGGGGGCCACCCACTGTGATATCTGCAATGCTGTCCCTGTTCGTAAGTACCATATTCAGCACTGCCCCATCTTAAGTGGGCTCCATAAACAGCAGCCTGATAAATGCCCCCTGAAGGGAGTTGAGGATGGCCCTGCTTCTCGATGTAGCTGTGACCATAATGCTCCAATCTACATCCAGTAGATTAAAGTGCCCCATAATCAATAACCCCCTTTGCTTGCCATTCTGCCAGTGGTCTCCCCCCAAACCTTGTCTAACTCCTCCCCCTGTGTTGTGGCTGTACACCACCTCCATGCAAATAAAGGCCCCTGTCTCTAAACTGACCCAAAGAAACTCCAGCCCTTCATTCTCTTTCTGGTGTCCCTGTATCTCAATGGATTTTATTCCTTCCTTCATATATTAAACAACCCCATTGGATACAGCTGTCTACTTTAATATATTTTGTTGCTTACATTTTTAATGTTAACTATTTTTACTGTCTTTGTAATGGTAATGGTGTTCTCTCATATGTTGCTGCTGCTCACTTGTTGTTTTGTTGTTTTGTATTTTTGAAAATGTTTAATACAGTAAAACACTTAACTATGGTGCGCTTGGGAAGGATGAGGGAGGTGGGACAGAGGCACATCCCTCCAATGGTTCCACTCCATAACTCCTATGCTACTCTGGCAGGGTGGAACTGTCCCAAAAAGGTATCTGCAGTGGTGACCAAGGAGGATGTGGGAGTCCTCCATGGTGGAGACCCCAGCAGGGCAGAGGACCCCATAGGGGGAGGAGGAGGAGGAGGAAGCAACTCCTGGTGGGGGAATCTATCAAACAGGGGGGTGGACTTGGGGCCAGGAGGGGTGGGAGTGAGGGAGGCAAAGTGTCTACTGTGACAGGGTGGAATAGGACCCTGTCCCCATTTGTTATGGAGAAAGTGTTTAAAATGCAAGGATCTTTCCTTTTCTGTCTCTTCTTTGTCTGGTTGTGCAACCAAATTTTCCTGTGAGACTTCAGATTTGATCACCCTGACAATCTCACAGTTCTTTGGCTCTCACTGTCTCCCAGTTTTCTCTTGCTGTCTGTTTTTCTCCCTTGTATATATGCTAATATAAAAGTATGTGCAAATCATTGTATGAAAATGTAACTGATGATGAGATCACTTTTGTTTAGAAAATGTATAGTATTACTGTTGAAATGTATATAATTGCATTTTGAGATGATTGCAGAAAGCTATTGTAAACTCTAGAGGTTACTTGAGTGGAAATCTTCTAGCCTTTTGCAAAAGCTGCAAAGGGGGCCTTTCAGCTCAGGCACAATGTGTTCTAGCAGCTGCTGAAACTTACAAGAACAGAACACTTACAAAAACAGGATGCTTGCCAAGGATGGGAGTTGAAAAGACTTATAAAAGAGCTAGGCTGCAACTGCAAGAAAGATTAGGAGAACAAGGGACATGGAGACTGAAAGAAAACTTTATTTTATTTTGCCTTTGTAAATAGTTATACTGAACAAGTTTATTTTATGATACTACTAGTGTAAATAAATAATTTTTGGTGAATTCTACAACTGCTCCTGGTTTTCCTGTGCTTCCTGACCTGTGCCTCAATGACATCTACCCAGCACCACAGCTTGGAGGGATGGAAAGTGCATCCTGAAGATCACTGGTGGAGTAGGACTGAAGGGTGAGTTAGACATCATTGTCCACCTGGGGATGAATGACCTGGCTAGTGAGGAGGTTAGGATAGTGCAGGAACAGTTCAGGAATTTGGGGAAGGGACTTAGACAGGTGATATGCTCTGTAACCTTTTTGGAGGTGTTACCTGTCTACATAAAGGGGAAGGGCAAGGTACTCCATACCAAGAGAGTCAATGCATGGCTGAAAGACTAGTGCAAAGCACTACAACAAGAGGGTGGGCAGTGTACTCCACACCAAGAGATTCAATGCATGGCTGAAGGACTAGTGTGGAGCAGAAGGATTTGGCTTCATCGGGGACTGCAGTCTCACCTGGAGGAATGTAGGCCTATACAGGAGTGATGGCCTACATCTATCTGGGGGGGGACCAAGATCCTCAGTGAGAAGTTTAAATGTTTAACAGCATTTAAACTAGCAAGAGGGGTGGCAAAAGTAAGCAGGGAGAAGCAAACTGACCCCCTCCACCCCACAGGATTAAGCAGTCAGTAGAGAAGACCCTAAGGTTGGGAAATCGCCAAAGATACCTAAAACCAGAACAGGTAAAATGGCAGAGATAAGGCAGAATGGGAATGAGGGCAGGAGGGGTATGAAGGAAAAGCAGGGGATAGGAGGCATTCTATTAGGAGGGGAGATAGTAAAAACTGGAAGACCATGTGCACAAATGCCCGCAGCCTGGGAAACAAAGTCACAAACCTAGTGGCTTTGATGGCTGAAGCAGACCTGGACATTGTCACTGTTACCAAGACAGTGGACATGGGGAACCATGACTGGGATGTGCTCATACCAGGTTACAATCTATTCAGGAAGGACAAGGTGGGTAAAAAGAGAGGAGGAGGAGTGACTATCCATGTCAGGGAAGGAATCAAAGCAACCGAGGTACAAGGAATGCAGGAAGAGGCAGAGGCATTGTGGATCACCCTGGAAACAGGAAATGTCACTGCCATTCACACTGGCTTGATCTACAGACCTCCCACACAAGGGGAAGGGCTGGACAGGGTACTTCTAGAAGCCATCCACAAAATGACAGCTAAAGGGGAAGTGTTGCTGGTGGGGGACTTCAATCTGCTAGATATTAATTGGAACAACACTGCTGCAGCCACAGCAAGGAGCAGAGTAAGTAAGTAAAAATTGATTTCTTTAGCACCCAGTCCTGGAGGCTCTGGGTGCTTTACAAAGGTAAGGTACAATAAACATACAACACAACTATTTTAAAACAGTCAAAAAGGTCATAACAGTATTCTATGCATAAACTCAGTAAATAAATCATAATAAAACAATTCAGCAGTAAAATAAAGCTATAGTTAAAATGTGTTTCTCTTTTTCCATGATTTATGCAATCACATCCGGGACACCCAGCAGGGGATATGCCTCAGACAACTAGCGGTAGAACCCACCCGAGAGGCAGCAATTCTGAACCTGGTACTCACCACTGGGGACAGAATTACAGATGTAAAGGTGGGCAGCCACTGGGGTCAAGCGATCACTGTACAGTGTACTTCAATGTCAGAACAGTGGAGGAGTCAAATCACATGAAATCAAGGGTCCTGGATTTCAGGCAGGCCGACTTTGCAAAGATGGGGGAATGTCTTAAGAAATCACTGGCAGGAAAGGAGGAAGGGGGGTAGAAGAGCAGTGGGTGCATCTTAAGGGAGCCATAGCAAAGGCAACAAACCTTTGCATTAGGCAAGTAAGCAAAACCAAGAGAAATAAAAAAAATTATGGTTCTCAAAATGTTTTTGTTCAGTATTCACAGAGGAAGGGGTAGGGGAGGGACCACAATTAGGCAATAGAAGCACCAATGGAAGGGAGATGGACACCCGTCCATTTACTGAGGAGAGAGTCCTAAAGGAACTCACAAATCTGAAGGTGGATAAAGCAATGTGGCCAGATGGGATACATCCCAGAGTATTAAAAGAACTTAGGAAGGCCGGCTCTGTGGTGCCAGGTGATGGGGGATCTCCTGGCATGCTGGCAACCCGAGTTCACACCCAATCCCGGGATGACAGGAGCAGAGACCTGCAGGGAAGGCTAGCAGCATCCCTCAGATGATCTCCTCCAGGGGGTGTGGGTGTCAAGCCTACATCGATGTTGGGTGATTCCTGGTGGCCACATTGTGGCATCACACAATGCAGCATGGGTGACCACGCACTGTGCCATGTGTCGGGCAAGATGCTGTGGTCGTGACTTCAGCTGGGGACAGGGGAGGGAGATTTTTATTATGTAGGAAGCTATGTATGGAGTGAGATTGCCAGCCATCCCTTTATGGATGAAGACATGTAAGTGCTCCTGTCTTCTATCCTGGAGGATCTTCCAGTCCAACCTATCACATAACTGGCACCTATGCGATAATCTAGGAGCATCTAAAATCAACCTAGCCAGTCTCCCATAATATATATCTAGCCTCTCTAGATCTTTTTTTAAGCCATTCGAATATAAAATATCATTGTAGTCAAATATAGGTATGATCATGGAGTTTACCAGTTTCCTTTTTAAATCTACTGTTAAACAAGATCTTGTTCTATACAAAGCCCCTATTCTTCTACCTATATTCTTTGATAAGCTATCAATATGAACATCCCACTTCAAAAAGCTATCTAGCCACATCCTCAAATATTTATAAGACCACACCTGTTGAATCGCGGAGCCCCCCCTATGGCAACCACTCCTAAGGACCCCTCCTCCTGTGTTTCGTTTAATCTAGAAAATAACATTGAATGTGTTTTTTTTGCATTAAGTATCAATTTACTGTTCCTAAAGAAAACCTGCAATTCATTAAATACTTTTTGTAATTTGTCCTGTATTATGATTATAGTGCCACCAGGTGTATAAATAATAGTATAATCTGCATAATGATGGAAATTAACAGATGGATCAGAAAAAGTTATATCATTTATGTAAATATTAAAGAGGAGTGGTCCCAGGATAGAACCCTGGGGGACCCCCTAGACAACAGGTAATGGACCCAAAAACAAATTCCCCATTGAAACCACCTGTGTTCTACCAGCCAGATATGAAGTCAACCATTTCAAAGCCCCTCCTGTGATACCCATTGAAGCTGTCTTGGACAGGAGGACACGGTGGTCCAAGGAATCAAATGTCTTAGACAAGCCAACAAATATTCTACTCTTCTATGGTTGGCACACTGCATCCATATTCTTCTACTGTAGAACTCTGTGGCTGAGAGGGACATAAACTACATCATACAGTTCTAAAATGGAACTTACCGCCAGCTTGTAAAGCAGAAAAAGTCACAGAGGTTACTAAAAGGCCTACATACAAAAGCAAGGGTATTGGACTTTAGAAGGGCTGACTTCAGCAAAATGGGAAAGTGCCTCAAAAAATTACTAGCAAACAGGCAAGATGGAGGGGTAGAGGAACAATGGGGAAAAATCAAAACTGCCATCACAGAGGCAACAAGCTTTTGTGTGTGAAGCAAATAAACAAAACGAAGGAAAAAAACACTGTGGTTCTCAAAAGAGGTGTTGGAGAAGGTTAGGGAGAAAAAGATTGCGTTCAGGAAGTATAAGGAAACACAGGAGCAGGACAGAGAACAGTACTAGTTAAAGCAGAAGGAAGTGGGGAAGGCAGTCAGAATAGCAAAGGCCCAAACTGAGGAAAGGCTAGCCAACTGAGTTAAGAAGGGGGATAAAACCTTTTATATTTACTTTAGGGAGCAAAAAAGTACCAAGGGAGGGATAGTGAGGCTTAAAAAAGGGGAGGGGTTAGGCAGAGGGTGACAGTGAAAAAACAGGGATACTGAACAAATACTTCTGCTCAATATTCACAAAAGAAGAGGAGGGTGAGGTACCTAAACCAAACAATAGAAGCACTCTGGATAGGGGAGTCGATACCAGTCCATTCACAAAAGAAAGGGTCCTGAAAGAACTCCTAAAACTGAAGGTGGACAAAGCAATGGGGCCTGATGGGATTCACTCCAGAATTCTAAAAGAACTAAGGGGAGAACTAGTGGCACCACTGACTACCCTTTTTAACAAATCATGGGAGGATGGTGTGGTACCTGAAGACTGGAGGAGGGTGGATGTAATTCCCCTTCACGAAAGTGAGAGCAAGGCAGAGACAGAAAACTATAGACCTGTTAGTTTGACCTCAGTGGTAGGAAGAATGATGGACTCTCTTCTGAAAGAAAGAATTGTTGAGTACCTAGAGGCCAACTGGGCACAGGACCCAAAGCAGCATGGATTCACAGTGGGACGGTCATGTCAGACGAATTTAATAGATTTCTTGGACTTGGTGGCCAAAGTAGTAGACCAGTGAGGGGCTGTGGACATGGCCTACCTAGACTTTAGCAAGGCATTTGACACAGTCTCACACAAAAGATTAATAAATAAGTTAGTCAGCCTGGGAGTGGGTCCCAGGGTGGTAGCCTGGGTTAAAAATTGGCTGGACTACAGGACACAGAGGGTAATTGTAAATGGAGTCCACGCTGAAGAAAGAGGGGTTACTAATGGGATACCGTAGGGTTCAGTACTGGGACTGGTCCTGTTTAATGACTTTATAGGTGACATCATGGAGGGACTGGAAGGAAAAGTATGCCTCTTTGCAGATGACACAAAGATCTGCAACAGGGTTGATATACAAGGGGGGGTGGAAAGGATGAGAAGGGACTTGGCAAGGTTGGAGGAATGGTCAAAAGTATGGCATCTTAGATTCAATGCAAAGAAGTGAAAAGTAATGCACATGGGAAACAAAAACCCAGGGGAATAGTGCACAATGGGAAGGGGTACTGACAACAATAAAAATGGAAAGGGACCTGGGGGTAGTGATATCAGATGACCTAAAGGTAGGCAAGCAATGTGGGAAAGTAGTAAGGAGGGCTGAGGATTATTGGGATGCATAGGGAGAGGCATCACCAGTAGAAAACAGGAAATTGTTATCCCTCTGTACAGACAGTTGGTGAGACCCCATTTGGAGTACTGCATGCAGTTCTGGAGACCCCATCTCCACAAGGACATAGACAGGATGTAGGTAGTCCAGAGGAGGGCAAACTAAAATGGTGCAGGGTCTGCATCAGAAGCCATATGAAGAGAGACTAAAGGAGTTTAATATGTATACCCCTGAGGAAAGAAAGGAGAGGGGGACATGATAGAAACTGTCAAGTATCTCAAGGGAATTAACAAGCCCAAGAGGGTAGCATCTTTCAGAACAAAGGGGCACAATTTGAAGACAGAGGGATGATGGCAGAGGGGCTATGTGAAGAAGTATTTTTTCACAAAGGAGGTTGTGGATGCATGGAACGGCCTTCCTGAGGAGGTCATGGGGTTAAAAACAGTGTGGGAATTCAAGAATGCATGGGACAGGCATAAGGCATTTCTAGTGAGGGGGGTAGGAGGAAGTAGGCTGTTGGTTAATTAGGATCTGCAGTTGATTCACAGGGAAACTCAGTACAGGTTCTTATCTGCTGTCAAAGTCTATGTTTATATATATATATATATATATATATATATATATATATATATCACATTGACTTTGACAGCAGATAAGGACTGCTTGGCCCACCTAGTCTGCTAGTTTCCCTACCAGTATTCAAAAAACACCTGTTGGAAAAATGACTTACAGATTCGACACAGTTCTCCTTTAAACAGAGTTTCCATTAATTTTCCCACCACTGAAGGGAGTCGTACCAGCCTATAGTTGCTAGTCTCCCCCTGCTGCCGTTCCTAGGTAGAGAGACCATGTCTGCTCTTCTCCAGCCCTCCTAAACCACACCTGTTTCTAATTAACTTAAATAAGACTTTCAGTGAGGCAGCTAACATTTCCTTGCATTCCTTTTAATGCCTTTGGGTGTATCCTGTCCTGTCCCATAGCCTTGTCCACCTTCAGAGCTGCAAGTCCCTTCAGAACGCTTTCCTCTAAAAATGGACTTTTATCCATCTTGCCAGCCCCCTTTGTGTCTACTACTTCTTGGTGTCCGTCCCCTCCTTCCTTCACTGTGAAGACAGCAGAAGCACTTGTTCAGGATGGCAGCTTTTTCTTGGACCTCTTCTGTGCAGTTTCCCCTGCTGCCATCCTAATATTCACAATTACTCCCCTTGCTTTCCTTTTCTCACTTGCGTATCTGAAGAAAGTCTCATTCCCTTTAGCTACTCCTTTGGCTATCATTTCCTCTGTCTGTTTCTTTGCCCCCCTCACTGCCTTTCCTGCTTCTCTATGTTTTACTTGGTATACCTAACTGTCCTCCTTCCTCTGTGTTTCCTTATACCTCCTGAATGGCACCATTTTTTCCTTCACCACCTTGGCCACTTCCCTGAAAAACCATTGCAGTCTCTTTTTCCTTCTGGTTTTACTCACTTCCTTCACACAGAGGCTGGTTGCTTTAATTATGCCCCATTAACTGTTCCCTACTGTCCTTCTGCCATTCCCTGGTAACACCCCCCCCAAAGTCTAGGACCATTGCCCTTGTGTTGTTTGCCTCTGCTCCTGTCTTTATGTTTAACCACACTGTATGCTGATCACTGGTACTTATGGGACTGCCCACTGTAATGTTTGCCATGTTCCTAATGATCTGTTGACTAGTCTGAGAAAAAACCCTTGTAGGAAGTCAAGAATGGCATTGCTCCTTGTTAAAGCTGCCATTGGAAGGCTTCACTCCACGTCTGCAAGACTGAAGTCACCAATTAGTAGCACCTCCCCCTTATTTGTAATTCTGATAATGGCTTCCCAAAGTGCCTTCTCCAACCCCTCTGCCTATGGTAAAGGTCTGTACACTACCCTGGTGTGGATAGTGACCCCAGAGCCTATCTCCAGGATGACTCATAGCACATCCAGCACTTCGTTTTACTCTGGGTGACCCCTTACCTCTGTGGTCTTGATTCCCTCCCTCACATGTAGTGCAACTCCTCTTCCCCTCCTCGCTGCCCTGTCTCTCCTGAACAGAGAGTAGCCAAATATGGTCATGTCCCATTCATGGTGCTGAGTGCACCATAACTCCATTATGGCCACTTTTGGGATCAAGGCAGGATCTAAACCTGATGGCAAAACATGACACAGGAACAGGTGTTGCAGAACTAAAGGTCTATTACCCAGTACGTTTAAAAAGGACGGCTTACGATAGCTGGGAGTCCGGAACCTCCAAACACCCAGTGTTGTCATAGGAAAACTCAGTGAAAAACAGGATTACACCAACTTATATACTCAGAGAGGCTTATATGCATAGTAGAAAAGCTAAACAAAGCATTTCTACTGGTGTGTAAAGTGGGCAACTCACACCCAAGGCTGTTAGGTTTGCACGTTCACCGCAATAAGCAATTATGCTGACTAAAACTAATTTTTGGTTACAATGGACTGATTCATAGAATATGCTGATCATAGTATTATGGCTAATAGCCAGGACTACAGGAAAATTGTGGAAAAAGTTACCCAAAATTGCGGAGCTTTTTGCAAAAAATGTGGGGAAATTGGAGGAGTTCTACTATAGACCCTGAGTGCTTCACAATAAATATTTTACTGTTTTCTGCAGCATGTATTAATCAGTATAAACTGCTAAATGAATACACTGCCACTTGAATATGTTTTAAACATAAAGAAAAGCTTATGTTCCAAAAATGAACACTAATCTGATAAGCTGTCCTAAGTATTTCCTATCTTCCTAAATTTAAAAACATCTGCCTCATACAGTGCTAAATATATTCTATAAAGTGAGCCACAGCAAATCAATATTAAATAACTCCAGAATAAACACAGTTTTCTGTTCCTGGATGTAGAATAATGAAGCCTGATCAACAGTTATTTACAGTGCTCTGTCAACTATTAATCCACTTTGGTACAAGGAGAAAATAAAGAGACAGAGTGTCGAATAATTGAATTTTAGTAAAATGTTGTTAAAAGGTTTAATGTTTATGATTTGCACTGCAGGTACTGTATACTATTTTTGAAATCACATATTTAAACATTAAATCTGGGGGTTATTGGGTTTGGCAGTATAGCCTAGAGATTGGAGTAACAAACTGTGAATGAGCTGGGGACATCTGGCAGGCTTTGGTTTGATTCTCACAACCTCCACTTGCATACTGTGTGACTCTGAGCTAGTCACTTAACCTCCTCAGTGCTCTTTGGTTGCCGCTGAAAACAGGCACTTGTGCCTAGTGGGTCTTACCCGGTTACTAAAAAAATATTAAAAAATATCAATATATTTTTACTGCATCATACAGTAGTCAGGATACACTGTAATTTACCTTTTTTTTTACTCTGGCTGCAATGATTTTGTTTAGTTAAAGATAAATGTTCAGATACATACATTTTATGTGTTTTATAAGCTAGTTTTCAGACTTTAGTCAGGTTTTTATTGTAGTCTATGCATGTGAGCATCTAGGTTGTAGCTTGCTAAGCAAGGGATCACTGTTACCAACTAGCTTATTCAAATTTATAATCAGCAGGGCCATCCAAAATCCTCATCTGTTTGAATCCAAACTAGTCTGCATGAAAGTATGCTCACAAGGAAAAACCTGCCTCACCACTTACAAAAAGGCTTCATAGTTAGCATCCCATTTAGGTGAATGGGATAATTTGCACCTTTTCTCCCATCTTCTGTCTCTGTGGCAACAAAAAGTTTTCTGATAGAGTGCTTCAACATAAACCAAATGTTAAATGTTTAAGTGTACTTATGCTTGGCCAGTGGATTTTGAAACCAAGCAAGACAAGGAATCAAAAGAAAACAGTGTCACATAAAACCCTTCCCCTTCCTTGCACTGCATTATTTCAGCAAAATCCAAGTCTGCATGCAAAATTCTCAATATATTTGAGAGTATTTCATTAAAAATATTAATACGTGGTGAAGGGGGAAGAACATCCGGCAAGCACTGGGAAAAAAGGGTTTCCTTCTGTGGACACTAATATCCTAACATCATATAAATAGTTGTGGAATGGACGATGGCTCTGTGCACTGTATATTGTATTAATAATAAGTAGGTGTTGGTGAGGCTCTGAATGTATAGAAGATGTTGGGGTAGGGCTGCACACTCGACTATACCTTTCTAAGGGGATTATAGGGAATATATTAAGTAAGATAACCAAGATTTGTATGTGTTTTATGTTTGTACTCACTTTTTGCTGTATGTAGTGTGTACGGTTTCTGGTGTTGATAAACTTCTAATAAATAGAACATACAAAAAAAATATTAATACTTTTTACACAGTTTAATGTAAAAACTCAAAAAGTGGAAGAAATTGCAGAACGTGTCAGTTTATGTGGAGAAAGTGTTAAAATTGCAGATTCCACAAAAAAATTGCGGTGCAATTTTCTAGTGGTCCTGCTAATAGTTGTAAGTGGCACACTAAGACAGCAGCACAAAAACAAATCAGCTACAGCTGCTAAATGGAATGTGCTCAGTGCAACACGGGATACCAAAAAACAAACCAGCACTGCTCCAACCTGTTAGCAAATAAAAGCTTTGTTATATATAATTTAAAAGGCAGCATACCATAACAAACAGTTCCACAAACCAGTCACAACACAGAAAGCCTGACCGGTTTCGCAACTAGTGCGTCATCAGGGGGATCCTTCTTTATTGTTTTGTAAGATCAATTCATTAAGTTTGTTTCAGGTCTCATTGAATGAAAGTGCAGTATCGTGCATGTTATACACAGTGAATCTTTCCTCTTGGGAAATACCATCCAGACCATGTAGCATGTGTTGCATCACATTCTGGCCTAATTGTTCATTGAAATTTTTGGTTTGTCTTTGAATTTTTGCCAAGTCATCTCAGTTCCAGATTGACATTCCTGAGCCAAATAAACCTGTAACATTGCCTGTTGCACCTGTTGTGTCATCAGATCCCATGGATCACTTTGGATGTCATTGGTGAAACACCCTTGAGTGTTCTGTAGCGTGGGACCCAGCCTCATGGTCTTCTGTATGTGCTTGATATGCTGCCATTAAATCTAATAACACAAAAGTGTGGAATTCTGATACATTTGTTAAGGAACAGTGGGCAAACTCAGCCATGTTCTAGTCAGTGAGGTTAAAAACAACAGGAACATGCATAAATTGAACATTATTAATGAGAGTCCCAGGAACAGAAGTTGTGGCCAGGTCACTGGATGGACCTGACCCCATTGTTGAGCATTGTAAAGGATCATCCTTTGTTACTGGTAGTACTGTAAGAAAAAGAGCAGCAGTTGCAATGGAATGGTTAGAACAAAATTTGCACATGGTGGCATTAGAGAATCTGGTGCAAAATTCTTGATTCATCACAACTGTAAGGCTGTAGAGACCTATATGTTGCTTTTGGATTTGGTGTATGCACAAAGTTCCATTGCGGCAAATACGGGTATTGGGCCAGCCTTGGAAAATTCCTTTAGAAAGGTGGGCCACTGGAATCTGTTGTCCATTAGGGTTGTCAGTCTTCCATTCTATCAGTAGAGTGGATTTATCTGGAGATACCACCATGATATTTAGGTAGGCATCTTTTCCTTCAAGAACAGTGACAGTTCTGGCTGGGAGGAGAATGGCTACACCTTTAGTCGGAGTTGGGAATGGTATGATACCAGGAGGGAAGTAGTTTATATCCCAAGGGTTCAGGACATGGAGGAGAGTTCGGTCCAGTTGGGGGAGTTCTGGCATGCTGGCCAGCATGCATGACAGAAAGTATATGAGAAATATCATCATTTTCTGAAAAAGAAGACAAAAAGGTGAACTTGCAGATCTCAGTTCTAGCTATGGGCTCTGCAAGCCCCTACTGGGCCACACATTTTGACCACTCACAAGAGAATGAAAGTGGTCCCTCTGGATCTCACTGCAGTACAAATGGCAGATCCAGAAATAAAGGAGGTATATGAATACCTCTCCAAGGAGACAGAGAAAGAAATGTCATTGAACAGCCCATTCAAAAGACATTCCGACAATCTTCATCTCACTGCAGACCAGAAGTTGATCCTGTACCGCACTGGCATTTAGAAACTTTTGGTTATTCCCAAAACACTTTGACCTGAACTCATCCATCAGGTCCCCAATACCCCTACAGGTGGACACCAAGGAGTAAACAAAACTCTGCAGAGAATAAAAACAACAGGCTGGTGGCCCAGCATGACAACAGATGTCCAACACTATGTGGACAGTTGCATCACCTGTGCTCAGAACAACCCAGTTCCTGGCAAGAAAAATGCTAAACTGCTACCCCAAAGACAATCTGGTCATTGGGTGCAATCCAAATTGATTTCATCAGACCCTTGCCTACCACCAGCAAGAACAACAAGTATGCACTTGTGATTATTGACCTCTTCTAAAAATGGGTAGAAGCCTTCCCATGTTGAGTGAACACAGCAAAAGCCCTGCCAAAATCCTGGTAGATCAGGTATTTACCATTTGGGGCCTACCTCTCAAGGTAGACTCTGACCAAGGATCCAGTTTCACAAGTGAGTTGATGCAAGAATGTTTGCAGTTACTGGGAGTTAGCCAGAAGTTTCACATTGCATACCATCCTCAGTCATCAGAACAGGTAGAAAGAGCTAACAGACAGTTTAAGCTCGTGTTGTGTAAGTTTGCAAACCAGACTGCTAAACGTTGGGACACTTTGTTGCCCTTACTCCTAATGGCAATCAGAGCTATCCCAGCTGCAGCAACCTGGTGTACACCCTTTAAGGTGATGACCAGCAGGCAAATGAGACTACCTGAACATCTGTGGATTGATCTGAATGCCCCTACCACAGACAGAGTGTCGACAGATACTTATGTCATGCAGATGAAAGACAATCTGATACAGACACACTTGTTTGTTGCTCAGAATCTGGGCCAGGCCCAGCAGCAGACCAAAACGTACTTTGACAAGAAAGTCAAAGAAGTCGATTGGCAAGTAGGAGATCAAGTAATGGTACTGAAATTCTCCACTCCTGCCCACCCGTTGGCAAATAAATGGGCGGGCCTATATGACATCATCAACAAATTGAGCCCTGCTGTTCACCAAGTGTGGTTGATGGACCACAAGAAACCCACTGACAAATGGTACCATGTCAATCAACTGAAACTGCACAAAGGTAAACTTACAGATCTCCCTTCTCTGGCCAGGGAAGGAACATTAATCACCTTTGTACAGTTTCAGTTAACTGGCATGGTACCATTTGTTAATGGGCTTCTTGCGGTTCATCAACTGCACGTGGTGGCCAAAGACTCAAAAAAAGCAGTTAAAACTACTGAGAAAAAGAGGCCAAGAAAATGGGCTGCTGCAACAGAGGCTGGAGAACATGGAAAATTTACAAGCCAAGAATATGTGCATACTGGGCACCCCTGAGCAGGCAGAGGGGGATGAACTCTGTAGATGTATCTCCAAATGGCTAGAACATACCTTACAATTACCAGAGGAGCTCCTGCATATTGGAGTGCACTAGGTTTGCAGAATGACACCCTGCAAAGCATAACCATTTGACACAGGCCCCCGCGCACCATTCTTGCAGTCTTACGAGGAATGCACAAGAGCAATGAAGTGCTGCTGGTTGTGACATGTGAAAGAAATATTGAATTTCATAAAAGCATAGACAATGTCATCAGAAAAAGATCAATGATCCATCCAGTCTGCCCGAGTTCTCTAACCCTGTGACCTACTGTCCATCCAGGGTCCTAGCCCTCCCCCTCCTCCCCCAATCTCCTTCCTGATTCTATTACCTCGAGTGACCACTACACCCTTCACTCTGTCCCAGCCATGCTTGAAACCATCAACTGTCTTAGCATCCACCACTTCAGCTGGTAGACTGTTCCGTGGCTCCACCACCCCTTCTGTAGAATAATACTTTCTCATGTCTCTCCCTGAACCTCCCTCCTGTCAGTTTCCACTCATGCCATCATGTCTTCAACCTACTGTTCAAGTTAATTGTTCCTCACATTTCACCTTGTTTATTCCTTTATGAACTTGAAGGTCTCTATCATATCTCCTCTCCCTTCTGGTCTCCAGTGAGCACATGTTCAGCGCCTTGAGGTGCTCCTTGTAAGACCTACCCTGTTGGCTCTGAATAATTTTTGTTACCTCGTGCTTCACTGTCTCCAGCATATCCCTATCCTTCCTAAGGTGAGGTGTTGATTTCTTGATATATCCCAATGTCAGTTATTCAACAAAGCAGAAAAGAAAGGCATTCAACAGGGTCTGACAGACGTAGGATGAATGGAGCAGTGGTATGGGACAAGGTAAGAAATTTTTCAAATCATTTAGACTCACATGCCCCCGTCTTATAGTTTTCCCTGTACTTAATATACCTGAGAGGAGGAATAAGTGTTTGTTTCACATTTATACTGCATCAGTCTAATTACAAAATGGCCGAAGCTGCTGTCTGTTTTATAAAGAGACATGCTGCAAAATTTTCCTTCCTCTCTGGACTTGTCCTCCTCCTTATATGAACAATTAGCTGGGCCTCCAAGCACACTAAACTCACTAGTGTACTCCCTCCGAATGCAGGCTGTTTGTTCCCACCAAACCTTTTAGTCTGTTTTAACTTTTGTTCTCTCCAAAGGCAAAGTTGATGTGTTAAGGCAATATTCACATTTACTAATGCCTTTTATTGATTGGTTCTAATACGAGGAAGGCAGCTGTATCACTGTTCTATTCTGTGCACTAATTTAGTAGTACCACATCTTGTCTGGATAATGGAATTTCTAAGTTTTGTAGGATTTGTTTGTCTTCATATCTACACGTTGGTAGAAGGCTCTCAGGGGTCAGGAGTCAGCTTACACTTTACTTGAGAGCATATATAGAGGGGAAACTTTAGGCTGTTGCCTATTAGGAGTTTGCACAGTGGTTAATATAATAAGGTTTATTAGTGACCCCATGAGAGTCCTGTGGCACATAAACTACTTTTGGTTAGACTTTATCTGTATAATAATTAATGTTCTGGAACCCCAGATTATGTAACTGTTGAGGGAGTGTCCTGAATTACCTATTAGTTAACTGCTGGCACCTCTTATGTATTCCTATCTCTCTGATGGTACTTGCTGTACATTGCAATAAATAAAAAGTTGAAAAAAAGAAAACTAGAGTCTTATTAAAGAGTTCTAAATTAGAGCTGGTTCCATGGCACTGAGCAAAGGGGTTCACTCAGCATGCTGGTGACCCGGGTTCGCACCCCAAGCCTGGGTACCAGGAGTGGAGCCAGCAAGGGGGGGGGTTCTATAAGCATTCATTGGACACTTCCCTCCTGTGGGAGGATCTGCCTTGGGACCTGTGGATGGATTGGTGGTGAGCTTGGGGACATGCTGCCTCAACACGCCCCCCTGCATGCCCCCACCCCAGGAATACCCTGCGCACTTATGCAAGGCCGAGAACTGCAGTAGGCGGGGCACAGAAAAATGGAAAAATATGCCTCAGTTGACCAGATGACGAGCACCTTGGCCCCTGCCACCCAAAGCCCCAGAGCCAGCCCGGATCCAGCCCCACAGCACTGCAGCACCTGGGATGTGACGTTGGTCATGAGGCCATTCCCACCCAGAAGAGAGGGACCCTCCCAGCATAGGGCTACACCAGGCTACCCAAGGTAGGCTGCAGTTGGGGCTGGGAGAAGGTGGCAGGAGGTCGGAGGATGGCAGTAGGGTGCTGGCGCTCTGAAGGAGTGGCCGGTCAGGGTGTGTGTGGGAGGCGCATAAAAAAAAAGTTCCAAATTCATATAAGGTGGCTGAAATTTTAAATAATTATTTTGTTGACTTTTCTGATCTGAATTTGAAACCACCTGATGAAGTGCTTTAGGATAGTGATTTGGTGTCTGTTGTTACAGGCCTACATCCAGGTGATTTGAGTAGTGTGGATAGAGGAGCGATGGGATTTATGGGTATACCCCCTTTCAGGTTTAAGTGTGCAAGAGATCATTAAGGCACATAGAGCTCTGAAGTTAGACAAAGCTGAAGGCCTTGATGCCATCGAAAATACATTTTTAAAACTGGGAGCAGACATTACAGCTCCTACACTGACCTATTTCTTTATCTGGAGTCTAAGACGTGGTGTCTTTACAGAATCTTGGAAAATCAGTAAAACGGTTTCTTTCTTTAAGGGTGGTGATGCTTCAAACCCCTAAAACTACTGACCCATCGCCCTACTGCCCATCCTATAAAAAGTTGCTGAGCATTCAACAGCTGTATCTACATCTAGAAAACTATGATTTACTAACAAAAAGCCTGCATAGCTTTCATTCAGTGCCTTCCAGGGATACTACCCTTGTTAAATTTAATGAGCTGGTATCCAAATCTTTGAATGCCGGACTGTATACTGGGACAGTGTTTGTGGGCCTGAGTAAAGCCTTTGATCTGGTGAACCACTCATAGTCCAGAGCCAACTTTCAAAAGGGGCCTAGAAAAAGAGTCACGTAGCACACCTAGTATTCAGAAGGTTTGACTTTAATTTCAGTTAGTTGGATGCTTTGGGGATATCCTGAGACCTGCTGTACATCAGAATTGTGGTATCATTAACGCGTGACAGTCCAATTTTCATTGTCTTGTCCAAGCACCTTTCTGCCTGCCTTTACAATGTAAAATTATGTGTATAAGTCTTTGGAAGCTTCTAGTTCATTAACTATATGTTAGATCTTTCCCAGATTTGAAACATATTACCAGCATGACCAGATATATGTGTCAGCACTATAACTTTGGCCATATAAGTTTGATTTCCATAACAATTATGTTTTTTGGAAACGAGATTTGCAGATTTTTTTTGTCAGCAAAAACTATAAGATTAATTATTTTGCCAAAGCCATGTAAAGTACTCTTTTCAAACAAGCTCAGAATATGTATCTAGGTGTTAACAACCTTCTTGGGTAAAGAAACGGGAAATGTGTTCACGGTTGAGTGATTTATGGACAGAACACTTAATTTTGAAAAATGTGATCATGGCAATTTTGGCCAAAGTAGATTACTTCACAGTTACACTGTGAATGTGTATATATGTGACATATATATGTATGTATATATATATATATATATATATATATATATAAATATATATATATATATATGACAAGAAACCCAAAAGCCTTGAATTCTTACAATGAAAGAAGAAGAAAATTTAAACAAGGTACTGAAGTCACAAATGTTTACTTCCCAAAACACAAAATGAATACAATGAGACTCCACAGATACACAAAGTTGTATGTCTAGCTATTCTGAAACATTATTTTGGAATACAATTTAAAAATAAATACCGGTACACAAAAGTATTCTGTACAGGGCTGAAAATTCAAAGACTGTAACATATGTTTCACATCATCTTAATCATCTTCATCCGAGTCATCTTCATAAGCAGTTGTTCCATGGACATTTTCACACAATTTGCCTGCTATGCAAAAGTAAGCCTCAGTGCCGACTAGATTGTTTGCTTTGCACTGGCACAGATCAATCCTTGTGCATGCAGATTACTGACATCTACATGATGTAAGTTCCAGCAGTCCACTAGGAGCAGGTTCTTTTGACATGAGAACAGGGTGCAGTTGACCATCCAAGAGGTGTCAGCCATGTCTGTTTGGAGATGGGAGGTTCAGAACTGCTTAAAAATGAAAGTTTCCATACAAGTGCTTGGAAGGTGACCCTTTCTAGATGGTGTTTAAGGCTGTTGTATATAGGTGGCAGATTTTCATTTATTTGGCACTTTTGACAGAAAAGTCATTATTGGGAGTCATCAGCTGTATTACCAGTATTCTTTGAGGCATATATGACACATACAAACTTCTCACAGGACCTCACTTTATCCATGGACAGTTCCACACTTTCCCCAAGTTATGCCAAGTTCTGCTGATAACATTCAGATTGCTTTAGCAGCTGAAAAGGTTTTTTTCTTGCCTAGTCCAGAGAAAGCACTAGGGCTATCATAACCTGTCAGCAAATGAAAGCCTGGGAGGGCACAGCACAGTGTTGGACCTAGCCTTTCTGCTTCATTCTCAAGATCAGGCAGCAAAGAACTCAGTGTTCTTTCTGAGAGTTCCATCTGAATGTGCCAAGGTGAAGGGAATAGCAGAGAGCTATTAGGTCAGAACGTCTTTTAGATCAACATCTCTGGATTTCACTGCAACAATCAGTCTTCCAAAAAGTTATCAGTCAGCATTAACAATTTGCACTTTCTCATCTGTAACATTGACCATTTTCTTCTGTGATAGAGTTGCAGATATTTTCAATTTCAGGCATGGCAAGGTGTCCCAAAAGCTATTTGTGCAAGTGTTCAATTGTTCTTGGATAAATCTCTCCATATGCTCCCAACCAATATCTTAAGTGTACACAAGACTGCGTGTCATTTCAGCTGGTACTACAACTCCAGTTGTAATGTTCACAAGTGGTAATCTGAAGTATATCTATCTTTTCCCTCTTTATGGGCACATTTATCAACAATTTTTTTTCATCAATCGTGTCAAAGACTCGAATTTCTAACTTTTTGGAAGGGTGCTATAATTATTTTTGCTTATAAAAAGGGGGACAAATTTAATCCAGCCATGTACATGCCTATTTCCCTTCTTGATAACCTGGGCAAAATGTTTGCAAAATTAGTCTTGTGAGACTAAGAGAACAACTGAGTCTGTTAGGAGATCTCTCAGAAGCCCAGGCAGGCTTTAGAGCAGGCTATTGTACTACAGATAATTGCTTTATAATTAGACATATAGATATATATATATATATATATATATATATAAAGTATGTAGTCTTACACAAACAAAAGGTTTGTGCAGCCTTTATCTCCAGAAATGAATTATGGACCCTGATGAAGGATAAGGGTTTTTCGCATGAGATTATAGTAATTATCAGGGAACTTTATTCTAATACATGGGCTCAGGTCAAATTAGGTACTTCTGGTCAGCTTTCTTCAATTTTTCCAATCAATGCGGGGGTCTGGCAAGATTGCATTCTTGGGCCTCTTCTCTTCTGTATAGATATCAACAAACTTTTGGAAGAGTTGACATATACACAGACAGAGTCTCCTAATATGGTAGGTAAACAGTGTGCTGTGTTGGCTTTTGCTGATGATTTGGTATTGTTATCCCTAACTTAATCTGGGTTACAACAAAAATTGACTATATTGGATAATTATGCTAAAAGATATAATTTGAGGATCAATAATCAAAAAAGCCAGGTTGTGACTTTCGGAACTAATTCTGCCAGGAAGACATGGTACATAGGGGATAATAACATTAACTTCACTAAATAATATATATATCTTGGTTTGATGTTAACTAATGATGGAAAATGGTTCAAACATCATAGCATATTACATACAAAACATAAACAGACTGCTACATCCCTTTGTATTTTTAATAGGGAATATGGAGGAAATTCTAGTAAACCTCTATTAACAGCAGTTAGAGCAAATTATAATGCTCAAGCCTTGTTTAATAGTGAAAGTTGGTATTCCCATCATGTAGACAAACTTGAATTCCATTGAACAAATTATTGAGAACCTGTTTAGGATTAAATAATTTTGTTCCAGCCTCTTTAATACGTGCAGCATTAGGTATTTCCTGCATTAGACACTTTTTATGGCTAGGATGGTAAACTATTGGATTAAGGTATGTCAACATGATCACACACGGTATCTTTGCTTAAAGGTAAAATACACATGGATCAACCTGGGACACTTAAGATCGGGTTGGCTTTCTACAATCTTTCACATATTATCTGTAACTAATCTAGATTTCCCAAAGAAATGCAGAGACATAGGAGTTACACTAAGTTTAAGATATCAGAAATTTGTTACTAACAGAGTTGTGGATAATCTTAAACTTAAAGATCTGGAAAATAATCTTAGATTGAAACGTTCACCTTGGATAAGGTTACATGATAACTTTCACTGCTATAGGTACTATCTAGATGTCTTAACTGATCAGAATCAAAGAATACAATATACCAAGTACAAGCTGAAAATATTTCCAAGCAATTTCTTCGATGCAATTTATAGAAAATATTTTTCCAGTAAAGCCAGGCTATGTTCTTGTACTACCCACTCTTCTTTAGAAAACTTGAAGCACATTATGTTTGAATGCCCTCGGTATAAGTTCCCTAGGCAGAAATGGATAACAGCATTGTGTAACACAATACAAACTTCTGATCAAGATATACTTTTGAAGATTTTTTTTGCCACCAATGATGATATAATAATCAGGACAGTAGCTCAATATCTAGTGTGTATCTCAAGAGTTTGTGTCAAACATAAAGGTACTAAAGGAAAATAATTATGAATTCTCAAAACTATGTTGAGTTTGTAAATTGTTTAAGAGGATGTTCTGTGTATTATTGTCCCTTTTAGGAAGAGTTCTGCTATATTTGTGCAATACTTTTGTCTACTGTATTTAAAATGTAAGTATTATGCTGTATTTTAAGTATTTGTATGTATCTGTATTGTTGTTTTGTATTGAAAAGGACAAAAGACCGATCAATTAATAAACTAAACTAACTAAAATAAGTGGGAGACACTTGGTGTCATAATTATCTGGAAGAGTGTATGGGTTTGGCATTAGTTTCATTGTGAACACTGACAGCAACCTCTGCACAGCAGCTTCATCCCTCTTCAGTCACTGGATCCCTAATGCCCTGTGAGTGCCAACTATTTCACTCTCCTGCAAGCCACACATGTGCTTTGTGGCAGTTGTTATGGCTGTCCTCTCATGGCTGGTGAGAAATCACTTCTCTAGAGCTCCTGGCTATTGAGTGATTCCGACGATGCACCCTAGTTTCTTGGAATCAAGGTAAACAGATTGCTCTAGGGCCATATCTGTCCATACCTAACTGAATGGTTGACTTGAGCGACTGACTGAGTGATTTTCTTTCTTGAACTCTTCATGCACCTGGGGGGTGTACTTGGGAGTTGGTTCATGTCTGCAAGATATATGGGCAGCCATCTTGCATAATTGGTTTTGTCCATGGAGAAGAAATATGGCACCATTTCAGCAGTAGAAGACAAGTGCAACAACCAGCTCCCATTTCTCTCAGCTCAAATGAATTCAAGTAAAAATTGAATCATCTGAATATATGAGTTCCAGAAAGCAAAGAGATGTGATTTTGAGTTTTGAAAAACATGAACAGCTGCTGTAGCTCATTCAGGTCTCTGCACAACTCCCTGAAGTTCTCATGCAGCATTTCACCCCTTTCAACACTGTTTCTGCACGCCTTGATTTGCTGTCCTTTGTCTTGAACCCATTATGTGAATGACTGCGATTGCAGGTGCATCATTGCTTCCATTACCAATTTGTTGGCTTGCACCCCTCAATTATATGACTTTCCTTTTAAGACTAGCAGAACCTGTGCTACTGCCATATGTGATGGACTCTTTGAGGAGATCTTCTAAGCCCAAGTCTTCAAACCACTTCCCTATACAGTAGGACCTCAGAGTTATGAACCCCAGTAATCCAAACTGACTGGTCAACTGAACGCATCTCACTCCACCCAGCTCCTAACCACAGCCAATGAAAATGCATTTTCAGGTGTAAAAGGATTCACGTCACTGTCCTCCCTAGCACCTTTGAAATTCATGGCAGAAAGCAGTAGCGTGTAAATGCAAGAGAGTTAAGCTATCAATTGATACCAAGCTGGATATCCTAAAGAAACTGGAGCTTGGTGTCAGCATCAGCAGTCTCGCAGATGAATACGGCATCGGCAAAAGCACAGTGTGCAATATTCGCAAAGGTGCCAAAAATATTAAACAATTTGCTACGGAGGCACAGGAGAACGGGGCATTTAAAAAATGCTGCATTGTTCGGAAGGCAGCTGACAATGAGTTTGACAAGGAAATTTCAAGCCTCCCCCACAAAACATGACGGGTAGTAAGGTAAACACTGAGGTACAGTGCTCAACAGAGGGCAGGACAGGGGTAAATGGAAAAATAGACAAGGGCAAAAAGAGCAGGCATGGGGGAAAAAGGATAAAGCCAACATTAAATGGAGGGCAATGAGTACAAGTCCCCGTAGTCTGGGAAACAAGCTTCCTGAGCTAGTAGCCTTGATGGAAGATGAACACTTGGATATTGTGGCAGTCACAGAAACATGGTACACGGGGAACCATGACTGGGATGTCAACATACCGGGGTACACAGTCTACAGAAGGGACAGGGAGGGGAAAAGAGGAGGTGGAGTAGCTCTGTACATAAGGGAAGGGATCAAAGCTACAGAACTAAAAAGTAAAGGGGGAGGACAAGAGGCACTCTGGGTCACCTTGGAGACAGGGAATGGCATCTCAATCCGCACAGGGGTTGTATACAGACCCCCATCTCAAGGGGAGGAAATGGACAAGAAAATGATAGAGGACATTCTCAAAATGGCTGAAAAAGGGGAGCTACTGTTAATGGGGGACCTGAATATGCCAGATGTTAACTGGATGACATGTACTGCGGCCACATCCAAGAGCAGGGCAATTCTCGATGCCCTGCAGGGGGCCGGCCTTAGACAGCTAGTGTTGGAACCCACTCGGGAGGAAGCAATACTAGACCTGGTACTCTCAAATGGAGAGAGGATCACAAATTTAGAAGTCTGTAGACATCTGGGAACAAGCGACCACTGCACAGTGTGCTTCACATAAGCACAGCCATGGAGACAAGCCATACAAAAACAAGCATACTGGACTTTAGAAGGGCTGACTTTGGCAAAATGGGTGAATACCTGAGGAATACACTAGCAAATGGGAAAAAAGGAGGGGTGGAAGAACAATGGAGAAAAATCAAAATTGCCATCATAGAGGCAACAAGCCTTTGTGTGAAACAGATAAAGAAAACAAAGCGGAGTAAAAAACCACTATGGTTCTCAAAAGAGGTGGCAGGGAAGGTTAAGGGGAAAAAGGCTGCATTCAAAAAGTATAAGGCATCACAGAAGGAGCACGACATGGAACTGCATCAATTAAAGCAGAAAGAAGTGGGGAAGGCAGTCAGAATAGTAAAAGCCCAAACTGAGGAAAAAATGGCCAAGTCAGTTAAGAAGGGGGATAAAACCTTTTATAGGTACATTAGGGAGCATAGAAAGGTTAAGGGAGGAATAGTGAAGATTAATAAGGGAGAGGGGAGGTGGGTAGAGGGAGGCAGTGAAAAGGCAGAGATACTGAATGAATACTTTTGCTCAGTATTCAAAAAAGAAGATGAGGAGCAGTTACCTAAACCAGACAATAGAAGCACTCTGGGTAGGGGGGTTGACACCAGTCAATTTACAGAAGAAAGAGTCCTGGAAGAACTCCTAAAACTCAAGGTGGACAAAGCAATGGGGCCTGATGGGATCCACCCCAGAATCCTAAAAGAGCTAAGGGAGGACCTAGTGACACCACTGACCACACTTTTAACAAATCATGGGAGGATGGGTGGTACCTGAGGACTGCAGGAGGGCAGATGTGATTCCCTTCACAAAAGTGGGAGCAAGGCAGAAGCAGGAAACTACAGACCTGTAAGTTTGACCTCAGTGGTAGGAAAATGATGGAATCACTTCTGAAAAGAAAGAATTGTTGAGTACCTAGAGGCCAGCGGGGCACAGGACCCAAAGCAGCATGGATTTACAGCAGGAAGGTCATGTCAGATGAATCTAATAGATTTCTTTGACTGGGTGACCAAAGTAATAGACCAGGGAGGGCTGTGGATATGGCCTACCTAGACTTTAGCAAGGCATTTGACACAGTCCCACACAAAAGATTAATAATCAAGTTAGCCAGCTTGGGAGTGGGTCCCAGGGTGGTAGCCTGGGTTGCAAACTGGCTGCACAACAGGACACAGAAGGTAATAGTGAGTGGCACACATTCCGAAGAAAGGGGGGTCACTAGTGGAGTACCTCAGGGCTCAGTACTGGGTCCAGTCCTCTTTAACATCTTTATAGGTGACATTGCAGAGGGTCTGGAGGGAAAGGTATGCCTCTTTGCAAATGATACAAAGATCTGTAACAGAGTTGATACACAAGGGGGGGTAGAAAGGATGAGAAGGGACTTGGCAAGGTTGGAGGAATGGTCAGACATATGGTAACTTATATTTAATGCAAAGAAGTGCAAAGTAATGCATTTGGGAAACGAAAACCCAGGAGAAGAGTACACAATAGCAGGGGAGGTACTAACAACAACAAAAATGGAACGGGACTTGGGGGTAGTCATATCGGATGATCTAAAGGTGGGTAAGCAATGTGAGAAGTCAGTGAGGAGAGCCAGGGGATACTAGGATGCATAAGAAGGGCATCACAAGTAGAAAAGGAGTGGTTATCCCTCTGTACAGACAGTTGGTGAGACCCCATCTGAAGTACTGTGTGCAGTTTGGAGACCTCATCTATGCAAGGACATAGACAGGATGGAAGCAGTCCAGAGGAGGGCAACTAAAATGGTGCAGGGTCTGCATCAGAAATCATATGAAGAGAGACTGGGAGAGCTTAATATGTATACCCTTGATGAAAGGAGGGACAGGGGGGACATGATAGAAACGTTCAAGTACCTCAAGGGAATCAACAAAGTCCAGGAGTGTAGCATCTTTCAGAAAAGAGATGTGTAAGAACAAGGGACAATTTAAAGAAGGGGGATGGCTCAGGGTAATGGAAATCTTTTTCACGGAGAGAGTGATGGATGCATGGAACTGCCTTCCTGGGGAGGTTGTTGGGGCTAAAACAGTGGGGGAATTCAAACATGCATGGGACAGACACAAGGCAATTGTAGTGGGGGGTGGCAGGAAGTAGGCTGTTGGTTAACTAGAATCTGCAGCTTATCCAGTAGGTAGGGAAATGGGCAGACTGAGTGGGCCAAGTGGTCCTTATCTGCCGTCAAAGTCTATGTTTCTATGTTTCTATGTTATGCACCTATGGTTCTGGGTGGCTGTTCTGCTTCAAAAATAGGCACAGAGCAAGGCAATTGGGTATGCAGGGAGAGTCAATGTCCGCTGACACTGCTGCCTCATAAAATTTTAAAACAACACTGCAGACCTTCATAAATCAACATGAACTTACCAGGGAGCAGCTTTTTAATTGCAGCACCTTAATAAATAGATTATGCAGTATTAAATTTATTTAAAAATAAAGATTTTTTTAAATGTGATGCATCATGTGTTTCTATAAGTTATTACACGCATTTCAGACTTACAAACTTTTTGAAGTTGCGAACAGCTGATTTCCTATGCTGTTCGTAACTCCAAGGTCCTAGTGTAAGTACTAAGTTGTTTAGGGCATTGTGAAAGCCTCCCATTCTGAGCATAGAGTCCTTGAACTCTTCTGCATGCCACCACTGTATTTTCTTTGCTCTTACATAAATGGCTAAGTCAAATACAATGGGCTGGATATTCAAAAGGGTTGCGCCAGTGCAAGTCAGAAAATGCGCCATTCTGCGATATTCAGCAGGAGGCAGTTGCGCCACTGAAAACATGCTGAGCAACAGTGCAATGATAATGAAGGCATGTGCAACTGAAAGGGGTGGAACCATGCATAAAGTGCGCAGTGCGATGTTCAAAGACTTGCGCAATGCGCAACAGTGGAGCAGGCGGAAGTTGCGCCATAGCGGAAATGAGCCAAAATAAAAAGGAGCAAGGAAGAGGCACAAGAATGCTACAGGAAGCCACATGTGTCAGAGACAGGCACAGAGAAATAGGGAGAAAGAGGGCAGGCAAGGAAACCACAACACAGAAGAGGGGCAAGGAAGTGTGTGGGGCCACAGAGTGCAGAGGCCAGTAGGTGTACCGGTGCAGGGAGGTAGCAGTCAGGATAGCGGGGAACAAAGCAACATCAGCTGGGGGAACACAAGCCAGGGACATGGACAGTGCCACCTTCCACATGGATGCCATAATGAGGGGGGTGAGAAGTCATGCTGCGGGGGGACGTGGCCATGGAAGGGCCCATCGGCGGTATGCCCCCAACAGGCAGTACCGAGCCCGCACCAGCTTTGAGCTGTACACAGATGTTGAGATTGTGGGCTGGTACCGCCTGAACAGGGCAATACTGAGGTGGCTCTGAGAGCTGTGCAGTGATGTGATGCAGGCACCCACACGACGGAGTCATTCTCTGTCAGTGGAGACAAAGGTAACAGCCTGCATGTGCTTGCTCACCACGGGTACCTTCCAGAGACCAACAGGGGATACCACAGGCATAACACAGTCAGCCACGTCACGCATCCTCACCCAATTCCTCAGTGCACTGCTGCCACATGCTGCGGAGTACATCCATTTCCCCAGCAGCGCAGCGGAGCGCACAGCAAACATACAGGAGTTCCACAGGGTAGCACGTATGCCTGGTGTGCTAGGGGCAATAGACTGCACCCATGTGGCCATTCGCACTCCACCTGGCCCCGATGGGGCCGCCTACATGAATCAAAAGGGATATGCCAGTGTCAACTGCCAGGTGGTGTGTGATGCCAGTGGGCGCATCATCAATGTCTGTGCCACGCACCCTGGGGGAGCACGTGATTCCTTCATCTGGCACTAGTCGGCACTGTGCCATTGATTCAAGAGTGGGGACATCCCCACAGGTCATCTAGTGGGTGAGTATGTATGTAGAACTGACAAATCGTGGGCAAGGGGGGGTAAGCCAGAGGTGCCATGGGTGTGGCCCACAGGGTTTGGGGCAGTCTGAGCCTGAACAAGACACTAAGCTCCACTATCTCCACACAGGTGACAGTGGATACCCACTCCGTCCCTGGCTGCTCACACCCTACCAGTGGCCCACGACCCCATCGCAGCAACGCTTCAATGAGGCACATGCCACCACATGCAACGTCATTGAGTGGGTGTTTGGGATGCTGAAGGCGTGTTTCCGTTGCCTGGACACCTCTGGCGGTGCCCTACAGTATAGCCCCTCAAAGGCCTGTGGGATATTCCTGGCCTGTTGTATCCTGCACAACATGGCCAAAGACTGTGGGATAGCCATACAGGTCGAAGAGGGGGACAGCGATGGGGATGACGGTGATGCCGGTGACGATGGGGTTGGGCAGCCTCCCCTTGACCGATGGGACCCCCGACTGATCCAGCTGGCACAGCTGCACCGGGACACCATTACAGAGGAGCACTTCAGCCAACACAGGTAAGTCATGGGGCCATGTGCAACCACCAGTGGCTAGGGCACAACCCACATACACACATGGAAACACACCAGGGGTGCATGCTGGCAAGGGATGTGGCAGGGCACAGAAGCACACACATACTACCAGGGAAGGGTGAACAGTAACACACCACATGGATGGACACACACACACGCACACACAATAGGCACAAAGTGCACAGGGGTCAGGTGAAAAACAGAGCTGGAACACAAACACTAGCAACACACATGTCCACAGGCCACCACATCCACTGACTTTCTATGTGTGTGTGTCAGATGCTGGGCACCATCGCACTTTGGTGTACAGCGCAATGCAAGCATCATCATGCACACATACCTGTGGACAGCAGTCAGGAGGGTGTGCAGGTGGACCATGTGTCTGATGCAGGGCCGGGCACCCACCGGTGCACTGCCCACTGAAACACACAATGCACACAGGGCAGCACCAGACAGTGCCCACGCTGGGAGACAGGTCAGTCTTGCGGCACAGTGCCACGTCTGCCTCGGATGTGTGGGCGGGCCAGCTGAGACCCAGCAGCACTGGCAGGCTGACCACGGGCCTCATGGGGTGGTACCGATGGTCCACCAGGGGTTCCACTGTGCGAACGTGACCGTGCCCGCACAGGGGTCTGCAGCACACCAAACATACCTGCACCAGGAGTGCTCGGGATGCCCACCGCTGAACCCGGCATCGACAGGGTGGGTGTCGCACGATGCCGGGAATGGGGAGTGGATAGTGAACTGCGCAGAGTGAGCGACACATGGGCATCTGACTGTGTGCCCATTGTGGCCATGACAGCGACCAACGCCTGTGTTTGCCTGTCAATGGCAGCGGTCACATCCTCCCGCAACTGGACAATCTGTGACAGGATCCTATCGGTGTCCCTGCTGTGTCGCTCCTCAACCCACTCCAGAGCCACACACAGTGCCTCCACGGATGTTGCAAGCCACATCTGCTGCTGTACTGATGCCTGCAGTAGGCGGGTGTGCTCGTCAAAGAGGTCGTCTGCCACCTCGGCATCCCGTCCCTCAGTGTATGGAAGGGCCTGATGTTCAGCACCCCTTGAGGGTGGGCGCTGCTCACCAGGACCAGGTATGGGCAAGTCCACAGGTGGTGCACAGACACCACCACTGAACCCTGAACCCCCAGTCCCGGTGGACGACTGCTGCTGCTGCCCCTCCACCTGCTGTGCCCAAGGGATCGGTTGTTCCACCACTGTGGCTGCAACAGTGCCACTTTCCTGACCAGCCACCGGTGCTGCACCACTGGTGCTGACAGGCACAGACTGGGACTGTGCTGACATGCTGGCACACACGTCGGAACCAGCCAGGTCCATGGGCATGAGCTGGCCTGCTGTGTGTCCATTCCATGTCACACACATGTCACTGCCCATAACGGTCGTGTCATCATCATTGGTGCAGGTCTGTGCCACAGCCACAGCCACAGCATGCTGGCATCCTTGGACACCAGAATGCCGAGACACAGGAAGGGCCTCCCCCACACCTGCCTCAACGACATCAGTGTTGACAGCCAGGCGGACCCACTGTTGCAATGCTCGCCAGCTACCTGCGGAGGTGGATGGTCCCTCCTCCAACTCCAGATGACTGTCCGCAGTGGACAGGCCCTCCACTGCTGACCCCTGCAGACGCGCAGGATCTGTAACAGAAAGTAAAGTCACATTAGTGCATGTGATCTATCCTCCCCCCCGACAGACCATGACATACCATGCAGTGATGGGCTACCACCTGTCTGGAAGCCACCTCCTGGAACGCCCTCAATGGCACTGTGCTGCATGCTTACAGCAAGCCTGTCCTCTGCCGGTGTCAGCTGCACCACCTCCGGCTGGCCCCCGCCTGTTGCAGCACGTGCCGCCCTGATGGCAGCCACCTTCTCCTTCACCCTCCTCCTGTCGGTACCCATCTTCTTCTTACACTCCTGCACAGAGTGCTGGTGGCTGCCATGCAGGTTGACGGCACATGCCACCCCCTCCCATGCAGCAGCACGGGCCTGAGGGGTGCCCCGCTGTCCACTGAGCAGTGGCTCCTGATCGATGTAGGCCTTGAAGAGTGCCTCCGTCTCGGCCTTGGTGAAATTGGGCCTCCTCTTCCGCCCACCATCGTTGTCCTCCTCTCCCAGACCTCGCTCGGTCATTATTCAGCATCTATGGATGACAGTGGTTATCTGTGACTGTGCAGTACAAAGCAAGTCCCTGATACCACAGTCCAGAGCACCACACAGCATGCAACTCACCAATAAACTGCAGTAACCAAATATGGCCACTGCAGAACAGTGTCGCAGTTTTATAGCGCAATCCATGCAAATTAGGTGAGGAGCAACTTTAATGAGATGCAAATCGCGCTGCTGCGCCATTGCATGGCTGATCGGATGATTTGCGTATGACGGCTGAATATCGCGCTTTTGCGCTTTGTGCAATTGTGTTGAACGTGCTGAGCCAATGGCGCAGTTCTGTGGCATGCGTAGTACACCGCACTGCGCATGCCCAGGTAGCTTATGCAGGCATCTGCCATGCTGATGATGTGCTGTGCACGATAGGCAATTCAGGGCATGGCCACCATTGTGCCAGTGGTGCTATGGCAAGGGTCACTATATGGCGCTGTGGCACAACTGCGCAATAGTTCACTGTGGTGATGGCACACAGGCAACCAATCGTGCTAGACGCATAGACATCCGATGGCACTGTGTGTGGCCTTGTGCCAGAGACCCATGACCCTGTGCCCGACCTTTGCCCCCTTGGCGCTATACATCCGGCATGGCTGCACCTCTATCACGCTGTTCGTTGACAGCGTGATAGGGAATGGTGGCGCTGTACCGCGCAGCACTTCCACGTGGGGTGCCGCGCTGCAGAGCGCCATATTGCCTACTATAGCGGTAGAGATGGCACGCAGGAGAGCCCCTCAATGGAGTGCCCTTGAGCTAGCCAACCTTGTGGCCATTGTGGAGCCACACTATGGCCCACTCTTTGGTGAGGAGGCACTGGACAGGGCCAGGACCCAGATTTGGCAAGAGGTGGCCACTAACTTGGAGGCGGCCACTGGCCACAGGAGAATGGCAGAACAGTGCTGGCACCAGTACGGGGACCTTAGAAGGAGGGAGCCGGAGCAACTTGCCCATCTGGGTCGCATGCCAGGAGGGGCGTGGTGCCTCATCCAGGTGGGTGATACGTTTACACACTTGTATCGTCCATATGGGTAACACTGTCTTATGTGTCCAGCACATAGGGGAGGGATAGTCTAGGGTTGGCTGTGGGGTGTTTACAGGGTATGGGGTGGGTGGGTCTGGCTGGGTGGGTGGCACACATTGGGGCATTGCAACTCCCTTTTCTTAGGGCTATCGGGGGTTGATATCCACCACTTGCAGCTAGTGCAGAATGCTGCAGCCCGGTTGTTGACGGGGACTCCCCGGTCATGTCACATCACACTGGTGCTGTGAGAACTGCACTGGCTGCCGATCTAGTGGTGAATCACCTTCAAAGTCAGATTACTGACATATAAAGCCCTACATGGATTCGGCCCTGACTACCTGAAAGAGCTTCTGTTACCTTACTGCCCTGAGTGATGGCTCCGCTTGGCTGACAAGGGGTTGCTAGAGATTCAGACTGTGTTTTTAAAATCTTCAGTGGCCCGTGCATTTATGTACGCAGCACCAGCCTTGTGGAATTCTCTACCTCGTCAGCTTCGGGAGTGCACGACCATGGAGGGGGGGAGTTAAACAGGCACTTAAAACTTTTTATGACACCAGACCTATCCCAATTAACTATACTGAAAATGCATTTTTACTGGTTGTTTTATATTGCTGTCTTATGTTATTGATTTTCTTGACTTTTTTGTACAGCGCCTTGACGTATTTGAAAGGTGCTTAACTAAATAAAGTTTATTATTATTACATTTATTAACATCTTGTTCACCCATGCAGATCAATATAGTTTCCACTTTTAGGTTGATGGCTTCCATGGATAATTTCCATGGCGGGCTTCCTCTGGTGAGACCTACTTCCACTCCTGTGGTCTGGGGTTCTGTTGACGTTGTAGCTTTGAAGCCACGTGGACCTCCCTTCTGTGTTCAACCCATAATACAAATTTGGTATCAGTCTGAGCTGCCTGATGTGCCAAAACCAATTTTTTTAATTATATTGCCTTCCAGCCACCCTCAATAGTAAATTTAATGTAATTACTGTCTCTGATCTGACAAAGGGTTGGCAGATGTGTCTTTACAGTAGGCATGCTGAACAGCACTCCCCTCCCTTGTTTTCAGAGCCCTTCATCTGGTGGAGTGTTCTGCATGCATATTTCTCTTTGGTTTTGGACCAAATTGTCTCCTTTGATACATCACCAAGATGGTGGAGTGGTTGGTTGTTGACCAGCCAAAGTTTCTTCGATGATATCATTGTTATCTGCTGCCATTTGAACCAACATGTTTGGAACAAAGTTTGTTGGGACAACAGTGCCATGGTTTTCTGACTGAGCTAGCACTTTCAGTTCAAGGCTCGTATCTACTACCTCAATATCATCATAAGAGGCGCTATCTCCCATGCGGTTCAGAATGGTGATAGCCTATTTGGAACCTGTAAAGTGTCTCATTGTCATAGCTAAGCTGATGTGCTTTGGCATCTTTTGTCTTCCATGTGATGCACAATATGCAATGTCCTGACTTATTGTGAGTGTATGCCTTTCATCTGCTTCATTCGTACATTCTGAGCTGAGATCACCAAAGTGTTCTACATCTAGATCCTTTTTTGTAATGATCCATCACAGAAACCAGTAAAGGCTTTGTGGAATAAATTTCCTTTGATTTTCTGAGTGTGAGATTTTCAGTAACAACTGGTTTGATGTTGATTCTCTTGCAGTTCTCCAGATCTGCCTTCAGTATCTGTGCTGTATGAAAGAGCACCTGAATAGGACTGTCTCTGTCCTTCTTAGCTCCTCTGTCCTCTACAGATTCTAAAGTGACGTGGGACTGTGATTTCCCAGAGCATGCAGTGGAAGCTGCATTAATTACATCTTGTAAAGATATGTCACTAGAGTAAACGAGTTCTGATTTGGAAGGATTTGGTTGCTGGTGAAATACCAGTGAATCCTAAAAGTAAGTCTGCAATCTACTCTTCAGTTGCTGGGAGTAGTAATTGTCTGCTGTAATTCCTTCCTTTTCCAGAAAAGACTTGAAGTGACGTAACAGAAATGTCATGGTATAAGCCCTTCCTGCATTAATGCCTGGTTGTATCTCTGTCACTAGCTCAAAGAATGCCTGTGTTTACAAGTCCTCATCAATAGGTTCTTTGTATGACTTAAAGCTCGCATTTGGCTTTGCTACATACAGAGCTCTGCATATTTCATGATATTTTGCCTTTGAGGCAATTAGGTCAACATCTTGAAATTTGCAGCATTTCAGCATCTCCCTTTTCATCTGCAGCTTGCTGTAGAGTCTTGCATGCAGAAAATGTAACAACTGAGAACAGTTTCTTGACTTTCTTGTGGGTGTTCTTTTGACAGAACATGCACATTGACCAATTCATCCCATATGATCAGGACCTTGCTGATCTAGCAGTGGTAGACAGTTCTTCCCCTTTTTTTTTTAATCTCAAGAAGAACAGGAGTAAGAGTTAAGAATGTCTTCTTCATGAATTTAAGATTACGTGCACTGGTATATTTGGCATAACAGTTTCTATGCCATACAATACTGAGTTCAGTGAGCCTGTCAAAGTCAAACTTAAGTCTTTCCTGAACTTCGTCTTCTCTATGTTGTATTGCCTCTATGAATTTCGAGATACCAGTTTCTGTCGCATTGCCAACAGTTTCTCTGCTGTCTGCCTGGCATATAATGCATTTGCTCCAATCAGTCCTCTTCATGTGCTTTGAAGGCAGAAAATGGAGAGCCACTTCACCATCACAACTATTATCAATGTCCATCTTTAGTTAATCTGAAAACAGAAAAAAATGTTTGTTAAAACCTTCTGTGTTATAAAAATGTATAATTGCAATTATAACAAATAACACTACATTTCATCCTCTTGCATTTTGAAGACAGTGTAAATTGCCTTATTAAAATGCGCACACTTAAATAGATGGCACTCATTAGGAGTTCAGACCCACAACATGTACACATTCTACAACATCCGCTTGACCTTGACCTTTGCCTTTTGACAGTTGACCATTAACGTTTTGGCCTCAGATATACAGCTTGTCTAGGAATGTCAAGATGAGAAAGCAAATCAAATTTCGTGATCCTATTATTGTCTATTCTTGAGTTATCATTATAACCCTATTAGCACCCTTTGCAAACTGTGTGAGAGGCCTTTCAGCACCATGCAGTTCTGCTTAAAGTTGAACCAGCATAACATTCTGTGGTGATTTGCATATGCAGCCCATGATGCTTTGCATTGTGTGGGCATGTGTGATTTTGTATTTTCTTGAAACTTGGCTTCCCAGCCAAATGCCCTTTGGGGTAACCCTTGCCTCAGTGTTTGTGCACAGAGGTTGTCTTTTAAATAGGTTTTTATTTTAATGGGTTCACCACAACATAACCCAGATAGACCATCTTAGGGTACCTGGTCCATTTCACTGGGGTGTCAAACAGACTAGGCATACTGATGAGTCCTGGTAGGACAAAACACATGTCTATATCATGTTAGCACCATTTGCAAACTGTGTGAGAGGCCTTTTGGCACCATGCAATTCTGCTTAAAGTTGAACCAGCATAACATTCTGTGGTGATTTGCATATGCAGCCCATGATGCTTTGCATTGTGTGGTCATGTGTGATTTTGTATTTTCTTGAAACTTGGCTTCCCAGCCAAATGCCCTTTGGGGTAACCCTTGTCTCAGTGTTTGCGTACAGAGGTTCTTTGTCTTTTAAATAGTTTTTTTTATTTTAATGGGTTCACCACAACATAACCCAGACCGTCTTAGGTTACCTGGTTCACTTCACTGGGGTGTCAAACAGACGAGGCATACTGATGAGTCCTGGTGGGATGAAACACGTGTCTATGTCATCTGTTAGCACCCTTTGCAAACTGTGTGAGAGGCCTTTCGGCACCATACAATTCTGCTTAAAGTTGAACCAGCATAACATTCGGTGGTGGTTTTCATATGAAGCCCATGATGCTTTGCATTGTGTGGGCATGTGTGATTTTGCATTTTCTTGAAACTTGGCTTCCCAGCCAAATGCCCTTTGAGGTAACCCTTGCCTCAGTGTTTGCACACAGAGGTTCTTTGTCTTTTAAATAGTTTTTTTATTTTAATGGGTTCACCACAACATAACCCAGACAGACCGTCTTAGGGTACCTGGTTCATTCCATGGGGGTGTCACACAGATGAGGCATACTGATGAGTCCTGGTAGGACACAACACGTGTCTATGTCATCTGTTAGTTCCCTTTGCAAACTGTGTGAGAGGCCTTTCGGCACCATGCAATTCTGCTTAAAGTTGAACCAGCATAACATTCTCTGGTGATTTGCATATGCAGCCCATGATGCTTTGCATTGTGTGGGCATGTGTGATTTTGTATTTTCTTGAAATTTGGCTTCCTAGCCAAATGCCCTTTGGGATAACCCTTGCCTCAGTGTTTGCGCACAGAGGTTCTTTGTCTTTTAAATAGTTTTTTATTTTAATGGGTTCACCACAACATAACCCAGATAGACCGTCTTAGGGTGCCTGGTTCATTCCACTGGGGTGTCAAACAGATGAGGCATACTGATGAGTCCTGGTAGGATGAAACACGTGTCTATGTCATCTGTTAGTACCCTTTGCAAACTGTGTGAGAGGCCTTTCGGCACCATGCCATGTTGCTTAAAGTTGAACCAGCATAACATTCTGTGGTGATTTGCATATGCAGCCCATGATGCTTTGCATTGTGTGGGCATGTGTGATTTTGTATTTTCTTGAAACTTGGCTTCCCAGCCAAATGCCATATGGGGTAACCCTTGCCTCAGTGTTTGCACACAGAGGTTGTCTTTTAAATAGTTTTTTTATTTTAATGGGTTCACCACAACATAACCCAGACAGACCATCTTAGGGTACCTGGTTCATTCCACTGGGGTGTCAAACAGACGAGGCATACTGATGAGTCCTGGTAGGATGAAACACGTGTCTATGTCATCTGTTAGTACCCTTTGAAAACTGTGTGAGAGGCCTTTCGGCACCATGCCATGCTGCTTAAAGTTGAACCAACATAACATTCTGTGGTGATCTGCATATGCTGCCCATGATGCTTTGCATTGTGTGGGCATGTGTGATTTTGTATTTTCTTGAAACTTAGCTTCCCAGCCAAATGCCCTTTGGGGTAACCCTTGCCTCAGTGTTTGTGCACATAGGTTCTTTGTCTTTTAAATAGTTTTTTATTTTAATGGGTTCACCACAACATAACCCAGATAGACCATCTTAGGGTACCTGGTTCATTCCACTGGGGTGTCAAACAGACGAGGCATACTGATGAGTCCTGGTAGAACCCTTTGCAAACTGTGTGAGAGGCCTTTCAGCACCATGCAATTCTGCTTAAAGTTGAACCAGCATAACATTCTGTGGTGATTTGCATATGCAGCCCATGATGCTTTGCATTGTGTGGGCATTTGTGATTTTGTAATTTTCTGAAACTTGGCTTCCCAGCCAAATGCCTTTTGGGGTAACCCTTGCCTCAGTGTTTGTGCACAGAGGTTCTTTGTCTCTTAAATAGTTTTTTATTTTAATGGGTTCACCACAACATAACCCAGACAGACCGTCTTAGGGTACCTGGTTCATTCCACTGGGGTGTCAAACAGACGAGGCATACTGATGAGTCCTGGTAGGACGTAACACGTGTCTATGTCATCTGTTAGCACCCTTTGCAAACTGTGTGAGAGGCCTTTTGGCACCATGCAATTCTGCTTAAAGTTGAACCAGCATAACATTCTGTGGTGATTTGCATATGCAGCCCATGATGCTTTGCATTGTGTGGGCATGTGTGATTTTGCATTTTCTTGAAACTTGGCTTCCCAGCCAAATGCCCTTTGGGGTAATCCTTGCCTCAGTGTTTGCGCACAGAGGTTCTTTGTCTTTTAAATAGTTTTTTATTTTAATGGGTTCACCACAACATAACCCAGACAGACCGTCTTAGGGTACCTGGTTCATTCCACTGGGGTGTCAAACAGATGAGGCTTACTGATGAGTCCTGGTAGGATGAAACACATGTCTATGTCATCTGTTAGCACCCTTTACAAACTGTGTGAGAGGCCTTTCGGCACCATGTAGTTCTGCTTAAGTTGAACCAGCATAACTTTCTGTGGTGATTTGCACATGCAGCCCATGATGCTTTGCATTGTGTGGGCATGTGTGATTTTGTATTTTATAATAACCCTATGATGTGTATCTGACCTTGACCTTGATCTTTGACCTTTTGACACCAGATATGTTGTACAGCCAGGGTATGTCAAGATGAATGTGTATAACAAATCTGGTGATCCTATTTAAATCGATTTTTGAGTTAATCATGTGGATAATCCCATTTTCCCATTGACTGAGACTGCAATGCACACCATCCAGTTCACACTGGCATAGCTAATTAGTGATACCACAAATCCATACTACAATAGGTCTAGAAATGTTCCTTAGGTGTTCCCCTAGCTGGACCAAGTGACAGACCTTCCAAATACTGGGTGTGCTACATGGTCATTTTTGACCTAATGTTAGCTCCTGGACTATCAATCATTTTTAAAAATTTAGCCTAAGTGGGAGTTCATTTATTAACCTTAAAGTGGTTCTGTTCTTACCTGGCCCACCACAAACAATGTGTACCCCAGGAGACAAGATATTAATTCCATGTATCATTAACAGAGGTGTCCTTCAGGGCTCAATAATGGGCCCTCTACTTTTCAATGTTTACACAAACAACTTGTCTAAAGTGTATGTGGATGCCATCATACTGGTGGCCACTGCCAGCAGCCACAGCAAATCAGTAACGAAGCTGCACTATGACTCTGAAAATATGGAACAGTGGTTTACTAAGTTAGGGTTGCTAATGAATAATAAAATAATTCAATGCCTATAGTTTTTACCACCAGTTTAAACAAAAAATACCAAACTTTTGGGGCTGCCTATTAGATTTAAGTTAGATCAGCCAGTAGTCAGTACAGACTGGTAAAAGTATATGTGGGTGATAATGGACCACAGACTAGTATATGTGGAATATATCAATTCCCTGGTTCAAAAAACAAATAAGAAACTGGGAGCACTTAGGAAATGTTCATATTGTGCAACCATGGAATCTAAAGATAAAACTCATGCAACAGATTCTAATCCTAATACTAGAGTACAGAACCCTACTCTACAGAAATTCCATCCTGTATGCACTATTCAAAGTTGACACGTACAATAAAATAGCTAGACATGCTCTTTCATGTAAATTTGACACCCACCATTGCATAATGTTTTCCTAGCTGGGCTGGTTTCAACCAAACATTAAAGAGCTACTGATGCCTCAAAGAAAACTTTAAAAAACATAATAATTAGGTACAATTCTGCTTGCATTCCATTTATATGTTATATATTTCTCCTCCCATAATTTAATACTAAGAAAATGGGTATGAATAAATGACTGTTGTCCCTCAGAGTTCATTTTGAGTTCATCTGACTCAATAGCTTACTCCCTACTCCAAGTCATAATCCTCTGTTGTGACATCGCAGTCTGTTGCCATGGGAGTAACTATGATGTCACAAGCAGTTCTCTATGACTTCAGGTTGGGAGAAAGCAGAAGGAATAGATGAGCTCTTCAGAAGCAGAAATCCTGCTTTCATACAAATGACCTCAGCAATAAATAATGGGAGGAGAAATACAGAACTAATGGGAAACACAAGCTGGACTGTGTCTAAATATTATGTTTTGTTAAAGTTCACCTGAGTATGTCACCAGCTCTTTAAAAGGGATATAAATTGGTCAGCTTAGATTTTTAAAATGCTACCAGTTGCTATCTACCACTGCTGCCCCAGAAGTTGCCCAGGAGAAGCAGGGCAAGCTGGACTTTGGTGGGCTCTGGGAGGGTAGGAGTGTCAGGTCAGAGGCACATTCCTCAGCCAGTGCCACTAAAGAATTGCTTTGCCATTTGTCATGAGGAGGCCCCCGTAGCAGTGACAAGGGAGGATATGGGGGTCCTCCTTAGGGAAGGCCCCAAGGTGGGAGGCAGAGGACCATGGCAGATGAGGGAGCAGCTTTTGGTGGTGGATTCAACTGGTGGGGGTGTAGATTTGGGAACTGGAATGAGGGAGCAACAGGAAGGTAAGGTTCCTACCTGGCACCACAGCTTGGAGGGATAGGAAAGGGATTTTAAGGATCCTTAGGGCGGTAGGGTGGGGGAATCTGGATGCCATTGTTCTCCTGGGGCTAATGACCTAGCAAGGGACAGGGCTGGGATTGGGCAGGGGAGTTCAGGGAGCTAGGGAGAGATCTAGGGATTGAACTACAAGAAAACAAAAACCATGCTGTTTATCAGCCCACTAAACAAGCACAAAAATTATCCACTATCAATATGCAATATCAGCGGGGCCTCCCTTGAACTTGTTTAACACTTTAAATACCTCGGTATCACTATTGACAACTCACTCTCCTATACTCTCCACATTGACATGGCCAAAGCCATCAACAAATGCTTAGGGCTACTTTATCTTCACAAGCATAGCCTGAACCCTGAAGCCCTTAGCATAGCTGTTCACAGTTCTGTGGGTTCCCTGGTGGATTATGGACTGCCTATATATGGCTCTGCTACAGATGCTGCTCTCCAGCGCATAAAAACTACACTCAACAAAGCCTGCTAGCTCACCTTAGGTGCACACCAGCTGACTCACACCTGTGATCTCTATACCAGGTGCACTGGCTCATGCTCAATGGGTGATTAAAATATCAATTCTGCCTTCTGGCCAAAAAGATCTGCCTTGGTCAACTACCACCAGGGGTCCAACAACTTCTGGTTCCCTGCATTAATCCATGGCAGACCTGAAACTCCGAGCACCAGTCCTTCCTAACTCCGAAATGTCGAACATCTCAAGGACAAAGGTCCTTTGCACATCGTGCTCCACTGTGGTTCAACTCCCTATAGGAGAACATTGCACACCTGCCCATGCTGGCTACTTTCAAAGTGAACCTCAAGCACCTTATGATATGCAAATCCCGATGTGACTGCCATCACTAGCACCACCTTTCCACCCCCCCGTTACTTCCATTCCCTGTCCCCGCAATCCTTACCCTCTCTCTCCTAACTAGGCCCTCCCTCTCCCCCCACACACCTGGTACCCTCACACTCTGCCTCCACTCTAGTCACCTCCCTCCAATCCCTACTGCTGAACTGATATCATGCTCTCTTTTTGCACATTGCACTTGGGGCTCCTCCCCCCTTTTTTCTTTAGCACTTAGCAACGTTCTAAACACCTTTTTTTTTTTTTTTTGCTGACAACTGACAGGTATCACCATTGGACACTGTACATTTTCTGTTTGTTGAAGCCCCTTCTTCCCTGTCATGACTTGTACTGTGTTTGATATATAATCCTGTTTGTTTACCTTGCATTTTGCAATCCTTCGTATAACTTCACCTATCTGTTGTGTTGAAATGTCCTGACGTGAAACCTATGTAAAGAGCTCTGAGCTCAAATGGTTTATCTAAGAATTGAAATAAATAAATAAATAAATCTTAGGCAGGTAGCATGCACAGTGGCTTTTGCTGAGGTGCTGTGTATGAGTGAGGGGAGGACAGGGAACTCTGCACCAGAATGTACAACTCATGGTTGAAGGAATGGTGCGGAGAGGAGTGTTTTAGCTACACTAAGAACTGGGGATCAACCTTGAGGGATATGGACCTGTGCAGAGATAATGGCATGCATCCTTCAGGAAGGGAACCACAGTCCTCATAGGACAGTTTAAATGTTACTTTGATAAACATTTAAATTAGTTAGAGAATGTTAAGGGCCTTTACACCCTTCCTGAAGCAATGGTTAAAATCAATGGACCTCTTTCATTCCGTTTTTCATTACAAAGGGGATCTCACCGTGGTGCCCTTTGTCACCATACTTGTTTGCCATATACGTGGAGCCATTAGCCCAGTTACTGAGGCAGGATGAGGGGATTCATGGATATACAATAAATGGGATTCAAAACAAGTTGGCACTTTATGATTTCCCTACATAACCTAGAAGATACATTAAAGCGTATCGAGCAGATCTCAGGTTATTAAATAAATCAGAATAAATCAGAGGCATTAACCACTCAACAAGTCCTCCCACCAGCACTCAGGGAGAATTTCCCATACTGGTGGGATCACCCAAATATTACCTACCTGAGCATATGCTTCCCTCCCAATCCAAACCACCTATATAAGCTCAACTATGAAAAACTACTACTACAAACTCAGACTTGAATTAAAGATGTGGACACATTTGCCCCTTTCACTAGTATCCCGAGTGCAATCCATACAAATGGTGATTCTTCTGCAAATCCTATATCTAAGGCACAACATACCACTCCCAATCACACAGAGAGACTTAGCACGCTGAAAGAAGATATTGGCAACATATCTATGGGGAGGGGACAGACCATGCATAGACTTTAAAAAATTACAATTACAGAAGCAAAGAGGAGGTTTATCCCTACCTGACTTATCCCATTACTCCCTGGCGACCTCACTGACCCATCTGATGGGTTGGCTCTCAACTGATACACCCCCAACCGGATGGACTAGAGTGGAAGGTTCATTAGCAACACTCCTCCTAAACAAGAAGTTTATATCTCAACCTGACCAGGACAGAATGGGCAGGCAAAGCTCAAAGTTTGCAGTGGAGATCTTGAGGAGATGGACCCAGTTCCTGAGATGCCCAGAAAATAGGCTTGGAGCAATGTGGGTGGGAGTCCCGGGGCAACACCCAGAATTTACCCCATGCGAGAGGATCATAGCTTTGAGAGGTGGCAGGATAGAGGTCTAGTCCACGCCTCACAATTCTTTGATCAAGGCATGTTTAGAACATTTCAACAACTTCAGACAGAATTTACACTGCCTAGACAGGACTTCTTTAGATTTCTACAAATGAGGCACTTTCTGGAGGGAAAACTAGGCACACAGGTGGAGGAACATCAACTCCCCTCAATATTTCACTTACTATTACACGTTACCAAGGAAAGAAACTCTGAACACTTCATTTCTAGATTTTACAAAGCCACTCAAGAGGTCCCAACCATAGGGATGGAGTCAGGTCAGACCAACTGGGAGGCCAAACTGAATCTAGACCTTTCCTCCAGAGACTGGATGCTGATTTAGCAACACCAACACCAAACCACCAGCTCCTACACCTGGTGAGAATTCGCATGAAAAGTGCTGATAAGATATTTCCAGACACCACAAATCACAGCCAAGCATTCTAAAATAGGGGAATCATCTTGCTGGAGGGGTTGCGACTGTGAAGTGGCAACCCAGCCTCACATTTTCTGGCTGTGCCCGAAATTTACCCCGTTCTGGATGGAGGTAGGAGATGCCCTGTTATACCTTTTCCCAACTCTCGGGGCCCTGACCCCAGAGACTGCATTACTACTACACCTACCCAAACATTTCCGTGGTAAACAACAAATGTACTAACTATATTACTAGTGGCAGCTAAAAAGGTACTAACACGTAAGTGGCTCACACCTGTCCTCCAGAAATTTCACATTGGGAATCAACCATATACGATATATATAAAATGGAACACCTCACAGCCAGATTGCAGAACCAAGTCCCAAAATTAATGAACAGATGGACTCCCTGGTTCTTCTTTATAGGAGAAAAAAGACCAGACCTAATACCTTAAGTGCCTAGATGAGGAGAGAGTGAGAGGCTATTGGATACAGTGGAGGAGAGCACAGGAGAACAGAGGGAACATCCCGTCTTTTAGTCCTAGTCGAGTCGGCCCTGCACAGCATGTCTCTTACTTAGGTATTATCTCTTCCCCCAGGAAAAAGCTTCCAGTAAACATGGTTAAGGAAGAAAAGTTTGGGTTGAGAGGGACACTGGGGTGAGGGACAGAGTAAAGACTTGATAGTTGAAGGATGATACGAATTCCTTTCCCCTGGAGGAACAGATTGAGATATCCACACAAACTAAGGAGCTAAAAAAAGAAATAAGTTTTTTTTTTGTACCTGAGATACAATCTGTATGCTAATGAATAATGTCACATCAATGGAATAGAATGCAACCAATTGTAACTAAAGTCTGTAATGGCCTGTACTCAGCTAGATATTATTGTATGAATACCTCCTGAGTCATAAAAGATAAAATAAAAAGTACAAAAAAAAACATTTAAATTAGCTGGTCTGGGGAGGCAGAAGATAAGTGGGAGGCATAAACTCCCCAACCCCCCAGAGTAAAGCAGTAAGAGGGGAGGACCAGAGGGGAGGTGTATCCACCAGAAAGCAGGATAAAGTGAACAACAGGAAAGTAGAGGACAATGGGAAAGGGAACAAATGCTGCAGAAAGAGAGAGGAAAAGGAGGTGGTACACAAGGAGAGAAAAAGGGTTGCAGACAGAGTGGAAGGGCCATGTGTGCAAATGCAAGGAGTCTTGGAAATGAAATTCTAGACCTAGAGCCCATAATGGTGGAGGCAGACCTGGATATTGTGGCCATTACTGAGTCATGGTGCACAGGCAGCCATGACTGGGACATGGCTATACCAGGTTAAACTCAATTCAAGAACGATAGGGTGGGGAAGAAGGAAGGAGGGGTTGTACTGTATGTGAGGGAAGGTATCAAAGCAACAGAAACACAAGGGGGGAAACTAACAACTCTGGTGTAGGAGAGACTACTGGGCTACACGCTATTCTCAAATGAACTGAACATTTATCAATGGAATATAGCACTGGGGAGAGTGCCTCAGAACCGGACAGTGGAACTGAAACAAGTCCTTTTTTAGGGGTGGGCCCTCCTGGGCAGACTCTACCCAGGAGGAGTACCAGGGTTACCAGGTTCCAGATACAAGGGGAACAAAGGGATCGAGGTCAGTACAGAGAAAAAGGAGGAGGACAAGGCGGGGCAAGAAGATGGGCAAGAGGAAAAGCTTGGGGTCAGCAATGTACCAAGCGCTAGTAACTGTAATCAATTTGTCTGATGTGTTATTAACGGACATAGAATTACAAGTACTTAGCAAAGGTTTGTCTTTTGTCACCTCATTTTCCATTACAGAATTTGATCGATATATAGACATGAATAAATTTGCCAGAAAATTACATTTAAAAATGTTTTTCTCAACAGATGATATGAACGTAGAATCTGATAAAAATGTTTCAGATAGGCTAAATATCCAGAGATTTAGATTGCCTTCTACTTTCTGCCCCCCTTACACCCACGGGTTTCTTCTTTTTCGGAATGCTGTATGAGAGATTTAGGGGAGGTGTTTAAATGTAATCCTAGACTACCCTTCTGCAACATGACGACACAGGAGAGAGAAGCAGCTGCTAAACTCTCCAACAATAAACAGATAGTTATAAAGCCTGCAGATAAGGGTGGGGGGGAAGCATTGTTGTGCAGGATACTTCTCAGTATATAGCAGAAGTAGAGAGACAGTTAGCAGACACCTCACTTTACTAACATCTGACCTTTGACCCCACACCCCAAACCAAGAAGGATATTGAATTATTCCTGCTTGACATATTTCATGGGGGACTTATAACAACGGATGAATTATTTTATCTGTCTGTGCAATATCCAAAACAACCTGCATTTTAGACCTCACATAAAGTACATAAGCACCCTACTACACCACCAGGTCACCCAATAGTGTTCGGAATTGGGTGGGTGACTGAACCCATTTCCAAATTTGTAGATAGCTTCCTCAGTCCCTTGGTTTCATACTCAAGAAGTTACTTGAGGGACACTATGAGTGCACTGACACTATTACAAGAAATGCAAATTGAAGAGGACTGGTTGTTTGTAACATTAGACATAGATTCCCTCTATACTAATATCCCCCATCAGGGTGGATTAGTAGCTATAGAGGAGTGTCTACTTCAATACACAACTTTGTCACAAGCATATATCACCATGCTAGTAGATATGACAGAAATTGTATTAACGAATAACGTCTTTATGTTTCAGGAACACTTATATAAACAAATTAAGGGTACTGCGATGGGGCGACTTTGGCTCCATGTTTGGCTAATTTGTACTTGGCAAAATGGGAGGAGAGAGCCATCTATGATCCGAGTATGAATTCATTCTTTGACAAAGTGGATTTTTACAAACGCTTCATTGATGACATTATATTAATTTGGAAAGGCAATAGGAATGAACTAGATGAATTTGTGAAATATCTTGAGAGCAGAAGTTCTAATCTAAGATTTAAAGTATGTGCAGATGAAAAAGAAATTAATTTCCTAGATTTGACTATAACTAAACAGTCTGATAGGTCACTGCACACAGACTTGTATAAGAAGCCCATTGATAGGGATAGTCTGTTACTTGTCACTAGTTGCCATCCAAGTCACGTAGTAAAAACTCTCCCTAAGGGCCAATTTTGTAGGGTGAAAAGGAACTGCAGTAGTGAACAACAGCATCAGTCTAGAGTTCAGGAACTAGAAGAGAGATTAAGAGAAATTAAATATTTGGATTTGGATATACAAAATGCTAAGGAATCAGTGGATGCTATCCCCAGAGCAGATTTACTACAAATTAGGGAGAGAGGCAAAGAGTCAGGAATGGATTTTACCTTTGTAGCTACAGTACATATGGAGGTGGGAGTAAGGAAGTGATAAACATTGTGAAAAAGAATTTAAATATTATGAGGGGGCTCAGGCCACTGTCTACTTTATTTGAAAAATCAATAAGAATTTCTTACCGCAGAGGAAGAAATCTTAAGGATTCCCTGGTTCAGAGTTACCAGACCAGAGTGAGGGACTGAGAGAAAACACAAAAGAAATGGTTCAGGTCCATGTGGTTTTTGTACGACATGTTGGTTTATGCAGAAAACTGAAGGGTTCTTTAACCCCAAACAAATAAAATGGAATGTATCAGAAGCCCCATTACATGTAACACAGAAGGGGTGATTTATAGACTGATGTGTACATGTGGAAAATTCTATGTTGGGAGAACCAAGAGGAAGATGAGGCTCAGGATGAATGAGCACATCTTAGCAATCAAAAATGGCAATACAGAATATGCCATGGCTCTCCACATAAAAAAGCATGGCAAGAATGGAGTACATTAGGTTACAGCATGTGGTTTGGAACATGTGAAAGTAAATGTTAGAAGGGGTGATGTTGAAGCAGTGCTAAAGGAGAAAAAACAACAATGGATCTATAGACTGGATGCAAATCAACACCCTGGTCTAAATGATAAATTCAAGTTGAAACCCTTTTTACAGAAAGGACGGAGATAATTTGAGATGGAATCTGAAGTCTCAACTCCCCCCCCCCCATCTTTTCCTTCCCCAACCCTTTCCCTCCCACCCCGATTTGGAAGAGTATAAATTATAATATACTATAACAGAATCAAAAAGGTCCTTAATGTTTCCCTGATTGGATAATATCTTCCCTTCTCTTTACACATAAGACCCCAAATTCAAACACCCCCTCTTCCTTCCCTCCCCCTTTTTTTGAAAGAAAGAAAAAAGAAAATAAATTAAAGGGGAAATACTGAAATAGTAACAAATGAGTAAGACCCACAATGGGCTTGCTCCCTTAGGTTTCTAATATGCTGCTTTTCAGTTCAATAGTAGGACAAAGGGTTGATTTTATTTCTAAATTCACTATTACAAGAAATATATTTTTAAATAATGTTTTTTTTCCTTTATACAGGTTCCCCATGAAATAAAGAGAGTATGAGATAAAAGTTTTTTTTATATGATTTTGAGGTTCAAGATGGACTTGAATCCAAATTCTTCACTTGAAAATGGACACTGTTAACATGGGTTGTTCAGATTGCCTTATCTGTATATTATGACTGGTGGATAAATTGTGATACTAATTATTTGATTGGTTCTGATTTTGATTATGTCACTGGTGAAACATATATAAAGCACATTGTAATTTGCACTCACTATCTCTGATGAAGCCCAAAATATCGGACGAAACGTAAGCATGTCTGTCTTGTTGGTCTAGTGAGAGTAAAAGAAGAACTGCATTTATAAAACTGCATTGAATCTCTTTCTTGTGTTGCTGCTGTGAGGTTGAGTGCTTCCCACTATGTTTAAACAGAAACACAAGGAAGTCAGGGGGGAAAGAAAGGGTTGTAGGTACTGTGGCTCACCCTGGAGACAGGAGCCAAAGCCACTATTCAAACTGGGGTGCTATGCAGACCTCCAACACAGGGGAAGGAACTGGATAAGGCACTGGGGGAAGCCATCAATACAATGGTAGAAAAAGGTGAGATGCTGTGATGGGAGACTTCAATCTGCCGGATGTAGATTGAAGCCTCCCTGCTGCGGTCTCAGCTAGAAGCAGAGACATCCTAGCCTCCTTGCAGGGGGCATTTCTCAGGCAATTAGTTGGGCAACTCATTCATGATGGGGTAATACTGGACCTGGTGCTCATAACAGGAGCAGTATTGCAGACATCAAGGTGGGTGGCCACCTAGGGACCGGCGATCACCATACTGTTTGGTTCAACATAAGGACTGAAGCAGAAGCAAATCACACATGGACAAGGGTCCTGAACTGTAGGAGGGCAGATTTAAAAAAAAAATAACTGGCTAATGCCTCAGAGACGACCTGGCTGGCATGGGGGTGGAAGGGATTGCCTGGATGGAGTGGAGGAAAAGTGGGCTAAATTAAGGGATAGCATAGTGAAGGCACAAACCTCTGCACAAAAGAAGTGAGCAAAAACAGGAGGAAAAAAGAGACTGCTATGGTTTTCAATTAAGGGAAGCAACTGCAAGCATTAAGGCTAAAAGGGTAGCATTCAGGAAGTATAAAGAGATGCAAAGGGAAGAAACTAGGGAGGTGTACTGGAAGAAACAGAGGGAAGCAGGGAAAGTGGTGAGGGGTATAAAGCTGCAAACTGAGGAAAGAACAGCAAAGGGGTAACTAAGGGGGACAAGTCTTTTTTTAGGTACATCAGTGAAAAGAAGATGACAAAGGGGGACTGTGTGTCTAAAAAGGATGGGAGGGGCTGTGCAGAGGAGGATCAGGAAAAGGCAGCAATCTTGAATACATACTTCTCCTCAGTCTTCACAGTGGAAGGGAAGGGGAAGGGTAGACTGCATAAAAGTAGCTGGAACACTGTATGGAGAAAGGCAGAAACAAATCCATTCAATGAGGGGAAAGTCATGAAGGGACTTGTGAATCTGAAAGTGGACAAAGGCTGGGGCTGGACAGGGTACACACAAAGATGCTGAGTGAGCTCAGAGAGGTACTGGCTACACCTCTAACAGCCCTATTCAACAACTCTGGAAACAGGAGTGGTCACATTATGTAACCTAAGTGTATCTGTGTTAAATGTTCCTTTTACTGCACCTGTAATGTTATCCTCTGTTTTAATCTGCACTGTAATAACTGTCTTGAAGTCTGCCCCCCCCCCGTGATGAGGTGCCTTTGTAAATGAGTCTCTGACTCAAAGGTTGTAAACCCAATTTGTAATGAATAAATAAATAAATGAATACAGAGGACTGGATGAGGGCAGATGTAGTCCTGCTTTATAAAGTGGCAGTAGGGAGATAGCTGGCAACTATAGGGCAGTCAGTCTGGCATCAGTGGTGGGTTAGTTAATGGAGACACTTTTAAAGTAAAGGCTTGTGGAGTTTCTTGAATCCAGCAGGCTACAAGACTGAAGGCAATATGGATTTGGTGGGAGGGTGTGTCATGTCACATGAACGTGATAAATTTCTTCGAATGGAAGACCAGGGAAATAGATCAGGGTAAGACAGTGGACATGGCCTACCTAGACTTAAACAGTGCTTCAACACTGTACCATGAAGTAGACTCTATAAATAAACTGGGAAGTTTAAGGTGGGTTTTAAGGTAGTAAACCAGGTACAAAATTGGTTGATAGTTAGACGATAGAGGGTAGTGGTAAATGGCACTCACTCTGGGGAGGGGAAAGGACCAGCAGGGTATCTCAAGGCTCAATACTGGGGCCAGTATTCATCAGTGTCTTTATAAGTGACATTGCAGAAGAGCTGGAAGGGAAGGTCTGCCTCTTTGCAGATGACACTAAAATCTGCAATAGGGTAGACACTTCAGCTGGGATGGAGAGAATGAGCACAGGCCTGAGAAAATGCGAGGAGTAGTCAAGGGTATGTCAGCTGGGTTTCAATAGAAAAAACTGCAAAATCATGCACATAGGGCACAGAAACACAGAAGCAGAGTATAAAATGGGAGAAGAGGGGTTGACAGTCACAAAACAGGAAAGGGACCTTGAAGTAATCATGTCAGATCATGTATCACATAATCATGTCAGATCATGTAGCGCGTAATCACCTCAGATGACCTGAAGGTAGCAAGGTAGTGCAACAAGGCAGTACGTACGACCACTGGAAAGCTGGGGTTCGTAAGGAGGGGTATCACCAGCAGAAGAAAGGAGGTGGTGTTACCACTGTTTAGATCACTGGTGAGACCCCACCTGGAGTACTGTGTCCAAGTCTGGAGATCACATCTTAGGAACGACATAGAGAGGGTGGAGGCTGTCCAGAGATGGGCAACTAAAATGGTGCAGGGGCTGCATCAGAAGCCTTATGAGGAGAGAGACTAAAGGATCTCAATATGTACACCCTGTAAGGGTAAGGGGGACATGATAGAGACTTATTAATACCTCACGGGGTGGATAAGGTAAAGGAGGGGAGTATTTTTCAGAGGAGAAGGTGTTCGAGAACAAGGAGGCATGCAATTAGGTTTGAATGAGGGAAATTTAATAGGGATGTGAGGACGTACTTCTTCACTGAAAGAGTGGTGGATGCCTGGAACAGATTTCTAGCAGAGGTAGTGAGGTCAAAAAAGCAATGGTGGGCTTCAAGCATGCACAAGAGAATCTTGGTAGGCAAGTGGTGGGAGGTAGCTGAGCATCAGGTAGGGTCTACAGTGACAGTATAGGCAGGGAAAAAGATGGGCAGACTAGGGGAGCTAAGCGGTCTTTATCTGCCAACAAATTCTGTTTCTATGTTTCCATCAACCACTCCTTAAAATAATTTCTTGACCTTGAGAGTAACTGTAATGCATGTTACCCTCTTAGACAAGTAACAAACAGAGGTTTACCATATCCTTGAATAAACGAGATTTGGTACTATGTGCCTACAAGCCAAGTGTTGCCAAATTATGGAATCAACTTCCAGTTGACCTTCATAAGGAGACAGTATAGCGCAGTGGGCTAAGGCTCTGATCTATAGATCTGGGAGACCATTCTTTGAATCCCACAGCCACCTAGATGCATACTGTGTGATCCTGAGCAAGTCGTTTAACTTCCTTGTGCTTCCAGGTCACATCTGGAAACAAGCTTTGGCTTAGTGTGCTATTTCTGGTTAAACAATGTTCCCTTCCCTTCATGCCAAAAAGTCCTTACGTGAATTTCAAAGTGCTCTTAAAAAAGTATTTATATAGCCATGTAACTGTACAAGATTAAACTTTATTGCTGCTCACCATTGTCTTCTGTGCAATGATACCTTGTTACTTGTACATTGTATGTACTGTTTTTTTTGCTGTTTTTTTTTTTTTTTGTATTTTGTGCAGGATGACTGTTGAAAATAGGATCTAGTGTCCTATCTGTATATTCCTGGATCAAAATGATGTTCTATCCATCTATTTATCTATCTATCTGCCGGTCAGTCTATCTATCTATCTATCTATGTATCTATCTATCTTTACAATAAATGTGAGTTACAGTCTATTTGAATTACTATATTATGCTTTTGCGATGGAGAGAGAGCGGGGCTTCTTTTTCTTCATGTGTGTGTAATCGCCTGGCTGCCCTGGCACAAAGATGCATTTGCATTGCAACCATTCTTTTTGTGTTTCATAGTCTAGAACCTGTTGGTTCATAAGAACAAAGCTTCTGACTTTCCAGATTCCGAATAATGAATAGCAGCCCTATTCGGCTTGTACTTATATAAAACCATTAGAATGAAAACATAGGAAGAAAAAACCTTTGGCACTCCACCAGGCTGCCAGGGCTAGTACCATGTCCACTTCACATGGTCATCACAGTTTGCACTGAATAAATACATAATTTGTGGTTCACAATGTGAATATTTGCAGAATATTTGACTAGTGATATCTGTGCACCCCATATCTGTATCTGATCCCATCCACATGGTTTATATGTTATTGCATTGGGCTTGCCTAGGTGCCATTTAGGATCCATATTGAATAATGCCAGGTATCCATGAGCAAGGAGAACCTTTTTATTAAACTGCATAAAACCCAGTCACATACAATTTCCTTTTTTTAGTCCCCATTTTGAAATGCACATGGATGGCTATTTCCAGATTAGGAAGAACTGGGTGGTAGGTTTCAATACAATGATGGCATCCACTTTCTGCACTATAATTCTTTGTCCAGATCATGAATACAAAACAAGTTCTCTGCTCCAGTGTATGACCTACTGTATTTTCATTTTTTTTGCAGGCTGCCAGAAAGAGGGCAGCAGGAGGAAGAAGTCTAAACAGAAGCATCTTGCAGTCCCACAAGAGGACCCATCTGATGTTTATCAAAATGTGTAACATGGATGTTTGGGTATTCAAGTGGTGATTTGTGACCACTGTAGAGTTTTGCTATGTCTTGAGTTAATTTATCATACATACAGACAGAAGCAAGCTACATGACTAATGGCTGCATTGTAACATTTATATTCTTAAGAAAATGGAGGTCAGTTGGAGAAAATATTCCAGCAATCACATAATTGACCACCAATAACTTTCTGTTATTCACAAAGTTAGCCACCATGCTTGGTACCTCTTTTTCCAAGCCACTGATGAAAATATAACACAGAAGAAACCCTAATACTGACCTTGTACAACTCTTGTGAGTTCATTCTGGTGGTTTCCCTATTCCACAACCTGCTGTGTGCTCTTTCTTAAACAGTTCTTGATCCATGGAGCAATATTACCTATGATACCATACTTCTGAACCTTGAGCATGTTTCTTGTAAGGCACAGTACTGAAGACCTTAGTGAAATCTAACTGGGAGGGTTTCACTCCCCTCCCTTTATCCAGCTACCTTGCTGCTTCTTTAAAGATCAACAGATTATTCTGATCAAGAAGCCAAAGGAACATAGGAAATGCCAGATGACAGAAGATGAGGGGTCCATTGTGTTCATCTCCCTACCATCCCAGCATCTGCAGCCTTCAGTATTATGTAGAATCTCAGAAGTCTCTGATAACCCTCACTTCCCCGATAATGTCACTCTCCATGAGGAACTAATCCATCTTGAGCTTAAAAGATTCTTTAGCAGCTTGTTTTTATTCCTGACATTACCATTACCTCTGTCCCCCTTATGCATAGGGTATGCTTGCTTTTTAGCTGCCATGAAAAAGTTTTCCCAGATCCACCTAATCCAATATCTAAATTTTTGAAGTCTGAGATCTGAGAACTAAAAGATCTCCCCCTTAGTCAATCTGTTTTGAGTTCTTATAACTTTTTTTATTCTTTGACAACCAGGTAAGGACCACTAACAAGGCTTGTTTCCAAGGGGGACCAAGGAGCACTGGGTAGGTTAGGTGACTTGTTCAGAGTCACACAGTATGCAGGTAAAGGCTGTGGGAATCAAACTCAGGTCTGCTGGATGTATCAAGCTCATTCAAAGCTTGTTACTCTAATCTCTAGGCTATACTGCCAGGCCCAATTTGAAAGCTATCAAAACATTTTGTGACCTTCAGTTCTTCAAGGATCAGGCCACCACCAATGTAGAACTTGTTAAAGCTGATTCGGACGATAAAGGTTCTGAAACATATCAAGCAGTGATGCCTATAACAGAAGGTTCCAAAGCTCAGATATTTTTTTTTTTAATTGTGTCCAGTTTCCATTAGCAGTTTATACAGATCTGCCACTAGAGGGACCTTGTTTTTTCATTTAAGAAAGTTAACTTCTATTAAAGTGACAGGAGCCAAGACACCTCCAAAATGAGCTCCTCACAGCTGGTGAATGTGATGATCTTTTTTCTCTTTAACTACCTGACAGTGGGTCATGAGAGAAAGGGCAGTGTGACCCTCAAAAATTACCAGCCAACACCCACCTCCACTCCCCTTAGTCATCTGCAAATAAATCGAAGTACACAAGCAACCAGTTCGGTCACAATAATTATCCAGCTCAAAATCCCTATTGACACATACCTCATACTAAGGATCATACTAAGGAAAGTACAAGAGCGAGAAGGCCAAAGCCCATGATGCTCCTATGCTAATCCAATATATAATAGGAAAGGTCATACCCATTACTTATAAGGCCATCTAATCTGTTTTTGAAAATTCTTTTAGTTTCACTAATGACGACATCAAGCGGTAGTCTATTCCATGGACCAGCAACTCTAATAGTGAAAAAATAGTTATGACTTGATCTCAAAAAAGGATTTTTGACTAATTGTAAAGGATGTCCCCTAATATTGTGATAACAGCTTTTAAATTCTAAACCAAGTTCACACAAAAGATAAGGGTCTTGAATGATGTCATATAATAACATAAGATCACCATGAAGCCGACATGTGGATAGGGGCATGAGTTTAAGACTGTCTAGCCTACCCTCATAAGAGACATCATATAGCCCAGAAACATTTTTAGTAAATTTTCTCTGAACTGTTTCCATTAAAAGGCCTTCAGATTTTTTATACAGACACCAAAGCTGGGAAGCATATTCCAAATGTGGTCTGATGTATGCTCAATATAGTGGTAGCAGCAGGTCATGCTTCCTTGATTTGATGTTACACAAAATAGACCATACAACTTTATTGGATTTGTTAATAATGCTATGTACGTGTTTATTATAAGATAAGTTATCTGAGATGATAATGCCCAAGTCTCTTTCATCTGATGTTGAGTCAAGTATTATGCCATCCAAATAGTAGGGGGTTTGTAAATTACTTAAACCCAAATGCATTACCTTGCATTTTGAGATGTTCAAAGTCATACCCCAGTTCTTAACCCATGTAGTAATGTGATCAAGGTCTTTTTGGAAAGTGTTGGCCTGGTAATCAGAGGCACAAGGGTCACCTATTTTAGCATCATCTGCATATTTAATGGTAAAAGATGAACAGCCTGAATTAAGATCAGCAATAAATTCCTGAGACAGGCATGGGCTCAATACCAAACCTTGTGGTACTCCGCTTGTCACTAACCCCCTAGCTGATTTGCTCCCTTCAATAGACACTTGCTGAGAGTGATTTTGAAGCCAATTAATTATCCAATTTACTACAATACTGTTTATTTTTAACTTGTGAAGTTTGGTAATTAGAGCCCAATGTGGCATGATGTCAAAAGCCTTACTAAAATCAATATAAATTATGTCACATGGAACATTTTTGTCAAGTAAAGAACTGATTTGTTCATAGAAGCACATTAAATTAGTCAAACAGCTTCTGCCTTTTTTGAAACCATGTTGCTCAACATCATGACAGTCAAGGACAGGGGATATCATGTCTTTAGTTAAACCTTCTAATAATTTACAAATAGAAGAAGTTAAACTTATTGGCCTGTAGTTTTCCCAATTATTTTTTTGGCCTTTTTTATGAATAGGGATAACATAAGCCTCTCTCCAATCCTGTGGAACAAAAGTCATGGCCAGGAAATAATCAAACATCAGTTTTAATTGAACAATAATAACATCAACTAGTAAAAATAATAATTGTCCAGCTATGTTGTCTGGACCAGGACTGTATTTGCCTTTTAGTGTCAATATCTTATCCTTAATAAAGTCAGTTGAAAATTTGACTGGTGAAACATTAGTAGTATCTAACAAAACAGTGTCATAAGCTGATTTAGAAGTACCAGAAAAACTTTTGCAAAAATTATAATTAAACAGATTGGCCATTTTTTTTGGATCATGTATCAAAATGTCATTGTTAAGTATTGAACCAACTTGACATGTGGGTTTCCTCAAAGAATTAATGTAAGAGTAAAAGTGCTTGCTGTTAGATTTATTAGCAGTGGATGCTAATGTTTGCTCCCAATTAGATTTAGCCCTTTTAATCCTAATCTTACATTTTCTTTGTATCTGTATATAGGAAGTCCAATTTGAAGAAGATTTAGTATTTTGATATCTAATGTACTTCTTGCATTTTAATCTAATACATTTTTTGATGGACTGGTTCATCCATTTGGGAACTTTATTTAGGTTTTCATTTTTAATTTTGGATGGAATATATAGTTCCTTAAGTTGACAAATGATGTTCTTGAAGTTTTCCCAAAAAAGTTCTGGAGTAGAACCTATCAATAAGGAGTCCCAGTTAATGTTTCCAATAATGTGTTTTATTGTGCCTAAATCAGCTTTATCATACAGATATATTCTAGTATGATTGGAATTATAAATATAAGTTTGTACGATGTTAGATGTAATAGTGTTATGGTCACTATTCCCAACTGGCTCGCTTACTAGAATATTTTCTACTGTTAGATCATCACCACAAAGAACCAAATCTAAAATATTATTTCCTCTGGTTGGGATAAGTACATTCTGCTTAAGTCCCAACTGGGTACATGTATGTAATAACTTATTCCCCTGACTGGTGTTTGCACATAATTTCTGCCTATCAATTGTACCTATATTAAAGTCTCCAGAGACTACAATTTTGCCTAACACTTTTGCACGTTCTAATTCAGATAAAATTGCATCTAGGATGTCGACTGATGAATTAGGAGGGTGGTAGCAAGAACCCAAAATAAGGACATCTGATGTAGAGAGACTTAACTTGACCCAAATTGTCTCCATTTGTTTGTCATGTTTTTTGATATTCTTTGTAATGTCAATAGAGTTAAGCTGTTTTTTTTATAAATAATGCCACTTCTCCACCCTTCCTAGTATGCCTATTAAGAGTATAGGCAGTGAAACCAGGTATAATAGTTTCCCAAGATGATTTATCATCACCCCATGTTTCACTTATTGAAATAATGTCAACATCATCTTTATAAATTCAGCATTTTAATTCATCCAATTTTTGGGCAAGACATCTAGCATTAAAACATAGGAAATGTAATTCTTGACATGTCATAGTGCTGCTGGCTGGAGATTTTAGAGATGGCGGCCTGTCCACCATCTCACCCCCGAGTTTTAGTTTAAAAGATGGTTAATAAATGTCAAAAATTGTTTTCCCAGGACAGCATTACCCCGACTGCTTAAATGTAAACCATCAAAACAGTACAATTCAGGATGGTATTGGAATTCCTCCCAATGCATTAGACATGTCAGGTTTTGGTGTAAGCACCATTTTCTTAGCCTTTCGTTGACAACTTTGATTTTATTATTAAGGAATGATGAAAAACGTGGGATAGATAAAATTTCAGATATGCAGATTTTGCAACACATATCCACCAGTTTGTTAGTTAATGCGACATATTCTTCTTTAATTGATTGTACAGAATCCCTATAGATGTTATTAGCACCTACATGTATAAGTGCAATGGGGTTGTTGCCACGATCCTTCATAATCTCAGACAACATTTGTGTGAGATCAGAAATTTTGGAACCACTAAAACTAGAACTAGTTCTATTAGCTTTGTCAGGGTTGCATATAGTCCTATCTAAATGTTTTGTCAATGAATCACCCAAAACATAAATTTGTAGTTGCAAGGGAATGTTAGAATCTCAGTGAATACTAGACAAGGGAGAAGTTGTAAGATCAGTAGATAAGTCTATGAGTGGGGTATCATTAATATGCAAACAATTAACTGGTAGTAAGTCTGGAGTACAGTAATCAGTTAAGCCAATAAGGGCGTCTAAAGTCACATCTTCAACATTCAAGGTAGGGGAGGATAAAGGATCAAATCTATTGAATTGCTCAGTACTGAAGTGTTGGGCCTTTCTCCCCTTTTTTGCAACTCTAGCAGTCTGAGTAAGAAACCAGCTGTCTTCAACATATTGATTGTTATCAATAAAACAATCACCTTCCCTGGCTCTTTTTCTAACACCCTCAATATGTGGCTGGGAACTGTTAGTAGCTGTCGGGACAGAAACCTCAGGGGTATAGGAAGTGCTTGGTGTAACATCAGTATTGCCTTCTGAACCGTGTCCAACTTCTAGATTTGATGAAACAGTAGTTGCTTTAAAACGGTTATGTATATCTGATTGGCTATTCTCAAGTGCAATTAGTCGTAGATTAAATTGCCCAAACATGTTGTGTAATTCCACAATTTCTAGACATTTGCTACATGTGTAGGGTTGATCAAGATACCTGTTCTATGAGTTCCACAAGATGCACCAATATAGACCTATCTCCCCTGAAACCATTCTGAATCTGATGTGCTACGACATCTCCTCCAAGGATCCCCACACACCCAGGCCCCACAGCAGCAGGCTAGCTCGAATAGCAAAAACTTGGTGGAAACGATACCTCACCAGATTACTTATTATCCTCCTGCTCCTATCTGGGAATATTCACCCCAATCCTGGACCCGCAAACCACCACAACACCCAGCCTACTGGTTCTATAAAAATTGCCACTATTAACATTTGTAGCCTCCTGCACAAACTTGCCCAACTCCAAGCTTGAGTAACAATTCACAAACCTGATGTTCTTGCTCTCACAGAAACCTGGCTCTCCTCCAAGGTTCCAGACTCCTCAATCTCTCTGGATGGTTACACCATCTTTCATATGGACAGGCTCTCCAAATGAGGGGGTGGGTGCCTAGTCTACCTGAGGAGCAGCAACTGCGGATAAATTATGCCTCACAATACAAATGCCAAGGAAGCTCATATACTCTCCATTACACTGTAGAACTGTGCTACTTTCAACAGTTTACATACCCCCAGGAAAACAAGGGCCAGGACTCAAGTTATTCCCTGAACACATCAAAATCAAAGCTGGGTTGGGAACCAGTTTCCTTGGGGACTTTAATTCAAACTGGCTAGCTAAGGATACAGTTACTGTGAGGGACAAAATACATGCCCATTACCTAACACAGATGGCAAATCAAACAACTTGGATGTACTATCAAACAGGTACTAGCACTATCAAACAGGTACTAGCTACTTGCCCTGAGCACATAAAAAATATCACCGTCCTGCCAGACACCTTGAGCAACCACTCTCCCATTATCTGCTCCTGGTATAACAAGTGCTCTAAGGACACACCATAAACCAGAAAAAAATGCTCCCTGAGGATAGGGCAACTTGGCCTCTTCAAGTGCTATCTGAGAGATGCAGACTGATGTCCCCTTGTCACTTGCCCTGACCCTAACCCGGCTCTGGAATACTTTATTACCATCTTTAATAAAGCCTGCAACTTATTCACACCATGCAGAGCATCCAAAACAAAAGGGGCTTCTAATCCTTGCTTAATGGCCCCCTCTTAGAACTAATGAAGAATAGGGACTACCTCTGACATGTAGCGAGAGCAACCAGAAGACAGGCAGATTTTACAGCCTACAAGACTGCAAGGAATAAATTCACCCACTTGATAAGGAATGCTAAGGCCTCCTATTACAGAAAGAAACTTCAAAAGTGTTGGGGGAATGGGAGAGCGTTCTGGGAGAATGTAGACACTGATTGGGAAAGAATCCAAAGCTCCACCAGATCTAATTGTCACCCCTGTGGGCCCTCTCCAGCAACCCAAAGAGTTAGCTAATGCCTTTAATCTGCTCTTTACAGACCTCAACTCCATCCTCCCTCCAGAGTTCCTTGTTACTGACCCTAACAGCCGACCCCCAAACCCCGCTACCACCACAAACACCACTCAACCCCCATTCTACTTCAAAATGATCATGAAGGCAGTCACTATTAAATATGTGAAGAAGATCCTTGGCAAAACTAGAATGGGTAGTGATATGCTCGACAAGAAGCTTCTCACCATCACCCTAGAAGAGCTTTCCCACCCACTAATGCAACTATTTAACATTTCCCTTAAGTTGAACATATTCCCTGACAAGTGGAAAACTACCCCCATCACCCCAGTCTTTAAAAGTGGAGACAGGACCAGCACAAGCAACTACCACCCCATAACTATTTTATCACCCCTCTTGAAAGCCCTAGAAAGAATTGTGTGAGATCAGCTCATGGATTACCTCAACAAATATAACATACTCTGCCCTCAGCAGCGTGGGTTCTGTAAATCCCACAGCATTATTACTGCACTCACCGACTTTACTTCATGCCTATATAACTCCCTGGATAGTGGAAAAATAGTTGGGTCAATCTTTATTGACCTAACCAAAGCATTTGACACCATCAATCATCACATGCTGCGTCAACAACCTTGCAGCCCTTGGCCTCTCCACCAATACATTGTCCTGGTTCTTAAGCTACCTCTCGCACAGGTCCCAGTGTGTTAGGATTAAAGGTGTATCCTCTGAACCCTGGAATGTTATTTTGGGTGTCCCACAAGGATCAGTTTTAGGGCCCTAACTATCCAGCCTCTTTATCAATTCCCTGCCAAGTGCATGCCCTGCTAAGATGCTGCTTTACACAGATGATGCAGTAATCTCCGTACCAGGAACACACCTCCATGAAATAACAGCTACCCTTCAAAGTAGTTTTACCAAACTGGATTCAAGGTTTGCTCACAACAAACTCCTCTGGAACTACTACAGGAAAACAAAAGCAATGCACTTTACCCTACAAAGCTCAGAAAAGCAGGGTGGCCCACTTACCATACTAAGTAACATAAGAGACATAATCGAACAGGTTACTACCTTTAAATACCTGTGATTATTCCTAGACAACACCGTTTCTTTCAACACCCATATTGACCATGTCATGAAAACAGCCAACATCAGACTTGGACTCCTTTACCGACAGAGAAATGCTATGACCACTGAGGCCCTCAGCCTTGTCACCAAAAGCTCAGTACTGTCCATTGTGGACTATGGACTGACTATCTATAGTCCGGCCACTGAAACTGTTCCCAAAAGGGTTAAACTCCTGCTCAACAAAGCCTGCTGACTTGTTCTAGGAACTAATTGGCATTCCCATTCTTGCAGTCTCTACTCTGCAACTGGATGGCTCCCATTACCTCTAAGGTCCCAGTACCAAGCATGTATCATAGGAAAAAAGGCCCTCCTAGGACTGGTCCCAGAATCAACTTCAAAGCTTTTCCAACATAACCCCAACACTAAAACAACCCAAAGCTCTGCTAGAGGGCTACTGCATGTACCTTATAAATGAACCTCCTTCACTCAGAGGTCCCTCTCCTATTGAGGCCCTCTCTGGATAAATTACCTACCCCCTTCCTTTTTCACCTTAAGAAATTTGGCCAATTCAAAAAATAACTCCATCGCCTCCTGGTAGAATCCCAAGAGTGCAACCGCTTTGCACAGTGATAGGAGTTTCATCCCCTGCTCTAGACTTCCAACCATTACTACCCCCACCTTCTTACCCCTCTCACACCACGTCTCCTCACCCCCTCCCCTCCACTTGATTGACACTTCTCTTAGGCTGCCCCCATGCATACAGCACTCATTAGCTTGTTCTCTGTCATCACCATACCCCCTTCTTCTATCCCCTAATAACATACAATATGCCTCCTCTGTACCCATGCCAATACTCTACATACCTTCTCCCTCCTCCCCTTTTCTTTGACAAAGCCAATTTTGTCTGCCAACTACAAGCAACCTGCACTTAGTAACTAAACCTATAGACTAGAGATATTTCTGTAATAAAAGTATTTGTATTTGAGGTTATACTCTACATTTATCTTGCTTGTAAAATAGTCTTGTCACTTGGCTATTGTATGTTCTTGTCATATGATGTAAATTGTACTGTTTTGTCTGTTCTTCTACTGACTTGGAGCCTTTGTGAAAGAGCCAATTTGGCTCAAAGGTTGTAATTCTGAAACTGAAATAAATAAATACATAAATAAAAGTATGTTTTTTTTGCTTTGGAAATAGAGTTGATGTTATAATAAGCCATTCAAGAACCACATGAAATGAGTTTGCTGATCCACAAAACAATGTTCAGTACTTTTGTTTTGTGAAAGTTGCCATTTCATTAGATTAGGTTGTCATTAATGATGGGGTAGTAATTATTTTTTATTAATGTTCTTTTTATTGCCCAGTTACCAACTGACCTCCTTCCTCTTTAGCCATTCGGCTGCCTTTCCTGTCGACTTCACAGCACAGCTCACAGGCTCTCTACAAAACAACACATTTAGTCAACCCCACAGGAAAAGCTACCCCACCTATGTGGTCCACAATAAACAAGTGTCTTAAGTTCAGCTATGGCTTATGGCCAAAACAGGGAAGAGCAATGGTCAGCTGCTGGGACATGATGTGTGATACCATTAGTTTTCATTTGCCAACTGGTAGGATTACTCTTCTTCAAGGTATCTCCTCCATTAGGCCACACCTTTGAAACTATAAGCCATCACCATTAGGACCACTCGGAAACTTTTGTTGGCTGGAGGCCACCCACAATGACATGCAGCATCTACATGTATATGAATGTGAATGGCATCATCACTCCCCAGTTCTTTCTATAGCCGTTGATTATCCTTGTTGGACCTGTTGAAGGAAACAGCATCAACTTAGCCATTGCCATTTGTTATTTTTACTTTTTTTTGTGTTTTATTTTTTTTACTCTCTGTTTATCCACCTATGGCCCCCTGACCCTCCTATCTCTCAGATCTCCAAGTGTGCACCCCATCTGTAGAGAAGTCTCCCCCTAGAGTGCACATCCATGCTCCTAATTTGTCATTTGATCCCCCCAGTTAACCCCCCCCGGGTGGGCCAAGGAGGGCCCCAGACTTTCCCTCCGCCTACCTTAGTGGAGCGCGTGCATACACACAGCAGAGTCTGCCTTCACATCGTGAAGTGGAGCGGGAGATCATCACCAGGACTGTCCTGGGGTATTTTTCCACTGTTCCAGTTCCCTTGACATCAGCGTGCAATGAGGACCATCGAGCCCAACTCACGCTGAGATGTGCATCCTCTCCTGTCCTCTGCCAGCGTCAACCCCTATGTTGTCCCCAACTGCACTGGCACCTCTGAGGTCCCCAGGAGGTGGCAGTAAAGTAGCAAAGCTAACTCCCCAACCCTCCCCGGAAAAGGAGAACAAGCCATTGGGTGCTCGATCCTTCCCCCCTCGGCCAACCCCTGGTGGCCTGAGTGCATTTCTGAACCCGGGTCACCGGCGTGGAGCGAGGTGTGGTGTCCAGCGCTTCAACCCTCAGTGCCACCAGGCCAGCATTTTTTAGTGTTTTATCTTTGTCTTTGTATGTCTCCAAAGTTGAATAAGTCTTTATTTCAGTATTGTAAGAGCAGAGATAAGTTTTATAAGGAGGACACACATGCAGTGTGTGTGTGTGTGTGTGTGTGTGTGTGTGTGTATGCGTTGCTTGGGACTGTCTCACAGCATGAGAACTTGTGAGATTTGCCCGAGCTTCAACCAGGCTATGATACGACACCATAAGAAAGCTCTAGAAAATCTCTTTCCTTAAATATATTGAAAGCCATGGAGAAGAAAAAAGGTTGAAAATCTTCTCTCTCACTGTCATCTGAAAAGCAGCTATTGAAGTCTAAGGATAGGGGCAAGGAACTGTAATCACTGCAGGCCTCCCTCTCATCCAGCCATAAGCAAGAAAACAGAGAAAAGGACAAGTCTGCTTCACCAGTGAGGTTCTGGTTGCCGATGAGACAAGTTGAAACCTTATCAGCACTTGTTCTGGCAGTATTGACTACAGCCCACTTGACCATCATTGAGACACCAAGGTTGGGGCTTGGCTTAGGTGTTGTCTTACCTACTATGGACAGTATGACGCCATAGTTGTCGGGCCAAGTCTACCAACACTATTTGCCACTAACTGAGACAGGGGCGATCTTCCACAAATTGTACTTGTATCCAAAGGATAATGCTATGTCTGCTGTCCCATACTGTGACAATATGTTTTTTTTTTTTACTGTAACCTGCAATGCATCTATTCGATGTCAACTGCTCTATCCTAATGCTGTAGCTCCTGCAACTGATGTGTCTTGCTTTTCTAATTTCTGTATATGTTGTTACTTATTGTAAATTGTTATTTCAATTCCTCCCTCCTCCAGGATGCATCTAGGAAGGAGCAATTTGCTTAGTATGCCTTCTTGATGAAACTTTTAAATAAATAAATAAAATAAGAATATGAGCTTCAACCAGGCTATGAGGTGAACGATTTCTGGAGGGTTCCCCTCACTCTAGTGCTACCCTCTATCCTGTAGAGAGGACTCAGTGGTTTGTACCCCAAGATCTCCTCCTTAGGACCCATCTTTTCAAGCTATCATGCAGCAAATGCAGTTTGCAATGGGCTTCGATGTGGAAGAGGAAGATTCCATTAAAAGGAATCTCATGGAATTTTTGTAGGTGCCCTGCTCCCCCTGCATTATTATTCCACCTATGTATCCTGCATTAGAAGATGCTGCTTTGGCTACATGGTACAGACCAAACTCTGTGCCTGCAGTTCCCAAAAGGCTGATAAGTAGAATCCTGTACCATCTGCTAAACCTTATTATGTTATCCACTCAGAAACTGACTCTGTGGTCATCATGACTGCTCATGATAGGTCTAGAGCCCCTAGACATATACGTACTTTGCCTCCTGATAAGGAATCTAGGAGGCTGGATGTTTTGGGCAAATGTTCTTATGCCTCAGAATCAATGGGCCTTAGAACTGCAAACTACCAGGCCCACATGATCAAACATCTGGACAGCCTGTGGAAAGCTACTTGTACTGCTGTTCAGGCTTTTCCTGATGGCTCTGCTAAGACTGATCTGCTAAAAACATTGTCTGCTGGTGCTGAGGTTGGCAAAGATTTGTTGTGCTCAGCTTATGATGTATCTGCAGGAGGAGATATTTTTGACATAGAGTTGCTGGCTTTGCCAATGATGTGCAACAGGCAGTTCTGAAAGCTCCCTTTGAAGGGCCAGAACTGTTTGGCTGTCATGTTGAAGAGACCTTATATGGCCCTCAAACTTCAAAAATGACTCAATGGTCTGTAAAGTCTCTGTATCCCACTCCTGCTAGAGGTAGTGGTCGGGGTTCTTTCTGTTCGGCTGCTGCCTGAGGTAGTCGTGCCTACCATCAGCAAGGCCGAGGCACAGGAGGTGGCCCCCTTCTGGGTCTCCTCCCTCCTAGTACCCACACAAAAGGACCCAAAGGCATCAGTCCCAGTGGTCCTGCTGCCCCTGGTTCTGCCTGACTCTTTTCTGTCTCTCCCCCCACCGCTGTGGCCAGAGATCACTATAGATGAGTTTTTTGTTTTTCCATAAAAGTTGTTATTATGTTTATAGCTTTACAAAGCACTTGTACATATTAGCAGAAGTTTCCTAAAGGAAGGTACATGCACAGAAAGCTTTACAATCCATGAAGATCTTGGGACAAAATTGATAACAGTAATGCAAAAAGTATCATAAAACAAACATTGCTGTGGTAAAAGCTATAAAATCTAGTGTAAAATCCTAATAAGTAATGAGGAGATCACTGTTAAGTCATAGAACTAGTGCGTAAAGACTAGTAAACTACTACTGAAAGACCTGTGCAAAGTGATTTAACAATAAGTCTGGGCCTCTGAGATCTTGCAGTGAAGGGTGCAAGTTATGTCCGCTCACCTAGAGTAAATTAACTGGACAAGTGAGTTTTGGACATAGCTGTAAGGGGGCATGCTCTGGAGCTGTTACAAATTCCTGCAGATAATCCTCTGCCTTCATTGTGTTGCACAATATCCCGCAAGCTCTGCTTCCCCTTCTGCACACAGGGGACTGGCTCTGTTCTCTGGACATGGAGGATATATACCTTCATGTATAGATCAGGAAATCCCACAAATAATATCTCCACTTTATGCTAGTGGGAGAACACTATCAGTTCAAGGTATTGCTCTTTGGCTTGTCTTCTGCGCCATAGGTCTTTACCAAATGCTTGGTAGTCCTTTGCAAAGAAGGTCTGTATGTTTTGTCTTATCTGGAAGACTGGTTCCTGAAGGCCAGCTGCAGGGAAGCTCCGCTACACACTTTGTCTCAGACACATCAGTTGTTCAACGACTTGGGGGTCACAGTAAATGTGCTAAAGTCTATGTTGACCCAGTGCCAAAGACTGCAATACACAGGGTCGGTCTTGGACACAGAGAAGGCATGTGCTCTCCTGTCACAGAACAGGGCAGACACTTTGGTTTCTCAGTTACAGTTGGTATACAGGAGCCACTATGTCTCAATGGGAACAATTTTTTTTCCTTATTATGCTTTATGGCCAGGATAACTGTCATCATCCCTACCTCCATGTGCGACCACTGTCGTCAGTGATTCTGCAGCCCGCCTCACCCGGTGTTCTTCCCTGGCTTAACCCCTAAAGTGGGGCCTCCAGGGCCTTACCCTTACCCTTTTTGCAACTGTTTAACCAGGAGTAGCACACTAAGCTGAAAGCTTGTTTACAGGTGTGACCTGGGAGCACAGGGAAGTTAAGTGACTTGCTCAGGGTCACGCAGTATGCAAGTGGGGGCTGTGGGATTCAAACCCAGGTCTCCAGATTTGCAGCTCAGAGCCTTAAACCACTGTGCTATACTGCCTCCTTCTGGATGTCATGTTCAGTGTCCTGGTAGACAGCCCCAGGTCAGCTACATAGTGGTGGCAGCATGAGGTGGGCAGCATCAAACTCATCTGGTTGGGTTTTTGTAGTAACTATGGGAGGTGTGGCGTGCAAAGATGCTGTGGCATGAACACATCATGCATCCGGTATTCCTTCCATCCACTAACTGGGTTTCTGATGGCAGGACATCCTGTGGTTACCCAGAACCTTGGCACCAGGAACACTCCCCCCTCCCCCCAGAGGTGGAGAGCGTGCAAAGGTCGCTTAATCCACCAACCCCCCCAACCAGCTCTCTAGCAACCCCAGTCCATTCCTGAACCTGGGTTGCCAGTGTTGTGAGCAGTAGCTCTACTGCTGCACTGGCAGGCTGGCAAGAACAATGTCACGTCTCCTGGGTCTCATGGCTGTGGCCATATTGGCATATCTTCATATGAGGATTCCTCAGTAGACACTCAGGGTCCAGTGGAATCAGTTGATGGATGAGCTGGCAAATGGTTCTCATCAAGTCTCCTCTTTGAAGACAGTTGTAGTGGTGGATGGATCATGACCAGCTCCTGAAGGGCATTCCATTCCTTGTACCAGCTCCTGTACAGATTCTCACCATGGATGCCTTGGGCTCCAGCTGGGGTGCTCATCTCAGCCCTTACCAGATACAAGGGTCATGGACCAAAGTGGAAGCTGCATGTCCTGGAAGTGAGGGCTGTGCTGTACAGCTTCCAGACTTTTCAGAATCACCTCTACCCTGGCCGTCTGCTAATCCAGAAGGAGAACTCACTCCTATGCCCTATGCAGGTAGGAATGAGGGTATGGTACTAGGCTCTGTCAAATGGCCTTCAGCTATCAGCCGTGTTTCTACTCGGTCTCAAAAACATCTTGTTAGACAGGTTAAGCAGGTCCCAGTCAATGGCTCATGAATGGGAACTGCTGTCCTCCATGGTAAATGACCTCTTAGCAAGATGGGGTTGTCCAGAACTGGACCTTTTTGCAACCCAACACAATGCAAACTGTGGTGTTTCTGTTCACTCTCTCCAGGGTCCGGAGTTTTTTAGCAAAATGTGTTCTCCCTCTCCTGGAAAGGGAAATTTCTATAAGCATCCCCCCCCCCATTCCTCTAATACACAGGGTTCTGCTCAAACTGAGGGTGCAGAGTGCCACTCTCATCCTTACTGATCCATTCTCACCTCACCAGATATGTATTCCATTCCTTCAACATCTGGCAATGAAGCCTCATGTCCCTGTACCTCTGTGCTGGGGTCTGTTGTCGCAGAACAAGGGATCTCTGGTCCATCTGGACCTGAATTACTTACATCTGTATACATGGCTCCTGAAGACATAGCCATTGCATGTTCTGTGTATCCCCTAAGGTTGATGATGCTCTGACTCCATCTAGGAAGCCCACTACAAGACATACTTATTCCCTGAAATGGAAATGTTTCATTTTGTGGGCTGCTTCCCAGAATATGGATCCTTTTACATGTCTTGCGAATGCTATGTTGGAATACTTGACTTCCTAGTCTGACTCTGGCCTGTAGTATGTATCTATTGATGGTCGTACGGTTGCAAAGTTAGAGCTGTTCAATACATTTCTGAGAGATATTCTTCATATGAAACCTACTATCCATTATCCCGTCCCACCTTGAGAATAGAATTTTGTGCTTGAGAAATTAACATTGGCTCCTTCTCATCCTGTCGCAATAAGTGGTTTATGTTTCCTGTCATGAAGGACGTTTTTTTAATTGTGATGACCTCTGCTCAAAGGATGTCTGAGCTTCAGGCTCTATTGTGTGAGCGCCCTTATTTGATTTTTCACAAAGACGGAGTCTCTTCGCATATGAATCCTAAGTTTCTACTGAAGGTGGTATCTGAATTTACATTGAACCAAATGATACACCTATATTATCCGAGCATGCCAACCAGGATGATTCACTGCTCCACACTTTGGATGTACACAGAATATTAAGATACTACACTACTTGCACCAAGGACTGCAGAAAGTCCTCTCTGCTTTTTGTTTCATTTGCCCATGGAAAAGAGGGAGCTCCTGTGTCTAAGCAACACCTATCCAAATGGCTGGCACATTGTATAACATTCTGTTACAGGAAGTATGGTAAGGAACTTCCTGGTGCCGTGTGTTCAAGTTCAAGTTTTTTTTTTTTCAATTTCTGTTTATACAGCCCCTCAACTCCAGCACTGTCACCCGACTGACCCATCTGGCACCTCAAGCCCCAGGAGGATCCCCATTGTGCCTTGGTTTACCCCCCAGGTGGGACGAAGTGGGGAGGGGTCTCCAGACCTCAACCCCCAACCCCAAACCATGCCTTGAATCTTTTTGGGGTCCATCCTTCAGGCCAAGGTGCTAGTGGGCTAGGGCTTGTATCCACCCTCATGTCGGTGTCACGCCAGGGCCAAGCATTTTTCCTGCATGCCTCTCCCTGGAGGTGTGATGTGTGCTTGATGCCAAGGTATAAGCTGGCATCGGTCACACCTCCCCCCCCTTTGTCGGACTCAAGCAAGCTGTTCCTCTAGCCACTGCCAGAGGCAAGGCTTACACCAAGTCAGTTGACCCCCCCACCCCCCGGAGTAGACAAGCAGTCCCTGGATGCTCAAGCCTCCTCCTCCCGGCCAGCCCTCCGACAACCCAAGCCCGTTTCCGAACTCAGGTCACCGGCATCACAAGCGGTAGTACTACCATTGCACCAGTGGGCCAACCGCAATCAGGTTCAAGTTTATTTAACCAGGAAGACTCCATTGAGCAGGCTGATTTACAAGGAGCTCCCAAATGGAGAAATGACATAACAATACAGTGCAATATATAATAAACAGAGCATGTACAGTTAAAAAGGCAGTAGTGCAATTTAAAGTGCAATAGTTACATTTAGATACATAATGATAGACAACAACACACAGTGTGTGGTCACTCCACAAGGGGTATGGCTACTTCTGTTGCTTACTCCAAAAATAGCCCTGCTGCTGACATACTGTATGTGTTGCAGCAAATGGAGCACTGTTCATACTTTCACTAAACATTACAGTCTGGACATATTCTCTGGTAGTCATGCTGGCTTTGGGTTTGTGGTACTGCAAGGCCTTCTGTTTTAATTACATATTAGAGTGTGCCATCCTCCCAGCTTACTTTGCTTGGGAATCATTCTAAAGGTGTGCCTAAAGGAGGAGGTATCCTCAAAGAGGATAAAACAGTTACGTAAGAACTTACTGTAACAGCAGATCTTCGACAGAATTTTTTCCATTAGGCCATGCTGTCCCTCCCTCCCTCCCCCTTTTGTTTTCAGTGAGGTTCATATCAGATGCTGTGCCTAAAACCTACTCCATGGATCCTTTCTCCAGCCCTCGCCCCTCCTTGTGTGCCTGGTACTGGTCTCATCTCATGGTTCCCCATGGCTAGACGTCCTCCCAGGCTAATCTCCAGCAGGGAACTGGGGAGTGATGGGGCCTCCCACATTATATATGTGTAGATGCAGCACGTGACTGTGGGTGGCCCCCGGCTAGCAAAAGCTTCCGTTGGCTTATAGTTCCAAAGGTGTGGCATAATGGAGGAAAGTCTCTCAAAGGTCTGCTGTTATTGTAAGTTGTTACATAACTGTTCTTTTTCCACTATATGGTGCACCCTCATCCCTGCTCTAAGACTGTCCTTGACAATGCCTGTCCTGGGTGGTAGGATGTAGTCCAGCCACACAAAATGTCCAGTTCCCTCTCTCACATCCCCCACAAGAGATGTTCAACTGCAGAGAAGGCTGCCTTCACAGTGATCTCTAGACTCCAGAAGACCAGTGTAGTGGGCACGGATTGCACACTGAACTCGTTTCACTCACATAGGAGTGCCATGTCCTTTGCCAGCCCTACTTGGCTGGGCAATAACTTTTTTTTTGAATGTACTGTAAATATTTTACTATGCCATTTTTGTTTGTGTAAGGGGACTCAGTGTTTGTAATCTATGGTGACTTGGCTGCCATTTTAGTATAACTTACCCCAGGATACTTTTAGAAAAATACTTATTCACTCTCTTTCCTGGTAAAACAATTTTAATAAATAAATGAACGAGCATGTATTTTCTTGCTTTAAAACTAATGTTGCTGCTATAACTATTAAGTCATGAAAGAACAAGGTGTCTAACATAGGAGAAAGAAATCTTGAGATAATTTAAAAAAACCTCAGTAAGATATAAAAGCCTTTTTAAACACAAATTGTGGTTTGGTTCCTTTAAAAAGTGAACCACTGATGTTTTTCACCTCAGAGTGTAGCATTTACATGAGGTAAAGACAGTTTGAAGAAAAAAAATGGTTTGGTTCCCTCTGTAATGGAACTGAGCATTATATGAGTCAAAAGCCACTAAAAAGCATTTACAAGCAGAATTTTTATTTGTAAAAACACAAATAGTAATGGTTCCCCAAAGGCAAGAACTGCGCTGACTAGCAGCCTTCTCCCATTCCTGGGAACTGATCGGAAACCAGAGAAAACATTAAATTTAACAATAATCTACAAATCTATACCCTAACTAATGCAAAGTACTTGGGGTGACTACTCTATTCAGCAGAGGAATAAATCTGACATTATTTATTTCATTTTGGTAACCAGGTAGACCCACTGGCACCAGAGGTCCCTTTGTCAGGGGCGACCTGGAATTATTTACATGTAGGTAGAGCAGATATCATAACAAGTGGTACAGAAGGAGAATACTGTACAATTGAATGGTAAATTCATAACAGCAACAATCAATAAACAGTTATTTACAGCAGGTTACATTCATACAGTGGAGGCAAGCAGGGCTGAACAACTTCATAGGGTTGGGCTAGACTAAACGTTTGGGGAAGTTGATTACAGCAGACGGTTAGGGAGCAATTGCTAGAACTACATGCAACAACATTAGGAGGCAGGGTGGGACATGACCACAGAGCAAAGTTTGAACTAAATCCTAATTCAGAGTTCCATAATTTGCATGTGTTCCAGTTCCAGGGCAGCTCATGCCTTTGGACTGAATGCACATTATGAATACATACTGATGGATTCTTGGAGTCAGAACCAAATACAAGAGGTTTGGTCTCACACACACACACACACACACATATACTCCCAGTATTTCTATGGAAGTTCAAGCACAGGTTGACCTCTATGGGCACGTGCCTAGCAATATTCCTTTTTGTGCTATGTTTGAAATGTTTCACACCCCATGTGACATTTTTTCTTTTGTATTGTTTATTCATGCAGAACAACTAACTTAAATGTAGCATTTCATTTTCAACAGTGTCCTACTTCTACCCAGTTGTACAGCTGGAAGGACTGAAACACAGGGAGGTCACATGACTTGTTCAAGGCAGAGCCAATGCTTGTGGTGGGATATGAACCTGGGATAGCTCAGTTCACAGTTACGTGTACTAAGGGTTTGTCTGTTCAACATGGGTATTCAGGCATGTGTCATGCAGGCTTCCAGACAGTAATACAACCATCAGGGGACTAACAGGGGAGGATGCTACAGGACAATACCTAAGGGTGTGAAGAGGTAAATGAAATGCGCACACTAGTTTATACACTGTAACTCTTCTTGTTGCCCCTGCTGCATACAGAACTATCTGTGTTGCTGCACAGTAGGGATAACTGGAATCGGATGCATTTTTTGTATTTAGGATTTTCAGAGATTGAGGGCATACATCCTAAATTAAAAAAAACACAGAATCATAACTTGATCCCAATACTGAGTCTGCATATGACTACAAAAGGTGGTCTGCCCAAGAGGACTTCCAGTCCCTTCCCCTGTCCTTACCTGTGTTACTGCTGCCTGCTGCTGTTGGTACAGGTACGCTATTATGATACTGGACAGTTCCAGCTTCAGCTCCACTTGATGACGATTCCATGCCAATCCTCCAGCTGAGTCCACATAGTGTAGTACTTCAAACATATGGTGAGGCAGCCCCCTCCTGGCCCAAACCTGCCTGCCAGTGGCTGTGCTGCACTCCCTTGACTGTCACCATTAGTCATCACCACCACCACCACATGACTGCCCGCTGCCACTGCTATCTTGACATCCAAACAGTGCTATTTTTGTTCACATGCACTTGAATGGGATGGAAAAAGTACAGATAGAATGACTGGTTAAGATGAAATTCCAGCACCATTTTGGGAAGGGGGGGGTGGAGACATTTTCTGTTTGTCTTCAGGACAACTTGGTCCCTGTGCATGATTATGTAGTTAGGTTCTTTACACAGGGATGAAACTCACTGACTGTCCCAGCAGAGGTCACTGCTGTAAGGAAGAGTGTTTTCCATGGCACAAACTTGAGATCCACAGATGCCATGGACTTGAAAGAGTATGCACTAGTTGTGTCAAGCACATAGGCAAGAAGTCCCTTACTGGCTTTGGCTTGTAAGATCTTGTACAGGACATCTGGCTTTCCACTCTTGTCTGTGGCAGTAATGCTTTTCCCTGAGTAGTGTCCAACTTTTCTCCTATGAAAATCAGCTGGGTTCTAGCTGGGACTTTTCTATGTTTAGTAGAAAGTTCAGACTTTCCATGGTGTTTCTCACTATTGCAGTGGAGAACACTGCCTCGTGCTGAACTCCCTGCATGGGGTGTTCCTCAGGCAACTAGTCAAGGAATGCACTTGTGTGTGGGGGGGGACAATACTTGGTACTGACAAATGGGAACAGTGTTGCTGACGTCATGGTGGGTAGCCACCTGGCAACCAGTGATCATCGTATGGTGTGGTTCAATTTAAGAACTGGGTCAGAATAAAACCACACTAAAACGAGGGTCCTGGACTTCAGGAGTGCCGATTTTAAGAAAATGGGAGAATGCCTCAGGGACACCCTAGCAGGGATAGGGAAACTGGGTGGAGTCAAGGAACAGTGGGCAAAAATAAAGGAGGGCATTGAGAAGGCAACAAACCTCTGTGTCAGGCAGGTTAACAAGGGCAAGAGAAAAGAGAGATCGCTATGGTTCTCTAAAGTAGTGGAGAAAGTAAGGGCAAAAAAGCTAGCATTTAGAAGGTACAAGATGACACAGAAGGAGAAGGATAGAGAGAGATGTCAGGAGAAACAAAAGAAGGCAGAGAAAGAGTTAGGAGTGCAAAGCTGCAAATAGAGGAGAACACTGCCAAGTCAGCAAAAAAGGGGAATCAAACATTCTTTAGGTATATAAGCAAAAAGAGAAAGACCAAGAGAGGGATAGTAAGGCTAAAAGGGGAAGGAAGGGTTTACGTGGAAGAGGACCAAAAAAAGCGGACATATTGAAGAAATACTTTTGTTCAGTATTTACGGAGGAAGGGGTAGGTGACGGGCCACAGATAAGGGACAAGGGCATTAAAGGAAGGGAGGTAGACACTAGTCATTTTACAGAGGAAAGAGCCCTCAAGGAACTAGCACATTTAAAAGTGGACAAGGCAACGGGGCCTGACAAGGTACATCCTAGGATAATAATGGAGCTCAAGGAGGTGCTGGCTACACCTCTGACAGCCCCGTTCAACCTGTCACTAGATACTGGGGAAGTTCTGTAGGACTGGAGGAGGCCAGATGTGGTCCCACTTCACAAAATTGGTAACAGGGAGGAGGCAGGAAATTACAGACCTGTCAGCCTGACTTCGGTGAAGGGTAATGTAATGGAATCACTACTGAAGGAAAGGATTGGAGAATACCTTTGACTAGTGGATGACAGGATCTAAGGCAGCATGGTTTTATGGGGGGGGCAGGAGTGTAGCCAGACATTTCCATTTTGTACACAGTCTCCAACAGTTACACCCCCCCAACTGAAAAATGTACACATCCTTTCCAAATGGCACCCCCTTCCAAACAAGTCAGATTGTTGTCAGATGACTCCTCTACTCTCTAAATAAGTTAGACATGTATTGGACACTCCTCAGTGGCCTACACTAACCCAAATACTACAGATTAGAATGATAATATTAACAGAGTGGCTTATGGTTTGTGACAGGCATTCAACAAAACTGTACACAAATGTGTACAGTGAGTATGCCTGTCTACACCCTTGGGGGTGGGGATCTTGCCAGACAAACCTGATTGAGTTCTTTGACTGGGTGACCAGGGAAGTGGATCTGGGAAGAGCAGTGGATGTGACCTACCTGGATTTCAGTAAGGCCTTTGACACTGTTCCACACAGAAGAATGGTGAGCAAGCTGGGCAGCCTAGGAGTGGGTCCAAAAGTAGTAAAATGGGTAAGAAGTTGGCTAAGCAACAGGACTCAGAGGGTGGTGGTACATGGTCCTCACTCTGAAGAAGGCAAGGTGATCAGCGGGGTAACACAGGGGACAGTACTAGGCCCAGTCCTTTTCAATGTCATTATTAGCAATATTGCAGGAGTATTGGATGGGAAAGTAGGCCTGTTCACAGATGACACAAAAATCTGCAACAGAGTGGACACATGAGGGGGTGTAAAAAATGAGGGACAATCTGAAAAAGCTGGAAGACTGGTCAAGGGTTTGGCAACTGGATTTCAATGTAAAAAAGTGAAAAATCATGCACTTGGGGCACAGAAACCCAGGGGCAATGTACCAATTGGGCAGGAAGATATTGGCAACTACAAAACAGGAAAGTGACCCGGGGTAATCATTTCTGATAACCTAAAAGTTGCAAAGCAGTGTGATAAGGCAGTGGGGAAAGCTAGCAGGATGATTGGGTGCATAGGGAGGAGTATCACCAGCAGAAAAAGGGAGATAGTGTAACCCCTGTATAGAACAATGGCAATGCCTCACCTTGAGTAATGTGTCCAGTTCTGGAGGCCCCATTTCTGGAAGGACATAAACAGGGTGGAGGCAGTACAAAAGAGGACAATCAAAATAGTGCAGGGACTGCATCAAAGGCCCCATGAGAAAATACTCTAGGAATTAAAATATGTACTTCTCTAGAGGAAGGAAGGGAAAGGGAAACATGACAGAAATGTTCAGATACATCACAGGTATTAATAAGATACAGGAGGGTAGTGTTTTACAAAGAAAACGATGCTTGGGGACAAGGGGGCACTCTATGAAGCTGAGGAGGGGACTCAGAGGAAATGTGTGGAAAAACTTCTTTACGGAAAGGGTGGTGGATGCCTGGAACAGCCTCCCAGCAGAGATGGTGGTTGCTAAAATGGTAACAGGATTCAAGCATGCAGCATGGGATAGACACGAGGGGACCTTAGAAATAAGGCAAGAGGGTGGAAAGACCAGAGATCGAGTAGGGTCTGTGGTGGCACTGTAGGTAGGGAAATTAGGGAAGATTAGGTGGGTCAGGAGGTCCTTATCTGCTGACAACTTCTATGTTTCAGTGTGTTTTGTCCTTCCTTTGACTAGCCAGTTATCTAGCTAAGGATATACTGTTATCCAGTTTCTCAGAAATGCAGCCACTTCTGCTAGGTACTTTGTGAACAAACTTGGAGTTGAGGTTAGGTCAAAAGGCAGTGTGGCAAACTGATACTGCTCTTTTCCTAACATGAATCTAGAAACATAGAACATAGAATTTGACAGCAGATAAGGACCGCTTGCCCACCAAGTCTGCCCATTTCCCTACCTAATGGATAAGCTACAGATCCGAGTTAACCAATAACCTACTTCCTCCTACCCCCCCCCCGAACAATCTTAGATATTTTCTGTGGGAGTGTCTCACAGTGATACGGAAGTATGCATCTTTCAGATTCAGCTATTCCAGCCCCCCAACTCTCCAGGGTGTTTCTTGCCACTGCAGTTGAGCACAGTGCCTCTTGTTTTCTCCTTCCTGCGACCAGCCAGTCATCCAGGTAAGGATACATGGTTATCCCTTTTCTTCTCAGAAAAGCAGCTACTGCTGCTAGACACTTTGTGAACACCCTTGGAGTGGAGGGTAGAACAAAAGGCAGTGTGGCAAACTGATACTGCTCTTTTCCTAATCTGAACCTTTGGTATTTTCTGTGGGAGTGTCTCACAGGGATATGAAAGTATGCATCTTTGTGATTCAGTGATCCCAGTCACTTCCCCTGCAGCAGAATAGTGAAACTCAGTAATAGTGGCAAGTTACCATGGCTTGAAAGGCCTGGAAAAACGGCCACATTTTTGTAATATCCTCTGCCTAGGGCATTGCTCTCTGTTCTACTGTTTGCTCCTTGTACCTTCCAGGGGGAGGGGGCAGTCGATGCTTTTTTTCCATTAGCTGGTGTTGATGGGACCAGAGCATCTGTAGCTTTTTCCTTTTTTGCCATCCTTAACATCAAGGTTCCTCCTATCAGACACCTTGTGCTCGTTTTCTTAGCTGGATGATGGCTTGGCTTGTGTCTTTGATCAGACACTGCTGCTTTTCTATCATCCTAGATTTGCTTTGAGGAGAGGTAATTGAAGATGCCTGCTTTCCACCATCTGAGGTACTTCCCTCCATTTTTCTTTCAGGAGAGCTGCTAGGTGATTCAGCAGCAGACAGTGACTTTTTGAGTTTTGCCCTTTTCTTTTGTGTTTTATGGGAAAAAAAGTTTACACAAATCACAATTTAAATAGGGCCAGGGCACAAACAATTAAAACACAAAATGTGGTGGTCTGCCTTCACCAAGATCTTGTGACAGGGCTCCCCCAATTTTAAATCCTGTAGTCCCTGTCCTTTTCTAGGGCCTTTTTATTTATTTTATTTATTTGAAGTTGGTGACCGGGAGAGGCACACTGAGCCAAGGCTCATTTCCAAGTGTGACACGGGGAAAAAGGAAACCGGAGGTTGCAATTACATACTGTAATTACAGTTACAAAATTAGAAAACAGTTTACAGAGTACATACAAGGGGCTGATGACTGAGCAAGGTAATACAATGGATAGGTAACCATTAAAGTTGATAATAACAGAGAATACAGGTACTGAGGCTAGCAGAGGGGTAATAACATCATTAAATGGCATAGTTTCCTAGGGTGAGGAGGAGGAGGAATGAGGGGAGAAGTGCTATGAGGAAATGTAGAGAGAGGGAGCAAAGTGAGACAAAAGTGCAGGAGGGCCTATAAAGTTGAGTAGAGGGAAAATTCGGGAGTGGGGGCAGAGGGGCAAGATGGGAGGTCAGCTTTGACAGGGACAGGAGTCCGGGAGAACAGCTAAGCGGGATAAGGCTCATTTTAGAAGCGAGAGGGAAGGGGAGTGTCTGACAGGAAAGGGGAGAATATTCCAGAGTGAGGGAAGTCTGTATGAGAAAGCAGCTGAGCCAGAACACAAGGACGGTCAAGGAAGGGAGAAAGTGCGGGAATCCCTAGACTGGAGAGGGTAAGAGACCTCAGGAGAAGGAGATAGCAATGAGGAAGAGGTAGGAGGGCAAGGACCCAAGCCAGAATTTATAGATGAAAAGAGAAGAGTGGAGTTGCCATCGGTGTTGGAGAGAGATAAGGAACAGGGGTGAGTAGAGAGAGCAGTGGTGAGTGTGAGGAGGGGCATTTAGAGCAAAGTGGCAGAATGTATTATATAGGGAATCAAGCCTATCTAGGGAGGAGGCTGGGGCAGTACCATACACAATGTCAGTATAGTCAAAGGAGGGGATAGTCATTTTGGTAAGGAGCTGTCAATGAGTACTTAGCAAGAGGACATTCTTGTTTTTGTACAAGGCTCCCAGTTTAGGGCATAGCTTTGTGTGAGTGCGCTCGATGTGCTTTGAGTAGTCGAGCAGGGAGTCAAGCCGTACCCCCAGATACTTGCAGTGGGGGAAAACATCGAGTACAGAGTCATCGAGGGTGGTGAAAGTGAGGGGGGGAAGGAAGGGTGGTGCATTTTTGAGGGGTTCCAAAAGTCATGGACACAGTTTTGTTTACATTAACCTTGAGGAGGTTTTTACGGAACCAGCGAAGGACGGAGTTTGAAGTCTGCTTGAAAAAGTAGAGGGGCTAGAGATGAAAAGTATGGTGTCATCAGCATAAATCTGTATGTTCATCACAGAGCAAGGGGATGGGAGATCATTTAAAAAGATAGAGAATAGTAGAGGGCTCAGAATGGATCCTTGGGGAACACCAGCATGCATTGGGAGGGGAAGGGAGAGGGATCTGCCAACAAGGACTTGGGTACGACCAGAGAGATAGGAGTTAAGCCAGTTAAGAGTTTTAGAGTAGAGGCCAGCTGAGGAAAACTTGGAAAGTAGAAGAGGGTGAGAGACAGAATCAAAAGCCTAGCAAGGTCAATGAAAATGGCGGCAGTTAGGTGGCCTTTATCCATGCCAGAGAGGATGGAGTTTGTGACGCGAAGGAGAGAGGTAGTGGTGGAATGATTGGCACAAAAAACAGCTTGAAAAAAGGAGAAGAAGTCAGAGGAATCCAGAAACTCAGTGAGATGTGCGAAGATGATGGACTATTGAAGTTTGTCCAAAGTAGGGAGCAGGGAGATGGGGTGGTAGTTACACAGCGTGAGGGTGTCCCACCTTTGTGTAAGGGTATAACTTGAGCTAGCTTCCATGATAATGGAACTGTGCCATTTGAGAAGGAGCAATTCAGAATGCAGGTGAGGGTGAGGGGATATTTTAGGGGCAGAAGCACGAAGGAGACAAGGGCCAGGACCATCAGGGCTAGACTTGTTGGGGTTTAAAGAGGCGAGGGCTTGTAGACTTTGTGAATGCAGGAAGTAATAAGAAGATCACTGAAGACATCTGGAAGTGTGCCTACAGTGAGGATTCTATGAGGGTGGGAGGAGAGGACCCAGTCAAGGAGTGAGTGGTTTTGGGTGAAGGGGTTTGGGTGGGTGGGTTCTTTGATTAACTGTGTGAGATTGAGGGTTCAATTTGATCAGTGTAATATTTTGTAAAGGGGAGGCCCAGTTTAGGTTGAAATCACAAAGTATAATTTGTTCATTTGAGAATGCCTGGGAGACCAGGGAGGTAATGATGTCTATAAGGGTGGGGGATTCTCTGGGAGGCATACAGCATGGTGACCAGGCGTAGAAGAGAGGATAGGAAATTTAGGGAGACTGAGAGGTGCTCGTCGGAGGAGAGATGAGATTCTGAGTAAGAGACGCTGCAGAGAAGATTAAGGCAGGAGTAGATAGCCATGCCACCACCATGTTTACTGTGGTCTTGGTGGTACATGCAGTAGTCTAGGAGGGCTACGTGGGAGTCAGGGGTGAAGGGGGAAGAGCCAGGTCTTTGTAATGCAGAGGAGGTCCAGGGAGTGTTGTTTAACCCAGAGACTAAGCAGGTCCATTTTAGTGAGTAGGCTTCTTGCATTTAGGTGGTAGATCTGAAGGCCTTTAGGAAGAACTGAGAGTGGAGAGGAGAGGGAGCCAAGTTTGAGTGAATGTCACCAGATAAGATGAGGAAGAAGAGCGGAAGCACCAAGAGATGTTTGGATCTGGGGGCCAGTAACTGCCGCTTCGGGTAAGGCAGGGATGGGGGAGAGGGGGAGAGATAATGGCAGAGGAGTTCAAGATTTAGAAAGTCAGAGGCAAGCAGTCCAGGATGCGGGGAGGAGCCAGGGGAAGAAGGCAGTAAGGCTAGAAGAGGATGAGGAAGGGGGTGGATGGGAGGGCAAGAGAGAGAGAGAGAGAGAAAGAGAGGAAGGGGCTAAAAATGATGGGCTCAGGTGTGCTAGATGGGGATTTGTGGAGGAGGGTGGAGGTGAGAGTGGGAGGTGGGCATTATGCAAGAGGGTCTTGGGGTAAGAGCAAGAGGGGGTAATGAGAGAGGCTATGCAGAGCGAATGCATGAGCTGGGAGAGGGCAAACTGCCAGGGGCTAGAGGCAGGGCAACATCTGAGCAAAGGGAAAGAGGAGGCAGCCACATCTGAGCAGAGGGAAAGGGGAAACAGCAGTGGGAAAGCTACAGGGCTCTGATATCAGTCTGCTGAGGAGAGGAAAGAGTTTAAGTCACTCAATGGAGCCTGGAGCAATAGGGGAAAAAAAAGAGAGTGGGGATAAGGTTCCAGTGTGGGAGATACCAAGAGCAAATTTTTATTTTATTTATTTAGTTTTTGTTGACCGGGTAAGTGCACTAGACAAATCCTGCCTATTTTCAGGCACGACCTGGGGGAGGGGGATACAGATGAATGCCAACTAATCTTGAACCAGATTAAGCTGTTGGTGGTATTTTTTAGTGAATGAGGGAAATTTGGCCAGGACACCGGGGGACATTCCCCTACTCTTTTCGATAAGTGCCATGGGATCTTTAACATCCACCTGAACTACCACCAATCCAAGCAGATGGGACCTTGGTTTAACGTCTCATCCGAAAGACTCAGAAGTGCAGTACCCCTGTCATGCTGCAGTACAGTGTCAGTACTGGGATATTAACCCATGTGCCATATGTTTGAACTGAAACCACAGCCCTCTGATCTCACTGCCTCAGAGGCGAGTGCACTACCTACTGGTCACTGAATATAGCCAAAAAGTACTATAGATTCCTTAAACTACAAAACCTGTAAACTGCTAAATAAAACTGGTAAAATACGGGTTACTTTTTATATTTTTAACCAGCATAACTCTTACTGTGTTTAAGCGGGAACCACAAAACTGACTTTTTGCCAGTTCTAGAAAACCAATCAGGAACCAGAAAATACTGCTAAAATATTTTTTTATTTATTTTATTTAAACATTTGGCAACTGGGAAAGGCACACTGAGCCAAGGCTTGATTCCAGGTGTGACCTGGGGGAGGGGAATGGGGATCTCAAACATGTAGTTATATACAATAAGCTAAATATCAACATATGCACTTACATGCAAAAAGCTCCAATACAACATGGTTTTGTAATACTGCAAGTAGGTACAATCAGTAACAGGGAAGTAATTTACATAAGACAATCAAAAAGCATACATAATGGGGATTAACAGAGCAACAGCTTGATGTCAAGAGCTGCTTGGTAAGTGCATTAGGGGCGGAAGTCAGGAAAGCCAGAAAGGGAAGGGGGCTGGATAGGTTCAGTTACTATAGATACAGGAGGGGGGAAGGAGGCGGCACAGTTGTTGCTTGCAGGCAAGAAGGGAAGAGGAGTTCCTGATGAGGGGGGAGAGTTTGTTCCACAGACTCGGTAGCTGGTAGGAGAAGGCGGCTTTGCCTGCAGAGGAGGATGGGCGGGGCATGGTGAAATATCTTCCATTTTGTTGCCACAGCTTGTAAGTGGACTGAGAGTCCAGGGAGAGAGTTTCCATTAGGCAGGAGGGAAGCATATTAAAACAGAATTTAGATATGAGGTTGAAGGAGTGTATAAAACGTCTGTGGGACAGCGGGGTGAGCCCAAGAAGGGAGTAAAGATCACAGTGGTGAGTACAAATGGGGGAGTTGGATACAAAACAACAGAATAAGTTAAATAGGGTTTCAAGCCTGGACAAGGTAGTTGCAGGGGTGGAGCAGCAGACAACATCTTCATAATCAAAAATGGGGAGGACCATTTCAGATAAGATTTCGTGACAGGCTGGTAGCAGGAGAGAGAGTCTCTGTGTCAGTACAGCATGCCAAGGTTTGGGTGTACAGTAGTTTAGGGGCAATAGCATCAATGTGCATTGAGAAGAATGGATGAGGATTCAGCCACACGCCCAGGTATTTGTACTTGGAGACCTGGTCAAGTGGGGAGCCATCCAGCGAGGTGATAGGGAAGGGGGGGGAGATCTACATAGTTTCTGAGTGGTGCCAAAGTCCATGGACACAGTTTTGGAGGTGTTAACTTTTAGTTGGTTTTGCCTGAACCAGAGCTGAATTTGGTTGAAATAGTTTTGGTGGGTGGCTTGAACTTTAAGCATCGAAGGGCCAGAGGTGAAGAGGATTGTGTCATCTGCATACATGTGTATGCTGGAATTGATGCAGGAGGAGTGAAGGTCATTTATGAAGAGGAAGAAGAAGAGGATGGGGCCAAGGACGGAACCTTGTGGCACACCCACAGAGATTGGGGGGGGGGGGTAATGTTGTCGATTTTGACAGATTGGAGCCTGTTGGAGAGGTAGAACTTAAACCACTGGACGGTGATGGGGGCTAGTCCAGTGGCCTAGAGTTTAAGTAGGAGGAGGGGGGTGGGAAACAGAGTTGAAGGCCTTTGCCAGGTCGACAAACATTGGCAGTTAGGAGCCTTGGTTAGCAGCTGTGAGTATATGGTTTGTGATGCGCAGGAGGGAGGATATAGTAGAATGCTGTTTTCTAAAACCTGATTGATGGGGGGAGAGGAGGTTGTTAGTAGCAAGGTAGTCCAACAGTCTTGAGTGGGCCAGAGACTGCTCAAGCTTGGCCAGGGCTGGGAGGAGGAAGATTGGCTTGTAATTACCAGGCAAAGGGGGGTCACCACCTTTGTGGAGAGGGATTATGCAAGTTGATTTCCAGGCCTGAGGGACTGAACCTGTGGCAAAAGAAAGATATATAGATATATAAAAAGTTAGATAAAATAACTTCTCAACTAATGCAAATATCGAGAACTAAATAGAAAAAAACAATAAGTAATTTTTATAAATTTAAATAAAGGATTAATGGACTTGGAGAGGTCTCCTAGGTGACTGTTCTCTGCAGGGGAGAAAACATAGCTGACATTAGAACACTACCATCAATTATTTACCATACAGCAACATCTGAATGGAGTTTTGATTCTACACCATTCTGATCTGAGGCAATATCTCAGCATGGGATTGGAGATGATACAGTTTTTGCATGGCATTACTACTTGTCTCATGTTGTTAGAAGAGGTCAGAGCTTGGAGGAGTGAGCTGGGCAGCAGTTGGGGGTGGGGGCACAGTCTGTGAACTGCAGAGCAGCTAGTGGCAACTGTCCTGGTGGCAAAAAACACTGATGGAGTGGGCAAGGGCAACTTGAGTGGGCGGTGGTGTGGCAAGCCAGATTGTGTTTGTGTGGTCGCAGTAGGTTTGGTTTGTAGAGAGGGGGTTCCGTTTTGATGACTGACTGAACTGAAGAACAAGATGGATTTTTTTTGTTAAACACTCTGGCATGGACTGTCACCCTGGGATGAACAACACCCACTTTACTGTTCCTGAGTCCCAGGTAAGGGAGGAGGAGAAACAAAAGTGGGGGAAGGGCTTTGTTTTCTAATTGATTTAAATGCTGGCAGGTGAAGGGAGGTTTCCCTAGGAGTCAGATACAGAATCAGAAATTCTGACTCCTATTCTGATGCCTAACTGGCATTGGAATCAGAGTTTCTAGTAATCTTACGGATGGGTACAGAATCGATTTCTCCTAGTCAGCATCAGTCAGTTTCCTTCAGCATTATCAACCCAACTGACTGGACTTTCTAAATGTGAATGTTTCCAATACTTTGTACAAAATTACTGTATCGTTAAACTGATGTGGAACGTTATTGTCCCTATCTATCGTTCTGTTGCACCAAACTGTTGTTTGTTTAACTGTTGTGGAACTTTATAGTCCCTATTCATTACCATTTTTTTATATAGTCTATTTAAGCCCACTCCGGCTAGGGCTAGGTGGTGGTATACCTCCATCCGGGTCTCCCTCTCCCCCGATCAGGGATCATTCTACACAGCTGTGGGGTGGTATTTTCTGTTAGTTAGCTAGTTTGTCCTGTCCCCACCTCCAAGGATGCCAGTAAACAGGACCAACAGTCAAGCGGTAAGCTGTGGTGAAGCACAGCTTCTGGCACTCACGCAATGACACCCTCCCCACCTGACACCACCCACTAGTTGGCACAGTGTCCACCCCCCCATGACAGGAGAGTTGCCAAGTGGTTGCTCAATCCAGCTCCTCCCCCCCCAGCCAACCCCCAGCATCTCAGGCTCGTCTGAACCCAGGTCACCAGTGTAGCACAAGGTGTGGCGTCCAGTGCCTCAATCCTCAGTGCCACCGGCCAGCTCATTGCCGTTTGTTGCAACATAGAAATTGATGGCAGATAAGGACCACTAGGCCCATCTAGTCTGCCCATTTTCCCTGCCTACCATAAAAGCTGCAGGCCCTACTTGATCTCCAGCCTTACCTCCTCATTCCTATTGTGAGGATTCTTCTATGTCTGTCCCATGCATGCTTGAATTCCTGCACTGTGTTTGCCCCCACCACCTCTGCTGGGAGTCTATTCCATACATCCACCACCCTTTCTGTGAAGAAATACTTTTTTCATGCTACCCCTTATTCTACCCCCTTCCAACTCCATGCCATGCCCCCTGCTACCCTCAGAATCTGATCTCAGGTCATACCTGTAAATGGAATTGTATTCTAGTGTACGTATCCCAACAACAATATAAAATTAAAAATGAAATAGTTGAATACCCCAGTGCTTTGCTACATATAGGACAATAAAACTATTGCAACCTTGTATTTTATGCATCCTCATTGTGTATTGTTCAACTAGAGCACATAAATCTAACTGTTATAACAATCACAGAGCAGGGAAAGCAGTATAAAAGATGTGATACTAGATACAACTCTAAACGACCCAGGGCTGAAACAAGTCTGAATCATTGGAAGCTTCCCAAACAGCAAAAATAAATCTTTGTTATAGTCATTCATATCAACACTTTTTTCACTATTTGGTAGTTTCCCTACAAATCAACGTTGGGCCAGTCCTGAGTGGTTTTGAGTTGTGTATATAAGTGTCAGCATGACGCCACTGGTAGCATATCCGCCTCTGGGCCAGAAGGTTTTGGGTTCTAGTTCCATACTGGGATTGGGCTCATACCATAAATCTAGAAGCTGGGTGCAGTACTAAAGCAATGCTGTACTGTCGGGGTGTGCCATCTTTCAGAGTAGGGGAGTTCCCCAGTGTACTGTCCACATTTCCCCGATTCACTAAAAAATACCAGCAGCAACTTAATGTGGTTTAATTTCAGTCAGTTTGCATCTTTACTTGGCTACAAGTAGGCAGTATTGTCTAGCCCTTCTTTCCAAGTCAACAGAAGCTAAATATTATAACATCACAAGGAGAAGCACAATGGTGACCATTGGGGGACAAATATGCCCCTCAAAACTAAACTTGCATGCCATGATATACATGAGGTATTTAGAAACACATGATCTCATGGGGTGAATAGGATACAAAGAGAACAAAGAAAGAAAGACTTGGTATTACTCGGTATGTAAGGGTGGAAGAAGGAACTAGGCCCATCGAGACAACCCTCCCCACCCATTGTGGGGGGAATTAGATACCCTTCCCTAGTAAGTGTTTATCAAGCTCAAGTGATCTGGGAGCGATGATCACTTGTGACCTGAAGCACTCCACGCAGTGCAAGAAAGCAGCAGCAAAGGCAAACAAGATGCTGGGATGCACATCTAGGGGAATCAGTAGTAGGACAGAGGAGGTTATACTGCCCTTCTACTGGTCACTGGTAAGGCTACATCTAGAGTATGGAGTTCAGTACTGGTACCCACACCTCAAAAAAGACATTAATCTGCTGGAGAAGTCCAGAGAGGGCTACAAAGATGATAGCCAGTCAGCAGGGTAAGGCATACGAGGAGAGACTGAGGGCACTGAACATGTACTCCCTGAAAGACAGGAGAGAGAGAGGGGACATGATTGGGACCTTCAAGTACTTGAAAGGAATAAATAAGGTTGATAAGGAGAGTCTCTTTAAACTGAGTGGCAACCATAACACAAGGGAGCACAGTCTTAAGCTGGAGGGTGGGAGGTTTAGGAGGGAGGTCAGGAAGCACTTCTTCACAGAAAGGGTGGTAGGCACTTGGAATGCGTTGCCGGAAGAGGTCATCTCATTGAAGACAGTGGGCAGCTTTAAGAGAGGCTGGGGTAGGCATGGGGAAAGGTAAGGATCATGAGTAGAGAGGATGGGAGGAGTCGGGAGAGAGGGCAGGGACACTAGCTCAAGCTGTGGACCCTGCAATACAAGCAGACTTGATAGACCAAATGGCCTTCTGCTGGTTTATTCATATGTTCATAAGTTAATTTTTGAATCTCTGAAAGTTATTGATATTTACAATTTGGTGGGATAATCTGTTCCACAACATAGCTGCCCTGATAATGAAATGTTTCCATTTGTTTGTGTTAGTCATAGGTATTCAAAGTTGCTTGTTGTGGCATCTCAGATTAGTTGGTTTAATAGCCCATGCTAGACTGCATTCAGACATTAGTTTTTTGTTGTTCAATATATTATATAAAAGTAATATATCACCCCTGTCCCTTCTTGTCTGCAGGTCATATAGCCATAATGTGCTTAATCTTTCATTGTATGGTAGCTTACTTAATCTTGGAATCATTTCAGTTGCACGTCTTTGATTGCTTTCTGTTATTTTTTTGTCTTTGTTTAGGTATGGGGCCCAAAAGGATACCATATAATCTGTATCTGGTTTAATAAATGATGTGTATAGAGGGATAATGCATGTCTCATTTCTGCAAACAAATGCCTTCTTAATACCTCCAAGAATGCAGTTCCCTACCAGTGCCACTTTCCTACAATGCTCATCCTGTCTAAATGAATTATTAATGAGTATACCTACTGTGAGTCATACTAACATACTAAAATGCCAGCAGAATAGGCCTAACGGTCTTTCGTATCTGCTCGTTTGGTCAGCCCCCACCCTAGGTGCTGACCTTGCTGCCTCCCTCGCCTTCTCTGGCTTCTCCTTTCCCAGTTCCGGATATTTTTACTGCATTGGATTTTGCTTCCAGAACCCTTCCCCTGTACCTGTCCCACCCCCTCTTGAACCCCTCCACTGTCTCTGCCTCCACCAGCCCCCTAGGCAGTGCATTCCATGGCTCCACCACCCTCTCAGTGAAGTAGCACCTCCTCCTTTCTCCCCTGAATCATCCCCCCTCCAACTTCCACCCATGCCCTCTTGTGGCCCCCTCCTCCTTCCTTTGAAGCACCCTGACTGTTCCTCCCTATTTACCCTCTTCATGTACCTGAAGACCTCTATCATGTCCCCCCGGTCCCTTCTCTCTTCCAATGTGTACATATTTAGCTCTTCGAGCCTCTCCTCAAAGTCCTGTCCCCAAGCCCAAATCATTTTTGTTGCCTCCTCTGACCCTTCCAGGAGGTTAATGTCCCTCTTAAGTGTGGCCTCCAAAACTGCACACAGTACTCAAGGTGTGCCTCACCAGGCAGTTATACAGAGGAGTATCACTTCCTCCTTCTGGAGGTGATCCCCCAGCGATGCATCCCAGCATCCTGTTGGCCTTGGCTGCTGCCCTCCTACAAGTCTCAGAGTTGTTCATCTTGACATCCACCACCACTCCCAGGTCCCTCTCAGCCATCAAGACTTGTAGCATTTCCCCCCCAAGGTGTACACTTGGCCCGGGTTTCTGGCCCCCAGGTGGAGTACCTTGCATTTCCCTGTATTGAACCTCAGGGAAATGCAAGGTACTTTTATGTTTTTTCTGATTTTATAATATTACCATTCAACTTGTAGTTGTTCAGGGGATTTCCTGACCCCATGTGAATAACTGAGCATTTATTTACATTAAATGACATTTTGTTTTTATTTGCCCAGTTTTCTAATTGTACTATATCTTGTTTGAAGATTTTTTTATCTTGTCTAATGTGTCTACTTCAATGCAGATTTTAGTATCATCTGCAAATTTGCTAAGATGATTCTTAACCCCATTTTGCAGATCGCTGATACATATTCCAAATAAAGAAGGTCCCAAGATGGACCCTTGCGGCACCCCACCACTGACATCAATGAAACTTGATAATGAGTCCTCTATCCTGACTTGTTGAACTCTGTTTGACAGCCATGCATTTATCCATCTAACTGTATAATTATTAAACCCGATTTCTATCATTTTTTCTATTAGTAAGTTGTGTTTTACCAAATCCACAGCTTTTTTTAAATCTAAGTATATAACATCCATTTGGGATATTTTTCTCCAAGCTGTAACTTACTTTTTCATAAAAAGCAATCATATTTGTAGTGCAATAGCATCCTGCAGGAAAATCATTTTGTATGTTGTCCCTTATTCCCTTTGCTTCTATTTCATTGTCTATCTTTGCCGTTAAGATTTTTTCTAATATTTTACAGATTATGGAAGTTAAACTAATTGGCCGATAGTTTTCTGTTTGTTTTTTATTGCCCTTTTTATGAATACTGTAGGAGTAACCGTTGCTTGTTTCTAATCTACTGGGACTTCCCCATATTTATATGATTTGTTGAATATTAAAGCAAGTGGACATGCTATCTGTTTAATAGTTTCTTTAATATAGGTTGTATTTATGTTTTCCACACCTGGTGCAGAATTGTTGTTTAGGGTTTGGATAGCCTGTTTAATCTCCTCTATTTGTATTTCTATATACTCGATTTCAGTGATGATTTGAGGTTTCACTTTATCTTTTTTGGTGAATATTGATCCAAAATATTCATTGAATGAGTTTGCAATCTCTTCTTCATTATTAGTTTTAACTCCTTTATTTGCTACTGTAAAAACCATGTTATTGCTGTTTCTGTTAGAGCTGATATATGCATTGAATGCTTTGGTGTTACCCTTTTGTACTGAAAGTTTGTATTCTATGTTTCTTCTCTCCTTTTTTTTTAATCCTTAGTTTTTTTAGTTCTGTTTTATAGGTTTTTTTATCTTCTTCTGAGTTTTTTTTTTTTCAGATTTTTGAAAGGCCTTTCCTTTCTTTTTATTTGTTTGCTAATTTTATGTGTAATCTAAGCTGGTATTTTGCCTTCAGTGTTTCTTGTTTTTTTCAGTGGAATATATTGTTTTTCCAGTTCATGTATAATGTTTGTAAATAATTCTCAGCATTCATCAGTATTCAGATCTGAGAATAATGTTCCCCAGCTGTACTCCATAAGTGCAGTTTTGATTTTATTATAGTCACCTTTGTTATAATTATATCTAAATGAGGCATATCTTGTATGTGTTTTATGTAAATTAATTGTAAAGTTTATAGTAGTATGATCACTAGAACCAATGGGGTTAGTTATTTCTATATCCAATATTTCTAGGGGAAGATTTGTTAAAATTAAATCAAGAATATATATATATATATATATATATATTTTTTTTTTACTTTCTATTTTTTGCCTCCTCCTCCCCTGCACCGGAACCCTGCTCAGCCGGGAGATGTTCTGATGCCACCCTGCTTCACCTTCTTACCTGGTTCTGCAGCGGACCCCCATGGAGCCGTTGTTATACCCCCAGGTGGGTACGAGGTGGGGCCTGAACACCCCGATGCTTCTTTATTTTGTTGGGTCCCCGTCAGACCAGGCAGGAGGGAGCCATTAGGGTCTGCAGTGGTGCTTCTTCCCCTCGGTGTTCTGGTGCTTATTTTCCAGTGTTCTGTGGATGTCACGTGAACCCCTGACATCAAGGCACATAGCGCCGATGTCTGTGACGTCCTCCCCTTCTCTTGTCTCTCAGCGCACGCTGTGCCCCAGACCTCTGCCTGGGGTCAGTCTTGCACCGGGACCTTATCCCCCTTCCTCCCTGGAGAAGGCAAGCTGTCCTAGGGATGCTCAAGTCTTCTCCCCAGGTCTGCCCTCCAGCTCCCTGGGCTCGCTTCCTGAACCCGGGTCGCTGACGCCGCAGGAAATCCAACCACTGTGCCAGCGGGCCGGCTCAAGGATATTTTTTCCCTTGTCAGAACTAAGACCATCTGTTGAAATTCTGACGTAATAAAATAATCTAAGAACAATGATTTAGTACAATTATCTGCTGTTCGAGGAAAACTACACCCTCATATCATTAAACTTTTGTTTCCATGTCAACAGGCAACTCCTTTCCTGCAGCTATTAGGGCGATATGAGTTACCTATAGTTTTTTTTTTCACTACTCATGGTAGCCCCCTGTGACTGTCCTGGGGGTCTCCATTTCATGGTTGTTGAAATCTCATTGTCCATGAGAACTACATTAGCATATCGGAACATGATGTCAGATGAACCATTTATATCATAGACCTCTATGCTGAAAAAACAAATACCCTGCAAAAACTCTCTGAAAATGCATAAACTGAATGGCATTTAAAGGGAAAACCTCTGCATTTCAACTCAGATAGTTTGTAAAGCTTACTGAAAGTACAAGTGGTATTTCATAACTTCTTGCAGCTCGTTTCTTTGAAGACTAATTAAGCAGACAGGCATACTAGGGAGTTTAAATGTTGATTACACATCATGTTCTCATATGCTAATGCAGCTCTCAGGACCAATGAGATTTCAACAACCACCAAATAGGGCCTCCTAGAATAGTTACAGGGCCTAATATAAAGTGTGAAAACAGACTAAAGCAGTTGCATGCATCTCTAGCAGCTACATGAAAAGAGTCATCTGTTAACATGGAAACAAATAAAATTTAGAAGATATGATGGTGTAGTTTTCCTTTAAGTCATTCCAGTCAATACCTGGGAGGTTAAAGTCCCCAACTACAACCAGATTAGATTTTGTGGAAAGGTCTGAAATGATTTCTCTTAAAGCTTGATCATATTCAGGACGGTGGTCTATAGAAATTCCTAATTGTTAATTATTTCCCTGTTTGATATTCTACTTGAATGCATATTCCTTCTGCTGTATATGGATTCCCTGTTTACTTTCTAAGACCAATTCAGATGTTAATAAGGTGTCTTTTACACACAAACTGACTCCCCCTCCTTTCATAATTCTGTTTTTTGTGAACAGAGTGTAACCTGGGATAGAACCAAACCATGATGAGTCCTCATCCGACCACGTTTCTGTTATGGATCCTATGTCTATTTGTTTATTAACTAATAGGTTAATAAATTCACTAATATTTATACAATTTAAGCTTCTTGCATTATTCATTAAGATGTGATATCCTCCTACCTTATTTGTTGATGGTTTGGTGTTAGAACCCACTTGCCCCCTAGTAACTAGTTTAGATGTCAGTTAATGATGTTATTAATGCTTTCCCTAGTACCATACTTCCTTTTTTGCTCAGGTGCAGTCCATCCCAGAAGAGACTTTGATCAGAGATAAATTTTTCCCACTGTGTAATACATGTTAGCTTTTTCCTTAAGCACCATTTCCTAAGCCACTCATTAATTTTTTTGATTTTTTTCCTGCTCAGCTCTATTTGCTCTTGGCACTGGCAAGATTTCAGAAAGGCATGTCTCGCATTCTCTTTTCTCTAATGTGTCAACTAAGGATATATAGCTCTCTTTGATGTTTTCAGTTGTAAACCTATTGACATTGTTTGTTCTGGCATGTATAACAACCAAGGGATTTTCTCCTGCATGTTTTAATATATCCAGTGTCATTCTTTCAGTAACTGTAATCCAAGCCCCTCTATAGCTCACACACATCCTAGTCTCCTTGTGCAGTTTACAGATATATGTGTCTGTGTACTTCAAGATGGAGTCTCCTAATACGACTACCTGTCTATGTTCTTTATGGCTGCTTGCCCCAATCTGATCTATGTCCATTGCATCTTTATTAGGGGAGTCATCCTCCTTATCCAGTTGTATCTTATCAGCTTCTCCCTGGCCCTATTGGTCTTTTGTATTTAGAAAGTTTTGGGATGTAGCAGTGGAATCTTCTCTTGCTGGAGTCTTATTGTCCTGATTCTCATGGGTGTTACTCGTATGTATTTGGGCCACAGTTGTGTGTGTGTACCTCTTTTTGGTCCCTGTATTTGGTATTTGGGTAGTTTCTGTTTATTTTAACATAGTTTCTGAGCAGTTGCTCAGAGCAGGATTAGTTTCATCTACTGTTACACTGGCTCCTGTTTCCAGACCTTCCAAAATGGAAAAATAGTTGTTGAGGGGAATGCTAAAATCCATAGTTCTATGTCCCCTCTTGTGTTTTTTTGTTGTTGTTGCTAACTGGGCTCCATTCATTATCCTTTCTGCTATCCTCCTCCCTGGGTCTTTTTAAAGTATCCTCATTCTCTTTCTTTGTCTCAGTATCTGTACTGTCTATAATAATGGGGTTCCTATTTGTTAGGGTGCTAAGTAAGGTGTTCTTATTTCTTAAGTCCTTTATGATCTCTTCCAGTTCCTTTATTTTATTTTTCAAGACTTCATTCTCCCTACATTGATTACATTTCAAATTTTCAAACCCCTCACCGGATTCTAAACTGAAGTTGTTAGAGATGATGCATGTCATTGCCGCTTCCCCAGTACTCAATGTCACAATGCCTTTGTTAATATCCATGGTGGCCTCTAAATACACACACTATATCATTTCTATATACCTGTGTATGTGATATAGCCCTTGGTCTGTGCCACCATCATCCCAAACGGACACAGCAACTGTACTGTTGCTGCCAGCAACTACTCCCCAGCACAGTCCTGTAGTGGCTCCGCATTAATAGTGGAGCCAATTTTCAAATGTTGGCACCATAAGAAGGGAGCCCAACAAAGCACTGTTGTTTTGTGGCAATGGCCACCGACTGAACAACTTAAGGCTACAGCCGCCAATTGTCCCTGCAGCTCCTGCCACTGCATTTACCCGCTGCTCCTGCCGCCAATTCTCCTTGCGACAATGGCCGACTTTAGAACTGGTGGCTCCTGCCGCTGACTGTCCATATGGCTCCTGCCACCAGTAACTTCTCCCCAGCACAGTAGTCTCCTTGCGGCAACAGCCGCTGACTGTAGAACTTGCAGCTCCTGTTGCCAGTTGTCCCCACGGCTCCTGCCGCCAGCAGACAGATTTAGAATTTAAAAACAGCACTATCTGCCTTCAGAATTCCCTTCTCATAGATCTCTAGTCAACATTCACAGCATTCAAACTTTACAAAACCATGTGCTAAACAAGAATAGTCAGACACAACACAAATGGACCCTCTATAGTCAAAGTTTTCAGGAGTTCTCTTTCAAGTTTAGCAACTTAATACATACAACGGTACACTTTTTTTGAAAGAGTAACAAACAAAAAAAAATAAATTTCAGACTTTTTGTAAAACTAGAAATGAAAATCCCTATTGAATGAATGGAAAACATTTGATGATCATGTTTATGTGGGAGAGGGCAGATGATGCTCAACATACAAAGATTTGTGCCCCCAAAAAGTTTGAAATTCATTGTTTGTTTGTTTTCTTTTAGTTAGTACCATATATTTAAAATAATTTTTTAGCTCTACTTTTAAATGTCAAATTAATATATGACCACTATATAAGTCTGCAACTTTGAGTATATTTCTGTAAAGAAGTAAGACTCAAGGAAACCCTGCTGAGTGAGTGTCTCAGCTGGATAAGCCATTGCCTTTTGTGCCAGTATTGCAGTGTTCTGTCCCCACAGTTGGAATTTTTTTAGGCTTCTGTTTTTTATTTTTTAATTAACATTCAATACTCATAATAAATAAAAAAAAAATCCTCAAGTCTGGGATCGTGTTCTGGAGCAATTGGTTTAAGTGGCTCTGTGGATGGGTTGAACTGCTCACTCCCACGCGCCAGACCCTGTGGGCATCTTTTTGCTTTTATCAGTAGACCGCCCCTTGACTCACAGCCCCTTTTCAGCACATCTTGCATCGGCGCTGAAAGGGGCTGTGTAGACGCAGAAGCTGAGCATCTTTTTTGGTTGGGACAGTGCTGCAACACTCCACAGAAGGAGAAAAGTCAAGTTCCCCTTCCCCCAGAGGAAAAAAATGTCAGCAATGCTCTCTCCTCCACTCCAGACCAAAAACCTGCAATGCTCTCTTGTCCCCCCCATGTTAGTAAAATAAAAACTTTCTCTTCCCCCACCTCCCACCTACCTAATGGCACCTACCTAATGGCAGTAATACTGTCTCCTCCCCCAGTCAACATAAAGGCAGCAATAATCCTTCCTCTCCTCTTGTCCCCTAATTGCAGCAATTTTCTCTTTTATCACCTTCCCCCTTAAAGGTAGTAATGCTCTTTGCAACCTCCCCCTACCCTAGACCTAATGGCAGCAAGATATTGTCTTTTCCCTAACGTGATCTTGCCACCCTCAACAGCCTTGTCTGATCCCAGTTTTTAAAATACAGTATAATCCATCACGCCCCACTCAGTACCACTACCTACTCCAGGAAAGAAGAGGATGATATTTGCTGTGCTCTCCAGACAATGTTATCACAGAACATTAATGCGCTGGGTCTGTCTGTCAGACTAGGGATGTTGAGGAGAAAGGGCTGCCAGTTCCGTACAGCCAAAATCTGATCAATTCAAATCGAGGTGAACTACATTGGATTTATTCTTTGGTAACCTTACCCAGTTACAAAAGAATAAAAAAAGCTAACTCCTGTATTGAACAATCATTGATAAGGCTGTAATCATTTCAAGATTTTTTGGCACAAATGTCATGGCTGCTACATGGGAGAAAAGCATTGTTGCATAGTGTTACATTAAAAAAATAGGAAATGCTTAAAAACGATAATGTTTAATAAATACCCCCAACAATAAACACATCTGCTAGTCAATACATAAATAAACCAGCATTAGTAGCCTTTAAACACATCATTAATATATATCAAGCATTCATTAAGCAGTGCAAAATCATGTGTAAAAAGAACACTCCATGCTTGCACTGAGGACATGGATACTTAGACAACTCAGGGCAATGTCAGTAAGGTGAGGGAAACAAGGGTTAAAAAATGTTTATTTAGTGCAGACATTGCAACTTAGTAGCAAATGGGTACCACTTAAGAATAGCTATGTTATTCAATCAAAGGGAGCTGTGTTATATTGTAACAGATTGTTACAGCTTGAAAAGAAAGCTTCCAACATTTCTAACTATTAAAAGACACTCCACTGCATGCACTCACATGCCTGCGATCAACCGATCAGTCTGTGGGTTTAGTAATCTAAAGAAGTTGCTTTCAGTGCACTGTTTTCTGTTATTACATTTGTGTTTACGCAGCAAAATTGTTCTGTTTTGCCAACGTTTTTAAAACATGCTGATTACACAGTTGCCTACCGGTTTCACGGTAATCGTGAATTTCATGCAGATCATGATTTAATTACTGCCTTAATCATTGATGCTCTAAGTAAATCTACTTGTCCCTCAGTGATATTTTTAATTGGGAAGCAGACAGCTTGAAATCTTTCTTGCCCACCCTTGCATATTTTCCTAGAGCAACATATAAATGTTAAAACATTTTAAATTGTTTCATCTGCAATCTCACTGTGACTTTCTGTTTTGTTTCTTTCCCTCTTACCTTAATAAGTTTCCACATTTTACATAATCTTTATCTTCAGTTTTTTCACTTTTCCTACCTTGGCTTCATCTTTTTAATTTCTTCAGTCTATCAAGCATGCTCCCATTCTTTTCCTGCCCCAACAATTTTATTTACTTAGCTGTCCCTTTGCTTGCATTTTTTATAATTTACATTTTTCTCCCCCAGGCATAAGAGTTAACCCATAGATTGACACCCCCAGCCCCATCCATAGCAACCTTTTGTGCTCTAAACCCCATTGGATAGCAAATTGGTCTCCCCCAGCCAGCACTTTGCCCATTGCCCTCTTATGATTTTAGAGCAGGTCAAACCCACCAATGCCCATCTCAGCCCCACCATCTTCCTAACCAGCCTTGAGACTGTCATTGAGTGGCCTTGTAGATTTAAATGTGTGTAATTACAGTATCCAGCCCAACACTGTGCAGTGATCATTCCTCCCTCAAAAGTATTGTAAGGTCTCCTCTTTTACATTACTCTGCCACTCATGAAACAAGAAATACCAATCCTGCATATCTTACGCCCAAAGTCATTCCACCCAGAGCCTCATTGAGTCACTCAGTTCATTGGCATCCTTTTTTGGTTCAACAATGTTGGACAATCCACTGCCTTTTCCTATTACTGCTGGGCCCAGATGTGGGAATCATGCCCCCAGTATGGCTTTGTGTGGGCCCCAGAAAGCACTACTCAGATAAGAAACAAGCATTCTGGCCCACTAGCACTGATAGAAAAAAGCAATGGATCATCACACAACCTTTGCCTACAAAAGGGTGAAATATAAGAAAAAAAATAGGGTGACTCAAGGGGGACTCTCAGGGCTGGGTGGAAATGATTTGAGAGGCTGAGATGGTTAGGGTAAATTTTAGTTTTTATAAGCTACAAGCAAGCCAAGGAATTGGTGGAAAGGAGTGGTGTCTGTCTCTAACTTACTGGGGCAATTTTTGTGGCCAGACTCAAATTCTATGGCTGGTCTTAATTTCTGCAGCAATCGCCACATGCCTCAGAAAACAGAGGGCCTTGACTATACCTACTAAAGGCTACTCTCTCCTCCCTCACTTTCTCTGCTACCTCCTTGTTGAGCCAGCTTGATCTTTTGGTCTTGAACTTCTTACTCTGAGTCTAGTTAATGGCCTTAACCAGACCCAGTTTGATAATGGACCATTTCTGGTCCACATCCATCTCTGGACAGATCTTGGCAAAATGCCCCACATGAATATCTCCCATACTAACAAAGTCTGCTCTTCTGAAGTCCACCACTCCGTCCTAGTCCTGGCTGCTTGCTTTCTCAAACTGAGGAAGAACAACACTGTGCAGTGATTGCTGCCTGCTAGGGGGATCTCCATAGAAACATAGAAACATAGAAGTTGACGGCAGATAAGGACCGCAAGGCCCATCCAGTCTGCCCATTTCTTTTTCTACCTTATAAATGTACCATCGGCCTTTGCTCTGTCAGTGACCTATCTATTCATAGTCATTTGTATTGCTCCCTTATGCCTATCCCATGCCTGTTTGAAGCCCTGCACTGTATTCATAGCCACCACTTCTTGTGGTAAGCCATTCCATGCATCTACCACCCTTTCTGTGAAAAAGAATTCCTCACATTCCCCTTAATCGGCCTCCCTCTAATCTCATGCTGTGTCCTCTTGTCCTGCTATTTTTCTTATATTTAAACATGTTAGACTCTTTCACCTTGTTTATGCCCTTAAAGGTGTTTAAATGTCTCGATCATATCACCTCTCTCCTCCTTTGCTCAAGGGTATACATATTGAGCTCCGTTAATCTGTCCTTATATGTCTTCTGATGCAGTCCCTGCACCATTTTGATTGCCCTTCTCTGGACTGCCTCAATTTGATTAATGTCCTTGTGAAGGTGTGGCCTCCAATACTGCACGCAGTACTCAGATGGGGCCTAACCAATGTCTTGTACAGAGGGATTATTACCTCCTCTACGACTTGTGATACCCTACTAATACACCCTAACACCCCCTAGCCTTACTCTACTGCTTTAGAGGTCTGCTTGGATGATTTTAGGTCATCAGTGATGATGATGCCCAAGTCTCTTTCTTCCTTTGTGACTGCTAGCAACTCCCTCCCAGCCTATAAGTGGCTTCAGGGTTTCTCTTCCTATGTGCATGATTTTGCACTTCTTTGCATTAAATCCCAGTTGCCACTCTTCTGACCATTCTGCTAGTTTATCCAGATCTCTTCTCATTCTGCCCACCCCATCTGGATCATCTACTCTGTTGCAGATCTTGGTGTCATCTGCAAACAGACAAGCCTTACCCTCTAGTCCATCTGCGAGGTCACTAATGAAGATGTTGAATAGGACTGGCCCCAGGACTGATCCCTGAGGTACCCCACTTGTGACTTGCATCTCTTCTGACTGTATACCATTTACCACCACTCTCTGTTTTCTGCCAGTCAGCCAGTTTGCCACCCAGTTGACCAACTTCTGACCCCACCCGGCCTACCTAGCTTATTTATCAATCTTCTATGTGAACAGTGTCAAAAGCTTTTGCTGAAGTCAAGGTGATACATCATCACCTCTTGGTCCACCACTCTGGTTACCCAGTCAAGAAATCTATGAGATTAGTTTGACAGGACCTTCCTTTGTAAACCCATGCTGTCTTGGATCCTGTGCCCCTATGGATTCCAGGTGTTGCACTATCCTTTCCTTAAGGAGTGCTCCATAATCTTGCCCACTACTGAGGTAAGACTGACCGGTCTGTAGTTCCCCGCCTCCTCCTGCTACCACTCTTGTGGAGTGGGATCACATGAGCCTTTCTCCAGTCTTCTGGGACCTCTCCTGTGCTCAGAGACTCACTAAACAATTCTGCTAATGGCTCTGCTAGTTCCTCCTTTAGCTCCTTAAGTACCCTGGGATGTATGCCATCAGGTCCCATTGCCTTATCCACCCTGAGCTTAGCAAGCTCTTGTAGGACCTTTCTTTTGTGAAGGGAGTAGTGCTCACCTCCCTCCCCTGTGTCCATGATGTTGAGCTGTGGGCCCTGCCCTACCTTCTCTTCAGTAAATACTGAGCAAAAGTATCTATTTAGGATAGATGCCTTTACAGGGTCCTCCTCCTCACATGCTCCCTTTTCTCCATTAAACTTGCAATACCCCTCTGGACTTTCTCCTTTCACTAATGTATCTATAGAAAGTCTTGTCACCTTCTTTACTGTTCGTGCTATTGTTTTCCTCTCCAGTTTGGGACTTTGCCTGCCTTACTGCCTTACTCTGCCCTTAGGGCAGTTTGGTATGCCTCCCTATCTTCATCCCGCTGTGTTCCCTTTATATTTTCTGAAGGCCAGCCTTTTGGCTCTGACCTTTTCTGCTACTATATTTGAGAACCAAAGTGGTTTCCTTCTTCTTTGCACTTCCTTTTCTGTCTAACACAATGGGATGTTGCTTCAAGTATTGTATCCTTAATGCTTGCCACTTTGCCTGTACCTCCTCACCTGTGTTTCTTTTGCCAGGGCTAGCTTAACTCTGTTGGCCATCTTATCAAAGTCAGCTCTCTGAAGTCCCATATTTTTGCCTTGGAATGGGATGATTTAGATGTAGTAGCCAAATTGAACCATACCATGTGATGGTCACTGGCCCCAGGTGACCTTCTACCTGGAGATCTGTGATCCCTTCTTTGTTAGTCAGTACTAGATCTAGGATAGCCCTGTCTCTTGTGGGTTGCTGTACCAGTTGTTTGAGGCCCTCCCTGCAGGGAATCCACTATGAGTCTAGTTCTGGCAGATGTTCCTGCTGGTATTGACCAATCTGTATCTGGCATGTTGAAGTCTCCCATTATCAGAACCTCCCTTTAGCTGCGTCATGTTTTGTATATCTTCTAACAGTAATGTGTCTATGTCCTCCCTCTGGTCTGGGGCCTGTAGACAACCCCAGTTCTTATGGCTGTCCCATTACCTGTTTCCAGGGTGACCCAAGTTCTTCTGGCTCCTTATTGTATTCTGAATTTCTGTAGCTTTGATATTTTCATTAACATACAGGGCCACCCTCCCCCCTTTTTGCACCTCGTTCTCTTCTGAACAATACATATCCAGGTACTGAAGTCTCCAATGTGGTTACTGGTAAACCACGCCCTCACTAATTGCTACTATGTCCAGTTTAGCCTCTGACATTATTGCCTGCAGGTCTGGGATCTTATTTCCCAGGCTGTGAGCATTGTGTACATGATTTTCCATTGGCCAGATTTTGGTGTGTTAGTTGTTGGGTGAAGTTTGGCATTACCCCTGTGCATCGTGATGGGAGACAAACCTTTTTCTTACCTGGTGATGCAAATGAATGGCAAACACGCTGAATTCCTGTTTGACCACTAGCTGAGGGGAGGGGTTCTTCCATTCGACGTATGGGGTGCTGCACCCTCTCCCATTTGCTAGTTTAAATATTCTGCAAAGACGTCAAACTTCTGCCCCAATGCACTGACTCTCTTTAGTCAGATGCAGTCCATCAAATTTAAGAACTTTCGCTCCCAGAACTGTTGCCAGTTCCTACAAATCTGTGTCCTTTTCCTGGCACCAGTCCTTGAGCCCGTGTTTAGCTCCCTATCTCCCTTCTCTGACCTTCCGTCCATCTGCTCCCTTCTCCCAGACTGGCAGGATCTCAGAGAAGGAGATGCAGAACGAAATAGATGATAGTTTGTCACCCAGCCTAGTCAGGTGTTCCTTGGTCTCCACAACTGACCGGCTGGCGAGATCGATAGTCCCTATGTGTACTAGGACATCAATGTTTTCCTGCTTTGTGAACAATTTTAGCAATGCGTCAGTCTCTCCATGCTGATGTACCTGGAGACATCTGACCATCACCCTGGCTGGAGATGGTATCAACTCCCCGAATCATGGAGTCTCCTATGATCAGAAGTTTTTGGATTTCTTTCTGCTTGTTTAGTTTTGGTTCCTGATTTGGGTGAGTATTGTTGTGCTAGCTCCTGTGCGCAGTGTCCTGCTCTGCAGTGTCTTCTGCCTCTTTATTTGATTTCAGAGATAGAGGCAGATACCTGTTTATAGTGTTTATATGGTTTTTGGAGGTAATGTGTTGGAGAGCAGAGAGTGATGGGGCACCTGATTTGCTCCTCCTAACCACCTGCCAACCTCCTGGACCAACTACCCTCTGCGGTCGAGGTTTTTCTGTTGGATGCTGGGGAAATGGCGGGTGGTTCTTATAATGTATTTCCTCTTCAATATGAAATTTGAGGCGTGCAATCACTCCACAACTATGTCTTGCACATGTTCCTTGTCTGACACCATGAGGTCCAGTATGGTACCCTTCCTGGTTGGCTCTGTTACCCCTGAACCAGAAAGCCTTCCTAGAAAGCCTCTAGGATCTGTTCCCTGGAACTGGAGGTAGTCGGAGTACTTCAGTCAACCTCAGGTAGATTGAATTCACCTCCTATGACAATGTTGCCCTTCCTACTTTTTCTAATTTGCTCTCCCAGCTCCCGGTCCATTACCTTATTTTATGATGGTGGTCTGTACACCGCCACCAAGTTAACCTTCTATCCATTAGAGTTCTGAAGCTGTACCCATAAGGCTTCTGTCTTGCCCTCAACTCCAAAGACATTTTGCTATACAGCTGCTAGGGGTTTGTGCATGCTAAGGAAAAGGCAGCCAGCCTTTCATATACAGAAATTCAAAAAGGAAAAAGCGGCATGCAAAAGTGTTCTCTGCAAATTTTTACTAAACTTAAAGAATATGAATAACAATGCAGAAATAGATACACAAAGGCAGCACAGTCAAGCTAACGCCACCCCTGATGAAGACTCGCTAAGAGTCGAAGTGCTGGGATTACATTAGTAACAATTTGCAGAGAACATTTTTGCATGCTACTTTTTTTCTTTTTGAATTTCTGTATGTGAAAGGCTGGCTGCCTTTTCCTTAGCATGCTCTGATCCCTAGCAGCCATTTTGCAAAATGCCTTTGGAGTTCATGGTTTTGGCCTATTGCTTTGCTGAATGCTTGCGGTGAATCTGTATGGGGTTTTGAGGCAGCATTACAGTCATTGTTCACCGCTATCTCTCGCTGTGAAAATAAGATAATAATCTTGGCTCAATCTAATATGAGCCAAGCTGGCACACCTCCTGCAACATAAAATGAGAGTAGCTATCACTGGGAAGCATCCGATTCCCTAGAGACCTGAAGGAGAGAAGCAAGAAGAAAACTGAACCTCAGTGGTCGCATGAAGAGAGCACTCATTCTGACATCAGCAACATTAGAATTGCATTTCTTGACTTGGAGAAATTATTATGTAAAGAAATTGACATTACTTACAATATTTCAACTCTAGAAGAGTATTTGGCTAGAGGACAGGTACCAAGAGGACTTCGTATCACTATTTCACCGTCGAGTGAAATAGACACTTTCCAGTTCAAGGAAGACTGGATTAAAGCTGCTTGTGAGTGCTCAAAAATATTCATCAAACTGTTGATTAAGAGTGATACCTTTAAATACGAGGAACTACTCATCGAATTGAAGGCAGCGAAAGACAAAGTGATTAGTTTCAGGGATAGCCCAGCCCTTATTGAATTGGACACTAAGCTTAAACAAAAGTTAAGTAAATACTGTACGAAAAGGAAGTGGTGGAATGGAAAAACATGAAACTTCTGAGGGATCATGGCAACTATTTACAAGGGAACATTATCAAATGGGCTAGAAAGTGATCGGCCAGCAGAGGGAGGTCCCGAGTTTGTTTTTCTGCAAGCCGAAGCAGGAGTAGCAATCGGAGAAAAACTAACCAGGAAGAAATGCCAGAAATGCCAGAGAATCATAAAAATTATATCAACAAAAATACTAACAGAAGGGGTCCTTTTTTAGTGAAAGGGAATGCCATGGGAGGTAAGGGAAAAGAGAAGTCAAGACAAGGAGAGGACGTGGAGGGGGTCAAGAGCCCAAAGACACAGAAAGGTCGCTCCTCTCAAAGAACGAGGTGAGCAGCTCAAAGTAATAAATTTATGGGACACTACCTTAGACACGGTTCAGCTCTCAGTTCTACAAAAAGGTTTGACATTCATTCCTACACCCAAAATTAAGGATTTTCAGATTTTTATTGATCTTGAAAAATTCTTTAGAAAATTTAAATTAAAATTGTTTTTTTCACAGTGTAACATGGAATTTATAGAACCTACTGAAGCTGAAACTGAAGACATTGACCATTTTATACAAGCAATTGACACTGATATGGGTCATTTTCAGGGACTGAATTGGATACTTTGGAGAATTATTCTTTCTTTGAAATTGATGGTGTTAATCCAGCTAGCTCATTTGAATGCATTCTTGAATTCTCTTTTTTTCCTGTGCTAGTCAAGTGACTCATCATAGTATATACATGTTTTTGAATATTGAAAATGTTTGTTTTGCCCATGTGGTGGTTCGTTGCACATAGTCATTTCAGTCTTATATTACTGCAGTTTTCTTCTGTTGTTTTTGTTGGTTTTATTTGTAATACTTGGTGGTGGTGGTGGTGGTGGTGTACTTAGTTCTGTTTCTGAGAAATAGTCACTGTGCAGTTAATTCATGTCTTCATATGGTAGATGGTTTACAGTAATGATTTTCGAACATTGTACAGTTACTGTGCATGCAGTCGGTAGTGTGTCGAGAATGAATGCCTCTAAGTTGTCTGTTCTGGTATGTAGAAAGGTTTGAAGTATACAGTAGTTGCATTTATTGTCATGCATTGCAGTTTGTCTTCATTGAAGCATGTGATTTGAATCTTGTCTTCTTCAATGTTTTCGAGTCCAACAATGTCTATTTCTTTTTCTTCTGTGGGGCCTCTGCAAGCTGTAATGAAAGAAGGTAAAAAGGGATTGTAAAAGCATAGGAATGTAGGGTGGTTTAGCATGCACAAACTAGTAATAGGTATTAAATAGCAGAAGCAGTTGCAAGTAGCAGATTGTCATATCGAACCGCAGGTAAGTGTCAAGCAGCTGAAATATAATGCAAATGTGCTTGTTTTTATAGTTATTAATAGGTTGGTAAGCACAATGAACATATTGTAAGAAGTGGATAATACAGTATATGTACAGCAAATGTCATTAGGACGTACATTAATGGGCATTATGTTAGTTGCAGTAGTGATAAGAAAATAACAGTTTTGCATAATGAATAGTAGGCTAAGTGCAAACAGGTGAAATACTATCATACTGCATATGATTCAGAGTCTGAAAACAACAGTGTCTGAATTTAATCTGTTAATGAAATAATGGATACCATATTACTTGCATTATTGTAAGTAAAATTACAGTTTTCTGAAGGAAGCAGTATGTAGAAATGTAGGCATGTAAAAAAATAACATGAACAAGTTGCTGATTCTATTATTAGTGAAATGTATGTAAGTAGAAGGAATATAGTTTATGAAATGGACTTCATATCTTCATGTAATCAGTAATGGATTAAAGGGGCACCATGTTAGGGATTACAAAGAACGTGAAGCAGCAGAACGTTACATTTTTTGAAGGGTACGTATGTAGCTGTGTTAAGGTAGTGGATGGTGGCTAGTAGTTGTAGTACTTTGTTTTGGAATACTTACTGTGAAAGTAGATGTTTTTAATGAGTTGAACTTCACCTCTGCATTAAATTTGGATATGAAGAAGTGTGATGTAGTCTCCCTCATCAATTGATGTGGAAGCATATTCTCTCCACAGTGACACTTTTACATTGTCTGTAGAGTCCTCAAGGATAATAGTTCTTATGCTAGTTGTTCTTCCATGGACAAGAACTGTGCGAGGAGCTTGATCCTCTTGGTGCAAGGTAGATGGAAATACTAAATGGTTTGAATTAGCAAGGTATATCTCTACAAGAATGCAATTATTAGATAGGTGATATGGTTGTAAAAGTGATAGTGTAGCAGATGGGTACATTGAACATAGTCATGGTGTGCTGGAATCTTTATTATACTGAAGTGAAGTAGCAATATGGCATGATATGGGACATTGACAGTTTCAGAAATGTATTGTTAAATATTACACAGAGACACACAGTCACACACAGACACAGATAGACAGAGACAGACATGGACAGAGAGAGACACAGAGACAGAGAGAGAGAGACAGACAGACACACACACAATCAGATACATAGACATGTAAGTATTAAGTCTTGTCTTGGCTATGAGCATTGTAATACTGGTGTCATGAACATAGCTAAAAATACCTGTACAATTGTCCCAGCAATGGTACATATGGATTGCATTGGTAGTTCTTTTGCCTCTTTGATAGTTATTACTGGGAGTGGAGGTGGATCAAGTAGCATGTTTGCTTTCCATAGAATATCTTCTGGGATCTGTGGTGGCTTAATTTTTGAAAATTTAGTAAGTCTGTTAATTAAGATGGTTCCATTTCTGACAATGACATTCCACAGTAGAAAGACACTTTAGGGTAGAATCGTGTCATAGTTTTCAGTGACATATGAGTAAGCTCTTTTGGTATTGGTGTTGTCAGCCAATACCAGGTGGTATAATTGTTTTTGTTGTTGTTGACTTGTTGAGTAGTGTGTTATTGTGCGTTTCTTCATGATGCAGCACTTCACTGCAATTTGCTTTGTGTTGTCGGAATTTTTCATGGTTACAAGATCATTGATGTTGTACATCTGTAAAGTAAAGAAAAGAAGGTAGCAGTAATGTAAAGGTCATAATTGAATCCACAAAGGTTTGTGATCACTATAGAAGAATTCTAAAGTACCATATTTTAGAATGGGAATTGATATGTAAATGTGATCTGGTGTTGATTTGTAATTAGTTGTGTAGGTAGTTTTAAGTGCTGTGCAGTTTGTCTGCATGTAAGTGGTTAGGGCTGTATGTGAAGGGTTATGTGTAGTAAGGTCAACATTGAAATCACCAAGGATAATGTAGTGAGTGGTTGATATGTCTTGTAAAAGAGATGTTAGTAAAGTAAAGAGATGTGACAGAGGGATATCTGGTGGTTTGTATAGTGCAATTAGGGTAGGTGTTAGTAAATGTGTGTGTAATGTGAAGTAAGTAACATCAGTTGAGTTTTGTGTTTTGAAATTAATGTTTGATAATGTGTTGGTCTTGTAGTACAGCACAAGGCTGTGATGAGTATTGGTATTAAAAGAGTCATGGAAAACAGCAGTGTGTGTTTTAAGTGTATAGGTACCGGTTGAGTAGGCTGAAGTAAAATTTGGTTCTACTATACAGATTATGTCTGCATTGTTAAAGTTTGTGTCATAAGACATGGAAGTAAAATGGGCCTGTAGTGATTGTAAAGTTATGATAGATAATTGTTGTGATATTTGGCAAAGGGATGAGCAGGGGTATTTTGAGATGTAATGTTTTCTCTGTGTGTAGACGTTGTATTTCTTGCTTGACTTTGTTATTTACAGAAATAGTTTTTTCACTGAAGTCTTCACTACAGATATTGATATTGTTAGTTGCACGACTTAGAGCTACATAGTGAAGGTGATCTATTTTTGCATTACTGAAATGGATATGCATGTGTTGTAGTGTGTTTCCTTGGGTTCGATGTATGGGGCGTTGCAGATGCCTGTCTTAATGGGAAGTGTTGTCTTATAATAGTAAAATAAGCTTTACCATATTGAAATTGTTTTGATATGGCAAGAATTGGTGTCCAGTTTTGTGAAGTATGAGTGTGGTAAAGATGTTGATGTATTTGTCATTGATTTCTGCCAATGTTTGGAGACTCGAATAGCATCCAGACAATTTGTGGAGTGTTGTTTATGTCTGTGTCTATGTGTTGCACAATGCCATAAGCACTATTTGTTAGTCCATCTTCTATGGTAATATTTGAGGTTAGATCATAACATAGGAAAGTGGCAATGAAGAGGGTGTGGTAAAGTCCCATAGTTTTAGTTGTTTTTTTTGGCAAAGTGGATATTATGTTTTGCTTAATGTTGGATGGTAGGGAGCCTGTCATGGTGTCCTGGGCATAGTTTATGAATGGTTGATTTGTTTTTGTACAGGAGGGGAAGATAAGATTATTGACGTGGTTGACTTCGGCATTTGTGGACATGATATGTGGTAATGTTCCAAAGGGAATGGTGGAATACTTTGACGAGATGAAATCATGGACAGGTCATGTGGTGTGTGATTTCCTTCTCTAAGGTGATTCAGTAGTTCTGCAAAATGGGTATCTTCCTTTTGGCGCATTATTATTTGCAGTTCAAAGAGTGTAAAATGATCTTGCCATAGATTACTTGCCAAGGGTCCATAATCATATTTTAGGTCTTCAAATATGTAGCTATCAAAGACAGGTTTTCGTTGGAATAAGTTGCCTGTGGCAATGATCGATATTCCACCAAAGGGAATAGTGTTTACTTTTATGTCTTGTATATGATTATGAAATTAAATAAGCTATTTCCTACCATTGCGATTTCATCAATGAAAAGCACTTTTAGATGTATGAGCTTGCATTGTAATGTATGTCGGTTTTCAGAAGTTAGAGGTTTGTATGATAGTTTTTGAGAGACCAGTATGGTGAACAAACTATGTAGAGTGTGACCATTGATGTTATTTGCTGCTTTTCTGGGTTTTTTCCTGGTTGTTTATTAAAGTAGTGTAACAGTGTTTGATACAGGGCAGTTGTGACATAGCTTTTGCCAGCTCATGCTCCCCTCCCCAGAGCAAAAAGTGTAGCTAGGTTTTTCTGAGGTTTTGAAGTGATGTAGGTGATGGTAAACAAATTGCAATTGTTCTGGATTTAAGTGGTGCATAATGTTGTAGTAGTCTGTGTCTTGAAAGAAATGCTGTATTAGTATATGTTGTTGGTTTAGGGGAGGCAAATCAACATCAAGGGATAAATCATAAGTGGTGTGACGTGGTGGTGGTGTTGTTTGTGGCATGTTGTCAGTATTAGGATGGGATGGAAGATCTTCACAAAAGTTGTAGAGGCCTTCAGAAAGTGTTCGTTCAATTACAGTTATATCTATGTTTTGATTGTATGTTTTATGATGTTTATCTACACTGGTTTTTAAGGCTTTGTAAGTGTCATAGTAGGTGTTGTGTTGGAGTATTATGCTTTCATCTCACCAGGGGTGGAAAAGGAAAAGTAGTTCAGCATAGTAGTTTTCTGGGTCAGTTGTTTTATTAAAATGACAGTATCTAAGAATTTTTTTTTGGTGAAGGGGCATATTGTTTTTCTGTGTTTAGCTGTGGAATGGTGTCATCCTCATTGTTGCTATGTGTTTCAGGTAACAGTCCATCTGAGTCACATTGTTTAGAATGTGGTTTGTAGTGTGGAGTGTCATGGCATGCTGCAAAGTCAGCTAAAGTGCATGACTCCAATATGGGTGGTCATCGTTGATAACGTAATATGACGTTGTCACATTCTATGTGAATGTAGTCATCATTTTGTTTTTTAATGGTTTATAAGTCTTTTATTAGTAGGGTTCTTGTTTGTGCTGTGTGTGTGTGTGTGTGTGTGTGTGTGTGTCAATAAATTTAAAGGTACGTGAAGCATGACGTAAGGGTATTTGAAGTACTAGAAATGCAGCATCTTGTGCACTGATTTCAGTGCTGTTTAAGAACTTGTTGCCTATGAGATGAAGTTGCTGTTTAATGTGTGGATTTGTTTTTTCATCTTGTGCTGCCTGATGTAACAATCGGCTCATACAACGTTGCTGTTTTGAGATGTAGAAGACTACGTACATGGCACATGCATATGGATCTAGTATATGCTACAGGTCCATATTTGCTCTTCATGCTGCAAGAAGTATTGGATTGTAGTTATTAATTTTGCAGTCTCTAGGTAATCTTGCCTGGAAGATGGTGGGTTGTATAGTGGATCGAAGTGTAGTAATGTAGTCATCTAGTGTTAAGCAGATATGCTGTAGGAAGTCTTGAAATGTATTAATATTTGTTTTTGAGATTTTTTTAGTGTATTGTGAATAGTAGCGATTTTTTTTGCAATCTGTGAATTAGTGGTGTGTCATCAGGTGGCATTGGTAGTAAAATGCTAGTGCTAATCATAGGGTAATGCAGAAAAATGAAAATGGCACATTTTCCCCCTTTATACAACATGTGCGTGAGTGTGAATGAATTTGTAATGGTATGAGGTATTTTAAATTTTCGTCCTCTGTATTATTGGAGAAGATATGAGTGTTAATGAAATTAACAATGTCACTGTCATTGTCAATGGTGTATTTGGGTAAGCTTTCTATCCAAAGTAGTGCATGTATGTGAGGGGAACCACAATGTTGGAACTCCAAGTGATAGAAGTAGTCGAGTAGTTTGCCAATATGATTACATTTGTTTTGTAGAACACAGTGGAAAAGTTGATTAACTTGGTAATCAAAGTGACGTGTGCAAGTTACTGGATTTGACTGTATTAGTCTACATTTATGTTCCCATGTTAGGTGGGTTAGTTTTAGAATCAATAATGTGTCCTCGAATTCGAAACAAGTGAAGCCATTTTGTTTCTGCTGCAGATAGTGATAAGAAGAATGTTGGTAAGCCAAGTTGTCGAATCATGACAAATAAATCTTTTTTGGCCTGCTCCAGTAGGGTGGTGAACCACAAATATTTTTTTAAATGTGGTAGCCTTCATTGTATTGTAACATGGTTTCTAAACCACCAAATTTTAAATCCCCCGCAGTGATGTTTTTGCCATTTTTTTGACGTTTTCATAAGGAAATGTTTACCTTTCCTTGTATTTGTTGGATTTGTAGTTTTTTAAGTTTGTAAAAAAGATTTGGTACAGATTTTGCTACTCTTCTGTCAGCAGATAGTAGTTCTGCTTTACAAATGTCACTATAATGTACTGGAGTGGGACGAGTGAGGTTGTTATGTCGTCTTTGTCCTGCATATATTGTTGGGAAGCTAAGAATTCTGAATCTTTGTCTTCATAGAGTCCTCATGGTGTATTGTTTTCAGCTGGCACTAGGGACAGTATATTGTAAGAGTGTTCTGTTATTATCATAGTATTTAGATGTGTATCTAGTTGTCCTGCAACAGGTTCCTCAGTGTCAGAGTGATTGTCACTGGATTTGGTAGAGGAGTCATGGGGGTGACCTAGTGATTGATTATCTGGCTCTGATGTGTTGTCTATGTCATTAACATGGGCTGGGGTGGTAGTGTGATATTGCCATTGGGGGGGTCATATGTTATTCCATACTCTTGGAATAGTGTACTGTTTGTAGCAAGCCATCGTGCAGCAAGCAGTATCTTGTTTGGCCGAATGTTTTGAAAATGGGTGAAATTTGTGTAGGACAGTTTATGTTTTAGTTTTACAGGTATGGTAGCATTATTGGATAGTTGACGTGGAAGGATAGTACATGTTTGTGTTACATTTGCAGGGACATTAACAACTGCACCTTTAAGGGAAAGTTGTTTATCTCTAGGAAGTGATGTCATTTGTATGAATGGAATTCTCTGTGATACTAATCATTCCCCTAATTCGTAAAGTGATAATTCAGGGGGTAGTGGTGGAAAGGTCATTTGGTTTTTGATTGAAAGTGGTGGGATTTTTCCTAGTAATATGTATTTTTTACAGGTATGGCATATGTAAGTGGATGTGCTGTTGTGTTCATTACAGGAAATAAATGTACTGTTATCTTTCAGTTGGTCATTTATTGTAGTAACGGAATGTGGGTGCCATAGTTGATTACATATGGCACAGCAGTGTTGTGGTCCAACACGTACTATGTCATGGAATGCAGAAATCATTGATTTATTTTATTTTCATATGTTTGTGTGGTGACACAAAGGGTGTTTGAAGGTAAATGAATAAGACTGGTGTGACTGAATGTTTCAGTTGTGTGTGACGTATGTGATAAGTTGTCATATGTGTTATGTCTAAGATGTTTGTGGTGGTGATGTGCTGTCATAGATGAATTGGGTTGGTTATCAAGATTAACTTTGTGTGGTATGGGCATTTTTTATTGGAATGTGTTTTGGAAGATGGTGCTGGATGGCTGGGTAGTGTTTTTAAAGTACTGTTGTGTAATGGGCTTGATGAGAAGTGGTGTGATAGTATATAGCAGTGATGGATTAGGTAATGTTTTAATTATAGAAGTGAACTGTTGTAGTACTAATAAAATTTGGAAGGTGTGAAGGAATGCAGTGAAAGTAATGTGGGTATTGTGGAGAGAAGAGGAATAGAAACAAAAGTAGGCGTTGTGTGAGAAGAAGCAGTAGTAGGCATTAATGATGCTAAGTAGACATGGTAGATTAGTAACAATGGTGTTCTGTAAGGAAAGGACTGCACTGTTTGGAATGTTATTTTGCAGTGTTACTGAGGATGTGGGTTGGTAATGTATGGAGAGGTAGTATTGATTAGAGAGAAGTATGTAGGTAGGTTATGCAACATAATAGCTTGTGTTCGAAAGACTTTTACAATACTGGTCTGCAGATTTGTAGCAAGGAGTTGTATATTGTGTAAATCATCTGATGTCCCAAGAGGCATGTGGTGAACAGAAATTATATAGAATAGCAGAGATGCAGGATATGATTTCAAAGGTAGGAATAAATGTATGGGCTGAAGAAAGAGTGGTAGTGTATTGTGTAGTAGTGTATTGTGAGGAGTGGGAAAGAGTTAGTATGGGATGTTTCTGTGTTACTGTGGTTACTCTGGGGTGGTGTAGCTGTTGTGAGTGTAATATTACGAACAGGTAATATAAGTGGTGTTTGATGGTCTGATGTGCTATTGTGTGAGAAGGAAGGAAAGAATGTAAGAAGTAGCGTTAACAGTAGATGGTATAGAGTTTGAGGGATTTGTACTAGTGGGTGAGAGTGCTGTTAACGTAGTAGAAGAAAACAGTGAAGCATGCATGTTATTGTTACCATCGTCTGTGGAGATGGAAAGGTGTAAGGGTTGTGATTGTAATGGGTGCGTCTCAAGCTGGTCAGGCATACTGTAATGGCAAGGTTGATGTAGGAGGTGCAATTGTGGATATATGGTTGTAAGGGGGGAGTGGCAAGCTGGTGAGGTGTAATGTAACGGGATGGTAGATGTTTGAGGTGCAATTGTGGCTGATATGGTACAGCATTAGAAAGTGAATTGTGTTGCAATTTGTGTGCCAATGGAGTGTGTTGGTGTGGGTGTAGGCTGTTCTGGGGTGTTAAATGGAAACAGAGATGGTGTAATGGAGTGTTTAGTTCTTTGGAAGTGTTGTTTATGTCTTCCATGGTAACAGGGTGAATGTGAACTGGTGTTAGCTCATAAGGTATGATTGTGGTGTAAGGGCCACAGAGAGAGATACAGCCAAGGTATGGAGGTGAGAAGTCAAAGATGAGTAATTGTCAAATTCAAGCAGAGTGCATTTACCATCTGCATCAGGTAAATCATGACAGTTTCTACTGTGTGAGTCATAGGTATGAAAAAGGCTTTTGCAGGTGAAGATGACTATGCAGTATTCTGTAATACATATAATACAGCCATGAGAGACAGTTAGTGATGTGAGTAAGGCTTAAAGTGTTATAACAGATTACCATAGTTGGGAGTGAGTGTACAAATTTGGAATATGTTATTGTAGCATACAATGAACTGTGGTAAGTCATCAGGGTGCATGTAGGTTTCATTGTTTTTGGAGAGCATTAATTTATATAAGGCATCTCCAATGTATAAAGTGTCAGTTAAATCAGAAATATTCCGAGAAGGTGCAGGGAATGATATGTTTCCTATTAATATAATAATATTGTTCAGTAGGCACTGTTTGCCCCTTGATGATGCATTGAAAATAGTGTGCCCCTGATGGTAACGTGCCTGTAGAGCTATGTGGTGTACTGTGGATGGGTTTATGAGATAACAGCAAATGCCTAAAGGCAATCACAGTTATCACTCAGTCAGAGTGGCGAAAACATTTTCAGCATTCTGATAACCCCGGCGCCTCAGGATAACTGCACCAGGACAGTATTTTACTGCTTTCTGTGGGTGGTTGGATCCCCACACCCCTACTTAAGGATTCTCAACTCCAGGGGTGCATGTTGGGGTGGAGCAGGAAAAATAAAGTTCAGGCCAGGCACAATAAAATCGCACCGGCACCCGGACCCAAACCCGGTACCTATCCCACCGCAACCACTAGCCAACCCTCGATGCCACAATGCAGCTTGGCCAGTCACTGCAGTGCCACCTCCTATAGCCTCTCCACCCCCTCCCAGCCCATGCTCACCGTGCTCGCTCCCATCCATCCCCACGCATGTACGCATAGCGAAATCCTATCACCCAGTTCACCCACAGCCTCATCCGGTCACCCTACCCTCCCCATCTCCATGAGGGATTGCACCAGGAAGGAGTCGCCGTAACGGACGGTGCCTTTCCTCATGCTCCCACCTCATGGGTTACCACTGTGGACATGGTAAGAAATTGTCTTATGATTGTAATGGAAAAGTACTGGTGTGAATAAGGTGATATACTGTGAAGATGTTGAAGAATGCAGTGATGGCTTAGTTCTTGTTCAATGCTAGGACCTGTTGAGAGAAAAAAGTTGAAATGCAAATTAAGGTACAATTCTTTTGCATTGTAACAGAGAACAATAAGCAGACAGAGAATTTGTTTGGATGAGGTATTAAGGAGTAAAGTACTGGAGACAATACTGAATGAGTGCTTGGTGAAGTTGTTACAGGAAGGTAACCTCCAGGATAGCAAACAGCACAGGTTCATTGCTGGCAGGTAGTGTCAAATAAACTTTATTAAGTTGTTTGACTGGGTCACCCAGACAGTGGACAAAGGACAGGCAGTGGATATTATATATCTGGAGTTTAGTAAGGCCTCTGACTCTGTGCCACACCAAAGGTTGCTCAGAAAGCTGAAGGACTTAAGGGTGGGAGGAAACACACATACCAGAAGGTTGTGGGGGGTAGATTAAAGAGGGATATAAGAAAGCACTGTTTAACAGAAAGAGTAGTGATGGAATGGAGCAAACTGCCACAGGAGGTGGTGGAGTCAAAGTCAGTGGGAGCTTTTAAAACAGGCTTGTTCAAGCATAAGGGACTGGCAGGAGGCCTTGTAAGGGGGAAGAACAAGAAATTCAGGTGGGAGAGGGGCAAGAGAAGAATGGGAATGTTTAATGTGTATAAATTCGTAATGCTAGCCAGAATATATCCATAGAGAGACAGAAAGGTTTTATGAAAGGTTGGAAGACACAGAAAGAAGCATAATATTAAGTTCATCTATGTCTACATATATAGACATACAGAACAGTGTGATAGATTTGTAAAGATGTAAAGTTTAACAATGTAAAAAGAATAAGAATTATGATGGGTCTTCATTTGTAAACAAAAGTGTGCAGTTCATTGCCTATTTCATTCAAATAAGTAAATTAAGATTGTAAAATGCCACAGGAGTAAGTAGTTGTGTAAAAGAGCCATAAATGAACTTCAGGGTTTAGGATTTATAGAAAGAATGTACTAATACTAATAATACATGGAGTGTTGCAGGAAACTGTGAACTGTGGTGATATAAGACAGTGTCGTACTTCGACAAAATGTGTTTGGTCAGTAATTAGATATAGACGAACAACACTTGATGGTCTGTAAACATTGAAATATGTCTAGAAGGATGCATGAGGGCTAGCAGGAAAAATGGTAGTCATGTCACAGTTGGGCAGGGAGGGAATGTCAAGGAATGGAGAGTTGTAACTGAGTATGCCTGGGAAGGGGGGAGAGGGACATAGTAAAGGAGGTAGGTACAATATGGTGGGACAAGGTTAAGCAGTGAGAGAGACAGGCAGGTACAGATGAAGGAGGGAAGGGGGGGCCAGGGTTTTATTTGGTGGGACGGGGGTCCCATGTTTGTGGAGGAAGCACTGAGTAAAAGGGCAGAGGAAGAAGAATACCAGGGGCCATGCCTTGTGGTGGGGCTCAGTGAAATAAGGATATGGGGAAATGTCAAGAGGTTAGGATAAAATAAAAATAGGTGGACTGGCAATAGGATAGGAGAAGAGCACCAGGGTATGGGAAAAAGACAATTGGTGGAAGGAGTTAGCAGGGATAGGGTGGACAAATGGCATAGAGCATAATAACACATTCACACCAGTGACACTGAAGAGCAAGGGAGTAGAATATGGAGAGGTGTACATGACTGTGGAGGCAGGCAAGTGGGACGAGAGCAGGTGGCAGGGGAGTCCTTGCCCCTTGTGGAGATACAGAAATGGGCCTGCACATAGCAGAAGGAAGGAAAGTGACTGAGGTGGACAGGTCAATGAAGAGAAAGACAGGGAGGGAAGGAGGAGTCATTGGTCCTGGAAGGAAATCTGTAATGGACCACAGTGATATAACAGGATGGGAAGAAGGCAAAGAGGTCAGGTCAGTGAGAGACAAGGGTTGGATTGTGAGGGGCTTTAGAGGGAATGTGCCATGCATTGCAGGGGTAGGGAGGAGGGGGCATGCGATTAACAAGGCAATAAGTGGCTACAGCACTCAGTGTTAAAGGGACTGCATGGAGGAGGTGTGGCAACATTTGAAGTCACCATAGAAGAGAAGTCATTACTGCCCATCAGTTTTTGAAGTGTAATGTATCTAAAATCCATCAAATGTAAGAGAGAAGTGATTGATAAATTTTGAAATCAGCTGTCTGATTCATTGCTTCACATGTTTCAGGTAGTGGGAACCATTACCGAGCAGCCCTAGGACCTAGCTACAATGAAAGTCATCAGTAGACCATTGCAGTGGTTACAACTCATCAGTTATAGTGTCATCAAGTAACACATTCATAATTAGTTGGCTAGGGTACATGCATCTTAACATCCAGTTTGGAACTGTGAGGTTTTTGTGAAACAGTATTGCATGCTTTGCTATATATACACATATCTACAGAAATACTTAAATATTGGCATTATGATGTACTCAATATTGAATAATTTTTTACAAAATTAAGTAACAGCATAAGTCAGTCAGTAATGAGAAATATTAAAATGAAGTAAAGTGAAATGTGCCAAAAAGGATGGGGGATGTTTAATTGGAATGCATCATAGTAACAGAAGTTCACAGAACCTGTGTTATATAAATACATTTTCATTACATTTCCAAAGACCCATTGCTTGATCAAAGACCTAATCCACTATGAGTTGTATTTATCACATTATTTGAAAATGTTGATTCTTAATTTAGTGTTTGTAATTATGTTTAATGTGTTACCTTGTAAAGGCTTAGGGTGGCCACCTTGCAAAAGAGCCAAACTACATATATATTACGAGGAAAAAAAAATGTGAGTTCATTATAATGTCAATACATAAGATGTTCTAGATATTGAATAGTTCTCATTTTATTATGTCAGCAATGTCAAGTTGGTGTAATGGTAGTGGAGCAGACCGCTGTACTTTATTGCTGGACTTCCAAATGCGATTCAGCAGTGCAGCATGTAATAGTAGGCGTACAAACCAGTCACATAAATTATTTCCGACCAACATATGTAAAGATTATGTGTAATTTTTTTAATCAGGTTAACAGCAATGTATTACATGAAACAGAAAAAAAATTCTACAGTGATGTTGCCTGACTTACTTATTTATCATTGTTGAGTTAATTAAATGATTCACGTGTTATAATCTTTTTCTGATTTGTTCAAGCCTTTATTAATATTAATTGAGTATCAGAAAATATGTGTTAATGCATGCCTTATGATGTAATCTGGTGACTTAAAATTCCTCCATTGACATAATGTAGAGAGGTAGAATCTTCTGTGGAGGCAGGTAAGTGGGAGATGGAAATGGGCTCAGCAAGCAAGGGAAGGGTAGGAGATAATCCCAAGTATAGGGTTTGGGGGAACAGGATATGAAGAATGCATGAGGGTTTGCAGGAAAGATGGAAGTCAGGTCACAGTTGGGCAGGCAGGGGATAGCAAGAAAGGGGAGCTCAGAGTGGGGAGCCTTGGGAAGGGAGAGATGGAGCTAGTAAAGGAAGTAGCCACAATGTGGGGGGGATGAGGAAATGTAATGAGGGAGAGAGGCAGGTACAGAGGAGGGAGGGCCACAGTATTTCCTTGTGGGTTAGGGGAGAGTCCATGTTTGGGGATGAAATACTAACTCGGCATTGGGTGCAGTAAGTTAAAATGTATTTTATTATCACTGGTACTATATACTACAGATAGTGTAGAGTTTTGAAGTGCAGCAATAATGGTTTGATAAAGAATTAAATAAATAAATGAAGCATGGTAGGTATGCCGCATGAGTTATTACTTGTCAGGAACAGACATATATGAACCATGGGTGTAGGCAGGCATACTCCAAGCACTCCATGGTGTGCAATTTTATTTAAGGGGGGGTTGCAAATAGGCTCTGAACTGCTTCCTTTTTCCATGAAAACTAAAAGAAAATACTGAACCTTTCTGTAATTTTATTCATAGTAGTTGAAACTACAAGGACTGGTCATTAATACTCTCTTTGCATCCCAAGGACAATACAACTTTACAGGCTCTGGGCTGGTATGTGGGTGTCTTAGGGAACAATGCGTGGCATTTGTATTTACCCATGCATGGCAACAACCATGGTTATGAGATACAAAAGTTGTATTTATTGTGCCAAATGAGGCAACAAACACGGTCCTGGTGTACATTTGTATATTGTCTGGCTACATGGGGGGGGGGGTAGCAGTGAGTCCACTTGGTGTGCAGATCTGAAATCCCTGGCTACACCCCTGATATGAACATTCTGGGTTAAGGGTTTTAGAATGAATGAAATGACAATAATAGTATCGTTACTGTTGCAGTGTACAGATAAATCTGTAGAGGTCGGAAATTGTCTGAAATGGGCAAAATCTGGTTATAAAAGTTATATAAACTGACATTACATGAAGGTTAGGAAACAGTGAACTATATAGTTCTAATGTCAATGATTTAGTGTAATATTGAATTGACACTGGGTGTAGTAGGAGGAGGGCAAGTGGTGGTGGAGGTTAGGTAAAAGTGGGAAAAGAGTAGATGGCAGGGGAGTCCTTGCCCCTGGGAGAGATACAGGAATGGTCCTGCACATGGCAGGGGAGTCCTTGCCCCTGGGAGAGATACAGGAATAGTCCTGCACATGGCAGGAGGAAGGAAAGGGGCTAACGTGGACAGGTCAGTGAAGAGTAATACAGGGGAAACAGTGGGCCCTTGTTCCTCAAAGAAAATCTTGAATGGACCACAGTGCTATAGTAGGATGGAAAGAGGGTAGGGAGGGCATGTCAGTGAGAGATAAGGGTTGGCTTGGGAGAGAGAGGACTGCTTTTGGCGCAAGGGGCTTGGGAAGGAATGTGCCATGCATTGTAGGAGGAAGAAGGGGGGGCATGGGATTAGCAATGCAATAAGTGGCTACAGCACTCAGTGTTAAAGGAAGTGCATGGGTGAGGTGTGGCACATGTTTGACGTCTCCATAGAACAGAACTAATCACTGTCCATCACTTCTTGAAGTGTAATACATCCAAAATTCATGAGATGTAAGATACAAAGGATTGTGAAAGTTTGAAATCAGCTTTCTGCTTTATTGCTTCACAAGTTACAGGTACTGGGAACCTTGGGTACTCGCTCCTTTTAAATTCATTAAGTCCACTGCTGGGATCACAAGTCATCAGTTATACTGCCATCAATGAACATATTAATAATTTGTTTTATAGCTTACATATATCTTAACATCCAGCTTGCAATTTTAAGATGTTTGTGATGCCGAATTGCATGCCTTGCAATATATACAGATATTTACTGAAATACTTAAATATTGGCATTGTAATGTAGTCAAGATTGGATAATTATTCACAAAAGTAAGTAACAATACAATTGAGTCAATTATGAGAAATATTAAAATGAAGTAAAGTGAAATGAGCAATAAAGGATGGGGGGAGGTCTAATTGGAATGCATTACATTAACAACAGTTCAGAGAAAATGTCTTCTATAAATATATTTTCATTACATTTCCAAAGACCGATTACTTGATCAAAGACCTCATCCACCATATATCTTATATGTTTCCCATTAATTGAATTTCTTGATTGTTAATGTATTATTAGTAATTATGGTATGTTTAATGTGTAACCCTGTAAAGGTTCAGAGTGCCCACCTTGAAAGGGAGCCAAACTACACATATATTATGAGGTAAAGAAATGTGAGTTCATTATAATGTTAATACTTAAGGTTTCAGACCTTCTGAGAAACCATTCAACACCTCAGTTTCAGAATCTTACTATAAGAGAGAGGCAAGCTCTCACAAAATTGATGGGTTATGAGGAGATTGTTATAAAATAAGCCGATAAGGGGGGTAGCATTGTGATTCTGGGTAAACCAAAGTATAGAGAAATTGTACATAAACTACTTAATGACAGTGAGCATTATGAGAAATTAGACTTATAGATAGACTTATTTTCCACTAACATCTTTCAGCCTCCCCTTTTTTTCCCTAAAGTCAATTTGTTTTTGTACTGATTTATTTTTCATTTTCACCATATGTCTCCATTTCTGTCTCCTTCTCACACATTTGTTACCTTTCAGCCTTCTTACAAGGCCCTGTTAATCAGTCTCTATCTGGGAACTTCCCCAGCTCTTTCTCTCCCATTATGTTTTATCTTTCCCATCATCACCTTTTTGTTTCATAGATTCTCTCTTAATCTTACCATTTATCACTTCTTCTCCCTTAGCCTCCCCCTTCTTCTTTCTCCACATATATATCTCTCTCATTTTACCTCTCCTCTACACTAACTTGTTTTTTTTCTCTTTTAGATATTTCCTGAAGAAGGCCTAAGGTCGAAACGTAGATTTATAACTCTATTTTCTATTTTCAGCGTTCATTTAATATAACCATTTTGTTTTGCATTATGAGAAATTACACTATGACCCTTCCTTCAGTTTCAAAAAAGAAATGTACTCACTTCTTAATGAAGCGCTTGTAAAAGGTGACATTACTGAAAAAGAATATCTGCACATTTGGCATGAGTTCTCAGTAATATCTGGGTTTTATGCCCGCCCTAAAATTCATAAGGATAGGGAAGATCCTCCTGGATGTTCCATCATCTCTGGGACTGACTCCTTAACACAAAATTTAGGAAAATTTATAGATTTCCCTTTTGCAGCATGAAGTATTAATGCTAAAATCATTCATTAAACATAGTGGTGATGATTTATTAAGGAAACTACAGGGCATAAATTGGAAAGAAAACCATACACGGTTATCTGTTGACGTTGAATCACTTTACACATCCATTAAACATCACCAGGGCCTGTATGCTGTGAAATATTTTCTTGAAAATTCCACTATAAGAGACCATATACCTAAAGATTTCTTTATGCATGCTCTTGAATTTTTTCTTAAACATATTTTTTTCAATTTTGAAGGTCAAACCTACCTGCATAAATCTGGCACAACAATGGGGGCATCAATGGCCCCCAGCTATGCCAACATCTTTCTTGGTAGGTGGGAACAGGTTTTGGTTTATAATGGCATGTTAAACCCCTTTCAGAATAATCTGGTTTACTGGTTTCATTTTGTGGATGGTATCTGGGAAGGTGAAACTGATCTGATTCCAGATGTTTTATATTGGTTGCACCAAAATGACCTAAATTTACATTTCACCTCCCAGTCAGATGGGAGATTCATTGTTTTTTTGAACCTAACACTCACTGCCAACATAATGACAGGGTCCATCGAAACACAGTGCTATAAGAAACCCACTGCTACCAATGCCATACTAACAGCAACTAGTGCCTACCCCCTAGTCTGAAGAACTCCATCCCCTGTGGTCAGTTACTGCGTCTATAATGGAACTGCAGTACAGAGGAGGCTTTTTCTACACAATCAGATGACCTTATCAAACGATTCAAAATTAGGGGTTATAATGAACATTTATAACAGACTAGAGAGAAGGTTGACAGAATCCCCAGAGTAAATCTTTTGAAAGACAGGGACCCTGGAACAGCTGATATAAACAACCAACCATGTACATTTGTTATGCAATATAACCATCTTGCAGGGAAGGTAGGAAATATTATCCATCAGAATTGGCCTGTACTTTTAAGTGATGATAATGCTAATAAAGCGGTAGGTCCTAGACCACGTGTGACATTTTCAAAAGCCAACAGCCTAAAAGATAAACTTGTACATAGTCGCATGACCCACACAAAAATGAAATCAAAAACTTGGCTACCAAGCAGAACTTGTGTTTTTTACAAATGTGCAAGATGTAATTCATGCAAATATGCAAGTAATAGTCATTCTACATTTGTACATCCTAGCAAACCAGAACTACAGATAGAAATATGTGAGCTTATAACATGCAACACTTCTTACTGTATGTGGTTTATGCCCCGTGGTGCCCTTGTGCCATGGTATACATTGGCAAGACTGTGAGACCCATGAAACTATGCATATAGCAACATGTCAGATATATTTTGAATAACAGTAGGAACACACTTGTTGGCCTCCATTTTGCCATGTTTCACCAGTCAAATCCCAAAGAAATGTTATTTACAGGTCTTGAATGTGTTCGTCCATTCCCATTAGGTGATGACGGAGCCAATGTATTATTACAGAAGGAGAGTAAATGGATATATAAATGTGGCACTGTAAAACCAAATGGTCTTAATAACCAATGGAACCGTAAGCCACTTCTAAAACAACAGAACAGCTTAAAATATTTTTTCTTTTAGTTCATTTTGATATGTGCTATCAGCTGTGCACCCAGTCGAGGTTTGATATTTAGAATTTTGTATTATTGTTTCACACATAGAGAATATATGTCTGGAAATAAGTTAACTTAATAGTTAGTATTTATTATGCATTATGCTTAGCTAATAATTATCAGGCATGTTTAAGATAAAAATGTTTGGTATTTAAAGTTCAAACTATATTTTTCTTCTTTGTTTCAATCTGCAGATTCTCTCCTTCACCACTTTCGTACCTGACCTGTCTGGGTTTGTTGCCTTGGATTTTACCTGATACTGTTACCCACCACCTTAATTTATAGGGGGTCCTTGTGTGGATCCAGTTAAAGACAGGTGGCTGTTCACTTATTCACCACTTTTTTTTTTTTTTTTAGCACTTATTAAAATAGCAGCTATATTGCAAAATAAAAAATGTAATGGTTTAAAAATGTAACACATGAAGGGCAAAGTGAAAAATGTGAATTTGTGTTTATAATATGTATTATATACTTTCTTATACACTTTGTTGTTTGATTGGTCTCTGGTATTATTGGATTATTTGATAGTTGTTTTCACAGATGAATTGTGTGTATCACTAATTAACTATGTATAAATTGATGAAGCCTTTCCACTAGCGCCACCCCCTGATGATGACTCGTGAAGAGTCAAAGTGCTGGGATTATGTTAGCTTGACTGTGCTGCCTTTGTGTATCTATTTCTGCATTGTTATTCATATTCTTTAAGTTTAGTAAAAATTTGCAGAGAACACTTTTGTGTGCCACTTGTTTTCTTTTTGAATTTCTATCTTGCCTTCCTCTCTGGTGCCCAAGATCCCCTTCCTTACATATATAGCCACCCTTCCCCTTTTCTCTGTCTTTTTGGTACAACTTATATACAGGGATATCAGGGTCCCAGTCATGGTACTGGGTGGTACTGGGTAGCTAAGTGTCCATGATGGCCACTATGTCTACTTCACCTCTGCCATCAGTACCTGAAGCTCTATTGAGTTGTTAGCCAGGCTCCTTGCTTTCAAGGATACCATCTTCCAACATGATCCCTGTACCCTTTTCCCCCTCCCAATCCCCTGCATCCCCCCCTTATTGATTTCCCCTCTCTCTCCTCTTTTCTTGCGAGGGGGAGGGCAGTCTTTCTGACTCCCTCACATGGTGGCTCTGATAGGAGCCCACCTTATCACCCTCCCTTCAGTTTAAAATTAATTTTACTTGATATGTATTCTTCCAGTTTATGCTTCAGGACCCTTGTTCCCTCCTTACTTAAACGCAGCCTATCTGGCGTATACAGTTCCTTGTTTTCCCACATTCTACCCCCCCACTCTGTACTCCATGGTCTCACAGCATCTTCCAACCATCTGTTGAATTTCTCATTTCTTTGCCTTCTAACAGTACTTGCCCTAGGGACTGGAAGGACCTTAAAAAATACAACTGATCTTCCTGCCTCACTGCAGATTCTGCCTACCTCCTTGAACCTGTCCTGCACTCCCTCTACCCTACACCCTTCCAGGTTGTTTGTACCCAGGTGCACAATATGAGTTTTTTCCCATCCTGCCCCTCACACTTTCATGCCTAGCATACACTCCACCCATATGCGGCTTTTCCTTGCCTCCCCATCTCACACTTTGAATTATCGAGTACTGTATGACTGCCTTCTCTTCTCTCAATCAATCAATCAAATCTTTATTTCACCAGGTGAAACACCATTGAGAAAAAAACTAATTTACAAGGTGGACCTGGAAGGGTCAAGAAGAATCACAAGTCAATACATAAAGAATAAGCAGAAGAAAACATAATGGCATGAAATGACATACAAGTAACAGCATACTAGTAAGGCAGAATTACACGAGCATAGTAGGGTACAGAACTCTCATAATATAAGGAAACTTAGACACTTTAAAGATGTAGGCATAGGGAACATTACATCACGGCATTCCAGTAGCTATATATACACAAGTGAAAACATATATATATATATACACACACACACACACACACACACACACACACACACACACACACATACATATACACATATACACACACATACATATACATTCATGTGCATAACTGCGTACATATTTGCACACAAAACATACTTGCATACAGATATACAGATATATGTATATATATATATATATACATATACACATACACACACCCATGTATACATAATTAACACACTTGCACACTTACACATAAGCACGCATATGTACATGTACACACACGCATAAATACATACATACATAAGTATACATACACGAGCATACAAATGTGTTCTCAACAGAGTAGCACCACGTAAGTGAGATTGGCAAGGAATTGTTCTGACAGCAACTAATACAGCAGATCAATGCAACATAGTCAGAGAAAGGTAGAGAGGGAATAAGTAGGGAGGTATAGTGGGAGAAGGGTGTCTCTAGTTACTCGGCTATAGATGGAGTGGTCACTAGCGTGAGCATTTGCATGACTCTTTGACAGAACGGTCAAGCAGGGTTTTGAAGAAGGGTAACTTCACAGGAAATTCAAGTTTAAGAGATTTTTGGATGGTGTTCCAAAGGGTGGGGAGGAAGTAACTTATAGCTTCTTTGCCAAAATGAAATCTGACCCTAGGGACGACAAGAGAAAGTACAGTTACGTAAGAACTTACCGTAACAGTAGATCTTCGAGAGAGGCTCTTGCAGTAGGTAATTACATATAGGACTGACGCTGGCAGGTGGCAGGACCCCACGGAAAAATTTCTAGCTAGCAGTCCCTGGCGAGGGACCGCCCCCACATCAGGTGACCGGCGTCAGGAGACTTTGGTATAAAGGGGCGGTCCCGGACGCCCACCTTCCAGTTCTTTCCCACCACAGGCCGGACGAGAGAGGAGTGGATATTTCTCTATATGGAAAAGGAGCTGAAAAAGCCTAGGGGGATGGAGGGCAGGAAGGTATTACCTTGTAAGAGCTCTCTCGAAGATCTACTATTCGTAAGTTCTACGAACTGTACTATCTTACTTCGAGAGGGCTTTTGCAGTAGGTAATTATATACAGGACTGAATCCCAAGCAGTCTGGAATAAAGAAAAGTACCAGGAGGAGGAAACTACTCCAAGAAGTAGCTCTAGCCGTGCAAGCCTCAAGACAGGAGGCCTTGCAAAATAGCTAGCCCGAAGCCTGCTCTACGGCGAAAGGCAATATCCAAACTGTAGTGTTTTGTAAAGGTATGGATGGAAGTCCAGATGGCGGCAGCACATAAGTCTGCCGCAGACACATTCTTGAAACAAGCTGCAGAGGCAGCTACTCCTCTTGTGGAGTGGCCTCTGACTTGACCCGGGAGGGTCTTGTGGTACTTGTCATAACAGAAAGTGATGCAATGAGCCAATCACTTAGACAGGCATTGCTTGGAAACTGCATTGCCTTCCCTTTTGTGAGCAAAAGAGACGAACAATTGATCAGTCTTTCTGAGATCCTTTGTCCTATTGGTGTAGTATCTCAGAATCCGGTGAACATCCATAGTATGGAGTAAATATTCCCCTTGGTTAGAGTACTGCGTAAAAAAGGTAGGTAGCTCTATGGACTGATTTAAAGTAGACTCTGCTACTACTTTAGGTAGAAACTTAGGATTCGTGTGAAGAGCAACTCATTCCTTGTGAAAAATCGAGTAGGAGATTTTACACATCAGAGCCTGGAGCTCGGAGATTCTTCGAGCCGAAGTAATGGCCACCAAGAAGAGCATCTTCCATGAAAGAAACTTCAAATCTGCAGAAGCTGCAGGTTCGAAGGGAGGAAGGGTAAATTTCTCGAGAACAAAATTCAAGTCCCAAGGGGGGGGCAGGAGTACGGATGGGGGGCCTCAGATGGAGGACTCCTCTGAGAAAGGCCTTAGAGACCTCCAGTTGAGCGAAAGCTTTGCCTGCTAAGGGAACATGATAGGCTGAGATGGCCGCCATGTGAACCTTCAAAGAGGAATGGCTGAGACCCAGGTCGAACAGATGACATAAATACTCTAGCAGAAGCCCCGCTGAACAGGAGAAAGGCTCCACATTCTTGGAGGTGGCCCAAATAGTGAATCTTTTCCACTTCATGGCATAAGTGGATCTGGTGGAGTGTTTTCTAGCCTCCACTAAAATCTCCGCCACTTTGGGAGACACACCAAAATGGGATTGGGCTAGGTCTGCAGGAGCCATGCATGCAGTTGAAGGGATTTGAGGCCTGGATGGACCAGGGTCCCCTGATCCTGCGTCAACAAACCTCGAGATAGAGGAAGAGGAGGATCCTCAGAATATTGTTGTAGAAGACAGAACCAGATTTGTCTGGGCCAGAAAGGGAGCAATCAGAATCATTCTCACTCCTTCTGAAGCTAGTTTCTGCAAGACTCATGGGATAAGAGGAATTGGGGGAAAGGCATAGACGAATCTGTCCTTCCAGTCTAGAGACAGAGCATCATTCCAGAAAGCGCCTCGCTGTGGAACAAGAGAGCAGAAGGTGGGAAGTTTTGCGTTTCAGGGGGGATGCGAACAGGTCAACCTGTGGTGTTCCCCAAAGTTGGAAGATATTGTCTAGGACCCCTTGGTCCAGTTCCCACTCGTGAGTCAGAGCAGAAGAGTGACTTAGCCCATCTGCCAGGGTGTTGTCGACTCCTGGAACGTGAATCGCCGTGAGGTGAAGGTCGTGTTGTGTTGCCCAATCCCAAACCTTCATTGCCTCCCTGCATAGAGGGTAGGACCAAGTTCCTCCCTGCTTGTTGATGTACCACACTACGCACATGTTGTCCATCTGGATGGCTAGGAGGCCGGGAAGGTATTGGTGAAGGGCTTGGAGAGCGTACAACACTGCCCGAAGCTCAAGCACATTGATGTGAAGAGCTTGTTCTAGCCTGGACCAAGAGCCCTGGGTCCGAGGAGGGCCTAGATGGGCTCCCCGACCTTCGCCTGAGGCGTCTGTGGTTAGAGCCTGGGAGGGGGGAGGATGAAAGAAAGGGACACCCCCAAACAGGTTATCTTGAACCATCCACCTTTGCAAGTCTCGCATCATCGGCAATGAGATCAGAACTGAGTGATCTAGGTCGTCCACTAGTTGATCCCACTGAGAGCGTAGAGTCCACTGAGAGATCCTCATGTGGAGTCTAGCGCGAGGGACCGTCGGGATAGCAGCCGCCATGAGCACGAGAAGGCAAAGGACCGACCTCGCCGAGACCATCCTGCAGTCGGATGACAGACTTATCTGGGTCTGAAGGGAGGCCGCCCTGTCTGGAGGCAGGAAGGCCTTGCCCATGGTCATATCGAGGATCGCCCCAATGAACTGTAGCCTCTGGGAAGGGTCCAGATGAGACTTGGAATAGTTGATAGTAATTCCCAGGCAAGCAAAAACCTGCTGGGTGAGGGAGAGGAAACGCAGGAGTTCCTCCCTAGACGAGGCCGCCAGAAGCCAGTCATCCAGGTAAAGGAACACCTGTACTCCCTTGGTGTGCAGGTGGGCCGCCACCACTGCCAGGCATTTGGTAAATACTCGGGGGGCTGAGGATAGACCAAATGGAAGCACCTTGAACTGGTAGTGGTCCCCCTGGAATGCAAAACGAACGTATTTATGGCGAGATGGGCGTATGGGAATGTGCAGATAAGCATCCTGCATATCCAGGGCACAAAGCCATTGACCCGGCTGGAGGAGGGGCAGAAGGCTCTGCAGAGAGAGCATCCTGAACCTTTTGTACTCTACATAAAGATTCAGGGAACTGAGATCTAAAATCGGTCTGAGATCTCCTGTCTTCTTTGGTACCAGGAAGAAATGGGAATAGTAACCCATCCCCTGAAGATGAAGGGGGATGGGCTCTATGGCTTGCTTCAGCAGAAGAGCCGAGATTTCCTCCTGGACCAAAGGAAGGTGTTCCCGGGAATACGACGACTTCGGAGGGGGGGGGTGGCAGGGTGGTTTCTGAAGAAACTCTATGGAGTGTCCTTCTGCTATGAGCTGGAGCACCCAAGAATCCGTGGTTATCCTTTCCCATCCTGGAAGGTGGAGGGAAAACCTCCCTCCTACCGGTTCCTCCAGGGAGTCCGGAGGCAGTGGGAGAGGAAAGGAGTCAGGTGGTGTGGGGCAGCACCGCAGCTGAAGCACCCGCTGCTTTTTTGGGCGGGGGGGCTTAGCAGCCACGGGGGCCCAATGTTTGGTGGCCCACCTCCCTGGGGTTTCGTCTTTGGCTGATTCCATCTGCAAAAAGGACAGCGCTGCTGCTGATGGGGATGGTACATGGAATCAACTGATTTCAGAGCCGTCCCCTTCTCCTGCAAATCAATAATGATGTCCTTGACATCACCCCCGAAAAGCACCGACCCCCGGAAAGGTGCTTCCTGGATAGCAGATTGCACCTCCAGGACCAGACCTGATATGCGGAGCCAAGCATGGTGCCATAGGCCTACGCTGAAAGCTGAGCTCTGCCCAGCAGTGTCCACCGCGCCAGCGTCACACGAGCAGAGCGGACGACCGCTAACCCTGTTTGACTTGGGAGTCAGCAAGGAGTCCAGCTTGGCTTCCACCTGAGTAAGGATGGCCTTCTGGTAGTCCCCCATGTGTCTGACGTAGTTCATGGCCCTAATCCCCAGTGTGGAGGAAGCATAACTCTTTCTCTTGTACTGGTCCAGAAGGCGAGATTCCTTATCAGGAGGTGACGAGCTAAGATGTTTTGGGTTTGCCAACTGGCCGTGAGTGGTGCTAATCATGACCGAGTCAGCACGAGGGTGAGAATCCAGGAAATCAACACCCTCTGGAGCCTGAGATAGCCTGTTCGACTTCCTAGGAAGTGGGGCTAAGGCCGACAGTTGTTTCCATATCATGGTGACAAGGTCAGCATGAGGCTCTATCCAGGGTGGCACTAGTGTAGGAGCTGTCACGGGCAGATCTAGATGTTCATCGAGTTTCAGATGCTGAGGATCTGGTTCCAAAGAGCACCACCATGAACCTCCTGGATTTTTCTAAGCAACTCTGTAAAAGAAGGATCCTCCGGAAGAGACTTCGGAGGAGTCCTTGACCGGGGCTTCGAAGGAGAGCAAGGCTTGTCGTCTTTCTCAGAGCAGCCGTCGGAAGAGTCCGAGGAGTCAGAGAGTGAAGAGGAGGAAGAAAAAGAGTAAGACTCCCTTTCCCGACCCGGGGGAGGAATGGGTCCCTTGGGTAGTCCCCAGGGATGCGTGTCCTGCCCCTCTCTGGATCCAGACGGAAGAACCCTGGAGTCCGGAGGTGGTGAGGGAGTGTGCCACCTGAGGCGTACAGGAACCTGGGATGGCACTGTCGCCGGAAAGCAGCTCTCGGCCTCTTTGGTGAGCTGAGCCTTGGCCTCAGTCCACCAGGAGGCCAGAGTCTCCTGCAGGTCCACCGGTGGCCGCGAGGGCGGTGGAGGAGGAGGAGGCGGGGGATAAGAATATGGAGCATATCCAAAACCTGGCTGCGGGTAACCCAGCGTCGGGTATTGAGAAGTCGAGTACTGCGGCATTGGGAAGCCCGGCATTGGGTACTGCGGCGTCGGATACAGTGTTCCCAGGTACACCAGTGTTGAATAAGATGGCGGGTACCCGGAAGCTGGGGGGGGCTGCCTGAGCAGACGGCCCAGCTGGGAACCTCACAGGTGGGTCCATAGCAGAGAGCCCGGAGGGAGGGCCCGATAGGAGCAGGAACTCCCCCTGAGTCGGTAAGGCCAACGTCAGGGCCTCCGCTGTCGGTCCTGATGCCAGAGGTACCGACGTTGGAGGGGCCGGCGTCCGAGCCGGCATCCGGGAAGCCGAAGTCAGGTCCATCACTCCAGATGGAGGAAGGACTTACGGAGGCAAAAAATCCCCAACTTCGCCTGGAGACAGAGGGGAAAAGTCCCCGGAGTCAGAATGGGGGGACTCTGGTTCCCCAGACAGCAGTGAAGGCTGCGGTGAACCGGGAACGACTGACGTTGGGGAGTTTGTCATCGGTTCCCTTGCCGGCCGGACGTTGGATGAGCCGACGTGAGGCATAGAGGCAAGCTCTTGGTGGGCGCCGGAGGAGCCGACGTCCGACTTACGAGAGCCATCACCAGAGACAGGTCGAGAGGAAGGGTCGGCCTGGTCCTGTGGGAAAGAAGCCGCACATTGCCCCGGAGGGTCGGACGTCTTACCAGCCCTCTCTGCGCGGACGTCAGAGGAGCCGACGCCCGGCTTACCGGAGTCGCCCACGATGGTAGGCCGTAAGCCTGTGGCCGAACCAGGGGCAGAGGCCTCCAACTACCCAGAGGTGCCTGCAAGGCCCAAGCGCGAGCCAGACGAGCGGACCAACGCCGCCTCAGAAACCTCCGAGGCGGCCGTCGAGGAGCGATCCCCCAGAGGGAAAGTTACCTGTGTGCCCGTGACTCCCGAGGGAGACGCGGTGGAAGAGCCTTTGTCCCGGTGCCTCTCCTTGTCCTTCTTCTTTCGATGGCCTTCGGGGGAAGGGGACGCCTGCCTTAGCTTTTTAAGCTCCTTCTCCATAGAGCTCATTTTCTTCTTAAGAATATGGGCCTCCAGGGATTGCTGCTGTCTTTTTCGGGTGGCCACGTTAAAGCTAAGGCAATGCTGGCACTTCTCGACTTGATGATCCGGACCTTGGCAGATCAAGCACAGGGAGTGGCCGTCCTTCTGCGGTAGTTGGGCGCCGCACGAATCGCACTTGTTCTTGTGCTCGGAGGGTGTAGGGGATGACATACACCGATGTTAGTACTGACGTTGTCGAAAAAATAAAGATTTTTCGGTACAAAAAACGACAAAGGTAGGGCTGACGTAGCACAAACTTTTCCGCGAGGTGCTGCACGAGCTAACGGCGGGAAAGAACTGGAAGGCAGGCTTCCAGGACCGCCCCTTTATACCGATGTCTCCTGACGCCGGTCACCTGACGTGGGGCGGTCCCTCGCCAGGGACTGCTAACTAGAAATTTTTCTGTGGGGTCCTGCCGTCTGCTGGCGTCAGTCCTATGTGTAATTACCTACTGCAAGAGCCCTCTTGAAGTAAGATATATAGGATAGGCTTCTCAGTGGGTAACTACAGTACCTGCGACACAGCAGGGCAAACAGTCTGTGATATATCGAGGAAGCTTATTGCTAATGGCTCTGTAGGTCCACAAGATAGAGTTCCTTTGTCACCTAAAGCTCAGCGAACATCAACCTACCTCTGCGCAGAGGGAGCAGTAGTGGGTGGAGTAAGATGCACCCATAATGAACCTAAGCGCTCTGTGGTAAAGTGTGTCGAGTTTGGACAATGCAGTTTTTGGGCCTTGCCCATACAGGAAATCAGCGTAGTCCAACAGTGACATGAATGTTGATTGGACCAGTCTAGTTCTAGATTCCAAAGTAAGCAGGTGCCTAGTCCTAAAAAAACAGACCCAGCCTTTGCCTAAGCTTCTTGGAGAGCTCCTCAATGTGGTCACCGAATTAAAGTTTAGCACCTATCCACACTCAAGTATTGAAACTGGTCGACGTGTTCAAGGGTCTTGCCTAGAAATGTTGATATGTAAGATGTAAGATGTAACTCTGTAGTTGTGTTTAAAAGGAGCAGAAGCCGATGCTGAGAAAAGCATGGACTTGTTTTTTTTTTGCATTTAGGAGTAACTTTAAATGTAGAAGATTTTTCTGCAATAGGTTAAATTCAATCTGGATGCGGTGAACGCTAGCTCCGGAGCGGGTCTGCCTATACAGATAACAGTATTGTCTGCAAACAAGTGAATGTTTGCCAATTTAATACCTACATTGATGTTGTTTATATAGATAGCAAATAGAAGAGGTCCTAAAATAGACCCTTGCGGCACTCCTCTTTGTAGCACTTTTAGGGGTGACAAGTCACCTTCAGCCTTGACTTGCTAGTGGTGCCCAATGAGGTAGTGAGAGAACCAGTTTTAGTGCTGAACAGTCCAATCCAGTATTTTTTAGTATGGTTAGCAGCAGATCATGGTGGTCTAACACCTGCCCTCTTACCATGTTTTGCCCTTGCTTCTGACCAGTACAGAGCCCCCATCCCCCTGCATTATCCTCCCCTTCATGCTTTCTGCCCAGACTATCTCCTCCCCGTCCCCTATAACCCCCCAGCTGCTCACCCTTACCCTTCATTGACTCTTCACCCCTACTGCCCTGCTACTGCCCCTGTTACACTTTATCTTGGTTGCACCCCTACTACCCTACCCCTTGCCATTGCTACTGCCTATTACACTATCATGTTATATGACCTCACCCCTGCTACCTGTTCCTCCAATCCAGCCAGCACCAAGAACCTGTTTCTAGACTCCCCTATGTCCTGATCTTCTTCTGTCACCCCTCCCTGTGTCTTCTTTCCATGTTCTGGCTCTGATCCCTTCTTCCCCCTGCTCTTTACCATCTGTCACTTTCCCAAACCAGTTCCCCCAGGTCCTTGAGGTGTTGCTGCCCCTGAATCCACTGGCTTCCTCCCTTGTTCTGTCCAAAATCTACCTGCTGTGCTGTCTGGAGGAGTCATCCTCTGTTCCCTTGGCCCCAGATGCTCCCCCTCTCCCACGTCTCCAGCCCCAATTGCAGTCACCAGACATCATCCCCAAGTTGCCTACGCTGCCTACACTGGGCAATCCCCTGCTCTCTACAAAGATGGCACCCCATATTCATTGCAGCTCCCCCCATGATCTGCCTCCCTTCTTGCCTCGCTGTCTGTTCAAGTTCCCAGGGCCCCACATCCTCCTTGGCTTCCCTTCCCAGTTTTTCCTACTGTGTCTCCAACCATTGATATTAGACCTGTGACTTAGGCAGACCCCAACTGTGTTCTTACCACTGTCCCCTTATTTATTTTTATGGTCACGTTCCTATGAGTTCTGCAGATGAACTCAGCTCCCTGGGTAGGTGTACCTAATTACTTACCTCTTCATGTCTACACTCACCCCCTGCCCTGTCTGGAGTTGTGGCCTGCAGCCTCCCTGTGGGCACTGTACATATGCCACACTCCTGCTTTGTGGCACTCATGCTTCGGGGTCGCTTGGCCCCTTGGACAACAAATATGGACTCCTGTGTCCCTATTGGCTCCACAGTCACATGGTCCATGGCATCCTGCCTCTTCTCAGTGCCTTCCTCCCTTTATTGATGTCCTACCACCTTCCAGAGTTCCAAAAATCATTGTCCACCCCCCCACACTGGCCCACAAATACTGTGAAAGAAATAATAAAAAAAAAAAAAAGATTTCAAGCACTCAATTCAATCAGATGCGCCACCACCACCAAGAGTCCACTCCTCCGCTCCATGGCAGCATTCATACTGCAGACAAAACTACAGTAATGGCGCAGTTGAGGACCCTCACTTGCACTGCCCTATTTGCAGTCACATGGTCTGTGGCATCCTGCCCCTTCTCAGTCCCTCCCTCAGTCAGCATCCTCCTACATCCAAGCCCAACAAATCATTGTCTCCCCACTACCACCACACACACATTGGTCCAGAATACTACGAAATAAAAAAATAATTCCAAGCAGTCAATTCAATACAAGATACCCCCCGAAAATCCACCTCAGTGGCCTTCACACTGGACCCTCCACAAACGGAGGAAAAACACCCCTGTAGACTAGATAATGATCAACCAATCACAGGCTACACACTGGATGAACAGGCACACACCAGGTCTGTGGCAGGGCGATGGTGTAAGGCAAATCATGGAGGAGTCAAGTGATGGGGCTGGGTCAGAATGAGGGTCTTCAGAGAAGAGGAGCAGAGAAAGACTATGAAGAAGAAAAAAGTGTCTCCCCACTGGCAATGAAAGATCGACCTGGCCAAAATTATCCGGGGTTCTGTTTAGTTGAGGATTGGGTGCTGAAGCACACCTGGTACCCCTTCAGCTCATATTACTGCTATCACCTTTTGTACTAGGTATTCATTGGTGGTGTAGGGCCTATAATAATAACCACCACCTCTCCCTTCCATAAGGACTGTAGAAAGTAGAGACCCTCTCTGTCCTAAGTGGATTTTTGTTCAGCCACTTTTTTCATGCAAGCTTAGTTTTGTCACCAGTGATGAGTCTTCAAAGGGGAAATCAACAACTTTGTTCAAAGTATTCTGTGATAGAATGGTCATTCTTAGCTAGGAGAACCTCCTTAATACCAGTGTGCTAGGACTCTTGAAGCACTGTCAGTGTATAAGTGGGTTGCAAACTTGCCTCTGAGGCTGAAAGATCAGAAGTCTGTGGGTTTTATCCCCACATCAGGTATTTGGGTTAAATCATAATACTGACACTGTAGTGCAGCATGAGGGGGGTGCTGCACTCCTGAGGTGCAGTCTTTCGGCTGAGATGTTAAACCGAAGTCACGTCTGCCTGTTCCAGTGGTTGTTCAGATAGATGTTAAAGATCCCATGGCACTTCTCAAAAAAGAGTAAGGGAATTTCCCTGGTGTCCTGGCCAAATTTCCTCCATTCACTAAAAATACCAACAGCTTAATCTGGTTCAATGTCAGTTCGCATCCATCTGTATCCCCCCCCATCATCCCCCCGACAAGGCTGAAAATAGGCAGAATTGTCTAGTCCTCCTTTCCAGGTCAACAAAAATAAATTAGTGACAACCAATAGCATGTGAAACTAGCATTTGGTGGCCTCCAGTGCTGCCTTAAGTGTTACAGTCAAATCATCTCGTACACCCCCCTTCCACTTTTTAAGTTGGAACTACCACTATATTCCACAGGATGTCTTAACGGGGGTGCCCTGATGCAGATGATGGCAAAGAAAAAAAGTAAAAATAGTTTCTGACAAGCCATTACCTTGAAGTACATCCTGTGCTCTTTAACCTGCTTCAAGGATGGCTTAGCAGCTTTATCTGTCCCCTTAGGCAGGAACGACTACCTACAGCATTTGCCAGTCAATGATATGGATGTCTATAGCCACTGCAGAGGTGAGGAACCTTCTGATGCATGCTTTCCAGAAGCACGCAGCCACCTCCAGTTTTGAGCTTTTCCGTGACTGAGGAGCTGAAAAAGATTCCCATTTCTTCTGCATTTTTAAGGCAAAACTATTAGCAGAGCACAATTCACAATTTTTTAAATTGTGGTCAGGGCACTCGTGGCAGTCTGCTTTTGCCAGGATTTTCACGTTTTCCTTTTTAATACTAGATTGTTATTACATTCCTTGTTAGCCATAGAAAAAACTCCTTGATTCCAAGACAGTAGGAATCATTATAGTTACTATTTACATGCAAAGAACTAATCTCACTTTCCCATGTCACAACATATAAAGGTTCACCAATAATTACTGACAAAAGCATCACTCAAAGGTCAACACTTGACCACAGCAGGAAGACCGTGGACTGGCGTGTGCCTAAAAACAGGTTACTCACCTGTAACAGTAGTTCCAGGAGGAATATATGATGTTCATTCACACTTCTGGCAATATCCTTTTCCCTGTAAAGCTCACAGGAAAGTCTTCAAGCTGGCTCCTCCCAACCACACAGATGATCCCTTTCCCCCCAGCAGCACACCATGACATCAGATCTTGCCTGCTGGAAGCAAACATAGAAACATAGAAACATAGACTTTGACGGCAGAAAAGGACCACTAGGCCCATCTAGTCTGCCCATTTTCCTACTTACAGGATAGGCTGCAGATCCTAGTTAACCAACAGCCTATATCTTCCTGCCCCCCACAAGAATTGCCTTATGTCTGTCCCATGCATTCTTGAATTCTCCCACAGTTTTAGACCCCACAACTTCCTCAGGAAGGCTGTTCCATGCATCCACTACCCTCTCTGTGAAATAATACTTCCTCACATTGCCCCTGAACCCCTCCTTCTATCTTTAAATTGTGTCCCCTTGTTCTTGCAAGTCTCTTTTCTAAAGATGCTACCCTCTTGGACTTTGTTGATTCCTTGAGGTACTTGAAAGTTTCTATCATGTCCCCTTCCTTCTTTCCTCAAGGGTATACATATTAAGCTCCTTAGTCTCTCCTTATACGGCTTCTCTTGCAGACCCTGCACCATTTTAGTTGCCTCCTCTGGACTGCCTCTATCCTGTCTATGTCCTTGCAGAGATGGGGTCTCCAGAACTGGACACAGTATTCCAGATGGGGTCTCACCAACTGTCTGTACAGAGGGATAACAACTTCCTGTTTTCTGCTGCTGATGCCTCCCTATACATCCCAGTATACCCCCGGCCTCCCTACTGCCTTCTCACATTGCTTGCCAACCTTAAGGTCATCTGATATGATTACCCCAAGTCCCTTTCCTGTTTTGTTGTTGTTACTACCTCCCACCCATTGTGTATTCTTCCCTGGGTTCTTGTTTCCAGGTGCATTATTTTGCACTTTTGCATTGAATCCTAGCTGCCACACTTCTGACCATTCCTCCAACCTTGCCAAGTCCCTTTTCATCCTTTCCACGCCTCCTTGTGTATCAACCCTGTTGCAGATCTTTGTGTCATCTGCAAAAAGGCATACTTTTCCTTCCAGTCCCTCTGCAATGTCACTGATGAAGACATTAAAAAGGACTGGACCCAATACTGAACCCTGCGGTACCCCACTAGTAAAAGACCTTTCTTCAGAGTGGACTCCATTTACAATTACCTTCTGTGTCCTGTTGTCCAGCCAATGTTTTATTTAGGCTACCACCCTGGGACCCACTCCCAGGCTGGTTAATTTGACTATTAATCTTTGTGTGGGACTGTGTTAAATGCCTTGCTAAAGTCTAGGTAGGCCATGTCCACAGCCCCTCCCTGGTCTACTACTTTGGTCACCCAGTCAAAGAAATCTATTAGATTCGTCTGACATGACCTTCCCGCTGTGAACCCATGCTGCCTTGGGTCCTGTGCTCCACTGACCTCTAGGTACTCAACTATTCTTTCCTGTGTGCCACTTGCCAGGGGAGGTCAGGTGGGTCAGTGTGGATGAACATCATATACTACTCCAAGAAAGTACAGTTGCGTAAGAACTTACCGTAACAGTAGATCTTCGAGAGCATCTCTTGCAGCAGGCCATAACACATGGGATATCCAGCCATAGGCATCACTTCCTCCAGATGATTTCCCTGCAGTCTCTTCCAAGGGTCTCCCCTTCCTGTCATCTGATGTGCTCTTGCACATATATAAAGGGGAGGCCCCTGATACTCCTCAGTTCTGTTTTTCATCTTAGCGACCGATATCAAAAGTGAACTATAGGTCTCCGATGGGAACTGAGGAGAGGAATAAAAAGGCAGCAACTCAAGGCTGCCATGTGAGGATGAAGTAAGGTACCCTTCTGAAGCAAGGGGGACGGTGGGCAGGGCAGCATGGTCTGCTGCAAGAGATACTCTCAAAAATCTACTGTTACAGTAAGTTCTTGCGCAACTGTATTATCTTATTCAAGTCAATCTCTTGTAGCAGGCCATAACACATGGGAAGAATACCAAGCAGTTATGACGCCCACGGGAGGAGGAAGCAAACCGAAACAGATTAGGACAGGAGGCTGTTGAGGATGGCCCTCCCAAAAGCGGCGCACTTCTTAGAAGCAATGTCTTTTTTTTTTAAACTTCAGATTTTATTGAATGTTGAGCATACAACAAAAGTTCATATAGAATAGTCAGATTTTGCTGTATATAGGAGATGAGTCCATTACCGAGTACATTCAACTTAAGTAATTAACTTGCTAATACAATTCCCTCCTTTCTTCCAGGTACAATTGACTGGACTCCTTAACCTGTTAACTTGCTGTGGATGCTCTATCATATTTAAAACCTTGTGCCTTATAGATGGATTCTGCATTGTAGTCATATGACCCATGGCAATAACATATGTACACAAAGTAAAAGTGAAAAAAAAGAAAATTAAAACTTTAAAACTCTGATTCATGGCTGGTTTGTTTATCGAATATAATACTCAAGTTGATTTTTTCTTTGGGGGGAGGAATGGGAGGTGGTACGAGGCTATGAACCCTAGAAACCCATAAATATGTATTGGCTAAATAACGGGTGGTGGGGGAGAGGCAAAGGACCCAACTTTAAGGCTCCTGGCCTTCAGTTACAACTCCAAGACCCCTTCTGAGCTGGGAATTCTGATATTTCAGAACCCTATGGCTTGTTGCTCCAGAATAGGGACACCCTGCAGGTCTTCTATCAGCTGTATAAAGGGTAACCAGATCTTGACACATTTGTCTTTCTGCAAGCGTAGTTCTGCAGTTATCCTCTCTGCTCGGGAAATTTCTTTCACAATGGTGATCTAATCTTCCATCATCGGAACTAGCTGGGTAAGCCACCGTCTAGTGATGGCCTTGCTCACTGCTGCGAGCACAATGCCAGTGAAAGCTCTTTGGCCATTGGATCGTTTGCCTTTAGGCAGGAGGCCAAGTACCAAATTCTGGAAGTCGAGAGGTTGATTACAATTTAGAATTTCCCCCATATGTTTACCCACCTCTGTCCAAAAAGGTTGGAGCCTGGGGCAGTCCCAAAAATGTGCCTTACCTCCACAATTTCTCCATCATAAATCAGTGTTTCCTTGTTTATAATATTTTGTTCTAGTAGGGGTGTTAAAGAATCTTGAGACAATTTTCTATCTAAATTCTTTCCAGTTATTAGATGCAGAAGTACATTTCACCCCCTCCCAGATCATTTCCCAACTTTCCTCCTCCAGGTGGACATTTGCCTCCATTTCCCATTCCATTTGACATAGAGATGGAGATAACTCTTTAGATATTTTGTGTGTGGTCAGAAGCCTAGAAATAAATTTTTTCCCCTAATCCCAGAACCGAATCCCATATGGTTTGTACTAGCAGGTGGGGAGATTGCTGTGTTTCTGTTATTACCTGTTTTAAGAAATGATACTACTGTGCCTGAAGGTATCGAAAAAAATGTGAATTAGGGAGCTGAAATTCCTGCTGTAGTATCCGAAAGGTTTTGATATAACCTGAGTCAATAAACTGATTAAAGAATCTTATAACTTTTATTTTCCATAAAGAAAAGGCATGGTCCATTCTGGGGGGAGAACCAGGTACAATACCCAATTTCAGTTTTGTCCCTATTGAAAACTCCTTTTTTAGCTCTCCCCATATTCTATATGTCTGTTTGACCCAGGGATTTGATATATCTTTTTTAATAAGGTAAGTTGAGGACCCACTAAAATCCAGCCGTGGATTCAATCCAGGTTCACCTTGAATTTCTAGAAAGACCCAGGTATTGTTCTGGTCATTTGTTAAGTAATTCACCCATGGGCCCAACTGTGCTGTTTAATAATAAGTTAGCATATCGGGGAGTCCCAGAACCCCCTCTTTCCTTCACTTCCTGCAGTGTCTCCCACGCAATTCTGGCCCTTCACCCTCCCCACACAAACTGATGTAGCGCTTTAGTGAGTTTTTTTCCATTCTGTACTCGGAATGTGAAGGGGTAGGGTAGTGAATAAAAATAAAAAACGAGGAAGTATGTCCATCTTGATGGATTCAATTCTTCCCAGCAAAGTCAGGGGAAGAGTGTTCCATCTCTTCAGATCTGTTACGACTTCATGGATCAACTTATCATAATTGACATGGCATAATTGTTTCAGGTCCATAGGAATATGGATTCCCAAGTATCTAATCTGGGATGAGATCCATTTAAAGGGGACTATCAATTCTAACTCATTGGTACAAGAGCCACTCACTAGAATGACCTCTGTTTTGTCATAATTGATTTTAAATCCCGAGACTTGGCTATAGTCTGTTAAAATTTAGAGCAGTGTGGGTAGAATTTTTGCTGGATCTCTTAAATATAACATGGTGTCATCTGCATATAGGGAGATTCTATTCTCTTCCCCCCCTACTACGATCCCTTTTAAATCCTGGTGTGATCTAATAAGTTGAGCTAGCGGCTCCATGCTGAAGGCAAAAAGTATTGGGGAGAGAGGGCATCCCTGTCTTGTACCTCTTTTAATTCAGAGGGGAGCTGATATAGTGCCGTTTACTTTGATCCGAGCAGTGGGATTATCATAGATTTCCCCGATCCATTCCCGAAATTGATCTCCAAACCCAAATTTGGTTAGTACCTCCAATAGGAAATCTCAACATAAGCAGTCAAATGCTTTCTCCGCATCAATTGCTGTTGCAATTTGTTGTTTGTTTCCCTTTTTTCTGTTTACAAGATATTTAAACACTGCCTTATATTGCCTTTAAGGTATCTGTTCTGTACAAAACCAGCCTGGTCCGAGTGGACCAGGTTCGGAAAGACTGCATTGACCCTGTTTGCTAAGATTTTCATGAAAATCTTAGAGTCTACATTCAGGAGTGAAATGGGTCTGTATGAGCCACACAGCACTGGTGCCTTCCTCTCCTTGGGAATGACTGTTATATATACCTCCTGCCATGAGCTTGGGATCCCCCCATCCTCTCTACGTTTATTAAAAACTTGAACCAGTATGGGAACTAGAGTTCTGCTAAATTTTTGAAAAAATTCCCCATTAAACCCATCTGGGCCTGGGGATTTATTACCCTTTAAATTCTGAATAACCTGAGCAATCTCTATAGAGGTTATTGGGGAGTCCAGTTGTGTTTTAATATCCTTCAAAAGTTTAGAGGGGAGGGCTCTATCCAAGAATCTACAGATAAGGATCCTAGAATCTGAGTTCTGTGGGTGCAAATCATAGAGGGCTCCATAGCAATCTTTAAATGATTCTGCTATAGCTGCCGGTGTGTAAACCTGGACTGGGGAGGTTTTTTTTTTATTAAGATGTAGGGTTTTAACATACCTGTTGGCTTGGGCCTTACATAGGCGAATGGCCAGTAATCTGCTGGTTCTATTGCCATGTTCATAATATTTCTGGTTCCCATAACGTAACTTCCCCTCTATTTGTTGGTCTAGAATGTTTTGTAGTTTTTTTCATAACTTCTCTGAGCTCTGTATGTAACTCAGTTCCATGAGATGCCCCATTTAATTGTGTGCTCCAACTGTCATAACTTAGTCTCCAAGGCCCTTTGTCTCTCCTGTCGTGATTTTTTAAGGTGTGTGGAGAAGGAGATAATCTGACCCCTTTTATACTGCTTTCATTCCATCCCCAAAACACTTGGAGTCCAGACCATCCAGCTTATTGTGCCTTTGATAATCTTTGATACTATCTTGGATGTGGGTTCTGAAGTCCTCCCTGTCCAGCAGGGATGAATTCATCCTCCACTGTGTAATTCTCTTCCAACTACCCAACTCAAGGGTAAGCACCACCGCTGAGTGGTCCAAGACCAAACGTGGAAGAATCTCACAGCTCCGAGCCCTATGGAAGTCCACCCCACTACACAAAAAATAATCAGTTCTAGAATGTGTAGTTCGGGTGGGAATAAAATGAGTAATCCTTCATCGTTTTATTAAGCTCCCTCCAGATGTCCACTAAAGCCAGGTCCTGCATGCCGTTTCAGACTGCCTTACTCATATTTTTATTGGTGGCTACCTTTTGGAAGGAATGGTCATACTGTGGGTTTGGGACACAGTTATAATCCCCTCCTATCAGGACCATGCCCTCGCCCGATTGTGCTATTTCTTCAGATATTTTAATAAAAAATGCAGGGTCGTCCCTGTTAGGTGCGTGTATGTTTATAATGTGGATCACCAGGTTGAATATTTTCCTTGTGATCATAATCCCTCTTCCCGCTTCCAAAATCACTTCAGAAGTAATTTCCAGTGGCAAGTCTCGCCTTAAAAGAATGGCCACCCCCGCCCATTTCCCCGAGGGGTACGAGGTGTAATGAACCTTGCCCACCTAGCTCTGTTTCAATTTTGTGTGTTCTACATCTGAAAGCTTAATCTCTTGTATAAGATCAACATAAGCTTTTATCTGCTTCAAATAGTGAAGTATTTTGGTTCATTTAACTGGGGAGTTGATACCCTGAACATTCAGGAATGTTATCTTAAGGGTACCCATGTCTGAAACAAGTCAGCTCTTCTGTGTTTCATGTCCCTCTTTCTATATCTTCGGTCCATGCCTCCCCCAAAGTCCCCCCCCAAACCCCAATCACCCCCTAACCACCCCAATCCCAGCCATCAAGTCAGCCAAAACATCAGATAACATATGAACACATTGGGGGAGTGAATCCCCAACAAACAGTAATATAGTACATTTTCTAAACATTAATCTATTAACTTTTTAACTAAATACAGTGTTCACTTCCTAGGTTGACAGATGTTAGAATGTGTCCCCACCTTCACGGGGGGGGGGGTGCGGGGTAGAGTCTTGGCTCAAGCTCCTACTAACAGTAGGTCTGATTCTAAGAGAAGCAGGTGAAAAGAAAATGTCACCGCCCAGCAGAAACCCAAGGGTAGACTACCATGCTCAATGAGCTCCCTGTTTCTCTATGCAGTCGACCCTGGGTGTCCTCCGGGGCTGACCCTATTTTTCCCAAAGCAAAATGGACATATAGGGTTGGGTGGGTATGGTCCACCCCTGACTCTAACCAGCTTAGTACCCTATTGTATTTGAGTACTTATCTTTTCTGACCATTACAATTACTACTTAAACAAGGTCATTTTATATCCCCAACCTGTTCACATAATTGTAACCTGAAATGGTAAACCTTATGGGGCTTAAAAGGGATTCCAAAGCAAGTTGTGACAGGCTTTAACTTAAGTTCGGTATCCCCACCTCCCCTTCACTCTGAGACAATTTCCGTAATGATTGGTCTTCTTAACTGATGTTTCAGGTCTAGCCAAACAATAAAGAGAAAGAGAGACAGGGAATAACCATCCCTTTCTAGGCCTGAATCTCCATTCAGTCGCATTGCATATGCAATGGGTCTCAAAGTGCCATGAACCTTCTGGACCAGCACTGCTGACATGGCTATGTCAGAGGTGGCACATTCCAGATGGAATGGCAAGGCTGGATTGGGGTTGACCAGAGCTGGGGCTGAAGCCAAGGCCTGTTTCAGTGATGTCAGAGCCTGGGTGTGAATGGGGCCCCAATTCCAGGAAATGTCCTTTTTCAGTAATTCATACAGAGGAGCAGCCTTCTGAGCAAAATCGCAAATAAAATCTCTAGAATAATTTGCCATACCTAGAAAACTCCTAAGAGTGGCCACACTGGTGGGTAATGGCAAGTCTTGCAGTCCTTGTAACTTCTTTCAGGTAGGGCTTTGGCCTTGATTCTTTGGCACAGAAAGAGTACCTCTTTCTGACATAGTTGTGCTTTTGCTGGATTACATTTGAGGCCTGCTCTCTGAATGAGGGTCAATAGTTCATCCAAGAGATCCAGGTGTTGTTCCTGTGTGGCTGTTGCCAACAACAGGTCATCGACATACTGCAAGAGACACTGGGGAGTAGAGAAACCCTCAAGGGCGTTCATCATGTGTAGATGGAACAGGGAAGGGCTGCTATGGAATCCCTGTGGTAAGAAGGCCCACGTGTAGTGTCTACCCTCATAGATGAAAGGAAACTTATATTGAATTTTACGGGCCAATGGTAATGACCAGAAACCATTGGAGATATCCAGGGCACTGAACCATTTTTGGTCAGGGGTCAAAAATCACAGCTCATCAGGTGCTGATGCTACAGTTGGGGCACAACTGGGGATGACCTGATTCAGTCTCCTGTAGTCAATAGTAAGTCTCCAGGCACCTGTGGGTTTCTTCACAGGCCACACTGGGGAGTTGGCAGTAGAGACACATGTCCTGATTACACCTTGTTTGAGGAGTGATTTCATTGTTTCCCTAACAGAAGACAGGGCATCTGCTGGAAAAGGATATTGCCTTTGCCTCTCATGTGCTGGGCCTGTCACTTCTATGACAGTGTGCATTCTGCCACAGACATGCTTGTTGGTGGCAAATGCTTTTGTAGAATGGGGAGGAGCTTTGGGAAAAAGCTCATGGTTCTTGAACAAATCTATGACGTCATACTCTATTGTTGGCAGATATTGTTGCCACCACATGTGACTCAGGAATCATGATGGTATGGTTTGACCCTGAAGCTGTATCAGTAACATGTTGGCTAGGTCCACCACACAGCCATGTGGTGCTAGAAAGTCAATTCTGATTATACTAGGATGGTCATGCAACACCATTAGCTGAAAGGCGTGACAGGCCTTCAGGTGTCCCAACTCTACAGGTAGTGGTAAAGAATGGTATGCAGGCAACCTAGTTCCATCTACTCCTGACATGTTGGTCCTCCATTCAGTGGACCAAGTGGATGTCTCTGGGTGGTCATCATGTAATACAGACACAGCCACGCCTGTATCCAACAGCACTGTCGGTAGGTCAGCACCTGACTTCAGTGCAGGGCCTTCCATTTGCATCCAAGACCAGCTTGTTTACAATACGGACTGGGGCCTGTAATTGTCAATCTGTACCAACGGAAGCATAGAGGGATTGGGCCTGGCTCCTTTGAAACACCTCACCATGCTGCACTGATGCTATATAGGGAGCTGCTTCTGGGTTTAGGCCTATATGGGCCTATACTTCCAGTATCTCCATGGTCTATTCTCCGGTTGTATGGCTGCAAGGGCCTGAGTGGGAACAGCATCTCCTATGGAGCACACTTGCCCCAGAAGTTCTCAGAACTTCTGATTCTCTTCAGCTATCTCCCTATATGAAGGACCTGGTCTTTGTTTTTTACCCTTGTTATTCTTGTGGTGTTTCTTATTCTCATGGTAATTACAGTTCCCACCCCATTGTTGTAGTTGCTGCTGTTGTTGTTGTTGTTGTGGTTGTTGGGCCTGCTGGGGTTGTTAGTTGTCTACAGGGAGGGGCAGTTTCTCGTGGGCCTGCCCTTCCACAGTGTAGTGTATCGTGGTCTCCGGAGTAGTATCCGTGGCAGCTACCTTGTTGGAACCGGAGCCCAGATCACAGATGTAGAGTTGATAAACTCTCTCGGTTTTCTGAAGAATGTCAGCAGACCTCTCCGGGGTGGGATAGGTGGTTGGCTCTACCTTTTCTCTTACTGCAGGGATCATGTTCCTATGGAACAGGGTCTTATACTCGATAAGGTCTATGTCTGCAGCTTCCTGTGCAAGATGCTTCCCTGCTTGGTAGGCCATCCTGAGCCTCTGGTAATAAGTCACTGGACTTTCTTTTGCATTCTGTTTCACAGGGTATGCAAGCATCACTCCTACTACACCTGGGCTGTGTGCAGAAATGAGTCCAGCTGCGACCTCGTCAAAGGTGGCAGTGCCATCCTGGTAGACAGCATCGGGGAGTTTTGCCCACAATCCAGGATCAATGGTGTGGCATAGGATCTGAACTTGGTAGTCTACAGTGAGACTAAGCATTTCAGATTTAGCACGCACCTTTTCCAAGTGGCAGCTGAGGTTGTCGGATGGGCTTATCCTACCAATGCTGTCAGCTATTTGCTAAACAAAGTAGGCCATTTGTAAGGGATTATTAGGACGATCAGGTGGAGGTAGGTTCTCTCTGGCGCCATCCAGGGCTGCCTGAGCTGTGGCCTCCACCACAGCATGGATCATTCCATCCCAGGTAGCAGCCTCCTGCAGCATCTGTCTGATCTGTATCTGGAGGGTCCATTTGCTTCTGTCGGGTAGGGTCACATTGCCTAAAGTGGCATCTATCATTTTCTCAATCTCTGCTTTATCATCCACAGTAATAACGGCCACCGGTGGTGCCGTTGGGACTAGGCCTGGGCCTACTCCCCTCATCATGGGGGTCACCATGTTGGCGTTGCCCATGATGTGCGTCATGACATCGGTGATGTATGACATGGGTTAGGTGTGAGAGGTGTCCGCCATGTTGGGGATGGCAGGGTGGGGAGTCTGGGCCATAGTAGGGGTGTGACTGGGCGTTATACTGTGAGATGTCGTCATCTGTCACCTCTCCCTCAGATGATGTAGTCAAGTGGGAACTATGCCTCCCATTGCCTCGACATGCCCAGTCAGAACCTCCCGCTGATGGCGCAGTTTCGCCATCTTAGCTTCACATTCAGCATGATTCACATTTGCAATATTCATATGTACCTCATACTGCATTTGTTTCTGCAACACTTGATACTCGGCGCTCTATTTGCGACTGTCCCTAGTAGCCACTTCTAAGTCATTACGTACCTGGTTTATCTCATCCTGAATCTCTCCCAGCTCCTCACTCAATTGCTCATTCATTCTGCTTAATAAGTCGTTCATTGGCAAAGCCTGACTCTTATCCTGAATCAAACTTTCACATTCCTGCTTCAAGAAACTAAGTTGCTAAAAGCGAATATTCTTCAGGTAAAGCTACCTCTGGCTGAAAGCTGCAATACTGAACTTAGGATCTGCAAGAAAGCAAGTCATGCTCACAGCAGAGGGGGGTGAACCTTACTTTACAATTGTTCTTTGGTTTGTAGCAGATTCATCAGAAGAGCTAATATTCTTCAGGTGGAGGCTACTTCTAACTGAAAGGTGAAATAAGGAACTTAGAATTATCAGGAAAGGCATTCTTGCTCTCAGCAGAGGGAGGTGTACCTTACTTTACTTGTTACAATTGTTATTATTGTTTTCAGTGCAGGGACTTGCAATACTGCTTTGCAGATTGGGAGTTTAAACCCAGAGGGATTGAAATACTGTTTACTGCATCTGTCCTTGTGCACAGCTGACTTGTTTTGGGGCTGATTGCTTTCAGAGCACAAATCACCAGGCTGTATTGGGGCTGGGGAGGTTTGCCTGTGTCTGACTCGGATGTTTGGATTTTTCTGTTTGATTAGCAGGGTATTTTCTCTGTCAAATTGTTGTGTAGGGCATCTTGCTGACAGGAAGGTCAACACTCATCCAAGCAGTGGGTCAGAGCTTTTAGCTGATTGTTTCATGAGGGCACAGTTTAGGCCCAAACCATGCCCACCCTCACCCCACCCACCCCGATAACATTTCCTTTATACCGGGTGTTCTGACACCTCAAGAGGGCGAGATGCATATCACTGTCATATCCTTTCTAGCACACTGCACTGACAGCATAAGCATACACACTGTATAATATATATATTTATATATAACAAAACAATCACCAAAAAAAAAAAATTTAAACAGGATAAACAAGAAGGTAGACAGACATGTGGGGAGTAGTGCAATGTAATGGCTGTGGGGCAGCAATCTTCCGGGAGTCTTTCTGGAGGCTGAGATGCTGCCCTATTTGCAGACAACTCTCTGCCCTGAGGAAGAAGGTTGCCCATCTTCAGGCCACACTGGACAGTAGTAAGGGAACCTCCCCTATCCAGGAAGCACCAGAGCCACCACCACTACCTCAGAGGTTGCGAAGAAAGCACAGCAGTTGGACCACAGTGGGCTCATGGAGGGTGAGGGTGGTGGAACAGAGGCACACACCCAGTCAACTGTCCCACTCCACAATTCATACACCATTCTGATGGAGCATAGTTCCCCTATGGATGCATCCACAGAGAAGACTAAGGAGGTTGTGGACAACTGTCACAAGGGAGCCTCACAGCAAGGAGGCAGAGCACACTACTTGGAAAGGAAGCAGCTCCTGGTGGGGGACTCAATCATTAGGGGGATAAAACTGGGGGGAGCAGGGAAAACTGAAGTAAAGTGCCTGCCTGGTGCCATGGCTTGGAGGGACAGGAAGCGCATCTTCAGGATCATGAGAACAGCTGCACAGGAGACTAATCTGGACATCATTGTCCACCTAAGGACAAATGACTTGACTCAACAGGAGATTAGAGCAGTGCAGGAGGAGTTTGTGGAGTTGGGGAGTGGCCTAAGGCAAGTAGCACAGACAGTATCCTTCTCGGAGGTGCTGCCTGTCTATGGCAAGGGTGAGGCGAGGGTACTTTGCACCATTCAGTTCAATGGATGGTTAAAAAATGGTGCAGAGCACAGCAGCTTGGCTTCATTGGGGACTGGGGTTCCACCCGGAGGGATACCAGCCTATTCTGGCAGGATGGTCTGCATCTGTCCAGGAAGGGAACAAGTCTTCTGGGCAATCAGTTTAAATGCTTCATTGGCAAGCTTTTAAACTAGTCAAGGTGGAGGCACTGATAAGCAGCAGGGAATTCCCAGCCTCCCCCTACAAAACAGGGTACTAAATGAGGAAAAGACCAAGGTACAAAGGTCAGTAGGGAGCAGGACATGGGTGAATGGAGAAAGCAAAGTCAATGAGGACAGGGATAGTGCTACAAGAGGTAAAGCCATCAAAAAATGGACAGCAATGAGTACTAATGCCCGTAGTCTGGGTAACAAGCTTCCTGAATTAGTGGCCTTGATGGAGGAGGAACATCTGGATATTGTGGCAGTCACAGAAACATGGTACACACAAAACCATGACTGGGACATAAACATACCAGGATACACTATCTACAGGAGGGACAGGGAGGGTAAAAGAGGAGGAGGAGGAGTAGCTCTCTACACAAGGGAAGGAATCAAAGCTACAGAACAAAAGGGTAAACAGGGAGGAGAGGAAGCACTGTGGATCAATTTGGAGACAGGCAATGGCACCACAATCCACACAGGGGTTGTATACAGACCCCCATCTCAGGGGGAGGACATAGACAAGGAAATGAAAGGAAGTATCCTTAGAATGGCAGAAAAAGGGGCGATATTGCTGAAGGGGAATCTGAATATGCCAGATGTTAATTGGAGTACATTTGCAGCAACCACTTCTAAGAGTGGGGTCATTCTAGATGCCCTAGAGGGGGCATGTCTTAGACAACTAGTACTGGAACCCACTCAAGAGGGAGCAATCTTAGACCTGGTACTCTCAAATGGAGATGGTGAGAGGATCACAGATTTAAAAGTGGGTATCCATCTGGGAACTAGTGACCATCGAACAGTATGGTTCACAATAAACACAGCAGTACAGTCAAGCCATACAAAGGCAAAGGTACTGGACTTCAGGAGGACTGACTTTGCCAAAATGGGTAAGTGCCTAAGAAATGCACTAACAAATGGGCAGGAAGGAGGGGTGAAGAACAATGGTGAATAATCAAAACTGCCATCACAAAGGCAACAAGCCTTTGTGTGAAGCAAATAAACAAAACAAAACAATGTAAGAAACCACTATGGTTCTCAAAGAAGGTGGCAGGGAAGGTTAGAGAGAAAAAGAAAGCATTCAGGAAACCTGGGGGTGGTGGTGGATGTCAAGAGGAACAACTCAGAGACTTGTAGGAGGGCAGCAGCTAAGGCCAACAGGATGCTGGGACGCATCGCTAGGGGGATCACCTCCAGAAGGAAGGAAGTGATACTCCCTCTGTATAACTGCTTGGTGAGGCCACACCTCGAGTACTGCGTGCAGTTTTGGAGGCCACACTTAAAGAGGGACATTAAACTCCTGGAGAGGGTCCAGAGGAGGGCAACCAAAATGATTTGGGGCTTGGGGGACAGGACCTATGGGGAGAGGCTTGAAGAGCCAAATATGTACACTTTGAAAGAGAGAAGGGACCGGGGGGACATGATAGAGGTCTTCAGGTATATGAAGGGGGTAAATAGGGGAGGAGCAGTCAGGGTGCTTCGAAGGAAGGAGAAGGGGGCAACTAGAGGGCATGGGTGGAAGCTGGAGGGGGGAAGATTCAGAGGAGAAAGAAGGAGGTGCTACTTCACAGAGGGTGGTGGAGCAATGGAATGCGCTGCCCAGGGGACTGGTGGAGGCAGAGACGGTGGAGGGGTTCAAGACGGGGTGGGACAAGTACAGGGGAAGGGTTCTGGAAGCAAAATCCAGTGCAGTGAGAATATCCAAAACTGGGAAGGGAGTAGCCAGAGAAGGTGAGGGGGACAGCAAGGTCAGCTCCCAGGGTTGGGGCTGAACAAATGAGCAGACACGAAAGACCATTAGGCCTATTCTGCTGGCATTTTAGTATGTTAGTATGAAATACAAGGAATCACAGAAGGAGCAGGACAAAAAATTATATCAGTTAAAGCAAAAGGAAGCTGGGAAGGCAGTCAGAACATCAAAGGCCCAAACTGAGGAAAAGATAGCCAACACAGTTAAGAAGGGGGATACAACCTTTTATATGTACATCAGGGAGCGAAGGAAGACCAACAGAGGGATAGTGAGGCATAATAAAGGGGAGGGGGGTGGGCAGAGGGTGACTGTGAAAAGGCAGAGATACTAAACAAATATTTTTCCTCAGTATTCCAAATGAAGAGGGGGAGGTACCTAAACCAAACAACAGAAACATTCTGGATACAGAAGTTGATACCAGCCCATTTACAGAAAAAAGGGTTCTGAAAGAACTCTTAAAACTGAAGGTGGACAAAGCAATGGGGCCTGATGGGATTCATCCCAGAATTCTAAAAGAACTAAGGGTAGAACTAGTGACACCACTGACTACCCTCTTTAACAAATCATGGGCGGATGAGGTGGTACCTTAGGACTGGAGGAGGGCAGATGTGATTCCACTTCACAAAAGTGGGAGCAAGGCAGAAGCAGACAACTACAGACCTATGAGTTTAACCTCAGTGATAGGGAAAATGATGGAATCACTTCTAAAGGAAAGAACTGTCGAGTACCTAGAGGCCAGAGGGGCACAGGACCCAATGCAGCATGGATTCATAGTGGGAAGGTCATGTCAGATGAATCTAATTGATTTCTTTGACTGGGTGACCAAAGTAGTAGATCAGGGAGGGGCAGTGGACATGGCCTACCTAGACTTCAGCAAGGCATTTGACACAATCGCACACAAAAGATTAATATACAAGTTAGCCAGCCTGGAAGTGGGTCCCAAGATGGTAGCCTGGGTAAAGAATTGGCTGGAGAACAGGACACAGAGGGTAATAGTAAATGGAATCCACTCTGAAGAAAGGGGTGTTACTAGTGGGGTACTGCAGGTTTCAGTACTAGGACTGGTCCTCTTCAATGTCTTTATAAGCGACACTGCAGAGGGACTGGAAGGAAAAGTATGTCTCTTTGCAGACGACACAAAGATCTGCAACAGAGTTGATACACAAGGTGGGGTGGAAAGGATGAGAAGGGACTTGGCAAGGTTGGCGGAATGGTCAAATGTATGGCAGATTAGATTCAGTGCTAAGAAGTGCAAGGTAATACACCTGGTAAACAAAAACCCAGGGGAACAGTAGACAATGAGGGGTGAGATACTAACAACAAAAATGGAAAGGAGGGACCTGGGGGTAGTCATATCAGAAGACCTGAAGGTGGGCAAGCAATGTGAGAGGGCAGTAAGGAGGGCTGGGGGGATACTGGGATGCATAGGGAGAGGCATCACCAGAAGAAAACAGGAAGTTGTTATCCCTCTGTACAGACAGCTGGTGAGATCCCATCTGGAGTACTGTGTGCAGTTCTGGAGACCCAATCTCCGCAAAGACATAAACAGGATGGAGGCAGTCCAGAACAGTGCAACTAAAATGGTGCAGGGTCTGCACCGGAAGACACATGAAGAGAGACTTGAGCTTAATATGTATAGCCTCGAGGAAAGGAGGGACATGATAGAAACTTTCAAGTACCTCAAGGGAATCAACAAAGTCCAAGAGGGTAGCATCTTTTAGAAAAAGAGGTGTGCAAGAACAAGGGGGCACAATTTGAAGATGGGGGGCGGCTCAGAGGTAATGTAAGGAAGTATTTTTCACACAGATGGTTGTGGATGTATGGAACGGCCTTCTGGAGGAGGTTGTGGAGTCAAAAACAGTGGTGGAATTCAAGCATGCATGGGACAGTTATAAGGCAATTCTAGAGGGTGGGGGAAGGAAGAAGTAGGCTGTTGGTTAACTAGGGTCTGCAGTTTATCCATTAGGTCGGAAAATGGGCAGACTGGGTGAGCCAAGCGGCCTCACCTGCCATCAAATTCTATGTTTCTATGTTTCCTGTTCACCTGCCTGGGCGGAATGATGCAAAAGGGAATTCTTTTCATTTCACAGAGTTTGGAGTTCAGATTCCAAATCCTGCTCACGTCTCACACATTCTGTTTCCTGCAATCCCATCTCCTGCTTAAGAGATGAGATTTGTAGTTCAAGGGTTCGAAACCTCACTTCGGAAGCTTCCAGCGCAGCATAGAGATCCGCGACCAACAGCCCCTTAGCTTCTCACTTTCTGGCTGTTTGTCTCGTCTCTGAATACTGAGTTGAAATCCCCAGTACAGGGTTTTCGGATTGACTTGCATCCTGTGCGAAGTCAGCCCATCCTCCATGGGAGGCAAGAAAGTTTGAGACATAGAGTCTCAGTTTTGCATAGATACTTGATACGGTGGCCATGTGTGGGAGAGAACGAAAAATCAAACTGTCAAAAAGGTGCCGTACTGCCTATCGATCAACAACAGGAGCACTTAATTCACAGTCAGGCTACTGTGCACTTGTAAGCTTGAAATTCAGAACTGCTGTGGAGTGGGTCGAGTCGGCATCGACCACACCCATAAAGCAGATAGACTTTGCAAGTTATTACAAAGTGGTTGTAGAACAGGAGAGGTGATGCAGGAATGCACACCTACAGTCCCCATTGGGAAGGGAATAGTTTGAACCAACAGGTGAAACTTTGCAAACGCCAAATATTGCCTGCATGCGGTCGCTAATTGTCAGGAGGTCTAAACCTCACTCTCAGGTTCTTGGCAATAATGAGAATGCAAGGAATCACAGACACGTTGCATAAGAGTAATAAACTTGTTTATTATTACCAAAAGGATAAATCACAGTTGCCCTAAGCAGTTCTTACCAAATACGAACTGGGAGCCAATGCTAAGTGTTCCCTATACCTCAAGGATTCTCCGTGTCTCTTGGGGTCTCCAACGCAGAAGACGTAATGTCTTGCATTATACACCTATGATAATTACTATGGTTACCATAAGACAGAAACATTTCTAGTTACAGAGATGAGCCCTATTGGCTAAATTAGAGGTGGCTCCACAGTCCAAGATAACATTATACAATTCTGTAGTAATCACTTTGTAAAGGCAAAGGAAGCATAGTTGTACATATATCAGTGTAATAGTACAAATCACCAAAAGATGGCAATGCCAACTTATATACCATCATCATTACAAGGACACAGTTGTCCTAATATCTTATAAGCATGAAATACACATATGTATTAGAAAGCAAAGCATATAACAATAATATGCAAGCATATCCTAACATCTACTCTTATACGGTAGATGTCTTATGCCTTATATGTTAGTATAACATATGCCTAAATGCTAGCTGTACTACTAGCGATACCCGACACCCACCTTTTTAACTTATCCCTGTCTCAGGGCACCTTGCCACCTATATGGAAGACAGCACATGTCATACCACTGTTCAAATCAGGTGACCGTGGCGATCTCAATAACTACAGGCCAATTTCCCTCCTTCCGGTCCTGTCCAAGCTCCTAGAGAAAATTGTAAATGCACAGCTGAGGACTCACCTTGAGTCTAGGGAACTGCTAAATCCTATGCAGTCCGGATTCAGAGCTAAACATAGCACTATCTCAGCCCTTGCAAAAGTTACTAACAACTGGCAGCGTAATCTTGAGAGCAAAAACTTTATTTGTGCTGTTTTCCTTGATCTAAGCAAGGCTTTCGACACCGTCGACCATAGTCTGCTCCTCTCCGCCCTTCAAACCATAGGTGTGGACCCCTCCTCTCTGCATTGGTTCACTGACTATCTTACAGGGTGCCTTCAACAAGTTAAAGCCGCGAGGCCTGTCCTCTTAAAACTCTGCAAAGAGGGGTACCTCAAGGTTCTATATTAGGGCCCTTACTTTTTGCAATCTACATTAATAACATCGACTACTGTATAAAAGAAGCCAACATCCATCTGTTTGCAGATGATACAGTTCTCTACGCGAGTCGCCCAACACCTGAAGCTGCCTGCAATGACCTACAGTCAGAATTCAACCTTTTGCAAAGCCAACTCCTCCAAAAAAAGCTACTCCTTAATGCCAAAAACGAAGCGATGGTCCTCTCTCCTTTTATCCGTACAGCTAACCCTGTGTCCAGTGGGACAGTTCCCCAAATTACCACAGTTCTAGGTGAAAAACTAGAATTTGTTACAAAATTCAAGTATCTGGGAGTTTGGATAGACCAAAGACTCTCCTTCATTGAACATATCGAGGACTTGCTAAAACGATTGCAAAGGCTTGGACTGTTTTAGAATCAGCCAATTTCTCACCAGAGATGCCAAGAAACAACTGGTCCAATCCATTTTCCTATCATTGGTTGATTACGCTGACTTCCTCTACAGCCAATGCCCAACTCTTACATGGCTAAACTGGACACACTTACCATCGAGCACTGAGGTTTATAACGGGACTCCCTTCGACACACATCACTGCACCCTATAGTGCAGTGGGATGGACATCACTAAAGTTCAGGTGCCACAGAAACGCTGCTCTCTGGACCTATAGAGCCATCTCTAATAAGCTGCCTTATTATATCTCCTGCTGTCTTCCCTGAGTATAATTGGGAAATGTCTGGCGTTGAGATTACTCAGCAATTACACTTAAAAGTACCCAAAAGCAAAATCTCCTGCTTCGGCAGGGCAGCCATAAGCCGTGCTACCTACCTTATGGACGATCTACAAAAACCCACAAATTAAGCACTCTAATCGGTATAAATGCTTTCAAGATGCTTTATTTCTGTACAATCAGAGAAGTATGTAACTGCTTCACCCACTCAGACCCAGTACTGGTATATAGCCACGCCTAGACCCAATTTTAAGTAAACAAGGAAACAGAATTTGACGGCAGATAAGGACCGATTGGCCCACCCAGTCTGCCCATTTCCCTACCTACTGGATAAGCTGCAGATCCTAGTTAACCAGCAGCCTACTTCTTCCTACGCCCACCCCCCAGAATTGCCTTATGACTATCCCATGCATGCTTGAATTCCCCCACTGATTTTGACTCCACAACCTCCTCCAGAAGGCGTTCCAAGCATCCACAACCTCTCTGCGAAAAAATACTTCCTTAAATTACCTCTGAGCCACCTCTATCTTCAAATTGTGCCTCTTGTTCTTGCACACTCTTTTTTTGAAAGATGCTACCTCTTGACTTTGTTGATTCCTTGAGGTACTTGAAGTTTCTATCATGTCCCCTCTCCTCCTTTCCTCGAGGCTATACATATTAAGCTCCTTAAGTCTCTCTCATATGACTTCCGGTGCAGACCCTGCACCATTTTAGTTGCCTCCTCTGGACAGCTTCCATCCTGTCTATGTCTTTATGTGAGATTGGGTCTCCAGAACTGCACACAGTACTCCAGATAGGGTCTCACCAGCTGTCTGTACAGAGGGATAATAACTTCCTGTTTTCTACTGGTGATGCCTCTCCCTATGCATCCCAGTATCCCCCCAGCCCTCCTTGTTGCCCTCTCACATTGCTTGCCCATCTTTAGGTCGTCTGATATGACTACCCCAGGTCCCTTTCCATTCTTGTTGTTGTTAGTATCTCACCCTCCATTGTGTACTCTTCCCCTGGGTTTTTGTTTCCCAGGTGCATTACCTTGCACTTCTTAGCATTGAATCTAAGCTGCCATACATTTGACCATTCCTCTAACCTTGCCAAGTCCCTTCTCATCCTTTCCACTCCACCCTGTGCATCAACTCTGTTGCAGATCTTAGTGTCATCTGCAAAGAGACATACTTTTCCTTCCAGTCCTTCTGCAATGTCACTTATAAAGACATTGAAGAGGACCGGTCCTAATACTGAACCCTGCGGTACCCCACTAGAACCCTCCTTTCTTCTGAGTGGACTCCATTTACTATAACTTTCTGTGTCCTATTCTCCAGCCAATTCTTTACCCAGGCTGTCATCTTGGGACCCACTCCCAGGCTGGCTAACTTGTATTTGAATCTTTTGTGTGGGACCCAAGTTTAAGTACTGACCCCCCCAGCTTGCTCCTCACCAGCCTAATTGTTCTCTCTCTTATCCCCCTGTCTTATCAACACTAGGCCCATCCATCCCCTTATTCTTCCTTTCCCAACCTCGGATAGGAGCTCACTACCCTGGGTTGTGACATCCTACCATGCCCCGTACTTTATAGCATTCAATCCTGGCTCACACATACTCCTTTTCTCCATCCACCTTCTCTACATCCAGCTTTACCAACTCCTTTCTGTGCACCGTGCCCTCCTAGCCTTTCTCCCCATTTCCCTCCCTCTTCCCCTACCTGGTGTATATTTTTTATTTTTCTTCCGTTACTTCCTCCTGCAACCTTAGATAACCTGCTTTATCTTCCTATAGACACTTCTATGTATGTAAATACCGTGTAATCTGTACAATATCTGTATAATTCTATGTACATATGAACTTCTTTTTCTTCCTCTCTGTAAAGAGTATTATCTGTATTGCCTTGTAAATACCTGTGTTGACCTGTATATACAATTGTTCATGCTCCACCCAGGTCCATCTTGCAAATGAGCTTCTGCTCAACGATGAACGCCTGGTTAAATAAAGACTTGATTGATTGATTGAGCTGTCTACCGCGTACCTCTGGGGGTACCAATAAGGGTGCAGGGACCTTGTGTAACAGCAGGTATGAAGGATAACAGGGAGGGTAGCTCCTAAAAGTCATCCCAGGAGCCGAAGGTAGTCCCTGGCGGAGACTTACCAAGTCTGTAACCTCAGAATGAGGGTCAGAAAGGAGTGTGCCTGAGTGTCGGGGAGAAACACCATGCCCCAAGAGGCATCTAGAATCTCCTCTATATGCCGGAGAGTTTGTTAAGGGTACATCATAGACTTTGGGATTTGGCTGTGATGCCCATTGTTAGGGTGCATTCCAGCATGGGGTGTGTAGACACCTGTAGGAGCCAGTTGGCCAGGTATGGAAAGATGGACAGACCAGTCAGGCAAAGGGCCCTCTGACATTGCCGCCAGGCACTTTGTAAATACCCGGGGGGCTGAAGAAAGTCCAAAAGGGAGGGACTAAAAGAGAAAATGATGGTCCTGAAACTGGAATTGTAAGAACCATCTGTGGGTGGGGTGCAGCAGGATATGAAGGCATGCGACCTGCATGTCCAAGAAACAAAGCCAGTTCCCCTTATCTAGTAGGGGGAACAGCTGAGCTTCTAGCACTGTATTTACAGCTGGAATGGGACGGAAATCTCCTGTCCATTTGGGAACCAGAAATAACCAGGAATAATATCTTGAGCCTCTGTTATGGGTGGGAACTGGTGCTATAGCATGGTCTTGTAACAGAGCATCTATTACTGCCTGCAGTACCAGAATATAGTCCAGAGGACAGCGTGATACTGGAGGGGCAAGGGAGGAGGTACTGGTGAAGACCACTGTAGGACTGGACTGAATTAAGTGAAACAGCCATAGGTCTGATGCAATCCTTTGTTAACCTCCGAGATGCAGGGATAACCTGCCCTCAAGAAGGAGTGGGTCCGTGCCTCCATGGCCGAAGACATACCCACTGGCCGAAGGGTGTCCCTGCTGAGGAGCAGCAGGGAAATACTGGGATGGTTCTAGGGTATACTGTGGGCCCGGCAGAAAGTACAGTTACGTAAGAACTTACCGTAACAGTAGATCTTCGAGAACAGCTCTTGCAGCAGGTTACACCATTAGGACTGAAGCCAGCAGGCGTCAGGACCCCACGGAATTCTTCTAGCTAGCTATCTTCAGCAGGGACCGCCCCTGACGTCAGTCCCACCCCCGACATCAGGCGTAGTACATAAGGGGGCGGTCCCGCCAGATTCCCCAGCTCTCCCGCCGGAGACTCCCGGCCGCAGAATGACATCAGAATGGGAGACCGAGGATCCGTCATCAAAAGGCAAAGAGCGTAAGCCCCTGCCCAAGGCTCGGCAAGCCATGCCTCCTCAGAGGGGGAATGGTGGGCGGGAAGGTACCTGCTGCAAGAGCTGTTCTCGAAGATCTACTGTTACGGTAAGTTCTTCCCTAACTGTACTATCTTACTTCGAGAAACAGCTCTTGCAGCAGGTTACACCATTAGGACTGATTTCCAAGCAATAGCGCCTGTAAGCATTCTGGGAGGAGGAAACTAGGAAAGATCTTTAACAAGTCCTGACTCTAGGACAGGAGACCCTGTAGCATGGCCAGGCTGAAACCAGCTCTCCGCCGTGAAGCAATATCCAGGCTATAGTGCCCTAATGAATGTGTGCACAGAGCTCCAAGTAGCTGCGGCACAAATGGCAGAGGAGGAGACGTTACGAGGTGCTGCAAACGAGGTAGCCACCCCCCTTGTCGAATGGCCCCGGACTGTACCCGGGAGGGGCTTCTGTTTGCTGTTGTAGCAAAATGAGATACAGTGGACAAGCCAGAGAGAAAAGAGACTGCTTTGAGACTGGTTGGCCCAACATCCTCTCAGCAAAGGAAACGAATAGCTGCTCTGACTTGCAAAGCTGTTTAGTTCTGTTCAGATAATACCTTAGACAGCGGTGAACATCCAGGGTGTGAAGCAATTTCTCTCCTCTATTGGAATATTTAGGAAAATATACAGGTAAATCGATGTCCTGGTTGAGGGTGAGGGCAAAGACCACCTTAGGCAAAAACTTAGGATATATCCTCAGAGATACTCTGTCCTGGTGGAAAATTAAATAAGGCTCCTTACACATGAGAGCATGGAGCTCAGAAACTCTCCTTGCTGACGTGACAGCAACCAAAAATAACGTTTTCCACGACAAAAAATGCAACTCGCAATCCGCGGCAGGTTCAAGGGGGGAAGCGTGAGTTGTTCCAAGACAAAGAGTAAGTCCCATGGAGGAACTGGATCCTTAATGGGTGGCCTAAGGTGTAACACCCCTCTCAAGAAATCTCGAGAGGCATCAAGCTGTGCCATTGTGCGCTGTCCCACCAGGAAGTGGTAAGCAGAAATCGAGCAAAGGTGCACCTTAATAGAGGAGTAAGTGAGACCCGAATGGAATAGGGAAAGCAGGTATTCCAGCACTACTTTCACCGGGCATCCTAGAGGGAAAGGCCGCGTGCTTGCGACCACAAGCAAAAGCGGCGCCATTTCATGGCGTATGTCGCAAGTGTTGCCGGCTTTCTGGCAGCGGAAAGAACTTCCGCCACCTCTTGCGAGACCCCGTGTCACAAAATGGCTACATCTCTAGGAGCCATGCATGAAGATTTAGTGAGTGTAAGTCCGGGTGGGCTAGAGAACCTTCCTCCTGCGACAAGAGATGGGAGCTGAAAGGCAACGGGATTGAAGGTTCCCGGGACAGCTGCGTTAGCAAAGGGAACCAAATCTGTCTGGGCCAGAACGGGGCTACCAGGATCATTGTTGCATGCTCCCTGCGCAGTTTGAGAAGAACTCTCTGGATCAACGGGAAGGGAGGGAAGGCATAGAGGAATCTGTCTGCCCAGGAGAGGGACAATGCATCTCTCCAGAAAACACCAGGCCCTGGATCTAGCGAGCAAAAATTGGGCAGTTTTGTGTTGGATGGGGAAGTGAATAAGTCCAGTTCTGGAGTGCCCCATCGAAGAAACAGATCCTCTGCTACCTCCTGAAGAAGTTCCCACTCGTGAACTCTGGCCTGGGAATGACTCAGGCTGCCTGCGAGTGTGTTGTCCACTCCGGGAACGTGAACTGCGATCAGGCTCGCGCCATGTCGGATTACCCAATCCCACACTCTCATCGCTTCCCTGCAAAGGGGGTAAGAGTGTGCGCCTCCTTGTTTGTTGAGGCAATACATCACCGCCGTATTGTCTGTTTGAAGCATAAGAGTATTCGCCGGGATCTCTGACTGAAAGGCCTGCAGGGCGTAAAGGACCGCCCTCATCTCCAAAATGTTGATGTGGAGATGAGCTTCTTGAGGGGTCCACATTCCCTGGGACCTCACCCCGTTCAGGTGTGCTCCCCAACCCAGCTTTGAGGTGTCTGTGGAAAGAATAACCTCCGAGGATGGCGCTGTGAACGGAACACCCGCCGAGAGTGTTCCTGGGTCTAGCCACCACTGCCAGTCTCGGATCACGGCATTCGTGATTCTGACCGGCTGCTGCATGTGGTCTTGCCTTTGGTCCCACTGCACCTTGAGCATCCACTGAGTTACCCGCATGTGGAGCCTTGCCAAAGGGACAGTTGGAATGGCCGCAGCCATGTGTCCGAGCAAGCGAAGGACCAACCTGGCAGGGACAGTCTTCTTCGCCGAGAGGTCCCTGATGAGGGATCTGATGCGTTCCACTCTTTCGTCGGGAAGAAAAGCTTTCTCTTGGACGGTGTCCAGAACTGCACCTATGAACTGCAGCTTCTGTGACGGTACGAGGAGAGACTTCTCGTAATTGATTAAGATGCCCAGAGACTGGAACAGAGTCTGGGTGCTCTGGATAGCCAGCAACAACGCCTCTCTGGAGGTGGCCATGAGAAGCCAATCGTCCAAGTACGGGAACACATAGTGGCCCTGTCTCCTTAAAAACGCTGCCACGACTGCTATACACTTGGTAAAGACCCTGGGGGCCGATGACAGCCCGAACGGAAGAGCTCGGAACTGAAAATGGTGGCCGAGAAACTCGAAGCGCAGGAACCTCCTGTGCGCTTGAGCCACAGGGATGTGCAAGTAGGCGTCCTGCATGTCTAGGGACGCTAAGAAGGCGTCCTGCTTTAGCATGGGGATGAGACCCGGAAGGGTCACCATGTGAAATCGTTTGTAGGCAACCGATGTATTTAGGTTGCTGAGGTCCAAGACTGGACGGAGGTCCCCTGTTTTCTTCAGAACCAGAAAGAAGTGGGAATAATGTCTGGATCCTATCTGGTTCTCTGGAACACACTCCACTGCTCCCTTCTGCAGGAGCGCAAGTATTTCTTGCCTGATAAGCAATTTGTGCTGACCCGAGTAACGGGAGAGCAGAGGAGGCCTCGAGGGTGGCTTGTCTGCGAAGTCTATAAAGTGGCCTCTTTCGACCAACTGAAGGACCCACCTGTCGGTGGTTATGGACTGCCACCCTGGCAGGTAGTCCGCAATGCGACCCCCGACCTTGATGTCCCGTTGATCCTGAGGGGCGGGGGCCAGGTAGGAGTCATGCTGTGGCGGCGGAGGGGCCCGTGGGCTGAGCCGGCTTAGCTGGGCACCGACTTCGACCCATGGGCAACTTTCCTGGCTCTACGAAACGGAACCCTGTTGTGGTCTCGAAAGGGATTGCTGTCTCTAGGTCTGCCACGAAACGGCTTTGGTTCCTACGAAAGGAACTAAGCCTGGGTCGGTACATTGCCTGGACCGACCTCACCGCCTTCCCGGCCTCTTGGAGTTTGGTGAAGACCCTCTCAGAGGATTTACCAAAAATAACTTCTCCATCAAAAGAGGCATCCAGAATGTTCTTCTGGACGTCCGGGGAGAATCCTGAGACACGGAGCCATGAGTGTCTCCGGAGGCATACAACCGAAGCTGTCGCTCTGGCTGAGGAGTCTGCGGAATCATACGCGGCTCGTAGCACCTGGGTTCCCACGTCCGAACCCGTAGGAGGAGCTGCAACATCTCCTCCTTCTGCTCACCGTCTGGCAATTTGTCCGCCAGATCCAGTCCCTGCTCCCACAAGGCATTTTGGAACTGTACCATGTGGGTTAAGTAGTTCAGGGATCTGATGGCGCAAGTAGCGGAAGCATACGTGAGCCTGCCCATAGCGTCCAGCTGTTTGGAATCTGGGTCTGGTGGCAGGGTGCTCAAATGTTGCGGTCTCTGGGACCGGTCATGAGAAGCTGTGATGACCAGAGAGTAGACCAAAGGATGTGAAGCCAGATACTGGTCCTCCCTAGGAGCCTTGTACAGGCGGTCAGCTTTCTTCGGCATCGCCGGGAGCGAGTGTGGACGCTTCCACGCTGCCTTGGTGATGTTCACAAAAGTGTCCACCAAGGGTGGTACCACCACAGGCCTAGGATCTTTCTGCCGAAGATACCTGGCGAGGCGTAGTCTCTCGGGGTCTAATTCTTCCGCATCCCAGCCCATGTTCTCTTGGATATGCCTCATGATCTCTGAGAACGATGGGTCATCCGGAGGAGATCTGGGAAGCTTACGTGGGTCCGGAGAAGGGATGTGGATCAGAGAGGGGGATCTGGATCCTTCCGAGAATTCCGATCCCGTGTTCTCTGTCGAAGGCGAACGGTGGCGTCTTCTTGGTCTCTTAGGGCTGGGTGACCCTGAAGAAGATCTGGATGGAGGTCTCCTTTTGTCTGGTCTCCCCTAAGAGGATCCGCCGCCCTGGGGAAGGTACTCGCCTGCCGCCCTGGACGGAGTAGGGGGCGCAGGGGCCGGCCGGGTCGCAGGAGGAGGAGGAAGAGGAGGAGGGGTCGGAATCACATCCCTTTTTATGCTGTCCCACCAGTAAGTGAACAACTCCTTGACCTCGGATATGGAGAGGCCCGACGATGGACCGGGTTCCGATGGCCGGTCGTCTGGTTCCGGCGTCCGCTCCCCCGGGGTCTCAGGTTCCGGAGAGGGCCCCCTGGGGAGTGCGACAGGACTGGGTTCGCCTGCCGGTCCTCGGGCTGCTAGCCTCCTCCGTCATTGTCTCCTGACCGACGCCGGTGGGAGGCGCCGGTTCTTCTCAATAGGTACGGGTACGGTAATGGACGTCGATCCCCCGGCCGATGACCGAGAAGACGTAGGCCTGACCAGCGATGGGCGTCTGGCGGTCGATGGTTCCTGGGACCTATGGTGTAGGGCCAGCGTCCGGTGGCCTGACGCCGGATCCGACAACTTCTTTAAGGAGGTAAGCTCCTTGGTCTTCCTCTAGGGGGGAGGAGGAGGAGGCAAGGAGGCAGACCTGACGTCGGGTTCGGAACGGCAGGAACCAGACTTATGGTGGTGATGGCGGTCCCCCAACCTAGCCAGGGCCTTAGAAGAGGAAGATGAGGAAGGCCTGGAGGTCTTGGCCTGTGAGACAGAAGAGGAGCCCGAAGGGGTCTTCACCGCTGCAGGGGGAGGCTGAGAACAGGCCCGGGAAGGAGAGCGGTCAGACCAGGAGCCGGAGCTACAGGAGTCGGAGGCCCTAGACGGGGACTTGGATCTAACTCTCTCCCTGTGCTTCTTGGGGTGTCTCCGGTCCTTCTCTGAGGATTCCCCCTTGGAGGCTGCGTCCATGGCCCTGATTTTTTCTTCGAGCAGGAACACCTGGAAGGCCTTCTGGCGATGGATCCGGGTCAGGCTGTTGAACCCCTGGCAAAAAGAGCAGGACCAGGTGTCGTGGTCTGGGCCCAGGCACCGGACGCAGGCTGAATGAGGGTCCTTAAACGGGATTTGCTTCCCACAGGCACACTTCGAAGGATGGCCTTCAACGGAGGTTGGAGAGGACAGCAGACAGCAAGAGAGCCAAAAAAATGAACTTTTTCCCCAAAGGAAGAACTTAACAGAGTGTCGCGCGCTAGAAATGAGCCAAAGGGTCGAGACATGCAAGTCAACGGTGGGAAAGAACTGGGGAATCTGGCAGGAATGCCCCCTTATGTACTACGCCTGACATCAGGGGCTGGACCGACGTCGGGGGCGGTCCCCGCTGAAGATAGCTAGCTAGAAGAATTCCGTGGGGTCCTGACGCCTGCCGGCTTCAGTCCTAATGGTGTAACCTGCTGCAAGGGCTGTTTCTCGAAGTAAGATCTAACCGAGCCTTACATTCATTAGCATGTCGCCTCTGAGTAGTAGGTCTATCTCTGAAGGAGCGGCCTTGAAAGGATCCTCTGTATGTAGGCTTCGCCTGACTGTGTAATATAGGGTTCCAAACAGATTGAAGGGTGTGACTCAAGTCCTGCAAGGCTTTCAGAATGGTTTGGGCCCATGGCCCAGAGTTCATCCCTGTAAAAGGGAGCATAAAGGATGGGTTGTTGTACATCCGACAAGAATCCTGAAACCTTCAGCCATGCATGGCATCCGCGGCAAACACCTGCAGAGAAGGCTCTAGCTGATGGAATCAGTGGCATCAGAGGTAGCCCTGAGCAGGTGGTGGCAGGCGTCCATCATGGAGGGTCCCCAGAGACTTGGCCAGGTGAAAGGGACTGGACTGAATCTGGAGTAACCTTAAGGAGTTCCTCTCAATATTCGAGGTGGCCCATATAATGCTGAATGCAAATGGACATAGTGTTACCCATGAAATCCAATGTCTTGGATGTAGCATGGAGCAGAGATATGTAGCAGTCTAGCGGATATATCGCTAGCTGCAGTAAGTAACTATAGAATCCGCCTGTGGAGGCGGAGAAAGATAAGGGTGGTCCACAGGAGCCCCAGAAAGTCTGTCTGCCATGCGGGGATTGGAGGGAATCTGGAACTGTTCTTGCCAAGTGGCCAATATGGCCTCCCCAAAAACATCCACAAGGGGAGGGATGGTAAATTGGGGTCATGAGGAAAACCAAGGTATCGGGCCAACCATTTTCTGGAGGCAGCCTGTTCTGTATTTTGGAATCCAATAGGTACTGCAGATGTCGTAGAACATCCGAAAAGGAAGTTTGGCTATCTGGAGAATAGGGAAGTGGCTGTAGAGGGGCCACATGAGGGAAAGACGCTTCTGAGGAGAACCATTGGGATCTGTAATTCAGATGCATCTCCCGCATCAGGTTCGCCATATCCCAGTCTATAAGAATGGGATGCCAAATCGCCCTCCCAGGGACACACCCCAGTTAGGAGGGGGCAGAGGCTTGAACCACAGCATCCTTGGAGGTGTGGATAAAAAAACCCAGACATTCACCATGAGCAAGTTACCCCCAGAAAAAGAAGAGGTCCAGGACTGGAGGGGTACCACTGATGGATGGGAGAGCTGAACGGCAGAAGTGCCCCATCGACACAGAACCAGATAGGCACAACACATGCTCCATCAATGGGAGAGCAGAATGGCCAAAAAACATGCTCCATCGACGGGAGAACTGTCAGAGCAGCAGAAGCCAGCGTCTACAGATGATGGCCCAAAGAACATGCTGGCAAAGGGAGCAGTGGAAGCTGCAGTAAAATAGTGGTCATTGACTGAGGAGCCGTCGATGACGGGGGAACCCACCACCGTCAACAGTGGAGAAGATGGGGTGTCAGTGGATCCTCCAATTACTTAAGTCGAGCTCCCATCGGCACAAGACGAAGAAGGTTTGAAAAACTGTTGGCAGGCAACGGTGTAAGAAGAATCTACAACAGAGGTCACTGATGGAGGAGCCGTCGACGACAGAAGGGAGGGACCCACGACCTTCAGTGGAGAAGACAGGGTGTTCAGTGAATCCCTTCCACTACTTACCCGAGATCTCGAGGACTACGAAGAGGAAGAGGGTGGTGTGGGGAAAAAACATGCCTGGTGCTATGCATGCTTTCTCCTGGCCCAGGCTCCGTTGATGACAGGGGCTCACCCCTTTGAGCACCCGAGGAGGTAGCAGAAGAATTCTAGGTGACCTCTTCGACGATGAGCTGAAGAAAGCTGGTACTCTTGGTCAGAAGAACTTTATGTTGACTTGGCTGTGGCTGGAAAAGAACTGAGGAGTATCGGGGCCTCCCCTTTACATATGTGCAAGAGCACATCAGGTGACAGGAAGGGGAGACCCTTGGAAGAGACTGCTGGGAAATCGTCTGGAGGAAGTGATGCCTATGGCTGTATATCCCATGTGTTACAGCCTGCTGCAAGAGACTGACTTAAAGATCTACTGTTACAGGTGAGAAACGTTTTTCTAGGGGCGTGAATATGATGTTCAATCCACACTTCTGGCAGACTTCTAGCAGTTCTCTGGGGGGGGGGGCGCAAGGCACACACCTGCTACTTGGGAAAAACTGGAGAACTGAGGACCCAAAACCAGTATCCCGGCCTGACTCAAGGTTGAAGTGGTAATGGGAGGCGAAGGTGTGTGTGCCAACTTCCAGGTAGCAGCCCGACAGATTTCCTGGATAGGGACGTCCCTGGAAGAAGCCACCAAGGCAGCAGTATCGCAGGAAGAATGAGCCCATAGCCCTACAGGAGGCTCCCTACCAACCAACCTATAGCACAGGTCAATGCAGGATACAATCCACCTGCCAATCATCCACTTAGCAACCAGCCTGCCAGGTGCAGCTTCAGCAAAGGTGACAAATGGCTAGCGAACCTCTCCCCAAACTCCAGCAGTGCACTCCTTATAATAGGCTAGTGCTCGCCATAGGTTCAATATATGGAGCCTGTCCTTGGCCACCAAGGTGCGACAGGTGACGTACACCAGGAGATTAATCACCTGGTTAAGGTGGAAATCCAGCACAGCTTCGGGGAGGAACTTCGGTTTGGGGCAAAGGACAAACTTGTCCCTGTGGAAGACTAGGTAAGGTGACTCCACCAAAAGGGCCTGGAGCTCACTGATCTTTTTGGCTGATGTGATAGCCACCAGGAGGGCAGTCTTCCACGACAGATGTGACCTCTAACATCTCTGCATCGGTTCGAATGGCTTGCCCATGAGCTTTGCCAAAACCAGCAAAAGTCCCAAGGTGGTGGTTCACACACCAGAGGGGAAATGTGGTCAAGACCTTTAGAGAAGAAAAAAAAAAAGCACCATATCACCTTCTCTTGCACCATCAGCTGCTGACTGGCCCACACCCAGTAGGCAGAGATGGCTGCCAGGTGCACTTGAAGGGTCATTGACCGAAGGCCCAGCTGAGAGAGCGACCAAAGGTAACTGAGAATGCTAGCCACTGGACAAAATAAGGGGTCAAGCCCCTTGTCCTGGCACCAAATGGAGAACCTGTTCCATTTGAAGGTGTAGCATTTTTGGGTCGACTCCTTCCAAGATGCCTCAACCACAGTGAGGTTATCTTCGTAGAGACCCAAAGCCTGGAACTCTAGCCTCTCAGGAACCAGGCTGTCAGGTGCAGATATTGAAGGTCAGGATGGAGTACTGGTCCGGGTGAAGAGGAAGACACCTTGGGAGCCTGCTGCACAGGGTGAGCGGATTGGGGTACCAGAACTGGCGTGGCCAGTCCAGAGTCACCAGGATCATCCGTGCCTTGTCCCTCCTCACTTTGAGCAACACCTTGTGGATCAAGGGAAATGGAGGCCCAGGGTCCAGGGCCTCGAGAAGGTATCCCTCCTGCAGTGTTGTCTGCTGAGGGTAGCAAGCACAGAACAGCCTCAACTTTGTGTTCTCTCTGGAGGCAAACGGGTCTATCAAAGGGGTGCCCACTGGGAGAAAAGACTGTACTTCCTCTGGGTGGAGAGATCACTCATGAGACACCTTGCCCACATGGCTGAGTGTCTGCCAAATGGCTAGACACCAGCCACATGGATGGCAAGGAAATCAGCCTCCAAGCTGAGCAAGAAGGTCCACACATGGAGAGCCTCCCTGCACAGAAGAAGGGAGTGTGTCCCACCCTGCTAGCTGAGGTAGTACATGGTTGTGATGTTATCCATCAGGACCTGGACCACCTGACCCTGAATGTGTGGCACAAAAGCAGTCTGTGCCAGCCAAACTGCCTGAAGCTCCAGCAGGTTGATACAGCAACCGGACTCCTTGGGGGTCCAGAGCACGTAGACTGTGTTCCCCTAGGTGGGCACCCCAGCCCATAAGAGAGGCATCGGTTGTCATGATTACCATTGGCTCTGGGCGGACAAAGGAGATACCTTCATGCAGATGTTCCAGGACCAACCACCACTGGAGGGCGTCCCACATCTGCTGGGTCACAGTGACCAGCTGGTCGACATAAAACCTGCAGAAAGCGCATTCTCCAGCGGGCCCAATGGACCACAATGGTGCAAGCTGCCAAGTATCCCAGTGCGCAGGAAGTCCTGAACAGGCGCAACTGCCAAACCTAAAATGATCAGGCAAAGGAGAGAGAACCTCTAACCTGTCTGCAGGGGCGAGCCCTGGCTCTGCAAGTGACTTAGCCTGAAATAGAGAACACCTCAGGTATGATTACTGATTTGGCCTGGTTGACCACTGCGATGCACTTGGTGAAGACCCTGAGAGCCGAGGACAGGCCGAATGACATGGCCTGGAAATCGTAGAGGGTTCCCTCCGCTCTGAAGCTGAGGAATCACCAGTGTGATGAACAGAACCACTTGGTTTGTTTAAGAGATGGTATGATCTGAGACAGAGTGACCATCCTGAAGGTGCACAATCGGAAGAATTTGTTCAGGTTGTGCAGATCTAAGATGGGGCACCAGCCCCCTGTCTGTTTTGGCACCAGAAGTACCTGGAGACACAACCTGGATGAGGTGGAGGGTTCGGAACAGGAGCCACTACTCTCCCTGCAGCGAAGCTGGGTGATATCCCAAAGGGCCGAATGAATGTTAACGGAACCCTGTCATGCAGGCTTGGCTAGGCGGGTAAACCTCGAACTCCAGAGGTAGACCCTGGCTGACCACTTCGAGGTCCCACCTGTCCGTGGTAAAGGCGGACCAGGAGGAAGTGGCGAAGTTGTCCCCCCCACAGGAGGACCCAAGGTAGTCAGGATGGGTATGGGGGAGGTGCCCCCATCTATGGGCAAGTTTGGAAGCAGGGGGGTCTCCAGGACCTCAACCTCCTGGCTTCCTGACAACCAAGGCCACCAATTTAGGCCATGGGTGCCAAACCTGCTGTTGTCCAGCTGGAGGCTGGGCAGGTTTTGCCGCAGGGGCCGGAAGGGCTTCTTCTTTTGGGGCTTTGAGACCTTGGGGTCCGTCTGGGCAGAAGTCACCGAGTCCAAGGTGGCGTTGGACTTCAATTCTGGTGAGGTGCCCTTCCACTCTGGGCCTGAACAAGTCAGTCCCCAAGAAAGGAACATCTGCCAACTTGTGCTGTGTGTCAGCCATGAAGGTGAGGTGGAGATGCACAACCAAGCCCTGCGGCACACTGCAACTGCTGTGGCCATTGACTGGAAGAATGAATCGCCAAGGTCCATGGCCGTTTGAAACTGCTGTTTTGCAACAGCTTGACCTGGGTCCCTGACCTGCCTGACCGTAGCTTGCCGATCTGCGGGCAGGTGAGGAAGATACCTCGTCCAGGGAATCCAGGAGGGCATGCAAGAAGTGGACCATGAGAAGGGCCATGCTGACTTATCGAAGGCAGAGTGAGGAAGCGTCATATACCTTCTTAGTCATATGGTCCAACTTTTTGGACTCCTTATGGGGGGGGTGGTATTATCATCCTCAATGTTGCTGGTGTGCCAGAAAACAGAGTCAGCCACAAGTCCTCAAGGGATACTCCATAAATCCTGACAGGGAGCCGGTAGGGACCACATACTTGTGGGATATCTGGGCTGAAGGCACTAGGCTGGGTGTTGCCACAGTTCCACGGCAGGACCAAGGAGGGCATCCTGAATTGGGAAGAGTTCCATGGGAGTCATCCCGGTCTAGGATCTCAGTCAGCAGGTAGTGTCCCAGTTTCTGAAAGGGCTCCAGCTAGAGACCTGTAGATTCAGAGATCAGGTGCAGCACACCCATGAAAGATAAGGGCCCTGTTGACAGGTCCCCCAACGACTCCATGTCCAGCAGTCGGGAGTGAAGGGGGGACCCTTCAGATTCCGAGGAATCATGAAAAAGTGGCCGACTGCCCGAATCCCCACTCACCTGGTGAGGGCGATCGAAGGTGTTGGCGACCAACAGCCGACGTGGTAAACCCTTGGATGACAGAGCGTCCTTGGTTGGAGCACTGATTGTTGGCTGTGTGGGCTGCAGCTCCACCAAGATTGGTGGAGAAGCTGGAGGGGGCAACACCAGTACTGCCTGGGCCAGCTCTTGTGGTAAAGGCCAGGTTGGGCGCTGGAATCTGCTTAACCCAGGTAAACTAGAGTTATTGCCACATAAGTTCCTCATAGCGCTGATGCAACTTGCGCCAGTGCCTCTCTTCACCTGAGGAGGCTAAAGAATAGCAGCAGTGCCTGTGTCGAGAATGAAGCGGGTTGCCTGAATCGGCTTCTAGAGCAGGACCTTGACTGCTGGGGGGGTCCAATGGCGGGCCGGCAAAGCATAGGCCTCTCTTGGTCGGGCAGGGGCGGAACGGTCCATCTCCCCCAAGAAAGTGGCAGGACAAGAGTCCTAGAGAGAGAGAGAGAGAGAGAGAGAGAGAGAGAGAGAGAGAGAGAGAGAGGCATTTACTTCCTCAGCATACAATGGGTTGTCTAGTTCGAGAAAGATCTTGAGGGAACCAACCCGAGTCTCTGCCAAGCACCATCCGTAGTCAGCAATTTTGGCAAAGCTCAGGAATCGGAAGCCCAAAGGCACCCCCCGATCCATGATGAAACCACTTCTTGGTCTCATTCTCCTTATCTTTCTTGGAGTTTTTTAGGTTTCATGCCAGAGGGACCCTGCCCATGGGTGGGAAGGGTTTGGCATAATTCTTCAAACGTTCCAGTAAACAAAGTACCTAAAGGGAGTGGCAAAAGGGCCAAAGTGGATTGCACGGCGGACCGAGCAGTTGCCTCCTCAAACACCACAAGTTGTTCGGTGGACCCTCGCAGCTGCAGAGACCACCTGACAAGCATCTTTGGAATGAGCAGGCAGGTCCAGACAGCCAAGGAGTAATCGGGCCAGGTGATCCACCAAAATGGAGGGAAGGAAGGAGCAGCATAGGCCCCAAGCCTGGATATTGTGCTCGTGGCCTAAGCAGTATACACATGAAGAGTGTGGGTCTGATCAGGGCATAAGCTGACCACAACCATATTTCCAGAACCCTGGAACGGACTTCACATCGTCCATGTCGGCAGCGAGAAGTAAGGTTCAGAGAACAAGTTATTTCACTAGAAATAGCGAAAAAGCTAAGGGCCACTTCAGCACGAGAGTGGTTAGGAGGGAATCTTCCACCAGCGGAAAGGAAGATCAGATGTCATGAGGCTCTGCTGGGGGAGTTACCACCTAGATGAGTGGAGAAGTTAACTTGTTTCTGGCGAGCCTTACAGGGGAAAGGACACTGCCCAAAATGTGGACTGAACATCATATCCACGTCCCTAGAAATGTTAATCCAACAAAAATTATCCATTGTTCAGAAATACCAATCCAGTTTGAAAAGTCCATGTCGAAGACAAAAGATCAGCAATAATTCCAAATTCAGAACATGCCTAAGCAGCAGCCCTCCCCGACCTCAAATTAACACTGATCACTACCTACTGTTCCTTTTAATCGAATAAAAGGCTCATAGTAACAGAAAGAGCTAGAAGAGGATTCACAGCATTAATGGAGATAATCACTGATACAGTATATGGCAAAAACTCAAGTTTATGGTAATTTGAACACTGCTTCCTAAACATATTAAAAAAACCTTAGGGCAACAGGTAACCACCCTTCACCCCACTATGCCCCAAGGTGAACAGTGGCTCTGTGCAGGAGGCTATGAAGGAGCATGTAACTTTTCACAAAGAGAGACCATGCAATCACAGGGTTTGTAGGTATGGTATTCATTCATTCATGCCAAGCAACTAAAAATGCTCCTAAAATATACAACTTAGTTCCACAAAAGACTATTTAGTAAACCACCCAAAAAAATTTTTTTGTGGCTTTATAAACTTATTGTTAGCCAGAAACTGCAATTTCTCCAGTTTTGCAAACTGAGGAAAAATAAATTGGTCACCTGTAACTATAGTTCACACCCACACACTGGCAGATCCCCTGTAGTGCTGCTTCATCGGAACAGGTTTAAGCTAAGCTCCTTCCACCACCTGGGTGGTATATCCTCAGGCTCAACCTCATGACATCAGATCTTGCATACTGGAAGCAGGGAAATGTAAATTTATTTATTTTTTGTTAACTGGGTAAGTACACTAGACAGCATAGCTGCCTATTTTCAGGTACGACCCGGGAGATTACAACAAAAGGTACATAGACAATAGTAGATACAAGAAAACATCATGGGAACAAGTAGAAGTCAGACATAGTACACTTATACAAAATTTTCAGCAATGACAGCACATTTGCAGGAATAAAATTCTTCTTTGCATTGGCCAGGAATCGAACCCGGGCCTCCCACGTGTCAGGCAAGAATTCTACCACTGAACCACCAATGCACAATTACATACCAACCGTAATTCTTCAACTGTTTGGACGCGGTCTCCACCACTCATTCACACTAGTGGGACAACGCCGGAGGCGCTAGGACCAAGCGGGAGCCAAAAATCATCAGAAGGGCCAGGGTAGGACAGCGCATGCATGGAGAGACTGGCTCATGCTGTATAGGCTATCTCGTCAACCCTCCAACCACCTCAGTATCTTTTTTACCGAGGAGGTGCAGCATAAACTAACCTAGGAAAACTAACCTATGTCATGTCAGACATAAGAAGGGTCAATACAATAGTTTCTTCAAAGCCCAGTCAATGAGGGAGTGATGACCAAAAACAAGACAAGTGAGGTCGGGGGACGGTGGGTGGGCATGCAAATGAGTGCTGGAGACTTCGTCCAAGAAGATCAAGAATTACTGTAGGTGCATAATTTACATATCTCCCTGGACATGAAGTCTCCACCACTCATGCACACTAGTGGGAGAGTACCGAGCCAAAATACCCCCCCCCCGAGAAGGGCGGCAGGAGAGAAAGGAGCTCAGTCAGGACAGAAGTCCATTAAGGATTGTCCTGCAAAAAGACGGGATGCTGTCTGGCTTGGACATCCAAGGTGTAGTGATTCACAAAGGTGTGCACACAGCTCCAAGTAGCTGCACTGTAGATGTTTACAATGGGCATGTTCCACATTTCTGCCAGAGATGTCGCAACTGCTCTGGCAGAGCGAACATAGACCCTGCCTTCCAGCTTGACCTGCGCCATCGAATAGCAATGGCTGAGACATGATACCAGCTATGCTGAAATACACCTGATGGCAACAGGCTGACCCAGCTGGACTATGCTAAACGAGAGAGTTGTTTAGATTTGTGGATCTGCTTCGTTCCGTCTATGTAGAACCGCAAAACTATTTTTACATCCAGAGAATGTAGGGTACGTTCCCCTTCATTCTGCAAGTTTGTAAAGCAGGTTGGAAGGACCAAGGGCTGGTTCAGGTGGAATTCCGGGACTACTTTTGGAAGAAATTCAGGGAGAGTTCTGAGAATCACCTTGTCCTTGTGAAATACTATATACAGATGGTCTGTGACCAGGGCATGTATTTCGGACACACTGCGAGTAGAAGTAATGGCTACAAGGAAGGCAGTCTTCCAGGTCAGGAACTTCAATTTGCAGGTTTCTAGAAGCTCGAAAGGTTTACGAGTGAGCATGTCCAGCACAAGGTTGTTATCTCAAGTGGCTACTGGTCTCCTGACTGGTGGCCTAGTGTGGAGGATACCCTTAAGGAATCTCTTAGCCAGGGGCACCATAGAGTATTGTAGCCCTGCATTAGACAGGTCTAGCAGGTACTCTAATACTTTGGTGAGCAAAGAAAAGGGGTCCAGGGATGACTCTGCACACCAGATGGATAATCATTTCCACTTTGCCGTGTAAGTTTTCCTAGTTCCCAGTTTGTGCCCTGCTAGAAGAATCAGACTCTATGGGAGATGTTGAATCTACCTACTTCTATCTCCTCAGGCACCAGGAATGGAGAAGAAGGGACCTCAGGTTGGGATGGACCACTGGGCCCTGGGTCAGGTGGTCCATTTGAAGTGGCAGTGGAACTTCCGATAATCTGTTAACGGAAACCAAATCTGATGAGGCCAGAATGGAGCGATGAGAATCATTCTCTCCCGGGCCTCCAGCTTGAGCAGCACCCTCTGAATTAAGGGAAGAGGAGAAAATACGTACAGAAAGCGTCTTGTTCTTCAGTCTGAATGCATTCTGACAGAAAACGCCAGGTTCTGGATTTCTGGAGCAGAATAGAGAGGTTTGCATTAAGTGGGGACACAAAAAGGTCCAGGTTCGGAGTGCCCCAGTCTTCGAAGAGCGACTGTACGTTTGAGTCAAAAAACCACTTGTGTGGCTCTGGATTCCTGGTAGGTAGACCACCTGGATCAGGGTTTCATACTCGAGGCACCATTCCCACACACTCATTGCTTCCCTGCAGAGAGGGTAAAAGTGTACTCCACCCTGCTTGTTGATGTAATAAGTCACCATCTTGTTGTCCGTCTGAAGAATTACTTTGTGACAGAGGATATCATTCAGGGCTCGGACAGCATACAGGACAGCTCTCATTTCCAGGCCATTTATATGTAGCTGAGACTCGCCCAGACTCTACAGACCCTGAGTGTGGAGATCCTGACAGTGAGCTCTCCAGCCGATCAAAGATGCATCGGTGGTGATGGTGATCTGTGTCTCTAGTGGGGCAAAGGGAAAACCTTGAAGAAGGCTGTCCTCCCGAGTCTACCAGATTAATGACCTCATTAGGGGTTCAGTCACCTTGATGCGAAAGGACTGTGGATGTGTGGTCCTCATGTACAGGTGAGCCAGAGGCACGATGAACACTGATGACGCCATGAGACCCAGCATGCGCTGCATTGAGAGCGCTCAAACAGTCATTCTCGTTGATGACACAAGCCATCTGGAGGAGATTGTTTCTCCTGTCTTCCGGAAGGAAGGCTCTTGCCCTGGAGGTGTTCAGGAGAGCTCCTATGAAGAGGAGTTGTTGGGAGGGCTGTAAGCTGCGATTTTTCCAGATTCAACAGAACTCCCATGGATGTGAGAAACTTGGAAGCCGTGGCCACCGCTTCCTGTGTCCCTACTCTGGAGGGACTTGCTAGGAGCCAGTCATCCAGATATGGGAATACTTGAATTCAGTTTCCTGATATGTACTGCAAGAACTGCAAAGCATTTCATAAAGACTCTAGGCACCAAGAATAGCCCAAAGGGCAGGACACTGAATTGGTAGTGTTGGCCCAGAGCCACAAAGCGCAGATACTTGTGGTGGCTTGGGTGCACCAGGACATGTTGGTACGTGTCTTGCATGTCTAGGGAAGCCAGCCAATCATTCTGATGAATCAGAGGTAGGAGCGTACCGAGCGATATCATCTTGAATTTCTCTTTGAAGAGGAATTTGTTCATCTTCCTTAGGTCTAGAATAGGACGCATACCGCCCATTTTCTTTAGAACTAGGAAGTAGTGCGAGTAGAATCCTGTGTTCCATTCTGCTTGCAGAACCACTTCCACTGCCCTGTTGTTCAGCAGGTCCTGAATCTCGGAGGCAAGGAAGTCTGACTGAACGATAGACAATTTAGGCTGTCATTTGGGTGGATGATCCGGAGGGGTATCTGCAAAATTTAGAGAGCAACCCTCGCGAACTATCCTAAGGACCCATTTGTCTGTGGTGACCGACTTCTGCTGACAGTAAAACTGGGTCAGGTGGCCCCTACTGCCAAAGAAGAGTCCCCCTCTGGCAGCTGAGGTGGGACTTGAGCCAAGTCTTCAGAGGGTGGCACTAGGCACCTTCAGGCCCTGTGCCTTTTGCTGCATTTTTTTTTTTTTTTGCAGCTGGGGGGCTTGGTTCTCGTTGAAGGCCCTGCGGCCTTTGCCACAAAAGAACGGATTATGAAACTAATGGCAATGTCTGCCCCAATGAGAAGCAGCAGAGGCTAGCCTGGCAGTCTTAACAGCAGTCCTAGTTTTCTCAGTAGCGTCTGGGCCTGCTCCACTTGGGTGCCAAAGAGATGGACTCCATCAAATGGAAAATTCATGATTCTCTGTTGAGCATAATTTGTGAACCCCAAAGTCCGTAACCATGAGTGATGCCGGGTGCATATTCCAGTTGCTGCTGCTCTCAAAGCAGTGTCAAAGGCGTCCATAGCAGCCTTAAAGTGATTTACCAACTTCCCCTGAAGTCATGTTTGCAGATCACCTTCACTTCATTAAGTGATGCAAAGCTCAGCTGCCCTGAGGTTAAGTATTAAATATATTCAGATGCTTAGTTTAACATTTTTGTGCCACAGTTGTCTCTGCATGTTTTTTTTCTTTGTTTGAAGTTCGCACATGAGCAGTGCATCCACAGGCATGAGTGACATCAGCACAGGGAAGGTGTTCCCACTGCACCTTTCTTACTGCTCGTTCATTCATCTTTCCTGGACCCAGCCTCAGTGAGTGCAGATCCAAAACTGAACTGGCAAAAATTACAGCACTGATGACTGAAACTATTTGTTATATTGGCAGCTGTTGTACTTGCTTTTGTGATTGCAGAAGTGGTGATTTCTCCTGATTTTCAATTTTACTCATCTGACTCAGCTCTGTGTTCTAGGTCCATCGGTTCTAGGAACATCACAGTCTACATTGCTTGAGTACAGTGTTACAGTTTTAATAAGTGCTGCAAGTACATAATTATAACAATTCTGTATAAAAATAAATTTTTTAACTGAGTGGAGCTGTAATCTGTAGCGTATTGGGACACAAAAGGACAACTTTTGAACTGGGCAGATCTATAAATTGAAGTAAGCTTTTCAGTATTGGTACATAGGGGGCTGTGTTAAATGGATGACTTTTTCAACAGTTCAGAATTGTAATGTGCAGCAAGAGTATAAGCACTGAGCTGCGCAGTCCAATCCCAGGAGAACAGTGCAATAAACTGTATTTTTGGCAAGTGCTGCTTCCAGTGTGATTGCTTCAGTAAACTGCATTTGCTATTGCATTTCTGATTGTCACCATCATTATAGACAGTTTATAATTTTTCTTGCGCTCCTGTGTTTTCATGGGCTCATTTGGTGTTCTCATGCAAGCACCATAACACTGATCACCAAAGTATGCTTAGGTGTGCATGAATAAAGGGACATGGTGCACTGAATTGTTTCTCCATCTTGCCAGCTCCTTGCTAAGTTTATAAATGAATGCAATAAAATCAGTTATACTGTACATAGTTTACAGTGTATCAACATTAAAAACACTTAGTTTTTTTAACATACAGTCTTTATTTATAATTAGGATTATAGCATCATTGTATGTGCTCCGGAGCATCAGCAAAAGAAGAGACTGCAGTTGCCATCCTCTCCCGACACTGTGGTACCAATGTATGGCTCCTAGGGTGCTATATTGCAAAGTGTGCTAGTCAGTTCGGCATACTTAGGGAATAATGTCTGAACCAAAATATGGGCTACACAGCAATGAATGCAGGGAGTCTACACAATGCACCATGACATCGGAAAGGCATGGGAGACAGTATAGTGCAGCATCTGTTGTATCTACTGTACATTTTACACATATGCATCAGAGATCCACTGTAATGTAAAAATTGGGAAAACAAATGGCTTGACACAGACTGAAATGGTAATGAAGTATGGTGACATAAGTGAGGAAGGGTGGTTCTAATACAGTCTAACATTTGAGTACCTACCACAATGATATGTCCCTTTTTGTAGTGGACCAATCAAATAGTATTTAGGCTATCTAAACATAAATGCCGTCTCTTTCTCCATGAGAAGGGTATTGGCAGTGTCATTTTTAACCTTGGGGGGTGGGGGACGATCACTGACTGTACTGTGTATTTTTTGCTCAATTCATAATGCACCTGGAGGCACACATGCGGCCGCAATAAGCCAATGCCAGGATGGTATTACAGATGCTTATGCAGACATTAATGACAGCTTCAGTCTGTATAGTTCCTGAGCACTTAGAGGAAACACAAAGCTGGTGCAATAATTTGTGGTTTTTAATTTATAACATGCCATAACCAGGAGAACCAGTGACTTCAACATGTTACTCAATCACTGATACCTCTAAAGTGGAAAGTACAAGCAGGGCCCCCACCTCCAAACACACACATACACAGAGAAGAAAGCTATAACATAGACCAGTTAGCAATAGGGCAAAGACAGACCCAAACAGTATAAATAATTTACAGATAATAAAAGTTATATGCTGCAGCATTTTTTTCTAAGTGTATGTGTGCAGCTGGGAGGTTTGGAGCGGTTGGGGTACAAGGTGTCTGCTTGTAATTTCCACCCTGTGCTCCATCAGAGTGAGTGACTGATAAATCAGTTGGAGGGAGGTCACTACTAACTAGTACCAGGTGAGGAATTTGGACAAATTGTGAGCCAGTTATCCTGCTCAAGCAATGCCACCAGATCGAGCTGTATTCTGTGTCAAGCTGCAGTGGCCAACAACTCGTTACCATAGGGAAAGCAATCCCCCACCCCAGAAAAAAAGAAACATAAAAACCCAGAGTACTATCACTAGCATTTGTGTGGGCACATCGATACTGGGAGTAACACAACACATGCCATACCTCGATTTTGCACAGTAAAATGACAGGAACCAAACCATAGCACTAAGTAGCAAAATATAATATTAACAGTCCGTGTTGCTAAGTCTGCTCTCACTGCTGTACTGGAATGGATCGGGACTACTGCTGTGACTGCCTGAGCTACTGCCCACATCATTCTCGCTGCTGTTATAGGGTCATCCCTATGGGGATATACTATGCAGTGGCTGTCAAACTGTGGCACTATGTCAGTGTCCAAAAGATCACTGTAAGTGCAGAACATAATGCTTTCATCATCGGACCTTGAAAATGAACTGTTTGACATTGCTATTGTTGTGCTGCATGCTGTGACCAAGAGTTCTGTTATCAAGACAGAACTGCTGTGATTAAGAACTAAATTTAATTAGAGCACAGATCTCCCCGTGGTGACATTGCAAAGGTAATGAGTGTCAAAGGTCACCAAATACAGTCTCCAATACACAAAATGACACTTCCTGGTTTGTGAGGGTGAAAACCTGATTTAATTTGCTTAAATAAGCTATGCATCTATCAAAATATATTGCGAATCAGTTCTGTATGCAGTCACCTTGCGGTATATGCGTTCATATATCAAAACTTGGTAAATCGCTTTAAGTCACTGATTATTGGACTCAATGCCTCTAGTAATGGTTTGGAGAACCTCTGAACCAACGTCGGATTCTAGAAGAGCCTCTATGGTGGCTTTAAGCGAGTGCCAGAGGGTATACTCGTATTGAAAGAACGAGCCCTGATAGCTAGCGTTATGCATATCTAGGGTAGCAGTGGCAAACACTCGTTTCCCTAAGGTGTCAAAGTCTTCCAGGATTCTTTATTTACTGGACGAGCCATAGATTCCTGAGGGAGAACGGTTTTGACATTTTCTGCCAAGACCACAATAGCTTCTGCAAGGGCTTGAGAAGCCAGGATCGGTCTATCCTTGGAGGGAGCACATTTCCTGTCTATGGACTTGGCCATAGATGGAATGAGCGCCAGACTATCCCACACTATCTGTGAGTCTCAAAAGAGGGTTGTACTGGAGGTGTCAATTCCACAGAGATTTCAGGGACATGCAGATAGATACTGAAGGCGCAACAGCTTCCCAGGATCCATCTCAGAGCCTGGAGAGAAAGGGTGGAGTACATATTATTAAAGAGACTTAAAGGGTAGGTCCTTGACCAAAAGCTCTGCTGACGTAAAGGGCTTACTTTCCACTCCAAAGGATGAAGCTTCTTTGAAATTGTCCCCTAATCGCAGATCAGGTTCAATATTATCTCCTACTAGCCAAGAAGGGACAGTAACAAAAAGGGAAAGGAGAAAAGAGAGGAGGAGAAGCTCTAAGAATTGGAGTAGAAAAATACAGCATCTGATGTGCCGCAACCGGCACCGGGCAAGCACCCAGAGACCCCAACCCCGGGGCACCCAAGGCTGAAGACCTGAAAATGTGAGTAGAAGGTGGTTACTGTGCTGCAGACAAGTGAGGGGGAAAGCATGAGAGCATGGCACTGAAGGTGTCACGTGACTAGGTTGACACCAACCGTCCTGCTCGCAGTCAGAGGCCCAAGGACTGGATCCACAGGCAGAGAAAGTCAGGACAACCACTGGACCCCACTGCTCAGTCAGAGCAGCCCAATGATTAAACTTCTCACCAGAAGACAACCCCCAGGGGGCCGGGAAGGACTATGGAGTCAAGGATCACGGCCGCCAGGAACTGAGGCCACAGGAGACCCTGATGGAGTTGTGGTCAGCCTCCAGCCCCCCACTACCAACGATCTGCATGCAGACGTACCAGAGAGCAACCTCAAGCGGTACAAATTTATTCTTTAACCGGTGGGACGAAGAACTAGAGGTCGAGCAGTGCCGGGTCCCCGACCTCGATCGGGCCTGCTTCTTTTTGCGCTTTCTGGGCAGACCACCCTTCCTCTCGAACATGAACCCCCCGTAGTCAGACCTCCCTCCTCCATAGAGGGCAGCAGACCGGACCCAGCGCTGCTGCCAAAACAACTTTCAAGTGAAGTCTCCCTACCATCACCGGCCCCGTTCATAGTTGAGTCAGTTGAAGGCAGACTGAAGAAGACTTCAGTGTTCATTAAAGTTTTTTTTAGAAATAAATACTGAATGACTATGCTGCTGTCATATAGACATGAAGATCAGACTCCCGGCCCGCAAGCAACGTTGTCAATTAAGCACACTCTATGGCAGGGAAAATAAAGGAACTGAGGCGGTTCAAGGGTAGATGCTGAGATAGTCCATACAGCGCGAGCCAGTCTCGCATGCAGTCCTACCGCCTCTGGCGTAGTCCCACTAGCGTAAATGAGTGGTGAAGTTATGTACAGGAAGATCCATGTGCCACTTGCCAAGGCCGTATGGGTGTGAATTACATACCACTCCAAAACTATGATTACAGGGGAGTATGTTATTTTTCTAGGGGTGTGGATATTAGTTCCCTTATTCACAGACATCCAGCAGTTCTCCAGGAGGTGGGGTCAAGGCAAGCACCTCTACTTGGTGAGCAAAGATCCCAAAAGCATTATCCCCGAAACTCTAGGTCAATGCTGTGATGGGAGCTGAAGGCATGCACAGACTTCCAGGTAGTAGCCCAGCAGATCTCCTGGACAGAGGTATCCCTGGAAGCATGTCTGCTGGAATGAGCTTGAAGCCCTATGGGATGCTCCCTACCAGCCAACCTAGAGCAAAAGTCGCTGCAGAATGTGATCCACCTGGCAACGGTCTGTTACCACTCTGCCAGGCACAACTGCAGTGTATGTTACAAAACAGCTGGCGAGCCTCACCCTGACTCCAGCCACGTGCTCTACATAATAAAACAGCACCCTTTGCAGGTCCAGAGAATTGAGCCTGCAGTTGGCCTCTGAATATGTGCTGGGAAAATGTAGTGGAAGGTTCATCACATGGTTAAGGTAGAACATCTATGCAACCTTCAGGAGGAAGTTTGGGTGGGGGTAGACGACCCTGTCCCTGTAAAAGACCAGATATGGACACTCCAATCGTACCTCAAGTTCAGTGATACTTCTCAATGATGCAACAGCCACCAAGAAGGTGGTCTTCCATGACAGGAGTAGCATCTCACACCTGTACATAGGCTCAAAGGGCTTGCCCATGAGCACAGCCAGCAGGTCTCATGGTAGTGGTTCATACACCAGAAGGGACAGGTGATCCAGGCCCTTCAAAAAGCACCTGAACACCTTCTCCTAGGCCACCAACATACCAACCTGTGCACAGTATTCAAAGACCCATGGCAGGTGAACCTTAAAGGCGTTCACAGCTGCAGCTGGTCTAGGTGAAGGCCCTTCTCCTGTTGTCTGGTCAGCAGGTCCTGGCAAAGAGGCAACTGCCACAGAGGCTTGCTGCTGAGGCTAGAGAGATACATGTACCAGAACTGCCAGGGCCAGGCCAGAGCTATCAGGATCACCTGCACCTTGTCCTCCCGGTCCTTAAGCGCCACCTTGTGAATCTGGGGAAAGTGTACAAGGGGACACAAACCTAAGAAAGCTGCACTCCGGAAGCAATGTGGCAGTAAGAAATCAAAAACACTGCTAGGTAACTGTTAACCTGGCTGGTGAGTGCATTTTTGTGGAAAGGCAACAGAAAACATGTTACCCTTGGAATAAAACCCTTTGGGATTTATAAGGATTGTGTTAGTGTTTTAGGCTAACCAAGCCCTCTGTGTGCACACCACTTGCACCAGTGAGCACCGTTTTCCTTTGTTTCACTGAAAGGTGTACAAGAGGCCTGGATCCAGGGCCTTGCTAAGGCATTCCCCAGCAGTATCCCTATGACAGGTGGGCACAAAACAGCCTAAGCTTTGAGTTCTTACAGGAAGCAAACAGGTCCACTAGAGGTGTACTCCACAGGATGAAAGTACAGTCGTGTAAGAACTTATCGTAACAGTAGATCTTTGAGAAGAGCTCTTGCAGCAGGCTACACAACTGGGACTATGCCACCAGGCACTAGGAGCCCACAAAAAAATTCTAGCCAGCAGTACCCAGCGGGGACTGCCCCAGACGTCCAATGGTATAGAGGGGGTGGTTCTCAGTCCCACCTCAGTTCTCCCACCAGAGACCAAGCAGATTGATGGAAAGGAGAATTAAGGAAGATACAGGAGTTCCCAACAAGAAGATAGGACTGGGGGAAGGAGGGAGGGAAAGCAGCGCCTGCTGCAAGGGCTCTCCTAGAAGATAGTACAGTTACGCAAGAACTTACTGTAACAGTAGATCTTCGAGAGAGGCTCTTGCAGTAGGTAATTACATATAGGACTGACACCGGCCAGCGGCAGGACTCCACAGAAAAATTTCTAGCTAGCAATCCCTGGCAAGGGACCGCCCCCACGTCAGGTGACCGGCGTCATACGTCGTCGGTATAAAGGGGTGGTCCCGGACGCCCTCCTTCCAGTTCTTTCCTGCCACAGGCCAGGAAGGCCCGGACGAGAGAGAAGCAGATACTTCCATTCCTGGAAAAGGAGCTGAAAAAGTCTAGGGGGATGGAGGGCGGGAAGGTATTACCGTAACAGTAGATCTTCGAGAGAGGCTCTTGCAGTAGGTAAGTTCCTATGTAACTGTACTATCTTACTTCGAGAGGGCTCTTGCAGTAGGTAATTGCATATAGGACTGAATCCCAAGCAGTCTGGAACCAAGAGAAGGCACCGGGAGGAGGGCACTACTCAAAAAAGTAACCCTAGCCGTGCAAGCCTCAAGACAGGAGGCCTTGCAAAACAGCTAGCCCAAAGCCTGCTCTATGGCGAGAGGCAATATCCAAACTGTAGTGTTTCGTAAAGGTATGGACGGAAGTCCAAGTGGCGGCAGCGCAAATGTCTGCCGCAGACACATTCTTGAAACAAGCAGCAGAGGCAGCTACTCCTCTTGTGGAATGGCCTCTGACTTGACCCGGGAGGGTCTTCTTGTACTTGTCATAACAGAAAGTGATGCAATGAGCCAACCACTTAGATAGGCATTGCTTGGAAACAGTATTGCCTTCCCTTTTGTGAGCAAAGGAGACTAACAACTGATCAGTCTTTCTGAGATCCTTCGTCCTGTTGGTGTAGTATCTCAGAATCCGGTGAACATCCATAGTATGGAGTAAATATTCCCCTTGATTAGAGTACTGCATAAAAAAGGCAGGTAGCTCTATGGACTGGTTCAAGGTAGACTGCTACTACTTTAGGCAGAAACTTAGGATTCGTGCGAAGAGCAACTCGTTCCTTGTGAAAAATCAAGTAAGTGATTTTGCACATCAGGGCCTGAAGCTCGGAGATTCTTCGGACCGAAGTGCTGGCCACCAAGAAGAGTACCTTCCACAGAAGAAATTTCAAATCTGCAGAAGTTGCAGGTTCAAAGGGAGGCAGAGTGAGTTTCTCGGAACAAAATTCAAGTCCCGGGGCAGAGTACGGATGGGGGCCTCAGATGGAGGACCTCTGAGAAAGGTCTTAGAGACCTCCAGTTGAGCGAAAGCTTTATCTGCGAAGGGAACATGGTAGGCTGAGATAGCTGCCATGTGAACCTTCAAGGAGGAATGGTTGAGACCCAGGTTGAACAGATGACGCAAGTACTCCAGCAGAAAAGCCACTGAACATGAGAGGCTCCACGTTCTTGGAGGCTGCCCAAATAGAGAATCTCTTCCATTTCATGGCATAGGTGGACCTCGTGGATGGCTTTCTAGCCTCCACCACTTTTAGAGAGACTCCAAAGCAGGATTGGACTAGGTCTGCAGGAGTCATGCATGGAGTTGAAGGGATTTGAGTCCTGGATGAACCAGGGTCCCCTGGTCCTGGGTCAGCAAACCTCAACATAGAGGAAGAGAAGGATCCTCTGAATATTGTTGAAGAGAGAACCAGATTTGCCTGGGCCAGAAAGGAGCGATCAGAATTATCCTCGGCCCGAGGCTAGTTTCTGCAATACTGTGGGAGCAGAGGAATTTGGGAGAGAGAGCACAGACGAATCTGTCCTTCCACTTAGAGACAGAGCGTCGCTCCAAGTGCCTCGCCGGAACGAAGCAGCAAAGGTGGAAGTTTTACGTCTTGGGAAGAGGCAAACAGGTCCATCTGCGGAGTCCCCCAAAGTTGAAAGATATTGTCTAGTACCCCTTGGTCCAGTTCCCACTCGTATGCCAGAGCAAAAGAGCGGCTTAGCTTGTCTGCCAAAGTGTTGTAGACTCCTGGAACATGAATCGCCGTTAGGTGAAGGTCGTGTTGTGTTGCCCAATCCCAAACTCTCATTGCCTCCCTGCATAGAGGGTAGGACAGAGTTCCTCCCTGTTGATGTACCACACTACGCACATGTTGTCCATCTGGATGGCTAGGTGGCCGGGAAGGATGTATTGGTGAAGGGCTTGGAGAGCGTACAACACTGCCCGGAGCGCAAGCACACTGATGTGGAGAGCTTGCTCCAGCCTTGACCAGGAGCCCTGGGTCCGATGAGGACCGAGATGGGCTCCCCAACCTTCGCCTGACGCGTCTGTAGTCAGAGTCTGGGAGGGGGAAGGATGAAAGAAGGGGACCCCTTGAAACAGGTTCTCTCGGACCATCCACCATTGCAAGTCTCGCACCATCAGCGATGAGATCAGAACTAATTGATCTAGGTCGTCCACAAGTTGATCCCACTGAGAGTGAAGAGTCCACTGAGAGATCCTCATGTGGAGTCGAGCTGGGGAGACAGTCGAAATAGTGACCACCATAAGCCCCAGAAGACAGAGGACCGACCTCGCCGAGACCCTCCTGCGTTCTGATAGTAGGGAAATCTGGGTTTGAAGAGTGGCCGCCCTGTCCGGAGGCAGGAAGGCCTTGCTCGTTGTCATATCGAGGATAGCCCCGATGAACTGTAGCCTCCGAGAAGGGTCCAGATGAGACTTAGAATGGTTGATGGTAATACCCAGGCAAGTGAAAACCTGCTGGGTGAGGGAGAGAAAATGCAGGAGTTCCTCCCTGGACGAGGACACCAGAAGCCAATCGTCCAGGTAAGGGAACACATGTACTCATAGTACGCAGGTGGGCCGCTACCACAGCCAGGCATTTGGTAAATACTCGGAGAGCCGAGGATAGACCAAAGGGGAGTGCCTTGAATTGGTAGTGGTCCCCCTGAAACGCAAAACAAAGGTACTTGCGATAAGAAGGGCGAATGGGAATGTTCAGATAGGCATCCTGCATATCCAGTGCACAAAGCCATTGACCCGGCCGAAGGAGGGGCAGAAGGCTCTGCAGGGAGAGCATCCTGAACCTTTTGTATTCGACAAAGATTCAGGGAAGTGAGATCTAGAATAGGTCTGAGATCTCCCATCTTCTTCGGGACCAGGAAGAAATGGGAATAGTAACCCGTCCCTTGAAGATGCAGGGGGACGGGTTCTATCGCCTGCTCCGAGACAAGGGCCAAGATTTCTTCCCAGACCAAAGGAAGGTGTTCCCTTGAATGGGACGACTTCAGAGGTGGGTGGCGGGGTAGTTTCTGAAGAAACTCTATGGAATGCCCTTCCGCTATGAGCTGGAGCACCCAAGAATCTGTGGTTATCCTCTCCCAACCCGGAAGGTGGAGAGAAAACCTCCCTCCTACCGGTTCCCCTGGGAAGTCCAGGGGCTGTGGGAGAGGAAAGGAGTCGGGTGGTGTGAGGCAGCGCCGCAGATGAAGCACCCACTGCTTTTTTGGGTGGGGGGGCTTAGCAGCTGCGGGGGCCCCATTTGGTGGCCTGCCTTCCCTGGGGTTTCGTCCTTGGCCGATTCCATCTGCGAAAAGGACAGCGCTGATGGGGATGGTACATGGAATCAACTAATTTCAGAGCCGTCCCCTTCTCCTGCAAGTCGGTGATGTCTTTGACATCACCCCCGAAAAGCACCGACCCCCAGAAAGGTGCTTCCTGAATAGCAGATTGCACCTCCAGGACCAATCCTGACACGTGGAGCCAGGCATGACACCGTAGACCCACAGCGAAAGCAGAGCTCCGCCCGGCAGTGTCCACTGCATCGTATGTCACCCGCAAAATGTGGCGACTGGCCGAACGAGCAGAATGGACGAGGTCGGCTAACTCCTGTTTGACTTGGGAGTCAGGCAAGGAGTCCAGCTTGGATTCCACCTGGGTAAGGACAGCCTTCTGGTAATCCCCATGTGGGCGACGTAGCTCAGGGCCTGAATTCCCAGTGTGGAGGCGGCTTAAATCTTTCTCCCATACTGGTCCAGAAGGCGAGATTCCTTATCTGGAGGGGACGAGCTCAGATGTTTTGGGTGTGCCGACCGGCCATGAGCGGCGCTACTCACAACCGAGTCGGCCCTAGGGTGAGAGACCAGGTAGTCAACACCCTCGGGAGCCTGGTAAAGCCTGTGACTTCCTAGGAAGTGGGGCCAACGCCTGTTTCCATATCGTGGTAACAAGGTCGGCACTAATGTAGGAGCTGTCACGGGCAGATCCACATGTTCAGCAAGTTTCAGTCGCTGAGGATCTGAGTGCCACTGATGTACTTCCTGGATTTTTCTAAGTAACTCCATGGAAGAAGGGAGGAGGAACGGGTTCCTTGGGTGGTACCTGTAAACGTGTGCCCTGCCCCTCTCTGGACCCAGACGGGAGAGCCCTGGAATCCAGAGGTGGTGAGGGAGTGTGCCGACAGATGTACGGGAGCCTGGGGCAGCACCGTCGTCGTAAGGCGGCTCTCGACCTCCTTGGTGAGCCGAGCCTTGGCCTCGGCCCACCAGGAGGCCAGAATCTCCTGTAGATCCACCAGCGGGCGTCGGGGCGGTGGAGGAGGAGAAAAGTGTATGGGTTATACCCGTAAGGCGAGTATCCAAAACCCGGGGTCAAGTATTATGGAGTCAGGTACTGCGACGCTGTATACTGCGGTCCTGGGTACGACAGCGTCGGATAAAATGGCGGGTACCCGGAGCAGACGGCCTGGTAGGCGGCCTCACGGGCGGGTCCACACTGGGGGGCCCGGAAGGCGGAGGGCCCGATGGAGGGGGAACATCTGGAGGCGGGATGTCTCCTGGAGCCGGTAGAACCAGCGTCGGGGGTACTGGCGCCAGAGGTACCAGCATCGAGGGCCGGTCCCCGCATCGTCCGGGGATGAAGGAGAGAAATCCCTGGGGTCAGGCTGGGGTGACTAGCTCCCCGGACGGCAGCGAAGGCTGCGGGGAAACCGGGTATGACTGATGTGGGAGGGTCTGTCGTCTGAGCCGATGTGCGGTTTAGGGTCGAGCTCGGCGGGCGCCGGAGGAGCCGGCGTTCCGAAGAGAAGGATCGTCAAGGTCCGTGGGGAAGAGGTCCGTGCCGCCCCAAAGGGTCGGGCGTCTTACCGACCCTCTCCATGTGGACGGAGCAGCAGACGCCCGACCTAGGAGTCGCCCACGCCAGCAGGCCGCAAGCCTGCGGCCGACCTGGGGGCGGAGGCCTCCATTAGCCCGGAGGTGCCCGCAAGGCCTGAGCGCGAGCCAGACGGGCAGGCCGCCGCCGCCTCTGAAACCTTCGAGGCAGCCGTCGAGGAGCGGTCGTTACCAGAGTCCCTGCGTCTCCAGCAGGAGGCGAGGTAGAGGAGGTCTTCTCCCGGTGCCTCTCCTTGTCCTTTTTCCGATGTTCTTCGGGGGAAGTGGACACCTGCCTCACCTTTTTCAACTCCTTTTCCATAGAAGACATCTTTTTCTTCCAGGGACTGTTGGCGCCGTTTACGGGTAGCCGCATTGAAGTTGAGGCAGTGCTGGCACTTCGACTGGGTGATCGGGGCCTAGGCAGAAAAGGCACAGGGAATGGCAGTCCTTGTGTGGCAGTTGGGCGCCGCACGAGTCGCACTTCTTGTGCCCGGAGGGTGTAGAGGACGACATACACCAACGATGACCTGACGTTAAGGAAAAACTAATTTTCAGTAAAACCGACGAAAGGTAGGGCTGACGAAGCACGAACTTTACCGTGAGGCGCTGCACGAGCTAACGGCGGGAAAGAACTGGAAGGCAGGCGTCCGGGACCGCCCCTTTATACCAATGTCGTATGATGCCGGTCACCTGACGTGGGGGCGGTCCCTCGCCAGGGACTGCTAGCTAGAAATTTTTCCATGGGGTCCTGCCGCTGGCCGGCGTCAGTCCTATATGTAATTACCTACTGCAAGAGCCCTAAGATCTACTGCTACAGTAAGTTCATGTGTAACTATACCATCATGCTTCGAGTTGAAGCTCTTGTAGCAGGCTACACAATTAGGACAGAGTCCCAAGCAGTGCCAAAAGTCATTTACAGTAGGGAGGAAGGGAAACCATCAGAGCTTCATGAAAGGAGGCCCTGGAGAACATCTAGGCTGAATCCCTCTCTCCTCCTGGAAACTATCTTATCTGTAGTGCTTCACAAAGTTGTGCACAGAGTTCCAAGTTGCCACAGCACAAATGTCAGCTGCTGAGACATTTCATGATGCTGCAAAAGAGGCGGCCACACCCTGGTGGAAGTGTCCCTTCACTGATCCCAGTAAGGGTTTCTTGTACTTTTTGTAACAGAATGTAATGCAACTAACCAATCATTAGGATAAGGTTTGCTTAGCACCTGGATATTTAGTGACTAAGCCAGGGTCCACATCTTCATGGCCTCTGTGCATAGAGGAGTGGACCTTGTGCCTCGTTTGTTGATGTAGTACATTGTAGTTGTGGTGTCTGTTCTGACCTGTACCACATTCCCCTGAAGCATGCTGGCAAATGCCTGCAGTGCTAACAAGACTGCCCTGAGTTCCAGCATTCTCTAGGTGTGCTCCCCACCGTACAAGGGATGCATCTGTGGTAAGCATCGTGGAGGGTTGTACCTATAGGAAGGTAATTCCCTGCCGGAGGTTCCCTTCTTCTAGCCACCACTGCAGAGCCTGCACGAAAGTTTGGGTTACTGGGACCAGCTCTGACAGAGAATCTTTCTTTTGGAGCCAGTATTGTCTTAGATAATATTAAATATCTCATCTGAAACCTTGCTCCTAGCACTGTTGTTGCTGATGCTGCCATGTGGCCCAACAACTGTAGGAAGTGCCTGGCAGGCCTGCGGCTGCCAGGTTTGAAAGAGCTTGCCAACTGTACGAAGTTGCTTGCCCTTTCCTGCGGGGGAAAAAAGCTCTTCCTTTCACTGACTCCAGTTGAGCCCCTATAAATTCTAGGAGCTGCACTGTTTTTTTTTTTTTTTATTTATTAACAACCCCAGGGACTGCAGATCCTGTGAGTACCAAGGACTGCTTGACCTGTTGAAGATTTTGCCCTACAACTAACCAATCGTCTAGGTAGGGAAATACTGCCACTCCTTGTCTCCTTAGGTGTGCCACAACTACAGCCATTTTGTGAAAACTCTTGGAGCAGAAGTGAGACCAAAAGGCATTGCCTTGAACTGGTAATGGCCCGAGGGCAGTTTGAACCAGAGAAGTTTTTTGTGAGACTGCCTTACTGGGATGTGAAAGTATGCATCCTTGAGGTCTAGGGATGCAAACCAATCCCCTTGCTTTAAAATGGGCAGAACTGTACACAGAGTGACCATTTTGAATTTCGGTTTCAGTAAATGCTTGTTCAGATGTCCGAGATACAATATGGGTCGCCACTCCCGTGTTTTCTTAATAGTGAGGAAGTACCTTGAATAGAGGCCTTTCCCCCTCTGCTGCATGAGAACTGGCTCTATTAGCCTTAAGGGTAGGAGGTTTAATACTTCTTTCTCTAGCAACAAAGTCTCTGCTGGGTAAGAAGGCAGAAAAACATTTGCCCTCAGCCTTGGTTTTAATTTGAAACCGAGGGCCAGACCGTGGCCCACTACCTCCAGGACCCACTTGTCTGTAGTAATGAATTTCCATTACCGGAGGTAATGGACCAACCTGCCTTCTAGTGGTACTGGGGAGGCAACCCGATCAGACCTCTCAGGGTGTCTGCTTAGGTTGGGAAGCTAGCCGAGTGCTAGGGGCTATCCGGTTACCACCCCTTCTGCTCCTGCCTCTAAAGTAGCCCCTCTGCTGCTGGTACTGGGGGTGAGCTTGGGGCTGAAAGAATGGCCTACAAGGCCTGCCTCTGGAACCCCCTGGCTTGCTGCTAATGGGGTGTAGAAGACTTCTCTTTAGCAGTAGCACTTTGAAAGGCTGTTTTATACTCATCCATTTTCTTCATGTAAGCCTCTGTCTGCTCACCAGAGACAGAGGCTCACAGGGACAGTCCATTGCTTTGGACTGGGTGTCCCAAGTCAGGTTAGTTGTCCTGAGCCAGACAAACCTTCTTAGGAATACAGAAGAGGCCATCTGTCTGGCAGCGGTATCATTACTATCTACTGCCATACGAAATTACACTTTAGATGCCTCTATGCCCCCCTTTCTGCAGCTTCTTCCAAATCCGCTGCCATAGGGGCTGGCACTGACTGATTTCCATCACAGTGTTCCACAAAGTCCTCCAATACCTTGCAACAAAGGCCACATAAGATGCCTGCCTTACTGCAAGAGAAGACCCCAGTTTTTTGGCAATGGAATCTATCCTCCTGGAGTCTTTATCAAGAGGATGTGAAGGTCAAGTAATGCCAGCCTTATTACAGGCTGCAGCCTGCACTACTCCTTCATGGCTAGGGTGTCTGAATAAGAACTCTACTCCACCCTTAGCCACCCAGTACTTTTTATCCACCTTTCTTTCCAGGGGTGGAATGGAAGTGGGGGGTATGCAGTACTTTCAGTACCTGTTTCTTCAGGAATTTATAGATGGGCAACAAAACCCTTTCAGAGGTTGGCACATCCATCACTTTTGTAATCTTTTTCTTCCTCATCAGTGGATTCTTGAGTGGGAAGGTCCAGAGAGCCACCTGCCTAATGAACTGAAAATGAGATATAATCCTCAGTTCCCTTATCAGGGGAGTCAGGTCTGTGAGGCTCTGGGGAGATATTCGGGTCAATGGGCCCCCCCCATAGTCTTCTCTCTCATTGTCATCATAATATTCCTCTGTACAAATCTCCACTTCAGGTTCCCCGAAGCAGAGCCTGTAGTAGCCAAACACGGTCATTTTTCAACCGAGATCAGATTGATCTGCAAGGACCGAATTATGCGAATCGCAGTCACCATCTCCTCAGCAGTTGGAACAGATGCCTTCGGTTGCAGTTCAACTGCAGAGTGTTTTTCTTTGTTTTGCCAGAATGCGCTGGGTCAGCGGCCGGTTCGTCAGATCTCTTTTTCAGTAGACAAGGTGCCACCTTTGTCAGCGGGCTGCTTCCTTACGAGTGTCAACTGGTTCAGCGGTTTTCTCAAGACATTTTCTCCTGCAGTCGTTTAAGTCGCCTATCAAGCATCAACGGAGGGAAATGTTTTACAAATTTCAGTCCCCCTTGAGGTGATCAAACCCCAAATAACACAAATTTAAATGAGGATCTGTTCTAGCGAACAGTTCCCCACACTCTGTACAATGTTGGAAACCCGTGGAGCCCATTCGTTTCTTAGGCGGAGACATTTATCAGATGGTTAGAACCAAAGTGAACCAAGACTTACCTCAGTTAACTATCAAAAAATTTAAATTAACTAAACCACCTTACCGGATGGTATCAAAATTAAACTAAATAAATTCAAATCAAAGCAGTGGTTCCTTCTCGGTTAGGGAGAACAGGAGAGGAACCAATAAAACTTACCAAATTAACACTAATTCTACCTGTGAACCAAGGACAGTGCTTCAAAAAAAAAAAAAAAAAAACCACCAAGGAAAATAAAACTGACTACAATTTAAAAGGAGAAAATAACTTGAGATGAAGTGAAGGAAAGTTCTCCGGAGATGTCTTACTGAGGCAAGCAGAGTAAAGAATCCGATGGTTGCAGGAAGTGCAACCAGGGACAGTGATTTGAAAACCAAGCTTGAGCCTAACATTCCATCATTAGCATAGGTTCTAAACCATTTCGGCTCCAGGGCAGTCCTACGGTGAGACCATACTGCAATTGTCAGAATACAGTAAGACTTCCTGGGGTTTGAATACCTCCCTCCCAATCCAAATACTCAGGGTAGTGGACAGGAAGGTTGATGTCCTGATTCAGGGTAGGTTCTGACACCACCTTTGGAAAACAACTTAGGATTAGTTCCAAGACACACCCTGTCTCAACTAAATAAGACTCCTTACATGAGGGCCTGAAGTAAATGCAACTAAAAATAAAGCTTTACATGAAAGGAAGCATAGCTAGCATTCTGCGGTAGGTTCAAAGGGAGACAACACAAGTTTCTCTAGAACAAACAAAAGGTCTCCGGGGGGGGGGGGGGAGAGAGACAGGGTCCCTACTGGGAGGTTTGATTTGCAGTATCCCTCGTAAGAAAGTATGGCACAAATCTAACTGGGCGACAGCCTTTCCTTCCACCAGTGCGTAATAAGCATAGATAGCAGAAAGGTGCACCTTGATGATGGAGTATCAGAGTCCTGTGTCGGAAAGAGACATGTTCCAGGGAACAAAGTGATGCCCATAATCAAAAACACTTCCACTTCATGGTGTACATAGCGTGAATGGAAGGTTTATGAGCCTCTACCAGGACCTCAGCAACTCTGACACACCATAGCAGGAAACCGCCACATCTGTAGGAACCATGCATGTAGACGCAGAAATTTGATGTCTGGGTGGACTAGGGGGCCCTGCTCCCGGAAGAGCAATCATAAGGACAGGGGAAGAGGGATTGGAGGTTCCACCGCTAGCTGCTGGAGCAGGGGGAACCAAAACTTGCATGGCCAGCCCAGGCAAACAGAATCCTCTCCACTCCCTCCTCCTGAAGCTTGAGCAGGGTCCGCTGTAGCAGGGGAAAGGCGTAGAACCTCCCTATCCAACAAAGGGACAAAGCGTCTTGCCAGAAAACACCAGGCCCGGGATCTAGCGAGCAGAAAATGGGTAGTCTGACATTGCACGCGGCTACAGGTCCACCTCTTAACGACCCCACGATTCAAAGAGATCGTCCACCAATTCTTGAAGCAGTTCCCACTCGTGTTTTCTGGACCGGGATCTGCTGAGTCAGTCGGCCAAGACGTTTTGGACTCCTGAAACAGGGACTGCAGTCAAGGTGAGATCACACTATGTAGCCCAGTACCATCCCCTCTCGGCACAGAGGGTATGAATGCACCCCCCCCTTTGCTTGTATGTGTAGAATACTACAGATGTGTTGGCTGTCTGTACAAGCAATGGTCCCTGGGAGAGGTCAGTCTGAAAGGCCTGAAGGGCGTACAGGACTGCTCGCATCTCTAGTTGATATGTTAACTAGAGCAGACCACATGCCTTGCGTCCTGCAATCTCAGAAGTGGGCTCCCTACCCAAGGCTGGAGGCATCAGTGGTCAGAACTTGTTGCGGAGAAGCTGTCTGAAAAGGAACCCCTTGACGTTAGGCTGGGAGACATCTGCCACCAGGACAGAGTGTGACAGCTCAAGATTCAAATGGGTTGCTATAGATAATCTGACCTTTGATACCATTGAGTCCCGAGGGTCCACTGAGGTACTCACACATGTAAAATGTGCCAGGGGAACTGTCACTATGGCAGCCACTATGTGACCGAGCAGCTGGAGCATGATTCGAGCCAGAACGTGGGCAGAGGAGGAGACCCAAAGTGCCAGGCTCTGAAGCCAAGCATCCCTGTCTGGTGGAAGATTCATCTGTGTCTAGAATAGCCCCCATGTACTGAAGGCATTGAGAGGGCCAAGGGCATGATTTGGGAATGTTCAGAGTAACATCCAGAGACTGAAACATCCCAAAGGTATCCCACAGAGTGGACAGGAGTCTGTCTCTGTAAGAAGCGGCCAGGAACCAATAGTCTAGGTAAGGATAGACGAAATGGCACCACAATGCCGCGGCCACTACTGCGAGGCATTTCGTGAAGACTCGTGGCTCTGAAGAGAGGCTGAAGGGCAAGGCTCTGAATTGATAATGTTCCCCCTGGAACGCAAACCAAAGGAACCTGCAGTGGGCTGGAAGGATCGGGATGTGCAGGCAAGCAGCTGGCATGTCCAGGGAACAAATCCAGTCCCTTTGATGCTGCATGGGAAACAAGCCCAGCAACATCACCATCCTGAACCTCTTGTATTCTATGAAGTGGTTCAGTAGGCTGAGGTCCAAGATGGGGCACAGATAGTCTTCTTGGGAACCAAGAAGCGGGAGTAGAATCCTGTCCCTCCGAGACGGAGGTACATGCTCCTCTCCCTCTTGGACAGCATGGCTTGAATCTTGTCCGAGATAAGAGCCGCTCGACATGTGTTAAGCAGTCTGAAGTGCCGTGGGTGCAGGAGGAGCGTGATCACTCCCGGTGACCGTGCTTCTTACTGTGGTGGGCACGGCTCTCCCAAAGGCCTGACATTTCCCAGAATTCACCTGTGAAGGATGCTCAGACGCAGGCCCTAGCTGGGAGCAGCACAGAGGTGGACAAGGTGCCCGCTGTGGTCTCTGTTGCCGTGTCTTCCATAATCGCAAGTTGAGCTCCTGCCACAGTGAAAGCCTTCTTGCAGCCTTTCGGCCATAGTTTCAAGTCACAATGGGCAGGCTGGGGAGAGGCCATGCCATGTGATCCTCCAGGGTGGAGGGGAGCACCATCTGGCACAGACAGCAACCCGAGACATTGTGTCTTGTCCCCAGACAGTGGATGCACAACATGTGTGGGTCTGTCCACATCTTCTGTTTGACACACAATGTATATTTTGAGGCCAAGAGCTGGCTTCTCTTCCTTGTGTTCTATTTTCCATTGTCCGCGGCTGGAGCAGAACTGAGAAAGAGCACTCAAAAATATTCAAGAACTGAAAAATAAAGAATTTTGCTAATGGTGCATTTGAGGCCCTACAGTGTCCAGAGCTGCAAAAGAGGCAACTGCAGTCTTCCAGTGGAAAGGAAGTTCTGATGTCATGGGGCAGAGTTGGAGGATATATCGCCTGGGTGGAGAGAGGAGCAGAGCTCAAAGACACTGACTAGTTAACACCTCCATCAGAACTGCCAATGTGAGGATGAGTGAACTATATAAAATGGGCAAAGAAATCCCTGTGTCCTGATTGGTTGAGACTTGGTTCTAGCCGTTGCAGTAAGAGTGCCACCACTGGCTAAAACAAGCCCCTGCCAACCAGGACAACTCACAGAATTATAAGCCACCTATTTCTTAGTTCCCATCACAAACATGGCTGCAGCTTTTACTCGTATATAAAAAAAAACTTCAAATAGGCCCTAAAAAAAGTCCACTGAATTAGAGTAAATAATGTAATGTTATTTATACTCATGAGCCCCCTTATACACAAATAAAAAAAAAAAAAAAAAAAAAAATCAAGTACTATTCAGAGTTTTCATTGCGGTGTTTCTCTGATGACCATGAAAACCCCCTTCTATCCCTACCACTTCGACAGAGAACTCCCTGCTCCTTACTTGGCAACAGATAAAACAGAGGTTCTGGCTCCACTTCAGGCCTGTGTGTGTGTTTGTATGCCAGTTGAGCTCTGAAGAATGTTGAATTCATGTATTCCATGTTACCATTGTGTGTGGGGGTGGCATTCTACTACTGGAATAATGCAGAGCTTTGAATTATTCTATTCCATGGTAAACAATCGCACAATGTATTGAGTGTGAAGAAAGACATGACTGACAGGCGAAAAACATGTGGAAGAACTATTTTATATTTAGCAATATATTAGTATATTTGTGACTGAAAACCTTTAGAATGTTCTTTTTTTCCAAAGTTGTCTATGGGCACATTTTATAAGCAAAAGACATGGCTGGGTGTTGGTAGTAGAGATACCTGCACACCCAGAGGCTGAAGGCACTCGTCCTGTAGTCTCGTGTCTAATTACGCCTCTGGGTGTGCAGGTATCTCAGTACTACCAACACCCAGCCATGTCTTACTGCTTACATATCCACACTCTTACAAACTGCTATTTTAGACAAAATTAAACTAATGCAGAGCATCGAAAACTACTTAGAACTACAATGAAACTATAGTAAAATGAAAACTGACCTGTAGGACTGGAACAGGACTAGAGGGAAACTGCTCTCTTCAGTGGAGAAACAAACCTAAGGCTATTCCAGCAGGAGTGTGACCACAGTGCAGTCTGAACAGCATTCTAAATTTTACTTAAGAATTGGTTCCATCTGTAGGGCAACACCTCTGTATGGAGATGATGCAATTTTTGCAGAGCACTGTTAGATTCTTAGACAAATGGCACATCAATGCTGGAAATAGTTTTGATAACAAGAAGGGGTGACAGAGGCAGCGCCAATCTGAGTCAACACAAGCGGCCCCAGGTAGGCAAGTTTCCAAGAGGTCCTAATGCAGACTGCTCTCGGTTCCAAAGATGTGGCTATATGGAGGGAAATGCCCTTATAAGATCTATATGCTTCAAGTTGAGACCACAAAGCATTTTTGAGCAAAATGTTTAAAAAGCATGTAAACTTTACAATTTATTGCAATATTGCTCCACAATGTTATTAACTGAACGCCTTATGAAATATAGTACGTTTTCCAGAGACACAAAGGTACAAAGTTTTTACAATAATGCTATCATTTACAACACTTCCACATTAAGAGCATCGCTAGTATTTCTGTATAAAAATGTCAAGTCCTGTCTAATACACAGTTAGATAATACCAGATTTTGCAGAGTTTTTAAAACCAAAAAGTGCTGCACTTGGGCACTCATGATGGCTTCAGTTAAGATAAGTACACAAGAACTGAAACAGCCTGTGTTGCAGTAAGGCATCCAAATAAATCGCTGCATCTGGACTGCTGGTACACAGTTCTGTCCAGAGAACTCCCAGTTAGTAGCATGACAATGCAGAGTTACAGCAATGGTCTTTCCTGGAGATTGTTTTGCCCCTATGTACCAAACTGTTGCCATATGTGACCATTCCAGTTCTAGGGCAACGCGGCTCTAAACCCCAGTGGAGTTTCACACAAGGGAACAAGCCACAGTCATTAGAAGCACATCTCTCACGGCAGGGAACAACTTCTTCCTTATTAAGAAAGAACTGCATTCCTCCACTTAAGGCACCCAATGTCTGGATGTCATGGCTTAGTTCCTTGATGAGGTAGGGGTTGTTGGCAGCTGGCTTCCATATTCAATATCATAGTCCTCCAGTATGTAAAGTGAATTCATCAGCACACTACTTCATAGCGCTACTGTGCTGGAGAACCCATGCCAGACCGGAAGTTGTAAACAAAAATTCAGAAAAGGACAGTGATCCCATGGTTAATTCTAGCTTTAGCTACATTGCTCAGCACACAATTCACCTCTTTATAGTTGAAACATCATGCATGGCAAAACATGGTCCCACTAAAAGTTGAAATTTAAGACCATCTGTGAGAAGAATGACAGCGCTCTAGGGACTGGCCCTACCAGCTTCCTGGTAGGATACCAAAGTTCACGTGCCAAGAGAAGCATGCTATTTTCTGACAAACTCTGGGCTTCCTGGGAACAAACGTGAGCAGGATCATTAACCCTGTTAAAAAAAAAAAAAAAAAAAAACGAACAACTATGTGGCATCATTACCCACTAAGATGAAGTATTTTATGATTTACCGAGATGTAATGCGCTAGGATGGCCCGACTGATTTCAAAATGGCTTTTCGGTTTTTCTTTCAAAAAACTTTTACACGACCTGATCTAGGTCTTCAACTTGATCAGCATGTAGATGTCATTTGGTGCTGCCATCTTTATGCTGCCAAATTAAAAGTGATGGCCATGGAAAAGAACAGGTTACTCACCTGTAACAGTAGTTCTAAGAGTGGTATATGTTGTTCATCCACACTCTCTGGCACGTCCCTTTCCCCTTTAAATCTTGCCAGAAAGTCTTCAAGCTGGCTCCTCCCACCCACCCGGGTGGTAAATACCTCAGCTCCACCCCCATGACCAGATCTTAGCATGCTGGAAGCAAGGTGGTGCGCCTAAAGCCGTGGAGGTCGGGTGGGTGCGTGTGGATGAACATATACCACTCCTAGAACTACTGTTACAGGTGAGTTCTTCTAGGAGCATGGATATGTTGTTCATCTACACTCTGGCAGACTCCAACCAGTTCTCCGGAAGGAGGGAGGCAAGGCCCACACCTCCTATTTAGGGAATAGAGATTGGAGAACCGAGGCCCCAAAACCAGCATCCAGCGTGACTCAAGGTCGATGTAGTAATGGGTAATGAAGGTGTTTGCTGACTTTTACGTAGCAGCCCGACAGATCTCATGGATAGGGATGTCCCTGGAAGCAGCCACCAATGCAGCCGTATAGCAGGTAGAATGAGCTCTTAGCCCTCTGGAAGGCTCCTTGCCTGCCAACTCATGGCACAGACCTATGCATGATGTGATCCATCTCGCAATGGTCAGTTTAGCTGCAGGTCTGCCAGAAGCGGCTTCAGCGCAGGTGACAAACAGCTGGCGAACCTCTCCCTGAATTTCTGCTGTCCTTTCCTTATACTAGGAGAGTACATCTGAGGTCCAGAGTATGGAGCCTGTACTTTGGGGGCGAGGTGTAGTTAGGGTAGTATACCGGCAAAGTCAACACCTGGTTAAGGTGAAACCACCACCACCTTCGGAAGGAATTTTGGGTTGGGGAGCAGGACAACCTTGTCCCTGTGAAAGACCAGATAAGGGGAGTCCACCGAAATCACCTGGAGCTCCCCTGTCCTTCTGGCTGACGTGACAGCCACCAGGAAGGCAGTCTTCCACAAGTGTGAGAGCTCACACTTGTGCATGGGTTCGAATGGCTTGCCCATGAGCTTTGCCAAAACCAGCAAGAGATCCCACGGAGGTGATATGTGATCCAGGCCTTTGGAAAAGCACCTGACCACTGTTTCCTGTGCCAATGTCGGCTGACCGGCCCGTGCTCGGTAAACAGAGATGGCTGCCAGGTGCACCCAAAGGGTCGATGAGTGTAGACCCCCTTTGGATAGAGACCAAAGGTAGTCTAAAATGTTAGCCACAGAGCAGGATAAGGGGTCCACACTCTTACACTGACACCAAATGGAAAACCTTTTCCATCTGAAGGCATAACACTTCCTGGTAGATTCCTTACGAGATGCATCCACCACAGTGTAGACATCCTCTGAAAGACTCAGAGCCTGGAACTCTAGCCACTTAGGTACCAGGCTGTGAGGTGCAGGGATTAAAGGTCTGGATGGAATACCTTCCCCTGGTTCGATGATATCAGGTCCGGGCATGTACAAAGCGGCGCTCCGGGGCCCTGTAGCTAAGGCTGAGGAGATCTGGATACCAGAACTGGCGGGGCCAATCTGAGGGTACCAGGATTACCTTCGCCTTGTCCCTCACCTTGAGTAGCACCTTGTGGATCAAGGGAAATTGAGGGAAGGCGTAGAGGAGGCCTGGGGTCCATAGCCTCGAGAAGGCGCCCTGCTGAGGGAGACGGGCACGGTGCAGGCTCAGCTTGGTGTTCTCCCTTGAGGCAAACAGGTCCACCAACGGGTTGCCCCAACAGGAGAACAGATTGTAAGCTACCTCTGGATGGATGTCTGGCCTAAGCGGCTGAGAGCATCCTGCAGTTCGTTAGACTCCTGCCACATAGATGGCAAGGAGATCCGCCTCCAACTGGCTGATGAGGGTCCAGACTCGGAGCGCCTCCTTGCATAGACGGGAGTGTGTGCCGCCCTGTTTGTTGACGTAGTACATGGTCATGGTATTGTCCGCCTGGCCTTGAACCACTTGGCTCCGGAGCCGAGAAGCGAAAGCTGACAGGGCCTGTCTGACTGCTCTGAGCTCCAACAGGTTGATATGTCACTGGGACTCCTTGGGGCTCCAGAACCAGTGGGCCCTGCTGTCCCCCATGTAGGCTCCCCAGCCCATGAGAGATGCAGCGGTAGTCAGGACGACCGTTGTCTCAGGGCAGACAAACGGAATTCCTTCCTGCAACCGGTCTGGGATGGCCCACCATTGGAGAGCATCCCACATCTTCTGGGTTACAGTGATTAGCTGGTCAAAGTGACCATATCGCTGAGTCCACTGGGCGGCCAGCTCCCATTGAAGGGGGTGCATGTGCTACCTGGCCCAATGGACCACTGAGGTGCACACCGCCATGTAGCTCAGAAGACGCAGAAAGTCGCGGGCAGGGCGCAAGTGGCCAATCAGAAATGATTGGGCAAAGGAGAGAATCTCAGCCCCGATAAAGCCCATCACCTAAGAGGGAACGAGTTCCGGAGGACCAGATCCCTGGACCACTCCATCTCATGAAGGGAGGAACCCGCCAAGAGCCAGTCATCGAGATAGGGGTATATTCGAACTCAGACGCCAAAGATGGGTTGCCACCACTGCAATGTACTTGGTGAAGACCCGTGGGGCCGATGACAGGCCGAATGGCATGGCTCGGAACTCGTACAGGGTCCCCTCGACCCTGAAGCGGAGGAACCTCTGGTGGGACGGACTGATTGGGACGTGAAAGAACGCGCCCTGCAGATCCAGTGAACAGAATCACATGTTTTGTTCCAGAGATGGTATGATTTGGTTCAGAGTTACCATCCAGAAGGTGCAAGACCAGAGATATTGATTCAGGTCATGGAGATCCAGGATGGGCGCCAACCCCCCGTCCGCTTGGGCACCAGGAAGTACCTGGACAAGAAGCCTGGGTCTGTAGGAGGATCCGGCACTGAGCTACCTCCTCCTTGCGGAGGAGCTGAGCAATGTCGTCCCAAAGGGCCAACTGAGATCCTTTCCTCCTGAGGGGCGCAGGCTCAGCTGGGAGGGTACTGCTCTAATTCCAGAGGTAGTCCCCGGTTGACCACTTCCAGAACCCACCTGTCTGAAGTGATACCGGACCAGGCAGAAAGTGACGGAGCCAGCCCCCCATGGGAGGACCCAGAGCTGGCATGACGGGTGTAGGGTGGCAACCCCCAACCTGTCACTGAGCAGGCTTAGAGGAGGCGGCGGCTCCTGGATCAGCACCTCAGCCTCCTTTATTGGGCTGTTGGGGACCCTGCTTGGGCCTGCTGCTGGCCTCCTTGAAAGGAGGGCTCCTGACCGCAGTGGAACAGTGCTGGCAAGGCTTCTTCTTGCACTTCTGTTGGTTCTTGCCCGAAGAACCCTTCGCAGAGGTAGCATCCAAGGTGGCATTGTACTGGTCTATTCGCTGGAGGTGACCTGCCAGTCCCAGAGCGAAGAGGTTGTTGCCTAGGAAGGGCACGTCAGCTAACTTGTGCCACATATCCGCCGGGAAGGAGAATAACGTCAGCCAGGCCCTGCGGCGAGTGGCCACTGAGGCTGCTAAGCAGCGGGCACAGGAATTTCCAATGTCCAGGGCCATGTGGAGCTGCTGTTTAGCAACAGCATGGCCCTGGTCATGGACTTGCTTCACCGTGGTCTGCATGTCCGCTAGGAGATGAGGGAGGACTACATCTGACGACCCCAGGAGGGCATGAAAGAAGTATGCCATGCTCAAAACCGAGCTGGCCTGACAAAGACCCAAGGATGAGGCCGCATAAACCTTCTGGCCAGAATGGTCCATATTTTTGGACTCCTTGTCCGGAGGGTGGTCAGTGCCAGCTGGGCTACCCGTGTGTCTAAACACAAGCAGTCAAGGCTCTCGGCCAAGGGATGCTGCTCCGTGAACCCCGTCATGGACCCTATGGGTACCGTATACTTGCGGGCCATGCGGGCAGACTGAGCTGGACAGGAGGCAGGGCGCTGCCATAGCTCAAGGTCCGGGCCAACAATGGCTTCGGCCACTGGAAGGCCCTCCGTCGAGGTATCCCCCCTGTTGAGGATATTCGTGAGGGGGATTTCCACATTTTTTTGGGTTAGGCTCCAAGGGCAATCTGGTCAATTCGGAAATCGGGCAGAGGATGCCCTGAAATGAAGAAGGACCTTCCTCCAAGCCTGCCACTGATGACTCGTCATCCCCCGGATGCGAGTGCAAACCACTGGCACCCGAGTCCGAAGAGTTGGGATATAAAGGTCTCCCGCCTATGTCTCCCTCGATACGCCGAGGGCGATCGGGGACAACAGTGATGGATAGACGACGAGGGAGTCCAGTGTCTGTCCAGTCCTCTTTCGAGGGAGCCCCTCCCTGAGGCTGCTTAGGTGGTGGTTTCACCAGTATTGGTGGGGAGACCGAAATAGGCCGAGCTGGAATGTGTGCTGGCCCTACGGGTGAGGAAACCGAGGCCTTCGGTTCCATAGGGGTTGGCGTCGGCCTGAGAGGCAGGGACCAAGTAATGCCCGGTGCCGCCGGCGGAGCCAGCTTTTGACCGGTCAGATATCAGTTATTGCCACAGAAGATCCTCACAACGTCGATGGAGCTTCCCAAGTTTCTCCTCATCAGAGGAGGATGAGGATCGGTGGCAATGCCTCTTCCTGGAGTGCTTGTGACCCTTCGTTCTTTTGACCTAAGGGGTCCTGGTCCTCGATCGAGACCGATGGGGTCAGCTTGTTCGATCGGGAGAAGCCAGAGTCAGAGAACTGAGGTTCCGGCACCTTTCCCTCGATCAGGACACCAGAGAGCAGGGTCTCCTTGTCGAGGAAGGAAAGGATAGGTCTCCTTTCCAAGGAGTCGACCAAGGCTCGACTGGGTCGAGAGTTCTCTGCCAGTTCAGCTGTTTCCTCAGCCTCTGTGCCTTGGCCAGACGGAAGGTCCGAATAGCCAGCAGCCGAGGAAGCGACCTCGACAGAGGTAGAGACCGCAAGTTCCTGAGAGCCAGACACCTCTTGGTCCCAGGAACGTCTCCCTCCTGGAGGAAGACGACTTAGGGTCCTTGTCCCTCTTCCTAGGGCGGGAGGAGTGCGAGCCCTAAGGCGCCTCACCACTGGTGGGGAGAGACTGGCACAATTCCTCAAAGGACCCAGTAAAGGTAGAGCCAAGGTTAAGAGGCACAAAAATACTTCAGCTGGCCAAAGCTTGAGCCGCTTCCTCTTCAAAACACGCCATCTAATAGAGCTATTTGGCAGATCCTGTCGCCGCGGAAACCGCCCACCTTGCCTCCTTCGATTTCACTGGTGGACTGCGAAGCTCCGGTCTCCCCAATATTTGGCGAGCATTGCGGTTGTCCAGGATGTTGGGATGGAAGGCCTGACAGATGGTGCAAGAGGTGGTGTCATGTAAGACACCTAAGCAGTAGAGGCAGGGATCAGTGCGCAACATTTTCTGGCCTCAGGGACACCGGCAAAATCTCGGGGACGATTTGTCCTCCATATCCGATGCGCTAGGGTCGGAATCGTAAACTAATGAGTTTTAGAGAAAGTTTTTGTGGTGAAAACAGACGTTGAGAATCCAGGGCCTACGAACTGCTGAAGCAGCACGAGGGAACCGGAATCTTCCAGCGGAAAGGAAGATCTGGTGTCATGCGGCGGAGCCAAGGTATTTACCACCCAGGTGGGTCGGAGGAGCCAGCTTGAAGACTTTCCGGCGAGATTTAAAGGGGAAGGGACATGCCAGAGTGTGGATGAACATATCCACGCTCCTAGAAGCGCCAATTTGGTACAGTCAGTTATATTTTATTGCCGCCCCCCCCAGGTATGGTGACACTGTCCTGTCATGATATGGGGACACTCCACCCCTCACTTAATAGCCAAATCAGAAATTTATGCATTTCTGGCCAATGCTCTGAGAATCCTCAGAAGCAACACGAGGGTGCCTTGTGTTGTCAAAGCCCAAATATAAAATCCAGTTTACTATACAGCAATTAAGTAATGAATCACTTGGTTTGTAAACTGTTAAGCTGCCCTTAATTAGCATACACACAGCATTACTTCAAAGTTTAAACATTATGTAAAATGTCTGAATGTTCATCTTAGTTAACCGGTCCTACAGCTTTAATCCTTGGTACAGTTTAAAATAAGGCAGTTATGGGGTTGGTCACAAAACTACCAGTGGTCACTACGAATTCCTATTCAAATGTCCCATTTCTAGCTTCTACTCTTCTTGCAACAGACTGCTTTTGAACAAATGACAAAAAAATCTGACAGGTAAAGGCAGTACAACACAAGAGTACATGCAATATGTGAGGCAGCCTATGCACTTTCTTACCTACCAGCTGAAATGAGACTTTGTTTAGGATAATTGCAACCAAACTGGCCCTTGATTTACCAAAATATACAACACAGAAAAGCATAAAATGTGCTCCTTTGAATGGAAAGCAACATATAGTAGGGCTGGAAACAGAGAAACCTGCACACAAAGAGATTTTGAGTCTGGCTTAAACTTATGCCACTGTTTGCAAAAATATAAAGCCTTTAAAAAAAACTATTAAAAGTATATAAAATTTAACAATTTCAAAATAAAACATATTTGAAGGTCTAAAGATAACTGGGTTGGCTTTTTAAACAAAACATCTTCCAGTCCTGCCTTGCCTCCCTAAAATCAAGACTGCGAAGAAGGTTGGTCCCAGTTCCAATTATAGGTGTCTGAAATTAATGCAACATGCTGGAATAATGGTCAACAATCACTCCCGGGAACCCCAAGTCGCTTGATCACCTTCTGATTAACTCGGTCTGGTCACAAAAATGGGCCGACTCAGAACCTTGCAGCAAATGAAATGCTGGCATATCTCGGAGAGATGTATATGAAGAGGAAGAACAGGCAAAACTGCAGTGGAAGCTGGTCTCCAAAAAACAAAATAAACATTCAAGTCTTTATCTTCTAGGCTGTAGACTCAAGTCATTTAAGAAAAAGGAGACAATGACAACATTCAGACTATTTTTTTAACTGAGCCAGTTGAAGAGGCCGCGTCTGCTGTTTAGTTCAAACAAGTTTCCAAGTTAAATTCATCATCCATTTGACAGTCAAGACGTCTGATCTTTGTTGGAGTACCAGAATATGAATCCTACAGAAGTGAAGGAAAAAGATATTCAGTTATGGGGCACTAGAAGTCTCCACCAATCTAGCAGAAGTGTCTTTTTCAACACTGTCAATAATACAATAAATAGGGCCAGCTCGCTGGCGCTACTGCATGTAATGCTGAAGACTTGGGTTCAGGAACAAGCCTGAAGTGTTAGCTGGGGTGGGGTCTCCAGACTGCTCTCCTCCTCTGGGGTAGGAGGGTCAGAGTGGTCAGCAATAGCCTGACTCCCCGTGACAGGTAGAAGTTGGTGCACCAGACACCCCTTGTGCAGGTGGGGTTGGAGCTTGGCGGGCGTCTGCATGCCGCACACACACACACACACACACACACACACACACACACACACACACACACCAGCATGCACGGCATGCCTCGGACGCCACTGCACGTTTGAGCTGGGAGGGCTACTCCAAAGGAAAAATCTTTTTGACAGGAAGCATGATGCCCGAGGAACATCAGCTGTGCCCAAGCTGAAACACCACAAGAACACTTAGCTGGAGCCCAAGGGTGAAGCTGTTCTCTTCCCTACAGGAAGTTCCTTTCCCTGACCGGGCAGGATGGGCATATCCCCTAGAATGGCTGGAGTGCCATAAAAGTTGAAAAACAAAAGAACAAGCCGTCCCAGTGGCGTGGAGGGCTGAGGCATCATGCCTTGCCTCCTGCCACGCCAGGGGCACGTGTTTGCAGTGCACGCAGGTCGCTGGGGGGTCAGGAAAGGATAGACTATCGGGAGGACAGCTCTCCTCTCCCAGGGAGGGATCCTGACAGTCCCACCTAATGACTGCTCCCAGATGGAGACGTGAAGGCAGAATGGGTCAGGGAAGGGGTGCTGCTAGTGCTGGACTCCGCAGCGTGCGTACGTCTCCACATATGCCACTGACGTGTCACGCCCCAGCAACAGGGGAGGGCTGAAAAACAGAAAAAGAAGCGGCAGATGAAAGTAAGGATAATCCGTCTCCTCAGGGCACCGTGCCTGACCAGCCAGACACCTCCGAGCCAGAAGGTGTGTAATCTGGTGGACACCGGGGCTTGGGGGACGGACAATGGGAGTCTGCCACCAGAGAGAAACAGAATATGGAAAAAAAAAAAATCCAATAAATTCATGCAAGATGTTCACATTTAGATAAGCTCAGGTAAGTACTACATTTCTGCGAGGATGTTTCTTTTGTTAACTGTTCCAGCTAAAGTAATTAAAAAACACAAATGGTAGCCATGGTCCTGATCCAGATCATGATCATTCAAGTACAAGTGCTGCACGCACTTTACCATCAAGGTTTTAACCACGGTAGTGAACGGATTAAAAATTCCTGTAGCCACTTAGATCTGTTAGCATTTGGCTATGTGGCTAATGTGCATATTAGAAATGGTTCACATTTTACACCTGCAAGTCTCCTAAGTGAAGGTCACTAATTATGCAGCAGGAATAACTTGGACTTAACACAGGTCAGACTGGTAGCTTGCCAGTCAGTGCAGTGGCAGTGGTAACTTATGACACAGAGGATGCTCTTCTACAGGGAGGGAGGTATCTCATCCTATAGTGTTATTGCCACAGATTAGCTGTTGGTATTAGGAAGGATGCTATTATGGGTGGAATGTACCCTGTCAGAACCTGTCCCTATGCTGGAATCCCTATATGGAAAAAGACAACTGGGGGTGACTAAGGGGTAAATCACCTGTGCCCAAAACTCAGTGACGGTTGGGATAGAAAAGTTCTAAGGCGGTATACCCACCCACCATGCCAGGCAGAGGAGAGGAAAAAAAAAAACCACACACCACAAGTCAGACTTTTTCTTCCTTCCCTCTTACCTTACGGGTTGGTAAACGTGTTTCCCCCACACTCCAATCTGGCGATTCTGTAACGCTGCTTGCTACAGACACTGTCTCCATTTCCTCATCTAGATCAATCTCTTCACTGTAACAATTATAGAGCGGATTTAAAAAATTTGGCATACTTTTAAGCATCAAGATGCAAAATGGTCAGCATAATCTTCAGTTACAAATATGTTAGACACAGAGCTCTCCCAAGACCACCGTGGTATTTTCCCTATAAAAGGCATTATTCCCACATAACAGGACTTATGGGTTGGGGTGAGGAGAAGAGAGAAATGGAAACCTCCTGGGAGACATGGACACCAGCCTCCATGTGCATATTAGACAGTGTGCTATGGCACATCAAGCTGCTTGAAAAGTTCTCTGTGTATGTGGTGGGAACTGCCAAGCTCCAAGACCCATAATGTAGTCAAGGCCCCTTGAATTCAGCAATTCTGCAGCAGTGGAATTTTCCATAGAACTGTGATCCTGCAGCAAAATACATTTAGTACTACTGAATTCACTGTTCTTTGTGATTTTTCATTAAAAACGTGGATTGTTCTTGGTGCCTAGATCCCTTCCAGTTATTGTTTGTCCTGAAGGCCCCTCCTCTAAGCTCTGCAACTGATATCAATGACAACACAATTTAGCCAATAGCAGGACTGCCATTCAGCCACAGAAATAATATGTGCCACATTAATTAGCGAACGCTGCCAGAGAAGCCTAGCAGCCCAGCTGCAGAAATCCGGACTGAAGCACCTTGGAAAACTAGGGGTTGTGAATGTGGTAGAAGTCTTGACTGTGTGAAACTAACTTCAGCATAGTTTGTCAGAGAAGCGTACACGCCTAAAAACAAACCACCAACAACAAAAAAACATGGCAATCTTTCATTAGAGTGGAGGCCTCCACTGAAGATGTTAAACCAAGGATGGTTCTGTCAACGTCTGGTTTACAATACTTTTATTTCTAAAGACAGTTACGCCCAGTGTCCCAAGAAGCAGACTAAATATACCCCAGAATCATATACTCATACATACTACTGTATTTTATTGCTTATGTCACCCTGTATCCCATGCTATGTATTTTTACTGCCCATTGTTACCCTGAATTCACTGCTGCACCTTAACCTTCATTTCCCCTTCCCCCGGACGCATCTGGAAACTAGCAATTTGCTCAGTACGTCTACATGGTAAAACTTTTCAAACAAATAAATATACGTACTGGACAACCAATTCTATTTCAATGCTGTTGCATGTGGCATTAAGGGTCAATACTTAACAGGCGTGTATTTTTGGGGTTAACGAGACATGAGCAGTCACCAGGATGACTGCTCCAATACACTCAGGCCCTGTGCCTGCATTGCCAGACTGTGGTTCGGCTGGGGCACCCACTTCTATAAGCACTGCCACCGGGTTTTTTTTTTTTTTTTGGGCGACAGCGTTATTCCCCACCCAAAAGACCTCTAGGCACAGCAGTGGAGAATGGGGTTGCTACATGATAGGCCAATATCTATTTATGTGGGTTCATATTGTATATAATGTACTGTACTTTGGAATTAAAACACTGTCCCTTTAATAGTATCTACAAATTAACATTTCTTTAAAGGCTAGTGTGAACCTGCTATTTTTCAAGATGAAGGAAGACAGGTATATGGCCCCAGGAAAGCATAAAACATTCCACTGTGACTTTCCATGACAGGGAAGGGGTAATGTAATGACCTAGAGGTTGGAGGTCAAGTCAAATGCACGGACCGGATGTCACTGGGATTGACATGGAACCACAGTGACACCTACAGGGAAAGGTGAACTGTTGCACCCTAATATCTGTATTGTCCTGGAATCATTAACCCCACAAGATAAGGCAGGGGTGTCCTAAAATGACCCTCCAGTATAATAAGTGGACACACTTCGAATGCAGAGCAGAAGAATAGTTTTTAAGTTGGAAGGCATATATCGCCAGTTTCCAACTGGCATATACTTGTAGCCAGATGCATATGTGTAGGCCTGGGAAATCTTTAAAAACCAGTCCGGAGTGTGTAGAAAGTTCGACTTGCCACATAAAATCAGGATTTTCTGTTCAGTAAGTCAGAATTTCGGAAACTAAGACTTTGCACAAATGCAGCATCTGAAGGCTTTTTAAAATGACATCCAGAGACTTGGATCAAGGACTTGCTACAAAGTCTATTACCCAATAATCTGTCATCTATATCAGGACATTAGAAATCTTGTCTGAACTTCAACATCAAAACAAGGTATAGTTTAGAATACAGTATCTAGTGTTTTCTGTAAACCGTCCAGTTTTAATTTTGTTATTGTCTGCATTTCAAAGTTCTTCCAAACTGTAGACTTTTGTATTGCTTTTATGTTACGTAAACTTATGATTTTTCTTATCAACTCTGCCTGGGGCCTGGTTGTGTGATTTAACATTTTTAAACAGAAGGCTTTTGAAAAAACTGCGTGCCTAAAAAGATAGAACTGCTCGGCCATCGTATAAAATTACCTAGGCAAGACGTAGCCAGTGGTCGTGGTGGGATTCAAATACTTAGAGTAGTGAAGAGTCAAGGGAACTCCAAACTATAGAATCCACCCTCCCACTGGGAAAAAGAAGTCTTCCTGAGCCCTTACTCCTGCTCACGAGTTCCTGAACAGGAGGATCCTCTCTGCAAACAGGATGTCCTGCTGGGCTACCCGTGTTCAGGGGGCCAAGGGCATGTGACCGGGGCTAGGTAGCCGCTTGAAGGAGCTTGCAATGAACCTCAGAAGGACAAGAATGAAAAACTACTCATCTTAGTATTGGTTTCTTCTAATGAGTGCAGTAGTGAGCCAGTACAAAAATGTCATTTCCAAGCTGAGATGTTGCCTCAGATCTGGAATGGTGCTGTGGATTCGGAACTATTTAAGTACTGCTGTGTGCTGATGCTTGCTCTAGTGCTGTAATGTCAGAATTGTGCTGAAAAGCCCAAGGGAGCAGTACTACCTAGTTAAAACTAAAATGCTTATACGGAAGGGAAAGAGGAAATATTTAACCAGGAAAAGTACACCAAGCTGGAGCATGTTTCCAGGGAGTACAAGAAAGTTAAGTGACTTGCTCAGGGTCACACAGTATGCTATTTGCAAAAAACAAGTTAACGCATCAGTTAGGGTTATAGCAGCAAGAGTTTGGAAATGTAGCATTGGTGTTTCCAACCCTAACACCCCACCCTGCACGCAGTAACAGGCATGGGGTGTGTGCCCCAACGCTCACCTCATTCCATGAGTAAATAAGCTGAGATGGGTTAAGTATAAGATAACAGGGTGAGCGTTGAAGCAGACAATCCCAAGGCACACACTGCCCAAGTCTGTTGCATGCAGGGTGAGGTGTTAGGGTTGGAAACCCAAACACCACATTTCCAAACTTTTGTTGCTGTATCCCTAACTGATGCATTAACAGTTTTTTGCAAAGAATTTCCTTACTTTTTGAGAAAGTTAAAGGTAGCCTTATTTGCTTGTGAGAGCCATCCATAAGTTTAGAGAGATTGTAATTGCATCCTTACTTCCCTCTGGGCCTTGCGCTCACATCAATCCATAATGGTATCCATATTTACACGTGGGACAGTAGTGGTATCCTTATTTGCCTGTGCAAATGCAGGGTCCTCTGGGCCCTGCGCTCCCATGCTGTAGTGAACAGCGCCACAAAAAAACTCACATTGCAGTCTTATTCTATAGAAAAGAGTATAATCTGAATGCTGTGTAACTGGACATCAAATTGATATATTTTCTCAAAAAACACCAAAAGGCACATCGGTGGCACGACCCATGTACCCTGAAAAAACACCAAAAGGCACATCGGTGGCACGACCCATGTACCCTGAAAATTTCAGAGCAAAATTGCAAACAGTTTGTTAATAGCGTAGTGACAAAGAAATGACTCCATGAACCTCCCATTACAATGTTATCCAATGGGAAAATCAAGCAACATTTTAAATCTACAGAACAGCAAACCAAAGTAATATATTTTCACCAAACCACCAAAAGACTCATCTGCAGGACAAGCCCATTGTACCCTGAAAAAGTACAGTTACGCAAGAACTTATCGTAACAGTAGATCTTCGAGAGGGGCTCTTGCAGTAGGTAATTGCATATAGGACTGATGCCTGCCGGCGGCAGGACCCCACGGAAAAATTTCTAGGTGACGTCGGTATAAAGGTGCGGTCCCGGATGCTCGCCTTCCAGTTCTTTCCCGCCACAGGCCCGGAAGAGAGAGAAGCAGATCTTTCCCTCAATGGAAAAGGAGCTGAAGAAGCCTAGGGGGATGGAGGGTGGGAAGGTATTACCTACTGCAAGAGCCTCTCTCTCGAAGATCTACTGTTACAGTAAGTTCTTATGTAACTGTACTATCTTACTTCGAGAGGGCTCTTGCAGTAGGTAATTACATATAGGACAGAATCCCAAGCAGTCTGGAACAAATGAAAGGCATCGGGAGGAGGAACTACTCCAAGAAGTAGCAAAAAACCTTGCAAACCTCAAGACAGGAGGCCTTGCAAGACAGCTAACCCGAAGCCTGCTCTACGGCGAGAGGCAATGTCCAAACTGTAATGTTTTCGTAAAAGTATGGATGGAAGTCCAGGTGGCGGCAGCACAAATATCTGCCGCAGACACATTCCTGAAACAAGCCGCAGAGGCTGCTACACCCCGGATGGAGTGACCTCTAACTTGACCTGGAAGAGTCTTCTTGTACTTGTCATAACAGAAAGTGATGCAATGAGCCAACCATTTCAACAGGCATTGCTAGAAACAGCATTGCCTTCCCTTTTGTGAGCAAAAGAGACGAACAGCTGGTCAGTTTTTCTGAGATCCTTAGTCCTGTCTGTGTAGTATCTCAGAATCCGGTGAACATCCATGGTACGGAGTAAATATTCCCCGATTAGAGTACTGCGTACAAAAGGCAGGTAGCTCTATGGACTGATTCAAGGTAGACTCCGCTACCACTTTAGGTAGAAACTTAGGGTTCGTGCGAAGAGCTACTCTTTCTTTGTGAAAAATCAAATAAGGGCCTGGAGCTCGGAAATTCTGCGAGTGGAGGTAATGGCCACCAAGAATAGCGTCTTCCACGATAGAAACTTCAGGTCTGCAGAGGCCGCAGGCTCGAAGGGAGGAAGAGTAAGTTTCTCTAAAACAAAATTTAGATCCCAAGGGGGAGCAAGGGTCCGGACAGGGGGCCTGAGATGAAGGACCCCTCTAAGAAAAGTCTTGGATACCTCTAATTGGGCAAAGGCATTATCAGCGAAAGGAACATGGTAAGCTGAAATAGCTGCCATGTGTACTTTCAAGGAGGAATGACTGAGACCCAGGTCGAAGAGATGACATAAATATTCAAGCAGAAAGGCCACAGGACAGGAGAAAGGCTCCACAATCCTGGCGGCAGCCCAAAGAGAAAATCTCTTCCATTTCATGGCGTAAGTGGACCTAATGGAGGGTTTTCTAGCCTCCACCTTTGGAGAGACACCAAAGCGAGATTGGGCTAGGTCTGCAGGAGCCATGCATGAAGTTGCAGGGACTTGAGACCCGGATGGACCAGGGTCCCCTGATCCTGGGTCAGCAATCCTCGAGATAAAGGAAGAGGAAGAACCTCCGAGTATTGTTGTAGAAGAGAGAACCAGATTTGCCCAGGCCAGAAAGGAGCGATCAGAATCACTCGCTCCTTCCGTTGATAGTTTCTGCAGTACACGAGGGACCAGAGGAATTGGGGGAAAGCATAGACGAATCTGCCCTTCCAGTTTAGAGAGAGCGTCGCCCAGAAAGCGCCTGCCTGGCAGCGAGAAAGCAAAAAGGTGGGAAGTTTTATGCTTTGGGAAGAGGCGAACAGGTCTACCTGTGGAGTCCCCCAAAGCTGGAAGATGTCGTCTAGAACCTTTTGGTCCAACTCCCACTCGTGTGGCAGAGCAGAGGAGCGACTTAGCTTGTCTGCCAGGGTATTGTCGACTCCTGGAACATGGATCGCCGTGAGGTGAAGGTTGTGAAGTGTTGCCCAGTCCCAAACCCTCATTGCTTCCCTGCACAGCGGGTAGGATAGAGTCCCTCCCTGCTTGTTGATGTACCACACCACGCACATGTTGTCCATCTGGACAACTAGGTGACCAGGAAGGATGTATTGGTGAAGGGCTTGAGAGCATATAGTACTGCTCAGATCAGCATATTGATGTGGAGAGCTAGCCCAATCTGGATCAGAACCCCAATGCTCGTGAGGACCCAGATGGGCTCCTCAACCTCGCCTTGATGCGTCCGTGGTAAGAGTCTGGGAGGGGGGAGGATGACAGAAGGGGAACACCCCGAAACAGGTTCTCTCGAACCATCCACCATTGCAAGTCTCTTGCATCGGCGAGGAGATCAGCACTAGATAATCTAGGTCGTCTACGAGTTGATCCCACTGAGAGGGGAGAGTCCACTGAGAAATCCTCATGTGGAGCCGCGCACAGGGAACAGTCGGGATGGTGGCTGCCATGAGCCCCAGGAGACTGAGAACCGACCTCGCCGGAACCTTCCTGCTTTCTGATAGCAGGGAAATCTGTGACTGGAGGGAGGCCGCCCTGTCCGGAGGAAGGAAGGCCTTGCTCACTGTCGTGTTGAGGATAGCCCCGATGAACTGAAGTCTCTGGGAGGGGTCCAGATGCAGACTTGGAATGGTTGATGGTAATACCCAGGCGAGTGAAAACCTGCTGGGTGAGGGAGAGAAAATGCAGGAGCTCCTCCCTGGGACGAGGCCGCCAGGAGCCAATCGTCCAGGTAGGGAAACACCTGGACTCCCATAGTAAGCAGGTGGGCCGCTACCACTGCCAGGCATTTGGTAAAAACTCGGGGAGCCGAGGAAAGACCAAACGGAAGTGCCCGGAATTGGTAATGGTCCCCCTTGAAAGCAAACCGAAGGTACTTGCGATGCGAGGGATGAATGGAGATGTGCAGATATGCATCCTGCATATCCAGCGCACAAAGCCATTGACCCGGCCGAAGAAGGGGCAGAAGGGTTTAAAGGGAAAAGCATCCTGATTTTTTTTGTATTCCACGTAGAAGTTCAGGGAGCTGAGATTGAGAATGGGTCTGAGATCTCCCGTCTTCTTTGGGACCAGGAAGAAATGGGAATAGTAACCCGTCCCCGGAAGGTGAGGAGGAACGGGTTCTATGGCCTGCTTCTCGAGAAGGGCAGATATTTCTTCCCTGACCAAAGGAAGATGGTCCCTTGCGTAAGAGGACTTCAGAGGGGGATGGCGTGGAGGTTTCTGTAGAAACTCTATGGAGTGCCCCCCCGCAATAATCTGAAGCACCCATGAATCCGTTGTTATCCTCTCCCAACCCGGAAGGTGGAGGGAGAATCTCCCTCCTACCCGTTCCTCCGGGGAGTCCGGAGGTGGTGGGAGAGAGGAGAAGTCAGGTGGTGTGGGGCAGCGCAGTAGCTGGGGCACCTGCTGCTTTTTTGGGCGGCGGGGGCCTGACAGCTGCGGGGGCCCGGCGTTTAGTGGCCCGCCTTCCTTGGGGTTTCGCTTGAGGCCGGCCAGCGCTCATGGCAAAAGGACGGCGCCATGGGATGGGGACAGTACATGGAATCGATAGACTTCAGAGCCGTCCCCTTCTCCTGCAAATCGGCGATGATGTCCTTGACATCACCGCCGAAAAGCACTGAACCCTGAAAGGTGCCTCCTGGATGGCTGACTGCACCTCCAGGACCAAAACCTGACGTGCGGAGCCAGGCGTGACGCCGAAGACTTACGGCGAACGCGGAGCTCCGCCCAGCAGTGTCCACTGCATCGTAGGTTGTCCTCAGGATGTGACTGGCCGAACGAGCAGAACGGACTAGGTCAGCTAACTCCTGCTTGACTTGGGAGTCAGGTAAGGAGTCAATCTTAGATTCCGCCTGGGTAAGGATAGCCTTCTGGTAATCCCCAATATGAGCTACATAATTCAGGGCCCAAACTCCCAATGTGGAAGAAGCGTATATTTTTCTTCCGTACTGGTCCAGAAGGCGAGATTCCTTATCCGGGGGAGATAAGCTTAAGTGTTTGGGGTGTGCTGACCAGCCATGCGCGGCGCTAATCACGACCGAGTCTGCATGGGGGTGAGAATCCAAAAAAATCTACACCCTCCGGAGCCTGGTATAGCCTGTTGGACTTCCTAGGAAGCGGGGCTAGCAGACAGTTGTTTCCAAATAGTGGAAACAAGGTGGGCGAGGCCTCGATCCAGGGTGGCACTAAAGTAGGAGCCAAGGGCAGGTCCAGATGTTCGGCGAGTTTGGCCCGCTGAGGATCTGGTTCCAGAGAACGCCACTGATGTACTTCCTGGATCTTCCTGAGCAACTCCGTGAAGGAAGGATCCTCCTGAGGAGTCCTCGGCCAGGGCTTGGACGGAGAGCGGGGCTCGTCGTCTCGGAGGAATCCAACGAATCCGAGAGCGAGGAAGAAGAAGAATTATAAGCAGAGAAAGACTCCCTGACCCGTCTAGGGGGAGGAACGGGTTCCTTAGGGGGATCCCTGACGGTGTCCTGCCCTCTCTGGATCCAGAGGAAAGGGCCCTGAACTGGAGGCGGAGAGGGAGTGCTGCCTCAGGCGACGGGGTGGCACTGCGCCGTAAGGCGGCTCTCAACTTCCTTGGTGAGCTGAGCCTTGGCCTCACCCACCAGGAAGCCAGAGTCTCTGCAGATCCACCGCGGCCCTGGGGCGTGGAGGAGGAGGGGATAACTATATGGATTATATCTGTAACCCGCTGTGGAAACCGTGCCAGACTGCAGCGGGGCAGCGCCTGGTGCTGCGGACCCAGGTAAGACAGCGTCTGATAGGATGGCGGGTACCCGGGCACCGGAGGAGCTGCCGGAGCAGACTGCCCAGTAGGAAGCCCCACAGACGGGTCAACATTGAGGCGCCCGTGAGGGGTCGGGCCCGACGGAAAGAGAATATCCCCCGCCGGCGTCGGTGGGGCCGGGGGCAGACGTTAGATCCGGTTCTGTAGGAGGAGGGTCTGACTGTGGAGGAATATCCCCAGCATCGCCCGGGGACGGAGGGGAAAAGTCCCCGGGGTCAGGAGGAGGCGACTCTGGCTCCCCGGACGGCAGCGAAGGCTGCAGGGAACCTGGGACGACAGAAGATGGAGGGTCTGTCGTAGGTTCCGACGCCCAGTGGATGTCGGAGGAGCTGACGTGCGACTTAGGGGGTCCCTCGTCAGAGGCGGGCTGAGGGAGGGAGGGAAGCGGCCCGGTCTGAGGGGGACGCGACCGTGCGCCGCCCCGCAGGGTCGGGCGTCTTATCGGTCTTCTCCCGGCGGACGTCGGAGGAACCGATGTCAGACTTATGGGAGGTGCCCGCGCCAGTAGCCCGGAGGCGCCCGCAGGGCCCGAGCGCCGAGCCCAATGGGCGGGCCGATGCCCTCCAAAACCTTGGAGGCTGCCGACGGTCCCCCAGAGGGATAAAGAGTCGAACCGGCGATCCGCTGGAGTCGCGACGAGGAGGCCTTCTCCCAGCCTTCTTTGTCCCGCTTTGTGGTGTTCTTCGAGAGAGACGCCTGCCGAGCTTCTTCAACTCCTTCTCCATCGAAGACATCTGTTTGAGCAGATGGACTGTTGGCGTCATCGGCGGGTAGCCGCGTTGAAGTGCAGACAATGCGGGCACTTGTCTACCGCGTGGTCCGGGCCGAGACAAAAAAGGCAGAGAGAGTGGCCGTCCAGTGGCAGTTGGGCCGCATGAGTCGCACTTATTTTTGGAAGGGGACGTATACACCGACGCTAGCCTGACGAAAATAGAAAATACTGGAAAATATTCGCAAAACAGACGAAGAACAGGGCTTTATGGCATCTAACTTTATCATGAGAGCTGCACGGCTAACGGGCGGAAAGAACTGAAGGCGGGGCCTGGGACCGCCTTTATACCGACGTCACCTGACGGGTGTGTGTGTGTGTGTGTGTGTGTGTGTGTGTGTGTGTGTGTGTGTGTGTGTGTGTGTGGTGTCCTCGCCAGGACGCTAGCTAGAAATTTTTCCGTGGGGTCCTGCCGCCGGCATCAGTCCTATATGTAATTACCTACTGCAAGAGCCCTCTCAAAGTAAGATTTTCAGCTACGAAATGACAAAGAAACAGGTACTGTATATAAAAATAATTTTTTTTAAACTGCGTTAGAGGGAAAAGCAAGAGCAAAAGAAGGAGGAAACCACTTTGGTTCTCAGAAACAGTAGCAGGAAAGGTCAGAGCCAAAAGGCTGGCCTTCAGGAAATATAAGGGAACGCAGCAGGACAAAGCTAGGAAGGCATACCAAATTTCCCTAAGGGAAGTAGGGAAGGCAGGCAAAGACCCAAACCGAGGAAACACTAGCACGAACAGTAAAGGAAGGGGTCAGAACTTTCTATCGCTACATTAGTGAAAGGAGAAAGTCCAGAGAGGGTATTGCTAAGATCTATCCTACATAGATACTTCTGCTCAGTATTTACAAAGAAGGTAGGGCAGGGCCCACAGCTCAGCACCATGGACACGGGGGGGGGGGGGTGTGTGTGCACGCACACAGGTCCCTTCACAAAAGAAAGGGTCTACCTGTGTAGAAGGCACAATACCCAAGCCGTTCCATGGGAAGATGGTGCCATATATCCAGTGCAAACATGTAGACTGTCTGAAAAGAACAGAGGATTATTATGACATCCAGTTGAGTGTAAAGGGAAAGAAAAACAGTAAATACAGGTTACTCACCTCTAACAGGAATTCTAGGAATGGTATATGTTGTTCATCCACACTTCATGGCAGGTTCCTTGCCGCTTTAAATCTTGCCGGAAGGTCTTCAAGCTGACTCCTCCCACCCACTTGGGTGGTAAAACTCAGCTCTGCCCCATGACGCCAGATCTAGCCCGCTGGAAGCCAGGTTGTGCGTCGAAGCCGGGGAGGTCGGCTGGGTTGTGTGGATGAACATATATCATTCCTAGAACTCCTGTTACAGGCGAGTAACCTGTATTTCTAGGGACAGAGATATGTTGTTCAATCCACACTTACTGGCAGACTCCTAGCAGTTCTCCGGGAGGAGGGAGGCAAGGCGCCCACACCCCCTATTTAGGGAACAAGGACTGGAGAACTGAGGTCCCAAAACCAGCATCCCAGCGTGACTCAAGGTCGATGTGGTAGTGGGTAATGAAGGTGTGTGCCGACTTCCAGGTAGCAGCCCTGCATATTTCCTGGATAGGGACGTCCCTGGAAGCAGCCACCGAAGCAGCGGTATGGCGGGTAGAATGAGCTCTTATCCCTCTGGGAGGCTCCATGCCCACCAACCTATATCAGAGATCTATGCAGGAGGTGACCCACCTGTCTATCGTCCGCTTGGCTGCAGGTCTGCCAGGTGCGGCTTCAGCGTAGGTGACAAACAGCTGGCGAACCTCTCCAAACTTCAGCAGTCTCTGCCTTGTAATAAGAGAGCGCTTCTAGGGTCCAGAGTATGGAGCCTATATTCGACCTCCGAGGTGTGATTGGGGTAGAACACTGGCAGAGTTAACACCTGGTTAAAGTGAAACTCCGACATCATCTTCGGAAGGAATTTCGGGTTGGGGTGCAGGACAACCTTGTCCCTGTGGAAGACCAGATAAGGAGACTCTGGAAAGTGCCTGGAGTTCTCCCATCCTTCTGGCTGACGTGATAGCCACCAAGAAGGCGGTCTTCCACGACATGTGAGAGATGTAACGCCTGTGCATTGGTTCGAATGGCTTGCACATGAGCTTAGCCAATACCAGCAGGAGATACCATGGAGGTGGAGGTTCTTGCACCAGAGGGGATATATGATCAAGGCCTTTGAAAAAAGTGCCCAACCACCTTCTCCTGCGCCACTGACTGCTTTCCAGCCCGTGCCCAGTAAGCAGACATGGCTGCCAGGTGCACCTTAAGGGTCGTCAACCGAAGCCCTTGCTGAGAAAGGGACCATAGGTAGTCTAGAATGCTGGCCAAGGAGCAGGAGGAAGGGTCCAACCCCTTATCCTGACATCAAATGGAGAATCTCTTCCATTTGAAGGCACAGCATTTTCTGGTAGACTCCTTATGGGATGCCTCAACAACACTGAGGACCTCGTCAGAAAGACCCAAGGCCTGGAACTCTAGCCACTCAGGAACCAGGCCGTCAGGTGCAGGGATTGAAGGTCTGGGTGGAGTACCTTCCCCTGGTTGACTGAGATCAGGTCCGGGCAGGCTGGAAGCTGCCTTGGGAGCCTGGAGCTGAGGCTGAGGAGATCTGGATATCAGAACTGGCGGGGCCAGTCTGGGGCTACCAGAATCACCAGCGCCTTGTCCCTCCTCGCCTGGAGAAGCACCTTGTGGATCAAGGGAAAGGCGTAGAAGAGGCCCGGAGTCCACGGCCTCAAGGAGGCATCCCCCGGCAGCGAGCCCTGCTGAGGGGGCCGGCATGAAACAGCCTCAGCTTCGCATTCTCCCTGGAGGCAAACAGGTCCACCTGAGGAGTGCCCCAGTGGGAGAATAGATTGTGTACTACCTCCGGCAGGAGAGACCACTCGTGAGATGCAGCACCTATCCGGCTTAGGGCATCAGCCAGAGTGTTGGAGGCTCCCGCCACATGGATGGCTAGGAGATCCACCTCCAGTCTGCTAACGAGGGACTAAGTGCGGAGAGCTTCCTTGCAAAGGGGCAAGGAGTGCGTGCCACCCTGGCGGTTTAAGTAGTACATGGTCGTGGTACTGTCTGTCTGGACCTGGACCACTTGACCCCGCACAAACGGAGCAAAGGTTGTGAGGGCTAGTCTGACCGCTCGAAACTCCAGCAGGTTGATGTGGCAGAGACTCCCGAGGGGACCAGAGGCCATGCGCATTGTGCCCCCCCAGATAGGCACCCCAACCCAGAGAGGCATCGGTCGTTAGAATGACCGTCTGCTCAGGGCGGACAAACAGGATGCCCTCCTGCAGATGAGCTGGAACGATCCACCACTGGAGAGCGTCCCACATCTCCTGGGTCACTACCACTAGTTGGTCCAGAGGACCGGAGCACTGTTACCATTGGCGTGCCAGCCCCCACTGAAGGGGATGCATGTGCCAGCGGGCCCAATGGACCACGCTGGTGCAGGCCGCCATGAGGCCAGGAAGTCCCGGGCAGGCTTAATTGCCCAACCAGAAATGACTTGGGCAAAGGAGGACAGAACCTCTGCCCTGTCCACCGGGAGCCGTGCTCTAGCTCGAAGAGAGTTGAGCTCTGCCGCGATGAATTGAATCAGCTGCGTTGGCATGAGTTCAGATTTGGCCTCGTTGATGAGGCGGCCAATCTGAGACCAGACCCGCAGGGCCAGATCCCTGGACTGCTCCACCTCCAGCCTGGAGGGGGCTGCAATCAGCCTGTCGTCCAGGTAAGGGTACACCCGGACCCTTCGGCGACGCAGGAATGCTGTCACCACTGCCATGCATTTGGTGAAGACCCTGGAAGCTGGAGAAAGGCCGAAGGGCACAGCCTGGAACTTGTAGAGGGACCCCGCCGCTCTAAAGCTAAGGAATCACTGGTGGGACGGACAGATTGGCACGTGAAAGAACGCGTCCTGAAGGTCCAGAGAAAAGAACCACATGCGTCATTCCAAGGATGGAATGATCTGAGCCAGAGTGACCATCTTGAAGGTTCGAGACCGTAGGAACTTGTTTAGGTCGCATAGGTCTAGAATGGGGCACCAGCCCCCCGTCTGTTTTGGGATCAGGAAATACCTGGACACAAGCCCTGGGTCTGCTGGAGGATCCGCTACCTCCCCTGATCACCTCCTTCTGGAGGAGCAGAGCAATGTCTGCTTGACAAGCTGTCAGAGAGGCTGTGGACCCCATAGCCCCCCGTGGGGAGACGGCTCGATAGGGTGGGACCTGCTCTAATTCCAGAGGCAGACCTTTCCCTACCACTTCCAACACCCAGCGGTCCGCGGTGATAGCGGACCAGGCGGAAAGGAAGTGGCGGAGCTGTCCCTCCATGGGGAGAACCCAGGGGGGAGTGACGAGGCTGGGGGCGACACCCCTCAACCAGTCACTGGGCAGGATTGGAGGAAGGACCGGCTGAGGGACCTCCTGGCTTCCTGCTGGAGGAAGCTGCAGGCTTGGCTTTGGGGTGCCAAGTGCGTGCCTGCTGGCCCTGATGCTGGGTGTTGCTGGGCCAGACGTGCCGCAGGGGCAGAAGGCCGAAAGGGCTTACACTGCTGCAGGCGGCCTTTGTCCTTCTGGGCAGACGTGACAGAGTCCAAGGTGGCACTGGACTTCTCGATCCTCTTGAGATGGCCTTCCACCCCGGGCCCGAACAAGTTGGTACCTAGGAAGGGAACGTCTGCCAGCTTGTGCTGGGTATCCGCCGCGAAGGTGGAGATCCGCAGCCTAGCTATACAGCGCAAGGCCACAGTGGTCACAAGACAAGTCTCCCAATGTCGAGAGCAGTTTGAGCTGTTGCTTCACCACCGCCCTTCCCTGATCCCGCACCTGCTTGACCGTAGTCTGAGGTCAGCTGGGAGATGAGGAATCACCTCATCCAGGAGCCAAAAAGCGCGGGAAAGTGTGCCACTGGGGCACGGCCGAACTGGCTCTGATGAAGGCCTAAGGACGACGCAGCGTAAACTTTACGCCCGGAATAGTCCAGTTTCTTGGACTCTATCCGGTGGCTTGTCCACGTCCTGAGCGTTTCCTGAGCGCCGGATAATGCAGTCAGTCACCAACCCCTCCGCAGAGGGGTGCTCAGAGAATTTGGAGAGCGAGCCGGAGGGAACGGTATACTTCCTGGCCGAGGGAGCTGGACAAGAAGCCGGCCGCTGCCATAACTCCAGGGCTGGGCCAACAATGGCTTCGGCCACAGGAAAGGCCTCCGTAGGAGAATCCCCTCGGTCCAGTATCTCTGTGAGGGGATACTTGGCCCGCTCTGACACAGGTTAGAGCTTCATCCCAGTAGATTCTGAGATAAGTCGAAGTAATCCCATGAACGAGGATGGGCTCTCATCCACTGACTATCCCCCAGAGGACTCCAGGTCGAGAGGCCTGGAGAACAGGGAAGAGTCATCGTCAGACTCAGAGGAGTCTGCAAACAGCTGCCAAGGGCCTAAGCCACCCTCCACCTGCTGAGGGCGATCGGGAGTGAAGGTGACAGACAACCGATGAGGCAACCCATGACCCGACAGAGAATCTTTGGTCGGAGCCCCAGTTTTCGGTTGTGGAGGCGGGGGTTCCACTTAATATGGGTGGCGCAGCTGGTTTCGGCCGAACAACCGCGCTTGGCTCCTGCTCCCGACGACTCACGCAGGGATTGTTTCGCCACCAGGTGACAACCACTTAATGGCTGGGAAGGCAACAAGGTCGGCTCGCTCCTCGGTTAGAAGGAGCTGCTGCCACATCAGTCCTCGTGAAGGCTCGACGCAATTTGCGCCGAAGCCTTTCCTCCAAGGAGGAAGAAGACAAAGACAAGCAGCGCCGTCGCCTTCCTCGGTGCGGAGACTGAGAGGAGGTCCAAGACAGAGGCCGATGTTGCTTCTAAGGGTGAGTCTGGGAGGGAGCAGGGGAAATCCATTCCTCCCTCGGCCCGGGAACCTTAACCGGGGACTCCGGCACAGGAGGCGCAGTCAAGTCCTCTGTTTCCACCGGTGAAGAAGGGTTGTCGGCTTCTCCAGTCGACAGCCCATCCGATGGGACAAGAAAAATCTCGACTGTGACGACGGAAGTCTCGGTCGGTTGACCTGACGGGGACACTGAAGCCAGTGGTCTTAGCCGCAACCTCAACCGAAGTACAGTGTCGACTGTCCGGGGAAGGGGACCTCTCCCGCTTCCACGAACGCAGACGGTGGGACTTACCCTTCAAGTCCCTCTTCTTGGACCGAGAGGAATGTCTCGATGGACCCTCGCTTTTTGTAGAGAGGGATTGACAAAGCTCCTTAAAAGAAGCCGTGTAGGAGGAGCCCAAGGACAGCGGGATAAATGCTGCGGCCGAGGAAGATGAAGATGCGGCCTGGGTCGCCTCCTCCTCGAGGGCGATCATCTACTCAAGTTGCTCAGCCGAGCCCGCCGCCGGACACCACCCAATGGGCTTCCTTTGACTTCACCGGAGGAACACGTCTCTCTGGGCGCCCAAGTTGAAGTCTGGCAGCACAGTCTTAGAGGACGTTGACCGAGAAGGACTTGCACAATTCGCAGGCCTGCGGATCGTGATCGAGCCCAAGGCAATCAACGTACGTGAAGTGCGGATTGGTCCGCAACATTTTCTGCCCGCATTGGCACTGCTGAAATCCGGGAGTCGACCGCGAAAGAAACAGACCCAAGTCTAGAAAATTTTTGAATAAGTTTCGGTTTAACAGACAAGTTTGGATCCAGGTCTAAAACGCAGAGCGCTAAGGAGGGAACCTGAGCTTCCAAGCAGTGAGGAAGATCTGGCGTCATGGGGCGGAGCCGAGAGTTTACCAGCCGGGTGGGTGGGAGGAGCCAGCTTGAAGACCTTCTGGCAAGATTTAAAGCGGCAAGGAACCTGCCATGAAGTGTGGATTGAACAGATCCATGTCCCTAGAGGTCTTTTTTTTTTTTTTTTTTTTTAACAATATTATGTAAACCAGTAGAAATGACTGAAGCAGTTTAAACAGTGGGGGTCAGAGGTCTTGCATAAACTAGACCAATCTGGTGACTTCAAATATGTACCTGTTAACTGAGCACAAGACCATCACCATTTGGCATTTGCCATTACCACCTAGTGTAAACTTCCCAGTTAGATTGTGTTTCTCTTCTTGGCTCTATTGTCCTCCACACCACTGGTTTCCTGCTCCACTCCTTCCATTCCTTAAATGCATCTCTTTCCTTCTCTTCATTCTATCCCCTTCTCTTCACCTTGCCCCTTTGATTCATTCCTCCCCATATTTTCATTCTCCGCTCTCGCCCTTCTTGCCACCCCACCCATTTCATTCCATCTCTTGACTCAACTTCATTTTGGTCCCTTGCATCCCTCTGTTTCATCTTTTTCCCTTCGCATGCTTTCATCATCCCCTTCCCCACAATTTTATTTCAAAGAGGTTGAACTTGTGCACATTGTTAGACTCCTTATGGACCTGTCTCCACCTAAAGCTAGTTAAAAAAAAAGTTTGTTTCCCCAGTGAATCGGTGATCTTAAATCTTCTGATGTTGCACCACAGACAACAGTGACATGTCCCAGCGTACACTTGTCAGTTATAGACTGGTGGGGATACACGTTTGTCATCAGAGCCAGCCTGACAGGAGGTGTGGAAGAGCAGTTGTAGCTACACATATAGTTCCCCAGTTAGAAAGTAGCCCAGTGGTGCGGAGTGCTCAGATGCTTGCATCTCACCTGCTGCCTTGCTAGCGATCTGGGTTCAGGAATGACCTTGGATTGCTGATGGTTGGCTGGGAAGGAGAGGACTGAGCATCCCAGGGACTGTTCTCTTCTCTTAGGGAGGACTGGCTTTAAAGGGTGGGGCTCTGGTTCCACAGGGTGCGAGTTCCTCCATGTGCACACACTGGTGTGCTGCTACAGCTTTTTTTTTTTTTGGGGTGTTTGAGGAGAAAAACTTAAATGGCAATCAGGTGGGCTTAATGAAACCTGCTCACCTCCCATGGCCTGCACTGCTGCTTGATTTCCTGGAGCATTTTTGGATAAGTTGGCAGGTTGGGGGGGCATGGAGGATTTAAGGCCCCAGGACTGAGAAAGGCAGGAATTGGGCTGTACAGCCACCTTCCTGAGCAGAGGAGAATAACAATTCTTGTTTTGCAGGGGGAGAGATACCCGGTTAATAACCTGCAAAAGATTGAGCTAAACAAGTGTTTTCACAGATTGTTGTAGAAGAGTGGTGGTTAGCTAAGTTGAGCAGCAAAACAGTGAAGACATCCTCTCTCTTTTTATTCACTATTTCTGACTTTCTACTTTTTTCCCTTTCTTTTAATGCCCCGAGGTGGTTCCCTGCAGCCTGCTGGCTCTACCTGCTTCCTTTGCCAAGTCTTTTCTGTGCCTTGGTTCTCAATGTGTGCTTGACCTCCTTCATGGCTAGCACCCTCTGTGCAGCGGCTATCCCGGTGTGACGAAAACCATATTGTGATGGGCAGGGAGGTGGAAGGTTGTGGAACCATGTTGCCCAATAGTAGTGTGGTGTTTTAAGATGTGCTTGTGTTCCGTGCATCGGAAGAACTCTTGGGTGTTCTTTTCTGCATGCCTCTGGTCGCCATGGGGCAGCCGAACAGCAGCAGATGCCATGAGCATTCTGTGAATGCGTCTGATCAAACTGCTGCCAATAGGTGGGCCACACGGTCCTTATCTGCCATCAACTTCTATGTTTCTATGCAAGAGCTTGTTAAGCTCAGGGTGGACAAGGCAATGAGACTTGATGGCATACATCCCAGGGTACTAAAAGAGCTAAGGGTGGAACTAGCAAAGCCATTATCAGAATGGTTCAATGAGTCTGAGCACAGTAGAGGTCCCAGAAGACCGGAGAAGAGCTCATGTGATCACGCTCCACAAGAGTGGTAGCAGGGATGAGGCAGGAAACTACAAACCAGTCAGTCAGTCTTACCTCAGTGGTGGGCAAAATTATGGAAGCACTCCTTAAGGAAAAGATAGTGCAACACCTGGAATCCACAGGAACAGAGGATCCAAGACAGCATGGGTTTACAAAAGGAAGGTCCAGTCAAACTAATCTCAGACTTCTCTGACTGGGTAACCAGAGTGGTGGACCAAGGGGGAGCAGCTGATGTCGCTTAACATGACTTCAGCAAAGCTTTCGATACTGTTCCACATAGAAGATAGATTAATAAGCTGGGTACATTTGGGTGGGTCAAAAGTTGGTAAACTGGGTGGCAAACTGGTTGGCGGGCAGAAAAAAAAAAAAATTACTCACCTTAGTAATTATGTTTCTTCTAATGGAGTCTTGCTGTAGTCTGACATATTGCAGTGATTACCAACCTCTGAACTGCCCCGGAGAACAGAGAGTTAACTTTCTATGCAGGGCATAGAATGCCGAGCTCGAGCTCGGTTGAAGTCTCTGTCTGGAGTTGGAGTGTCTGGAGGTAGAAGACTTGGTTTGCTGGCCAAGGCACCTAGCTTCACCTGAGCTCTTTCCTTCTAAGACTGCTTGAAAGGCAGAGTAGAGAAACTTACCAGAGCAAGAGAGAAGGATTAAGACTTAGTTTGGCTAAGCAGATTTACTGTGTGGTGGTGTTTTTATTTTTTACTCACAGGGATTGCTACTGTTTGTTGCTAACATTTCATTGCTTTATTTTTTCTCCGATTCAAATTGTTGTTGCTGGTATACCTTCTTCTGCATTATTACAAAGTGTGCCTACAGGTGTGTGCTAACAGATTACTGCTGTAATCTTCTGATTCAAATTGTCTTTGGCAAGGTATATCTTCTGTTACTGCTTTATTTTTCTCTGGAGCAAAGTGTTTCTTACAGGGTATATCTTCTCTGAAATTATTACAGGTGGTGCTTTACAGGTTTTACAGTTTTATCTAACATTAGGATAAGCTTTCAGGGTTACTGCATTTGTTGTTGTCCGATTGTTTCTGCTCTTACCTCCTTGTTCTTTCGTCCGTGGTTCTTCTTTTTAGGCAGGGGAAGGGCCCAGCCAATCACCCCACGCTACACTCCTTTTATAGGGTACCACAGTTGTGACATTTCCTGTGGCAGAGCAGGAAGGGGCGGATCAGTGGGGCCTCCACAAGGTGATCTCATTTACAGGGGCACTAGCAATTTAACTTGTTATAACAAGTTAAAGCACAATTAAACCATTACTTGCATTTTTTTTCCTTCTAATTACTCTGACTAGGTTACAAACCCAGCAACTTATTTGGAATGGATTTCATTAACTGCAGGTACTGTGGAACAATTTTCATCAGGACAGTCTTACAGGATTTAGGACACTGTCCTACATGCTGGGCCTTTGGAGATCTTAGGGCTCAGCTCCGGGCAGCATGGGCAGAGACTGCATGCCTCAAATTTCATATTGAAGAGGAAATACATTATAAGAACCACCCGTCATTTCCCCAGCATCCAACAGAAAAACCTCGACCGCAGAGGGTAGTTGGTCCAGGAGGTTGGCAGGTGGATAGGAGGAGCAAATCAGGTGCCCCATCACTCTCTGCTCTCCAACACATTGCCTCCAAAAACCATATAAACACTACAAACAGGTATCTGCCTCTATCTCTGAAATCAAATAAAGAGGCAGAAGACACTGCAGAGCAGGACACCATGCACAGGAGCTAGCACAACAAAACTCACCCAAATCAGGAACCAAAACTAAACAAGCACAAAGGAAATTCAAAAAACTTCTGATCATAGGAGACTCCATGATTCGGGGAGTTGATACCCACCTCCAGCCAGGGGTGATGGTCAGATGTCTCCCAGGTACATCAGCATGGAGAGACACTGACCGCATTGCTAAAATTGTTCACAAAGCAGGAGAAAACATTGATGTCCTAGTACACATAGCGACTAATGATCGCGCCAGCCGGTCAGTTGTGGAGAGCAAGGAACACCTGACTAGGCTGAGTGACAAACTATCATCTATTTCGTCCAGCATCTCCTTCTCTGAGATCCTGCCAGTCTGGGAGAGGGGAGCAGATGGACGGAAGGTCAGAGAAGGGGAGATAGGGGAGCTAAACACGTGGCTCAAGGACTGGTGCCAGGAAAAAGGACACAGATTTGTAGGAACTGGCAACAGTTCTGGGAGCGAAAGTTCTTAAATTTGATGGACTGCATCTGACTAAAGAGGGAGTCAGTGCATTGGGGCAGAAGTCTGACGTCTTTGCAGAATATTTAAACTAGCAAATGGGGAGAGGTGCACCCCATACGTCGAATGGGAAGAACACCCTCCCCTCAGCTAGTGGTCAAACAGAATTCAGCGGTTTGCCGCTCATTTGCATCACCAGGTAAGAAAAAAGGTTTGTCTCCCATACGATGCACAGGGTAATGCCAAACTTCACCCAACAACTAACACACCAAAATCTGGCCAATAGAAAATCATGTACACAAATGCTCACAGCCTGGGAAATAAGATCCCAGACCTGCAGGCAATAATGTCAGAGGCTAAACTGGAAATAGTAGCAATTAGTGAGATGGTTTACCAGTAACCACACTTGGGAGACCTCAGTACCTGGCTATATATTGTTCAGAAGAGACCGAGGTGCAAAAAGGGGAGGGGGGAGGAGTGGCCCTGTATGTTAATGAAAATATCAAAGCTACAGAAATTCAGAATACACATAAGGAGCCAGAAGAACTGTGGGTCACCCTGGAAACAGGAAATGGGACAGCCATAAGAACTGGGGTTGTCTACAGGCCCCCAGACCAGAGGGAGGACAGACACATTACTGTTAGAAGATATACAAAACATGACAGCTAAAGGGGAGGTTCTGATAATGGGAGACTTCAACATGCCAGATACAGATTGGTCAATACCAGCAGGAACATCTGCCAGAACTAGACTCATAGTGGATTCCCTGTAGGGGGAGGGCCTCAAACAACTGGTACAGCAAACCCACAAGAGACAGGGCTATCCTAGATCTAGTACTGACTAACAAAGAAGGGATCACAGATCTCCAGGTAGAAGGTCACCTGAGGGCCAGTGACCATCACATGGTATGGTTCAATTTGGCTACTACATCTAAATCATCCCATTCCAAGGCAAAATATGGGACTTCAGAGGAGCTGACTTTGATAAGATGGCCAACAGAGTTAAGCTAGCCCTGGCAAAAAAGAAACACAGGTGAGGGGTACAGGCAAAGTGGGCAAGCATTAAGGATGCAATACTTGAAGCAACATCCCATTGTGTTAGACAGAAAAGGAAGTGCAAAAGAAGAAGGAAACCACTTTGGTTCTCAAATACAGTAGCAGAAAAGGTCAGAGCCAAAAGGCTGGCCTTCAGGAAATATAAGGGAACACAGCGGATGAAGATAGGGAGGCATACCAAACTGCCCTAAGGGAAGCAGGCAGTAAGGCAGGCAAAGTCCCAAACTGAGGAAACACTAGCACGAATATAAAGAAGGTGACAAGACTTCTATGGATACATTAGTGAAAGGAGAAAGTCCAGAGGGGTATTGTTGCTGAATGGAGAAAAGGGAGCATGGAGGAGGAGGACCCTGTAAAAGGCATCTATCCTAAATAGATACTTTTGCTCAGTATTTACTGAAGAGAAGGTGAGGCAGGGCCACAGCTCAGCATCATGGACACAGGGAGGAGGGAGGTGAGCACTACTCCCTTCACAAAAGAAAGGGTCCTACAAGAGCTTGCTAAGCTCAGGTGGATAAGGGCAAAGGGACCTGATGGCATACATCCCAGGGTACTTAAGGAGCTAAAGGAGGAACTAGCAGAGCCATTAGCAGAATTGTTTAGTGAGTCTGAGCACAGGAGAGGTCCCAGAAGACTGGAGAAGGGTTTATGTGATCCCGCTCCACAAGAGTGGTAGCAGGGAGGAGTGGGGAACTACAGACCGGTCAGTCTTACCTCAGTAGTGGGCAAGATTATGGAGGCACCTTAAAGAAAGGATAGTGCAACACCTGGAATCCATAGGGCACAGGATCCAAGACAGCATGGGTTTACAAAGGAAGGTCCTGTCAAACTAATCTCATAGATTTCTTTGACTGGGTAACCAGAGTGGTGGACCAAGGGGAGCAGTTGATGTCCTATCTTGACTTCAGCAAAGCTTTTGACACTGTTCCACATAGAAGATTGATAAATAAGCTGGTAGGCTCGTATCAGAAGTTGGTCAACTGGGTGGCAAACTGGTTGACTGGCAGAAAACAGAGAGTGGTGGTAAATGGTATACAGTCAGAAGAGATGCAAGTCACAAGTGGGTACCACAGGATCAGTCCTGGGGCCAGTCCTATTCAACATCTTCATTAGTGACCTTGCAGATGGACTAGAGGGTAAGGCTTGTCTGTTTGCAGATGACACCAAGATCTGCAACAGAGTAGATGAGCCAGATGGGGTGGGCAGAATGAGAAGAGATCTGGATAAACTAGCAGAATGGTCAGAAGAGTGGCAACTGGGATTTAATGCAAAGCAGTGCAAAATCATGCACATAGGGAAGAGAAACCCTGAAGCCACTTATAGGCTGGGAGGGGAGTTGCTAGCAGTCACAAAGGAAGAAAGACTTCGGCATCATCATCATCACTGATGACCTAAAATCATCCAAGCAGACCTCTAAAGCAGTAGGTAAGGCTAGGGGGGTGTTAGGGTGTATTAGTAGGGGTATCACAAGTCGTAAGAGGGAGGTAATAACCTCTGTACAAGACATTGGTTAGCCCCATCTGAGTACTGCGTGGTATTGAGGCCACACCTTCACAAGGACATTAACCAAATTGAGGCAGTCCAGAGAAGGGCAACCAAAATGGTGCAGGGACTGCATCAGAAGACATATGAGGACAGATTAACGGAGCTCAATATGTATACCCTTGAGCAAAGGAGGGAGAGAGGTGATATGATCGAGGCATTCAAACACCTTAAGGGCATAAACAAGGTGAAAGAGTCTAACATGTTTAAATATAAGAAAATAGCAGGACAAGAGGACACAGCATGAGATTAGAGGAGGCCGATTAAGGGGAATGTGGAGAAATCCTTTTCACAGAAAGGGTGGTGGATGCATGGAATGGCTTACCACAAGAAGTGGTGGCTATGAATACAGTGCAGGGCTTCAAACAGGCATGGGATAGGCATAAGGGAGCAATACAAATGACTATGAATAGATAAGTCACTGACAGAGCAAAGGCCGATGGCACATTTATAAGGTAGAAAAAGAAATGGGCAGACTGGATGGGCCTTGCGGTCCTTATCTGCCGTCAACTTCTCTGTTTCAAACTCAAACAGTCAGATTCTTACGAGCCCAAGTAACTAAAAATTCTATGTGGAAATTGTAAAAATTCCTACTAGCCAACTGGCAGAAAAAAAATGTTGGATTCCCAAGGAAGACTCAAGTCAGGAAACCCAAAAACCAATCTAATACAAACAGTAATAAATCAGCACCCAAACAAAAAGGAGGAGGGTGTAAACAAAAACCACCACTGGGGTGCAACACTGCACCTGCCCCCCACTTCCCAAAAACAGGTTCTGAGAAGGGAGGCAGGGAGGGAGGTCAGAATACAGCAAGGCTCCATTAAAAGAAACATAATTACTAAGGTGAGTAATTTTTTTCTTCAAAATGTAGTCTTACTGTATTCTGACATATTGCAGACTACCAAGCAGTACCTCCATGGAAGAGAGACAGAACCTACTTTGGGAATAGGCTCTGAAGTACTGCTGTGCCAAACCGAGCATCACTCCTAGCCTGGATATCCAAAGAGTAATGCTTGGTAAAGGTATGGACAGTTTTCCAGGTGGCTACTTGACAAATTTCTAAGAGAGGGATATCCCTGGCAGCAGCCAGTGAAGCAGCTGTACCTCTTGTGGAATGAGCCCTCAGGCCTGAGGGTGGAGTTTTTCCCAGTTTCTCATAGCAGAATTGTATACAAGACACAATCCACCTGGCAATAGATCCTCTTGGTGGCAGGTTTGCCCTTTCCCACTTCTCCATAAGTGAGGAACAACTGGAGGGAGTCAACCCTGTGACCCTTGGTATGCTTTATATAGTAACTAAGGGCTCTTTTAACATCTAAACTGTGTAGCCTCCTCTCTCCTGAGGAAGAATGATCAGTGAAGAAAACAGAAAGAGACAGACTGGTTTAAATGGAAGTCTGAAACCACTTTAGGCAAGAACCTTCTATTGGTTCTAAGGACCACTTTATTCCTGTGGAATGAGATAAAAATCAGGTTCCACTGACAGGGCTTGCAATTCACTGATACGCCTGGCAGAGGTAATGGCTACCAAAAACAGTTTTCCAAGTCGGGTACTTAAGCTCTGCTGAAGACATAGGCTCAGAAGGGGGTTGCATAAGTTGAGCAATGCAAACATTCAAATCTCAGGCAGGGGCAGGGTCTCTAAAAGGAGGATTGGTGTGAAGCAATCCTTTAAAAAATTTACAGAACACAGGATGCGAAGATAGTGAGGAAGACTTCCCCACAGACAAAAAACGCAGAAACAGCAGACAAGTGTACCTTTAGAGTAGCTGGTCTGAGGCCCAGGCCATTAAGATGGACCATATAATCCAGAACTGTAGGCAATCCAGAAGTGTCTAGAGAAATGTGCTTTTTAGAACACCAAATGCTGATTCTCTTCCATTTGGAGTTCTAAGTCTTTCTAGTGGAGGGCTTTCGAGAAGCCTTGAGGATATCCAGAACCCCTTGGGAAAGATACAGATCTGCAAACTAACTCTTCAAGAGCCATGCCTTGAGATTGAGAGACTGAAGATTGGGGTACCAAATCCTCCCCTGAGAGAATGCTAACAGGTTGTAATTCCTGGGAAGATGGACCGCTAGGGACAGCAAAAGGGGATACCAGGGCTGTCTGGCCCAATCTGGAGCAATCAGAATCACTTTGCAAGGTGGAGACCTTATTTTGACTAAAACTTTGAACGGGAGTGGGGAGGGGGGCCATACAGAAACTTCCCTTCCTAATTCAGAATCAGGGCATCCAGGGGGACTGAGCCCAAGACTGGAGGTCTGCAACAAAAGAGGGAGTTGGTGATTGTCTGGGGCTGCAAAGAGATCCATCTCTGGAGTGCCCCACCTTGGAAAAAATCACTTTCAAACACCTGAGGGTTCAGGGACCATTTGTGATGGCCCTGAGAGATCCTGCTCAGTGCATCTGCTACCAGAGAGGTTTACAGGGAATAAGCCAGGGACCACAACTTCATGGCTTCTGTGCACAAGGCCGTGGACAGAGTGCCTCCCTGCTTGTCGATGTACCACATGGTGGTGGTGGTGTCCGTTCTGACCTGAACCACCTTGTTCTGTACTGACAGAGAAAGCTTTTAGGGCCAGAAAAGCTGCTCTGAGCTCCTGGAGATTGATATGGAGAAGGGATTATTTTTTTGGGACAGTCCCTGGGCAGTGAGGGACCCCAGATGGGCTCCCCAGCCCAGAAGAGAAGCGTTTGTGGTAAGGACCACTGAACAAGGCTAAGTAACAAAAGGAACACCTTGTCTTAAAATGTCCTGATCCTGCCACCATTGGAGGGCTTGGATCAAGGTCAGAGTCACTGGGATCAGTTTGGTGAGGGAATCATTCCTCCAAGACCAAAAAGCTCTCAGATGGAACTGAATATCCCTCATCTGGAATCTTGCCCCTTGGACCACTGTTGTTGAAGCCGACATGTGGCCCAAGAGCTAGAGGAAATAGCTTGTTGGTCGAGATACCCGAAGGCTGAAAGAAGAGGCTAGTTCTATAAGAACCCTTGCCCTTTCTAGAGGAAGAAAAGCTCTTGCTCAGAGTGTGTCCAGTTCTGCCCCATCAAAGGTCAGAAGCTGGACTGGTTCGAGAACTGACTTGGGAAGGTTGAGAAGAAATCCTAGAGAAGTGAGCACTTGCTGGGTCACTTGCAGGCGAGACCCGACTTGGTCTGGAGACTGACCCACTATTAGCCAATCGTCCAGATATGGAAAAATGGAAATATTTTTGCCTTCTTAGAAAGGCATCTACTACTGCCAGGCACTTTGTGAAAACCCTTGGGGCTGAGGTTAGGCCAAAGGGCATTGCTCTGAACTGATAGTGGCCTGAGAGCAACTCGAACCCGAGGTACTTTCTGTGGGAGCACCTGATGGGAAAGTGAAAGTAGGCATCTTTTTTTTTTTTTTAAACTTTAATTTTTATTTAGGCTTTGCAGAGTAATTCATTACATCTCAGAGTCAATATTACAAGCTCAGTACCTTATAGGAGAATACAGTATACATTCTCTCAGTGCCCAGAAAAATTTCTACTGTCTCAGAGTAAAAGGAGAGTAAAACCATTAGTCTTCAACGCATTTCTACCAGTGTAATTACAGGGTTTTAAATAGCCAGTATCACATTTTATTTTGCGACGCGAACCGACTGCTCATGCAATGCGTTTTTAGTTACGGATCGCATAAAATGCTATCCAATCTTGTGCGAGCCCCCCCATCTTAGCTCCTTTCTTGATACAGCAGCGTGCCGCCGATATGCTAACACTTTCACTGCTGCGGGCCACAATGCCGGCAATTGCTCCCAGTAATGCTCTGCGATATTGCATATGGGAGTGACTGCTGGCATTCGGGCCAGCGGCCGTGAAAGTATTAGCATAATATTGGCGGCAATCTGCAGCACTATCTCGCATGTGGGAGAGGTGGTGGAAGCAAGTTCTTATTGGTTCCTGAGCAGTTTATCCAGTGAGCAAGTGCCACTGTTCAGACCCGCGGTGGAGAAACTTAACGGCACCCTGCAATGAGTTGGTGAGTCTGCTTAAGGGGACAACCGGGGGGTAGCACCACCATCACTCTGTGCAGCCCTTGCAGTTTTGTGTTGGGCATTTCCAGCTGTCTCCCTCATGAAAAGATGCAGCCCATGTGTCCTGTAAATTCAGAATTTTAACCAGTAGTAAGCAAAAACACAGTGGATTCCATATAATCTGCATGTTGGTGTGTCCCTGTCCCTCATTTTGAGTGTCCATGTCCCTTATTTCAGTACATAAAGGCTGGGGGGAGAGTTGTGGTAGATGGCTCAGACCTTTTGTTTTGGGCAAAGGGGATGGCTGTAGAGTCTTGAGATGGGTGGGGGTTTTGGCAGGTCCCTTAACATTCTGGCAAAGAGGACATAGCTGTGAAGGCTTAGATGGGTGGGGGCTTTGGCAGGTACCGTCTTACTCTGGCAAAGGGCACATGGCTGGGGGGCTGAGATGGGCGGGGGATTTGGAAGGTACCGTATTCTGGCAAAGGGGACATGGGTTGTGTGTGTTGGGAGGTACCAAAACAGATGACAAAGACAATTCATTTTAATGAGAGATTTTATTTTTAGTGCGAGATTGTGTTTAGGTTACATACAATATTTAAAATATTTGTATTACACACATTTGCACATTTTTAATTCTGCTAATCAAATTAAGGCATGTGCTATTCATTTTCGCAGTCGATTAGCACTTTCACGTGCAAGACTGCTAATCAATTTTCCGAGCTTATTTAAAACCCAGAATTAGATTATTAAGGTTTTAGTTTACTACAGGTAGTCTTCACCCAGGAGTAGGAGAGCTACCCTGTCCCATTTCCTAGGTCAAGTTTCCCCTTCTGACTGTTGCCAGATTACCCACCTCGACCATAAAGTGTGGTCTTATGCTTTATTTTAAAGGAGAGTTCCTCCAATTCAGCTAGGCTTCTGACAATTGAAATCCAGTCCTGTCGCTTAGGCGGCGAGGGACTGAGCCAAGCCCTAGTTATGGCCTTATGGGCTGCCGTAGTCAAGATTGCCCATAGGTACAATGGATCAGGCCCCTTGATGTCTGATGATGGAATCCCCAAAATAATTTCCTCCCAGTCTAGAGGTTGGGCTATTGTAAGAATTTCCTTTCTAGCTGAAATAGTTTCTGCCCCAAATCCATACAGCTTTGGGCACGTCCAAAAAATATGGAGGTACCCTGCCTCCTCCTCCCCACAACCCCTCCAGCAGCTAGCTGAATAGTTTGGGTTTCTTTTATTTAATATTATGGGGGTAAGGAAAAAGTGAACCCTTACCTTCCAGGCAAATTCTTGCCAAAGAGGGGATCTGGTCGCCTTTCCAGTAATGCTAAAGATGGATTTCCAGTCATGGGGTGTGGAATCAAAGCCGGTTTCCTCCTGCCACTTGTTTTTGATCCTAGATAGGGGGTCTGCCCTTATGGTTCTGAGGACCTTATAAAGGATGGATATCAGGCCCTTTTGGTCCGTGGAGGATTTTATCTGTTGGATGGCTGCTAAAAGGGGTACAGCCCTGTCGGGATTCGCCTCTCTGCTTTGGAGAGATGTGTTCTTACTTGGAGGAACCTAAAATGATCTGAGTTTTTAAGGTTAAACCTGTTCTTAAGTGAATTAAAGTCCTGGATCAAGCCCCCTTGAGCAAACTGCCCAAAATATACCAGACCCATCCTACTCCACTGTTTGTATGTAAGGTCTAAGCGGTTGGGAGGAAGTCCTCGGCCCAAGCCAGACTTTTTAAAATCCTCTTAAGTTATCAATTTATTTTTGCCTTACAGTCTATGGACCACGGCGGGCGTCTCAACGAGTTGAGCTTGGGCAATGGGTGATTACGGGTTAGGAGAGGAGTCACTATTCGGTCTCCAAGAGGAAACCTACCCCCCCCCCCTCCACTTTCCATTCCCCTCCAGCCAAAGGTGGAGCCGGGACTGACCCACTGGAGCGCATTCTTCAATTGTACCACAAGAAAATAATCCTCCAAGTCTGGGAGGGATCTACCGCCATCCTCACGATGGGCCTGTAATATCTTGAGATTTATTCTGGGTCTCTTATTGGCCCAAATGAATCTGGAAATCATTTTATGCCACAGCTGGAAATTGGATTTGTGTATGTGTAACAGTATACATTGGTATAAGTACAAAAATATAGGTAGTACATTCATTGTCATGGCTTGAATTCTAGCATGCATGGGCATTGTAGTCAGAGACCAACTTTCCATGTCCTTCTTGAGGAAGGCTGTCAAGGGTGAATAATTTGCTTTAAATAATTTAGAAGGGTGTTTAGTAATATGGACCCCTAAGTATCTCATCCTGTCAGCGGACCAGTTTAAGGGGAGGAGTCGGCGGATGTCCTCAGAGGGATTAAAGAAAAAGCTTAGGGCTTCCGTTTTTGTTTTATTTAGGGAGTACCCCGAATGTTTCCCGAATTCTTCCAAGATGGGCCACACCAGCTCTATGGATTTATGCGGTTGGGAGAGGCTCAACCGTACGTCATCTGCATATGGCAGGATTTTTTTTTTTCCGTATACCGCCCACCTCAATCCCTGCTATGTCCTTCGCCATCCTCATGGCCTCCGCCAAAGGCTCAATGTAAAGGGCGAATAAGAGGGGAAGGGGACACCCCTGCCAAGTGCCCCTACCCAGCTAGAATCTATTAGACAGTCCCCCGTTCGCCCTGACATATGCCCGAGGGCCTGTGGCAGTGATCTCAAGGTGCCTATCAAGGATTCTTAGGAACTCTATGTTCAAGCACCGGGAACAGGAAGTCCCAGGAGACCCTGTCAAAGGCCTTTTCGGCATCTAGGCTTAACAGGCATGCCGGAGTGTGGATGCGTTGGAGCTTGTCTATCATATCTAGGGCAGAACGCACTCCGTCAGGGGCTTGTCGCCTTATAACAAAGCCAGATTGATCTGACAATTAAATCTGTTAAAATGGGGTTCAGCCTCAAGGCTATGATGGAAGTAAAGATCTTGTAGTCTTGATTGAGTAAGGATATGGGGCGGTACGATTCGCACTTTGAAAGGTCCTTTCCCTCCTTATGCAAGATTGCTACAGTCGCGTATTGCCGGGGGTGGGGGCCCTCTCTCAGTCCAGATGTTTGAAAAGACTAAGAAGTAGGGGGGCTGTTTCTGGGGCCAGCGTTTTATAAAATTCTGCCCCAAACCTGTCCGGGCTGGGGCATTTAGCTGGCTTAAGTTTTTTAATTGTGGAAATTTCTTCTTGGGTGATGGGCCTAGTCAGTAGTCTTGCAGTGTCCGGTGAGAGGGGAGGGAGTGGGATAGTGCCCAAATAGTTTAGTTTGTCTTGTTGGGAGGTTCTAGCTTCTGGGCTATATCATTTTGAATAGTATTCAAACGACTTTGCTATCTGTGTGGTTTGTCTGACCATTTGACCTGTTAGAGGAGATATTTTAGTTATTGTGGCTTTTGCCGCATACTGATGCAGTCTGAAGGCTAGGAGTTTGGTGCCTTGAGGTCCACCCTCGTAGTATCTTTGTTTTAAGTAAAAAAGAGCTTTTTCTACCTCCGATTTTTGGATGTTTTGTAATAGGTTCCTGCACGTTAACAATTCCCTATTCCGGGGCTCATCCCACTTAATTTTTTGAGCAACTTCCAGTTCTTTAATCTGGGACATTAGTTTGTCTCATTTTATGTTTTTTATGGAATGCTATTGATACAAGTTTACCTCTTAGTGAGGCTTTAATCGTATCCCATATTTGTGGCGTAGTTTCTTGTCTAGTTTTCTCTTCTAGGGTTATTTTCAGGTATTCCTTAAGTTCCTTTATAACTCCTTTATCTTGAAGGAGTGAGGTATTTAATCTCCAGTGTGTGGTACGCTTGGGCAGTCCCAGGTCCACCTCCAGGCAGACAGGGCTATGGTCAGAGGATGGTCGTACCCACCCATATGGAAGGGAACCTGCTTAGGTCACCCGAGAATGTAAAGAACATGTCAAGACGGGAAAAGACGTTAAACCTAGGAGAGAAGCAAGTATACTCCCTTGCTCTAGGGTACTTCTCTCTCTCCAAATATCAGACAGACCCAGTTGTTCCAGCTGAATTTTAACAGATCAGGCCTTAGCTGCATCCAGCTTTGGAATCTGGGAGGTTGAGTCAAGGGCCTTATTTAAAACTATATTCCAGTCTCCACCCATTATCCTTTTCTGCCACCAATTGTAGAATGTTTGAGTATACCTCAGCGGGACTCGGGAGGGGGGATGTAGATGTTGACCAGGGTTACTTGAATGTCCTGCTGTTGGAAGTGAATATTTGCCGATAAAAGGATTGCCACCCCCCCTCTTTCTACCCTCAGGGAGGGATGAGTGATATACCAAGGGAAAGGACCTTAATTTAAGTTTCTGGGCCTCCGGGGGGGGGTCTCCTGTAGGAACACACCCCCACATCCCTGGGATGAAACAAATTGCTGGATCCTCTTCCTCTTGACTGGGTTGGACGATCCGTTCACATTGAGAGACAAACTTAGTGGTACAATTAGCCATGTTCCATCCAACTAAGGTTAGCCATCCTTCTCTTAAACAAAGACTCTCGAAATATTATCAGTTTAAACCTGTAATTAGTCTGCAAAGCATCTAACTTTTTAGTATAAACAGTAACAAGACTTAAAAAGAACACTCTTTTTAACTATTAAACTACAAAACAGTTGCTCTGGCCTCTTCCAATTTCGAGCCATGAACTGAGTTAAGTATTGGACAACCTCAGCCGGGACTCCGCTCAGTCTGGCTGTCCCAAAATCTATGATTAGACGTCCATGGGAAGGCTGACCAATGCTGGTCATCAGAAGGGTGTCTGAATATACAGACCAAAGCAGAGTACTCAGTAGTGCAATGAGGGTTCCCTGCGGGGCCCTGGGATATCCAGGAGAAGCACCCCCCCCTCCAGTTGTCAGTGTAAAACTGCATAAATGCACGGTTCCCAACACTTTTCCCATTACCCACCTCTCAAAAAAAAAAAAAACCACACACACACACAAAAAAAAAAAAGACCAAGAAGAACTCGAGGTCTCTTGGTGACCCGCCCCAGTGTTAGTGCTTAAAGCGCCATGCTTTCCAGCAACCCCAGCATCTTTTACTCTACACATCCACCCGACCCCCCCCCCTTTCCCCGAGAACAGCACCTTGTAGTATGCATAACAGGGGTAAACCGCCGAGGAGATCCCTCCCCACTCTCAGGCCCTGCTAAATGTTAGGGTTCTCCATAGAGAAGACAAGCCCTGGAGATCTCAGACAGAAGTGTTCAGGGACCAGGGGTGTCTCAGGGCCGTGATCTCTGCCCCCTGCCCCCCCCCCCCGATTCGAGCATTGACACCTGGAGTAACTGTCTTATTCCAACAGTCCATGATCAGCGTCCCGGGGGTGGAAAGTGGTTCGGGCGTCGAGGCCCATTTGTCTCAGACCCCAACTGTAAAAGGATCCATAATGTGTTAAGCCGAGTGGCCCGGCCTCTCGGTCCCCCTTGTTCCTACCATTATCTTATGGGGGTATAGCCATCCCCGGCCGTGGAGCGAGGCCCAGGCCCGAGCTGTGGGCTTGGCGCGGCCCTGATTCACCTGGGCAATCCATAGATATTAATTCCATATAGGGCAATAAACTGAGCGATCATGTTCTGCGCTATCACCCTTTAAGAAAAGAAAAACTATTCCCATTAGTTCGGTTCAAACCCCCCCCCCCAAAAAGGGCTACCAAGTGGGACAGTAAACAGTTCCGTAATGAATTTGAGGGAAGGAGTGAGGGGAGCCTGAGAGCAGGACCCAGCTTGTTGCAGTGGGGAAATGGGTGATCAACCCTCTTCATACGCAGTTAAGCTACACTTTTCCCAGTCTCTGCCCTCGAAAACCATAGCAGTTCATTCCAATTGAAATAATAAAATGAGTGAGCATACTCTGCGTTAGCACCCTTCAGAAACTGTACCCCTTATTTCGATTCCAACACCCCCCAAGAATGCTGCCAGGTGAGAATGAGCAGGACCGAAACAAGTTTGAGGGAGGGAATGAAGAGGGTAAAACAGAACCTCAATTTGCTACAGTGGGAGAAGGGACCGTCATTCTTCTTCATATACAGTATAACTGCTTCTTTCCCCTTCTTCCCCCTCAAAATTCATATTTATTAATATTTAGGGCAGTTAAATGAACAGTTATGCTCCGCGTTGTTGCCCTTTAGGGAAACTAGACCCATAAATTCAGTTCCGCCAAGACCCCCTTCCCCCCTCTCTAAAATGCTACCAAGTGAGACAATGAACAGTTCTGAAATGTTTGAAAGTAGAAATGCGAGGGGTTAAGCAACAGGGCCATCGTTATTGCTGCAGAAAAGAGAGTCAATCAGCTTCATATGCAGCCAGGCTGCAGCAGGGTGATTATACTACTCACTGTGGCCCCAGAGCATCTGGAAGAACAGGGGAAGGAGGATGCCAGTCTGTAGGTGATTTATGGTGGAGAACTCATTTTGATCAGGAGGGCCCATCAGCCCAAAGCTGTCAGGGAAGAAGCAGCTCCTTCTACATCAGCAAGTTGAAGGACGTACTCCGAGAAGTTGCCTCACGTGTTTGGAGATCGTGCTGGGCCTGGTTCGCCTGCCTCGGTTGTCATCCCCAGCTTCAAGTGGGGGGTGTTTGTTAATCAGAGCAGGATCCCCAAGTTTCCGGAACACGGCACCAATATCCGCTCGGAGGGAGGTCTGGGGTTGCCGCCGCTTGGAGCCAGTCTTGTTATTCCTTCTGGGGCCACAGACCATGCCGAAGCCAGGTGTCGCCCCCAGCTTCTCCTTTGGCCGGGGCGGCTGATCCCCAGGTCCTCAAGGTAGGGAGCGTCGACAGGAGGTCTTTAAAGATTTTGGTGCAGAACTTGGGTCTTGATGTTTTTGGCTCTCAACTGTTTTACAATAGGCCAGATCGCCTTTCGGGCCTCCTGTACATCTGATGTGTGGTCGTTATCAATCGCTATTTTGTACCCCTCAAATTCCAGCGGACTGTCGCCAGGCTCTCCGCAGCACCTCCTCCTTACTATTATACCAGGGGAAGTGAAACCACAAGGGATCTGGGCCTAGCCTCTGGGTTGCTTGGCCTCGGTGCCAGGGAGTGGTGGGCGCGATCAAGGCTTAAATCTAGGTCCCCGGGAAGGTCAATGGCTTTCTTGAGGAGCCTTTGTGTGAACTCGATGGTGTTTGTGGCATCGTCCTCTAGACCCTCGGGGACACCGTGAATTCTAATGTTCTGCCTCCAGCTTTTGCCCTCAAGGTCATTAAGCCTATGTGTTGGCTCCCGATCCCGTGCCAAGAGGTACAACAGCAGTCTGTCCTGCTTGTCTGCTCTGAAACTGCAGTAAGGCATAGCTCCATCTGGTCCATTTTGTGTTCTATTCTGCCAAGATCTGCTCAGAATTCTGACAGAGTCCGACGATTTTCATGACCGTACGGGCTGTTTGCTCAATAGTCTCCATCAGGACATCTTCACGGGGGCCTCCATGCTGCTCGGCCTGCTGTGCTGCTCCGGTAGTCTGCCTCATCGTTGATTTCAGAGTCATCCTCCTGCAGCAGAGCCTTCAGTTTTTGGGCAGGGGTTAGGTGAAGTTTTACCGCTTTATTTCTCCGTTGCGTGGCTGGAGATGCCATCATCTTGCAGGCGATTAATAGCGATTTTGATCGGTGGGTAACGGAGCAGGTAAATCAGACCGCCATGTCGGTCACTGACGTCACCGGAAGTCAAAAGTAGGCATCTTTGAGGTCCAGGGAGGCTAGCCAGTCCCCTGGCCTTAGAGAGGGAAGGATTATTCCCAGAGTTACCATCTTGAACTTTGTTTTTAAAAGATGTTTGCTTAGATATCTTGGGTCTAGGATGGGTCGCCACTCCCGTTTTTTTGGGGGGCAGGAAGTACCTGGAGTTCAGTCCTTTGCCCCAGTGTAGGGTAGGTACTCTCTCTATGGCTCTTAAGGCTATAAGAGAAGAAACCTCTGCCTCTAGGGCAAGGGTTTCTGAGAGATTTGCAGATGGAAAAGATCTGGCTCTCATCTTTGGAAATTTTCTGAAGCAGAGAACCAGACCCTGGCTTACTACTTCCAGGACCAACTTGTCTGATGCAATAGACATCCAGTCCTGGACAAAGTAAGCCAGCCTGCCCCCTACTGGAATAGAAGGGTCGACCCGGGCAGGCCCATCAAGGTGTCTGCTTGGCAGGGGCTTTAGGCTGAGGAGTAGATGCAGCCCTGCTCATCCCCCTTCTGCCTCTCCTTCTGAAGAACCCCCTCTGAGAAAAGGAAGAAGAGGCCTGTGCTTGGTCAAAAGGCCTTTGAAAAGGCCTGCCTCTAAGGAGTTGCCTGCCTCTCCTTAGCACTCCTGTAAGTGGTCCTGTACTCATCCATTTTCTTCATGTAATTCTCAGTCTGCTCACCAAACGGAGAATTACCCACTACAGGAAAATCCATGGCCTCAGCCTGGGTGTCCTGCGAGAGGCTAGTACATCTGAGCCAAGCCACCCACCAAAAGCCACAGATGTAGCCATGACTCTTGACACATCAGAGTCCACAGCAGCATGAAACTGAACCTTAGATGCTTCAATCCTATCTGCAGCCACAGCCTCCAGCTCCTTGGCTAGCTGGGGGGAGGCCTGTTTAACCAGTGCCAGTACAGTGTCCCACCTGGACTTCTGGTACCTGGCTGTATAGGCCATGTAATTCGCCTGCCTGAGTCCCAAGGAAGATGCCATGTACTGTTTCTTTGCCATGGCATCAATCTTCCTCGAGTCCTTGTTTGGGGGGGGTGAAGCCAAGGGAATATTTGCCTTGTCACAGGCAGCAGCCTGCACTACCCCAACATGGCTGCATTGCTAATATAAGAACTCCGTGACCGAGCCTGAAAGTGTATACCTCTTGTCCATTCTTCTATCCACAAGAGATATAGTGTTAGAACACTTTAGGATTTTTTGTGCCAGTTTCCCAAAGGGGATTTGTGGAGGGGAATAGACAGTCTCCTGGACTCTGGGATGTCCATCATTTCTACATAATCAGGCTCTTCTTGATCTTCCACAGCCTCCTCCATAGGAAGCTGGAGGGTTTCAGCCACTTTTCTGTAGAACATAAAGTGAGAGGGGACTCAGAAAGCCTAGGAGGGGAAACACCTGAAGGTCTGTCTGGGGAGATGTCTGGTTCTACAGGCACATCCAGACCCTCGCTTTCACCATCATCCTCAAATTCCCTTTACTCTTCAAATTCTGGTTCATAAAAATCTTCGAGGTTATAATCTTGAACCGGGGGAACAAACCAAACCGAACCCCTGCCAGAAGGAGCTGGATCAGTAGGAGCCGGACAGAGCGATTCCACAATCTGAATCACTCTGGCTATCTCTTCGGCGGTCGGAACATGAACCTCTGGACCCAAACAGGCAGATTTGTGTGTTTTTTTTTTTTTTTGTCGGAACCGATCCCTCAGAATCGGCTCTCCTTTTGCCCGAAGAAGTATCGCCCTGGTCAGAGGGCACTCCTGGTTCAGTCGGAACCGAACCGGGCTGGCCATCTGGGTCAGCGGACTTCTCTGCCTCCTTTTCCCTCAGTCTACCTAATCTCTTCTCAAGGGTAGATTTGAGAAAGTTTTTACATATTTGGCAGTCTGAATCGAGTGGTCAAACCCCAGACAATAAACACAGGTGGTGTGGGGATCGGCCTTAGCAAAGACCTCCCCACACTCACTGCAGTGTTGAAACCCAGTGGGCCCATTTTTTTTCTTGGGTTTCTCAGACATGGCCAACCTAACCAACTTACCCTTTTTATGGTAACCGACAGGCAAGACTCCCTTATCGGTTCCTAACTGTGTCATGGGTACTGGAAAAAAAGGTACAAAAAAAAAAAAAAAAAAAAATGTTAATAGAACCAATAAGAACCGATAACACACACTAAGCAACACAAGATTTCACTATCAAATGTCTGGTTCAGCCGAAACGAGCCGCACTTTTACAAGTTCCACACAGAAAAACAGAACAATCCCATTGCTTTGTCCACCTTCAGTTTTAAGAGTTCTTTCAGAACCCTTTCTTCTGTAAATGGGCTGGTAACTTCTGTATCCAGAGTGTCTCTACTGTTTGTTTTATGTACCTCCACCTCTTCATTTGTAAATACTGAGCAAAAATATTTGTTTAGTATCTCTGCCTTTTCACAGTCTCCCTCTGCCCACCCTCCCTCCCCTTTATTAAGCCTCACTATCCCTCCCTTGGTCTTCCTTCGCTCCCTGATGTACCTATAAAAGGTTTTATCCCCTTTCTTAACTGAGTTGGCTATCTTTTCCTCGGTTTGGGCCTTTGCTGTTCTGACTGCCTTCCCAGCCTCCTTTTGCTTTAACTGATAGTTCTCTGTCCTGCTCCTTCTGCGATTCCTTGTACTTCCTGAATGCTTTCTTTTTCTCTTGAACCTTCACTGCCACTTCCTTTGAGAACCACAGTGGTTTCTTACATAGTTTTGTTTTATTTGCTTCACACAAAGGCTCATTTTACCTCTGTGATTGCAGTTTTTATTATTCCCCATTGTTCTTCCACCCCTCCTTCCTGCCCATTTGCTACTGCATTCCTTAGGCACTCACCCATTTTGGCAAAGTCAGCCCTCCTAAAGTCCAGTACTTTTGTCTTTGTAATGGCTTGACTCTATTGCTGTGTTTATTGTAGAACCATACTGTTCGATGGTGCTAGTTCCCAGATGGATACCACTTCTACATCTGCGATCCTCTCTCCATCTCCATTTGAGAGAATCAAGTCTAATATTGCTCCCTCTCGAGTGGGCTCCAATACTAGTTGTCCAAGGCATGCCCCTGTAGGGCATCTAGAATAACTCCACTCTTGAAGTGGCAGCTGCAACTGCACTCAGTTAACATCTGGCATATTCAGATCACCCATCAGCAATATCTCCCTTTTTCTGCCATTCTAAGTATACTTTCTATCATTTCCTTGTCCATTTCCTCCCCTGAGAGGGAGTCTGTATACAACCCTGTGCGGATTGTGGTGCCATTGCCTGTCTCCAAATTTACCCACAGTGCTTCTTCTCCTCCCTGTTTACCCTTTTGTTCTGTTGCTTTTATTCCTTCCCTTATGAAAGAGCTACTCCTCTTCCTCTTTTACCCCCCTGGCCCTCCTGTAGATAGTGTATCCTGGATGTTTACGTCCCAGTCATGGTTGTGTGTGTACCATGTTTGTGACTGCCACAATATCCAGATGTTCCTCCTCCATCAAGGCCACTAATTCAGGAAGCCTGTTACCCAGACTACGGGGATTGGTACTCATTGCTCTCCATTTTTTGATGGCTTTACCTTCTGTTGCAGCATCCCCCACTGACCGTTCTACCTCGGTCTTTTTCTCATTTAGTACCCTGTTTTGTAGGGAGAGGCTGGGATTTTCCTGCTGCTCGTCAGTGCCTCCCCCTTTGACTAGTTTAAAAGCTTGCCAATGAAGCATTTAAACTGATTGCTCAAAAGACTTGTTCCCTTCCTGGACAGATGCAGACCATCCTGCCAGTATAGGCTGGTGTCCCTCCAGGTGGAACCCCGGTCCCCAATGAAGCCAAACCCCTGTGCTCCGCACCATTTTTTCAACCATTCATTAAACTGCATGGTGCTAATTACGCTCGCCTCCCCCATGCCTTTGACAGGCAGCACCTCTGAGAAAGGATACTGTGTGTGCTCGTGTCTTAGGCCCCTCCCCAACTCTGCAATGTCCTCCTGCACTGCTCTAATCTCATGATGAGCCAAGTCATTTGTCCCTAGGTGGACAATTACGTCCAGCTCAGACTCCCTTGCAGCTGTTCTTGTGATCCTGAGAATGCACTTCCTGTCCCTCCAAGCCATGGCACCAGGCAGGCACCTTACTTCAGTTTTCCCAGCTCCCCCCAGTTCTATACCCCTAATAATTGAGTCCCCCACCAGGAGCTGCTTCCTTTCCCTGTGGTGTCCTCTGCCTCCTTCCTGTGGGCCTCCCTTGTGACAGTTGTCATCAGTCTTCTCTGCGGGTGCACCCATAGGGGAGCTATGCTCCCCCAGAATGGTGTATAGATTGTGGAGTGGAACAATTGACTGGGTGTGCCTCTGTTCCACCATCCTCACCCTCCCTGAGCCCACTGTGGTCCAACTGCTGTGCTTTCTTCGCAACCTCTGAGGTAGTGGTGGTGGTGCTAGTGCTCCCTGGATGGGGGAGGTTCCCTTCCTACTGTCCAGTGTGGCCTGGGGGAAGGTTTCCTTACTACTGTCCTGTGCGGCCTGAAGACGGGCAACTTCCTCCCTCAGGGCAGATAGCGGTCTGCAAATAGGGCAGCATCTCAGCCTCCAGAAAGACTCCCGGAAGACTGCTGCCCCAGTACATAGTCCTTTTCAATATCTTCAGTGACACTGCAGATGGACTGGAGTGTAAGGTTTGTCTGTTTGCAGACGACACCAAGATCTGCAACAGAGTAGATGATCCAGATGGGGTGGACGGAATGAGAAGAGATCTGAATAAACTGGCAAAATGGTCGGAAGTGTGGCAACTGGGGTTAAGGCAAAGAAGTGCAAGATCATGCACATAGGGAAGAGAAACCCTGAAGCCACCTAAAGGTTGGGAGAGGAGTTGCTGGCAATCACAAGGGAATCAAGACTTGGGCATCATCACAGATGACCTGAAATCATCCAAGCAGACCACTAAATCAGTAGGTAAGGCTAGAGGGATGTTGGGGTGTATTAGTAGGGGTATCAAGTCGTAAGAGGGAGGTAATAATCCCTCTTTACAAGACACTGGTTAGGCTCCATCTGGAATACTGTGTGCAGTACTGGAAGAAACACCTGTACAAGGACATTAACAAAATGGAGGCAGTCCAGAGAAGGGCAACCAAAATGGTGCGGGGACTGCATCAGAAAGCATGAGGACAGATTAACTGAGCTCAATATGTATGCCCTAGAGCAAAGGAGAGAGAGGTGATATGATCAAAACATTCAAACATCTTAAGGGCATTAAAAGGTGAAAGAGTCTAACATGTTTCAATATAAGACAAATAGCAGGACAAGAAGACACAACATGAGATTAGAGGGAGGCTGATTAATGGGGTAATGTGAGGAAGTTCTTTTTCACAGAAAGGGTGGTGGATGCATGGAACGGCCTACTTCAGGAAGTGGTGGATATGAATACGGTGCAGGGCTTCAAACAGGCATGGAATAGGCATAAGGGAGCAATACAGAGGAGTATGAATAGATAGGCCATTGATAGAGTACAGGCCTATGCCACATTTCATAAGATAGAAAAAAATGGGCAGACTGGATGGGCCTTGTGGTTCTTATCGGTCGTCAACTTCCATGTTTTCAAGTACCTCAAAGGCACAAACAAGGTGCAGGTGGGGACCTTTTCAATACAGAAAAGTACTATAACAAAGTGACAGAAATTGGGGGGTGATTAAACAATGTAGACTTTCTACACAGAAAGGATAGCGGATGCTTGGAATAGTCTGCCACAGGAGGTAGTGGGTGCAAACAGTGGAGGTGTTTAATCGTGCCTTGGACAGGCACAAGGGAACCTTGAGAGGTGAGGGAGTGATGAAAAGCCATTGATCACAAAGGGTCAGTGGCCACATACAATGTACAGGGCCTACGGGCAGATGGATGGGCCTGGTGGTCCTTATCTGACAATTTCTATGCAACAGCCATGATGATTACTACAGTCAGTTTCTGGCTGGTTAGCATAAGGCTTAGCAGATGGGGCTGGATACTGCTGATCAGCCTTTCTTGGGACTGCAGACAATAAGCTGGGTCTACATCCTCTAATGCAGGATATACTGGTGAAATTATATTGGAGGGAGTGCAAGGCACCTCCAAAAATTCCTTTATGTTTCTTTTTGTGGAGTCGTCCTCCTCTACAGCAAAGCCCATGGCAGTCTGCATCTGCTGCATCATGGCTTGAAAAGGAGGATCCTCAGTACATCATCTCGGGATATATACCACAGTTCTCACTCCAGATGAGGGTAGAACTGGAGCAAGGTGCTACAAACCATTCTCCCCCAACAGTCCTTCTCCAATATCATGAGGTCAGGATTATATTAAACTCTGAAGTCCCCGTCCGCAAGAGCTGCAGAGTGCACCAGCGACCCCGTCAAGGGGATAACTGCCTGCATAGGTAAGCCAGGCAGAATGCCTCATCTCTGAAAACAATGCCAGCACAATTTGCGAGTCAACTCTGCCCTCTACAGGGGTCGGGACTACTTGTGTTGACAAGCAAACAGTGGAGGCACTCGGCAGAAAAAACACACTAGAAAATTGGATTTAACTATCTTCATTTCATCCTAAAGACAGCATGGCACTGAAGTTCGCGCTTTAATGCAGTTTGTTGGCTGGCACCCTTTCTGTCCAGAGTGTGTGGTACTTTCATCTACTTGTGCCAACGACTGGCCATGGCCAGACAATGGTGGCGTCCTACTGTCCATAGTAGGTATGGCAGCACTCAAGTCAGATTCCAACCTTGGTGTCTCATTGGCAGTCGAAAGCTGTAGTCACTGCCGTTGGGAGCGGTCAATGATGTAGTAGCATTACCCTGTTTCATAGGTGAAATATATTTATCTCTGTTCTCGTGGCAAAGAGGAAGGCACAACAATGACCGTTCCCTGTCCTGGTCCGTCGACTTCAATGGCAGTTTCTCGGACGAAAAGGAGGCATCTACAGATTTGGGGCCCTAGTCCTTCTCAATGGCTTGCAAAGTGTTAATGAGAAGGAAATTTTCTAGAGCTTTTTCGCAGCATCACCTTGCATCCTGGTTAACCTCTGGCAAATCTCACAGGCCCTTGCACTGCGAGACAGGCCAAGCAGCGTGCACAAACACAGGTTACTCACCCGTAACAGTAGTTCTAGGGGTGGCATATGTTGTTCATCCATGTGTCTTGGCAGTGTCCTTTCCCTTTAAGATCAGCTGGAAGTCTTTAAGCTGGCAACTCCCACCCACTCTGTTGGTATATCCCTCAGCTCTGCCCCCATGACGCCAGATCTTGCCTGCTGGAAGCAGAGGTTATGAGTCGAAGCCGTGGCGGTCAGGTGGATCCATGTGGATGAACATACCACTTCTAGAACTACTGTTACAGGTAAGTAAGCTGTTTTTCTAAGGATGTGAATATGTTCTAGTCACACATCTTGGCAGACTCCTAGCAGTTCTTTGGGAGGAGGAAGGCACGGCGCACACCCCCTACTTAGGGGGCAGAGTGGAGAACAGAGGCCCCAAAAGCAGCATCCTGGCGTTGACTCTAGGTCAATGTGGTAATGAGAAATAAAGGTGTTTACGGACTTCCAGGTAGTAGCCCTGCAGATTTCCTGGATAGGGACATCCCTAGAAGCAGTCACTGTTGCAGCAGTATGGCAGGTGGAATGAGCCCTTAGCCCACTGGGAGGCTCCCTACCTGCCAACCTGTACCACAGATCAATGCATGATGCAATCTGCCAATCGTCTGCAGGTCTGCCAGGTGTGGCTTCAGCGTAGATGACAAACACCTGGCGAACCTCTCCCCCAAATTCCAACTGTGTGCTCCTTACAGTATACGAGCACTCACCTCAGGTCCAAGGTATGGAACCTGTATTCAGCAACCAAGGTGTGACTGGGGTACAGTCATCACCTGGTTCAGGTGGAACTCAGACACAACTTTCGAAGGAACTTTGGGTTGGGGCGCAGGACAACCTTGTCCCTGTGAAGACCAGATAAGGACACTACAGAGCACCTGGAGCTCCCTAATCCTTCTGGCTTGCGTAATAGCTACCAAGATGACCGTCTTTCACGTTAAATGAGACATCTCGCACTTGTGCATGTGTTCAAATGGCTTGCCCATGAGCTTTGCCAGTACCAGAAGTAGATCCCACGGTGGTGGTAGTTCACACACCGGAAGGGATACGTGATTGAGGCATTTGAAAAAGTGCCAGATCACCTTCTCCTGCACCGAATGCTGGCTGGCCCGCGCCCGGTCCCAGGTGCACTTTAAGGGTTGTCGACCAAAGTCCCCCCTTGGAGAGAGACCATAGGTAATCTAGGATGCTAGCCACAGGACAGGCCAGAGGGTCCAACCCCTTGTCCTGACACCAAATGGATAATCTCTTCCATGCCGGATGATCTTGTACGTTACCCTGTCTCTGCTTGATGTTTTGTATGTACCTTGTATCCTCCCGTGTCGCACCTGAAAATAGACACTTGGCTGTCTAGTGTGCTTACCTGGTTAACAAAAGCAAATAAATTTGAAGGCACAGCACTTCCTGGTTGATCGCTTCCTAAATGCTTCCACTACAGCGAGTACATCTTTGGAGAGACCCAAAGCCTGGAACTCTAGCCGCTCAGGCACCAGGTTGTCAGGTGCAGGGATGGATGGTCCAGGTGGTGTACCTTCCCCCTGACTGACAGAAAGCAGGTCTGGGCGTGCTGGAAGACCTCTCAGGAGCATGATGCGGAAGCAATCGGGGTGCCAAAACTGGCGAGGCCAGTCCAAAGCCACCAGGATCACCTGTGCCTTGTCCCTCCTGACCTTGGAGGAGCACCTTGTGGATCAAGGGAAGTGGAGGAAAGGCACAAAAGAGGCCTTGGGTCCACGGCCTCGAGATGACATCCCCCTGCAGCGAGCCCTGCTGAGGGGGGTGGGCACAAAACAGCCTCAGCTTTGCGTTCTCCCTGGAGGAAAACAGGTCTGCCTGAGGGATGCCCCAGTGGAAGAACAAGCTATGTACTACCCCTGGATGGAGAGACCACTTGTGGGATGCCTTGCTGACTTGGCTGAGGGAGTCGGCCGGCTGACTGAAGGCTCCTACCACATGAATGGTGAGGAGATCCACCTCCAGTCGGCTCACAAGGGTCCAGATGCAGAGAGTTTCCTTGCACACAGGCAGGAAGTGTGTTCCGCCTTGCTTGTTGAGACAGTACATGGTTGTGGTGTTATCCATCTGGACCTGAACCACTTGACACAGAATGAACGGAGCAAAGGCAGTCAGCACCAGCCAGACTGCTCGGAGCTCCAGCAGGGTGATGTGGCATCAGTACTCCTTGGGAGACCAGAGTCCGTGGACTCTCTTCCCCCGGTCGGCACCCCAGCCCATGAGAGAGGCATCAGCTGTCCGGACCTTCGGCTCAGGGCAGACAAACAGGATCCCTTCCTGCTGATGCTGCAGGACGGTCCACCATTGGAGAGCGTCCCACATCTTCTGGGTCAGTGTGACCAGCTGGTCGAAATGACCTAGGGTCCGAGTCCACTGGCTGGCCAGCTCCCACTGCAGGGGGGCGCATATGCCACCTGGCCCATTGGACCATGGAGGTACAGGCTGCCATGCAGCCCAGAAGTCACAGGAAGTCCTGGGCAGGGCACAAGTGCCCAACCAGAAATGACTGAGCAAAGGAGGGGAAAACCTCCGCGCTGTCCGCTGGGAGCCTGGCTCAGCAAGAGTCGAGCTCTGGCCCGATGAAGTAGATCACCTGCGACGGCACGAGTTCTGACTTGGCCTCGTTGACCAAGAGGCCAAGGCTGACGCAGATCTGGAGGGCCAGGTCCCTGGATCTCCACCTCCTGCCTGGAGGGCCCATCTATAAGCCAATCGTCCAGGTAGGGGTATACTCTGACCACTTGATGCCGAAGATGGGCCGCCACCACTGCAATGCATTTGGTGAAGACCCTGGGAGCCAATGACAGGCCGAACGGCATGGCCTGAAACTCAGAGGGTTCCCTCAGCTCTGAAGCAGAGGAACATTTGGTGGGACAAACTGATCAGGACGTGAAAGAATGTGTCCTGCAGAGCCAGGAGCAAAACCACATGTTTTGCTCGAGAGATGGTATGATCTGAGACAGTTACCATCCTGAAGGTGTGAGATCTGAGAAACTTGTTCAGGTCGTGCAGATCTAGAATGGGGCATCAGCCCCGCCCCGGACCAGAAAGTACCTAGAAACAAGCCAAGCCCTGGGCTGACAGAGGATCCGCGACCAACACCTACCTCCTTGCGGAGGAGTTGGGCGATGTCTCAGAGAGCCGACTGAGTGTCCATGGATACCTTCTCCTGCCGTGGGGTTGGCTTGGTGGGTGCTGCTCAACTTCTAGAGGCAAACCCTGGCTGACCACTTCCAGAACCCACCTGTCTGTGGTAACAGCAGACCAGGCAGAAAGGAAGTGGCAGAGCCAACCCCCACGGGATTACCCAGAGGCAGCATGACTAGCATGGGGCTGGTCATCCCCATCCTGTCACTGTGCAGGCTTGGAGGAGGAGGAGGATCCGGCCAAGGGGCTGCCTGGACCCTTCCCTCCGGGCCACTGAAGCCCCCGACTTGAGCTGAGGGCGCCAACACTGAGCTTACTGGTACTGGGAGACTTGGCCATGAGGCAAGCCAAAAAGACTGCGCTTCTGCTTTTGGAACCCGAGATTCCTTCTGAGTGGAAACAACAGAGTCAAATGTGGCATTTGACTCTATCTGTGATGAGGGACAGACCCGGGGACTAACAAGTTGGTGCCTGCCATAAAGTTAGAGACCCTCAGCCAGGCCCTGCAGTGCATGCCGACTACAGCCATCACTGAATGGGCACAGAAGTCCAATGTCCAGAGCAGTCTGGAGTGCCTGTTTTGCCACAGCACGGCCCCGAGCTCGGACCTGCTTGACTGTAGTCTGGAGGTCCGCAGGGAGATGAGGAAGCACCTCATCCAAAGAGCCCAAAAGGGCATGGGAGAAGAGTGCCATGATGACAGCCAAGCTTACCTGATTGAGACCAAGCAAAGAGGCAGTGTAGACCTTCCTGGCAGAGTGGTCCAATTTTTTGGACTCTGTCATGAGGTCTGTCAAGTCTCCAGAGTTGCCCGAGCACCAACACACAGAATTGGTCACCAATCACTTGGCCGAGGGGTGCTCCATGAACCCTGAAAGGGAGCAGAAGGGCACCGCATACTTGTGGGCGATCTGGGCTGAGGGTGCAGAGCAGGAGACAGGGTGCCACCAGAGCCAGGCAGACAATGGCTTCAGCCACTGGGAAGGCCTCCGTTAGGGAATCCCCTTTGTCCAAGATGTGTCAGGGGATATAGAGCCTGTGTTTGAACGGGCTCAAAGGACATCCCCGTAGATTCGGAGAGGAGACGGAGGATGCCCATGAAGGACGTGGGTCCCTCCTCCGTTGAAAGACCCCTGAGCAACTCCTAGTCGAGCAGACTGGAATGCAGCGAGGAGTCCTCAGGCTCTGGATAGATCGGCCGACCACCCGTGTTACCGTCAACCCGCTGGGCAGTTGGATGTAAGAGTGACCGGCAGCCTGTGAGGGAGGCCCTTAGCGGGCCAAGACTCCTTGACAGAAGCCCCCGATGGAAGCTGTCTAGGTGGCGGTTCCACCATTATCGGTGGAGAGGTCAGTTTTGGCCGAGCAGGGAGGGCCTTCACTGGCTCCACAGGCGGAGGGACAGTGTCGTCCGGCTAACACCAACTGTTGCCACGAGATCCTCGTAGCACCAGTGCAACTTGCGCCAAAGCCTCTCCTCTTCAGAGGAAGAACAGCAGTGGTGCCACTTTCTGGAATGCCCAGAGTGGCATCTATGGGTTTTCTTCTACCTTTCAGATGAAGATGACCAGAGACCTCGAAAGCCGGGGGTGCTCGGAGGGAACCCGCAGCTCCTTCAAGTCACGACCAGGGACCATAAGGAGGTTCCCAGCAGGCTGGGTCTCCTCCTCAGTGGATCTAGGCAGGACCGGAGTCCTGAACAGGGAGTTGTTGGCCTCAAATGACAACGGGTCGACGGGGTAGATGTTAATTTTGACCGTGTTGTCGTCCCGTGTCTTTGCCGGCTGGCCTGACGGGGGCCATTGCTAAGCTGTCGGCAAAGGCCACAGTTTTGACTCAAGTCGAAACCAGTGATTCCAATGAACGAGAACACTCTATCCCAAGAACAGTGGATAGTCTTCTCCCTTGACTCCTTTTAATGGGAACGAGAGCTGTGCGATGCAGCCAGGCCCTCCCCCTTGAAAGAGCCTGTAAAGGTGGAGCCCAGTTTTAACGGGACGAAGACCAAAGCGGACTGATCAGCAGCCTGAGCCTCCTCCTCCTCGAAGGCCTTCTTGACTGTTAAAGCCGCTTAGTGGACCCTGCTGCCGCAGAGACCATCCAATGGGCTTACTTGGACTGATGGGTTCAGTTTTTCCAGACGGCCAAGCTGCAATCAGGCAAGGAGACTGTCTAGCATATTCGACTGAAAAGACACAGATATCGCAAGGCTGGGTGTTGTGATAGGGACCCAGGCAATAGACACAAGGCGTGCAGGTTGGTGCGAGACATCGGCCCGCTGGGGCAATCGTGGAACATCATTAGGACTTGTCCTCCATCGGGTTGGGATCCAAGATTGCTGCGGAAAACTACGAAGTTTAAGTTTAGGGTAGTAAATCTGAAGATTTGAGCGCGACGGCCTACTCAACATGGGAGCGGTAAGGAGGGAACCTGCTTCTTCCAAGCGGAAAGGAAGATGTGACATCATAGGGTGGAGGTGAGGGATATACCACCGGGTGGGTAGGAAGAGCCAGCTTAAAGACTTCTGGCTGATCTTAAAGGGAAAGGACACTGTGGACAGAACATATCTAAGTCCCTAGAAACCTTGTATGTCTTTATAAATTTTTATCTCTGCACTCAATACCGAAATAAAGGCTCCCGACTTCGGTGACATGCAGCGATGACAAAATAAACTTAGAGTAGAAGAAAAATAGTCAACGGCTAGTTGACGTGGTTTCCTTCAGCAGGTCCGATGAGGATGATCAGTGGGAAAGAACAGAGAAGTGATGAGTCTGCCAACATTCAAACACACGGACGCTGATGCACAACGTCATCGTTGTGGGTAGCCCTCAGCTAGTAAGTTTCCATGTTGTCCTAGTGCCTGGCAACTACAGTTCCAAAGGAGTGGCCTAATGGAGAAGATAATCCACGAGGAAGATGACAAGGCAAAAGCAGATGGGTCACAATATTTAAAAACAGGGGAAGAAGACTGGGTTGGAGGGCCCCTGTATAAGACTTGAAGTAGAAACTCTTTCCTCAAGTCAGATTTTTGTAGGATATGTTATGTCACCCCTTTCACGTAGGCTTCTATTTTATCTTCAATTAGGCAATGTCCCTCAGATGGGAAGTCCACAGCCATTATAATGGTGTCCTGACAGGATGGTTGCCATGAGCCAGTTCTAATACCCCAGAGGCTGTATCATTTGCATCAACAGCCACATGAATCTGGTATTTAGTGGCTTCCAGTTAATCTTAAGCAGTTTATGCTAGATCACTGCCAACCACACCACCACATTTGTTACTTAGGGTCTGAACAGTACTCCAAAAGGCACTGTCATGTAAGCAGCCTGCCCAAACTGCAGGGTAGCTGAAGAGTAAACCTTCTGTACCATATAATCCAGCTTTCTGAATATTTCTCTGGTGACAGATGCTAGTGACACAGATTTCTCATATGCAGCAACTTGCACAACTCCCTCATAGTCTGGGTGGGAATATACAAATTCTACACCCTGCTCTTCTACTTGGTGGTACTTTTCTATTTTCTTGCCAATGCCAGAAGCTTAGTTTGAGTGTTCCAAACATTTGCTAGTGGCTTTCCTGAGGGGATTTGTGAATGCGTACTGTGAGCCTTTTTTGACGAGGCCAGCACACTCAATTCTGCTCTTCTGCATCTTCCTCCATCTCTGTAAAGGCGACATCTCAACTGTCAACCATATGCCTTACAAATGTGAATGCAGAAACACCCTCATTAACTTTCAGCAATGACCCAAAATCCTGTTCAGGGGTTGTTTCAGGTTCGGTTTGTTCCCTTTCATCCTCCCCCAGCACAGGTTAATAGGAGGGGAGGAATAGTAGCAAGGTTTCCTCATGGCCTGAAAGACTTGGAAGAATTGACACATTTTCGTAATGCCCTCTGCAAAGGGTACAAAATTGTTTCACTGCTGGCTCCTGGTCCCTTTCTTTTTGGTTTTTCTTGGCTTGTGTGGATGGCACCAGAGCATCTGTAGCTTTTTCTTGCTGCCATCCTTAACGTCAGACACCCTGTACTCTTTATCTGAGCCGAATGATGGATTGGCAGCTTTATTAGTCACTCTAGTCAGACTGCTGCTTTTCAGTCACCTTTGTTTTATTTTGAGGAGAGGTGCTTTCCACCATCTGAAGTACTTCCTACCATTTTCTTTAGAGCAGCAGTTATGTGACTCAATGGCAGACAGACTTTTGCCCTTTTGTGTCTTAGCACAAAATGGTTACACAATTCATAATCTAAATAGTCATGTTCAGAGCCCAAATGTCAAAAAATGTGGATAGTCATGTCTGCCTTTGCCAAAATCCTGTAACAAGATTTGCAGTTTCTAAATCCTAGAAGGCCCTGTTCTTTTCTTAGGACGTCTCACTCATACCAATCATCTGAATAAATCCCAAAAATTGCCAGTTCCCAGTTGAAAATCATAAGCTGACAAATAAAGTGTGAAAGTCTTATTGAAAATATGTGTTGCACGTTAAAGTAGGAACTACAAAGTAAGACTATACCCCAGTTCCAGGAAGCAAAAAAATGCAGCTAAATATCAAAAATATTTACAAAATAACCTACTAATGCAAATATTGTGGACTAAATAGAAAAAAAAGTTAGTTTTTGTAAAATACTTATCCGATGGACTTTGAGAGAGCTCCTAGGCAATTGTTCTCTTCAGAGAAAACAAATCTGACGTTAGAAAACTAAAGGAAGCATTAGCACACAGCAACATTTGATTGGAGTTCTGACACCACAGCCCCACTTCAAATCTCCGAGGCAGCATCTCAGTGAGGGGTTGATGAAGCTTTTGTATGGCATCATACTATTGGACTCATTGTTAGAAACGAAGGATCACAAGAGAACAGGTTACTCACCTGTAACAGTAGTTCTAGGAGTGGTATATGTTGTTCATCCACACTCTGGCATGTCCCTTTCCCCTTTAACTTGCTGGACGTCTTCAAGCTGGCTCCTCCCACCCACCTGGGTGGTAAATACTTCGGCTCCACCCCACAATGCCAGATCTTAGCCCGCTGGAAGCAAGGTTGTGCGCCTGAAGCCGGGGAGGTCAGGTGTGTGTGTGTGATGAACAACATATACCACTCTTAGAACTACTGTTACAGGTGAGATAACCTATTCCTAGGAGTGTGGATAGTTGTTCATCCACACTCTCTGACAGACTCCAAGCAGTTCTCCGGGAGGAGGGAGACAAAGCGCACACCCCCTTCTTGAGAAATAGAGATTGGAGAACAGAGGCCCCAAAACCAACATCCCAGCGTGACTCAAGGTTGATGTGGTAGTGGGTAAAGAAGGTGTTTGCTAACTTCCAAGTAGCAGCCCCCGATGCAGCAGTATGGCAGGTAGAATGAGCTCTTTTCCCTCCGGGAGGCTCCTTGCCCGCCAACTCATAACACAGGCCTATGCATTATGTAATCCATCTCGCAATGGTCCATTTGGCTGCAGGTCTGCCAGAAGCGGCTTCAGCGTAGGTGACAAACAGCTGGTGAACCTCTCCCGAATTTCTGCTGTCCTCTCCTTATAATAGAGCACATGTCTGAGGTCCAGAGTATGGAGCCTGTACTTGGCGTCAGATGTGTAGTTAGGGTAGTTTACCGGCACAATCAACACCTGGTTAAGGTGAAACTCAGAAACCACCTTCGGAAGGAATTTCAGGTGGGGGAGCAGGACAACTTTGTCCCTGTGGAAGACCAGATAAGGGGAGTCCACCGAAAGCGCCTGGAGTTCCCCTGTCCTTCTGGTTGACATGACAGCCACCAGGAAGGCCGTCTTCAACAATAAGTGAGAGCTCACACTTGTGCATAGGTTTGAATGGCTTGCAGATGAGCTTTGCCAAAACCAGCAAGAGATCCCATAGAGGTGGAGGGTCACACACCGGAGAGGATATGTGATCCAGGCCTTTGAAGAAGTGCTTGACCGTCTCCTGAGCCAAAGTCGGCTGACCGGCCCGCGCCCAGTAAGCAGAAATGGCTGCCAGGTGCACCCAAGGGTCTAGGACCTTAGACCCCCTTTGGAGAGAGACCAAAGGTAATCTAGAATGTTAGCCACAGAGCAGGATAAGAGGTCCAGACTCTTACCCCAATACCAAGTGGAAAATCTTTTTCCATTTCAAGGCATAACATTTCCTGGTCGATTCCTTATGAGATGCCTCCACCATGGTGTAGACATCCTCGGAAAGACCCAGAGCCTGGAACTCTAGCCGCTCAGGTAGCAGGCTGTGAAGTGCAGAAATTGAAGGTCTGGATGGAATACCTTCTCTTGGTTCAATGAACAGGTCCGGGAGTATACAGAGCCGCTCCAGGGGCCTGCAGCTGAGGAAATCTGGGTACCAGAATGGGCGTGGCCAATCTGGGGCTTCCAGGATCACCTTCGCCTTGTTCCTCCTCACCTTGAGTAGCACCATGTGGATCAAGGAAAATGGAGGAAAGGCGTAGAGGAGGACTGGGGTTCACGGCCTCCCCCTGCAGCGAGCCCTGCTGAGGGGGGGCAGGCATGGTATAGTCTCAGCTTGGTGTTTTCCCCTGGAGGCAAAAGGGTCCCCCAATGGTTTGCCCCAATGGGAGAACAGACTGTAAGCTACCTCTGGATGGAGTGACCACTCGTGGGACGTCTGGCCTATGCGGCTGAGAGCACCCGCCAGTTGGTTCGAGACTCCTACCACATGGATGGCTAGGAGATCTGCCTCCAACAGACTTACGAGGGTCCAGATGCGGAGCGCCTCCTTGCACGGCAGACGGGAGTGCATGCCACCCTGTTTGTTGAGGCAGTACATGGTCGTGGTATTGTCTGTCTGGACTTGAACCACTTGACCCTGGAGCTGAAGAGCAAAAGCTGACAGTGCCAGTCTGACTGCTCTGAGCCAACAGGTTGATGTGGCATCGGGACTCCTCAGGGGTCCAGAACCCGTGGGCCCTGCTGTCCCCCATGTGGGCTCCCCAGCCCATGAGGGAGGCATCGGTCGTCAGGACGACCGTCTGCCCTGGGCGGAAAAACGAGACACCTTCCTGTAACTGTTCTGGGGCGGTCCACCATTGGAGAGCGTCCCACATCTTCTGGGTTACAGTGATCAGCTGGTCGAATTGACCATGGCGCCGAGTCCACTGGGCGGCCAGCTCCCACTGGAGGGGGTGCATATGCCACCTGGCCCAACGGACCACTGAGGTGCACGCTGCCATGTAACCCAGCAGGCGCAGAAAGTCCCGGGCAGGGCACAAGTACCCAACCAGAAATGATCGGGCAAAGGAGGAAAGAACCTCCGCCCTATCAGCCGAGAGCCAAGCTCTGCCCCGATGAAGCCCATCGCCTGAGAAGGCAAGAGTTCCGACTTGGCCTCGCTGATCAAGAGGCAGAGCTGCGAGCAGGTTCGGAGGGACAGATCCCTGGACCTCTCCACCTCCTGAAGGGAGGAACCTGCCAAGAGCCAGTCATCGAGATAAGGGTATATCCAAACTCTGACGCTGAAGATGGGCAGCCACCACTGCAATGCACTTGGTGAAGACCAGAGGGGCCAATGACAGGCCGAACGGCATGGCTTGGAACTCATACAGGGTCTCCTCGACCCGGAAGTGGAGGAACCGCTGGTGGGAGGGATGGATTGGGACATGAAGGAACGTGTCCTGCAGATCCAGTGAACAGAACCACTTGTTTCGCTCCAGGGATTGTATGACCTGGTTCAGAGTTACCATCCGGAAGGCACGAGACCCGAGATATTAATTCAGGCCGTGGAGATCTAGGATGGAGTGCCAACCCCCCCCCCCCCGTCCGCTTGGGCACCAGGAAGTACCTGGACACGAAGCCTGGGTCTGTAGAAGGATCCGGCACTAGAGCTACCGCCTCCTTGTGGAGGAGCTGAGCAATGTCTCAAATGGCCAACTGAGTGCAAGCTAAGATCTTTCCTCCCGAGGGGCGTGGGGTCGGCTGGGAGGGTACTGTTCAAATTCTAGAGCCAGTCCCTGGCTGACCACCTCCAGAACCCACCTGGCCGAAGTGATAGCGGATCAGGCGGAAAGAAAGTGGCAGAGCCGGCCCCCCACGGGAGGACCCAGAGCTGGCGTGACTGGTGTAGGGGTGGCAACCCTCAACCCGTCACTGAGCAGGCTTAGAGGAGGAGGAGACTGCTCCTGGACCAGCACCTCGGCCTCCTTTACAGGGCTGTTGGGGACCCTGCTTGGGCCTGGGGTGCCAAGCTTAAGCCTGCTGCTGGCCTCCTTGAAAGGAGGGCTGCCTAACTGCAGGGGAAGTGTCCAGAAAAAGCTTCTGCTAGTTCTTGCCCAAAGAACCCTTCACAGAGGTAGCATCCAAGTTGGCACTGGACTGCTCCATAAGCTGGAGGTGACCGGCCACTCCTGGACCGAAGAGGTCGGTGCCTAGGAAAGGCGGATAACCTCAGCCAGGCCCTGCGGCCGGTGGCCACTGCAGCTGCTAAGGAGCAGGCACAGGAATCTCTAATGTCCAGGGCCATCTGGAGCTGCTGTTTTGCAACAGCACGGCCCTGGTCATGGACTTGCTTCACAGTGGTCTGTATCTCCGCTAAGAGATGAGGGAGGACCTCATCTAATCATCCTAAGAGGGCGTGAGAGAAGTGTGCATGATAACGGCCGAAGTGGCCTGACGAAGACCCAAGGAGGAAGCCGCATAGACCTTTTGGGCGGAATGGTCCATATTCTTCGACTCCCTGTCTGGGGGTGGTCAGTGTTGACTGACCCACCAGTGCGTCTGAACACAGAAGCAGTCACAAGGCTTTCGGCTGAGGGATGCTCTGTGAACCCTGCCAGGGACCCTATGGGTACCGTATAATTGCAGGCCGAGGAATGCTCTGTGAACCCCGCCAGGGTACCCCATGGGTACCGTATACTTGCAGGCCATGCGGGCAGACTGAGCTGGACAAGAGGCAGGAAGCTGCTAGAGCTCAAGGGCTGGGCCAACAATGGCTTCGGCCACTGGAAAGTCTGCCGTTGAGGATATCCATAAGGGGGTATTCAGTCTTCTTTTGGATAGACTCCAGGGGCATTCCGGTCAATTCGGAAATCAGACGGAGGATGTCCTGAAAAGAGGAAGGACCTTCCTCCAAACCTGCCACTGATGACTCGTCATCCCCCGGATGCCAGTGCAAACCAGTGGCAGAGTCTGAAGAGTCAGGATACAACGGTCTCCTGCCTACGTCTCCCTCGATGCGCAGAGGGCGATCAGGGACAGTGATAGACAGACTGGGCAGTCCGGTGTCTGTCCGGTCCTCTTTTGAGGGAGCCCCTCTCTGAGGCTGATTAGGCGGTGGCTTCACCAAAATCGGCGAGAGACCGTAACAGGCTGAGCCGGGATATGGGGTGGCCCTATGGGTGAAGGAACCGAAGCCTTCGGTTCCAGAGGGGTTGGCGTCTGCCTGGGAGGCGGGAGCCAAGTAATGGCCGGTGCCGGCTTTTGACCGGTCAGAATCAGCTGTTGCCACATGAGATCCTCATAACGGAGATTCCATCGAAGTCTCTCCTCGTCTGAAGGATAAGGATCGATGGCAAAACCTCTTTCTAGAGTGTTTGTGACCTTTCTTCGGTTTTTCGACTGAAGGTCTCCTGTCCTCGATAGAGACAGACTGGGTCGGCTGGTTCAATCGGGGGACGCCGGAGTCAGGGAAAACAGAGGCTCCAGAACAGTTTCCTCAAATGAGATTACCCGAAGGTACAGTCTCGTCGGGAAAAGAACAAACCAGAGTCCTTTTTAAGGAATAGTCGACAGGAGTCAGTGATAAGGGCTCGATGGGAATGAGTGATCCTCGGCCGGTTCGGCTGTTTCCTCCGTCTCGGTGCCTTGGCCTGACGGAAGATCTGTAAAGCCGGCAGCCGAGGATGCAATCTCTACTGAAGCAGAGATCGCATGTTCCTGGGACTCTGACCTCTCTCTGTCCCAGGAGCATCTTCTTCTGGAGGAAGATGACCTGGAGTCCTTGTCCCTCATCTGAGGGCGTGAGGAGTAAGAGCCCAAGGGCGCCTCACCCGGGGGGGGACTGGCACAACTCCCAAGGAGCCCGTAAAAGTAGAGCCGAGTTTCAGGGGAACGAAGAAGCTTCGACCGACAGAAGCTTGAGCTGCTTCCTCCTCAAATGCCTTCATCTGTTCCAACTGCTTAGCGGATCCCGTGGAAACCGCCCACCTCGCCTTTTTGGATTTCACCAGCGGGTTCCTTTTTTCTGGTCTCCCCAGCTGAAGGTGCACCTTGCTGTAGTCCAGAACGTTGGGATGGAAGGCCAAACAAATTGTACACGACGAGGTGTCATGTCAGAGGCAGTACACGCATGCTAGGTGGGGATCGGTGTGCAACATTTTCTGGCCAGGACACCGGCGAAATCCGTGGGACGATTTGTCCTCCATATCCGAATCAGAATTGCGAACTCAGAGTTTGATAGCAAGTTGCGGTAAAACAGACGTTTTGAAACCAGGGCTTACGAAGTACAGAAGTAACACAAGGGACCTGTATCTTCCAGCGGAAAGGAAGATCTGGCGTCATGGGGCTGAGCAGAGGTATTTACTATCCAGGTGGGTGGGAGAAGCCAGTTTGAAGACTTCTGGCAAGTTTAAAGGGGAACGGGACATGCCAGAGAGCGTGGACGAACATATCCACGCTCCTAGAACAAAGCATTTTGTGTTTAATACATTTAACATTTCAGTCAAATCAAGGCTTCTGCTAAAAGTGCATTCAAATGGTATAGCAAGTCTGGCTCACAATGCATTTGACGCAAGGAACTTCGTCTGGGGGTTGAGAGCCACTTGTAAACCTGCCTTCAGGTGCCCACACTTACTGCTGAATAAAGCAAAGTAAACATTACTCCATTAGGCACCCTTGAAGCTCAGGCGCCGCTACAAAAATTCAAACCCAATTAAAAAAAATCAATTAAAATGCTAAAATTCAATTCTAATTTCAAAGTGCGGCAGCATAATCAGATATCCACCAATTCAAACGCTTGGGCAAATAACTAGCACAAAGCACAGGTTGTACCATTTGAATGCACTTTGGCACAAAAAGAATTCAGCTTGCACTGCAAAAGAAACTACCACCATGTCTGTCTGCTAGTGTGCCCTCCCCCCAAATAGCGACGTCTGGTTTCCTTCTTTTATCTCGTACTCATGCCAAGCACCACAATCTGTTCTCCACATTACTCTCAGACCAGTGGTACTGTTAAAAAGTGCTATTAAAGCCCAATTATACACACACACCTTGCAGAAAAAGGCCTCATGACCCATAGAGTCTGCCAATGAACCCAATCTATGGTATGTTGTAATTAATTACCTAGTGATTACTTTTCCTGGTTGACTAAGAAAAAAAACAAACACCACAAAATGTGATCAGTACTATAAACAGCTCAGTTTTAAGTTGGATATCAAAATTCTACAACATACATTGGATGTAGGTCACCATCTTCCTGTGTGGGAGGATCCCAGGCATGCAAAGCAATTCTCCACAGCCTAATCTGTTGGTCCCAGGATCGGCGACTATACTTCTTAAACTTGTTAGGAGTCCGGGGGTGGATCCCTGGTTGTCGAAGAAACCTATAAAAATATATACATCAAAAATTATGGCAACAGAACTCAACCTCCACAACATAAAGCGAAGTAAAACACCTAAGTAGTCACAAGTTTTGATCCTGGAAAACACTGCAATGTTCTTCAGTTACTGGCATGGGATGTACGAAGGATGCAAGCCTGCCACAGAGCCTGAGAAAGAAGTTACTTTTTAAAAAAGCCCAGTAAAATGTTGGCAATTGTTCCAACTTGTTTGAAAATAAAACGGAACTTGGCATTAAATGAGCATAGATCACCACATCTGTCATCACATCCTTCGGTGTGTTGATATAGTTTATGTTAAATGTGACTGGTGGTGTAGGAAATGAGCACTACCTAAACAGTAAATACAGGTTACTCACCTGTAACAGGAGTTCTAGGAATGGTATATGTTGTTCATCTACACTTATTGGCAGGTTCCTTGCCGCTTTAAATCTTGCCGGAAGGTCTTCAAGCTGGCTCCTCCCAACCACCTGGGTGGTAAAACTCTCGGCTCCGCCCCATGACACCAGATCTAGCCCGCTGGAAGCCAGGTTGTGCGTCGAAGCCGGGGAGGTTGGGTGGGTCCTGTGGATGAACAACATACACCATTCCTAGAACTCCTGTTACAGGTGAGTAACCTGTATTTCTAGGGGCATGGATATGTTGTTCAATCCACACTTATTGGCAGACTCCTAGCAGTTCTCCGGGAGGAGGGAGGCAAGATGCACACCCCCTACTTAGGGAATAGGGACTGGAGAACCGAAGCCCCAAAACCAGCATCCCAGCGTGACTCAAGGTCGATGTGGTAGTGGATAATGAAGGTATGTGCCGACTTCCAGGTAGCAGCCCTGCAGATATCCTGGATAGGGACATCCCTGGAAGCAGCTTATGCAGCAGTATGGTGGGTAGAATGAGCTCTTATCCCTCTGGGAGGCTCCATGCCCGCCAACCTATAGCAGAGATCTATGCAGGAGGTGACTCACCTGCTTATCATCCGCTTTGCTGCAGGTCTGCCAGGTGCAGCTTCAGCGCAGGTGACAAACAGCTGGCAAACCTCTCCCCGAACTTCAGCAGTCTGCTCCTTATAATAAACGATCGCTCTTCTAGGGTCCAAAGTATGGAGCCTACATTCGGCCTCCGAGGTGTGATTGGGGTAGAACACCAGCAGAGTCAACACCTGATTAAGGTGAAACTGACACCACCTTCGGAAGGAACTTCGGGTGGGGGCGCAGGACAACCTTGTCCCTGTGGAAGACCAGATAAGGAGACTCGATGGGGCGCCTGGAGCTCTCCCATCCTTCTGGCTGACATGACAGCCACCAAGAAGGCGGTCTTCCACGACAGGTGGGAAATATCGCACCTGTGCATCGGTTCGAATGGCTTGCCCATGAGCTTGGCCAATACCAGTAGTAGATCCCACAGAGGTGGAGGTCCTCGCACCGGAGGGGAAATGTGATCAAGGCCTTTGAAAAAGCGCCAGGCCACCTTTTCCAGCGCCACCGACTGCTTCCCGGCCCGCGCCCGGTAGGCAGAGATAACTGCCAGGTGCACCTTTAGGGTCGTCGACCAAAGCCCTTGCTGAGAAAGGGACCACAGGTAGTCCAGAATGCTTGCCAAGGGACAGGAGGAAGGGTCAAGCCTCCCCGACCCGACACCAAAGGAGAATCTCTTCCATTTGAAGGCATAGCATTTCCTGGTCGACTCCTTACGGGACGCCTCAACGACGTCGAGGACCTCGTCGGAAAGACCCAAGGCCTGGAACTCTAGCCGCTCAGGAACCAGGCCGTCAGGTGCAGGGATTGAAGGTCCAGATGGAATACCTTCCCCTGGTTGACCGAGATCAGGTCCGGCAGGCTGGAAGCTGCCTCGGGAGCCTGGAGCTGAGACTGAGGAGATCTGGACACCAGAACTGGCGGGGCCAATCTGAGGTTACCAGAATCACCTGCGCCTTGTCCCTCCTCGCCTTGAGGAGCACCTTGTGGATCAAGGGAAATGGGGGAAGGCGTAGAAGAGGCCCGGGGTCCACGGCCTCGAGAAGGCATCCCCCTGCAGCGAGCCCTGCTGAGGGGGGCGGGCATGAAAGTCTCAGCTTTGCATTCTCCCTGGAGGCAAACAGGTCCACCTGAGGCATGCCCCAGTGGGAGAAGAGATCTTGTACTACCTCCGGCAGGAGAGACCACTCGTGAGATGCAGCCCCTATCCGGCTTAGGGCATCGGCCAGGGTGTTGGAGGCTCCTGCCACGTGAATGTCAAGGAGATCCACCTCCAGGTTGCGCACGAGTGACCAAATGCGGAGAGCTTCCCTGCACAGAGGCATGCAGCGTGTCCCGCCCTAGCGGTTTAGATAGTACATGGTCGTGGTATTGTCCGTCTGGACCTGAACCACTTGACCCCGTAGAAATGGAGCGAAGGCAGTGAGCGCTAGACAAACCGCTTGGAGCTCCAGCAGGTTGATGTGGCATCGGGACTCTCGAGGGGACCAGAGGCCGTGCGCTCTGTGCTCCCCCAGATGGGAACCCCAACCCATCAGATATGCATCGGTCGATAGAGAGACCGTCGGCTTGGGGCAGACGAACGGGATGCCCTCCTGCAGATGTGCCGGAACGGTCCACCACTGGAGAGCGTTCCATATGTCCTGGGTCACTGTCACGGGCTGGTCCAACGGATGGCAGCGTTGTGACCACTGGCTGGCCAGTCCCCATTGAAGGGGACGCATGTACCAACGAGCCCAACGGACCACGCTGGTGCAGGCCGTCATGAGGCCCAGGAAGTCCCGGGCAGAGCACGACTGCCCAACCAGAAATGATTGGGCAAAGGAGGAAAGAACCTCGGCCTTGTCCGCCGGAAGCCGAGCTCTGGCTCGAAGAGAGTCTAGCTCTGCCCCGATGAAGAGTATCACCTGCTTCAGCACGAGTTCCGACTTGGCCTCGTTGATGAGGAGGCCAATCTGGGAGCAAACCTGGAGGGCTAGATCTCTGGACCGCTCCACCTCCGCTCTGGAGGGGGCTGCAATCAGCCAGTCGTCCAGGTAGGGGTACACCTGGACCCTTCGGCGCCGCAAGTATGCTGCCACCACTGCCGTGCATTTGGTGAAGACCTGGGAGCTATAGAGAGGCCGAAGGGCATGCCCCGGAACTCGTAAAGGGATCCCTCTGCTCTGAAGCGGAGGAATCTCTGATGAGACCGACGGATAGGGACGTGAAAGAACGCGTCCTGGAGGTCTAGGGAACAGAACCACATGCCTCGTTCCAAGGCTGGGATTATCTGAGCCGGAATGACCATCCTGAAGGTCCGAGACCTTAGGAACCTGTTCAGGTCGTGCAGGTCAAGGATGAGGCACCAGCCCCCCATCCGTTTGGGACCAGGAAATACCTGGACACAAACCTTGGTCTGGAGGAGGACCCGCCACCTTCCTGATCACCTCTTTTGAGGAGCAGGGCAATATCGGCTCGGCGGGCCGACAGCGAGGCTGCGGACCCCATGGCCCCCCGAGGGGCAACGGCTCAAAAGGGTGGGGCCTGCTCGAACTCCAGAGGCAAGCCCTTTCCTACCACCTCCAACACCCAGCGGTCCGTGGTGATAGCGGACCAGGCGGAAAGGCAGTGGCGGAGCTGTCCCCCACAGGGGGAACCCAGGGGAGAGTGACGAGGTTGGGGGCGGCAGCCCTCAACCCGTCACCGGGCAGGCTTTGAAGAGGGACTGGCTGAGGGACCTCCTGGGCCTTTACCTCCTTGCTTCCTGTTGGAGGAAGCCACGGGCTTGGGTTTGGGACGCCCAAGCGCGAGCCTGCTAGCCCTGTTGCTGGAGCTGTTGGGCCAGTCGTGCTGCAGGGGCCGACGGACGAAAGGACTTACGCTGTTGTTGACAGCGGCCTTTGTTCCTCTGGGCGGAGGTGACAGAGTCCAGAGTGGCATTGGACTTTTCGATCCGCTGGAGGTGTCCCTCCACTCCAGGGCCCAAGAGGTCAGTCCCCAAAAAGGGGACATCTGCCAACTTGTGCTAGATATCCGCCGTAAAGGTGGATATCCTCAGCCACGCCCTGCGACACATAGCCACCGCGCCCGCTACTGACCTGGCACAGGAATCACCTATGTCCAGAGCAGTCTGAAGCTGCTGCTTCGCCATCGCCCTACCCTGGACCCGGACCTGACGGACCGTGGTCTGCAGGTCGGCTGGGAGATGAGGGGGACAACCTCATCCAGGGAGCCCATGAGGGTGTGGGAGAAGTGTGCCATCAGCACGGCCGAGCTGGCCTGTTGGAGGCAGAGGGAGGATGCAGCGTACACCTTGCGCCCGGCAAAGTCCAGCTTTTTGGACTCTGTCGGGGGGCTTATCCACATCCCAAGCGTTTCTGGAACGCCGGAAGATGCTGTCGGCAACTAACCCCTCGGTAGAGGGGTGCTCCGAGAAACTGGGCAAAGAGCCGGTAGGGACCGCATACTTCCTGGTCATCCTGGCCGAGGGCGCAAGACAGGAAGCAGGCCGCTGCCAAAGCTCCAAGGCTGGGCCGACAATGGCCTCAGCCACAGGGAAGGCCTCCGTAGGTGAATCCCCCTTGGTCCAGCATCTCCATCAGGGGATACTTGGCCCGTTTGGACACGGGCTCGAGCTGCATCCCGGTGGACTCCGAGAGGAGTTTAAGCAGACCCAAGGACGACGATGGGCTATTGTCCAATGACTGTCCCCCGGAGGACTCCAGGTCGACCTGCCTGGAGAACAGGGAGGAGTCGTCATCGGTCTCCGAAGAGCTGCCTCGGCCCTGAACCACCCTCCACCTGCCGAGGATGGTCGGGAGTGAGGGTGACCGACAACCTGTGGGGCAGGCCGTGACCCGACCGAGAATCCTCGGTCGGTGCCCCAAACTTCGGTTGTGGAGGCGGAGGTTCCACCACAGTTAGTGGAGCAGCCGGTTTCGGCCGAACAACTGGCCCAGGAACGGGCATCTCGACTGGGGTGAGCGGTTGCTTCGGTCGTTCGGGCGACAGCCGCTTGATGGCCGGGGGCTGAACCGGAGTCAGTTTAGTCCCGGAAAACAGTAACTGCTGCCATATAAGCTCCTCGTAACGTTGACGTAATTTATGTTGAAGCCTTTCCTCAGAGGAAGAGGACGAAGAGGAACGGTGTCGCCGCTTACTTCGGGACCGAGGGCAGGGCTGGGAAGGGGCGGGGGACACCCGCTCTTCCCTCGGCTCGGGAACTTTCTCCGGGGACTGCGGCCCCGAAGGGGCAGACAGATCCTCGGTCTCCACTGGGAGAACCGGTGAAGGAGGGTTGTCGGCTTCACCAGTCGACAGCCCGTCCAACGGGTTGAGAAAAATCTCGACTGCCTGGCCTGACAGGGACACAGAGAAGCCAGCGGCCCGAGCTGCAACCTCGACCGAAGTCGATGGTCGGCTGTCCGGGGAAGGAGACCTCTCCCGCTCCCATGAACGACAACGGTGGGACTTACCCTTGACTCCTTCTTGGGCAGAGAGAATGTCGAAGCCCTTCTCCTTGTGGAAGCGGACTGACAAAGCTCCTTGAACAAAGTGGGTATGCAGGAACTCAGAGCCTTGGGGATAAATGCAGCGGCCGAGGAGGAGGGAGAAAGATGCGGCCTGGGCCGCCTCTCCCAACGAGCCTCTTGATTTTACCGGGCGGTAACGCTCTCGCGTGCCCGAGCTTCAACTGGGCAGAGCGGTCCTCCAGGGCGGTGGCGAAAAGCGGCTAACTTCGCAAGCCTGCGGGTCGTGGTCTAGAGCCTAGGCAGTAGGCCGAGCGTGGAGTGTGGATCCGTCCTGGACATTTTCTGCCCGCAAGGGCACCTCCGAAGCCAGGGATCGATTTGTCCATCGCAGCCGCGAGGGATGATGAAGACCGAAGTTTAGAAAACTTCAAAACTAATTTTGGACGAACCGAAGAGTTAGGATCCAGTCTAAAACGCAGAGTGCCAAGGAGGGAACCTGAACTTCTAAGCGGTAAGGAAGATCTGGCGTCATGGGGCTGAGCCGAGAGTTATACCACCCGGGTGGGTGGGAGGAGCCAGCTTGAAGACCTTCCGGCAAGATTTAAAGCGGCAAGGAACCTGCCAATAAGTGTGGATTGAACAACATATCCATGTCCCTAGAAACTAGATTCCCAGTGGAAAACACTAGCAGAACCAGTAAAACCAAAGGACTTCAAGGCAAGCCTGTACAAATTTCTGCTTACCAAGATCAATGATGCACCAGATGGGATGAAATGTGGGGAAGGGGATAATAAAAACCTACAGTATGTGTGAAAAAAGGCACAAATCAACCTCATTTCTCTGTAAATGGGGCCGAATTCAAACAGGTACTATCACTTTACCACCCATAACTACTGGGTGGCTGGAAAATCTGGACCAAGAATATACACAGTCATAACTCTGGGAATCAACCCTGCCCCATTTAGCAGCTTTTAGTATCTCAAGCCATTACAGTACTTGGCTGCATCAGAGCATGCCACTGGCAGCAGCAGTCTGATCATACCCATGTTCCACCACTATTGGCACTTTCTAATCTCTGCAGTCGATGACGTCAGTGCAGAGCGGCTGGGTCACTCTTCTCCAAATTATGTTAACCTAATACAATCCAAGCATCCAGTAACCTACATAAAGGTTTAATACTTGCCAGTTACAGTACATCTTAGAGGCAATCTTTATAGAGCTCTAATACATTGAGCTGTAAGCAATCACAGACCTCATGGGAAGCTTTTGTAACAGGGCAGCCACGTCCAAGTGCATGTTACACGAGTATTGTTGCCTATATAATATGGGTGGGCCTTACCCACTTCAGTTTTCCGCAGGCAGTGAACAGTTATGAGAACATCCACCAAAAATAGGATTGGGGCCACTACCAATTAAGCAAAGAGAGAAGAGGAAGCAAGAAAAAACAGCAACCACGGCCTGCCATGGAATCAGAGGTGGCATTGTCCAAAGGATAAAAATACATAGTGGCTTACAATGACCGAAAAAGGTCCTCCACGCCAGGGGGATGGAGGGAGGGGAAGTACGCTCCAAGATCCTCTTGAAGACTTACTGTTACTGGCAACAAACCTATTCTTAGAGGGCATCTCAACAGATTCACAATACAGTGGATAACTACCAAAAAGTATCAAACTCAAATAGATGGCAGGTGAATACAGAACCGCCCCTTCAGACAGCAGGTATTATAAGACAGCATGCCGAAACCCAGCTCTCCTAAGAGATCAGATCCAAATTACTATGCTTCTGGAGCCCAGGCCAGGTAAAGGCCTTGCAAATGCCAGAGACCTAAAATAGGGCTCAGAAAATGTCCATACAGTGCCCGAGAGTCTGGCCTGCCTGCTGTAGCAGCGCAGGATACAAGAGAAAATCCAGATGGAAAGACACCTTTTGGAAACGGCAAATAAATGAGAAGACTGGTCACAGTCCAAACTGTAAGAAGCCTATGTACACCCAAGTAAGAAAAAGCACACACCCAGGTTCTGAAGGGAGAAAAAGAAAATAAGCAGATTAGACTTATTTAGCAAGATTGCCCTCTGCCAAAAGCTAGCAGCAAGGAAGTCTAATTGCAGGCACCTGATTTTGTGCTGCCTAAGCCACACCCCCAATTAACAGCTCTCCTCCTGACTTAGCAAAACTGCCAAGATGCTTCAGTCCCATCCCCCCAACACAGAGAAACTTTTCTTTATCCCAATTGAGACCCTGCACTTCTAACAAAATATCTATTTGTTCAATCCCAATAGGCTCAGACTCTTGTTGAGTCAGAAGTGTTCTAGCAGTAAAGTTCTAGCTCTTTAGTTGGCTACCTCCTTACTCTGAAAGCAAGATAGCTCTCTGCCAAATTTATCTTTCAGTCTCTATACCGTGACACAGGACTGTCACAGGAATCTGTTACCTGTTTGTGTGGTTCTGAGTGGTGGTGATGGGAACCTCTACTAAACCTCTGCCCATGAGGGTGGCTGAACTGGGCCCAGCGTTGACCGGGGCGGGGGCACCCTCTGGCCTGACCACTGGCTCTCCACACTCTGAGGGATGAGGATCGTTTCCTACTGCCCTCCTCCTCCTCTTTGTTTAAAAGGGCCAGGGTTTGGTGTTGGTTCCCAGGACCTGGGACCTACACAGGTGGGTCTGTACAGGTATTACTCATGCTGGCCCAGATTTTGGCAGGGGGGGCCGGGGGTTGAGTATTCCAAGAGAGGCATGGCAGCTGAGGGCAGAGATACCATGCCACTCCATCCACTCCCTTGCAGGGCTCTCAGGGAGTGAGAAGAGGTGGCACAGCTGGAAGATGAAACAGTTAAAGTAGCACCATCAGATTTGTGGCTACTATGGGTTTTTTTCCAGTTCCAAGCTTTTCCTGCCAAGTTTGCAATGTTGCTGTCTTCTGGTACAAATGGCTGACATACACAAGGTCTGCTGGGTGGGGGAGAGGAGATGAAACTACTGCCTTCATAATCATGCAGAACAGTGACTGGAGTGACCATAATGGCTGATATTAAGTATTACAAGTTACTCAGGTTTTTTTTTTGGTAAAGTCCACTATGAGACAACATGGTGGACACTGCATGGTACCATTTTCTGTTACAGTACACCTCCGTATCCCTAGCTTGTACACTTAACGTCATTGTGAAAAGCCTAAAAAAGATTGATTGATTGATTTATATATATATCAATCAGGAGATAAGGCATTGAGGGGTGGGGAGTTTCCTTAGGACAGTTTTCCTTTAATACATTCAAAAATGCCCTGGATTAATTTATGGATGGAGGGTTACTCGAGGACTAGCATCAGAGAAGTGGAAGCCTGTAATATGGACTCGCAGCCTTCTTTTGTCTCAAATTCTAAGTACAAAATTAAAACAAAACAATCCTTTACATAGGAAATTAGGATTATAATTCAGATTCTGTGGTCAGTCAGAATTCAACAGGATTCAGAATCGGAAATTCCTATAATATCTGACTGGAATCTGTCAATAATGAGCATCCCTAGTTTCTGTACATTCTGTGTACACTAAACAGCTTTAGATTAGACATTCTTCCAATGTAAACTTTGAGAAGTGTTTTGAGATAGTATATAATTTCCACTCAGCACATCTTACCTGGGAACGTCCTTAGTGTATCGGTCATATGCAATAGTGTTTTTGCCATAGTCTATTTGCTTCTGCCTTCTCAGCAAAATGCTTTCATCAGTTTCTATTTCTGTTGGTGCAGATGTGTCCCTTGAATCAGAGCTGTGAAACAAATGAGAAGTTAATGATATGCTCTCCCGTCTACAGTTGCTGGATGATCATAAAGTCACCCACTGAGATGCAAGGTAAAGAACTCTATGCGTCTGTGGCTTTCTTCTCTGTCCTAAAATGTTTTAAGTCACGTGCCCCCCCCCCCAAAAGAAGAGACCCCACTGGAATACCATGCTTTAAGTCCATGGAAAAGTATGTTTCGGCCACTGTAACAGATAGTACAGGTACAGTTGCATAACTTACCGTAACAGTAGATCTTCAAAAGAAGTTCTTGTAGCAGACCAACACTGGTAGGACTGAGCCGCCAAGACCAGACCCATGACTCTCCCAAAGGCCCAGAGCTGGCAGCCAGTGGAGAACCGAAGAGGTTCCAGAGAGCCAAAGAAAGAAAAACTGAAGTAGTGCAAGATAACAAGGAACAGCACGCGGGGAAGGAGGGAGGGAGGGAAAGCAGGGTCTGCTCCAAGAGCTTCTCTCAAAGATCTGTTACAGTAAGTTCTTACATCTTATTTACAGGAAGGCTCTTGCAGCAGGCCAACACTGGTAGGACCGAGTCCCAAGCAGTTCCAGGCATGACCAGAACAGCAGCACCAGGAGGAGGATGGTTCAGCAGCCAAGAGTTTGGGAAAGAAGGCCCTGCAGTACTGCTAGGCTGAAACTGGTCCTGCACCAAGAGGCAATGTCCATACTGTAATGCTTGGGGGAAGGTGTGGGGAGAGCTCCAGGTGGCAACTGCACAAATGTCCACAGCAGACATTTCTGAAACAGGCTGTGGAGGCAGTTATACGCCTTGGTGGAATGGGCAATGGCCCTTAATCACTCCTGGAAGGTCCTTGTTGTACTTACGGTAAACAATGTAAGGAGGGAAACAAAGATGGTACATGGATTGCATCACAAGTCCTATGAGGACAGGTTTAAGGACTTGAATATGTACTTCCTGGAGGAGAGGAGGGAGACAGGGGATATAATAGACACATACAAATATCTTACAGGGAGGAATAGGGTGCAGGAATACACTATTTTTAAGCAAAAAAGATGTTCCAGGACTAGAGGGCATGGGATAAAGTTGGAGGGAGGATGATTCAGAGGAAACATGAGGAACAGTTTCTTCACAGAACAGGTGCTGAACAAGTGGAACACCCTGCCAGAGGAAGTGGTGGGGCTGAAACAATCACAGTATTTAAGAATGCATGGGATAGACAAAGGAATTCTGGAGGTCAGGGGTAAGGGGCAACAGACTCCTAGGAAAACAAAGTGAACTTAACAAGCTCAAATGGGCAGACTGGGTGGGCCATAGGCCCTCATCTGCCAACACTGTCTATGCATCTATGTAATTGGCTAACCACTTAGACAACACTGTTTGGAAACAGGTGCGCCCGCTCTCTTTTGGGCAAACAAAACAATTGGTCAGACTTCCTTGGAGCGGTTTGTATAGGAGAATAAACAGGAAGTTGGATGGATTGGTTCAAAGTGAACTCTGACATCACCTTGGGAAGTAGCTTAGAATTAGTAAGCAAAGACGCCCAGTCTTTGTGAAAAAACAAATAAGGTTCTTTGTACAAGAGCCTGAAGCTCAGAGACATTCTAGCAGAGATAACAGCAACTAAAAGGAGCACTTTCCACGACAGAAAGTGCAACTCGCAGCCAGTTCAAAAGGAGGTGACGTGAGTTCCTCCAACATAAAATTGAGGTCCCAGGGAGGGACCGGGCCTCGAATGGCACGTGAAATGCAGAATGCCCCACAGAAAAGTGCAGAACACCAAAGCAGAGTTACAGCCTTGCCCTCGATAAGCACATGGTACACAGAGATGGAAGAAAGATGCACCATGAGTGAGGAGTATTCCAAGCCAGAGTCTGAAATGGAGAGAATATACTCCAATACCTGATTCACCAGACAGGTGAATGAGTCCAGTTGGTGTGAAGCAGCCCAAGGAGTGAAACGATTCTATTTTATGGCATAAGTAGCCCTGGTGGAGGGTTTCCTAGCAGCCACCAGGACGTACAAAAATACCAGCAGATACAAGCCTCAGTCTATAGAGTCTGCTCGACTGCAGCTAGCCCCTCACCTTGCAGCTGCCCCACACACCCTTCCCCTCTTCATAATTACCCCCCTACTCTGTCCCATCCCCTCTTCAAGCCGTCCACCGTGCTATAGGCTACTACCTCCACAGGCAGAGTATGCCACTTGTCCACCACTCTCTATGTGAAATACTATCTCCTGGTTTCCCTTCCGAATACCCCCCTCCCCAATCTCAGCTGGTGTCCTCTTGTGACTCATCCTCTTCTGATATGGAAAATCCCTTCTATACTAGTCTTGTTTATCCCCTTTAGGTATTTAAAGGTTTTGATCATACCCCCCCCCCACCAGGGAATACATGTTCAGCTTGCCCAACCTCTCCTCACAGGAGTATCCCTCTAGTCTCTGGATCTTTGTTGCCCTACGCTGTACACCCTCTTAATTTGATGTCTTCCTTCAGGAATGGGTACCAGAACTGCACACAGTATTCCAGGTGCGGCCTGACCAGCAACCTGTAGAGAAGCAGAAGCACCTCCCTATTTCTAGAGGAGATTCCCCTCGCTATGCATTCGGTACGCTTTTGCCGCCACCTCCCTGCACTGAGCTGTTCATACTCCCCATTATGAGCATCCCGAGATCCTTCTCCTCGGTGCATTCCAGCTGATGGCTCCTCCCCTGGTTCTTAGCCACAAAGTGCAATACCTTGCACTTTTTGGCATTAACCCTCAACGGCCATGCCTCTCATCATTCCTGTAGTTTGGTCACATCCTCCTGCAAACCCCCCCAAAACCCTTTGATGTCAAGAGACTGGAGAGCTGGATGGACCAGGGCACTGGAGGTTCCACTGCCAGTTCTTGCAGCAAGAGGAACCAAATTCGATGCAGCCGGAAGGGAGCTACAAGTATCATCTCCACCCACTTCAACTGGAGCTTGAACAGACATTCTGTAGGAGCGGAAAGGGAGGCATACAGAAACGGTAGTTACGCAAGAACTTACTGTAACAGAAGATCTTCGAGAGAAGCTCTTGTAGCAGGCCAACACCGGTAGGACTAAGCTGCCAGGACCACACAGAAAATATTCTAGCTAGCAGTCTACCACGGGGGACCGCATACCACCATCATCAGCCTATCCAATAATGGTGGGCTATCCCCCACACCCCCTCAGGTCTCCCAGAGACCAAAAGCAGATAATTTCCCATGGAGGAACTGAGGCAAAGTCATAAGTACCTACCATGAAAAGAAAGGTGAACCATCCTGGGGAAAAGACACAGAAAGCCCAGAGGCCGAGGGAGATGGAGGGTGGGACAGCATGGCCTGCTACAAATAATCTTCTCGAAGATCTACTGTTGTGGTAAGTTCTTGCGTAACTGTACTATCTTCAGAGGACATCTTTTTCAGCAGGCCACACCTAGACAAACCAATCTGGGTGGCTGGAGGCCTATGAAAGGAGGCCTTAAAGCACAGCCAGGCTGAAGCTGCTCTTCCTCTTGAGGCAATGTCCACACTGTAGTGTTTGGTGAAAGTGTGGCCTGCACTCCAAGTGGCACCAGCACAGATCTCAGCAGCTGACATTTCTGACACGGGCAACAGAAGAGGCCATGCCTTTGGAGGAATGGCCACGAACAACCCCAAGGAGTTCCTTACCATACTTACTATAACAGAAACATAGTTGGCCAAACATTTGGTCAGGAACAGTTTAGAAACCAGGACACCCCTTTTTCCCTTAGGGATGAAGGAAACAACCATGAGGATCTCCTGCAGTCCTTCATACGGTGTGTGTATAGTAATGCAGAATTCTACGCGCATAAACAGGCAGGTGGATGGTTTGATTTAGAGTAAACTCACACCACCTTTGGTAAAAACTTCAGGTTCTTACGTAAAGACGCCCTGTCTTTGCGGAAAATCAAATAAGGCTGCTCACACATGACAGCGTACAACTCTGAAATCCTTCAAGCAGAAGTAATGGCAACTAAAAGTAACACTTTCCACGACAGACTGCGTAGCTCGCAAGTCATGGCTGGCTTAAAAGGAGCCAAAGTGAGCTTCTCCAAAACAAAATTAAAGTCCCAAGGTGGGACTGGATTGCAAATTGGAGGCTTCAGAGGAAGAATGCCTCACAAAAAGATATGGGACACTTCCAGTTATGCCACTGTACAGCTATCAATAGGCACATGGAAGGCCAAAACAGCAGACAGGTGCACCTTAATTAAGGAGTATCGTAGGCCAAAATCAGAGAGGGATAGCAAATACTCCAGCACCTGACTCTCAGTACATGTGAAAGGGTCCAACTGACGAGAAGCCACCTACAGAGCAAAGCGCTTCCACTTCATAGAACAAGTGGCCCTGGCGGAGGGTGTCCTAGCTGCCAGCAAAACATCACCACCTGGGACACCCCAAAAATCTAGCCATGGCTATGTGTCTTTAGGAGCCAGGGATGGAGGTGCAGAGACTTGAGGTCTGGATGGATGGTTCCCGGAGGTTCCATCACCAGCTGCTGCTGCTGCAAGGGAACTAGATCAGATGAGGCCAGAAGGGGGCACTCAGGATCAAGGTGGCCCCTTCCAGCTGAAGTTTGATCAACACCCTCTAGATCAGAGAAAAGGGAGAGAGGGCACAGAGGAATCTCCCTTTGCAAAACAGGGTTAACGAGTCTTGCCAGAAAACTCGCACGAACAGTAAAAGAAGGTGGCAAGACTTTCTATAGATACATTAGTGAAAGGAGAAAGTCCAGAGGGGGTATTGCTAAGCTTAATGGAGAAAAGGCAGCATGTGAGGAGGAGGACCCTGTAAAGGAATCTATCCTAAATAGATACTTTTGTTCAGTATTTACTGAAGAGAAGGTAGGGCAGGCCCACAGCTCAGCATCATGGACATGGGGGAAGAGGTGAGCACTACTCCTTCACAAAGAAAGGTCCTACAAGAGCTTGCTAAGCTCAAGAGTGGATAAGGCAATGGGACCTGATGGCATACATCCCAGGGTACTTAAGGAGCTAAAGGTGGAACTAGCAGAGCCATTAGCAGAACTGTTTAGTGAGTCTCTGAGCACAGGAGAGGTCCCAGAAGACTGGAGAAGGGCTCATGTGATCCCGCTCCACAAGAGTGGTACCAGGGAGGAAGCGGGGAACTACATGCCTGTCAGTCTTACCTCAGTAGTGGGCAAGATTATGGAGGCACTCCTTAAGGAGTGGATAGTACAACACCTGGAATCCATAGGGGCACAGGATCCAAGACAGCATGGGTTTACAAAAGGAAGGTCTTGTCAAACTAATCTCAGATTTCTTTGATTGGGTAACTAGAGTGGTGGACCAAGGGGGAGCAGTTGATGTCGCCTACCTTGACTTCAGCAAAGCTTTTGACACTGTTCCACATAGAAGATTGATAAATAAGCTGGGTAGGCTCGGGGTGGGTCAGAACTTGGTCAACTGGGTGGCAAACTGGTTGACGGGCAGAAAACAGAGTGGTGGTAAATGGTATACAGTCAGAAGAGATAAAAGTCACAAGTGGGGTACCTCAAGGATCAGTCCTGGGGCCAGTCCTCTTCAACATCTTCATTAGTGACCTTGCAGATGGACTAGAGGATAAGGCTTGTCTGTTTGCAGATGACACCAAGATCTGCAACAGAGTAGATGATCCAGATGGGGTGGGCAGAATGAGAAGAGATCTGGATAAACTAGCAAAATTGTCAGAAGAGTGGCAACTGGGATTTAATACAAAGAAGTGCAAAATCATGCACATAGGGAAAAGAAACCCTGAAGCCACCTATAGGCTGGGAGGGGAGTTGCTAGCAGTCACAAAGGAAGAAAGACTTGGGCATCATCATCACTGATGACCTGAAATCATCCAAGCAGACTTCTAAAGCAGTAGGTAAGGCTAGGGGGTGTTAGGGATGTATTAGTAGGGTATCATAAGTAATGAGAGAGAAGTAATAATCCCTCTTTACAAGACACTGGTTGAGCCACATCTGGAGTACTGCGTGCAGTATTGGAGCCACACACCTTCACAAGGACATTAACCAAATTGAGGCAGTCAGAGAAGGCAACAAAATGGTGCAGGGACTGCATCAGAAGACATATGAGGGCAGATTAACAGAGTTCAATATATATACCCTTGAGCAAAGGAGAGAGAGGAGATATGATCGAGGCATTCAAACACCTTAAGGGCATTAACAAGGTGAAAGTCTAACATGTTTAAATATAAGAAAATAGCAGGACAAGAGGACACAGCATGAGATTAGAGGGGCCGATTAAGGGGAAAGTGAGGAAATTCTTTTTCACAGAAAGGGTGGTGGATGCATGGAATGGCTTACCACAAGAAGTGGTGGCTATGAATACAGTGCAGGGCTTGAACAGGCATGGGATAGGCATAAGGGAGCAATACAAATGACTATGAATAGATAGGCCACTGACAGAGCAAAGGCCGATGGCACATTTATAAGGTAGAAAAAGAAATGGGCAGACTGGATAGGCCTTGCGGTCCTTATCTGCTGTCAACTTCTATGTTTCTATGTAACTCCAGACCCTGAAGCGAGCACAAACACGGTCAGTTCTACGTTGAGTGAGACGCAAAAAAGGTCCAACTATGGAAGACCCCACTGGTTGAACAGGTCAACAACCGAGGTGAGCAGTTCCCACTCATGCATCCTGGACTGTGACTTAGCTTGTCTGCCAGGACGTTTTGCATGTCTGGCACATGGCCGGCTAACAGATGTAGCCTGTGTTCTAGAGCGCAGTACCAGACCCTCATTGCTTCACAACACATAGGGTATGTGTGGGTTCCCCCTTGTTTACTGATGTAGTGCACTACATTGACATTGTCCGTCTGCACTAGCTTGAAGACAGATAGGTCTGGAACGCTTATAAAGCACACAGAACGGCTCTCATCTCCAGGATGCTGATGTGGAGAGCAGTTTCCACTCTGGACCATGTCCCTTGAGTCTGATTAGGCTGCAGATAAGCCCCCTTCAGCTGAACCCCAAAGCGTCTGTGGCGAGAATCTGCTGAGGGGAAGGAAAGAGGGAAGGAACCTCTTTCAACACATTGCTGGGTTCCATCCACCACACAAACACCTTTTTGACTTGAGGAGACCAGAACTTGCAGATTGAGGTTGTCTGTGCGCCGATCCCACTGGACCCTCAATGTCCACTGGAGGATCCTCATGTGCAGCCAGGCTAGAGGAACTGTGGCAATGGCTGCAGCCATTATGCCCAAGAGACGCAGGAAGACTCTGGCTGTAACATACTGACTGTGGAGCAGCTGGGCCTGAGCTGTATCCAGTACCGCCTCTATGTACTGTAGGCACTGACAAGTGGTCATGATTGACTTGGGCAGACAGACTTCTCCCCAGGGCACAGACCTGCCCGGTACGCGCCAGGGTCAGGAGCAATTGCTCCCGGGACTGCACCTTAGTAACCAGTCATCCAGGTAAGGAAAGAAAGTCCCTTCTGAAGGCTGCTGCCATCATAGTCAAGCATTTCGTAAAAATCTGAGGCGCAGAGGACAAGCCAAAGGGCAATGCTCATAAGTGGTATTGCTCCCCCCCTAAACTGGAACCAGAGGTACTGTTCATGAACACACACCTTGATCTGTAGCTATACATTCTGCATGTCTAGGAGCATGTCCATCTCCCTGGTGCAAAAAGGGGCAGCAGGCCCTGCAGAGTCACCACTCCAAACATCTTGTACAGAATGTAGCAATTCAGGTTTCATAGGTCCAGAACAGGCTGTAGAGCCCTTGTGCATCTGTAGGCCAGAAAGAAATGGGAGTAGAACCTTCTGTTCCTCCCAAACTGGTTCTATGGCCAGTTTTTTTTCCCTTCCCTTCTTAGCAATGTGCGAATTTGCCAATGCAGCACTAGGATATGGTCTGGAGAATAGCTGGACTGAACGGGAGTTTGATATGAAGGTCACTTCAGAAGTTCTATGGTGTGGCCTTGCTCAATGAGCTGTAGGACTCAAGCATCTGTGGTAATCTCCCGCCACCCCTCTAGGTGCAGGGTGAACCAACTCCCTGCCACCATCTCCTGCAACAACTGTGGAGGGTGGGAGAGCACACGCAAGGAGTCATGCTGAGGTAGCATCTTGGGCCAGGGCCGCACCCCTCCTCTGGAGATCTTCCCCACAGTGAAGTTAGGCAGGGCTGTTGCTGTCCTACATTTACCTGAAGGTCTGGTGCCATGCTTGGGCCTATGAGCGGCAGGACGAAAGGGCACCTTGTGGCAGAGTATAGTATAAGAAGTGGACCGACTATGTCCTGCACATCTACCCCAAAGAGCCTGTAGCCTCTTAAAGGGACATTCAGGATGGACTGTTGCATGTCAATTGAAAACCCCAACATCCTAAGCCAAGAATGCCTTCTCAGGAAGATGTCAACTGCTCTAGTGGAAGAGTCTGCATCGTCGTAAGCAGACCTCAACATGCATTTGCCCACATTTGCTGCAGACTGGAGGGCTTTGAGCAATTCTTGTCCTTGGGGACCCTCTGGAAGGTCTTGGGTGGCAGGCTTGACCTGTCTCCAACGTGTATTCTGGAATTTGGCCATGTGGATAATCTAATTTGGGACCCTGATGGACAGCGTAGCAGAGACAAAGATCCTTTCCCCCATAAGGTCTAGCTTTCTGGACTCCTTGTCCGAGGGAAGGGAGCTTAGATGCTTATGCTTCTTGGGTCTATCATGGGCAGCACTGATGACCATGGAATCTGCCCGGGGTTGGTCTGCAAAGAATGGCTTCCCAGAAGGGGCCTGGTACAATTTGCCCACCTTTCTGGGCATGGCAGGTACTAAATTTAATCTGTACCAGGCAGCAGCAATGGTAGCATATTCAAATGCCTCCATAATAGGAGACATGATCAGTGGAGAAGAGCCTGGCAGCTCCAAGTATTCTTTCAGGCATCTCCTGGCAAGATCCTGCTCTTCAGCCTCAAACCCCATGGCCGACTGTAAATGTTTCATCATGGTGATGTAAGAGGGGTCATGGGGAAGACCTCAGGGTATACCTAGCAGAGTCCACACCCCCGGAAGAGACCACAGAATTGAAGTGAGAGGGGCTAGCAGCCCCCCCCATCAGGAGGGAGGAGGTCCGAGTGGTACTCTTCCTCATTGCCAGGCTCTGAAATTGGCACAGACTGCGTAGAGGACAAGCAGGGTGCGATAACATGGAAGGCATGGGTAGGCTGGGAAGGCCCAGACAGCACCAGCCCTGGAGGAGCAAAATGGTGCATGATCTCCCGGGAGTACAACAGCCTGGAGATCAGTGACTGAGAAGGCAGAGGGACCGCCGACAATGGCATGGCCGGAGTGGGTGACGGGATGGGCCAAGGCCCTGGAGTCATCCCTGACATCTGCCTGCAGCGACGCCAGAGGAGGCAAAGCTCCTAAAGTCGCCATACTGGCTGAAGTCAGACTGGTAAAGCTCCCTGTCTGGAAACCCAAGGAGAAAAAGGGTCTGGAAGGTTGGTGGGGCTGAGAAAAAAGTTAGATGATGAGAAGCCTGCATTAGCCAGAGCAAGACTGGTGGGAGGCACTGCAACTATGGACCCTATGAAGGAGAGGGTGTGGGGGGCCAAAGGAGTTGCCGAAGTGGACGAAGACAACCCTACCACTACCAGCGCCCAAAGCCGCAACTGCAAGCTGGGGAGGACCTATCCTTATCCCACTCTTGGGCTCTTCCAAAGATCAGGACAAGGTGGCCAGGAAGCAGAGTGTACATGGAAGGGCTAGAGAAGCTTCTACCCTGGACCTCATTCTCCACGCAAGCAACTTTGTTTCAGCAAGAAGGATTCCAAGGCTTTCTGGTGTTGTCTCCATGTAGCTCGGCTGAATCTGTAGCAGACCTCGCAGGCCTTCACGCCGTGGCCATCCTTGGAGATGATCTTTCCACACCTGCAGAGATGGAAACTTTTTTCAGGGTCAGCAATCATTTAAACGAGGCCGAAAATCACTTTATAAAATAAAGTGATGTGTTAAGTAAGGAGAGAGGAAGCAAATCCAACGTTTTGGAGGCAGACTGAGCAGTGGCGCTTCGTGGAGTCCAATGTGTGATGGTAGACTGCGGGAAAATAACGGAGGTTGGTGCAGGGCTGCCCACATTTATATGGGAGGATCGCTGTCAGCATGTGATGTGGTCCCGAGTGGCCCCTAGTAGCTAGAAAACTTCCGGGTGGTTCTACTGGCTGGCAACTGTAGTTCTATAGGTGTGGCCTGATGCAAGAGATACCCTCGATGAAGATCAGTGTACACCATTGCTTACCATAACAGAGGTGGGTGTGTGCGCGCGTACACACACACACACACACACACACACACACACACACACACACACACACACACACAGTCAGCACTCAGATATCCGTTGCCTTCTGTTCTCAGGTCAGGTGACGGATATCTGAGAGAAACTGGATGCTTCGGTCTGCAATTTGATCTCTGTCTGCTGTGACTGCTTTGGTTTGTGACTGCCTTGCCTGCTTTGGTCTGGTTTTCTATACAATACTCTACTAGGAATGAAAAGGGTCAGTTATCAGAGAGCAAACATTGAGATCTACATAGGAGACAACAGGCAGGATGGGCAACGGAAACAGAACGCGAGGGACGGATATATGAGTGTAAACAAAATAATCATGCAGTCAAAGACAGATACACTAGAGAAACGGATAAATGAGAGCCGGATAAACAAGTGCTGACTGTATACACACACACACACACACACAAAATGGTAGCATGGTAGTGCTACCATAGTTAGGGTTGAGGAGCCATTTACATGTTAAACCCAAAATTTTGCACCTCAATAACTTTGCAACCATTTGATGGATTTGCCTGAAATTTGGAACACACGATCAAGAACCATACACCTTGGGATCTGCCAAGTTTTGTACCGGTCGGATATACGGCTGCGGAGTTATTAAGCGTGATCTCGTGTGCATTTTTACGAGAATTCTCTGTTCCATGCAGTTTCTTTGCGACGACCGACCCAAATCTTCAGGGAACGTGAGGCAGGGTCCCCGATGTGCTTTCAAGATTTCTTGTGAAAAATATTAAACGGTTCAAAGTTATTCAAAAACAATTTCTCACTGTAAGTCAATGGGAAAAGTTAACAAAAAGTTCGACAGTGTCGCAAATGCATTTTAATTTCGCAAATGGCCCTCTTACTTTCGCAAATCCGCCATCTTGTTTTCAGTTAGTGATCAGAAAAATGCTTGCCATTTAAATTTGGGACCCTCTAGCAACCTAATTATTTTTGTATTCACCTAGTGAGCCTGAGGATGCTAGCCATGTCTTTATTTTGGGTAAAACACCCCAGAAATATGTTTACAGATTTCTGGAAAAAGTACTTTAGCAAAGTAGTGTTGCACTCATGAAAGTGTTGCAAATTTTTGCGAATGCTTTCGCAAATTGCTACGCTACTTTGCGACACTATGCCCAAAATGACACTAATTCTTTGGCACTCCGCTGCAAAAGAACGGTTTGGAGTTTTGGGCTGAAATTTGGAGGGTACGCAGGCAACATCTCACAGATGTACCTTTCAGTGTTTCCTTGAAAAAAATATTACACGGCAGCAAAGTTACGGTATTCCAAAGTTGACGCTTTTCCCCCACAGGATAACATTATGGCGTACGACGCATTGCAGCAATCGTTTGGCGCCCTGCTGCAACATAACGGTTTGGTCTTTTGGGCTGAAATTTGCAGAGAAGACAGCCAACATCCCACAGATGTGCCTTTCAATGGTTTGGTGAAAAAATATTACAGGGAGGCAAAGTTATGGCAGTCCGAACTTCTGTTCCCCCCCCCATTGGATAACATTACGGCGTTCACCGTGCCTTTCAGGGCCCGTATCTCGAAAACGGTGCGAGATATAGACTGTCGAAAAATTTCTTAGCCCCCTAATGGCGGTTAAGTACAAAACTAGCCAGGAAAGTGATAATTCATATGCCTTTTAAATTTTTTTTCTGTGTCATATGGTTACTGAGATAAGCAATTTACTATTCCAAGTCCTCATTTTTGTGTTCCGAGAGTCATTATTTTGCATACATTCTTTGTACTCACTGTCTTTCTCTATACAGCTTTTGGGTAAAACCAGCCTGTGCGCTTACATTACTGTTACCATTACCGTTTCTGCTTGCGGTTCCGTACCCGTTTCACTTACCATTCACGCCACCATGTGCGTTACCCTTTGTGTTTTCATTTGCGGTTGCGTTAGTTTTAACATTTCTGTCTACAGTACTGTTTCTCTTTCGGTTTCGCTTTGTGTCACCATGCGGATTACGATTTGTGTTTGCGGGCACAATGTTACTATGTGACAAGACATCACGTGGCAGGAGCGCGGGGCTCCCGCCACCGCATTACCTCATTATCATTCTCAAAAAGAAGGGATATTAGAGGCAAAAAAAAACTGTTTAATGCATCAGTTAGGGTTGTTCCACAGCGACAAAAACGAGGAAATTCGATGTTAGGGTTGAAACCCCCTTTGCACCCCTCCAGTCCACCCCCCCAAATGGAATCGGGGTGTGCACTGGGGTCATCGACCCTAAGTGTCACCCCATCACATGTAGGAAAGAAGCTGAGAATAGGAGAATGAGGTGACAGTTGGGACCGATGACCCCAATGCACCTACGATTCCATCTGGGAGGGTGGGCTGGAGAAGTGCAAAGGGGTTCAATCTAACGTAATTTCCTCGCTGTGGAACAAACTTACATTAGCCAGTTTTTGCCTCTAATTCCTTCTTTGAGAATATGTAGAAATAGCCAGAAGATTTCGGCTGGTCGCCAAACCGTCGCACCTGTAGGCACGACCGTAGAATTCCAGAAAAAGCGTAAACGCATGTGCAGACCATGCTTAATAACTCCGCAGCAGTGTATCCGACCGGTACGAAACTTGGCAGATCCGAAGGCTTATGGGTCTTGATCGTGTATTCTAAATTTCAGGCAAATCCGCAAATGGTTGCAAAGTTTTGAGTTTAACGTAAATGGCTCCTCAACTCTAACTATGTAGCACTACCGCGGGTTACCACTACATTTATATACACACACACACACACACACACACACACACACACACACACACACACAAGAGGCAAAAACTCCGTTTAATGCATTAGTTAGGGTTGTTCCACAGAGACAAAAGTGAGGAAATTCGCTGTTAGGGTTGAAACCCTAACTCGACCTCCACCCCCAGCACCACACACACACACACACACACACACTCACACTCAAGTATGGGGAGGACCAAGTCAACACAACCAATGACAGACATCCAGCAGCAGGTGACAGAAATAACAAACATTGTCTAAATGTACTACGAGACATCCCCACCCACCTGACCAGGTACTGCATTCTCAGTGGAGATCAACAGCAAAACTGAGGCCATGTACACCAAACGTACACATCCCTGATTGCAGCTGCACACAACGTACCACACTTAGTAGTTGCATGGCCTTACCTACCAATGCCCCACACCAGACCACACCACTTGTGGTGGGCCACCTGAGCAATTGAGTTCAGCAAAACCAAGGAATTGTACAGGTATAATATCTGATTATAACAAGGGTTTGAGAAATGCAGCTTTCTAATTGACTGTAAACATTGTAACAGCCTTATGTTTAGTTTTTATTAACATACATGTAGAGCCTAACCATATGATGAACATGGTTTAATGTTGTTTAAAAAAGTTTTATTATGATAGCAATAAGCCACTCCCAGGTATTATGTTAATGGTCAGTTTCACTGTCTAGCGACATGTGGCACTCTGCTATGCCTCATTCAACATTAAACCCCATACAGGGTGATTAACAGACCATTTAACATAACTGTTGGTCATGCCTTATTGCTTAATTGTCTTTATGAGTAGATACTCTCCCTCTGCTAGGCACTGCAGCAGCTTTGCAACACAGTGTCCCACCCAGTTACACCATACACTGTCTAGTTACTGGAGAATGGCTGTGAATATGAACTCATGAAGATGAACAGTGTAACTTGATCATTAGTCATCAAAACCCTAGTGTGATTATAACTGAGAGTCAGTGATAGAGGATAACCCCTGCTGTCCTAGTACACTTACCCCATTGTGAGTTAAATCAATGCTAAAAGACATTCTGTTTATATCTACACCATACCTACTTGATTCCTGTTGTACCACAATTAACATAGTTATCACTTTGATAGCATCAGTGACAGAAGTGTGGCAAACCCAAACAGTAGGCATACAGCCTGAGTATGAAAAAAAAAAAAAAAAAAAAAAAAAAAAATCACACTGTGTCCATAAGTGGCATAGATCACTCATTGCAACAATAGTAAATGTATTACTATTTGAATAAGTTAGTCATCACAGATGCAATGAGATTGTCTTTATCAGGTACAACATACTCAGTAAGTGCCTACAGGAAAATCTATCCCATATACATCTCCGATACAGGTACATCATTGTTGGCTCAGTAGTGCTATGATATTTAGAAGTTGCTTGGCCTGATCCATGCAATTACAATATTTCTTACAAAGAATACTTACTGCATCTTTAGTATTGAAACACACTGAAGGTCTATGTATGTACATCAGCAGTACACCATCAGTAAGAATGCATGTGATACTGGCAGTACGAATTTCACAGCGTTGGAACAGGCAATGCTTTTCCATACGTTTACATCAGCCTCTCTATGTTGAGTAAACCACTGCAGTAAATGTACTATGTAAATCACCTACTAAATGTATCACTACTTTTATCTTGAGCATGCTAGTGTCTTGTAGTTAATTTATGTGCTTCTCTTAATTTATGTATACTCACTAGTGTTAAAACCTTTCTACAACTGTCATCATGCACCTTCAGCATTTATATTGAATAACGGCACAGTACCAGTTGTGGTGTGGTGCGGGGCATCGGTAGGTAAGGCCATGCAACTACTAAGTGTGGTACGTTGTGTGCAGCTGCAATCAGGGATGTGTACATGGCCTCAGTTTTGCTGCTGATCTCCACTGAGCATGCAGTACCTGGTCAGGTGGGTGGGGATGTCTCGTAGTGCATTTAGACAATTGTTTGTTATTTCTGTCACCTGCTGCTAGATGTCTCATTGGTTGTGTTGACTTGGTCCTCCCCCATACTTGAATGTGTGTGTGTGGTGCTGGGGGGGGTGAATTCGGGGTTAAGGTTTTCAACCCTAACAGCGAATTTCCTCACTTTTGTCGCTGTGGAACAACCCTAACTAATGCATTAAACGGAGTTTTTTGCCTCTAATTTCCTTTCTTTTTGAGAATGATAATGAGAAATAGTGAATGTAATGCGGTGGGGGGGGCCCCGCGCTCCCGCCACATGATGTCTTGTGGCATAGTAACAGGAGCAGCAACGCAAACAGAAATGCTAACAGTGGCACACATGGTAACACAAGCACGATTGAGAACAGAAAGGGTAACGCACACGGTGGCGTAGACGGGAACGGTGTACCACGTGATGTCTTGTCACATAGTAACATGGTGCCTGTAAATGGAAATGTCAATGGGCATGGTGATGCAAAGTGAAACAGAAAGAGAAACAGTACGGTACACACAAATGGCAAAAAAGTAACAAACGCAAGCGCAAATTAAAACGCAAAGGATGACGCACATGGTGGCATTGGGGTGTGCATTGGGATCATCAGCCTTAACTCTCACCCCATGACATGTGTAAAGCAGAAGTATAGGAGAATGGGTGAGAGTTAGGACCACGATCCCAATGCACACCCCAATGCCGGTTGGGGTGGGGGTGGGGAGGGGTGCAAGGGGTTTTTCAACCCTAACAGCGAATTTCCTCACCTTTGTCGCTGTGGAACAACCCTAACTAATGCATTAAACGGAGTTTTTTGCCTCTAATTTCCCTTCTTTTTGAGAATGATAACAAGAAATAGTGAATTTAATGCAGCAGCGGGAGCGCGGGTGCCCACCACATGATGTCTTGTGGCATACTAACAGGGACAGCAATGCAAACAGAAATGCCAACAGTGGCGCACATGGTAACACAAGCGCGAATGAGAACAGAAAGGGTAACGCACATGGTGGCGTAGACGGGAATGGTCTGCCACGTGATGTGTTGTCACATAGTAACATGGTGCCTGCAAACAGAAATGTCAGTGGGCATGGTGATGTAAAGTGAAACAGAAAGATAAACAGTACTGTAGACAGAAAATGGCAAAAAATAACAGAAACGCAAGCACAAATGAAAATGCAAAGGATAACGCACATGGTGGCGCAGACGTCAACGGTAAGTGAAACGGGTACGGAACCGCAAGCGGAAAGGGCAACAGTAACAGTAATGTAAGCGCACAGGCTGGTTTTCCCCAAAACCTGCATAGAGAAAGACAGTGAGTACAAATAATGAGATCTTTGAATACTAAATACATTATATCTCAGGAACCGTACGACGTAGAAAAAAAATTTAAAAGTCATATTATTTACAACTGTCCTGGCTAATTTGAATTTTAGCCCCCATTAGGGGGCTAAGAAATTTTCTGACGAAAAGTCCTTATCTTGCACCGCTTCCGAGATACGGCCCCGAAAGGTGCGGCGAATGCCATAATGTTATCCTGTGGGGAAAGAAAGTTCGAGCGCCATAACTTTGCCTCCCTGTAATATTTTTTCACCAAACCACTGAAAGGCACATCTGTGGGCTGTTGGCCGTCTTCCCTCCAAATTTCAGGAAAAAAGACCAAACCGTTATTTTGCAGCAGGGATCCAAAGGATTTCTGTAATGCGTCGGGCGCCGTAATGTTATCCTATGGGAAAAAACGTCAACTTTGGAGTGCCGTAACTTTGCCACCATGTAATACTCTTTCAATACAACACTGAAAGGCACATCTGTGAGATGCTGGCTCCGTTCCCTCCAAATTTCAGACCAAAACTCCCAACGGTTCTTTTGCAGCGCAGTGCCAAAGAATCGCTGTCACTGTCCCACAGATGGAAAACTGTCGCAATTTGCGAAAGCTTTCGCAAAAAAGTTCGACACTTTCATGAGCACGAAAGTAATTTGCGAAGGTACTTTTTCCAGAAATTTGAAAAACATATTTCTGGGGTGTTTTACCACAAAATAAAGACATGGCAAGCATCCTCAGGGTCCGACTAGGTGAATACAAAAGAATTAGGTTGCTACAGGGTCCCAAATTTAAATGCCAACCATTTTTCTGATCACCAACTGAAAACAAAATAGCCGATTTGCGAAAGAAAAAATGCATTTGCGAAAGTGTTGAACTTTTTGTTAACTTTTCCCATTGACTTACAATGGGAAACTGTTTTTTGAATAACTTTTGAACTGTTTATTTTTTCACGAAATCTTCGAAAAGCACATCGGGGACCCCGGCCGCACGTTCCTGAAGATTTCGGACCAGTCGCGCAAACCGTACGACCTGTAGGCACGACCGTAGAATTCCAGAAAAAGCGTAAACGCGCGCACAGATCACACTTAATAACTCTGCAGCCGTGATATCCGACCACTACAAAACTTGGCAGATCCCAAGGCCTATGGTTCTTGATCATGTATTCCAAATTTCAGCCAAATCTGTCAAACGGTTGTAAAGTTATTAAGGTGCAAAGTTTTGGGGTTTAACATAGAAATGGCTCCTCAACCCTAACTATGGTAGCACTACATACATACACACACACACACACACACACACACACACACACACACACACACACACACACACACACACACACATATATATACATACACATACATATACACACACACACACACACACGTGTGTGTGTCTCTGTATGTATGAATACATACAAGACCCCCCTGCGGAGGACTGCTGCTACCGCTGCGAACGTTTAAACAAAACATACTGTGCAGGGCACAAGCCGAAGGGCAAAACATGAAACTGGTAGCGACAGCCTCAAAGCAGGACTCTCACATACCTGCAGGTCGAGATCAGAAAATTGTCAGAATTTAAGTATCCTTCACGTCCAGTAGGACCATCCAGTCCCCTTTCAACAGTAGGGGTAACACTACATGCCAGGCATCTGTCTCACATTGCCAACTTAGTTGGGAAGTTCTGGCGTGGTTCTTTGCAGCCATCTCTCTCCCACCTCCTATCGCCACCCCCCCCCCCACGAAACACTTGCCCTCCTATCATGGCGCACCTCCTCTGACCGTGCCACCTTCTCATATAGGTTGCCCGATATCTGGAACTCCCTCCCATTAGAAATTCACTGTGCTCCATGCCACCTCTCACTCCTCCTCTGCAGGCATACTGTTCACCGCTGTAACGGCAACCAATACTTTCCTATGACTACTAATGTCTCATCGCTACCCCCCCCTCGTGATTCTAAGAGAAATGCCCTTCATCTCCAGCTGTAAACCACCACCTGGTGGCCCCACCTCCCATTTGCCGGACCCCATCCCATTGCAGGGTTATCATCCTGAAGGGCTACAGTCCCCGACTTGCCCCCCCATCTCCTCCTAGCTGTCGGGTCTTATCCCCTTCTAGGGTTCTCAGCACCCGGAGGAGATATAGCTCCTGGCATACCGCTCTTCCTCCTCCCTATACTATCCCCCTGTGCTCCGCCCCCATTTCTATTCACCTTCTAATCCTACCAGGTCCCACCCTCTTGCAGGGTTCTCAGCATCCTGAAGGGGTTTAGTTCCTGGCTTGTCTTCTCCCCTCACTCCCCACCCTGTTTCTAGTCCGTCTCCCCCACTCTGTGCTACAACTGCCTTCTTTTAAACCTAAACTAACACTTAGTAACCCAGTGCTCAACCTGCTACTTCTGCCACCTCAGGTTTGACTCCATCTTCTGTTTATCCACTGGGTTGCCTGCCTGTTTTTGGTTTTATCACTATGTATGTCCAATTCCAAATAGTTTTTGCTACCCTCGGTATGTCTCCTACTATGTTTGTTCCTCTAGCTTAGTTAGTTACTCTACCACACTTCCTGCGATATCCATTGCCCTTTGATGAAAATGTACTGGATTTTGCCTACACTTAATGTTTTTGGAGTGGCACTGTATATGTTTTTTGCCTACTCTGCGCTTTATCTAAATTTATCTGAACTGCACCATTTTGTATTTTATATTGTCATTTTTTCACCCGCTCTCCCTACTGTTTGTAACCCCTTCCCCTCAGGACGCTTCTGGAAACTAGCTGTTCTCAGCTCATGTCTTTCCCGGTGAAACCTTTTCAAATAAATAAAGATAAGACAGACAGGAGGAATACAATTCTGAACTTCTCTTCTAGGACCGTGGATATGTTGTTCATCCACACTGTTTGGCATGGTCCCCTTCCACTTTAAATCTGCCAGAAGTCTTCAAGCTGGTTCCTCCTACCCGCCCGGGTGGTATACACATCAGCTCTGCCCCATGACGCCAGATCTTCATTTCCGCTGGACGATACAGATTGCCTCCCTCATGCTCTCGCATTTCGTATGCCCTGGCTTTCAAATTGTTGGTTTTACCGAAGCTCAAACTCGTTCGAATTAGCGATCGTGCTTTTGCTGCATCGATCAAGGAGGAGAAATCGTCCCCGGGATTTCACCGGTGTCCCTGCAGCCAGAAGATGTCATGCACCGATCGCCACCTCACGTGCGTCTACTGCCTAGGTGTCTGCCACGACACCTCCTCGTGTAGCTTTTGCTTGGCCTTCCATCCCAATGTCCTGGACGACCACAAGTCACGCCTGAAGCTGGGGAGACCGGAAAAAAGGAACCCTCCGGTGAAATCGAAGGAGGTCAGGTGGGCGGTTTCCACGGCCGCGGGATCCGCAGATCAGCTGGAACAGATGAAGGCGTTCGAGGAAGAAGCCGCTCGCACTTCGGCCAATCGAAGCTTCTGTCCCGCTGAACCTGGGCCCCACTTTTACGGGATCCTTTAAGGAGAGGTGCCAGTCTCTCCCCACCCGGGGTGAGGCGCCTTCCGGCTCGAACCCCTCCCACTCTTGGGAGAGAGATAAAGATCCGTTGTCTGTCCCGGCGAAGACGTTCTTGGGACCGAGAAACGTCCGAGTCCCAGGAATATGCAGTCGCGACCTTGGTAGAGATTGCATCCTCAGCTGCCAGCTTCACGAATCTTCCGTCTGGCCAGGGGACAGAGGACGTGGCAGACAAGGTCGAAATTGTCCTCGATCTGACAGACCCTTTGTCGCCGGCCGGTGCCAATGACTCAGAACAGACTCCGGTCCGGTATTTCCAGAGAAGGAGACCCAGCCCGCTGGTGACCCTATCAACGACCCAGTTCCAGACCCTAAGGTTTCACTGATCACACCGGTGTCTCCTGATCGAGCGAGTCGGCCTCCCCAAGCTCAGTCCAGGACCCCTTCGGCCAAACGACCGAGAAAGAGCCATAAGCACTCAAAGAAGAGGTGACATCACAGGTTGTCCTCATCCTCCTCTGACAAGGAGAGGCTCCAGCAGAAACTCAGTCGGCACTACGAGGATCTTATGTGGCAACATCTGATCCTGACCGGGCAGAGGCCAGCTCCGCCGCCCACCCAGGCCATTACTTGGCTTTCGCACCCCAGGCCGGAGCTGACCGCTCCGGAACCGAAGTCTCTGGTTCCTCCGCCTGTGGGAAGGGCCCGTCCACTGGTTCCACCTATTCCAGTGGAACTGCCACCTAAGCAGTCTAAGGGAGGGGCTCCCTCAAAGAGGACAGACTAGACACCGGACTTCCGACGTCTGTCTGTTACGGTCACCCTGGACTTCCCTCTGAGTATTCAGGGTGATTTAGGCGGTAGACTGCTTCATCACAACTCTTTGGACTCTGATGTCACCGGGCTCCACTCTCATCCGGGGGATGAAGAGTCATCCGTTGGCATGGGGATGGAGGAAGTTCCTTCCACGGGATTCTCAGTCTCATTTCCGACTCCACCGGAATGCCCTTGGAACCTATCCAGAAAAAGGCGGAGTACCCTCTCACAGACATTCTAAAGAGAGGGGATACCATGATGGAGGCCTTTCCAGTGGTCGAAGCCATTGCTGGCCAGTTCTTGAACTTTGGTAGCACCCTGCCTCATGCCCAGCACCGTCTGCCCGAATGGCCAGCATGTACGCGGTGCCCATGGGGTCCCATGCGGGGTTCACAGAGCACCCTCTGGCAGAGAGCCTGGTGACCGCCTCTGTTCAGGCATACTGGCAGTTTGGCAGACACTGACCGACCTCAAGACAGAGTCCAAAAATATGGACCACAATGCCCAAAAGGTCGATGTGGCCTCTTCCTTGGACATTAGTCAGTGCAGCTCAGCAATCATTATGGCACACTTCTCTCATGCCCCTTCTTGGGTCATTAGACTAAGTCCTCCCTCATCTCCCCGCTGACATGTAGACCACAGTCAAACAGGTCCGTGCTGATGCCAAACAGCAGCTCCAGACAGCCCTTGACATAGGGGATTCTTGTGCCTGCTCGATGGCACTGGCCTCTTGCCGCAGGGCTTGGCTGAGGCTGTTCTCCTTCCCGGCGGATACTCAGCACAAATTAGCTGATGTGCCTTTCCTGGGGACCGACCTGTTCAGTCGAGGGGTGGCTGGTCACCTACAGCGCATAGAGCAGTCCAATGCCACCTTGGATACCACTTCTGCCAAGGGTTCTGAGGAGAAGGAGAGGCAGCCCTTTCGGAATTCTTAGCCTGTGGTCCGGCAGCCCTCCTATCAAGGAGGACAGCAGCATCAGCAGCAGGGTCAAGCTTGGCGCCCTTGGGCCAAGCCTGGACCCCAACAGGCCCACAAAGGAGGCCGAGGCTCAGGTCCTGGAGCCGCCTCCTCCAAGCCTGCCCAATAACGGGATGGGGGTTGCCACCCCTGTCATGCCAGCTCTGGGCCCTCCCATATGTGTGTGTGTGTGTGTGCGCGCGCGAGCGTGTGTGTGTGTCTGCTCCGCCACTTCCTTTCCGCCTGGTCCGCTATCACTTCGGACAGGTGGGTTCTCGAAGTGGTCAGTCAGGGATTGTCTCTAGAGTTCGAGCAGTACCCTTCCAGCCGAGCCAGTGCCCCTCATGAGGAACAGATTTCTGTGTGCACCCAGTCGGCTCTTCCAGACGAGATAGCTCAGTTCCTTCGCAAGGAAGAAGTAGCTCCTGTGACGGATCCTCCAGCAGACCCAGGCTTCGTCTCCAGGTACTTCCTGGTGCCAACTGGGTTTGGGGGGTTGGGAGGAGATGACTGGCGCCCCATTCTAGATCTCCACGACCTGAATTGGTTTCCCAGGTCTCGCACCTTTCGGATGGTCACTCTGTCCCAGATCATACCATCCTTGGAGTGAAACATGTGGTTCTGTTCACTGGATCTGCATGATGTGTTCCTTCACGTCTCAATCCGTCCGTCCCATCAGCGGTTCCTCCGATTTAGGGTCGAGGGGACCCTGTAAGAGTTCCAGCAATGCCATTCGGCCTGTTATTGGCCCTAAGGGTCTTCACCAAATGTATTGCAGGGGTGGCGGCCCATCTTCGGCATCGAGGAGTCAATCTATCCTTACCTCGACTATTGGCTCCTGGCAGGTTCCACCCAACAGGAGGTGGAGAGGTCCAGGGACCTGGCCCTCCAGACCTGCTCCCAACTTGACCTCTTGATCACAGAGGCCAAGTCTGAACTCGTGCCTTCCCAGGTGATGGCCTTCATCGGGGCAGAGCTCTACTCTGGTCAAACCAGGCTCCGGCAGACAGTGCGGAGGTTCTCTCCTTTGCCTAATCATTTCTGGTTGGGCACTTGTGCCCTGCCCGGGACTTTCTGTGCCTTCTGGGTTACATGGCAGCATGCACCTCAGTGGTCCGTTGGGCCCAGTTGTACATGCACCCCCTCCACTGGGAGCTGGCCGCCCAGTGAACTCAATGTTATGGTCATTTCGACCAGCTGATCACAGTAACCCAGAAGATGTGGGACGCTCTCCAATGGTGGACCGCCTCAGAACAGTTGCAGGAAGGGATCCCGTTTGTCCAGAGCAGATAGACATACTTACGACCGATGCCTCGCACATTGGCTGGGGAGCCCACGGGTTCTGACCCCCCTCCCGATGCCACATCAACCTGCTGGAGCTCAGAGCAGTCAGACTGGCACTGTCAGCTTTCGCTCCTCAGCTCTGGGGTCAAGTCCAGATGGAGGATACCACAACCATATACTATCCCAACAAACAGGGTGGCACACTCCCGTCTGCTGTGCAAGTTGGCACTCCGCATCTGGACCCTCGTAAGTTGGTTGGAGGTGGATCTCCTAGCCATCCATGTGGCAGAAGCCTTGAACCAGCTGGCAGATGCTCTCAGCCGTATATGCCAGACATCCCACGAGTGGTCTCTCCATCCAGAGGTAGCTTACATCCTGTTCTCACGTTGGGAGATACTGATGGAGGACCTGCTTTCCTCCAGGGAAAAAGCCAAGCTGAGGCTGTATCATGCCCACCCCCCCCTCAGCAGGGCTCACTGCAGGGAGATGCCTTATCGAGGCTGTGGACCCCAGGCCTCCTCTCTGCCTTCCCTCCATTTCCCCTGATCCAAAAGGTGTTACTCAAGGCGGGGAGGGACAAGGCGGAGGCGATTCTGGTAGTCCCAGACCGGCCGCACCAGTTCTGGTATCCAGATCTCCTCAGCCTCAGCTGCAGGGCCCCAGAGCAGCTTTGCGCACGCCTGGACCAGATATCTCAACCAGGGGAAGGTCTTCCATCTGGACCTTCAATCCCTGCACCTCACAGCCTGGTATCTGAGCGGCTAGAGTTCCAGGCTTTGGGTCTTTCCGAAGATGTCGACACCGTGGTGCAGACATCTAGAAAGGAATCGACCAAATGTTATGCCTTCAAATGGAAAAGATTTTCCATTTGGTGTCAGGGTAAGGGTCTGGACCCCTTATCCTGTTCTGTGGCCAACATTCTCTACTATCTTTGGTTTCTCTCCAAAAAGAGGGTCTACAGTCTTCGACCCTTAGGGTGCACCTAGCAGCCATGTCTGCTTACCGGGCACATGCTGGTCAGCAGACACTGGCGCAGAAGACAGTGGTAGAGTGCTTTTTCAAACGCCTGGAACACATATCCCCTCCGGTGTGTGAACCTTCACCTCTGTAGGATCTGCTGCTGGTTTTGGCAAAGCTCATGGGCAAGCCATCCGAACCCATGCACAAGTGTGAGCTGTCACACTGGTCGTGGAAGACTGCCTTCCTAGTGGCTATCACGTCAGCAAGGACGACAGGGGAGCTCCAGGCGCTTTTGGTGGAATCCCCTTATCTGGTATTCCACAGGGCCAAAGTTTTCCTGCGCCCCCACCAGAAATTCCTTTTGAAAGTGGTTTCAGAGTTTCACCTTAACCAGGTGTTTATTCTGCCGGTTTACTACCCTAACTACACCTCTGACAGAGTACAGGCTCCATACTTTGGACCAGAGATGTGCTCTCTCCTATAAGGAGAGGACAGCGGATATTCGTGGAGAGGTTCGCCAGCTGTTTGTCACTTACGACGAAGCTGCTTCTGGCAGACCTGCAGCTAAGTGGACTATTGCAAGATGAATTACATCATGCATAGGTCTGTGCTATGAGTTGGTGTCCAAGACTCCTCCCAGAGGGACAACAGCTTATTCTACCCGCCATACTGCAGCATAGGTGGCCGCTTCCAGGGACATCCCTATCCAGGAAATCTGTCGGGCTGCGACCTGGAAGTCAGCTAACACCTTTATCACCCACTGGTTTTGGGACTTCAGTTCTCCAATCTCTATCCCCTAAATAGGGGGTGTGCGCCTTACCTCCCTCCTCCCGGAGTACTGCCTGGAGTCTGCCAGTGTGGACGAACAACATCTCCACGCTCCTAGAAGAACAGGTTACTCACCTCTAACAGTAGTTCTAGGAGTGGTATATGTCGTTCATCCACATGGACCCACCCGACCTCCCTAGCTGCAGACACACACAACCTGACTTCCAGCAGGCTAAGATCTGGCATCATGGGGCAGAGCAGAGGTATATACCACCCGGGTTGGAGGAGCCAGCTCAAAAGACTTCTGGCAGATTTGAAGTGGCAGGGGACAATGCCAAACAGTGTGGATGAACAACATATACCACTCCTAGAACTGTTACAGGTCAGTAACCTGTTCTTTTTCCATGTACACGTTTAGGTCCCTCAGATCTAGCACAGGCCGTAAATCCCCTGTCTATTTTGAAGCCAGAAAGTACCGGTCCAGAAGTAAAGGGATCTGGGGTCATCATAAGAGACACCCTGAAGCAGTCAAGCCAATGCAACAAGCCTTATAGCAAGTCAAGTACAATGTTGGAGTGTATAGGAAGAGGAATCAATAGCAGGAGCAAGGAGGTGATCCTCCCATTCTACAGATCCCTGGCGAGACCCCACTTGGAGTATCGTGCCCAGTTGTGGCGCTTCCATTTTATTATTTATTTGCTTTTGGTAACCCGGGTGAGTGCACTAGGCATAAGGATGCCTATTTTCAGGCACGACCCGGGAGGATACAAGTCAAATACAATGAGCAACAACAATGAGACGCAGACCATAACATAAGTGATACAATGTAAAAGTGTCAGAAATACAATCAACTTAGCGAATCAGTGAAGTACATAGTTGGATCAGGTCAAAATATAAACAATACAGTGAGGAGATATTCAGAACAAACCAGTGCAATAAGTACAGAGTTGGTCTACTGGGTTGTAATGTACTGTATACAGTAAGTGCTGTTACGAATACTATGCACCTAGAAAGAGTAAAGGAGAGTAAGGGGAGAAGGTGGGAGGATAGAGATAAGGAGAGGAAGACGAAAGCAGGTGGAGGAAGGGTTGAAAGTAGAGTATAATAAAGCAAGCATAAGAGATGGGGGAAATGGAAGAACTCAAGGTGGATGGAAGCATGTGCAGGGATTTGATGCATGTAGATATTCACGGTGGAGTTTCTTGAAACCAGCATGGGTAGGGTGCCGAGCGTATAGCTTGGGGAATAGAATTCCAATACTTGGGGGCACCATAAAAGAAAGGTTGTGCACCCATAGAGGTTTTACGTCTGGGGGATATAGAGGGGCTTGGGTCATTCGATCAGAGCCCATGGGGGGTGTTTGAGTGCAACAGGAGGCGAGGGATTGGGGGGAGGCCTAATCTTGTTAAACTGTCTATAGGAGAGCCATATGACCGGAGTCTGTGAGCAGCAGGGCTAGGCCATTTTAGGTCAGCATAGAGCCAACAGTGGTGTTTGTACCGTGGTAAGGCAGAGGCATTGCGACAAATATAGGTCAGTGTTCCCCATTCACTTTTAGTGCGGTGGGCCACCACCTTTTTTTTTTTTTTTATATACACACAAAATCCTCCAAAATTGTCTATTGACATCCTTTACTGCACTACTACCCGTTTTAATACCAGCACACTATACTGTACTTAAAATCAGCTTATGCACATGTACAGTGCATATAGGAGGTCCACAAAAATAACGCACATTTTGACCCGATCACCACTGCCACCGTCCTATATTTTCAGACAGTGGGGAACCCTGTAGGTAGTGTCCCACTTATGTAGGGAGGTCTTAGTAGCGCCAAGGTAGGTGACCGAGCAATAGGCCAAGGCCAGGAGCAGGAGGCCTTGTGCTACAGCAATCCTGGCTGATGGGGTGAGGGCATAGCTAGTACGGTAGGCCCACCCCAATTTTTGCACTGACTGATTTGCAGGTAGCGGTAATATGAAGATCAAACTCCAGGGATTCATAGAGAAGAATGCCCAGGTATTTGAAGGAGCTTGTGTTAGCCAACGAGGAGCCATCGGCACAGGATATTATGAGGGAGTTACTATTCCCAGTAAGTCTGGCAGGACAGCCAAGGAGCATAAAATGCATTTTGCTTATATTAAGCACAAGGTTATTCTCAGTTAGCCAGGTTTGTATGCTTAGGAAGCCCGAGGCTAGGGAATTTATCTCCGAGACATTTCTTGCACTGTGGTAAATGACAAGGTCATCCGCATAGAGCAGGGAAAAGCAGGTAGGTGCTAGAAATGGGAGGACATTTATAAAATTAGTGAAGGAGAGAGACAGGTTAGAGACTGTACAGAGAAGGGCAACCGAGATGATTCAAGGTCTACAGGGGTCTCTTGTATGAGGAGCACCTAAAAATCACTAAATATGTAGTCCCTCAAAAACGAAGGGATATGATCAGGACCTTCAGGTTCATGGGAGGCATAAATAAGGTGCCCTATACTGAACTCTTCACCAGGCTCACTGGCTCAACTACCAGGGGACACAAATGGAAGCTGTGTGGAAGGAACTTCAAGAGAGACTTGGAAAAGCATTTCTTCAGAGTCATGGGTCCACGGAACGGTCTTCCTGCCGAAGTGGTGGTAGCAAAGTCTGTGACAGCATTCAAATAAGAGTGGGATAGAGCAAGAGGGCATCAGAACAGTGAAGAATGTAACTCCATTTGGGTGGGGGGGGGGTGTTAAAGGATACAGGACCGCAAGTGGCCTTGGTAACTCATGGGTACACTTTATGGACCCTTTTTCTATGTTACTGGGAGTAAAAACCTAGATTCATTTCTGCTGCGGGGGACCAATTCCACGGCCATTTTGTGGAGTAGGGATTGAACCTCCTCCAGAGGAAGGGCAAGATGTCCTGTAGGGTACCGGTTTGACAATCGCCGGTTGAGAGGCTGATACTTCCAAGAACTCAGACATCTCTTGGAAGAATCCTCTTCCTTTTTGGCCTGTACCCGTTTAAGAAAGGCCCGAAATGAGATATCCTCAGGGGGAGATCTAGGTGCATTTATTACACCTTTCAGAGCAGCAGGACAGAGTGGAGCTTGATCCAACCACATCCATAATCTTCTTCCACAGCCTCCTGCTCTTCCATGTATTCTGGATTATATATTTCAGCTCGCCATAAACGTCAACCATTAAAGACACTGGACTAAGTGTATGAGGAACAGATGACAGGCATTCCCTCCGCCTGGCGCCCCTGGAACTGGGGATGTGCAGTGACAAGAAAATAGAAAAATGGCACCCTAGTCTCGACCTGATGGTCGTCTGCCGGCTCTGCTTCTCCCAGACTGGATCTGTACCGGGTGGGGAGTTGGGGGCTCCCCGCCACGGGGGGGGTAAGCAGCAGGGGTTTCAGGGGGCAGCTGAAGCGCAGCAGAGACGGATGGTGGCTGGAATCCCTCCAAGATGCGGGGACAAATGGGACAGATGATCAGATAGGAGGAATAGTGATAGCCAAAACAAAAAACACACCACCACACACTGAAATATCTCTAACCCCGTTTGCTACAATGTCTGCATGGAGCCTGAAAGGGTTGTCGACAGCCAAGATGGACGGTACAGTCCCAGACGGCAGAACAACCTGCGAGTCCCCGACCAGTGAGGATGAGTAGACGCTGCACCCTGACCGTGGCGAGGATTGTCTTTTGTTCGACGAATTAGTACCGATCGCCATCCACGGGATGAAATGGGCCAATGGTGATCTGGGAATGGGAACAGGTTTCAGATAAGCCACGTTTGTCGGAGCCAGTTTCTCCATTTCCTGGATTAGAAAAGTGTATCTTTGGTTGTTAATAAAGCTCTCCTACATCTCCTGGTCACGTAGTTAAAGCCTAGGCTGAGTAGGCATGCTTTAAAATTGTGATTCGTACCAAGGCAACAGATATAGAGCGGCCGTTGTCCTTATAAATGTTAAGGTCGCCACAAAAGCAATACTGCAACAGTTCTTTGTTAAAAGCATCAAATATTTAAAAAAAAAAAAAAAAAAAAGTTAAATATAGTGCGACAGCAAAATATCTGAAAAAGTTTAAAGGAGTTTTTCAGCAGTGATGGACTGATGAGTGCTTGACGGCAGAAGAACTGAGGCATGCGGGGGACACACATGTTGTGTAGGTGCTGAAAAAGCACGTCAATGTAGGCAGACCCAGCCTGCAAAAGTTTCCCGGTGCTCCTGACACAGACTGCTTACAGTTCTATGGTGTGGCTCAATGGAGGGAAATATCCTCCAAGTAGATCCAAGAATACTGCCACAGGGCCTGAACAGGACTCTGGTGACAGTTCTGTTCAGTGGAGGAAATAAATCTGTGGTCAAAATATTAGCATGACTACACTGCTGTATTTCCAAAGTTCCCTCTTAAGGTCAACACCTTTGGGCAAAGATGCTGTTCAGTAAACTGAGAAACCTGGGAGTAGGAGAGAGGATGACAGGGTGGGCCGACAGCCGGCTTTAGGGTAGAAGTCAGGGTGATAATAGGGGGAGAACTATAGACACCTAGGCCTGTGACCAATGGGGTCCCCCCCATAGAGCTCAGTACTTGAACATGTGTTGCTTAACATCTTTATTGGAGATATAGCAGAGGGGATAAAAAGTAAAAAATTTGTGTATTCGCAGACGACACTAAGCTCTGTGGGATATTGGACACAGATGAGGGAAGACAGGAACCAAGGAGGACCTGGCTAGACTTGAGAAATGGTCAGATATCTGGCAACTGGGGTTCAACGCCAGGAAATGCATGGCCATGCACCTGGCAGCGAAGAACCCTGGGGCCAGTTACTGGTTCGGGGTGTATAAGTGTCCAGTTTGGATCAGGAAAAATATCTAGGGCTAATCAGGAGAGTCCTGAAGCACTCTGTGCAGTGCCATAAAGCAGCAGCCAAAGTAAACAAAATGCTGGGAAGCATCACAAAATGAATCATCTCCAGGAAAGGGGAAGTCATCTTGCCCTTGTACAGGTCAATGGCGAGGCCGCAGTTGGGAGTACTGTGTGCGGTTCTAGAGCCCTTATCTGAAAAAAAGGGGCATCAAGTTACTGGAGGGGGTTCCGCATAGGATGACCAAGATGATCCAGGGCCGGGGGGACATTTGAAGAGAGGCTGTGGGAGCTCAATATGTATTCCCTGGAGGACAGGAAACCTTCCAAGTACCTTAAAGGTATGAACAAGGTAAGAACGGAGGGCATTCTCAAGTTGAGGAGTCTGGGTCCACTAGGGGACATAGTCAAATCAGTGGGAGGAAGCTTCAAAAGAAAAAACGAGGCAGCACTTTATCACAGAGTGGTGTCCAAATCAAACAAACTGTCTGAGGAGGTGTTTTACTGAAAAAATGGGAAGGTTTGAAGGGGATGGGACAGGGTGAAAGTAGAGTCAAAACAGGGATGATTTTTGGGGGCGTAGTGTGTAAGGTTGAAAACTCACTGGGGAAAGAGGGGGCAGTTCCAGTAACAGACTGGAGTTGCACACTCAAGTAGTCTATGGACCGTTTCTGCTGGCATTTTCGTATGTTGCTAGAATCAGTTTGCCAGAAAAAGACTGTTGTAGTAGTAATAAAAATGTTTTTTTTTTTTTATACAGGATAGCAAACTTTAGGTCACAGACCTATTTTCAAAGTTGTCCTGTGAATGACCTTTGGGTCCATGGTGTTTTCCTTTTTTATCTGATACCACCTTAAATGGAAGTCTGTTCTACCAATTCAGCACTTTTGTGAAATATTTCAGAAAAGACTCTACAGATCTTTCTCCCTTAAAGAGGAGAAATTTTGCAGGGTCCCTCAAAAGTTTGTTAGACCATATAAAGCTTTTCAAAATAAGGAACTGGGTCATGCATCAGCAGACCCCATCTAGGTCTGCTCTGTATCACGTGGCAGTTATTTCATGGAACCTCGAGACAGGAAAAATCTCACGTCTGGGGAGGTTGTGCTTAACAGCTTTTTACAGCTGTGCCGTCACTCCGATTTGCCATGAAATTGCTGCTGCCTTGATTTACTATGGACACCTATGGGCAAGGCTAATACCTTACTTGAAAGCGCTCCTCATGGGATTGCAGACTGATTTTCTTTGTACTCTGTGTATAAAACATTTACCATATGTCCTCAAGATCAAGTTTTATATGTAGTTGCTCTAATTCATAATTATAATTTATTAACAAGTGCTCCTTGAAGAACATTGAAAATAAGCAGAACCTCTGCTAACCAGTTAATACAGGAGTCCATGGTAAAACCTAATGACCACAGCCGATTCTATTTTCTGCTTGTATTTTTACAATTCTTAACAGGCTAACAGTATTCAAACTTAACAGTGCGTGTGTGTGTGTGTGTGTGTGTGTGTATACACACACACACACATATATATGTGTGTGTATATGTATATACACACACACACACATATATATTGTGTGTGTATACACACACACATATCTTACACACACACACATATACATACATATATATATACACACACACACACACACACACACACACACACACACACACACATATACATACATACACATATACATACATACACACATATACACACACACACACACATATACATACATACACATCACATACACATATACACACACACACACACACACACACACACACACACACACATAGATAGATACACATATATAGTGAGCAGAATGAGTGCAAGCCTTCTCTCCATACCTTTCTGAAGAGGATCTACTCTCTCGTTCACTGAACTACGTGTATCAGGAGCCGCCTTTATACCTGAGAGAGAGAGACACACACACACTTGTATTAAAATCTTAGCACTATGTAACAATTTAAGACGAGGCATATTTTATTTCTTCGGCGCCCACTCCAGGGGACTCTGAGCGCCTTACAATTAAACATTCAAACACAGTACAAAAATATAAATAGAAACATCACACATCAACACATATAAAAATCGTAACAAAAAATAATTCTCAAAATCAAGACAGAAAAGCCAGATTAAAATCATTTAATATAAAGTAACAGATTAACAGAATCAAATCTCAGTCCGGGAAGGCCAGTGAGAAGAGGTGGGCCTTGAGACGGCTCTTGAACTCGACAGAGGGGGCCTCCCTGATAGATGAAGGAAGGGAATTCCATAGGACAGGACCGTCGACACTGAATGAATGTTCTGTCGCCAAATGTTGTCAACCTCATCCGTGGAATATTCAGGAGGCCCCGGTCCGAGGAACGGAGGGAGTGGCTAGCGTTAGGAGGTTGGACAGATGGCCAGGGCAAAGTCTATGTAGGGCCTTGAAGATAACCCTCCACCTAACTGGCAGCTAGAGCAGTTCACGCAGCACCGGAGTGATGTAACAATCTGAGAAGGCTCGTCAACACTCCGGCGGCTGTGTTCTACACTAGCTGCAGTCTGAAGGGTACCTCCAGAGACTCCAAAGAATAGGGCATTGCAGTAATCAAGCCTGGATGTGACGAAGGCATGAATCAAAGTAGGGAGGTAGTCAGGCTGAACTAGGGATTTAATCCTGGCAATGTTCCTGAGATGGTAAAAACCACTATGGACCACAGAGGACACCTGAGGCTCAAATGTCAGTCATCCAAGAACATGTCAAGATCTTGTACCCTAGAGGAGGCCTTCAATGGTGCAGTCCTGAGAAACAGCATTCACAATACCAGAGCATTCCTACCACACTGATGGCCTGGTTCCACTACCAAGACCTCTGTCTTATCGGGACTGAGTTGCAACCAGCTACAGGACATCCAGTCATTAATTCTGGACAGGCATTTGTTTAGCACATCAACAGTGTCAGATGTTCCAGGGGCAAAGGATAAGTACAACGGGGTATCATTTGCATAGCAGTGAAAACTGCATTGTACCTCCTAATGAGTTCGCCTAGGAGCAGTATATACACTGCCAACAGCAGCACCGACAGGATTGAGCTTGGAGGTACACCATACGGCAGGGGCATTGGGGAGGAGAAATTCCCCATCACTATCAGTTGCTTCCTGCTTGCGAGATAGGACTCGAACCAGCGAGTCCACAGACCACATTGAGACAATCAAGCAACATGCCATGGTCTACAATGTCAAAGACTGAGGAGAGATTTAGGAGAATCACAATAGACCAGTCTCCTCCATCTCTCGTCCTAAGGTGGCCATTGTGCACCAGAACCAACGCTGTTTCTGTGCTATGCTTCAACTCCTTTATTTTTATTTTAAAAAGCGCAAATAAGGCAAAGGTCATGAGGTGCTCCTCAAGCTGCAGCGCCAGGATATTTCGCTACAACCTTATCCAAGAAGGGACTGTTGAAGATAGGATGATAGTTCGCAAGGATGTCTGGGTCAAGCAAAGATTTCTTCAGGAGGGGTCTCACCAGCGCCTCTCAAGGAATCTGGAGAGGCCCCCCTCCGCTAACAAGCACCGAACAATCATGAACACCAAACCAACACATCCCATAAGAAAACGTGTCGGAACAGGGTCCAGTTCACAGTACATGTGCTTTAGCCGAGAGGCAACCTCAATGACCTTGGCCTCCTCCACCAGTCTAAACTCTTCCCAAAGAGGTGGAGTGCCTCCATCACGCCCCACTCGGGGGAATACCCAGATGTATAGAGGACACTCCGTCAGCAAAGACCCAAGCAAACTCTTTACATAGAGAGAAAGAAAATACCTTTTTCGTCTCTAAACAGACAGGATGTAATAGCCCGTTAACAGTATGAAAAAGCATTGCCGATTGCCTCAGGGAAGAACCTATCGCCCTAGACAGAAACAACCTTTTTATGGCCAATTGCTCCCTATTACTCACGATAGTGAGTATGCAGGGCCAGTTTGTCCTCCTCCAGCCCAGACTTCCGCCAGCAGCACTACATCTTCCGACCTTTAATCTTCATCACCTTGATCTTGCCATCAAACCAAGGCGATCTCAAGTGAGAGGATTTGGGTCGTACACAAACTGGTGCGAGGGCAGAGTGTGGCAGTCATAACCCTATTATAGGTGGCAACTGCCTCAATCTTGCCACTCACATGCGGCATCTACACTGGATAGGTCATCAACCGCCAAAAAACCCTCAGGGGACAACCTCCTCAAAGGGCTGTAACTGACCATCTCAGCGCGGGGGGGTGCCCTGAACAAGAACCTCACTGTGCAGTGATCAGATCAAGCGACCTGATCAATCTCGAGGTTGGTTACCTCAAGCCCCAGAGAGAACACCAGGCCCAACATGTGACCACCATGATGGGTGACAGAAGAAACTTCTTGCAACAGGCCCAGTGATATCAACTGGAGGAGGTTGAAACCAAGCCTAGAGCATTCGTCGTCTGCCCAGACATTTAAGTCCCCAAGCACTAGCCATCTAGGCAACTCCAGCGTCTCACTTATGATGAGCTCCACTACCTCCCGCAGGAATCCTCCCTCCGGGGGGAGGGGGCGTGCACACGATGACGACTGGCACAGCTGCCTCAAAAATAGGTCTGGCATCTTGCATCAAATTTCGCACAAACACCCTTGCTGTATGCCTAATTTAGTTATTTAAATTGCAATTACACAAGATAGATTTTGCACTGCATTTTTTAGGGGGCATGGATTTCTGGGGAAGAAATGGATCAAAGACCTTCTATCCGGGACTCCCACACCCATGTTCTGAATTAGCAGCTTTCAAGTTTTCCAGTACGGACTCAAGTACAGGACAGTGACTGAGGAGTCAAATATTGACCAGGTCTATTTTGGGTACTCCTTAAAGAAGTGCACTGAACTGCATCTTAGCTCCGACGTTAGCTGCATCGGTATAGGTAGCCATCAGACGGAGGGAGGAGATGCCAGAGGCTGGTGTAAAGAGGGAGAGAGAGAGAGTGAGTAGGGTTTTTTTTTTTTTTTATCTGTAATACTTTTAAGCGCCCAGAGCTTCCAGAATTGGGCACCATAAAAATAAAATTTGCCTTGCCTACCACCGCTCTGATTTTAGTATTGTCTGCGAACAGACTGATCCTACTCCAGATCCCGTTTGAGATGTCGACTATGAATATCCCAAACAGCACCGATCCAAGAACTGATCACTGGGGTACCCCGCTCGCAATGTCCCTCGGTGATAAGAGTACCACCACTAACTCTCTGCTGCCTATCCCTCAGCCAGCTGGTGATCCAATTGACCATTTTTGTTCCCACCCCTATGTACCCCAGTCCCCCCCCCCATGCGGCACACAGTCAAAGGACTTACTGAAGTCCAAATACAGGACATCCACTGCATGGCCCCTGTCCAGTTCCCTGTAACCCAGTCGTAGTACTTGACTAGGTTTGTTTGACAGGATCTGCCAGACACAAAACCATTTTGGTGACAGACATACGTTGTCTGAAGAAACTATACCTATCTTAGGAAGGCAGCATAATGGCAATCAGAAAAAAAACAATGATTGGAGGTATACAAGGTAGTTAACTTGTGTGTTTACCATCAGTACTAAACAGAATACCAGAAAATACTTTCCATTACTATCAGTTATACATATTATTGCTTTGTACTGTTTATGCCCATCACATACCTAACAGTACAATTTGAGAAAATTTTTAATCGAGAATCAAGGTTTTCATCTGCCTACCAGCAGTCTAGTTAGTACTGCGACAATAGTGACTGGCACAGCCCTCCAATCACCTCCTCGGCCATCCAACTGTCTGTGAGCATGAGTATGGTAGCAACAGTCAGCCCGCTGAGGAGGCAAGTAGAGGGCTGTATCAGTCTGTCCTCTAGACACCAGGGAATATATGTATTTGAACAAGCATGGGCAATCAGAACGCGAGAGACTACAGTGCTCCTTACTGCCTGGAAATATTAGAGCAGTAGTAAATGGGGTGGAGTCAACATGGGGGCAGAACCACCAATGGAATGACATCCCTGAGAACCTCGGCATTCTCTTGAAAGGTCAGGCAGCGACTGACAGCCTTGACATTATTCGGGGTAAGAACCATGATCTACTCTACGGTTTCGTAGTCCTGCGCAATGAGCAGTAGCTTCCAAGCAAGGGAAGATGTCAACCTCAGGACCCTTAATGGTGATCCATCATGACTGCATTTTAGCACACTGGCACCTAATCTATTTCTTTCCTGGGTCTTTAATTTAGTGCAGAGAAACACCTCTCAATTTGCAGCTGACAATGGTATTATCATTGCCAATTCTGCCAAAGCAGATTATGCTGTGTAGTTACAGCTTAAGGCTGAACAATAGTAGTTGTTGAATTTGTCAGCAAGTCTATTTGTTTTAATCAAGGGTAGTCGCAGAAATGCGTAGAAACTATTAGTGATGGGACTAACAGGGGTCTACTTAAGCAGTGGCCCAGTGTCCCGAGGCCATCAGAAACAACTTTGAGCCAGAGAAATTGTTTGCTGGCCCACTTGGCCAACATTTTTTTTTGAAAGGTACTGCACCATTAAGACCGACCTGACACTCTTCCACATTGCTGTTTGAGCACCAGTCGGGTGCGCATGCATGTGCTCGTGCACAGACATTGACAGTCAAGCTGGATGTGGAATGGGGCACACACATGGTGCATAGTGGAAGTTCAGCAAGATGTGGTGTGCTAACCACATAATGGTTTCAAAGCCCCCACTTGCATCACCTGTCAGAGTGCGTCAGGTCCTCTGTCGCCAGACAGATGTGCAGCACCAGTGTGGGGTCCAATCCAACTAAAATAACTAGCAGAAGGGAGGTGCTAATGCCACTGTACAAAACAATGGTGAGGCTGCACCTGGAGTATGCGGTACAGTTCTGGAGACCACACCTACGTAGGGACATTGAGGGGAGAGAAAGGGTTCAGAGAAGAGCAACCAAGATGGTGCATGAGATGCAGAGAAAAGCATATGAACAGAGGTGCAGGGAGCCGAATCTATACCCACTAGAGACTAGAAGGGAGAGGGGGATATGACTGAACCTTTTAAGTATTTGAAGGGAAGCAATAAGGTGAAGGAGGGAGCTAGGACAAAGGGGCATTGCCTCAGATTGGAAGGAGGGAAACAGAGGCAATGTGAGGGGAGGTTCTTCACAGAGAGAGTGGTGGAGGCCTGGAACAGGCTACCAGAAGAGGTGGTGGGATCCGAAATGGTGGGGGAATTCAACAGGGCATGGGATAGACATGAGGGTTTTTTTTTTTTTCGGGGGTTCTGAGCCAGTAAAGATGTGTGTGTGTGTGTGTGGGTGGGGGGTGGTAAAGGCTCACTGGATGGGCTGGTGTGGTCCTTTGCTGCCATCAAATTTCTGTGAATCCTGTGGCAGACTGGCGACAGAGTGGGACAGCCAATGAAAGCCTGTGTTAAGTATTGTCCTTGCCACCAGAATGAATCTGTCTCCGCACTGACAGGTTGCTAGTAGTCTGTGCCTCAATTGTTGGCATCAGTTATATAAAATAAATATAAAAAAGGAAAATGTTTCTGCTCACTGTAGCTTTTAACTTCAGACTAAATTTGGTTATTCCAATCTCAGAAAGTTTTGTACTCCACCCACCCAAAACAGCATGCTACTGAATGGAATAGCGGTATTCCAGTCAGAATACCAGCATGATGAAAATGGTATTCCACCTTGAAAACTGGTATGCAAAACAGAAAAGCTATTAAATTCAAGCCCTGGAATATTATCAAAAGGAGATCATGCAGGTTACCTCAGTGGTTAAAGTGGGGGCAGGGTGCCAAAGTTTGTTTTTTTGTTAAAGAAAAGTCTAAAACCATGTTGGCATTTTGTTTGAAGGAATTTTGAAACAGTTGTGGGCTACCATATACTCAGTGGCAGTCACTGGCCCAATGACCAGCAGTTCTTTCCCCCTAAAGTCAACCCCTGGACTGTTATCCCATTTGACCCAAAAGGCACACTTTCCAATTAAAAATCGCTCACGGTAGGCCATCTCCGTGGCACCGAGCTCGGGTACCAAAAGCAGAGACCGGCAGAGAGGGAGTACAAGCATCTGTTTAGATGCTTCCCTCCTGTATTTTTAGCAATTGGTTTTATGTTAAGGACTGGCTTTATGTTAGACTTTTAAACTGTTTACAGTTCTGGTATATTAACACCTTTGGTATACTGTACCTGCATAGTTCTAAACTATTTGAATTGTTCCCTGCTAAATTATACAACAATGAAGTTATTTGCCTTGCTTTTGGGCCTCGCACTTGCTGTGCTCTGTTCAGAGAAGGGGAGCAGCGCACTAAAGAAAGCGAGTACTCTGGCACCACATGGGCAAGGCATCATAGACAAATAACCGGAGTACGAAACTGGGTAAAATAATTTAATCTTTATAGATTTATACAAGCATTAAACCTGATGAAACGCAACAGTACATTTGCATTACAAATGAATGAAACTAATCTGCGCCAGATTTTTATTTTATTAATTGAATCTTGGAATACCTTTGAGCCAGAGGCTCATTTACAAAGGTTCCATGTCAAAGGAAATGACATAGTGATGGAGAAACACATTCTTACATTGGTTACAAGTAAGCAGCTGGGTGAGATGCACCATCTCTGAATAATTTTAGAATTCTGGGTAACAGTTATGAAAACATTGGTAAAGATACATTGGGTACAATTAAAAAGGCTGTGCGAGATGTAATAAACCCAGGATACTTAGCAATATACAACAAAACTGATATTAAGTGCTAGTGATTAAGGAAACTAGAAGTAGGTGGATGGGCAGTAGGGAAAGCCAATTTAAAAAAAGTGTTGAGTAAATAGGTGTAAACAGGTGTAGGCAGGTCAGATAGTTGAGGGAAGAAGAGAAGCGGGTAGGGCATTTGAAGCAGTTGATTTGGATTGTGATGGTTTACCAGATCATAGTGTAAGAAACATGTGTAGGATCATGGACTCAGTAGTGACATATTAAGGCAGCCCAAGGGACTTGGTCAGCAAAATGGTCAGATAGATATAAACAGGAGACCACCAAGATTAAGTGGGACAGTCACATCTGCTGAGGCTGACCAAGTGCTGTCGAAGACATTTTTTGAAGGGCCCAATTTTGGGAGTTGCTTGAAAGTGTGCTGGGAGGTTGTTAAATCAGGAGGGCACTCTGTGCATAAATGCTCTAGGTCCTTGGGATGGCTGGCATAATGGTGCCTGAAAGGTTACACTGGGTGCCCTCCTTGTGCTGCGTGAGCTGGCAGTGGTCCTAGTCAGCAGCCGCTGAGTGGGGTTAACCCTAAGGTGAGCTTTTTGCCAAAGATATGTGGTAAGCGATTCTGTTCTGCAGATTGAGCCAATTGGTCTACATGTATAGGTCACAGGTGTGTGTCACTAGCACCAGTAACTAACCTGCAGGCTTTGTTGAGGGGGACTCCTAACTGAGGGCAGTGGTGGAGGCAGCGCCACAGAATACAATGCCATGATCAATTTGATGGACAATATGGAGCTAGTCACAGCAAGGCGTACTGCCTCTTGGGTTATACATTGCAGATGTCTATAAAGGAGGCCTAGTCTGATATTCGCATCTTTGGAGAGGTTAGTAATGTGCTATCGATAGGAAAAAAGTACTGTCCAAGGTGATGCCCAGGAACTTAGAGCTAGTTATCTTTTCGAGTATCATTAGCAGGGGATGTGGAATCAAACCCTGCCCCCAAAATGCAGAATGTCAAGGTCCTGTATCATAATGCTAGACGTCTGAAATACAAGGTGGATATTTTAAAAACATGGGTAGCAACCGAGAAGCCAGAGGTTACATCATTGACGGAAACGTGGCTAAATAAAATATAAATATATATATATATATATATATATATATATATATATATATATATAAATAAAACAGATTTTGATATAGAAAGATATTATGTCCTCAGATTAGATAAGGAAGGGATACTAGCGCCTTTAATATTCTCTCAGTGTATAATGAGTAGAACTATGGGAAAAGATTAACAGAGGATTACAATGCAAAGTGGGACAGGTTCAGGGTAATGAGTTACATAAAAGTTTTAGACCCCTCCAAATGTGAATCAAATTATAATAGATCCAACTAGGAAAAGTTCTCTAACAAGCAAAGGTAACATACTGGACCCGATTTTCGTCTCTCCAAGGATTAAACACATTGAAATAACCGATCTAAAATTAGTTGATCTTAGTATTACAATAGGCACTTTTCTAGTAAAGGAACAAGTCACACGGCAGAGCATTAAATTACACCACAGAAAAGTCCGATAGCTGAAATGGTTAAAGTAAACTGGAATAGAACAATTTTAATACCGGACTTAGATCTAGCCATACAAGATGTTACACAAAACTTCTTGCAGGTTATGTAATAAAGTAGCACCATTTACTAAGAAAATGCAACAAAAGAAACAAGCACCATGGATAACAGAAACACTTAAAGAAATTAAGGTCAAAAACAGTCTATAGAAATTAAACAAAACATATTCAGAAATTTGGAATAAATATAAAAATGCCAGGAACAGACTAAACACCTAAAAAAACAACAAAACAAAACAAAAACAAAAAAACAACTGAGTTTTTACAAAAAGATTAAAGAAACCACAAATCCAAGCCAGTACTGGTCACCGATTAAATCTTTAGTCTCCTGTGAAAAATAACCAACTGTGCAGACAATTCAGAATAGATCATCACAAAACTCTCAATCACTGGACATAGTAAATGTTTACTTTACAACACTGTCAGATGAAAATATTCCAATAAATACAACTGAGACATAATTATAACACTCAAGAGAAAAAAAAATGGATAGATCAAACTTTAGGTTTAGGATAATAAGTTGTAACCAGGTTAAGAAACATGTAAGAAAGCTAAGTAAGCAATAAGACACGACAGGGTGTGTGTTGAACAGATATTACTGCACACCCAGGGGCGTAGTAAGGCACGAGGCCCTGCTGAGTGCCTTCAGCCTCTGGAAGTGCGGTAATATCTGTTCACACATCCTGGAGTGTTTTATTGTGCTTATAAAATGGTAAACTCCCCCCCATCAGAACTCCTGGTAAAATAATCCTTCCACAACATCAGCGGCTCCAGAACAGGTTGTGCCAGTGTAAAAAACTGAATAGCAATCAAAAGAAACACAGCACCAACACTTCTTTGAAAAAATGTATCTGTATTAAACTCACATACAATTGATGGACGATGATAAATGCAGTGGCACCATGCAAGGTAACAACAGCTCCCAGACAAAAGAACAGCCCAACCGGTTTCGCGCCAAAAGCGCCTCCTCAGGGACTGGTTTGGTAATTAAAGAACCCTTTAAATAGGAAATGCAATTTAAAGTGACAGTGCAACAAAAAAGGTAATTTGTGAAAAACCTTAATAGCACCAATAACACAAAAAAAAACAAGTTCATAATAATATTCGTACAATGATGAAAGATAATAGTAATGAATTTAATTTATCAATATTCATACTGTAAATCAAGACTACTACTAAATTAGCAAGTTATTCATCCAATGGGCATATTCAAAAAAATGCTACAAGAAATTATATATGTATATTAAAAATGGTAATACATTATATACCAGAATCATTGAAGAAACTCCAACCTAGAGGGAAGGGAAAAGGACATACTGTAAATGGCACATAATACATTATTTAGAATATTTAAGCCTTAAAAAGGGTGCAATATCAAAAGTGTCATTTAGTCCTGGATGTTCCAAAGCACCCAATGTGTAGATCCAAAAAGGACTCTCTGCACAATATTTTATTCTCTAGATCCCCACCACGTGGTCCAACATTTACTTTCTCAATACCACAGAATGTAAATATATGTTTAGTGTCATAATGGTATGACTGTAGATGTTGTACCAAAGCATTCTTATTGTTATGACATCTAAGGTCACTAGTATGCTCACAAACCCTCAATTTTAATGCCCTCAGGTTTTGCCCTACATAAAAGGCACACAGGTACAGGTAGCAAGATACACCACCCCTGTTGTGGAACAGTTAATAAACTGTCTCACATCAAACTGTTTATTAACATTAACAGAAGAACTTTTTTCTGGTCCATGATATTACAAAACTTACAATGACCACAACAAAAGAAGCCCACTGGTGGTGGAGGTAACCAACTGGTATTAGATTTATTCACCCGTTGGTATGAATGTACCAATAAATCAGAAATGTTCCTGCCTTTTCTATAAACAATCCTAGGTTTATTTTTTACTACATCCTTTAATGTGGTATCTGTGCTTAAAATGGACCAATGTTTGTCAATAATGTTCTTAATTTCTACTGTATTTTGGCCAAAAGTAGTAATAAAATTAAGATGTTCTTCATCTTCTGTTCTAACTTTATATTCTAGCAATTCACTCCTGGGCATACTACAGACTTGATCCATTGATTTTTGCAACACATCAGTAGCATAACCTCTACTCTTAAATCTCTCCATTTCGCTCATACAGCTTTCAAAATCATAGAAACATAGACTTTGACGGCAGAAAAGGACCACTTGGCCCACCCAGTCTGCCCATTTCCCTACCTACTGGATAAGCTGCAGATTCTAGTTAACCAACAGCCTGCTTCCTCAGGTTCACTACAATTACGCTCAACTCTCAAACTGAGATTTTGGGATGTTACTGATGGTGCGGCGGGGGTGGCAGCTGGAAGCATGTAGAACTGAATTTCTATCCGTAGGCTTACGAAAAATAGAAGTACGAATAGTACCATCCTGTACTTTCACAATATCCAAATCCAAAAAACTAATATGCCTAACATCTGCTTGTATTGAGAATCTTAAATGCGGATTTGATAAATGTAAGTGTTACACAAAACTTTCCAGCTCACCAAAAGTCCCCCGCCACACCATCAGAACATCAATAAAGCGTCTGCACAAGTCAATCTTGTCATAGAAAGGATTCTTATCACGATCACAACTCACCTCCCTTTCCCATTGTCCCAAATAAAGGTTGGCATAATTAGGAGCAAATGTAGCTCCCATGGCTGTCCCTTTAATTTGGTGATATTTCCCCTGAAAGCTGAAAACATTAAATTTGAGCACAAACTCAGTTTAACCAGAAAATCTTTTTCACATGCATCCAGTGTGGTAGGGAGGTCTAACCAAGCACGCATTGCCTCAAGTCCACCCTCATGTGGTATATTCGTGTATAAAGACTCAATGTCCATGGATACTAAAAACCATGACTGTTTAATCTAAGTCCTCCAGGATACCCAGGGTTTGTGTAGTATCCCTCAAGAAGGAGGGCAATAATCCCACTATCTCCTGTATGTGTGCATCTACATATTGGGAGAGGGGTTCAATAAGTGAACCAATCCCTGAAACAATGGGTCTACCTGGAGGACTTTGTACACTTTTGTGGATTTTCGGCAGAACGTAAATGGTAGCCCTCACTGGATGTTGCACTGTAAGAAAAATCAAGGGAGCTTTTAGATATCATACCATTTTGGAATGCCTGAAGGAGGTAAACATCAATTTCCTTCTTAAAGTCCAGGGTAGGATCTTTTGTCAAAGGTCTGTAAAAAAATACCATTATCCAACCGACAATGTACTTCCTGTATGTAGTCCTTAGTATTAAGAACCACCACTGCTCCTCCTTTGTCCGCCGGTTTGATAGTAATTAGGCAGTTATTCTCCAATTCAGTTAATGCTAACTTCTCACCATTACTCAGATTACAGAATGAATAATTATTCTGTTTCTTGAATATAGAGTCTGTCATTCAAGCAAGACGTTTCAAAAACCGTAATTGCAGCTGAGGGTGGTGGATTAAAAGTGGATGGACCTTTAAAGTGCTGTAGATGTCCCTCTTGTTGTTGTATCTGGGTTGATATTTCAGACCTTTGCGATTGATCAACCAGGGATTCATTATGATATCTACTGAAGAAAGATTTGATACTCAATTTCCGAGTAAACCTTTTAACATCCAAAAAGATATTAAACTTAGAAGTACTACACGAAGGTATAAATTTCAATCCTTTCTCCAACACAGAAATCTGGTTGTTAGTAAGTAAAACATCAGATAGATTCACAACATTCAGTGCATCGACCCCCCTCTGAATTTCTGTGGAGTTTTCTTCATCATAGCTGGATACCGTTTGCCTCCGGAGACTTTTATTCTTGTGTCTCCTTCGCCCACCTCGCTGTTTCTTTGATCCACCTCGAACCTCACTAGTCGTTCTGATGCGCGTTGGTTGCTTATCATACTGCATCTCTTCCAAAGGGTCTTTAGATTAATCTGATGTCAAATAAAAGCTACTTTCAGCATTGGTATTAGCATTGGAACGTAGAATCGATTTATTTTGTTGTGTTTTGTTCTTAGTAGTACCCAGTTTGTACTTGCCAGTAGACTCGGACCCCTTACATGTAAAAACCCTATTAAGGGCATAATCTTGACGTCTCGTTAGAACTTCCTGATTTTTATGGCTTTAAGCCGGGCATCTTGTTTAATGATTGCCAAGCATAACTTATTTTCAAGTTCTCTGAAATCTGAATCTTCACTGTAACTGGCAAAAGCAATTTCTTTTTCTTTTACAAGGGGCTCAATCAAAACCTTCTGTGTTCGATAGTCCCTTATCAAACATTCCTGAAAAAGCACAGAAGCTACTTGCATCTGGCTAGTCCAATCATCCTTAAAATCCTGCCGTTCCAAACCATAACCAGGCCATTTAATAACTCGAAGTCCTCTCGGAATATGATTCACCTGAACACAAGCCTCAAGGCTAGTGAGGTTCCAATAAATGCGTCTAGCTTTAAGTGCTAGTCTTTCCAACTCGTAATAAGCAGTGAAGATACTAGCCACTGGCTCACAACTTGAGATATCACCAGAACCTGTATTTCTCGGTGAAGACACAGTAAGGTCAGGATCTGGGCTAACAAACGGATTAGATGTCCCTATGCCCGAAAACAAAAACGTGCTACAAGTCTGGGAGCAGTCGCTACCTGCATGTAAATATTCCAAACTGGAAGACATAATGAAAGAAAGTTTTGTGGAACACTTACATTTATCAAATCCGCATTTAAGATTCTCAATACAAGCAGATCTTAGGCATATTAGTTTTTTGGATTTAGATATTGTGAAAGTACAGGATGGTACTATTCGTACTTCTATTTTTCGTAAGGCTACGGACAGAAATTCAGTTCTATATGCTTCCAGCTGCTACCCCCGCCACACCATCAGTAACATCCCAAAATTGCAGTTTATGAGAGTTAAGCGTAATTGTAGTGAACCTGAGGATTTTGAAAGCTGCATGAGCGAAATGGTAGAGAGATTTTAAAGTAGAGGTTATGCTACTGATGTGTTGCAAAAATCAATGGATCAAGTCTGTAGTATGCCCAGGAGTGAATTGCTAGAATATAAAGTTAGAACAGAAGATGAAGAACATCTTAATTTTATTACTACTTTTGGCCAAAATACAGTAGAAATTAAGAACATTGACAAACATTGGTCAATTTTAAGCACAGATACCACATTAAAGGATGTAGTTAAAAATAAACCTAGGATTGTTTATAGAAAAGGCAGGAACATTTCTGATTTATTGGTACATTCATACCAGTGGGTGAATAAATCTAACACCAGTTGGTTACCTCCACCACCAGTGGGCTTCTTTTGTTGTGGTCATTGTAAGTTTGGTTATATCATGGACCAGAAAAAAAAAAGAGTTCTCTGTTAATGTTAAACAGTTTGATGTGAGACAGTTTAACTGTTCCACCACAGGGGTGGTGTATCTTGCTACCTGTACCTGTGGTGCCTTTTATGTGGGCAAAACCTCGAGGGCATTAAAATTGAGGATTTGTGAGCATACTAGTGACATTAGATGTCATAACGATAAGAATGCCTTAGTACAACATCTACAGTCATACCATTATGACACTAAACATATATTTACATTCTGTGGTATTCAGAAAGTAAATGTTGGACCACGTGGTGGGGATCTAGAGAATAAAATATTGTGCAGAGAGTCCTTTTGGATCTACACATTGGGTGCTTTGGAACATCCAGGACTAAATGACACTTGATATTGCACCCTTTTTAAGGCTTAAATATTCTAAATGTATTAAGAAGTTAATATAAAGATGTAGTATTATGTGCCATTTCTAGTATGTCCTTTTCCCTTCCCTCTAGGTTGGAGTTTCTTCAATGATTCTGGTATATAATGTATTACCATTTTTTTTTTATATACATATTTCTTGTAGCATTTTTTTTTTTGAATATGCCCATTGGATGAATAACTTGCTAATTTAGTAGTATTCTTGATTTATAGTATGAATATTGATAAATGAAATTCATTACTATTATCTTTCATCATTGTATAAATACTATTATGAACTTGTTTTTTTGGTGTTATTGGTGCTATTAGGGTTTTTCACAAATTACTTTTTTTGTTGCACTGTCACTTTAAATTGCATTTCCTACTTAAAGGGTTCTTTGTAATTACCAAACCAGTCCCTGAGGAGGCGCTTTTGGCACGAAACCGGTCAGGCTGTTCTTTTGTCTGGGAGCTGTTACCTTGCATGGCGCCACTGCATTTATCATCGTCCATCAATTGTATGTGAGTTTAATACAGATACATTTTTTCAAAGAAGTGTTGGTGCTGTGTTTTTTGATTGCTAAAATAGTCCTTCCGCCAGCAAGAAAATTACATCATGGTTTTGGCAGGTTGCTAGGCTGGACCCCCACGTGTACACACACACACACACACACACACACACACACACACACACACACACACACACACACACACACACACTCTCTCTCTCTCCAGTTTCCAAGAACCAACACAGCTAAAACGTCCTTTCCTCTGAGAGGGGTGGCGGTTATAGTTCCCTTCAGACACACCTACGGACCCCACAAGAAGAATACTGCCCCTTTCTTCGCTCTTCCGATCCAGCGGCTCGTCGACTTGTGAAACTTTAAACCCGCTGCACAGGGTTCTCCTGTCACGCTGGTCCCGGGTGATGACTACTGAGGCTGGAGCAAACAATACAACCACCTCCGTCCTTTCGTCTCCCCGCCATGCAGCGGCTAGGGACAGCAGCAACCTTCCTCTTCAGAGTTTCGAACGCCCCGCTGCACCACCCCCCCGCCCGCACTTCACCATTTGCTTGTATAGCTCTTGCTAAGCGTGAAAACAAGATGGCTAACTTTACATTTATCAACGTTCCAATATTTTTTTGTGTCAACATTCTATTTAGGGGCATTGATTCATTTGCCTGTCTTTTTCTATGTGTAATACATATGTGGCACCGATTTTCAAGCCAATCAATATTCTTCTTTTGCTATGCCCAATTTATAAATGATGTTAAAGCCTATGGACCAGATGGAGTTGACAGTAGATATGTAAAGACTCAACTAGACATCCCAGTGCCTATGATTGACAAAACCACTAAATCGGGAGTCTAACAGAACAGAAATTCCCCAAGTCCTGGGAAATCAGCAACAATAATTACGATATCCAAAGGTGGTTTTAAAACTGATCCTGCTAATCACAGGCCAATTACCCTCTTGTCAATAATTTAAAAAATACTAGAGGGTTTGGGTCCAGGCTCAGTTAAGGGACTACCTGGAATACTACTCTTTAAAGGGCAAATAGACCAGGAATAATCGGGGATTTACCGGCAAATTAATGACCTCTTGGTTTTGGCAAATAAATGATAAAATATCAACGATTATGTAAGGTCTAATTCGGCAGCTACAAATAAAGAAATTAGCATTAAAAACTACAAAGAGGTTCTATCACAAGTAAAAATATAAATATCTAGAGGTCCGGTACATACAAACTTGAATTTTGACTACCACATTAATGAGATGGTTAAGGAGGTAAGATACAAGGTTAGGGGCCTTTAGGAGAACTAGTTTTTGCTCAAACTAGAGGATGTAGGAATTGTAAATCAATTAGTAAACCCTGTATTAGACTATGGAGATTATATAACATTTTGCCAATAAGACAGCTTTGGTAAGTTGAAAAGCTATACAATAGGATAGCAATATTTGTGCTAAAGTGAGATTTCACTACACACCATTGCATAATGTAGAATACAGTAAAATGGATAGACTTAGAAAATAAAAGCCGGTTAAAGTGAACTTGTTTGGTACACAATTCTATACTCTGGTAAACCAAGTTGATAGAGAAACCGAGCAAAAGAATATAAGTTAAACAGTGCATATAAATTTGGTACAAAAAAAAAAAAAAAAAATGGACACGACTTTTCCAAATATAGTAAAATACTGGGATAGTTTAATCAGAAGTCTAGTTGAGGAAACATTCTAAACTTTCTCATACACATCTTAAAAAGGGAACAAAGTAAAATGCACGTGTGTATAAAATATGAAATACCAGACTGTCATCAATACGGGTCAATTCTTAGATTGTATATATTTTTAAAGATTCTAGTTCCTTGAACTTTTAATGTTAAATTAAATGGGAAATTTCATTCTCACTGATGGGAAATATTTATTAGGTTAGCGGCTGATGTATTATCACAGAACTGGACAAATTACTTACATTGTATGTGTAATAATGTGACTATTTTATGCAATACTTTTATACATACACAGGATGATCTTGAAAACAGGATCATTGGTCCCAATGGTGTATTTTACATCTTCCCGTATAAAAATAGTTTTACTACTAAGGTGGCGTGCTGCCTTGACATGCCGTCGTATGTCCCCACCCAGGTCGCCATTGTATAGGCCCATCTCAGGAGGGACAAGAAAACATCAAAGATGGCTGCTCATGCCGTCTGGATGATGGTGGTCCATGCTCCCATAGTTGCGCCCTTGGCAGCCCCGGTGAGGACTGTAAAGTGTGCCTACCAGCACATGGAAGTCTCCCCTCCCTGCCATGGGCCCCCCGGATACACTGGGTCGGTCGGGAGGAGACAAGTTGAGGGGCAGTGGACGGCAACCGGTGGGGCTTGGCTGCCTGAAAGAGTGGGCAGCTGGGATGGGAGGGCAAAAGTGTACTTATGGTTAGAGAGCACTATGCAGGCCAAGTGATTAAATTAGTAAAAACAGATTAACGTTTTGTTAAGTGACAATTTAATAGAAGTAAACTACTACCTACTCTGCAAGGAAAAGACTGGGGTGGTGGTGGTAATTATCAACAGCTTTAAACATGCATCAAGAGAAACTTCATAAGCAGATCGAAAGATATATTGCACACTGGTCAGATCCCATCTCAGTCTCAAATATGGTATGGAGAACTGTTCTGGTCCCCGTATGTAAAGAAAGAAACTGGGACTATGTCGGGGGGGGGAGACAGGACTTCACATAAATAATGAATTGTCACAATTGTAACCAGATATCCAAATGCCGCCACCAGGCCAGTTGCCAGAAAGAAAACAGACCCCCCCCCCCAAAAAAAACACCACCACACTAAATAACATACTAATCAGACTGTTAGTTCAAGTTTATTGCAGGAAAGACTCAGTTGAGCAAGCTCATTCACAAGGAGGTCCTGGGGCACATACACATACAGTTCGCAATTACGTAGACAGGAGATATATGTAGAACAAAGAAAATATATAATACAAGAGATACACAATAGAAGTCCTTATGCTATATATGCAGTACATTCCAGCTTTAACCTTGCCCTAAATTATGTAACATTTCAGCTTACTAAGTAGAGGGCCAGTTGGTACCTAGGAAGTTGACTTGGCGTTGGGGCCCTGGTAGCACCTACATACGTCTTAATTTAGAGATAGCTAGTGTTTTGTAGGAGTTGATTGATACAATGCTGGTTAGCTTCAGCATGGCTTGTAGTTGGTTCCAAATGTTTGCGAGGGCATACGAGACAGCTCTTTGGCCAGCTGTGGTACGTGTTCTGGGAACATCTAGTAGGATAAGGTCGGATTTCCTTAGGGAGTAGGCGCTACGCGAGATGTACATGAGACGTTAAATAGTTTATGGAGTAGTTATTTGAGGGTCCAAATGCCAGCATGCAGGAGGCGTCTGGTGGCAAGAGAGGTCCACCCAACTGCTGCATAAAGATCACAGTGGTGGGTCCTGTATGCAGAGTTAGTAATAAAGTGAAGAGCACGTGATAGGGTATGTCCAGTTTAGACAGGCTCAAGGTTGGGAGGAGATAAAGATAATGTCTCCGTAGTCAAGCAAGGGAAGGAATGTTGCTTGGACAAGTCCTTTGCGGGTCGCGAGAGAAAAGAGGGTCCTTTTTCTAAAGAAGAAACCCAAGCGTGCTTTAAGCCTCTTTGATAGATCCTCGATGTGGTCATTGAAGGAAAGCTTGTTGTCTATCCACATACCTAGATATTTAAATTTAGGTACGACTTCCGGGGGTTCACCTAGGGAGGTAACTATGATGCTTTTAGGTGGGGTAGGTAGGGCACCAGACAAGGAAAGTCGAGAAAATCATTGTCTTGGTTTTTTTTGGCATTTAAGAGAAGCTTGGCATTGATAAGGTTGCTTTCTAACTGGATAAAGTCAGCTTGGAGTGCTTCCCTGACTTCAGTTAAGGACATGCCTGATGCGTACAAAACCGTATCGTCCGCAAAGAAATGTATGCTAGAGTTCTTTATGTGGGAGGCAAGGTTGTTGATGTACAGGCAAAAAAGGATTGGTCCTAGGATGGAGCCTTGAGGGACTCCTCTGGCAACTGGAAAGGGGGGCAGATAGGAGGCCATCAGCTTTGACTTTTTGTATCCTTCCCGTGAGATAACTGCTAAACCACTGTAAGGTAAGTGGAGTGGCACCTATGTAGGCAAGACAGGTGATTAGGAGTTGATGGTCTACAGTGTCGAAGGCCTTACTAAGGTCTAGAAAGACTGCACCAGTAACCTTCTTGGTATCCATAGTATGGATCCAGTCATTAGAGACTTTAGCCAAGGCTGAGATGGTACTGTGCTTCGACCTGAAGCCAGATTGGGCCGGGTTTAGGAGTGAGTGCACTTCAAGGTGATTTTTTAGTTGGTTGTATACAAGTTTTTCCAGCACTTTGGAGAGAATGGGCAAGATAAAGATAGGACGGTAGTTGTTTAAGTCACAAGGGTCTCCCAATTTAAAGAGAGGAAGAACATGGGCAGATTTCCAGCAGGATGGAACAGAACTGTGGTAATAGAGAGGCTGAAGATGTGAAGGATGGGGGCTGTGAGCTGGGCATAGCCTAACCGCAAGAAAAATGATTCAAGGCCATCGTCCCCTGCACTTTTCTTGGTGTCAAGGCTAATAATTATGTCTTAGACTTCTTTGTAGCTAAACAGGCACAAATGGAAGGGATGACGTGAAGTAGCATGTGTAGAATCTGGGCTAGTGTTGCTATTCATTTGGCTAGTGTATGGGGGAGGAGTTGAATGCCAACCCGGCAGTGGCAAAGTGAAGGTGAAGTTCTTAGAGGATTTGCAGTTTATTTTCAACCATCCCGTCCTTGGCCAGAATCTTGGTGGGAAGGGAGGAAGCAGCAGGATGGCCTTCAATGGATCTCAGTGTCTTCCAAATTTGTGGGAGTTCCCTTTGGCCTGCTCCAGACTGGCGATGTAGAAGTTTGCTTTAGTAGCACGTACACTTTTAAACACAGGCATTTCTGGCAGTTCTAAACGCCTGCCAGTCTGCCAGGTTCTGTGTGTGCCTGGCCCTAGCCCATAGCTTGTCTCTATTGGTAAGTGTAGATTTGAGCTCTTGGATGAACCATGGATGCGAGATTTTCCGCACCCTTATTTTAATAAGAGGAGCATGCTTGTTAATTAGGGTGGTGAGGTTGTCATTTAGGACAGAGACATCAGCAGATTTGGCAAGATACAGGTCTTGCCACCTGATCGTAGCTAGATCGGTTAGGAAGTTTACTGAGTTGAATTTACAAAACGAGCGTTTGATTTTGAATTTAGGGTGCTGCTGGGTTTTAGATTGGAATCTTGTACATACGATACTGTGGTCGCTCATGCCGGTATGGAAAACTGCAGAATGTGAGATTTTATGGGGATGCAAAGTTAAGATGACATCTAAGAGCGAGCTGTTGGCAGAGTTAGAAGCATTGATTCTCGTGGGTTCAGATACTATCTAGTAAGACCCAGCTCATCAAAGATGGCTTTTAGGGAGTGGGATTTAGCAGTGAGCCAATCCATATTGAAGTCCCCTAAGATTATTGTTTCCGTGTTAGCAGCCAAAGTTATGGATTTCAACATGTTAAGAATTTCTGTGCCTCCTGACGGTGGTCTATAGCCACCAGTGATTGTGATGCACTCCGAGGATGGAAGGTGAAGTTTAAGCGAGACAATCTCGTATTCCTTGGGCTTAGTTTTACAGGAAATGCTGTTAGCAAATTTTGATTTGGCGATACTAACCCCCACCCACCCCCAAATCCTTATCAGTCCTAAAGAGCTTGAAGCCCGGTATAGTAATTTGATGAACAGTGTTGGTCTTTTTTTTTTTTTTAAATCTATGACTCAGTAATTATAATCAGATCTGGGTCAGTGTGGGCTGCCCAAACTTGAAGATGATCAAGTTTTTTGAGCAAGCTTAGAATATTGATCATCAGTTTCATCCCAGGAGCAGCTGCAAACGCCGGAGAAGTGATTTGAGTTGGGGGACCTGGATTTAGTTCGACATTGCCTGAACAGAAAAGGAGAATTAACTGCCCTCAAGAAAATGTTTCTATCAAGTAGAAGAGGGCTCTTTTCGTATGGGTTCTTGTGTGGTGTTCAGTCATTGAGGTACGTCTAGCCAGGGCATAGGAGATGCTGACATGGCCGTTCAAGGCTAGCAGGGGAAGTGCAAGGAAAGACATTGGCGAAGGGAGGAGGGCCAGAGAAGAGGGATGAGAATTAAAATGAAAACCAGACAGATCAAGAGTAGGGAAGCAATATGAAGATGCAGCAGGAACTATGATTGTGGGTTCCCAGGCTGGGACGACTTCTGACTTGGCATGGATCAGTGCTTTACGAGTCGTACTTTTTGCCAGGATTAGAAGTAGAATGACAATGCAGGCCATATTGCCCATGATTGAGTACAGTGATGTGTAGAAAGACCAAGAATCCCTCTAGCAGCAGGTCTGTATAACCTGCTAATGGAAGAATATCCACTTTAAACGAGAGTCATTTCTCACTCCATCCAATTTAATTTTTATTTAAAAAAAAAAAAAAATTGGTGACTGGGAAAGGCTTGTTTCCAGGTGCGACCCAGGTTCAAAGAATTGCAACAAAGGTAAAACATTTGTTACAATACCGTTAGAGTATTATGTACTTCTACAAGTACCATAGTATATATGCAATTTATTCTCCTTCAAGAGCTATTCTAAGTTGCACTGGACTTCCTTCTTACAAACTTGCTATTCCAACCCCACACAACCATTTATTAAAACGCAAGCAAAATCTCAGCATGAAACATCTTCAAGGGGGTGCTGTCCAAGACAGAGAAAACTAAAGAGGAAGGGATCCTTGCAAGAGTATACAAGTGGAATTCTGAACTTTCAGTTGTCAGTTTAGTGCCCTAACCAGCAGGGTATGGTAGCTACTGAGTGGCTTTGCTTGTGGGGATACACAGGCAAATAAGCACTGACCCTGGGCTGCGGCCAGGGAACAATCTGTCATGACCACATAGCCCTAATATAAATGGCTAACATTCTTCCTGCTGATGCATCTCCCAGAAACAAATGAGATTAAGGACACATGAAGACAGACAGAAAGAGGACCATGATAGTTGCAGAAGACTACTAGCGACAAATGCTACTGTTTTTTTTTTGTTTTGTTTTACTCCAACGCTCAGTAAAATTCTGGAATTTGGACTGCCTGCACACTGGTAATATCAAAGAATTTCACGGAGTTTAGCAGTTCATACCAGATCAGAAAAATCTACAGAAGTTTTCAAGATTTTCATTACATTAAAATCACTGACCTCGCCAATGACAAGAGCTAAAACAAGTTTTTATTCCCAACAGACAAAGAAAACAGTTGCCAGACAAGAAAACTGATAACATTTGCAAAATGTGATGTGCAGTACTCCTTTAGAGGTACGAATCTGCACCTCACACACCTGAGGCATGATTTGTTAGCAGCAAGACAGCTGCATGTTGGTTGTGCTACCACAAGAGCCTGCCAATCACCTCCCTTTTTTTTAAATTACTCACCTGCTTACATCTGGAGGGTGCCCCCAGCCCCATCCCCCGACGTCCACCATCCGGCACTGACCCAGCCCCAGGGCTTGCTCTTCACCTGGTGGGGCGGCGGAATCCTCAACCCCCACTGGAAACTGGATTCAAGGGGCCAGTGCTGTGGCTGGCCATGAGCGGAGCCTGCGAGGCACCCTCCATCACACTGCTGTGGCGTGTGTATTTTGTCAGTTTCCTTCCCCTAGGGGTCGGGACATGCAAGGACACCCGTGGAGTGGAGCGCACTCACGTCCGCGCTCCTATCCAAGCGTCTGCCCCAACTCCTCCCCTGTCTGCAGCGCAGCAGCTGTGTCCCCCAGCCTCCGCTAGGGGGCAACCAGGCACCGGAAACTGGAACCCCCCCCAGAGAAGGAAAGCAATCAATCGGACACTCAATCCTTCCCCGCTCCTGCTGACCCCCAGCGGTCTGTGCTTGTTCCCGAACACGGGTTGCCGGCGTTGCACAAGGCAAGGTGACCAGCGCCACTGGGCCGGCAATCATTTGTTTTTCATTCATATATTTCATGATTTTAAAACAGGATTCTTGGTTTCATAAAATCAGCAGAGATTTGAATTGGCCTGAATACAGACAAGGTGACCACTCTCATAGGTCAGGTAACTTAAAAGTTGACTGGCTAAAGTTAAATGTGAGCAAGGCTTCCCTAGAAAGCACTAACCCTGGCTGGTCAGGTCTACAAATCTTGCAGAAGCATACTTTTACCAAGCCTGCTGTTGCGATTTAATTCTGCAGAGCTTCTGCAAAAGCAGAGACAGACCCCGTGTACCATATGAGTAAGCACAAGGATATATGGTGGGGACCAGCCGAAATATTAATGAAGATGCTGCCCCTTCTTTAACTGAGACAGCTGTGCTAAGGCATAACATCATTTTGTGGCTTATATTGAGACTTTACTCTCTAAAATTATACTTGCAGCAACTTCAAAGTTTCTGTATAACTTAGAAGTGCCCGCAGAAACCATAAAAATGATTACTGCAGTCCCAGTAACGACAGCGGGGGTAGCCAAGTCACTGTTTTGGCAGTTTTACTCATAATCCCACATGGTCGCTCAATCAGGATTCACTGCGAGGGTGGTGTCTCCGATATCGTGACTGCAGCAGCTCTATAGAATGAAATTACAACTGCTGACTTAATTATGCTACTAAACACAATAGCCCTTGCCAATCACTTAACAAGCCAATATGGTTTAATTTCTACCCCTGCCTATAATCCTTTATTAACAAACAGCAACCCAAGCAGCAGAGGAGAGGAACAGAATACAGCCCCAAGGCAGAAGCCTTTGCCAAACACAGCAATGCCAACGAGCTATCCAGGTAAACTTCAACCCCACTAGTAAGGTCCCCTCCCGACTCCCATAGCTTTCACTTCTAGAAGTCTTATTGAAATATTTTCAAAAGATGAATGCTGCCTCACTGTCATCTTGTTTTCTAACCTCCACAGACGACTGAATTTGGAGGCAAGATTTTCCCCACGAGTTACTGGGGTTGAAAATTTTACCTTAAAATCTCTTTGTTAAGATTGGTTTTCTTTTCATCCTCTTCCACTTCAGCTCCCCAGTCTGAACATCTTGAGACTATTCCATCGTTCTCTGGAGTTGTAAAACTGTGAGAGAGAAATTCAAATGAATTCTGAAATACCTGGATAAAGCAACAGTGCACCCCCCCCCCCCAAAAAAAAAAAAAAAACAACAAACCTACAGGTTACTGACCTGTTGAACAGCATTTATAGTTTACATACATTATTTGCAGGTCACTTCCATTTATCCCACTCTATTTGAAAAGCGGAGTTAATTCACCTCATTCTGTGTCACAATAGTGGTCAATCAGAGTTAAGTTACCACTGTCTACTAGCAAACTAGATGATATGAAGTTTTTTTTTTTTTTTTTTTATACAGAACTATTTACATTAGAGTAGCTGCCCTGTTTACAAGTAAAGGCCAGTGTAAACTGGAGTACAGAAATAGAGATAAAAGATTAGAGGTACATTTGACATGCTAAGTCAATACATAGAAAAATCACAATTTTTTCCAGATATTGACAAGTACCTTAGCAAGGACTTTGACACTGTCCTGCACAGGAGGCTAGCTATGAAGCTGACCAGTCTAGGAGTGGCTCCAAAGTGGTGAATAGGGTAGGAACAGGTTAACAGACAGGAGATGGTGGTAAACACTCTCTAATGAGGGGAGATTGACCAGTGGGTTACCACGGGGTTCAGTACTAAGACCAGTTTTCAATGTCTTCACAGGGGACACTGCACATGAACTGGAGGGAAGGTATGCCTTTTCACAGATAACACCCACTAGGCAGGAAAGGGACCTTGGAGTTATATAGTGCTACAAGGTAGAGCAGTGTGCAAGGCTAGTGGGATGCCAGGGTGCATCAGGAGGGGCATCTCCTGCAGAAGTGGGAAGGTGGTGTTTGCCGCTGCATTGATCCATGGCGCACCCTTCTTTCGAGTACTGTGTTCAGCTCTGGGGAGTACATCTCAGAAAGGCAAAGACAGGGTGGAGGCGGTTCAGAGGAGAGGAACTAAAATGATGCAGGGTTTGCACAGAAAGCCCTATGAGGAGAGACAGAGGGCTCTCAACATATATACACTGTTTGGGGAGGACATGATTAAGACACACATCTCGCAGGGAAGAAGAGGGTACAGGTGGGGAAGTCTCATTAAATAAGGATGAGCAACAGGATAGGGGGCATGTAACAAAAGGGGGGGGGGGTGGAGTTCAAGAGAGAAGGAAATTTTTCCCCGCTGGTGTGGTAGACCCCTGGAACAGACTGCCAGCAGAGGTGGTGGAGGCGGCTACAATGGTGTGGGGCATTAAGCATTCATGAGCTAAGAAAGACAAAATGTTCAAACTTACCGTAATTTCCTTTTCGGTTAGCTCCCAACATTGTCAATGGGTAATCAAAACAACTGGGTATAGTGCATCCCTACCAGGGGAATGGCACAGCCCTGGCTTTAAAATGTTGGGCACATGAGGATTCCACACAGCAGCAACTCCCCACTTGCCTTGCAGTGCCATGAGAGCTACACATACATAAAACAAATCACATACCTACAATACTAAAAATGGCCACCTTCCTATCAGACATTTGGGGAAGGGATTGTTTTTAATGGATCCAAAAGGAGGCCTGGAGTATTCGGTTCTTGTAGAAAAACCATGCAACAGCCAGCACGCTTCATAAGTCACTGTCCTGTGAAACTGAAGCCAATACACAGACACATGCCCTGTCTCGATTTTCTTTTTACTGAATGCAGAGAACCAACCCATAACAGGAAACGCACTTTAAATTAACTCACGAAACTTGTTAACCTGCAGTTGCAGATAACTGATCAATCCGCCTGCAAAAATACATTTCAGAGTACAGTGCAGCAAGAGAGAGAGAGAGACCAGAGAAGGGAATTTTGCAAAACATTGATCTCTCGCCTAGCATACTGGATAAGATTCTCTCTCAGGAGCCAAGCTCCTGGGTGGGTCCCGCTGACAACGTTGGCACTAACAGAAAAGGAAATTACATAGAAACATAGAAGTTGACAGCAGATGTTAGGAAGCCTCAGGGGACAAAATCCTTCTGGCTTCTTAACCTCACGCGTCTCCAAGATCCAGAATTTATCCCGCTGGTTGAAGATGCTATCCAGAAAATATTGCCAGATGATACCCCAGAGGCAGGGCTAGAAATAATTTTTTTGAGATGCCTGTCCGAGGGACAGGTGGAATGTAAATGTTGCCTGTCCGGAAAAAGTTTTACCTGTCCACATTTTTGTGAGGTGAATTTTAAACTTAAAACATAAAATGTACTGTAAAGTGGAAATAGAGAAAACTGTTGCTTTTTGGGGGGTTATTTTTCAAGGTAAAACACTGATTGAGTCTAGTCTATTTCTGAATCAGAACTTGAATCTAGTCTGCAGCCATATGGTCTCACATGAGGTCTTCTTTGTTTTCCAGATTTGAACCATAGTGTTATGGCATCCTGCAGGTCAAATGTCGCAACGCTTAGCATCCGACAGCTTGACACGCATTAGTTCAGATGTAGTCATAGGAGACAGACAGGACCGCCAGTCAGACTTCACTCTGCCCATCAAGTCAATCCTCTCTCAACTACTGCAGTTTGGGTTGGGATCAGTAGAGCTATTGTGACTAAGACCAGAATATCAGGGAATCGCTGTTCATGTGCATCATTATGGAGAATTTTTTGCCAGAAATCCAAATAGTGAAATTTCGGAGACAGCTCATTCAGTGATTTTTTCATAAGTGGTTTCAGCTCTAACCATTGCGCTTCAATCAAGTTTACATTATTATTGTGTTTCTTCAGTAGGTCACTGTAGTGCTCTGTGAGGGTTCCGACTTCCTCATTGCCATAAAGGGCTAGTTTGTCACTATCTGGTGGTAACTGTAATGGGTTAAATATACTGAATGACCGTAGGACTGTTTTAAAATTGGAAAATCGTGAGTTAATACTTTCAATTGTTGATGAAAGAAGGCTTGTAACATCACGCAACACTGTCCGTCTGGTTCTATCTATAGAATATCCCCTTTCTAAGTTAAGGAAGATATCAGATCCACGGAACTGAACCTGAGTAGTGGCTGAGCCTGTCAGTCGACTTGTGCTAGTGTCACTGTCAGCTGTGTCAGTCAGGAGCAACAGCAATTGTACAGACTTTGTCAAGTTTATCCTGCGCAGGGTAGTTCTTCAGCCAGAGCACCGTGCTTTCAACCTTGCTGACTATTGTTTCTACTGTTGAGCTGTCTCTCTCTAGAGTTAGACTGAAAGCCATCATGACAGAAAGGTATTCAGCCAGAAACTGAGAAAAGAGGACAAATCTCACAGTACTTATTGTTTTGAACAACCCACTGGCCTGATCCTTTGTTTGCCCTGGTGTGGAAGCAATGTGCTGTAAATGTACAACTAAGGCCTTGTAGCTGGACAGAATAACAGACAGAGCCCTTTCTCTTTGTGCAACCCACCGGGTCCCCGACACGTTAACTGGTTTGTGAATGGTGTACCTCATATTACTGGCCAACTCTGAGACCGGCCCAGTTTTTGGGAGACTTGTGGTATATTTTATAGATACCCATTAAGACTTCATCTGTTGTTTTCATGTATGGAATAGATGTTGCTGATTGCTTTATAGCTAGCTCCAACTTGTGGGCACTGCACTGAATCCCTAACAAATGAGGTACGTCTTTCAAAATCCTGCCAAACACCCCAGTCACTTTACCCAACATGATGGGTGCCCCATCAGATCCAAAAGCAACAATTTTTTCTTTCCAGTCTTTACAGTCCAAGGTGAATTCTAAGGCATCACCTATTGAGTTATAAATGCTTTCACCATTTGGAATAGAGACTGGCTGAAGGGAAACAAATTTGTTAACTGGACGGAAATTTTCCATTGTCCTAATATAGACTGCCTCTCTTCTATTACTGAGGCATCAGTGCTCGAGTCACATAGGACAGAGATGAAAGTGTTACTGTTAACCAGTTTTGCATCTTTTATCCTTATTGATTCTGAAATAAAATGTGTGAATGTTGCTGCCTGTTTGTCACTTCTATAACTGACTCCGACATTTGCACCATTTACATGTTGTAATTCTAAGATGCCAGGGAAATCTGTGAATGGGCGTTCTGAATTAATCAAATAAAGAGTTGTTCTAAACAAATGTTCCACTTGTGTCGCCTCATTTTTTTCCATTTGTATTATTCCTCGTTCTATTGCTAAGTTGGAAGGGTCTGTGTGACAGTATTTTTTTCATTGGCTAATTTATGAGGTTTGGAGAGTTCATGAGCTCGTACATTTTCAAGTCTCATGCTCTTACAGCCACTCATGAAAGTGTTTGTCTCCCTTGAGTATTTTTTGCAGTATGAGCAGGTCATGCCCACATCAGGCTCATATAGTAGCCACTCCCTATTTTTCTTCCAGGTCTCCTGGAACCCCCTTTTTCTTTTTGCCCCGGGACTCCCACCACTTTCAACAGTAGTCAGAGTTGCTGGCATATCAGCACTGGCACTACAATGTTGTCACATCTGTGCCACAATGGTGGGGGTGAGTAGTTGGTGCCATTGAGTCTCAGTAATGGAGAAGCAGTACACATGGAAGAACCCGAGCTTTCTCCTCCCTCTTGGCTTGAAACCGAAGGCTTTCCTGTAATTTTTTTTTTTTTTAAGCCAAATTTTAACAAAGACATTTTTTTCCCTTTTTGGTTTACTTAGCTAGTACGAATTTAAAGTACAGTAAGCACTCTGAAGACAGTGGACACTACAGTGAAGTGATGATCAGAGATATTAGAAGACGTGAACAGTCTGTTTAGTTTTCTTTCCCTTCCTGTAAAACCCCGGACAAAGGAGTTTAATATTTACAATTTTCCTCCCGCTCAGATTTCACAACTAAAACCTGAGGGGTATCCTGCTGTCAACCTGTTTTGTAATTTAATCCTCCTCTCCCTTTGACAGTGCCTTCTTGAAGTTGTCACAGTGTCACTCAATTTTACTTTTATTCAGTTAGTCCAGTGGCAGAGCACAACAGCAGGCTGACAGGGGCTAGTTTAAATTAGTAGTAGTACAATAAGTCTGTCAGTATCTATCTTCAAGGTTCAAGCTCTGGAGGGCTTTACACAGGCTGAGTGAATAATAAGCTTTAATAGAGCCTTGCCTTCACCTCTCTGCACACTCAAGATATATTTTTTTATTCAGAGTCAGAGATGAGACTTGCAGATCACAAGGTGTCTTTTGGCTTTGAGAGAGTTTTAGGTGTACTACAGGTACAGTGTCTGACTGCTTTGAGACTTGACTTAATAAATCCCTTGTTCACCTCCCCTCTCCTCCTCCAAGTACCAGCAGGACTGATGCACACAAACTGAGCCCCCAAATGCTAGAGCTCTGAGAAGGGCTGTTAAATTGCTGATTTTTTTCCCCCCCACTCGCTCGCTTGCGTTCTCCTCACTCTGCGCTCCTCACCCTATGGCCAGACTAGTGATTGTGAGGAGCGTGAGTCGGCGCCAGTCAGTTTTTCCCGCTCGCTGAGAGGTCAGGCGACGCTAGTAGCTGCAGTCACTTGACCCTCAGTCAGTGGGAATGGGTGAGCGGAGCTGCACTTTTCGGCGGGCGGAGCTAGGCGTCATGACATCGACGCTGTCCGGAAACCTCCCGTCTGCCGCTGGGTCCTAGTGCCCAGCTCAATAGTCCGGCTGCAAATGTAAACCGCCTGTCCCCGGGACAGGCGGACTTCAAAATACGGCTGTCCCAGTTGGAAACCGGCTGTCCGGGACGGGTGGACAGCCGGTTATTTCGAGCCCTGCCCAGAGGTGTCCCATACGATTTGGTGGGACACTCAAAACTGTATTGGGGGGGGGGGGGAGAAGATCATTAGATACTAGACATAAGAAGAAGAAAAAAAAAAAAACTCAAAGCTGGACTGCGGGCAAATTTGCACTGCCTGCAAGCTAGGCTCCTCCAGGGAGATCTGACTGTAAAGCCACAGCTGCAAATTGTTAAATAAAAAAATGCAAGTTACTCGACCAGAAGCTAGAACCACAACTGCTCTATTTAGAAACAGAAATGTGAAGAGGGCCCCCCCCTCAAAGTAGCAAGCCATGGTTACTAAATTATATGATCCCAAAGATGAACTCCTGACCCACCCCAAGGACATTAGACAGGCCACAGCTGACTTTTAAAAGGCCTTACACTCAAAGGACACCCATCCTTCCCCTTAGCAGATAACTACTTACAAAACTCCCCTTTACCCAGGCTCTCTCCCCTATAAGCTGTTAACTTGCTGCATCCTATTATTGCAAGGAGATCCGGGAGACCCTTTAACTAAATCCAAGAAAGCCCCTGGCCCCGACAGGTGGTATGCAGAGTTTAGAAAATTCCAGCAATTGGTGATACCGCCTCTGGCTAGGGCCTTTGGGGACATACAGGATGGGAGAGCCCCCCCAAACCCTCAGAAATTTGCAGAAGTTGTGGCAGCTTCAAAACCCCAGAAAAACCCATCTTTAATTGCCTCCTACCACCCCATCTCTAAATTAAATTGCTACTACAAACTCTATGTCCATATTAGCACATAGGTTAGATTCCCTCCTCCCACAGTTGGTAGATGGTAATCAGGTTGGCTTTATTGTGAAGCGCCAAGCCCACGATGCAGTTAGGTGCGTCTTACTTCTTACAGAACATGCCACTAGAAGACAGATACCATTAGTCCTTCGAGAAGGCTTTTGATAGGGTGTCCTGGCCCTTCCTCTGGGCCACCCTGCACCGCTTTGCCTTCCGAGACCAAAGCCATGTATTCAGACCCTGTAGCTTACCTTAAACTAGACTGTGCATTTTCTGTAACCAGAAGCATCTGACAGAGCTGCCCACTATTCCTTTTATTTGACCTCTATTTAGAACCCCTAGCTGCTAATATTCATTAACAAGTAATTATACAATGGCATCCAAGAGTCCCCGATTCCAATTGGCTGACTGGCACCTTTCAGCCGTGGTAAATCCTAGCATAACCCACACAAAAGGTGCTAGTCAGCCACATCAGCAATCCTAACTGTAAAATCAATCCACCAAACATCAGCCGAAAATGTGCCGTCTCTATTGTCTGCTAAAAGCCACGTGGCTGGAGCGGTAAATTCACATGAACGGACACCGCATACGAGTTTACAAATTAGGAGTCCCACATCTCATTGTATACCTTCCTGAAGCAAATACATTACTAGAAATAAAAGTCTGACCAGTAAAAACTGCACACTGCCTCGCCAACTGCCCCCCCAAGTCACAGCAGATTGTTACCTGCCAGCGTGTAAGATTCTCGCTGCCTCCAGTTTCCGTAGCCAGCCGTTGCTTTCCTACCTCGTTGCATAAAAAAAAAAATTAAATAAGAAAATAAAAAAAAATATAAAATAAAAGTTGCCTCAAAACACCACGGACCAGAACTGATTCTTCTGCCACTGATCATAGAGACACTCATTCCCTCCAGTTTCCATTTCCAGACCTCGTTGCTCTGATTTTCTCCAGTCTCCCTTCCGGTATGTACCTGCTAGCTCCCTTTTTAAAAATAAAAAAAGAAACATGTTCTCGCAGAAGACCGTGGACCAGTAGTAATTAAATGGACTTTTACATGGAATCCATTGGGTTGTTAAGGCAAGGAGATCATGGGTTCATGGCACTTATGAAAATTAAGTTTTGAAAGCGAGTGCAAGCTGCGAGCTTACTTACTGTGACAATAGAGGTCTTTTTCAGTACCAAAGTAAAGATAAAATGAAAAGAAAGTGCTGCACTCCCTTCTGCATTATATTCAGCAGTGATGTGTGTGGGGTAGGGGGGAGGGAGGAGGGAGGCTATGCAGCAGCTAACAGTTTAGAACTATTTTCTCTCATGGAATAAATTGCATAAATATTTAAAAATAAAAGAAAGTAATTTTTCCCCCCTTTAAACAAAACAAACAAAAAAAAATATATAAAAAACTGGGGGCCATTGCATAATCACAATAAACCACTCCAGGGTGTGGGTTATGCTGGGATTTACCCACTTCTGGTATGGATTTGGTCACTGTTGCGCCTCGTGACCAAACCACACCAGGCGTGGGTAAATCCCAGCATAACCCACACCCTGGAGTGGCTTACTGCTTAAATAGAGAGGTGATCCCCACTGGGGGGAGATCCCACAAGCACACACTTTGCGGATGATAGCCTCCTAACTCTTGCCTCACCGGAAACCTCCATTGCTGTGGTTTGGGAACAGCTTAATATCTTTGGCAGGCTATAAGATAAATAGCTCCAAGACTGAAGTACTTAAATACTCATTTACCCCCCCTCTCAGATGCTGAAGATGCACTATCCTTTCTGCTGGAAAGAAACAGATCAGATATTTGGGTATTAAGATATCCTCTAATTTGCTGCATTTAGAACTGGTGAGCCCAGAACCCCTCAGGCAGCAAATTACTACCGATCTCTCCAAATGGACACACATACCCCATGGGAGTAATAAACCGGGCTGATACCATTCAACAGAATATACCCCCCCCTTTCTCCTGCAGACACTGCCCATCTTCCCCTCTAATATATTATTTCCACTCCTGGGATAAGTCGATTTCTAGATTCCTTTGGGAGGCTACCACCCCCGAATAAAATTCACGTCCCTACAACTCTCTAATGCACAAGGGAAACTCAATATACCTAACCTGAAAAGATATGCACAAGTGGCAGCTTTGTACAGTCTTATACCACGTAGTCATCCGATATAAATTACACTGGAAAGACACTGAAGTAACTCTTAATGGTCTGGAAGACTTCCCCACAATGCGCCTCAAACCAATTCCAGACTTTCACGGCAGGAATTTTTCAGACACTGGTTGCAGATGTGGCAACAACTTCTTTGTTTCACAAAGACGCTTTCTCTGCACCCTCGCTTATGATACTGGTTTGTCCCCACCCCAGTTAACATCCTCGCTCTTGAAATGGAGACCATACCAACTATGCTATGTCTTTCAGGTGGTGGGGCCCATGGGCATTCATTCATTTTCCTAAATCCAGGCCAATTATAAACTTTCATCGACTCAATACTCTACTTATTTAGCCCTGAAAAACTTTCTTCCAAACGAGGACTCCCTCTCTAAGATTACCCACTAGCCTGGTACAGATGGTAATTCACAATTTAAAAGGGGCAACACATGATCACATCACAAGTAATCTCTACAAGGCATTGGGGGCTTATAGCAGAGACAACTTAGATTACATAAGACTTAAACGGGCAAGCACACTGGATACAATCAAAATCTATTTAACCAGGCAAACACAGTTGAGCAAAGCTCATTTTCAAGGTGGACCTGGACATAGATACATAGTCAAGCATAAGGGTTACATAAACAACTGCATCATAATACAATATAAACTGAACATAGAATAATGTACAGAATTTAGATAACACTCATTCTTAAAAAAGTATGTACAAAAATATACACGATGATAGGCCATGCAAGATAAGGGAGCACACTGCAATAGTATGGGTAAATTAGAGATGAGGGAAGCAAATCACAAGAATCCTTGTAGGAATGAGCATATGTTTCGAAGGCAGCCAGATTTATAGGGATGATCAGTTTCAAAGTATTTTTTATAACTTATTCCATAGTAAAAGGCAGCACATAGCTTATGGGAGCTCTACCAAAGAGAGAATTAACCTTAGGTACTTTCAGGGAAATGTAGGAGGCACTTCAACATGTAATTATCTAACAAGCTTAATGGGAGGCAGTTGGAGATATATTGGGACAGTTTTTTGGCGATGGCTCTGAAGGGCCAGAGTACGGCATTTCTTTGACGTCTATAACGGAGGGTTGACCATCCTACAGCTGTGTACAGGGAACAGTGGTGAGTGGAAAAGGGGAGACCGGTAATAAACCTTAGGGCTCTGTGATGGAGCGTGTCAAGCTTAGCAAGCGACGCAGCAGGGCCCTTGCTAGAGAGAAAAATCTGCATTGTCTAAGAGGGAAAGAAAGGTAGATTGGACCAATCTCAGCTTAGCATCTCTAGTAAAATGTAAAAAAAAAAAAAAAAGAATAAAAGACTAAACCTCTGTCAGAGTTTGTCAATTCCTCAATATGATTGATGGAGAGTCTATAGTCAATCCACACTCCCAAATATTTGAATTGTTACATATTCCAAGGGTTCACCCAAGATTGTGGTAATCTGTGGAACTGATCCAGGAGGTAGCCGATTTAATGCACGAATAAGGGGTGAGAAGAGCACAGCTTGTGTTTTTTTGGCATTTAGGAGTAACTTTTGGTTTAGAAGTTGGAGTTGCAGTTGACTGAACTCAGATTGGAGGTCACCACATGCAGCTTCTGGTGTGGGTCTACTTAGGTAGAGCACTGTGTCGTCTGCAAATAAGTGTATATTAGTCTCGTTTATGCTTGATTCAATATTGATATCAATTGCAAACAGTGGACCCAGGATGGACCCTTGCGGCACACCTTGCAGAAGAGGTTTAAGTGGTGAAAATTCACCTTCAGCCTCGACCTACTGAAGTCGGCCTGTAAGATAAAATCGGCAAACCATCTCAAAGATAGTTGGTCCAGGCCAGTGCTCCGAAGGGAGGAGAGGAGCAGGCTGTGGTCAACAGTATCGAAGGCCTTCCTTAGGTCCAGAAATACTGCGCAAAGTTCCTAGCGTCCAGATCACACTGCCAATCATTGGTCACCTTAGCGAGTGCCGAGATTGTGCTGTGTTGAGCTCGGAATACACACCTGGATATGGAGATATGGTACAGATCATCCCTTTCCTATTCTACAGTTTCTACTACTATATATTGGGAGAGAATACGCCTGGAAATCCAGGATTACATATTTTAGAACCCCGGATGTTACTGCAAAGTTTAGGGGGCTAGAGTTTAGGGCTTGCTGGAGAGGCTGTGGACAACAGTGGGCGAGCACATACTATGGTCATGCCCACGCCTACACTGGTATTGGCAGGATATAATAGCAGAACTAAATGCTATATTTGAGGTCCCTTAACTACTCACACCTGCTTTTGTTTTGACAGTAGCACCCCCTGCTGGGCGTAAAATTAACTGGGCCCAATACAAGCTTCTGACACTTAGTTCTGACTGCTAAAAAGGTAATCACTAGACTTAGGCTACCACCACCCCACTTAAAGGGTCCTGCAGAAAACTCATGTATGAAGTTTACAATTTGGAGGGGACTGCTGCCAAACTGAATAATCTGACTTATAGCTTTGATAACAGATGGAGAAAATGGACCCTCTCAATTAGATCATTATTCAGACTTCGTACCATGGGGGAGATGGGGATGGGATAATTCTAGTGGCATTTTGGAGCCACCAAAGCTGGTAATGTCCTGTAGGGGGGATCCAAACCAATGCCATATTCAAATGGGGACATTGGGTGCCTTACTCCACCTGGGCCTGGCTAAATATTGGTGCATTTCCACTTGCATTATTCTACAGTAGGCATATCAAGGCTGTATTTATTTTCACTATACTTTGTACTTCCATGAACTGTCGGATCTGGACTTTGAATTTTCTACTTATTGTACTTTTATTTGTACATCAGTTTACAACCTTTGAGCCCAAGGCTCATTTTCAAAGATACCTCGACACATTGAAGACAATACAGAACAGACTGTTAGTATACGAATTACATAGCTTAAACACAGGTGGTTACATACATTTATACAGTTAAACAGTTTAGTTACACTAGTACATTCTTGCAAGCAGAAAGCAAAACAGCTGGATAATAACAGTGGCAATAGGCAATGGGGTGAGGTTAGGTGTGGTGCCGCCAGTGAGCTTTGTCAGTTACGAAGCTAGCTATGCCTCATTTAGAGACATGAGCAGCTGTGAGTATTAAATAGTTGGCTCCGAAGTGCCGTTTTGAAGTTGGAGATCGTGGGGGCATCAGAGATGGCGGCAGGGAGCGAGTTATACCAGGATGGAGCTCTGTAGCAGAAGGACCTCTGTCCATGGGTGGTCCTGGATCTTGGGACCAGCAGATTGGTCTTGCAGGAGGTTCGTGTAGTAACCGAGGGTTGGGTTTGGCGGATGGAGGCTGTCAGTCCGGGAGGGGATAGCCAGAGAAGGGTTTTTTTTCATGATAAGGCAGGTTTGGTGGTATAGTCGTTCGTCTAGATTAAGCAGTATTGCCTTGTCATAGAGCTGGCACGCAGTGAGCCTGGAGCCCTTCTAGTATAATTAGCCTGCATGCCTTATTTAGGGTGAGGCAAATTTTATTGAGGGTGGTGGTGTCAGCAGCACCGTATACTGGTAGGCCATAGTCAACAAGGGACAGTACTGAGGATGTAACCGCTAGTCAGAGGGCATCGGGGGAGGAGAGAGACAGTTTTAGTAGCTGATGCAAGTGCATCAATGTGGGTGTGGTAGGTGAGGGCCGAGTTGAAGAGACCCCAAGGTACCTGTATGAGCGGACTTGTTCAAGTGGTTGTTTGGTGCTAGATAGGATATGGAGTGGGAAGTTGCTGGCTTTGTTTTGGGGTGGGCAGCCAGCCTGTTTCAGTAGCGAGGTGCCATAGGTTATCCCTAAGCCTGAGCATTTGTAGTAGGCTGGAGTAACCCAGGGTGCATTACTGCTTTTGGTCTGGACTCGTGAGAGGTGTAAGAGGTCACAGGCTTTGTTAAAGGTTTGGGAGAAAAGGCAAGGGCAGTATCTATGTCAGGAGCGTGGTGTGGGGGGAGAGAGGGGAGACCAGTTTATCTGGGCAAGAAATTGCTTGAGGTTTTCAGCCCACCCAGTTAGAGGTGCCGGCGGAGTGTGGACTGGGCTGTGAGTTGGGGCGTGGGGGTCACCCAATGGAATAGGATAGGGGAGTGGTCATTAAGTGAGTCAGGGAGGACCTGGATATAATGGATTTTTTTGGGGCGGTTGGTGATGATTACATCTAGAAGGGTGCTGGTTCCTCTCTTTGGGTTTACTCTAGTGGGTTGGGAAATGAGTTGTAACAGATCTAGGGCTGCGAAAGAATCCCAGGTGGTGGAGGAGGTGCTGAGCCAGTTCACGTTCAGGTCCCCCACTAGGATTTTTTCTGCCTTGTGATGGAGGGTGGCAAGATAATCTGATAAGGATATCAGTGCCAGGTTTCTCGTTCTTTGGGGGAATGTAGGCAGTGATGAGATACAGGGGGCCCCTGGAGGGATCCAGAGCAAGTTTGAAGGTAGGGTCCTGTGCCCCGTTTACAAGAGCCGGGGCAGGGAGAGCTTGTCCAGTGAGTGTATCCCTGGCATAGATTGCACAGCCACCCCCACGTTTGCCTACTCTGTCCTCCCAGTATAGGGTGTAGCCTGGGAGGGAGACAAAGGAGTCAGAGGTGGACTTTGATAGCCAGGTTTCCACCAGTGCTATGACATCTGGTTTATGCAGCATGATCCAACACTGGAGGGCATCAAATGTTTTCAATAGGCTGCATATATTCATGGAGGCTATGCAGAGACCGGAGGACCCAGCTGGTGGGCTAGTATGGGCAGGCCTGGGTTAGGATGTATATTGCCTGTTGGGAGTAATAGGAAGATCACGGCTCTGGCCAGGGGGTGGTGGTTTGCAAGTTTCCGATGGGTATGAGACCATCAGGGAACAAGGGATGGGCAGGGTTTAACAGGTCGGGAGGGTAAAAATGATTAGCCGCCAGGGTAGGCAGTGGGGAGGTAACCAGGGGATGGGTGCTGTGGGCCAGGGTACATGGTCAGAGTAGGGTGGGATCGTACTATGTCAGGGCGAATTGTGGGTGCTGGTACAAGTGTGCCAGGAGAGATGCCTGGTTGATGGGACATGGGTACTAGAATGTAGATGAGGGGGAGGCATTTGAGGAGGAGGTGGACAAACATAGCACTTGTGTCTTGGTTGTCCTCCAGAAAGCGTAGATACCACTTTGTAGTAGTGGTAGTGACACGGACTCTGGTGGACAGGGTACAAGGTTCGAGACTCTGGCAGGGCAACTGGAAATGGGACCTGGGTGAGACTGGAGGTCCACGTTCTTGGGGCTCGAAGCAGGCTGGGTTTGGGCCAAAAAAAACAGGGTGGAAATAGCGACTCCTAGTGGTCACTGGGGGTTAGTGTCAAGCTGGGTGTGGGTTAGGGTTAGGTGGTGGGGCTAGGGCTAGCTAAGAGGCTGGGTGTGGGCAGAGGCAGAGGTGAATAGTTGGGGAGAGAAGTAGCACAGGTAGGTAGGTAGAGGGGTTCCAGGAAATAGAGGGTGGAGGAAGTCAGGTAGAAGAACCTGAGGTGAAAGTCTGAGGGTCCCTCTAGTGGCTGGCAGGTATAACCTGCAAATGGAAAAGTGGGGACTTTAACAGGATATGATATAGGGGAGCGCCTATATAAGAAATGCCGAGGGTTGGTGGGCGAGGCAGTTCTATTTTTCTTATATCAAAACATGTTAGACTCTCACTTTGTTAATGCCCTTTAGAGATTTGAATGTTTTGATCATGTCGCCTCTCTCCCTCCTTTGCTCCTAGGGTATACATATTGAGCCCCGTTAATCTGTCCTCATGCAGTCCCTGCACTATTTTGTTTGCCCTTCTCTGGACTGGCTTTTTTTTTTTTTTTTTTTTTTTAAATGTCCTTGTGCAACTGTGGCCTCCAGAATTGCACGCAGTACTCCAGATGGGGTCTAACCAGTGTCTTGTAAAGATTTTTTATCTCCCTCTTATGACTTGTGATACCCCTGCTAATACACCCCAGCTAGGGTTGTCACAGCATACTGCGGTGTCAAAAGTCACGGTATCGGTAGCGTGATAACCGGAATTCATGGAATACCGCAATATTGAGACCTTTCAACTATTTTCTTTGCATTTTCAGGGACAACTGTCCCTTACACGCCAATTCTCCCTGATGCAAGGTTTGAGGAGGCTTCTTTTTCATGCTAAAATTGTTTTGTGGATGCGACATCCGCCGTCTGCTGCAGTGCTGTACAGATTAGTAACGTTAGTTTAGGTGTCCTCATGTGTCCAATCCATAAGTGGACTGATGTCAGTTGAGACACCTTCAATAAAATTTAAGTCAGTCTTTTGACAAATTCCTTCCATTTTTTCATTTTCAATGTTCAGTTTTAGGACAAAGTTTTTTTTTGGTCATAGTGTAATTTGTGTCTCATGGAGTGCCACACAAGGCACATAGAGGCCAATTGATTATTAAGCCACCAGTGATGTAAGTAATAACTGCTTCCTTAATGGTAAATGGTGAAAACAGACAGTGCCCAACAGCACACACAAGTCAGTGTGCTGTGCGAGCGTGACTATCACCCACACAGTGCACACTGACTGCGCAGTACCCATGAAGTGACGCACACTGCTTGCACAAAAAGTCGCACTGTAAATGCACAATGTGCATCATTATTGCCCTCTCCTCTGCTGTTCTTTTCGAACAGAAGCAGAAAATGATGTACTGGTTTCAAAATGAGTGACATCCCTCCAGAAAAGTTGAACAACAAGACACGTTTGTTGAGGGTTACATCCTCCTCCGACAATTCTACAGCGGCAACAGCACCAGATCGCTGTAGTGTCGGCACAGGACCCCACCACTACATTCAGGAGTATTGTACCCCCTTCCCAAAACCACTCAGACTTGGTTATTTAAGTAGTAGGGGGTGAAGTGTGTGTGTGTGTGTGTGTGTGTGTGTGTGTGTGTGTGTGTGTGTGTGTGTGTGGTGGGTGGTTACATATGGGTGTCGACTAGCCATCCTAAATCAGTTTGTTTGGGCTTGAGCAATGGGCATGAGGGAGGGATCAGTAGCTGTAACCGGACCCAGCATCAAAATCTGTTATTCTGTTAACAGTAACACTGTATAACATGTCATCTGTCATGTCATGTAATCATGTAATGATCATCATGTTAAGTTCTTATCTTTATGGGCAACAGTTAAATTATCTGTGGTTGGTTGTCACTGTGTGTACAGAGACTAGCCCCCAATGAGTGACAGATGAGACTGCAGTGATCATTCATTCAAATTACTGTTAACTGGTGTGCTACTGGTGCAATCTCGAGTGGTCATGCGTGTTCATGTTCATTCATTGCAAGTCTGAACTATAAAGAGTAGACAGCCCTGTCAGAGGCACAAAACTGTCAAGGTTAGTCAGAGAATGAGATACACACCGAGAATTTTCTCAGGTTCATTTTTTATTATTAAATAACAAAAATTGCCATGATGCCAATGCTATTTGCATATTGCAGGTTTGCATTACACTTACACTCAGTGTTTTTCAGTTTCAGTGACAAGAATTGGCACTAGTAGTCCGTGTTCCTTCAGTTCTCATTCCCAGTTGTTCCCCACCCCTACCTCTATCCGATTTCGCAGCACAAAGTCACTGTTGCCCAGCACACCTGCAGTGTGGATAACTAATTTGACGCCTGCCAACGCATGCCACATCCGGAGCAGGGACAGCGCTAACATGAGCCAAAAGTTGCATCCTGCCTAGAATTGACCCCTTATTCCTTTACCAGTGGGTCCAAATTGATGCACCTACTGTATAACAATCTCTAATAGAAGGGAACGTGAACTGTTCAAAATCTGCCACTGATTATGTTTTGACTCAGTAGGTTCCTCTTTAGACCCACATATGTTACACCAGTGGGTCCAATCCAAACCTTGTTTTAAACCCCCCAGCACTGTCACTGATACAGAGTGCACTCTGCTCGCTAATCCACATTCTGACATCTGCTGCTGTTGCTTCCTGGCTCCAAGTTAAGAGTTCTCCCTCCCGGTCTTCCTAATGTGATTTGTGATATTTCATACTTGACACTGGCTATTCAGCTGAGCTAGCACATTTAGTGAAGTTGTCGTCTTGTCTCATCTGTCTGCTTGATGCACCCCAAGTCCCTCCAGTCCAGTTCCACTGTGGACCACTTCATGTCTCTCCTCCGAATAGATTGCTTAAGTGCATGAACTCTTCAGTTTTCAACTGCCACTCTCTGGGATGAACGTTTTCACAGCTTAGCCAGTCCACCTGAATGTTCATTTCCCCCACAAGATGTACTGCCAACAGAAAGAGAAGATTCTCCTCTGCTCAACTCAGGAGTTCAGAGGCCTCCCGAAGCATTTCCTTGCATTTTGCGAAGAAAGATTAGCATTTACATTAGCACTTTTCATACAGTATCCCAAAGCTCTTCGCAAGCAATGCTAGAATGGTAGTGAAGTGACCGAATGTGTAGTGGCAGCCATATCACAAACCAATACACACAGCCAGGACAATTGCGTGATCCCATTTATGGGAAGAGGAATGCTGGCCAGGACACTGGGAATGTCCCCTACTCTTTGCAAAGAGTGCCCAGAGTTCTTTTACTTCCACCTAGACACCCACCAGGACAGGTAGAAGGGACCCCAGTTTAACGTCTCATCTGAAGGAGGGCAAACCCCAGCAGTACAGCACGCGCCTAATACTGCACTTTGATTCCAGCATTTTAGGTATGAGTTCAATCCCAGTGTGGGACGAGAACCTACGACCTTCTGGTCCAGAGACAGATGTGCTACCAACTGAGCCACACTGGGTCTCCTTGAATGTTTATGTACAGCACTGTGACGGCATTGTCTGACCACACTTTTACTACAGTGTTCTCCAGCACAAACAGAAGCAGAGCTAAGTGACCTGCCCACATTACCAGGACACTGATGTGGAGACGCTATTCCTGTACTGACTAAACCCCGAGTGGGAAGTTGGTTCAGGACTGTCCTCCACCCATGCAGACTTGCATCCGTTGAGAGAATCACTTTCGCCGGTAGTTTCAAAGGAACCCCCTTGCTGAGATTCTGCACATTCAGCCACCAGCTCAGGGAGTAGTGCAGCAGAGAAGGATCCTGGTTTGATAGTCCTCCGACGAATCCCAGGTAGTCCGTAGCCCAGTCTGAAGAGGCCGCATGTGGAAGCGGGCCCAGCGAACCAAGTCTGTTGCTGCCTCCATGAGGCCCAGAATCCACAGCAGAGTGTGGGCAGACGCCAAGGATTGAAGTCTGAGCCATTGCATCTCCGACAGCAACATCTCCTCCCAAGAAGGTAATAGGAACACCCTCCCTACTTGTGTCAAACACAGACCCCAAGTGCTCCAAGGACTATGGCTCTAAGGAGCTTTTCTCCCAGTTCACCATCCAGCCATGTGATTCCAGGATCTCCAGGGTCCTGGACACCAATTTCTTTTAAGAAGCATAATCGATGCTCGAATGAGCAGGTTGTCTAGATAAGGGTAGACATGATGACCCTCCTGTCGTAGTTGAGCCACTAGGACAATCAATACCTTCGAGAAAACTGGAGGGGCTGTTGCAAGGCCAAACAGTAGAACCCTGTACTGGAAGTGCTGGCCCAGAATCGAGAACCTGAGGTACCTCTGGCGAGACGGACAGGGATGTGAAGGTAAGCACCTGTCAGATCTATTGAGGCTAAGAAATGCCCCAGCTGAACAACCCGGATCCTCCTCCTCAGAGAATCCACCCTGAATGTTTTGTGGTGCACAAACTTGTTCAGATGCTTCAGATCCAAAATGGGCCTGAAACCCCCGGACTTTCTTGGGATATGAAGTAGAGGGAGTAGAACCCGTGACCCTACTTGTTTGGGGGAACCGAACTACAGACCAGATTTGAATGAGATGGGTCAGAGTATAACATCGCCTGGTGTTTTCCACTTGCTTAGAAACCAGGGACAGCAGAAAATGTCCCGCTGAAGGAACTGTTGAGAATTCTATGGCACAGCCTAGGTGAAGGATTTCTAGAACCCAGGCATCAAGATGCTGTTTGGGACCCATCTTGCAAGAAATTCCTGAAGTCTTCCACCAAGGGGAAGGGGGCAGGGATGGGCCCACGTACCATCATTATGAGTACCAGGCATTTGTGCTGGTCCTCCTTTGAGGCCACATCCTTTACTGGCTCAATAGGTACCTTTGTTTCTTTGGGTACCCAAGTTCCGAGAGGGACGAAGCCCTCCCTGGGACTGTCTGCATCGACCACTGCCCTGGCTTCATTGAGGAGCTGTGGCCTTGCGTTGCTGTTTTGACACTGGGAGGTGGCCCTTCTTATGCTGCACGTCCAGCAGAACAGAATCCAGACCAGACCCAAATAAAACTTCCTTCAAAAAGGAAGATTAAACAGTTTCATCTTTAAAGACTGATCAGCAGACCAATGTCTGAGCCACAAGGTCCTTATAGCCGATGCAATGTGGTAGGCCGACCGGGCTGACAAGCGTAGTTTCTCCCGGTTGACTATCCAGCCATACGATTCCTGTTATTTCCAGGGTCCTGGATACCGACCTCCTCACCCCTGGTGCCCAAATGAGATCGTCCAAATAAGGGCAGCCATGACGTTCCCCCTGTCGTAGCTGAGCCACCAGAATTATCAACATCTTCAAGAAAACTTGTGCGGCTGTTGGAAAGCCAAACAGAAACGCCTTGTACTGGAAGTGTTTGCCCAATACTGTGAATCTGAGGTACTTCTGGTGGGACTGATGGATCATGGGAATGTGAAGATAAGCGTCAGACAGCTCTATTGAGGCTAATAAGTCTCCCGGCTGAACAACCCAGGTTATCAACCTCAGAGACTACATCTTGAACGTTTTGTGGTGTTGACATGCTTCAGATCCAGAATGGGCTGGAAGCCTCTGGAATTTTTGAGAACCATGAAATAGATGGAATAGAACCCCTGACCTTGCTCGTTTGGAGGAACTGGCACAATGCCAAGAGACTGACCAGGTGCCCTCATCCCAGCTCATTGGACCGCTTTTTGGGGAGAGAGATCATGCTGGTCAACACAATGAGGACAATATGTACCCAATGTGGGAGGGCCTCATCATCCTTCTGCAGGTCTTACATACCCCCCTCTACACAAATCAGCTGCTCCAGTAGGCTTCAAAGCTCCAAACAGAGTCTAGGCGCACACCAGCCCCTAGTGGAGGACACGCAAAACGGTAAAGAGATCAAGATGAAAATCAAAACACAAACGCAAAACACCCTCACAAATTGCCCAAATCCACATTTTTGCCAGAAAGTGATTGTGGTGGGTGGGACCGACGCCAAAGATAAGTGGCCACCACAGACCTTAAACTCCCAATAATTTAAAACTGTATCTACCGGTGACGGCAGCGGCTCCTCCTCCTCAGACCACCCTAGCAAGGCAGAAGGTCTCCCAATCCACACAGGGAATGAAAACAAAAGGCAGGTTATTCACCTTGAAAGCTGCAGCTTAACAGACGCAATTTAAATTTAGGAGTGCTTCCTGAAACCAGGTAGTGCAGAACTGCAGTCCCAACTGAAGTCTTGAAATTGTGAAACATGAAATTCTTGAGAAAAGTGGCTCTGTCCCCATTGAATGGCACAGCTTAACTGAGGAGTTGCTGAATGGAGTCCTCATGTACCCAACATTCTAAAGCTACTGCCTGCCATATGGACGATCCGAGATCAGAGGTCAGCCAGTGGAGAAGTGCTGGTCAATATAGCCACAGGACCACCACCTATCACACGGACTACCCGAGACTGGGAGCAGTCCCTAGTTTCTGGGGATCAGCTGGGGGAGGAGTCTCTCCAATGGACTACTCCCCTCTCTTGGGGAGGGCATGTTGGCACAACCTCAAGACTGCTAGGAGGTGGAGGCCTGGTGGTGGTGCGAGACAGGGCCAACCAGCATGAGGGGAGCTGCAACACATGCATACCTCCAAAGGCGTGCACTGAAGGGAGACTCCCAGCTCTGGGTAAAGGAAAAATGGCAGCGTGAAACGACGCTCTACACGCTTGTCCCTCACACGCACCAGGACTCCTGTCACCAAGTCTGGATATGTGTCAGGGGGTAGAAGAAATCTTTCTGGGAAGGTTAGTCCTGGAGAGGTGGTCACTGCTGGGGTGTGGACAGAAGCAGAAGAGAGCCAGCCTACCCCAGCTATGGAGGATAAAAACCCTTTTGTTTTTTTTGTGGGGTGGGAGAAGAGAGAAGATCACTGGAGACCAGCCAGGGTCTGAGTAAGCATAGAACACGTGGGCAGTCTGGGTGGACCAGCTGGTACTAGGTTACTGTTATGGGATACACAGAATGCAACAAATACACCTATACATCATATCTGCTTACATTGGGAGTAGAACTTCCAGTGGAATCTAAATGCACACAATACAGGTCTCTACATGCTACAGAGGACTGACACCACACAGCCTTTCCTGTTGCGATGCCTCGCTTGGCAAGCTCTTATACTCCAATTGGCCATACACTGCCAGAAGTTACCGTAGGAGACCTACTCATCAAGTCTGCTTTTTAGGAGCTCCTGTGGTGGAGAATGGGAATAACCTCTGCTGTCTGCAATCGTTATGCAAGTAACCTGTATTTTACAGCAATGTTCTAGGTTCAAATGCTGTAATTAACACTTTGCCTTGGTCTGTCTGGGGAGGGGAGCAGTGCAGGGATTACTTTAAAACCAGGACAGTGTGTAGGACAGTGTTTGAGCATGTGATTACCCTACAGAAGATATTTATTCTGTCACTCATTCATTACAAATTGGGTTTACAACCTTTGAGTCAGAAACTCATTTACAAAGGCACCTTGTCGCAGGGAGAGCGGACGTTAAGACAGTTATTGCAGTGCAGATTAAAAACAGAGAACAACATTACAGATGCAGTAAAAGGAACACTCAACATAGATACACTTCGGTTACATAATGTAGTAGTTTGTATGCTACTTAGGTTACGTAGTGTTACAAAATTGTGAGTTACACTCGGGGACATAGTAGGTCCTCAAAGAAGACAGCAGGTTACATCTCTGTTAGGACCTAGTAGAGAAGGAGTGGGTCTGGGGGAGGTGAGGCTATCCAGTGGATGTTGTCGTGCCAAGGGGCAAGGCGGACAGGTACCACATGTTACAACAGGGGGTTAGTTGCACCTACAACAGCTGGTATTAAAGATATGGTTCCGAAGGGCTGTTTTGAAGGAGCCAATTTTTGGAAAGTTGGAGATGCAGCTAGGGAGAGAGCTGAACCAGGTGGGGGCTCGGTAGAGGAAGGATCTCTGGGCAAGAGGGGTCTTTGTTCTGGGCACCATGAAAGTGGCCTTAACAGGCCCGGTGGCGCCAAGGCTCGAGGCGCTGGGCACCACATCTCGTGTTGCGCCAGCGACCTGGGTGCGGGAACAGACTCTGGTCGGCGGGGGTCAGCAGGGGGAGGGAGGATGGAGTGTCCCCATGGATGCTCTCCTCCGTCAGGGTGGAATGCCAGGGGTGCTGTCTAGTGCCCGATGTCCTGCGGGAGTCGGTGGATGCACAGACTCTTGAGGGGCACAGCAGCTTTGTATCTCAGAGCCGAGGAGGGGGGATGTTGTTAGGCACTTGAGAGCGAGCGTGCATCAGCAAGTAGACTCTCTGCGCCGATGTCTCAGGGGGTTGGGTTACAGGGAGTACAAGCTTGGAGGAAAATGCCTCCGGGCCCCTAGATGAAGTTCTCCGGAGCCATTCTCAGCGTCAGGTCAACCAAAGGGCAGATCCCGCTGTGCACGCTCGCTGCAGAGGACAAGAGGGGAGGTAGTGTGGGGATGCCTCTCCTCGCTCTGCCCGAAAGGGGGGGGGGGGAGAGAGGAGAGAGGGGTAATCCGGGCCATCAAGTTAGGTCCCGATAGCAGCGAGGCACTCTAGGGGCAGACCTAGATGGCCGAGGTTGATGGAGGATATCACTCCTTTGAGTATGGAAGGAGAGGAGATCATAGGGACGTAAGGCGCGGATAAATAAAAAAAAAAGTTGCCTTAACAGAGCTATGGGTGGTGACGGACGATGATGACTGCTAGAGGGGGGTGGAGGAGTCCTAGTGGTGATTTCTTAGTGAGAAGGCAGGTCTGGTAGAGCAATCGCTTCTCAAAGTTGAGCAGATTGGTGGTAGCATAGAGAAGGCAGGTGTGAGTGCGGCTGGGGGCACCGGTCAGAAGCCTACAGGCCTTACTGATGGAGTTGGATTTTGGAGAGGGCAGTGTTGTCAGCTGCGGTGTAGATGGGCAAGCCATAGTCCATGCGGGACAAGATGGAGGTGGTGATGGCCAGCCTAAGGGCAACCTGAGGCAGACAGTCCCTGTGCCGGTACAGCAGGCCAATCTGAGAGTTAGTGGCGTCTGACAAGGCATTAATGTGGGTGTGGAAGGAGAGAGCAGTATCGAACGTGATGCCTAGGTACTTGTATGTGGTCACTTGTTCTAGTGGGTGCAGAGTGCTGGGGACAATCAAGAGGGGGTTATCTTTAGCTTTGTTTTGGTGGTGGGAGAAGAGCATCGATTTGGTTTTGTTTAGGTTAAGGTCTAGTCTGCAGTCACTGAACCACCTTTTGGCTTGGTTGTAAGCTTGCTGGAGTGATAACTGGAGGGAGGTGGGATTGGGATGTGAGGCTACGAGGACTGCATAGTCTGCGTAGAGGAGCATTTTATCGGTACATGAGCTGGGGAGGGTGTGTTGAGATGGACTAAAAAAAAAGTATTGGACCCAGGATGGAGCCCTGAGGGACCCTGGAGCAAACGGGAACAGTGCTGGAGAGGAAGCCGACGATCTTGACATGCTGGGATCTAGCATAGAGGTAGCTAGAGAACCAGGAAATGGGACCGCCAGAGAAGCCAAGTTGGTGGAGAGAGTCAAGTAGAAGGGGATGACAGACAGCGTCAAAGGCCTTGGAGAGGTCAATGAACACTGCTCCTGCAAGACTGCCAGAGTAGAGAGCAGTATGCAGGTGCTGGGAAAATTCCAGGACAGCCGTGGTTGTACTGTGTCCTGGGCAGGAACCGTGCTGCTCTGGGCACATAATGTACTTTGTTAGGTATTCGGAGAGCTGGATCAACAACACTTTTTCAAGGGCTTTAGAGAGCGGGGGGAGGATGGAGATTGGCTGGTAATTGTTGGGGGTGGACCGGGCCCCATGTATGGGTGTTATTTCAGCAGTTTTCAAAGCACTTGGGAACTGACCCAGGCATAGAAACCGGTTTAGAAGGTCAGTCAGAGGGACTAGGACTTCGTCCAAGACCATACGGAGGATCCTGGAGTCAAGGGGGTCACTGCTGGGGTTATTGCTACATAACGCTTAGCAGGTGCAGCCTGCTTCTCGGGGAGAAGGGGAGAAGATAGGTGCGAGGTAGAAGGGTGGGCGATGCAGGACCGAGATGGAAGAGAGGTGGGGATCGGAGTCAAAGAAGCTGCTGGGGAGGACCAAGCTTAGGTCAGAGAAGGCAGTGTTAAGGCAATCTACTATAAGGAGTAGATCTGTGGTGGGGGGGAGAGAGGGGGGGAAGAGACAGAAGAGCAGGATTTCCCATTTAGCTCTTTCATATTATCCCAGAAGGTCCGGGCTGAACCTCAAGTGGAAGTGAGGGTGGTCTGGTAGTGCTCTGCCTTGGCCCACCTAACGGCACAAGTGCACTTACTGCGTTCTGCATTGCAGGCCTGTCTATCAGACGCCTTTCCAGATTCTACAGCAATGTGTTAGAGATGATCTGTTTGAGTCTCTGGAAGAGGGGTGGGTGATCCATGGGGCACTGCATTTTTTGCAGTAGAATCTGGTGAGGGGGGTGAAAAGCCTTACAGAAGGCATCTGTGAAGTGGTCAAGAGCTGAGTCAATGTCTGGGGCATGCTGGATAGGGGACCAGTCTTGCTGGGCTAGGTATGGTTTTAATTTTCTGAGGCCGCTGGGGCATAAACGGCGGCGTAGAGTGGCCTGGGACACTGGTTTCAGAGTGGAGGATGACCAGAGACAGAGGACTGGGGAGTGACCACTAAGAGTCGGGGAGGACAGTGCCATCCCAGATTTTGTAGGGGCGGTTAGATATAACATCTAGGAGAGTGCTGGTGCCACTAGAGTGGTTGAATCTGGTGGGCTGGGTGACTAATTGGGACATATCCAGGGCAGCAAAGGAGTCCCTTATGTGGGAGGCAGTGGAGGCAAGCCAGTTAACATTGAGATCACCTAGGATGACTTGCTCCACTTTGTGAGGGAGAGTTGTGAGGTAGTCAATGAAGGACTGGACAGCTTGGTTTTGATTCCTTGGTGGTACGTACGAGATCATGAGGAAGAGAGGGCCTCTGGCGGGGTCAGGTGTGATTTTTAAGGTGAGGGCTTGGGCTTCATAATAAAGTTTGGGAACTGGGAGTGCCTGACCTATAAGGGAGTCCCGTACGAGTAGTGTGCAACCACCACTGCATTTGCCTACTCTTCCCTATAGGTGGAATATCCAGGGAGAGTGATAGAGTCAGGGGTGGATTTGGAGAGCAGAGTCTCTACCAGTGCAATTATGTCAGGTTGATGTTGAACGACCCAGCACTGGAGGGCAGCAGATTTCTTTAGAAGACTGCAATCTTTAAGGATGCAAAGTGGAGGCCAGTTGCAGTACAGGGTTTAGAAGAGCTGGAAGCCATAGGTCCTGGGTTTGGGTGTACATTACCAGATAATAGCAGCAGTGTAATTATTCTGTTAGTGGCCGGTGGCGATGGAGACCCCCGGGTCGACACCCAGCTGAGGACTTTACAATCACGGTGCATGGGACAGATAAAGTGTGAAGGGTGGGAATGGCAGGGGAGAGCTGGGTCCAGGTCGGGCCTTGGAGGGCAGAGAGAGTGGGGGTCACGGGTGTGTCAAGGGTGGGGGAGGGCCAAGTCACTGTGGGGTAGTCTGAGGATAAGGTGCCTAGTGTGGAGGAAAGGTGCTCCGGTCGGTGTGAGGTCTGTAACAAGAGGGTGAAGGAGAGCAGACTTAGTAATGGAGTGTAGGTACCCACAGCAGCTGAGCAGTAAAGGAAGTATGTCCAGGAGTAGTAGAGAGTAAGGAAATGTAGAGCAGCTTTGGCACAGTTGGGGGAAAACCCCTCTAGTGGGCGAAGAGTACAAGCTGCAAAAGGGAAAAATCAGTATAAAAATCAACATAAAAGAGGGAGTGAGCAAAGACTGATGAATAGTGACAGACTGACCACACAATAAGTGAGATGAGACAGCAACTGTATTGTGTTGGATTGGATAAGTGTGCTTATAACTGGGCCCTCTAGTGGCTAAAACATATAATCTGCTAATGGAAAAGTCAGCACAAAAAAGACAAAAAAAATTAAAACTAGCAGGGAGGTTCTGAAGCAAGTTTTTTTTTGGGGGGGGCACTGCAGCAGCCTCAATAAGACACAGGTCAAGGGTGCAGCATTCAGATGTACAGCTCTAAGAGAAGGAGCACAGGGCTCAGGGCAGATAGCAAAAAAATCACACTACCTTAATAACCTCTCTCACTTGTTACAGAGGATGTGGGGCTGCATGGTGTGCAGGAGCCTGGGGCTATGAGGAACGAGGTACTAATGCTTAGGTCAGAACTAAAGAGGTTATTGATGAGTCAGGGAATGGAATTGGATAAGTCTATAAAGGAGCATCGGGGAAAATACATAGGCTAAACTGGCCACAGGGGACCAAAGGTAGGGATAAATAGACAGAAAATGGGGCAAAGGGGATCAGGGACAGACGGCTGGTGTTTCAGCGGGCCCCAGGGGTGTGGCTGCCTCTGCCATAGAGGAGTACTGGGCAAAAGGGGCTGGCTGCAGAAAAACTGGTTGGGGAGACGAGTGGAAAACAGGACAGTGAAGGAAGGAAAGACACCCCAGTGGAGTGCCTGTATAAAAACAGATCAGTTACTCAACTCCCAAGAGGAAAGTGTCCAAGCTAGCATAGAACAGACAGAGGGGCATCAGGAAAACCATGGGGTTAGACCGAAGTGAACAAGGAAAACGGGTGCAAAGAGGAAGATCAAGCGGTGGACTAAGGGGAGAGGGCAGAGGTACTGAATGAATATTTCTGCTCAGTCTTCACCAAGGAGAAGGATGGATCACTACCATGGGGAAAACAGGGACTGGGGAAAGACAGGCATGCAGCGGGGATGAGGGAGAAAAACTGAGGACAGAGTCCTCAAAGGGCTCAAGCCCCACAGGATGGACAAGTCCCCAAGGCCAGATGGCATACACCCAAAGGTTCAGAGAGCTGGCAGCAGTCCTTGCAGCACCCCTGGCTGGCCTATTCAACTGCTCACTGTACACAGCAGTGGTATTTTTTTCTCCCCCCCCATACAGATTTTTGACAGTTTCCTTCCCATGTGGAGGAACATGCACACCACACCTCGGGGTGTCATCCAGCTATGCTTCTGCCCCTCCCACCTATGGTACACATCTGGCCTCCACCTGGTGTGAGAAGAACTACTGGGGGGGGGGGGGCCGCGGGCCCCACACCACAACCACCCAGAGGTAGGAGAGCTGCCTTTTGGCTACTCATTCCTGCCCCATCTCTCAGAGGTCGTCCCACAACCCAGGTCGCTGGTGTGGAGCGAGGCAAGGCATCCAGCGCCTTAGCCCTCAGTGTCACTGGGCCGGCATGACACAGGGGTAGTTCTGTGTAAGTGAAGGACAATCAGCGTGATGCCCCTACTCAGAGTGGTACGGGGTCGATCTGGGGAAGCTACAGACCAGTCAACTTAATGTAAACTGTTGGCAAGCCGATGGAAGCCATCCTAAAGAAAAGGTTGGCTGTGTTCCTTGAGGCAAATGGGCCACAGAATAGCAGGCAGCATGGGGTCATAGCAAACAAATTTAGTCATCTTCGACTAAGTCACTAGGGCAGTAGACAAGGGTCAAGCAATGTACATGTTATACCAATACTTCAGCAAGGCCTTTGATTCTGTCCAGAGCACGCACACACACACACACACACACACACTAGCCTCAATTCTTAGCATCCGACAGTCCCCCACAAAAGGCTGATCAACAAACTGGCAGATATGGAAACAAGGAAAAAACGAACCAGGTGGGGGGCAAACTGGCTAAAAGACCGAAAGCATTCCAGGATCATAGAAGTTACCTGCATGGTCTCAAATGGATAAGTACTGGGTCTGCTCCTGTTGTCGGACGGTGTGGCTCCACCGATGAGTGTTCTGTCTGAATGCTGCTCAGAACCACTTGTATGTAATCTCAGTGAAAATGGCTGTGTTGTAATTGCACCCAGCTCTGAATACGGAAACCAAGCTCTGCAGGACGGCGGACACTAAGGAGGACGTAAGGGATCCAAGGGAGGACTTAGCAAGCCTGAAAAGGTGGCCTGAAATCTGGCAACTGGGGTTCAATCAAGGTAATGAACATAAGGCACTTGATGGGTCGTTCCAGTCTTGGAGAAGGAGGGGATAGCAATCACATTAATTTGCAGTGCAAAAAAGCTGCTGGGGAAAAGCAAAAAGGATGCTGGGTTACATTATCAAGTAGGTTTTCCAGCAGGAATTACATTTATACTACTGCACGCAGTACTGGAACCTGTACCTTAAGACAGGGGTCCGGATACTTACTGCTAACTTCTTGTATCCGGCAGTATTTTCATCCAAATGGTAGTAATATGATCCGTTGACCTGTTTTGTAACACTCACCTCTAAACCAAGTCTCAGTCCCACTGGCTGCCTACAGCCACAGACTGTCCTATCTGATAGTACTGTGGAGTCCTGAGATAATCCCCACTGCTATGTAGTGCTGTGATCCTACTTTTAATATTTTGCAGTCGCAACTGCCTTTCTTGCCAGCCTGTCAGCAACTCTTTACATTCTCCTGCACTGTACACAACTGCTCTGGCGCAGTTTTCTGTCACTCCATCTACTGCTTACACCTTATTAGGGTCTGGTTGCATGGGCAGCCGCTTTACACGGGGCTGCCATTTTTCTGACTATGTAACATATTGCATGTGCAGGATGGGAAACTAATTCCAAAAATCAGAATGTGGGATGAAATCATGCAAAAATGATAGTAATGTAAGCCCCCCCAACCCTGCCTTTTTGCAAACGACAGGTGGTATGCTGTTTGAATCAGACAGCAGTATGAGGTGGGGGACTGGGTTCAGGGGGAAATAGGTTACTCGGCACAAGGGCTAGGTTTGGCTACTCTGCACAGGGGCACACAAGTAATTCCCAACACAGGAAGCAATAACTAATGTCCAAAACCAGGAGTGGGATTCTAAAATGTGGCTTTTATTCACATCCAAGCAGAACAAAAAGCATAGACGGACCCCCACGGGGCTACACTTCTGGTAATGCAGATTAAAAAGAATCAGAAACACTTCAACACTTCAGCCCTCAGGCTCTGAACCCACCGGGTACACAGCCCGGACTTGCACGCTGCTTTGGATACACAGCCCGAACTTGTACACTATTCTGGGATTCCCAGGCTTGGCTCCCTTGCTGGCCACTCGGACACCTTCCGTATGTCATGGAAACCTTTTCTGATGGCTCCCCAAGAGCACCTCAGCTCTATCAGGGAGTTCTTTTTTTACTCCCATGTCTGGGTACTTTCCTCAGGCACTGGTCAAGTACCTGAGAGAAAGTGAAGGTGCCACAGAGCAAATCCGTAGAGGTGAATTTGGTTACTACTGATGGGGGGGGCTCCCACCTCTAGCTTCCATAATTCATACCCGGCCATTTCTCTGGACATTAAACATCTCATTCTGTAAAACCTGGCAATGTAGATTAAGGCTAAATGTATGTCACATTTCCTCTACTTGTCTTGCTTTCCCCATTGTGCTGGACTTGAACATACTTTTACTTGGCTTAGCCCATTGCTCTAGCCCCCCACCCCACTGACTAAGCAGTCCAATCCCCACTTCACTTTACTCTCTGTGTTGGACTTGAACCAACTTTAATTAATTGGCAATGTCTATTACACTAGACCTCCTACAAATTAAGCAGTCCAATTCCCCACGTTCCAACAGTTCACGTGAAAACATAGGCCCTCTGTCAGAGCGAACTCACCCTTTGGTTGCAGGTGCCCCACAGGAGATTCCTCACAGGAATTTCTCTCCCACAGCTTCTGGTGCCGCAGCACAACTTGAAATAAGGCAGCTTCTTCCTTAGCCGGAACCAGGAGGATTGCCCCTGGAAGACAGGCAAACCTTTCCATCCCCATCGGGATGGGACACATGGACCAGTAACAGCGGTCTCCACCACTTCACAATCAGCTTACTGTGTTCCACTTTTGGTGGAAACACACACCTCCCTTACAGTAGCTCTAAAATAGAGCTTAAAGGAGAAGTCCACCCAGAATGTGCAAAAACATATGTTATGTAGAGTGTTTTGATATGTATGTTAAGCCCTAGTGTGTCCTCGGTCTGCTATTAGGAGTTTTTTCTAAATTAGCCTGCTAACTGTATGGTAGTTTTACGACCCCTAGGGATCTCCATCACAAATAGGTTTATTGGCTTTCTTTCTCCTACGATGCACCCTGGCTCATGTGACACCGATGTAGACATGCCCTTAGATTTAGCAGGGTCTGCCACAGCTCAGCCATACAGATAATACTTCTTTACATAGAAACATAGAAGTTGACGGCAGATAAGGACCGCAAGGCCCATCCAGTCTGCCCATTTCTTTTTCTACCTTATAAATGTGCCATCGGCCTTTGCTCTGTCAGTGGTCTATCTATTAATACTCATCTGTATTGCTCCCTTATGCCTATCCCATGCCCGTTTGAAGCCCTGCACTGTATTCATAGCCACCACTTCCTGAGGTAGGCCGTTCCATGCATCCACCACCCTTTGTGAAAAAGTATTTCCTCACATTCCCCCTTAATCGGCCTCCCTCTAATCTCATGATTTTTCAGAGAAGTCACACCGCTAGATTTTGGGTGAGTCTAATTATTTTTTGATATTAGTACCTGGTCCTGCTATGTTACAACCTATAAGGTGATGTTCAATTTTTGCTACTTAGTACTGGTGCAAAAACTGAAAGTGACAGAGGAACAGAGTAAACAGTGACATGATCCAAACACACACACACACACGGCAGAACATAGGACAAGGTACTGATATGTGTGTGTATATATATTTATGCAACAGGGGCAGGATAAAAACTGTAGAATGAAACAATTTATCTTCGCTACTGTGGTAATAAATTTATTTATCCACATAGTAACTACATCATCACCCATTTATCCACACAGTAACTACATCAGTAGCTCATTTATCTACACAGTTCTCTTCAGAATTCATTTAGAATGTTCGGCCTCAGAAGCAGTACTAACCATATTTAAATGTCAGTAACTTAAAAACGAAAAAAGATAACATGATACTGTGAGCACGAAAATTGTTCAGCACAAAATTATCTACAAAATGAATAATGTTTCATTTATATAAACTCTGTATATTGTATATGGTTAGCAAGAAAACAGAAGAAAATGTAATTTTTTGTTCACTTTTTTGACAAACAAATATAAATAACTTTAAAACAAAAAATGATAGCATGGTACTGTGAGCACGAAAAATGTTCAGCTCAAAAATATCTACAAAATGAGTGGTGTTTCATTTATAGATACCATTTTGTTTTTATAATTAGCAAAAAACAGCATAAAATTCAATTTTCTTTTCCCTTTTTTGACAAATTATTTACACCTACCAAAATCAAAATGTTCACACATCTAAACCTGTTGCATAAATGGAATATGCAGTGGTTCAGTATGTGACAATGCATTTATTTTGTACAGTTTCCAATGACCTCGTGGCTCTCCTTTCGTGCCTTGACACTCGTGAGGAGTACTTGAGGTCACTGAGGCTGTAAGATAAATACATCATCACCACTGAACCACTGCATATCCCTTATTTATTATCAGGGTTCCCCACTGTCTGAAAATATAGGGCGGTGGCAATGGTGCTCGGGTCAAAATGTGCGTTATTTTTGTGGACCTCCTATATGCACTGTATGTGTGCATCAGCTGATTTTAAGTAAAATACAGTGTGCTGGTATCAAAACAGTGGTAGTAAGGCAGTAAAGGATGTCAATAAAAACCAATTTGAGGATTTTGTAAAACAATCAGTAATGGATAGAAATATAGGGTGGTGGCAAAAAAAATATAGGGTGGTGGTAAAAAAAAAAAAAATAGAGCGGTCGTAAAAAAAAATATAGGGTGGTGGCCCACCGCACTAAAACAGTGAATGGGGAACACTGTATGTATAACACATACACACACACACACACACACACACACACACACACACACACACACACCCAAAATCTAGCAGTGTGTCTTCTCTGGAAGAAGTATTTTCTCTGTGGCTGAGCTGTGACAGACCCTGTAACAAGACACTGGCTTCCTGCAGAGGCAATTAGACATCACACCAAAGGGCACTCTGGGAAGACTACAGACCATAAAATAAATCAGAATGGCATCCTCCAAGGGCAATAAAACAGTTAGGGAAAGTTAGAAAAAACATCTCACAGCCAGAAGAAAATAAAACACTGGGAACTGGTTAGAGCAAAGAGAGGAAAAAAAAAAAAAAAAAAAAAAAATTAATACTACATATCTTTTCTGATTTTAACATGGAGTTTTCCTTTAAGGCTCTGCGAGCCTGCACACAGACTACTGTGCTGCTCCTCTCCAAGACTGCACACAGACTGTTCAAAAACCCCAACATTCTATCCCAACTTCCAACTGCAGCATTCCAGTGCGCCTCATGCAGTTGCGAAAGTTCTATGGTGATGTCATCCCTCAGTCTCAGCTGAGACTGAGAACAGAGTGAGGTGAAATCCATTTAACTGGAGTTTCACAAGCTGCCTTCCCTGCCTACCACTAGGTCTTACTGGGATTACAGTAACCCCAGGTAACGGGGTACTGTAAAATTCCTTTACTCCCCTATCTGTTCCCCTGCCTGTGACATAAAAATCAGATAAAGGCAGTACAGAGGAGGGCTACCAAGATGATATTCAGGAGCAGCAGGATATCCCACATTAATAGAAGCTGGCTTGAACATCTACTCACTTACTGGAGGAGAAAAGATGGCGAGACAGAAGGGACACGATTGAGACCTTCAAGTACCAAGTAATTAACAAGCTCAACACATAGGGAGAGAGATTGTCTGTGTTTATTCTATCTTAAAGAATAAACAGACACTGGTCTGAATTATGGTGCAAGTGGGTCAGACTCCAAAACTTGGGATAAAATGAAGTGATGAACTTTACTTCCAGGGTTCTATGGATAAAGTATGAACAATGGACCTATGATTATTGGATAAAATTGAACTCTGGGGAACAATGAACTTTTAGAAAGCGTCATAAGATGTTTGACTCACGACTAAAATGGAAGTTGGAATTTATTAAAGTAGTAAATGTACTTGTATACCTCTGATGAATATGTATGTTTTTTTTTGGTTTTTTTATTATGTTCTAGCAAAACCACATCAATTGGAAAAAAAAAAAACCACAGGATTGTGCGTGCACAAAAAAGTGAGAAAGGAAACCTATAAATTGGGAGTAGCTACAGCAAGGAGGCCAGAAGATATTTCTTCACTGAAAGGGTGGTGGCAAAATGGAATGCACTGCCTGAGGAGGTAGTAAAAATCACTGTACAGTTGGGGTGAAAAAAGGGTAAGTGATTTTAGTAAGGTTGGGAGCGCGCGCGCACACAAAGCAACAGGTAGCATGCATGCATGGACGAGCTCCATATCTAGCAGACTACTGAGCAGGCTGTCTTCTGCTGGCCTTTCTATGTTCATATGTCTTGAGCAAACCTGGCTTGTCTTAATAAAGACTGAAGGGGGCGCTATTAAGCACAATTGCCAAGATGCACCCTGTCACAATTCTTAGTTTTTGTGGTGTTCCATCATAATAGACTAGCACTAAACTATCAAGAAGTTGCATTTTACTTGCAGCATTTGCTTCCTTGTATCTTGAGGCAAAGACTGCTACCGAATTTGAGATGGGCCAGCCTAAAGGATCCAATTTGGGGGGACGACGACCCAAAGAATCAGCCACCACCAGAGCAGCAAGTTGGGCCCTCTTCTGCACAGCCTATTTCTAGTGCTGAAGCAGATCCGCCATGGACATCTTTGATGGCCGCAATGAAAGCCATCGATAATAAAGTTGCCACTATCTTTACCAGACTTTAAAAGCAAAATACAAAAATAGAGGTTACTACAAACACCGTAACCTCAGCAGAGAAAACTGCTACCCAAGCTTTGGCAGCAACAAGTAAAATGACCCAGGAGAACTCGCAACTCCGTTACAGTCTGGAGGCTCTTGAGAATTCACAGCAGGCCTCTAACATTAGGCTGGTTGGGCTCCCAGAGGGGAGTGAGGCGAGCAGCTTACACAGTTTCTTAAATCATGGTTGCCTGGACACCCTTGGACTGGACCCTACCATGACTGCACCCAACTTTGGGTAAACATACAGGATTTCTTCATGTTCTGCAGCTCAACAGGGGATCTGCCGCGGGACAGTGATGTTAGTCACAAGCTTCTGTATTGACACGCAACCTGTTGCTGCAGGCTTCCAGAGACTCTCAGTGCCTAAACTTTAATGGTACTACCTTGCATCTATTCCCAGATTTAGCCTTAGCCACCCGATCCAGGCGGAAAAGGTTTGATGCAGTGCGAGCCCAGCTGAAAAGCCGTGCGGCCTCCCACTTGCTGCTTATGCTGGCTAGGCTCTGTATCTTCTATAGGGGCCATATCAATTTACTGACGCAGCTGAGGCTGGCAAATGAATGGAGCTCAACCGGAAGGAATTTGAGACTGTGGCAGCTGGACAACCGGGAGACCCTGAAGACAGTGAGGACACCCGATGTGCCATGGTTTTCTGGGGTTTTGTTTTTTTTTCTAACTCTTTCCAACCCAAGGAAGTAACTTTTCAAGTATAGTATTATCACTGTTTAGGGGGAGTGAGCCGTGTGAGGGCTTAGTTTAAAAGTCCTTGTTTTGCTACTTTTTATCTCTGCCTGCATGAGATCACTTCAGTTTAGCTAGTATTTTTGGCATACATTTGGGCGGTTTAAACTTTTCATTACCTAGCCTGTTAAGTAAAGGTGACTCCCATGTGGCAGACTCAAACATTAGTGAGACTAGCAACAACTACTATGATTGCATCTTGGGAAGCAGTGGCATCTAAGGCGGTAGCAGGTGATTTGATTACCTCCTCCATCCTGAAGTTTTATATGTTTTTGTTTGGGCGGGGGTCTTACCATTTTTATCTTATTTAATAGCTAGCCTCCCGTTTACAGTTAATGCTGGTGGGCGTATGTGTTTTATTCTTTCATATTTGCGTGACTCTGCATATTAAGTCTAACTATAATGCTGTAACTTTGATAATATTAAGAAATATGTGGTATGGACGTCGGGAGGACGGGGTTGTGAAGGGGTGCTTCACATGTAAGGAGCAAACTTATATGGGAATCTAAAATATGTCTGGGCTTAAGTTTATACATTGGTTGCTCTCACTCTGGCCAAGTAAAGCTATTTAGTTCTCCATTTACTGTTATATTTGCACGGAGTTTTAACCCCGATCCACAAATCAGACTGTTTAGACCACACTATCACACACTGAATGTCTCATGTATTTGATGCTTGATACGAGTTATGTTTGTCGTTTTTCTTGTAAAATCAATAACATTAAAACAAAAAAGGCTAAAAATCCAGGCACATGTAGTCTGGTCTACCATACTTTTTATTCCTGTTCATTTTGAACTCTTTTTTTCCTTTTTCTCCGAACTTTGTTTTTCTCCCACACCACTGAACTCTCTCCAGTGACCCTACCTCACCACACTCTACCTCCCTGCGTGGCCCTACTGTGTCCTCCGCTACTCCCCGGCACCGGGATCCCCCGCCGGTCTACGAAAGGGCCGCCCCCGCCCAGGGCGTGCTTTCTATTAGGGTTGATACACCGGGCCGGAGAGGGGAGGAAAGCGGAGAGGACTTCAGGCCCGACTACAGGAGTGTGGAATGCAGTGGGAAGGCGCCTTCGCCTATCAGTGGTGAGGGGATTTTTCTATTTTTTCCTCGTTTCTTGGGCGTGGCTCCCACCTGGGCATTACACCCTCTTGACGCTATGTTGGGCTCACCCCCATCCCTCCAGCCAGAGGGCGCTGGTTGAGCGACCCGCAGCCCTAACCCAACCCAGGAAGAGAGCCGCCCTCCGGACACTCACTCTGTCCCTGCCCCTGCTGACCCCCAGCCACCCGGGACCGTTCCCAAACTCAGGTCGCCAGTGTGGCGTCCAGCGCCTCAACCCTCAGCGCCACCGGGCCGGCCCCCATATTCATTTCTAAGTTAATCATTTTCACAACTCAATCAGCACTTTTTTCCTCTGCATCTCAGCACTGAAGATGTATTGAAAAATCCAGGTAGTAAAAGGTTTCTTTGAAAGACCTGCAAGCTTTTATTGGAGTAAATACTTAAAAATCCAAAGGCTAAAGTAGACCACATGTAATGTATGCTACAGGACATAACGGGGGGGGGGCGCACACCCAAGCTTAAATCTGTAAGGCATCTGCCAAGAGAAAGAGGATGGGTGAGGTATACAGAAACAAAAAAAATTTAGTTCACAGAAGGGCGGGGGGAGGTCACAAGAGAAAGGAGGGAGATGTTGCTACCTCTGAATAAATCACTGGCAAGACCTCACCAAAAATACAGTGTACAATTCTGGAAGCCAGATCTCCGGAAGGACACAGTGGAGGTGGTCCTCAGGAAGGCAACAAAAATGGTGTGGGGTCTGCATCAAACCTGTTGCAACAGATGCTCTCAAAGATCTACTGTCTTCGAGACAAATCTTTTGCAGCAGGTCATAACACATGGGAAGATTCTCAAGCAGTTATGCCAAGGGGAGGAGGAAGCGAACTATCAGGACTTAGGACAGGAGGTCTTGTAACAGCCCATTCAAAAGCAGTTTGCTTCTTGGAAGTGATGTCTCACCTGTAACATTTTGTGAATGTAGGTACGGTAGGCCATGTGGCAGCTTCACAAATGTACAAGGCATACATGCCTCTGGTAGAATGGGGGTTTATAACCCAGAGAGAGAGAGAGAGAGAGAGAGAGTTTTGTCTGTTTATATATTAACAAAATGCAGTTGGCCAACCATGTGGACAAGCACCACTTGAAACCTAGATGCCCCAATTTCCGGGCGCTGCAGGCACAAAAAGTTTACTCAGTTTTCACAACTGTGAAGTGCAGAAAAGATGCCATCTCAATGTCCTACGCACAAAGTGTATGAAGCAGTGATTCTCCTGGATTCGCAGGTTCCGCATTGTACACTTTGTAAGTGGATAGCTGGATTTAAAGTAAATTCAGAATCAACCTCAGGCAAAAATGACAGGTTGGAGCAAAAAAAAAAATAATCACCCTATCGTTATGAAATTGCAGGTAGAGAGGTTTGAACATTAGCACATGTAACTGAAATAAGTCTACCCAACATGACGACAACTGAAAATAGTTTTCCAAGAAAGATAACGGAGCTCGCTGGATTCAGTGAGCTCAAAAACGAGAGTCAATTTTTCAAGCACAAAATTCAAATCCCACACAGAAACCGGATCCTGGATAGGGAGAATGAAGGTGCAGAATGCCTTTTAAAAAAGGTTCTGATCAAAGGTAACTGGGACAACGGTTTGTTGCCCACAGGTAAATGGAATGCGGCAATGGCCGAAAGGTGGACTTTTACAGAGGAATATATTTCAGTCTAACCTCTGACAAAGAGAGCAAATAGTCTAAGGTGCACTGAGGGGAACACTCATAAGGGTCCACGTCCTGCATAGACACCCAAATGTAGGAGTTTCCACTTCATAAAATAGGAAGGGCACGTAGATGGTTTCCTGGCAGCCTGGAGGACTTCGATCACTTTTGGGGACACCCTGAAGCACAAGAGGACTATGTCCTCAGGAGCCAGGCGCGCAGATGGAAGGAGTGAAGGTCTGGGTGTAGCAGCGAGCCTTGCGCTTGGGACAGCAGAGCCCCGCAAAATCAGCAGAGGTAGGGGATCCGGTTCAGAGTTGTAGAAGCAGAGGGAACCAAATCTGTCTTGGCCAGAACAGTGTTATGAGAATCATAAAGACCCTGTCTCGGACCAGTTTGAGTAGTACTCTCTGAACAAAAAAAAAAACCGGGAAGGCGTAAAGAAATCTTCCTGTCCAGGAAAGAGACCTCACTCGACAGGCAGTTTTGCAGAGAGGCAAATGGGTCCTACTCCAGTCGGCCCCATTGGTGTAGGACATCTGGTAGGATTTCCCATTTGTGGGCCCATGCAGTGGATCTGCTCAGGGCATCCGCCAGGGTGTTGGACACCCCAGGGATGTGGACCACCAGAAGATGGATAGTTCTCTGGATCGCCCAGTACCAGACCCTCACTGATTCTCTGCAGAGAGTATGAATGGGTGCTTCCTTGCTTGTTTAGGTAGTGAACTACTGCAGAATAGTCCGATTGCACCTGAAGGAAACCCGGGCGGGGGAGAGAGAGAAAGTCTCAAACACATGTAAGGCGACAGGACTGCCCTCATCTTCAACACACTGATGTGGAGACTGGTCTCTACAGGAGCCTTGGGACATGGCATGCAGGAGATGAGCACCCCACCCTATCAAGGAAGCATCTATATTCAGAATGAGACATGGGATAGGATGAAACACGATGCCTCGCATTAAGTTGTCCCTGGACTTCCACCACTGTAGAACTCGAAGAGCCACGGAAGACATTAGGACTGGGGCACTAAAATCATGCTACTTCCGGTCTCAGACTCTCAGGGACCACTGAAGGACCCTCATATTGAAACTGGCATTGGGGGCTGTTGGAATTGTGGCTGCCAAATGCCCCAGGAGGCTCAGGTAGTCTTGTGCAGAGACCAATCTGCATTCCAAAGTAATCAAGGCGTCCGCTCGAGCCACTGGCAAATATGCCATCCCCAAAGAGACGTCCAACACGGCTCTAATATAGAGGAGGCGTTGCGCTGGGCCCATTTTAGACACTTTGGATAGTTTACTGCTATCCCCACCTGGGCAAACGACTGCAGGGTGTGAGAAAACATGCAGAACAGCCTTTGGCGAGAAGACGCTTTCAGGACCCAGTTGTCCAGGCAGGGAAAGACATACAGGCCTTCTCTGCTGAGGGCTGATGCGACTGCAGCTAGGCATTTTGTGAATACCCTTTGGGCAGAGGAAAAACCGAATGGGAGGGCCCTGAACTGATAAAGATGACCCTAAAAACAAACAGAAACAGTCTGTGAACAAGGTGCATCAAGATATGGTACACGGCCTTCATATCGAGAGAGAGCAGAGCCAATCTCCCGTGTTCAGCAAGGGGAGAAGTGATGGGAGACGCACCATCCTGAACTTTTGGTATTCGATATAGGAGGCTGAGACCCCTTAGCTCCAAAATGGAGCGCAAGTCCCCTGGGAACCAGGGGGGAAAAAAAATAAATTAAAAATATGGGAGTAAAATCCCATATCCTACTGTGAAAGGAGAACTGGTTCAATGGCATATTTTGGGAGCAAAGTATAAATTTCATTCCATAAGACCAATGCTTGGGCCAGGGGGTGTGTGTGAAAGAGATCCTTGGTGGCAAAGCAAGGGGAAACTTAACTCCAGTGTGTGTCCTAGCAACTGCAGGAGCCACTAGTCAGAAGATGACTTGCCACCCTTGTAGGTGCAGGAAAACCTGGCACACCCCCAACAGCTGTGGGAAAGAGTCTCTGGTCTCATGACCAGAGAAGACTTTCAGGCCGAAGCTGACCCTGCTGGGGAGCAGCAGGGATGAAACAAGATGTTTTCTAAGCATTTCTAGGACCAGGCAATGTCAATTGAGGCTTTTGCTTATTGACAGGTGGTCTTTGAACATTGGTATGCACCCTGTAGGGGCGGCCCCTAGAGGATCCCCTGAAGGCTGGTATAGGGTCTGGACTGATTGAAGGGTACGACCAGAGTCCTGTAAGACCTTCCAACATTTCTTGGATCTGTGGAATAAACAGCTGATCACCCTTAAAGGGAGCGTTAAGGATAGACTGCTGCATGTCCTGTGGAAATCCTGACACTCTGAGCCAGGCATGACGTCTGAGACAAATGGCTGTCGCCATAGATATCTTGGCAGTCAGATCCTCCTGGGCAGAACCCGCAGGGAGGGACTGGACAGTTGACTGGGAGGCTTTTAGGATTTCCTCCTGATATTTCAGGAGGTGTCCCATGTAATTAAGTATACAGAGAGACGTAGTAGTCGAGGCATAACCTCCCCCCCCCAAAATACATCCAATTTCCTGAATTCCTTATCGGGGGGACCATCATGAGCGGCACTGATCACCAGAGTCCGCCCGAGGTGGGAGATATGAAGCAGGGGCAGTCCACCGGGGCCTGATAAATCCTATCAGCCTTACGAGGACTACAGGGAATTTTGAAAGTTTGCTTCCAAGCAGCCCAAATAGCTTCTTCAAAAGGCATCCACCAAAGGGGTACGGGTGGGGGAATGACCAGAGTGGGGCATCCCAGTACATCTAAATACTATGCCAACTTCTTTCTTGAAGCATTCTGCTCAGTGCTCTGGAACCCAAACGTTTTCTGGAAGCGTTCTCATAATGTCCGAAAACATGGGATAGTCGTCTGGCAGATAACATGGGAGTTCAGGGTAGGTTCACCATGAACTGACAAGGCGGGGGGGGGGGGGTTAAGTCATCCTCCAGGTCAGCTAAATACCAGTCCTGCAGGAAAGGCTATCTCTACATCCCGAGGGTGACAACCCGGGGGAAACAGGGGAAGAGCTGGCTTTTCTCTGGACCGAGAGGGAGCAGAAACTTCAGCCGACCCTTCACTAGGGGTGCGAGGGGTCTGTGTAAAGTCCAGGATCGTATTTACTAGGGCCTGGACATCAATCATGGCCATCTGCCCAGTGGAAGTAGCTGGGGCACAATGGACTGGGCGAATAGGGACCACTGATGTTATTGAAGGCGGCAGTGGAACCAAGCAAGCAGCTGTCGACGAGGGTGTGTGTACAGGATCATCGACAAGGGCGCTAACAGAGCTCTTTGTGGTAAGGCTGGTCATAGACAAGAGGATCGTGAACGGGCTAGAAGCCATCATCGGACGATGGCCAGAAACTGCAGAGGGGGAGACAGCGATGGAAGCTGCAATTTTACCCCAAAACCAACCGTCGACGAGGGGAAGAGAAGAGCCAACAATTGTTGATGGTGCAGACGACGATGTTACAGTGGCAGCCTTCTCAGCACTTAGCTTTCTGGTAGGGATCGGGGTACTCTTCATTGACGAGGGCGCGGCAGAAACATGCTTCATTTTGCTGGCATGTTTCTTACCAGGATCTTGTCCCGTCGTTGAGGATTGCTCACCCGCAGAGCAGCGAGACCCAGAGGATGACGACTCCCTGGGCTTGGAGCATTGCTGCTGCTCCAGAAGGGCAACCTTTTGGTCCATGAGGAACTCACGAAGCAGCTGAAGCCTTAAGACGTTTGGTGGCCTTGTTGAACCACTTAGAGGATACAATCCTGGGTGTCATGTTCAGGACCAAGGCACCAAACACAGACGTCATGGAGGTCCTCTGTAGTGATTCTGTGACCACAGGTACAGTTTCGGAATAAGGGATCCGAAGACATCAGTAGATGAACCAGTTTGGAATGAACGTTTGATCAGCAGAATTTGACATTGGTGACACGTAAGCAGAGCTCCAAAGGAGGCCCTGGTGCAGGCAGGTCATGGTTGAAAAAGAACCGAGAGGTAGCTGGGACCTCCCTGTTTTATACATGCCATACAGACACCACGTGGTAACATTAGGGGGAGGTCCCAGGGTTGACTGCTGAGAAGTCATCTGGAGGATATACGCCTGCGGCCGATATCCCATGTGTTATGACCTGCTGCAAGAGACTGTCTCGAAGATCTTCAATTACAGGGATAAATAAGGTACAGGATGAAAAAAGGTGCAAGAACAAGGGGACATACTATGAAGTCGGAGGGGGGCAGATTCCAAAGAGATGTGAGGTACTTCACAGAAAGAGTGGTGGATTCCAGGAACAGCCTACTAGCCGACATGGTAAGGGTGAAAACAGTGGTGGGGTTCAAGAATGTATGGGATACGCTAAAGGCATCTTAGTGGAAAAGAAGGGGGGAGGAAGAGAACAGGCAGATCAAGTACGATCTAAGATGATACCACAGGTAGAGAAAAAATGGGCTGTGTGGGCCAAGCAGTCCTTATCTGTCATATTGTGTGTGTGTGTGCGCGTGTGCAGGTGTGTGTGTGTGTGTGTGTGTGTGTGTGTGTGTGTGTGTGTGTGTGAGAAAGACAGAGAAAGTCACCAGCAGATTTTTTTTTTTGGGGGGTTAAATGACAGTCTGGCAACTGAAATTATTTTCAGTGCTGAATTTTTTGTGTGGCATGTCACGAATGCTAGTCATGTATAGCTTAGTGCACTATTGTGTTGGGGGAAGGAGGATCCAATTTGGCTTTTTTTTTAAACGTTAATTTCATCCTCTTATCCGTGGAACCGGCCACTCCCCAGCCCTGTCAACCCGGCGTCCAGTACTCACCTCTAGCTTGAGGTGTCAGCTGGTCGGGTGCAGCAACTGCGCAGGGCCGGATCATCCTGCCAGTCCATGGTGTTTTTTTCTGGCTCCATTTTTCTCCCAACCCCCCAGTGCAGGACTTAGAGAGTGCAATGACGCCAATGGTGAGCAGCCGTGCTTCTGCACGCCAGGCATCTGCCGCTGCTCCACCCCTCATCTTGTGGAGTCGGTGTGCTAGCTTCCAGCTGTCACTAGGAGCCAGGCATGCACTGATCTCTAATCCCACCCCTCCCTGGGAGAGGCGAGATGTCCTCTCCTTCCCTTGCCGACCCGCTTGCACCGCGAACACAGGTCGCTGGCATGGCAGGAGGTAAGACATGATGCCATAGCCCTCCACGCCACTGGGCCGGCCAATTTGTTATGTTTTAAGCAAATGAAAGCAACTCAACCCCACACTTCAGTCTGTATGTGGTCAGTGCAGGTAGTGATGCAAGGATGATCATTACAGCTTCACCAGCACAGTGACATAAAAAGTGGACATATGCAAAGGGGGGGGGGGGGGCGGTGACAGCACAAGCCAACAAAGACCGTTTACTGTGAAAAGCATTCTCTTTAAAAAGGAGACCGCAGCGTATACCACTTTCACAGGATCCTTCTCAGCAATCATTGTTCCCAATGTACACTGCACAGTTCTCTTACCATAAAGCCCATTTTATAAGCTTAATAAGACAAGGGCAGGGTGACAGGCTGCACTAAATGCACTCCTAGGGGGCTAAAGAACCCGCTCACCCATGTGGTGACTAGCCTCACTACACCCTGGTGCATGTAGTTATCTCCAGTCTCACACCTTGTCGTGCCTTTCTTATTTACTCCTCTCCAACAGGCCCACTAACCCAGAGTACTCACACAAAGGTTTTACCCTTCTTGTCTACAACCCTTGCAACTGTAACAAAGGGAACACTATTAAAACCGAAGCAAACTAACTGCATATATTCCCCTGGAGATTTTATCTGGCCACTTAATCCAAATCAATGTTTAGTGGTATTTATACAACGTGTGTGTGCCACTTTTCAGGAAAATAAGAGATAGTGTATGGTGAAATGTCGTTAGGGATGGAAATCCATCCCTAGAACAGGGTTATGCTGCAGTAGCTATGTCTTCATAGCAGTTATGCTATATTAGATACATAGCATAACATCAAATGCGCTAAACACACACACACACACAAAACTAAGAACATAGCAGGACTCCGAAATACTCGCGCAATGGATCATTTTAATTTCTGATAGAGGACCACACACTATAAAAGTCAATGTATGGTTCTCTATGCGAAGAGAATGTATTCATCTCGAGGCTGCCGTGATGGCTGAACCTCTCGAGGTTCAAACGGTCGCCATGGCAACCTCTCGAATACATACGCTTGTTATACATAGAACACTATACATTATCCTCTATAGCTCACTGACCACATGCGAGATACTTTTCATCTTCACAGTTGGGTGCGTCACAAAAGGTTTGGAACTCATTTAGAATGTTCAGCTTCAGCAGCAGTACTAACCCTATTCAGATAACTTTACAATGAAAGACTATAGGATGGCACTGTGAGCACAAAGAGAAAATCAGTGGCATTTCATTTACAGACATTTTAAGTTTTTTGTTTTTTTCTTTTAATTAGCAAAAACCACCACAAAATAATTCTCACTTTTTATAAACAAACGCAAATAACTTTAAAACTGAAAAAACCCACAATTATTGTACAAATCAAATATGATATGGGTGTCAGAGATAGTAGAAATATCTGCACTCGCTGTCATTGACCTCTAGATATCACACAAGTGGCAAAGCCACTTGTGGGATATCAGGAGTCCAATGGCAGCTTGTGGAGATATTTCTGCTAGCTCACTCATACCCATGTCATATATCCCATACATCTAAACCAGGTTCCACTGGATTCTGTAATAATATCCAGTTGGTTGTTCCAAGGTCTTGTGGGCGTTACTGTAGCACTCCAGACTCTCCGGTCTTGTGGCAGTTTACCCCCCACCCCAACACACTTCGTCCTTTTAATCAAGTACTCAAGACTCTGCAAACTTTAAAAGAGCAGCTGGCGCCTTTGAAAAAAAAAAAAAACTTTGGAAAACATAATAGTTGGACACAGTTAAGCTTGTAATTCACATTATGGTAGTACGTTAGTGCTACCATAGTTAGGGTTGAGTAGCCCTTTTAAGGTTAAATGGTAAACCTTTGCCACTGTTCTACGGATTTGCCCGAAATTTGGCAGGCACGGGGCATAACCATAGATCTTGTGATCTGCCAACTTTCGTACTGGTCAGATACATGGCTGCAGTGTTACTAAGAGACACGCAGTTATGATTTTTTGCGGATTCTTTACTCGCGACTACAGGGCGCATTTAAGCCTATGGACCAGTCCTAAAACTTCAGGGAACGTGCGGCCGGGGTCCCCGATGTGCCTTTTGAAGATTGTGAAAAAATACTGAACAGTCCAAAAGTTATTCAAAAAACAAGTTCCCATTACAAGTCAATGGGAAAGTTAACAAAACGTTGGACACTTTCTCAAATGCACTTTTTAGTGTCGCAAAGCCGCCATTTTGTTTTCAATTACTGATCAGAAAAATGCTTGGCATTTAAAATTGGGGCCCTCTAGGAACAGAGTTATTTTTGTGTTCACCTAGTCAGACCCTCAGGATGCTAGCCATGTCTTTATTTTGGGGTTAAACACCCCAGAAATATGTTTTCCAAATTTCTGGGAAAAGTAGTGTTGCACGTTCGACACTCAAATTTTTGCAAAAGCTTTCGCAAATCATGACACTACTTTTCTAGGCTATGGCCAAAATGACAGGAATTCTGCACTACCCTGCTGCAAATAACTGGTTTGGTCTTTTGGGCTGAAATTTGGAGGGAAGAAAGCCAACATCTCACAAATGTGCCTTTTGGTGGTTCGGTGAAAAAATATTGCAGGGATGCAAAGTTATGGCACTCCAAAGTTTATGTTTTTCTCCCCATAGACTAACATGGTGGCGTACACCACGCCTTTTGGGGCTTGTATCTCGGAAATGGTGCGAAATACGGTGTTGAGGCAGACGACCCCAATGCACAACCCAGTGGCGGTCTTTCAACCATAACACCGAATTTCCTCGCTTTTGTCACTGTGGAACAACCCTAACTGATGCATTAAACAAGAGATTATTTTGCCTCTAATATCTTCTATAAATTTCTACTCCTTTGTTACTGAAGAAATTCCCACAAAAACAGGATCTTTTTCCCATTTGAGCTCATCCGCCTCTATAACCTACTCCCTACTCAACATCATAAAGCTCTGTTGGGACAGTCTGTTACTATGGGAAAAACAGATGTCACAAGCACAGTATTATGACATCAGATTCGGAAGAAGCAATAGGAGCGGATGAATGCTCAGGGAACAACTCTTCTGTTCTCATGCATCTGACCTCAGTAATAAATAATGGAAATAATAAATACAGAGCTGATGAGAAATACAAGCTGCTTTGTGTTCAGATACTACATTTTTCAAAGTTCTTGCTGAGGAGTCAGGGGGCTCTTTAAGGTTTGTTTTGTCCTGAAGGACTGGTGGATACAGAGGGATCCCAGCACTACAGGTTGCAAAACCCCCAATGTGGACTGACTTGGAAGACCACTAGCTCCTGGTTTTTCAATCAAGAGTAAATATCGAGTGATAAACTTGTTACCTGGCAAGCCGGTTGTCTGCACAGCGGATACTTCTGTTTTCTTCATCATCAAACACAGTGGAATCAGGGTCATCACTTGGCCGCATTTTTCCATCTGCCCCTCGCTTTCTACCATTAGACCATCGTGATGGAGGTTTTCTGTAACATTAAAACATATTGCAGCGTTGAAAAGAGAGAGAAAAATATAGCTGTTGATTTTGCACGAACATGAAGCCTACTGTTTACGTTTTAATTATAAAACAGAACCCAATAACTCCACTTCTAATTCCCGCCCAAGTCACGCAGCAAAACTCAGCATGGGTATTGGAGCATTTTAACGTGCATTCATATAATACTGTTGTCACAGTAAACCCAACACACCGACTTCTTCGGCAATAGCTGCATCTTTCACTCCTTCAGTTCAGGCTTCAACAAACAAAAGGTATACCACAGTTGCGGAGCGAGAACTTAGGTTTCGTTTTTATGGAAGTGTAAGTGTCCGTACCGCCCCCTTCCCGCCAGCCAACAAGTCCATACCCAAAACAATAAAGTACAAAATCCAAATTGCAGAAATACTTTCAGTTAAACTGCAAAGTAATACTCTGTTCAGCATGCCCTGCGTAAACAAGTCTTAGAAAGTTGACTCAATTGCGCAACATATTTTTGAAGGCACAAACTTATGTTTAAACCCCTCTACATTTCTTATGCATTATAACCCCGCCAATATCACAACCAGTGACGTTGAGGGTGTGAAAAAGTCTTCAGCTGGACCTCAAGCAAAGGAGTTTACTCAAAACATTCCTTCCTGCAGAAACAATAGCTAAATATGATTCGGCAATCTCTACTTTTTTTTTTTACCTTAAATCCCGTCGCCTGCTCTCGTGGCGGCTCGAGCTCGAACGCGAAAAGGACATGATCGACTGCTCCAGCAACAGAAAACCTAAATTGCCACAACACTTTCTGACCTCACAATGGCTAGAGACCCTAACTTTTGAATGAAAGAGGTAAGAACGCGCCAACAAAGCCCTCGCGCCAAGGCAATACCAATTACACAATACAGAGGGGGGAGGGAGACACACGCTAGCTCCTCGTTTACTACGCGAAGCAGTCAATGCTTGTAAATTCAGCGTACATATCCTGTGAAGAATACAATAAGCTTTAGTTGTAAAACACAATAAGCATTTGCCTAGGACGATGTATGCTAAAAAAATCAGCGATTTGTTGTCTGGGTGCCCCTATTGGATCACCACATTAGGTGCTGCGGCGAGGCGCGATTGGTTGTTTAGTCGGGTGGTCCTGTCGCACACGGAAGCGTTTCAGTCGGGTACTAAGTGGTTGGTTCCTCTGGTCGGGATGTGAAGCGTTATGGGAAACGTAGTTTGTTATTCAGCGCCTAGTGTTGGTGGCGAGGAGTGCATTGTTAAAGAGGTTCCCGTGGACGTACCTCTTAACTGTCCCTGGTTAGGAGGACGTGCCTTATTTTGCCCCTCAAGATTGGTTTGTCCTTCACCCAGTCAATGGTTGGACTGGTGTTGTGTATGGGGGGCACCTGGAAATAAACAGGAGGGCACAGGGTGAAGCACTCAATATTCACTTAATTAATGCGCCAGTGGTAGCTCTGAGTTTGCAGGTTGCATTTACTTGCAGTGCCCAAAATACTCCTTTTGATTAGAACGTGGATGATAAATCCCCTGCTCTGATGGCTCTCCGCTCACCGCTTTTGATTTCTTCAAATACACTGGCTGAACTATGGACCTGGCCCTTGACTTTCGCCTACCCACATCAAATGCCTGCAAGTGTTAAATCGAAGCTTGGACGTGCCAGTGAGGTCAGCTATGCCTTAAGGCCAGCTGCCATGCTTGCTACTGCACAAGGTGTTTTATTGCCTGCTTCAGTTATTGTGGTTTGATATCTTTTTTTTATTTACATTTTACTCCCCGCAGCGGCACCCCTCCTACTGACCCCCGTCCTGTCACCTGACTCCTCCGGGATCTTACCTTAGCTGTCCATGGCTTGGAACAGTTGCCCGCCACCAGTGCAGAGCCTGTGGGGGGTCGGTCGCCATCCTACTGCCACAAGGTGTTTTTCTCCCTGGACCCACGCATGTGCAATGGACAGGGTGACTGCACATGCCTCCGCGTAGGCAGTCTTACACCCTGTGCGTGGGTCCACCCCATTCTGAACAGCGTGCCTGTGCTGCCCCCCCCAGTCTCCACTGGGTGTCAGCTTATTGCACGCTACGTTTCCCCCCTTCCCTGAGGAAGAAGAGCTATCGTTGGATGCTCAATCCTTCCTCGCCCCGGCTGACCCCCGAATGACCCGAGTCCATTCCTAAACCCAAGTTGCCGGCGTGGAACGCGGTGTGGCGTTCAGCGCCTCAACCCTCAGCGCCACTGGGCCAGTGTAGTTTGATATCTTTTTACGAGCCAAGCAAATGTATCATAAATGGAACACCAGTAACATCTGCCACTTTGCCCTATCTGTGCCAAGACTGATTCACAATGGCTGTCTTTACTTGAGCTATGGACGGCTTTTACCAACATCAGGTGGGCAATATACCCTTGGTGTACCATTGCATTAGAACAAAATAAAACTGCTGCTCTGGCCAATGTTTTCATTAAAACTGACCAAGCTTACTCCCTGAGATCTAACGATCTGTCTCTTCTGTCAGTGTCCAAATGCTCCACAAGTATGTGTGAGCAGTGGATTTCTTTTTTGTCTTTGCACCCAAGTTCTGGGACCCACTTCCACCCAATCTCAGGGTTTGTCAGACACATCTAGCTTTCAAGAATGAGCTTTGTCGCCGGCCCGGTGGCGTAGAGGGTTGAGGCGCTGGCGCCTTACCTCGATCCACACCGGCGACCCGGGTTCGGGAACGGACTCGGGTCTCGGGGGGTCGGCAGGGGAAGGGCAGGATCGAGCGTCCGACGGACTGCTCTCCTGTCCTGGGGTGGGTTAGGGAGCATCTTCGCTCATGCAGAGGCCCCTAGTGGAGACTAGAGGCAATGCATGTAGCGACGTAAGTAGGGAGGAACAAGAAAAACGAGAAAATCCGCTCCGGAAGTTTACCGGATGACGGACGTCGGCCCCGGACATCCCTGAACACTCCCTGAGAGCCACAATTGCCTCAGCAGCTCCGAGGGTCCGAGAGAATAGTAGTGTGCTGGTTCTGCCCCCGCTGGTGCCTTTCCCCTCGGAGGAGAGGACCCATCCGTGCAAAGGGTTACACGGACTAGCCGAGGAAGGCTGCAAATATGAGGTAGGTGGCTAAGGAGATAGTAGGGGAATGCCCGGGTCCTAGGCGCCCTGAAGGAGAGGTAACTCTGGGGCACGTAGGAGGGGAAAAAGAGATAATATAAAAAAAAAAAAAAAAAGAATGAGCTTTGTAAATTCCAACTGAACTGTAACAAGTGTTCTTTTAATTGATGTTTGTACCGCTACTAGTTTGTACATTTTGAGTTTCAGTTGTGCTCTGGAACTGTTGCACTTCTGCTGATGTATGTACGTTAGTTCTGTACCCGGGTGCTACTGTTATTTTTGTTGTACTCTCCCTGGTAGTGCTTGAAAATAGGCATTGTATTGTGTAGTGTACCTACCTGGTAAATAAAAACTAAAATAATCAGTGAACAGGTTTTCTGGTTTAGAAGGTGGCCAAGTACCCAAGGGGGGCACCTGGTAATTTCCAGGTATCCTGGTGGGGAAGTTCAACTCTACCTGTCCATTATGATCTAAGATAGTAACTAAAACAAACTTTGTACAAGTATAGGTTCCACGGTGTTCTGGGCTTTCATCTCCATGTTTGCAAATGTGTCCCTCATGAGAGTCAGTGCCTCCTTATTTTGAGTGCATGTGTCCCACATTTCAGTAACAAAAGATTGAGAGGAAGTATGCCTGCAGGTTCACGAGTCCCAGCTTTTGTAAACCTTTGTGGATGTTCACTGCCAGTAGGTAGTATTTTTCCCATGGCCAAGTTCCCTAAAGTAATCCTTTTTTGCAGGCTCATACCTCTTCTCAATATTTTGTCACTGAAATGAGAGATGGGCACTCAAAGTGAGGGACTCTTGACAGTCAAAATTACGGAGACATCCTCAAACATGGAGACAGAGGCAGCGGATGAGAACCGCTTGTCCCACCCATTGCCTAATCCCCCTTTGCCTTGTTGCAATTATTCTGCCCAGGTTCAAGAGAAAAAGAAAGAATTCAGGAAGTACAAGGAATTACAGAAGGAGCAGGACAGAGAACTGTATCAGTTAAAGCAAAAGGAAGCTGGGAAGGCAGTCAGAACAGCAAAGGCCCAAACCGAGGAAAAGATAGCCAACTCAGATAAGAAGGGGGATAAAACCTTTTATAGGTACATCAGGGAGCGAAGAAAGACCAAGGGAGGGTTAGTGGGGCTTAATAAAGGGGAGGAGGGTGGGCAGAGGGTGACTGTGAAAAGGCAGAGATACTAAACAAATATTTTTGCTCAGTATTTACAAAGGGAGTGGGGGAGGTACCTAAAACAAACAGTAGAAACACTCTGGATACAGAAGTTGATACCAGCCCATTTACAGAAGAAAGGGTTCTGAAAGAACTCTTAAAATTGAAGGTGGACAAAGCAATGGGGCCTGATGGGATTCATCCCAGAATTCTAAAAGAACTAAAGGTAGAACTAGTGACACCACTGACTACCCTCTTTAACAAATCTTGGGAGGATGGGGTGGTACCCGAGGACTGGAGGAGGGCAGATGTGATTCCCCTTCACAAAAGTGGGAGCAAGGCAGAAGCAGAAAACTACAGACCTGTTAGTTTAACCTCAGTGATAGGGAAAATGATGGAATCACTTCTGAAGGAAAGAATTGTTGAGTATCTAGAGGCCAGAGGGGCACAGGACCCAAGGCAGCATGGATTCACAACGGGAAGGTCATGCCAGACGAATCTGATAGATTTCTTTGACTGGGTGACCAAAGTAGTAGATCAGGGAGGGGCTGTGGACATAGCCTACCTAGACTTTAGCAAGGCATTTGACACAGTCCCACACAAAAGATTAATATACAAGTTAGCCAGCCTGGGAGTGGGTCCCAAGATGACAGCCTGGATAAAGAATTGGCTGAAGAATAGGACACAGAGAGTAATAGTAAATGGAGTCCACTCTGAAGAAAGGGGGGTTACTAGTGGGGTACCGCAGGGTTCGGTATTAGACCTGGTCCTCTTCAATGTCTTTTATATACGACATTGCAGAGGGACTGAAGGAAAAGTATGTCTCTTTGCAGATGACACAAAGATCTGCAACAGAGTTGATGCACAAGGTGGGTGGAAAGGATGAGAAGGGACTTGGCAAGGTTAGAGGAATGGTCAAATGTATGGCAGCTTAGATTCAATGCTAAGAAGTGCAGGTAATGCACCTGGGAAACAAAAACCAGGGAAGAGTACACAATGGGGTGTGAGATACTAACAACAACAAAATGGAAAGGGACCTGGGGTAGTCATATCAGATGACCTAAAGGTGGGCAAGCAATGTGAGAGGGCAGCAAGGAGGGTTGGGGGATACTGGGATACACAGGGAGAGGCATCACCAGTAGAAAACAGGAAGTTATTATCCCTCTGTACAGACAGTTGGTGAGACCCCATCTGGAGTACTGCGTGCAGTTCTGGAGACCCAATCTCCGTAAAGACATAGACAGGATGGAAGCTGTCCAGAGGAGGGCAACTAAAATTGTGCCGGGTCTGCACCGAAAGACATATGAAGAGAGACTTAAGGAGCTAAATATATATAGCCTCGAGGAAAGGAGGGAGAGGGGGGACATGATAGAAACTTTCAAGTGCCTCAAGGGAATCAACAAAGTCCAAGAGGGTAGCATCTTTCAAAAAAAGAGGTGTGCAAGAACAAGGGGGCACAATTTGAAGATAGGAGGGGGCGGCTCAGAGCTAATTTAAGGAAGTAATTTTTCACAGAGAGGGTTGTGGATGCATGGAACGGCCTTCCGGAGGAGGTTGTGGAGTCAAGAACAGTGGTGGAAATCAAGCATGCATGGGACAGTCATAAGGCAATTCTAGGGGGTGGGGGTAGGAAGAAGTAGGTTGCTGGTTAACTAGGATCTGCAGCTTATCCATTAGGTAGGGAAATGGGCAGACTGGGTGGGCCAAGCGGTCCTTATCTGCTGTCAAAAACTATGTTTCTATGTTTCAACATGGCACTCGAGATTAACTCCTACATGTTTACTGCGTCTGCATTTCAGTACCTTACTGCTACATTGGGTTTCATGGTTTCCAGGTTGTACCCAATTATTGTATTCATTGTTGCACTGCCTTGACTGTAACTGCCTATGTTTCTTCTGCTCATTTTGTATCTTGACCATTGCACTTTAACTTGCTGACTGCACTTACTGTATCCTTATGTATCTTGTAGACTGTTTTGCATGCCTCAAAAAATAGTATTTTTGCACTGCTGTACAATTACTTCCATTTCCTCCCAGGACAAATTTGGAAATGAGCATTACAGCTCAGTATACCTTCCTGGTGAAACGTTTGAATAAAAAAATGGTGCTACATAGCTCAGTATGTCTCTCATAGTGAAGCTTTTCAAGTAAATAAATAAATTGTGCCGGAAGGGGCTGAAAAGTGGTAGGGCCAAGGATGTAAGGGTTACATTCTTCCCTAGTAATAAATTAACATGATTGCAAAAACTGATAAGGCCACTTATGAAAGTGGTAGGGTCAAAGCCATAGGCCCCCCCCCCCCTTTCTGGCACACATGGTCCCACCTAGTCTGCCTATTTCCCCGCCTATAGTATCACTGCAGATCCTGCTTGATCTCCAATCCTGTAAAAAAAAAATCTCAGACCCCTGTGGTAACCATTGCCAGTATTTGAACAAACTTTTTTTTTTTTATTCAGCATCTTAAAATATGAACTTCTGTTCTGAAGCCTGAATTTACAAAATCTTCTCTGTGTGGGCACTGCAGTACTTTTCCATGAGGAAAGGGTGAAGGACAACAGTGTCAACTGAGCACATGTTCTCAGCTGTCCCTGATTACCAGGGAGGGCTCTCATTTCACCGTTCAGAATGTTTCTGTCCCTCATTCGTCCCTCCTGGAAAAGGTACTACTACTACCATGTCTCACACAGAAAATGTATGTAATTTAAAGTAAAGATGCTAAATCCAAAATGGACTATGTATAAGTAAATGGAATGATTTGCACATCGTTTTGAGTTTGTATCTGGTGTTTAAGGAGGATTTGTAACACGGCATTATGGAGAGCCGTGCCAGGGCACCCCGCAATAGGCGCGATGGCGTCACGTGGTGCAGGAGCAACACGGCATTGTGAGCCGATAATGCTGTGTTGCTGTTATGGGAAGCGCGTTCATGAGCCCAACACGGCATTATTTCTCATAATGCCGTGTTGCTCTTGCGCGTTCCCGAGCCCAACACGGCATTATTTCTCATAATGCCGTGTTGTCTTAAGTGTTGCTCAGCTTCCAACACGGCATTATCGCTCTATAATGCCGTGTTTGTTCTGCAGTGGCCATGACAGCCACTGGTCACAAGTGGCGCCAGCCGCCAGGGGTTAGCGAGAGAACGGGGATGGAGCCAGCGAAAGCAGCGAGACTGTGCTGCAGGAATGCAGGACACACATAGGGAGAGAGAGGTAGGGAGCCCTAGACCTTGTCCGTGTTACAGGGCATTAATTCACCTCAGTGTCTGGAGCTTACGGTGATTAATGCCCGCTGGGTTGAACTGGCTTTCGCTTCCTCGCAACAACGCTTCAGCCGGCATTAATCACCGGTAGAGCCCTCCTCTGTCTGTGATTAATGCTTACGTGTCCCTCATTTTGAGTGGGAGATACCGGAGAGTTAAGGACCCCTTGTGCACGTAGAGGTAAATACGGCAGTATGGCCTCTCATCGCGAACATGTTGCACGCCTACTGCCGTGATGTCACCTTTAGAAAAATATAAAACAACAAAATAAAAGCCAAAATATGGAAATAGAATGGGGGTGTTTACAACCGCAACTATAAAAATTATACGGTCTGCAAAAACAGAAGCCACAACAGTTACATATATAATGCCAAAATACTGAAACAGAAGGGGGGGGGGGCGGAGCCCCCCAATTACAATTATAAAACATGTCCGGTCTGCAAAAACAGAAGCCACAACATAAATAAAGCCTACATACTCCCTTTAGCCACAACATAAAAGAAATAAAATGAAACGCATGCAGTGGGTGTTTAATAGCATGTAATGGCCAGGTAGCCAGATGGCAGATAGTGTTGTGACAGAAGCCTATATGTGACATACTAGTAATGAATTATGTGTACAGTGCAATATATACGCTTTTTTTTTTGGCAAAATGTGGCTGGGCTTCTACATGTCTTCTACAGTATTTAGTGCAATTAATAATATTTTTTTTCCCAATGTCGTGGCTGGGCAAAAACTGCGAGGAGAGTCCGTATTGAAAGTCGCTGTCCCTCATTTCAGTGACAAAAGGTTGAGCGTTACAAGAAGGCGGCGGAGGGTTGGCGGCCCCGCATGCCAGGGCGTCGGTGGACGGGTCCGGGGTCAGGTGGAGCCATTGGGGACGTCGGCACAAAAAAAAGTGTGTAACACCACTGGAATCGGCAGCTATGCGCGGGTTTCATAGGCAGGAAAACTATTTTCGCGGGGAAATTATTCAAAAGCTAGGTCTCCTTTAATCTGTGGGTGGGGCTTCACTTTTGCGTTTGATGTCGCCATGGAGATGGACTGTGTTTCCGGGATTTTGTAGCAAAGCGAATTCCACAGAACTTAAAAGGTTTTTTTTGGAGTTCTGCGGCGATTTCGAACGAGCTGTATAGGACAACTGAGGTCCGTCTGTCCTATCGCGTCACTAGACGCCGCCATCTTGCTCTGGGAATAGAGTTGCTCGGCTTTTTTGATCCATAGCGGGTATCCAGCTGCCACCCTGATACAGCTACTGTAATTTAACGTAAGTATTCTCTTCCGGTTATGTCGGCCCCGTAATTATGGGCGTTGCTATTTACAGTATAATTTAGGCTACATTAGCTGATTAGCAGAACATTCGAGTCCCTCAGAAAATAAAAATAAACATATTTTGCGTCTCTTTTGGGCTATGCTGGACTGGTCCAGTTGCGCTTTAAAAAGTGTCTTCACGATCGATGGGATTTATGTAGGCATTTACATTCAAGTCGGATATTGGCATAGTAGTAGACTAATGTTGTCAGTGTCAAGAAACCCCGCTCTATCTAGAAATCAGAAGTATTGGTGAGGAGTAAATTGAATGAGGGAGGCAGAACAAAAACAGAATTTGAACGCAGATACAGACCGCTTGGCCGGTCCAGTCTGACCATTCCTCCCTACCTACACTATTACCTGCAGACCCTACCTGATTTACAGCTTTCTAACCCCCCTTGTTTCCACGTATTCCCTTGTGCTCATCGCATGCATTCTTTAGCCCCATCATCATACCTATCAACTGTCCCTGATTATAAGGGATGGTGTCCCTCATTTTGCCCTTCAGAATTGCTCTGTCCCTCATGGAAAAGGTGCTGTCCACATGGATAATGTGTTGTAAATGTAGACTTTGAAGAAGACATTCATAAGATGCAAAATCAAAAATAAACATTGTACTAGTAACTACAATGGTTTCCCCAGTGTTCTGTGTTTGTATCTCCATGTTTGAGGAAGTGTCCCGTCCATATTATATGGGCCACTGTCATAGAAACATAGACTTTGATGGCAAATAAGGACCCATGTATTGCATATCCCTTGAAATCTTGCTTAATTGTGTGTAAACCGTATTCCTTTTTTCTGCATATTCCTTTTTTTTGTCCCTGACTGGCATCTACGGCGCCGTCCTCGCCATATCCGCCTTTGTCAGCAAACCTCTTCCAGCCCGCACTGGTCACCCCCGAGTCGGGGCCGCTGGCTTCCAGTAATTTTTTTTTTTCTATCAGGGTGGAGAGAGGGTCCCGACCATGGAGAGGGGGCCAGCATCATTTGTTGGAAGCTGCATTTTTGAGTGCTAGTTAGGGGTGGGGACGTGCAGTGACGGCCAGCGTCCACCCCACTCCTCAACATGAGTGGTGCCGGCACGAAGGTCCCCCAGCATCTGCTAGGGGTTGCATGGTGCCGGACACTCTACCCCCCCCAGAGAAGGAGAGCAGTCCAAAGGACACCCAGTCCTTCTCCCCCTGGCCGGCCCTCTGACGTCCAAGTCCGTTCCCGAACCAGGGTCGTCAGCATCACAGTTGGGCACCTTGCCCCTGCGCCGGCGGGCCGGCTTTTCTGCATATTCCATGTAATTCTTCCGGGTCGCACCTGAAAGTAGACAACTGTTTGTCTAGTATGCTTACCTGATCAACAAAAGTTAAATAAATATGTAAATTAAAGTCCCAGCACAGATCTCTGAGGCGCCCCACTGGTCACCCTCCCTTCCTTGGAGTGAACTCCGTTTTACCACTACCCTCAGTCGCCTATCCCCTAACCAGTTTCTTATCCAGTTTATCACCTTTTGGATTCATTCCAAAGCTACCTGGCTTGTTTATTAGTCTCCCACGTGGAACAGTGTTGAAAGCTGTAATGAAATCTAGGTAGGCCATGTCCACCGCTCCTCCCTGATCTAAATCCTTTGTCACCCAGTCAAATTTGTTTGATGTGACCTCCCCCTGTGAACCAATGCTGCTTTGGGTCTTACAACCTGTTGGATTCAAGCTATTTCACAATCCTTTCCTTCAGCAGTGATTCCATTAACTTTCCTACCACCAATGTCATTCTGACTGGCCTATAATTGCTAGCCTCCTCCCAGCTAGCACTTTTGTGTGGTAAGACTACATTCGCACTCCTCCAGTCCTCTAGAACCGCTCTTTTTTCCAGTAAGCTGTTAAATAGAACTGTCAGAGCTGCAGCCGGTATTACTCTGAGCTTCCTATACCCTTGGATGCACTCCATCTAGTCCCATGGCTTTATCCACCTTCAGATTAGCGAGTCCCTTCAGGACTCTCTCCTTCAATAGAGGACTAGTATCCACCTCCTCCCTCTAAAGCTCATGTTACTTTTTTATGGCCCCTCCCCTTCTTCTTCCTGTGTGAACACTGAACAAAAATATTTGTTCAGTATGTTTGCCTAAATGATTTCCCTCTGCATAGTCACCCCTTCCCTTTTTGACCTTACAATCCAACTCCATGTCTTCCTTTTTTCACTTACACATCTAAAAATGTTGTCCCCTTTTGTTACCTCCTGGGCTATTTTCTCTTCAGTTTGCTCCTTTGTGTTCCTTACTACTTTCCCTGCTTTGCTCTTTTTCCCCTGATACACCTCCCTATCCTCCTCCCTCTGTGCCTCTTTATACCTTCTGAATGTTACTCTTTTAGCTTTTACCTTTTCAGCCACCTCTTTCGAGAACCATAGCGGTCTCTTTTTCCTCTTGCTTTGCTCACTTGTTTGATGCAGAGGTTTATTGCCTTTACTGTGCTCCCTTTTAGCTTCACCCACTGCTCCTCCACCCCACCCAGGCCATCCCCATGCCAGTTCATTCCTGTGGCATTCACCCATCTTTATAAAATCTGCCCTCCTGAAATCCAGGACCCTCACCCTTGTGTTGTACTATAGATCACCCCCATTGGTATTTTCTTACCTGATGATGCTGTGAGCTGAACCCACACCAACTCTGTTTCCCCATTACCTCCCCTGATGTCTCCATCCTCCACTGCCTCCCTGCCATCTCCATCATATAGGGCTGTGCCTCTTCCCTTACCTTTTCCTCTATCCCGTCTAAACATGGCGTATCCTGGGATTGCCTAGTATCAGTTGTTATTCTCTGTGGCTCGTGTTCCTGTGATGGCTGATAGAGCCATCTCAGTGTCCGCCACCTTTGCCTGGAGCACACATCTTATTTCCCAGACTCCTGGCATTAAGGCAGACCCATTTGCATTGCAGAACTACCTCCTGGTGCAGCACCTTGTTCTTTAAAAAAGTGTTTGAAGAATAAGTTCTGCTCAGATTGGTAGTGTCTAACTGCATACTTCTTGACTTGAACCCTGTCAAAAATCATGGGGAAAACTTGGGACACCACTGCAAGTAAGTGGTCGCAATATTATTTAAAGCTATACATCAGATAGACATTTAAAATAGCAGCTCATTTTTAATAGTCGCCCTGGTAAGAGATCTGTTACATGCAGTAGTGCATATTGTAGAATTGTTCCATCGTACCAAAAGTCCACATATTGTTTGTTTTGTCAGGGCCTGTAGTGGCTTAGTTAGTAGCAATTTTGCTTCTGGGGTAGGAAATTGGATTGAATAATCAGTGGTTCAAATTCAAGTCCCATACACTTAAGTAATTGTGTTAATACTCAGTGCTAACGCTGTAGTGCTGCACTAGGGGGTTTCTCCACACTAGGAGATGCTGCTCTTTGAATAAGGTTTGAAACCAAGGTCCCTTCTTTTTCTTCCCATGTCTTGTGGGAATTAAAGATCCCATGTCACTTTCTGAAACAATAAGAACGTTGTCCCTTAGTGTAAGAGAAACATAAAAATATGATAGAAGGCGTGCAGGCACTTCTCCCTGCTTAATCAAGATTTTTAAATACTAACAAACATTCTTGCTACATGACTCCAGACATACAATGAGCTGTTGGTGCATCCGGACCAGATGGGGTTTATCCCCCACAGGCATATGTCTGATAACATCAGAAAACTGCTAAATATCTTGACTAGTAACCCCAACTCTAAAACACCACAACTTGCAATTTTCTTAGATGCCGAGAAGGAGTTTGACCATTTAAATTGGGCATATATGAGTGAGGTGTTGGCTCATATGGAGGTGGGCGGCTCTTTTCTCAAGTGGGTCTCTTTATGCTATCAGAATCTGAGAGCACGGGTTCGAGTTAATGGGACAGTATCTGATTATTTTTCAGTAGAAAGAGGTACTAGGCAAGGGTGTCCCCTCTTCCCCATTGCTACACGGTCCCTTCCTCCCCTGTTGCACCTATTGGAACAATTTGTCAGCTTGTCGGGATTTAAAATAAATACAGATGAATCAGAGGTTATGTGTATTAACAGTCCCGCTCCCACAAGGGTTCAGGCAGCTGTTCCCTCCAAACGGGTTAAAGAGAAAATTCGCTACCTGGGAATTCATGTACCCACAGACCTTTCAAAACTCTTATCAGTTTAATTATCAGGCATTAAAAAAGCACGTCTTCAAAGATATTAATAGATGGCTGACCTTACCTCTTACCTTCACAGCTGTTAAAATGAATATTTTACCCCGGTATTTGTTTTTGTTTGCTAATCTGCTGATCCCATTCCCTTGGATAGAGTGGAAGGAACTTAAGATAGCCTTGGTGGGGTTCACTGGGTGCATACAGAGTTCCCTTGACAAAGGGGACTCTGTTGCTGTGGTTTTTGTGGACCTCACCAAGGCCTTTGATTTCGTAAATCATGATCTTTTGCCTCACTTTTTAGCCAAAGTTAATTTTTCAAGTGAAGTTATTAATAGGTATTCTAATTATCTTTCAAATAGGTATCATAAAACAAGTAATAAAAAGTAAAATGTCACAGTCACAAAACATTAAATGTGGGGTACCCCAAGGCTCCATCTTGGGGTCCCTAATATTTTCTTTGTACATGAATTCAGCGCCCAATGCCTGCAACAGGGTGCAGATGATGCAGTTATTTATTTTTCCCATGCTAATCCAGTTAATGCTGTTGAAGTAATTCAAGATGACTTTTTGGGATTTCAAAAGTGGTTGTCATCCAAACAAATGATTATGAATGTAAAAAAAACAAAATGAATTCATGTTATTTTCTACCAATAAAAGGAAAGCTGTTAGCATACCCCCCTTGTTTGATTTGAATGGAGAAATTTTGCAACATGTAGAAGATTTTAGATATTTAGGGATAGTGCTAGACTCTAGACTTACTTTTGAAAAACACATTGACACTCTGATAAAAATTTTACATCTAAGGTTAGGGGGACTGTTTAGAATAAAAGAGTTTATGACTCCAAAATCTAGAATTCAGCTCATTCATAGCTTTCTTTTTGTAGTATTGGACTATGGGATTTTGATCTGTTCAGCCATCAGTGATAAAATACTATCAAAGCTTCAAGTTACTTATAATAGTATATTGCTATTTATGACCAATTTTCCTTTCAGAACCTATAGATGTGAATTACAGAGGAATGCAAATTGCCCATCACTGGAAAATAGAATTAAAATTAAAATGGGGTTGTTTTTATTTATAGCTATTAGGGGTTTACTTCCCACTTCTATTCTTTCACTTTTTTCCCAGGAGAGTTAATGAAATGGGGACTAGGTCTCAGGGTAAGTTTGTGTTTAAGATTCCATTTTGTAAAAAGGTTTTTAGTCAGTGATCTTTATTATTTAGAGTACCAGTATTTTTTAATTCGGTTCCAAGCACTTTAACTGATTCTACATCTCCACATACATTCAAAGTTAGATTGATATCCTGGTTAAGCACGCTTAACTCTTGTATATGTAAAGTAAATATTAGGTCATGATACTGTATTTTATATATATTTTATTATATCTGTATGTGCATAATGTATGGTTTTGTATGTATGTAATGTAAGTGTTGTTGTTTGCTGTACCGACTTGTTACTTGTGAAAGCGGTCAGTCATGCTCATCAAGTTTACAAGCATAAAAAATAAAGATGAAAAAATAAAAAGTTATCTCAATTTATATGGGCAGGTGGAAGACCCTGGAAAAGATGGGACCTTCTAACCGAAACTAAAGAGAAGGGGAGGCTAGGAATCCCAAATTTTCAGAATTATTATAAAGCTGCGTAATTGCTACCAGTTCTGAAGATGTTATCTCCTGAGCTCAGAGGGGGATGGTATGTTATGGAGAAATGGGCTCATGCATCGATTCCCCTTTAATATACTTCAGTGGGTGGCGCTTTCTCCAGATCTTAAGGCTACAGTACAAGCCACTTAATCGGTACGCGGATAAACGGGACGTCCGCTTTATTGGGACATCTCTTCGGGAACCGATTAAGTGGCCATTCATTCCTGTGGACAATACTGCTGCTTAATAGGGACGGGGGAGCCGTTTAATTGGGATGATTCTCTCCAATGAAGTTTGCTGCTGTTGTTCCTACTAGTCACTTTTAGTTCCTGATTATCACCTTCTGCCACAGGTGCTATAAGGGATTAGTGGGGAATAGTGGTTACAGCAGCAGATACTGAGTTGTATCCAATGTGAGTTGCTGTTAAATAAAAAAACTGTGCTGACATCTCGACGAACTCTCTTCCCTAAAGCGCTTTCTCTCCCCCAAAGTAAACTCCCTCTCTTTTACCTCGCACTGTCTCTCTACTGAAATGCTGAAATGCCTAGCAAGCTTCTGTAAAAATAAAAACAAGGTATTAGTGGTTACAGCAGCAGATCCTGAGCTGTATCCCGCAGAGCACACTCACTCCCTTTTACCTCACGCGCGCGCTCTCTCTCTCTTTCTCTGCTGAAATGGAACCTCCTCCTCTCCCCCAAAGTAAACAAATGTGTGATGGACTTTATGCTACCTCTCACAGGGCTGTTATCTGAGAAAGGAATAGATTGGCTGTAGAGATTGATTAAGTTAAGAAGTCATTGTCGAAAGCAAACTCGCTCTCACTTACCTCACACTCTCACAAAAACGGAACCTACATTTTGCTGAAATCTCTTCCCCCAAAGCACACCATGTCTGCTTTACCTCTCGCTGTGCGTCTGAGTGTTGCAGCAAGTAAAGATCACTCCTATCACTACAAATCACCTGAAACCTGCCAAATTACGCTAAACAAAGAAAGAACAGCAATTTCTATTGCCTTCTGATAAATGGGACAGCTGCTTAATCAGGACGAAAAGCCTGCCACCAGGGCTTCCCAAGTAAGCAGCTTCTAGTGTATTACCAATAGATGGACTAAGCATACCATTGCCACCTGAGTGCATATTAGACAATGGTGGGACATTCCTACCCCGGTATTGTCATACATCCCCCTCGCTTCTCTCCCACAGTTTCCAGCCACACATAATGACCCCTGCTTTGCTCTTTGGGAGACCCGAGGATTGCGCTGCCTCTCACCATTTCTACAGGGAGTGGTAGTTAAATCTTTTGACATGTTACAGCAAGAATTTGGTGTTCCCTGCAGAGATTTTTTCGGATTTCTTCAATGCCGACACTACAGTAACACAACTGTGGGAGTCACAGCCCTGTTGGAGGGTCCAGTGCCACCAGTATTGAGGACATGTTAAGAGTCACATAGCTGATACAAGGAACTATATTTCTTACATCTATAAGGTTCTGCAGGAAGGGGTTGGTACACTCATGGTTCAAGATATTGAGGACAAGTGGCAGCAGGAAATGGGTTCCTCCCTCACAGAGGAGGAATGGGGTAGAATATTGTTCAGAATACATAAAATTACTAACTCGCCTACATGGAAGAAATTCAAGTGGAGCATAACTGCTAGATACTTTACTACCTCGGTAATATCCTCACACTATGCTTCCTCTTACACGGATAGGTGCTGGAGACTCTGTAGGGTGAGGGGGACAGACTTTCATGTATTTTGGGATTGCTCATGCATCAGTACCTACTGGCTGGATGTGTCCTCCGCAGTTCAGGGGGTTTTCCACTTGGAGGGTGCCCCTGGCTGTGTAAACTTGGTTTTGGGTCTACCCCCAGTGGGAGTCAGGTCATTGGCTCAGCGGTACTGCTTTTTTTATCTTGGTGGTCTTGGCACTGAAGGTAATTATGCAACATTGGCTTACACCTCAACCACTATCTCTTTCTATGTGGCAGGCCAATGTGACCTCTGCCAAAGATATGGAAGCTATAACTGCCCGCTTAAGGCTTTGTACAGATCAATTCAATTCTAAATGGTTCCCATTCTTTGATTATGTGGAAGCCAAAGAGTGTATAACAGTATTAGAAAAATACTTACTTGCCTAAGGTCTTACTCTGCAGTATTTCCTGGTTCACAAGGTTGAAGGTCATTTAATTTGGACCCTCTGTACCAACCAGTGTATTACCAATGTAATCTACTTGAGTGTCTCCTGATTCTCTTTAACCCATTTGGAGGGAATAGCTGCCTGAACCCTTGTGGGAGTGGGACTGCTAATACACATAATCTCTGATTACATTAATTCTTTATGGTTGATTACCTTCAGTTTAGAGAGTAATTAATGACACAAGGTTTCCATAGTTTATAGTTTCGCCCTACCGTGACTCCCCTCTCTTTCCTTCCATCTCCCTGATTCATCGGCTCAGACATAGGTTACTACTCAACCTGCCTATGCCACTTTTACTGCCATTCCTCCTGTCCCCCTTCCCTCTTATGTGTCACTGCACTCCTTCCAGGTGCATTCCATCCATCGACCTTCCCTCCTTTCGTTTCCCTTTTGGCTCCATGCCCAGCAAACTTTCTTTCCCCTGCCCTTCCCACCCTTCACTATCTTCTCCCGACCTCTCCGTCTCTCCTGCCGATCCTGGCTTCCACCGCTCCTCGGGTCACAGTTGGTAACCTTTCCTACCGATGGCGCACGGTAGTCGCCTCTTACCTTCCTCCTGTCCTCACCTTTCTTGCTGCTCGCCCACCCTTCCTGGCCTCTCTCTCCTGTTCTCACCTTTACACCTGTCCTTCCACCTATCCCCTTATTCTTAAACTACCGATTACATGTATTTTATCCAGGCTCTATACTTAACTACACTGTGTGTATATCGTCCTTTGCAATGTATCCTGCTTTGTATATTCTCCTATGCATTCCTGCTATCATGCTTATGTATCCTGCCTTATGTATCCTCTTATGTATCATGGTGTTTTGTAATTGTACCTCCCGGGTCGTGCCTGAAAATAGTCACTTGTTGGCTAGCGCACTTACCCGGTTAACAAAAACAAAATAAATAATAGTTGTAAAGTTATAAACTTTATTTAAGGTTGATTTTATTTTCATAACATAGGATATAGTAAGAACTGTACAATGGATTGTGGTATTAGATGATTATTTTACCATAATAACTGATTAGTGATGATTATCAACCGTGGGCAGATGCTGTCAAACTCCGTTATACATGGGTGATTATAGAGTTTGATTGAACACACGTGTATAATCACCCATGTATAACGGAATTCGGTTAAGCACCTTTTGCAAAAAAAAAAAAAAATCTAAGAAACCAGTTATAAAAAAATAAAACATGGAGAAGTGTGTGTCAGCTCAGATTTTATGCACACCCTCAGTGTGCCATGCCTTGATAAATCCTTTGAGCTTCGCTCTTGGGGTTTATGGGGCATCTCACACTTCGATTGTGCATAAAATCCTCGTTATACACACTTCCTCATACATTATTCTATATATGTATTATTTAGGGCAACAGCTGCAAATTCAATATTTTTTAGTGTGAAAAATGAATATGCCTGGGAAGTTTCATGAACTGGTTATATCTGCCTTGCTGCTCGGTGTTGGATGTCCAAGGAATCTCCAGTTTGATAGACTGTCACCTGTAAAACAGAATATGAGACTTCAACAAAAACTGCTCTTGATATTAGCACTGTTTGTATGCTTATCAGGTTATGGTATTGTACACCTGTTTATGTATTGAGTTTTATATCAAATGTTATTCTGTCCTGTGAAAGTTAATAAACTTTTCAAGTTTAAAAAAAAAAAAAAAATGATAGAAGCATAAAAATATTACAGAAAAAGAAGACCAAGGCCCATCTAGCTTGCCAATTTGCTGCCTATCTACAAACCATTTGCTGGAGCCCCTGTGCAATGTGGTTTCATTCGTCCTTTATGTACTTTCCATGCTGTCTTGAAGTCTACTTCTGTTTTGGACTTCACCACCTCTCTTGGGAGGCTTTTCTAACCGGACAGACTCAAGATGACTTGTGTAATTTTTTGGAGGTACCAGCTCCAGAAGTGAACACAATAATCAAGGTGATGTCTTACTAATGACCTGTAGAGGGGCAGTACCATCTTCTTCCTTCTTAGTGTCTTAGTGATGGGAACTTAGTGATTTATTTATTTATTTATTTATTTATTTGTTTTAGGATTACAAATACCTTTGAGCCGAGGCTCTTTTACAAAGGCTTCACGTCATTGGTACAATTCAGACAATCATAAGCAAAGATAACAGTTTATAAAATAAAACAAAACAAAACAAAGAAAAAAACACATAGTCTTGTAGATGAAAAAAGAACAACAAGGTAAAACTTTGGGAAAGGGAAAGGAGGAGGGTGAAATCAGGGAGAGTAAATGGATGGGAGAAAAGCGGAGGTAGGTTGGGGGGACAGAGATAGGAGAGGTGGAAGGCGGATAAGAGTAGAGGTAGTGCAGCCGGGTGGCATTTGTCATGGGCCAGCAGGGGAGGTGAAGATGGGGGGGTGCTGGCAAAGTGCAGGAGTAGATGTGGATCCAAAAGGGCATCTTCAGCTCTGGAACCAAAAGACATGTTTAGCCACAACAGTCACAGAGGTTGGAGGCAGTCAGTGTTAGGTGGAGACGAGTCTTAAAAGTGCTGAGCGATAGTGAAGATGAGATGTCGCTGGGAAGACCGTTGTACAAACTAGTGGCCCCGGTAAGCAAAGGATCTTTGGCCTTGTGTTGTGCGGCAATGCGGGACTTGCAGAAGCTGAGGTTTTGATCCCCTGGTATGTCGGGTGTGGATTCTCGGTTGTATGAGAGCACAGACTCCGCTGGGGGCAAGGCCCAGCAAGATTTTCTTAGTAGTAGTAGTAGAAGTTTGGTGTTTTATTCGATTGGCAAGATTCAACCATCCAGTTTGAGAATAGAGGTCACAGGTGTGAGTTAGGCGTTGGGAGCCAGTGACAAGTCGACAGGCCTTGTTGAGGGTGGTGGATACACACATTTGAGTGCAGTGGTTGTAGCAGAGCCGTAAATGATAATGCCATAATCAATGATGGATATGATGGAGCTCTGGACAGCGACAGCGAGGGCTTCAGGTGTCAGGTGTTTCCTATGACGGAATAGCAGGCCTAGCCGGGAGTTAGCGGCTTTGGCGACATGGTCGATGTGGGCAGTGTAGAAGAGGTGAGGGTCAAGGGTGATCCCGAGGTATTTAAAGTTTTTGACCTGTTCCAGTGCGGCACCTTGTCTGGTGATAACGGAGAGTTGGAAGTGCTTATGTTTACTATGGGAGCTGCTGAAGATCATGGCCTTTGTTTTTTTTTTTTTTTGATAAAGGATCAGTTTGTGCTTTGTGAGCCAATTCTTAGCCGAGGAGAAGCCGAGTTGGAGATTTTCTTGCAATTTCTTCGGGTCCTGGTGTGTGGCAAGGATTACTGCATCATCGGCATACAGGGTGATATGTTCAGTGCAGGAGTCCGGTAGGGTGTTAAGGAACAGGCTGAAGAGTAGGGAGCCCAGTATTGAACCCTGGGGGACTCCAGAGAAGACAGGTCTGGAATCAGAGTGCACATCTCCAATTTTTACACGCTGGGTGCGGTTCTCAAGATAGCTTTTGAACCAAGAGATTGAATCATTGGAGAGACCAGCATTTTTTAGTTGGCTCAGCAGGAGGGAGGGTGGCAGTATCAAGGCTTTTGGTCAGGTCGATGAAAATAGCACCAGTTAGTTGTCTATTGTCAAGCGAGATGTGAATGGAGCTGGTGAATTCGAGTAAGGCAGAGGATGTACTATGACCTTTTCTAAAACCATGTTGCTGTTTACAGAGAATATTATAATTGTCCAGATGGTCGGTAAGTTGGTCTGCTACTATACGTTCCAGTGCCTTCGATAGGGGAGGCAGAATGGAGATAGGGCGGAAGTTCGCATGGTCAGCCTTATCACCACTTTTGTGAATCGGGGTAACAGTGGCCATTTTCCATTTGTCTGGGAATTGGCTAGAGGAAAGAGAGAGATTAAAGATCTTGGTGAGGGGCCCAAGTACCTCGTTAAGCATTAGGGCCAATAGCTTGAGGTCAAGTGTGTCATTGCTTGTTCTAGATTTGCTGATGGCTTTGGCAATGTAGTTTCAGATTTGATGTTTCTTTAGTGCTTTAAAGTAGAAAGGTGTGAGAGCAGGGGGTGGAGGAGTTGGGGGGGATGGGAGTTGACACATCTTGGAAGAAGTCGAAGGGGAGAACACTGCTAAGGTCAGTGAAAGTGATGCTAAAAGTGTTCGCAGTAGTTTTAGAGTCGAGTGTAGTGTGCCTATTTATGTTGAGTATGTTCGGCGAAGATTTTGACTGCTTCCCAGTGACATCTTTATGGCTTTTCCAGAAATCCCTCCCATTTCCCCAGGAGTTAGTGAGGGCATTTTTATAGTAGTCATATTTCTGCTGCCGAATGGATTTGGTGCAGTCGTTCCGTGCTCGTTTATAATTCTGGATGTCGAGTTGCTTACCGGAGTTTCTAGCCAGTTCCCAGAGGTGGTCCCTGGATTTAAGTTTTTTTAGGAGGTCTCCTGACAGCCAAGGGTTACTGAGCGATTTAACTTTACGCTTTTTGAGGGGGGCAAATTTATTACAGGCTTCATTGAAAATGTGAATAAATTGCTCCAGTGCAGTATTAGTATCTGTTGCCTTGAAGATGGGGGACCAGTCCTGCAGACTGAGGTGCGATTTGAGGTGGGGTAGCTGACCACGGGGTAGGACTCTGCTGGTGATGATTTTTGGAGGGGGCTTATAGAATTTGTTTGACCAGGTACAGCTGATGGGAGAGTGGTCACTGAGTGAGTCAGGGAGGACTGAGGTTTTCATGATCCGAGAGGGGTGGTTGGTTAGGATCCAGTCGAGTAGGGTGCAGGTCCCAGTTCTGTAGTTCTTTCTAGTTGCATAGTCAACCATTTGAGTCAGGTTAGCTGATATAACGGAGTCTTTAAATGACCCACCTTCAGCTGAGAGCCAATTAATGTTAAAGTCACCAAGAAGGATGATTTCGGAGTCCGATGGGTGGGATTTGACAAAGTCAGGGACAGCGGTTAGACCAGGTCCCTGTTCTTTAGGAGGTATGTAAACAGTGACAACTGTGAGGGCCTTATTGTGGGCGCCTAATAGGAGTCTGATGGGAAGAATCTGGGCAGGTGTTGCTGGAAGATTGGAATCAATGGGGTGTCCTCGGAAAGTGTCTTTCACATATAAGGCACACCCTCCAACTCTTTTGGACTTACAATCAACCAACAAGACATTGTAGCCAGGAAGGCTGATTGCCTGGTCAGGAATCTTTGGGGTGAGCCAAGTTTCAACTACTGACAGAATATCCAGGTTGTGTTGGGTGGTAAAGGCTTGCAGCATCAAGCTTAGGGAAGTAAACTGCAGATGTTCAGGCACATGATTGAGAGAGTGCCTGCTGGTTTGTTTTGGTTGAGGTGTTTGGTCCGGGCTAGGTGAACAGTCCCTGATAGCAGCAGGAGGAGGAGGAGGAGCACAAGTTTCAGGGTGCATAGGCGGAGTTCAGTCAGAGAGAGGTTGCGTTTTTTTTGAACAGTAGTATGGCAGGTGGTAATGTCGAAAATGCAACATTGGAATAGTTGTATACAATGTGGCTAGATGTGCCCAAGGCTCACACGTGAGCAGGGACAGATCAATTTCGGTGGTGTGCCTCCAGGGGGAGGATTTGCCCCATTGCCAAATGATGTAAAATAATTAGTGGAGTAGAGAGGGTAGTGGGCAGGGGAAGGAAGGGAAGTGAAATGGTCAGTTGCCTTCCGGTGCATCAGCCAGCAGAGATATAAATAGGATAAGGAGGGTGACAGAGAAGGGGGAGAGGGAGCTGGGGTGCTGGTACACATGGGTACCAATGATCCGATGAACCAGCCTGTGGAGGCAGTGAAGCGGAACTTTAAGAGGCTGGGGGACACACTGAAGGTGCACTCAGCTTTCCTGGTGATGGGTACAACAGACTAAGGAAGGAGGAGACTGAGGAGTTTAAGTGGCGGTTAAAGGGATGGTGTAAAGAGGAGGGGTACCACTTTGTGGGGAGGGCGTCTGGGACAGGATGCTCTTCATGGATGATGGCCTTCACCTAATGAGAGAGAGAGAGCGGGCCAGTGCTGTTGGGCAGAAATTTAATGTTTACATTGGACAGTTAAACTGACTGAGGAGGAGAAGGAGGCTAGTAGCAACAAGGTGGTTAACCGTATGGTTGAAATCAAAATTAGGTTGGGGAAGAGGCCAACAAGGGAGGGCTGAGAAAGCCTACATTCAGTATGAAAAATAAAAAATGAAGGCGACTAGGGAAGAATAGGAAAGAATAAGGGAGAAGGAGTAAGAAAAAGCAGGAGGGGATCAGGAGAAAGATGGAAAGGGGTCTGTCGTAATGCGAGGAGTCTGGGGAAATAAACTTAGTGCACGCCAGGCAGTGGTGGCAGACACTGAGATGGATCTAATAGCCATCATAGAAATGTGAGTTACAGAGAATAATAGTTGGGACCTGGCAGTCCCAGACTACGCTATGTTTACATGGGATAGAGGAAAAGATAAGGGAAGAGATATAGCCCTATATGTCAGAGGTGGCACAGAGGTAGTGGAGGACAGAAACATCAGGAGAGGTAATAGGGAAACGGAATCACTGTGGGTTCAGCTTACAGCATCCTCAGGCAAGAAACTACGAATGTGGGTGATCTATAGACCTTCAGAATGGGGAACAGAGAGGTAAGGAGCTAGGGGCAGAACTAGAAAGGGGGATAGCAAGAGGAGAGGTGGCGGGAGATCTAAACCTGCCGGGTATTGTTTGGGTCATTCCAGCATCCAGGAGCTCCAGAAGTCAGGCCCTGCTGCATACATTGCAGGGCTACCACCTGGTGCAGCAAGTTAAGGAACCCACTAGGTGGGCTGCCTTTCTCGATGTGGCTCTCATCAACTTTGAAGTTGTAGGAGAAGTGAGGGTAGGGGAGCCATTAGGGTACAGTGACCATAACTCTGTATGGTTCGACCTCGGCCTTGGGACAAGTTAACCCTTGTCAAAGGCTGAAGTCCTAGATTTCAGAAGGGCAGGCTTTAGCCGGATGAGGGAGGTGGTCCAGGTCAAGTTAGTCAGCGTGCACATCATCAGGGATGTGAAGGAAAGATGGAGAAAATCAAGGGGGGCATTCTTGAAGCAACAAAGTCTTTCATGACAGCAGTAATCAAAAGAAAAAGGTATAAGAGATCAGCATGGTTCTCTGGGAAGGCATTGAAGCAGTGAGAGCCAAAAAGAAGGCCTTTAGTTTATTAATTTTTTAGAGCGCTGTATCTCATTGTGACTCTAGGCCCTTTGCAGATACCCAGACGATATTGATAAAGAATAAAATATACGTAAAATATAAACAAGCATAGTAAGTTAAAAGGAGGAAAAAGCTTTATTAAATAAAGTACAAGGAAAAACTAGGGAAGGAAGAATGTGGAGAGTACCAAATGAGAAAAAGGGAAACCAAAAGGGCAGTCGGAGGAGCAAAGGCAGACACAGAGCTGCATGTTGTGAAGAGGGTCAAGGGTGGGGAAGAACTGTTTTTTAGATATATTGGGGGGGAAGAAAAAAAGAAGGTGTATTGTTAGGCTAACAGAGGGAGGTAGGGTCACTGAGGAGGATGAGTAGAAAGCAGCTATTCTTTATGACTACTTTTGCTCTGTATTCACAAGGAAAGACATAGGGCTTCTGCCAGAGAGTGGCATTAAGGCAGCTGTAAGGGGGAGCCCTGAGATGAGGCAGCACGTATTTACCAGTGAAAGGGTTTAGAAAGGGCTAGCAATTCCAAAGCTAGCTAAGGCCCTGGGGCCCAATGGCATGTATGTGAGGGTGCCCAAGGAGCTGGCAGTGGAACGAACTGAACCCCTAGTGGGCCATTTAGTAGCTCAATGCAGACAGGGGTAGTTCCAGAAGACTGGAGGATAGCAGATATAGCATTTGGCTTCTCAGCAGGAACTAGAAGGGGACGGGATCAGATGTGTTTCAGTATAGTAGCTGCTTCTTGTTTTTACAGGGTTTCTTGTGGATTTTACTTAGTAGAGGTTATTATTTTTCTTTCTTACTACTTCTAAGGGGCTAACGGTATTTTTTTGGGGGCTGTTGGAAGTTTGAAAACTGGTTTGGTGGCTATAAGTGGGCTCATTTGTTGGATGTTTCACTGTGTAACAGGCTGTGCCGGTGGAGGCCTATTTCTTCTGATTTAAAACCTATTTGGTGGGATTTGCTTGGGGCTGGTTATTTGGTTGCAGGGTCTGGAGGGGCAGACATAGGGCTGATACACTCTGTCTCGAGTTGGGTGTAGGCCCTAATCCCACCCTCCCCAGAGCTCTGCTTATTTATGGGGGAACACCTGCCCTGCAATTAGAGGAAAAGGCTGCAGGTGCAGCTCATGTAGTTCTAGCCACTGGGGGTTGGATTTAAAGGCTGGGAGAGAGGAGCTTAGGGAGTTGTTCACTTCCCTCATAAGTTTACTGTGTTGTACTGCACCTAGTAACAGGGTTACCAGTTTTCTGTGGGACTGTATCTAGGATTAGTGGGTGACCTGATTAGTTAGTAGGGGTGTATTTTGGACTAGTGGGGAACGGTGGCTCACCCAAGGAAACCTACTTGGAGGGGGATGGGACCACATGTCATTAGGGCCGGCATCTTTGGGAGAGTGGTGGGGTGCATAGGGTGTGGAGCAGCCATGATACTGGACTGGGCTTGGAAGTTCGGTGGTTGCCCAGTGTGCTATCAGCTGGCACAGTTTAGGGAGGAGGTTGCAAGGATTAGGAGACAGCTGGGGGTAGGGGGGAGGTATGGTTGGGAAGAGGGCAGGGGATCTCCCATGGTGTTGCACCAAGCACTAGGGGCGGGGGCATAGGGAAAGGAGTGCAGGAGAATACGCTGGGGTCACATAGGGACCCTGGCAGAGGGGGCCCAAAAGGAGGACACTACCAAGGAAGCAGGCAGGTAACTGGGGACCCTCACAAAGGGGGGACAGAGGGACAACATTCTCAGGGAAGTAGGCAGATGGCTGGGGCTGGACAGAAGGAAGCAAGGTGGGGAGGTGGATCGGACCTTACACTCAGTAACCGCTTCAATTCTCTTCTTCTGCTTGAGGATGAGAGGGGTGATGTAGCCATGACATGGGTGGTTAGAGATGGAAGGGGAGTGGGGGGCAGGAGGCTGGGGCCAGATAGCAGGAGGAACAGGGGGGAACCTGGAATGCAGGAAAATGGGGAGAGCAGTGGATCAGAGCAGGAGGGGCGGGGTAAGAGGGAGGAAAGTGCAAGGAGAAGGACCAGTTGGGAGGAAAGGGCAAGGAGAAGGACCAGAAGTACAAGGAGGATATAGTAAAGGGAGCTGAGGGTTTAGACCAGGGGAGCACGACAAGCAAAGAGGGACTGAATGGAGACAGGAAGGAAGGGAGGACGAGCCAGGATAGTTTAGCGGATGGGGGTGAAGGACCAGTCGTGAGCAGTGAGGGGGGAATTAGTGAGGCACAGAAGGATACTTGGGAGGAGGAGAGGCATAGGATCGGAGAGGAGGCATAAGGTAAATGAGGGGGCGTGCATGGCACCCAGATAGGGGAGGAACAAGGAGCCGGCTGGGTGGAGGGGCCGGTAGAAAGGATGAGGACATGGAGGGGGGAATGGAGGAAAGGAGTAGCAGAGTGCTCCTATTGGGGAATCTAAGTATCAGGGGTATCAAATGGGATAGGGAGGGGAAGCCTGGGAGTTGAACAAAATGCTTCCCTGACTAACGTGCACACTAGCAAGCCCAGGTATATCAGCTAGCAAAGGGTTGTGGGGGTTCCTAGGACATACTGGTCCACCTGGGCACAAATGACATTGAGGAAATAGTGAGGTAGAGACACAGGCAAGGTTCAGGAGCTTGCCAGGGTCTGTCATGACATAGGTGCACGATTTCCTTCTGAAATCCTGCCAGTGCCAAGGGCTAGTGGGAACACAAAAGGAAGATTAGGGAGATAAACCAGTGGCTCAGGGAGTGGTGTGAGGCCAGAGGGTATGGGTTGATGGGGAATTGGGGGGAGACCTGGGAGGATAAGGAGCTGTATGCTAGAGATAGGCTTCATCTCAATTTGGAGGGGAAGGGAATCCTTAAGTTGAAAATAGAGGGGTTCATTGGTGAAAAGTGGGATTTAAACTTGTGAAAGGGGGAGGGATGGGAGAAAAGGCTGTCGAGGGGGGTCCAATAAAGGAGGGACTCTGTCGCCACCCCCCTGGGGAGCTGGAGGAATGTGGGAAAAGGCCGACTGGTAAAGTGCAGACCAAGGGAAAAAGGAATCCCCATGGGAACACGAGCAGGGGAAATGGAAGTATAGGGAAAGGGTGGAAGGTAGTCCTGCTAAATGCCAGGAGCTTGGGCAATAAAATACCTGAGCTCCAGGCGATGCTAACTGAGGCAGCGGTGGATGTGGCAGCGGTCACTGAGACCTGGGCCACCGCAGGACACGACTGGGACCCGAACCTGGAGGGTTACACTATGTTCAGGAAGGACAGGGGGGAGGGAAGAGGAGGAGGGGTAGCAGTAATAGTCAAAAACTGCATTGACATAGGGGGAGTAGAGGAGGCGGAGGGAACCATGGAGGCGATTTGGGTCACCTTGATAACAAGGGGGGGCAAGAGATAAAAATAGGAGTGGTGTATAGACCTCCTGCGCTGGCGGTGGAGCTGGAGGAGAGTCTGGTGGCAGATGCTGGGAGACACTGCAGATTGGGCAGGGGAAGGGTGGTGGTGTTGGGGGACTTAAACATGCCAGGAACAGACTGGGAGACTATGACATCCTCAGTGGCCAGGGAACAGAGGTTGTTGGATGTCTTTCAAGACGCGTTCCTAACTCAGCAGGTGGGGGAACCGACCAGGGAGGCGCGGGTACTGGATGTTGTCCTGGCAGACAGTGACCAGATTTGGGGCCTGGAGGTAAGGGACCTGTTCACGGGGAGTGACCATGCCACGGTCTGGTTCTGCTTGGCCCTAGGAGGGGTAGAAGGCTGCACAAAGATGGAGGTAACTGACTTCAGGTGGGCAGATTTTAAGGAAATGGGAAGAATCCTTAAGCAGCATTTGGATGTGATTGGGCCAGACATGGACACTGACAGAAGGTGGGAAATAATCAGGAGAGGGGTGCAGGATGCTACCAGCACCTGTGCAAGAGTAAGACGAAAATGCGGTAGGGCCTGGAAACCCTGCTGGTGCACCAGGGAGGTCCAGGAGGTGGTGCGGGGAAAGAAGGCAGCCTATAGGCAATTCAAGTGCTCAAGGAGTGAAAGGGATCAGGGAGTATGAACTGATGGCTAGAAGGGCCACTAGGGGTGGAGCGGCTACAGGCAAGGAAGGAGCAGAACTTGGCCAGGGAATTTGGAGAGGGAACAAGGGGTTCTTTAGGTACATTGGGGAAAAATGAAGGGTGAAGGGGCAGATTAGCAGGATTAAAATGGGAGAGATGGGCACAAGACCCGGAGGAGCAAGCTGAGGTACTAAATGAGTACTTCACCTCAGTTTTCACCAAGGAAAATGGCGGTGCTGCATCATACATGGGAGGAGACAGTGATACTGAGGAGGGGGGACCCTTACCGATTGGCGGGTCTGGGGAGAGGGGGAAGCATCACTGGCAGGAGGGGGGAAGGCTAAGCAGGGAGAAGGGGTAGCAGAGATGGAAATCACAGCAGAGACAGTGAGGGAAGCCCTTAAGTCCCTTAAGACAGAGAAAGCACCAGGGCCAGATAAATTACATCCCAGAGTGCTGAAGGAACTTGCGGATGTCCTGGTGAAACCCCTGGCGGAGCTTTTCACCATCTCTCTGAGGACAGGGTGGGTGCCCCAGGACTGGAAGGTGGCACCTATAGTGTCTATCCATAAGGGGGGATCAAGGGAAGTGGCAGGGAACTACAGGCCTGTCAGCCTGTCATCGGTGGTGGGCAAGGTGATGGAGGGCATTGTCAAGGAGAGGCTGGGGGGACCAGGAAAAGTCAGGGTGCCTGGATGATAGACAGCATGGATTTGTCCCAGCAAAATTGTGTCAGATAAACCTCGTGGAGTTCTGTGACTGGGTGATGAGTGCCTTGGACCTGGGTAGACCAGTGGATGTCCTCTTTCTAGACTTCAGCAAGGCATTTGACTCTGTTCCTCACGAGGGCCTGTTGGATAAGCTGGAAGAAATGGGGGTGAGGAACCAGATGATCAGTTGGATAGACAATTGGCTGCAGGACCGGAGTAGCTGGCGGGATAGTCTCATCCCCAAGGAGGGTCATTAGTGGGGTCCCACAGGGATCAGTCCTTGGGCCCCTCCTGTTCAACGCCTACATCTCTGACATAAGGACAGGTATCAGGAGTGAGATGAGTCTCTTTGCGGATGACTCAAAACTTGGGGTGGTGGTGGATGGGGAGATGGGGAGGGTGGCCCTACAGGGGATCTGGAAGCTCTAAAAAGATGGTCTAGAAAGTGGAAGCTGAGGTTCAATGCAGAGAAATGCAAGGTACTGCACCTGGGGGCCAGAAACCCAGGCCAAGTGTACACCCTGGGGGGGGGGGGATGCTACAAGTCTCGATGGCTGAGAGGGACCTGGGGGTGGTGGTGGATGTCAAGATGAACAACTGGGAGACTTGTAGGTGGGCAGCAGCCAAGACCAACAGGATGCTGGGATGTATCTCTAGGGAGATCACCTCCAGAAGGAGGGAAGTGATACTCCCTCTGTATAACTGCTTGGTGAGTCCGCACCTCGAGTACTGCGTGCAGTTTTGGAGGCCACACTTAAAGAGGGACATTAAACTCCTGGAGAGGGTCAGAGGAGGGCAACCAAAATGATTTGGGGCTTGGGGGAACGGACCTATGGGGAGAGGCTCGAAGAGCTAAATATGTACACATTGGAAGAGAGAGAGAGAAGGGACCGGGGGGACATGATAGAGGTCTTCAGGTACATGAAGGGGGTAAATAGGGGAGGAGCAGTCAGGGTGCTTTGAAGGAAGGAGGAGGGGGCAACTAGAGGGCATGGGTGGAAGCTGGAGGGGAAAGATTCAGGGGAGAAAGGAGGAGGTGCTACTTCACTGAGAGGGTGGTGGAGCTATGGAATGCGCTGCCCAGGGGTCTGGTGGAGGCAGAGACAGTGGAGGGGTTCAAAAGGGGTGGGACAGGTACAGGGAAAGGGTTCTGGAAGCAAAATTCAGTGCAGCGAGAATATCTGGAACTGGGAAGGGAGAAGCCAGAGAAGGCGAGGGGGCCAGCAAGGTCAGCTCCCAGGGTGGGGGCTGACCAAACGAGCAGACACGAAAGACAGTTAGGCCTATTCTGCTGGCATTTTAGTATGTTAGCATTGCTTCATTGGGGGAGGGTGGAAGACAAGGAGCAACCAGGTTTACTCACCTAAGGAAAGATAAGGACAGGTTGGAGACAGTGCAGTGCATGGTGACCAGAATGATTCAGGGCCAGCAGGGCAGATATTAGAAGGATCGGCTCAAGGCACTGAACATGAGAGAGGAACTTTTAATAGAGTTCTTCAGGTTCCTGAAAGGAATCAACAGTGTAAACTGCGAGGAACTGTTTAGCATAAGTAGCGGATCAAGAACATGTGGGCATGTGTGGAAACTCATTGGGGGGAGTGGGATTAAGGAGGGAAGTGAGAAAGCTTTGTTTTACAGAAATGGTTGCGCTGTGGAACAATCTGCCAGCTGATGTGATGGGCATCAAAACCATCAATGGTTTCAGACAAACTGGGACAGAGTGAGGGGCTTAGTGGTTGCCCAGGGTGATAGTGGTAGGGTAGTGTGGGGGGCATGAGGGTTGATAGTGTGGGTTAAAACCCTGTATAGACAACAGGTTCCAGATTTGTTAGGGTTTCTGGGCAGACTGAATGGACCAGTGGTCTTTTTCTGCCATCACTGTCTATGATTCTGCTGGCAAAGCCACTTTCTATGCAGCACAGCATTCTGTTGTCCTTTCGTATTGCCTTTGCATGATGATTTGAGATTATGTCTAATGATTATTTATTTATTTAGTTTTTGTTAACTGGGTAGGTGCACTAGACAAACAGTTGCCGATTTTCAGGCACGACCTAGGAGTGATACATAGATAATAGTTCTACAGATTCACATTTACAGTGAGGTTCAGGGTTTTTTGTACAGTATTTCACATAGTAATTAATAGTACAGACTTCATCAGTTACATATCGGATTACTTAAGCAATAAGGCGTGACCAGGGTTTATGTTAATGGTATGTTAATCATCCTCTAGGGGTGTAATGTGGCACGAGGTGTAGCCAAGTGCAACATGCCCCTAGAGGGTGATTAACAGACCATTAACAGAACCCCTGGGAGTACCTTATTGCTATTATAACAAAAAAAAAGTTTTAAACAGTGTTAAACCTCGTTAAACATATGATTAGGCTGTACATTCGTATGTTCGTACATGTATGTTAATCAAAGATTAACAAAGGGCTGATAGAATGTTTGCAGCCAATCAGAAAGCTCCATTTCTCAGACCCTTTTTATAAATACATTTAACATACAGCAGAGAATATTTAGGATACCAGTGTTCAAAAATAAATGGACGGATGAAGCCTAAGTATGGGGGGGAGTTGCCTTTTGCTATTATATACAGTGAAGTTATATCCTCAGTGATGGGCCTTATTTATTTATTTATTTAGTTGTTTTAACCAGGTATAGCACACTAAGCTGAAAGCTTTTTTACAGGAGCGACCTGGGAGCACAAGGAGGTTAAATGACTTGCTCAGGGTCACACAGTATGCAAGTGGAAGCTGTGAGATTCAAACCCAGGTCTGGTCTGCTGGATGTCACCAGATTTGCAGCTTAGAGCCTTAGACCACTACGCTATACTGCCTCAAATATGGCCTAGGTGCAGGGACAGGAATATGTTTGTAGGAGGACGTTTTTGAGTTGTTTATGAAATGTTATCGCTGTAGTTCATTGTCTGTTGAGGGGCGGGACCTTATTCCAGAGTTAAGGGGCAGTTGTTGCAAAGCCTATAGAGCCTAGCTTGGTTTTAACCTTCAGTGTGGAAAGTGGCTCCAGGTAGGAGGACCTAAGAGGGTAGACAGTTTTGTAGGTCACTAGATATGAGAAATGGGATTCTGGGGAGTGATTGTTTAGGACACTGTGAATGGTGTTCCCAAGGGAGTAGTCCCTCAGGATTTTTTTGGGGGGTGGGGGCAACCACCCTAACTTTGAATATAGAGAACAATGGTGGACAGTTTGACTACTGGAAAGCGCAGATCTGCAGCTATTGTTATAGGTCACGTCCTGTTTGTGGAGGTTGTGACTGGAGGTGCAAGAGAAGGCAGGAAGTCCATATGTTGGCCTAGGGAGTAGTATGCTCCTGGCCACTGACATTCAGTCAGAGGGGGTGAGACTGCGGCTAGTCCAGTAAGCTAGCCCCAATCTGAGGTTGACATCTTTGCAGGTGTTGGTCAGGTGGCTGGAGAATTCTAGAGAGCGGTCCAGAGTGATACTCAAGTATCTGAAAGATTGTACAGTGTCAAGGGAGGTGCCTGTCAAGCTAATCACCTGTAGTGGCGTTTGAGGGCTTTTTAGGATAGGTGGGGTACCAAATAGCATGGCCTGAGATTTGGTTGAGTTAATGAGTAGTTTGTTTTGGAGGAGCCAATTCTGCACACTCGTTAGGTTCTCTATCACTTTCCTATTGAGGTCAGTGATGTTAGTGGAGATCATATAGAAAACAAGGTTGTCTGCGTACATAAGGGGTATACTGTTGGTAAGGCATTGCTGCATCAGGTTGACATGAAGAGCGAAGAATATGGGGCCTAATATGGATCCCTGAGGGACACCAATGTTGATAGAGGCAGGGTTGGATTTCGGGGTGATGGAATCGTACCATTTGCTGTCTGTTTTCCAGGAAATTGTTGAACCAGGGTAATGTGTAGCCAGAGAGTCCAAGTACACCAAGTATGTTACAGAGGAGAGAGTGGTCGAACATGTCAGAAGCTTTTGTTAAGCCAATGAATACAGCACCTGTGAGCTCTCCCTCATCTAGTGCACAAGCAGTACTATTAGTCAAGGATACTAGGGCTGTAGTGGTGCTATGGTGCTGATGAAATGCGTAAATCCCCTTCTGTGTTGGTTATACAGATAGCTACACCCCTTAGTCAACAGATGTCCTGGCCATCATTCCATTTCTTAGTAACACAGGTTCTAGGAAATACTCTCTGGGTTCAATTACTGATTCGGTTATCAGGGACTATACTCCCTCCTCGCTTGCATTATTACTCACCCCTGCTAACTCCTCTCATGGGCTTCATTCAGCAGATAGATCCCTGTTGCACGTTGAGATATGTCATACATCCAAAGGCTCTAGTGCTTTCAAGATTTCTGCCCCTCAACTATGGAACTCTCTTCCCCTAGGCCTTAGACAATCAAAGTACCATCCTTCTTTCAAAAAAGAACTACAACGGCATTTATTGCTGCTGACGTATGCACTTGTTTTGACCCTACTTGATATAACCTCACGTCTGTCTCCATTTTTTCCCTACACACCCCTCCTCAATTTTTTTCTTTCTCTTTCTCTTTTCTTCTCTCCCTCTCTCCCCTTCAATTCATCTTTTCTCTTCCCTTACCCAGTGATTCTTATAATCTCTCCTATCCTTACCGATAGTGTTTGTACAGTATTCTTTTATAGTTACTTGTTTTACTTTTTGAAATACATTGCAAGTTTTAACTATATTCTATTGTCTGTATTTGACGTACCCTGCCTGATTCCTAAATTATGTATGCTAATGTCCTTATTTTCTCCTGCTAATGTTCTGACTACTCCTGTTTATTGTTATTGCTTAGTGTTACTACTTACTGACCATACGTGTAATGCTCCCGCACTCCTGTAATGCATGTTGTATGCTTGTCTTATGTTGTACTCTCCCGGGTCATGCCTGAAAATAGTAATTTTATGGCTAGTGCACCTACCCGGCAAACGAAACCTAAATAAATAAATAATGCAATGTGGCTGAGAGTGTAGTATTACTGCATTTAATGTTTGCGGCTTATAAACTGCATACAGTAACTATCAATATCTAATTAATTACTTTGTAAAGTTTTTGGTATGCAGTTTGTATGAAAGGTGCTGTATAAAACAAGATTCTTTTTTTATTGGAAATTTTGTTGTCAAGACTCCTTGAGTTGGTGCACATTATTTTCTAAGATCTGTCTCTGTTCCGTTTTCCCTCATCCTGGTTGCGATTGATTCCGTTCCCTTGGTTGACGGGGGGGGGGGGCAACAAAGCCACCCTTGTTTGTGACATTAGATGTGTACCTTGCCTGTCTGACTCCCCCTCGCTAATTAAAGCTAGCCATGTGCTGTGCCCACTTTTCTCCCATTACCCACCTGCCCTTCTCTTTGTGATGTCAGCCATGTCTTTTGAACCGCCTCCAGTCCTACCAGGTTGGGCCCCACTCACCAAGGAACCAAAATCTCTCTTACTTGCATTAGCTGTTTTCTCTTTGATTCAGGGGTGGCCACGGACAGTAGCAGCTCAGAGATGGTTTCTTTCCCTGCACTCTCCTTTTTTATGTTTTGCAGAGCACAAAGGTCTACTTCACCTGATCCATGCTTCACCTGCTAAGATCTTTTTTTTTTTTATTGTGTTTCTGCCCCCCCCCCCAACGGACAACTCCCATCTGCCAGGACACCCCAGCCCTGTCACTCCAATGACCACCAGAACTTACTGCCAGTCAGTCTACCCTCAGGGTTGCCCCCGGTAGGTGTCAACACCCCACACCCCCGATCGCCCATCAGGAACCAGATACGGTTCCTGGTCTGGCGAGCCCAGCTGGTCGGGTGTGGGCCCAGTGGGTGTTTTGACACCATCCTGCCGCCAGTGGCTTTTCCTAGTTTCCCCAGGAGTGGCATGGCAAGCAGTAACACCGTGACATGTGCCACACGCTCCTGCACAGTACACATTGGCATCTGCCATGCACCTTCTAGGCAGTCCCAGGTGCATTTCCACTAGCTTCAGCTATGTGCCAGGCAAACACTGGGCTCTGTAAACCCTCCCCTTCAGAGGAGGAGAACTGTTTCCCAGATGCTCAGTCCTTCCCCCTTCCCCCAGCCAGTCTTCCAGTGTCCCGAGTTTGCTTCCGAACCTGGGTCGTCGGCGTCGCAAGCAGTAGCTCTATCACTGTGCCAGCAGGCCGGCCCTGCTAAGATCATTAGTGCTCAAGTGCAAAATTAGGTCCGGCCTTTCTCATGTGTCTTCTACCACCCTGGCTATAAATCTGTTTGCTGTTGCTCGGGGAAACCACAGACCACCTCTTTACCACTGGGTGTGAGACCCAGCCCCCCCCGTGCCTCTCACAATTGAATCTCCTAATCCTGTGTACCTTTCTCTTGCCCCTTAGGGGTCTTACCCCCTTCCTGGCATGCTCTCCGGCAGTGCCTGTCTGCTGTGCATGCTGGTTCCCTTTTCCTTTGTAAGTTGAGGTTGGTAACTCTTGTTGTAGTAGTGGACAGTGTGGCGCAGTACCTTATTCATATGGGACAGATGACTTTTAAGTAGCAAAATGAGGGAGTGTCCCTCCAAATGTGAGGCACAGTTGAGAGACACTTTCATTTTGGACTGGATAGTCAAGAGGTCGTTGGCTCTAGTACCACACCGGTAACCATTGCTAATACTCAATACTGATGCTGTAGTGCAGCACACTGTTGAGTTGCCATGCTTACGATGAGATGTTAAACCAAGGCCCCTTCTGCCCATCTCTGGTGGCTGTCCAGGTAGAAGTAAAAAACCCATGGCACTTACAGCTAGAAAAGTAGGGGATTATTCCCGGTGTCCTTGCCAATATTCCTCCCGTCAATAAAACAGGTTCATCTAACCCTCTCCTCCCAAGGATTTGCCTGGAAAAGAGTTGTCACAGCTCAATGTGTCTTTCCTGGTTGCAAATTACAAATGAAATAAAAATACATGACGTGTTATGTGTAGCATTTTTAGGCTAGATTTTTGTTCTGTGGAGAATAGGGACCATCACACTTGACCACTAAGAATATGTAATCCTTGACTCAAAACAGGTTGCGTGATGTTTTCTACGTGGTCATGCGTAAGATCTGATTAAGTCTGTAAGCTGCTTTAGACACTGCCGAAGTAGGTCAGTGGTACATGATCCTGCCTGCACAGAGCAGTCTGGAAATGTCTTGAGGAAAACAGCACAGGGTAAGATTTCCCAAATGCATTTATTGTATTAATTGTAAGTACTGTACATACTATAGGACTGAATGCTGGCAGTGCAACAACATTGGGCAAATAATGTGACCCTACCTTTTTTCACCATAAAAGATTCCAGGAATATCAAGTTTTTTCATTTGGTGATACAATTTTCTAATTCCACCAACATTTATTTTTTTCTCAAGAAAAAAAAAAGATGGCTGCCATGTTTGTCTTGGGGTAGCATTGCAGGCCTGGCAGTGGTTAGCATTGAGGAAAAAAAAGGTGCCTGCAGCACAGGAGGTACCTATAAAGTAGATTTGACAGTTACACTAATATTGATATTAATTTTAGCTGATAATAGCTTTTTAGAAAAACATTTTTCAGTGCGCTGCTGTAGTCAGTTATGTTAGTTGCACATTTCATTCTTGTTAAAGGGATAAACGCAATACATACTGGTAGCCTCTTTCAGGAAAATTGGACTGCGCGTACAAGAGGTCACAACTTATGCCTGGTTGGCAGTAAATTCAGAACCAATGTTAGGAAATACTTTTTCACAGACCCTTCAGGAAAACAGGACTGCGCATACAAGAGGGCACAACTTATGCCTGGTTGGCGGTAAATTCAGAACCAATGTTAGGAAGTACTTTTTCACAGAGAGGGTCGTGGACCCTTGGAACAGCCTGCCACCTGAGGTTGTGGCGGCTAAGACTGTCAGAGAATTCAGATGGGCATGGGACAGTCAATGTAGTCTCCTCAACAAGAGCAGTAGATTAGAAGCGGGGTAGACATCTCGGGCAGACTAAAGAACCGCACGGTCTACTTCTGCCAGCAAATTCTTATGTTCCGATTATGAATAGTTTCCTATTTACCTTCCCAATAAATGATCTTCAAGGCCTGTTATGTTGCTCACCTGCCTTTGTGTTCTGGGATTTCAGATAGGTGCTAATAGCATTATTTCGTGACTAGAGCCTGATTAGCAAAGAAGCATAATTATTTTACTAGTGACAGAAATATATACATATTAATAATTCCACAATAAGGGAAAGGGGAAGAAGGGAAAATGGTTTAACCATGAAAGGCACACTAATCCGGAGTGTGTTTCCAGGTGTGACCTGGGAGCACAAGGAAGTTAAATGACTTGCTCAGGGTCACACAGTATGCAGTTGGGGGCTGATGGGATTCAAACCACGTTTCCAGCTCAGTGCCCTTAACCACTATGCTATGCTGCTTCCAGTTATTGAATGTGAGCTAAGATTTCCTAAAATCTTTGGTATTCCTCTCTTCATCTGATTCTGTTTCTCAAGTCTTTTTGTGGCCACTGCCCACCTACATGGGATATGTGATGTAAATGCTCCTTAGTTTCCCTTCAGATTGAGGTGGAGAGGTATATTTCATTAAATATTGCTTGACACCAAGCTCTGAGGGAGAGTGGACACAGCTGAAGGGATACAGGACTTACAGGAAGAGCTGGACAAGCTGGGGAGGTGGTCCAGGATCTGGCAGCTTGGCTTCAATGCCAAGAAATGCAAAGTAATGCATATTGTAGCCAAGAATCTCAGGACAGAGTACTACCTGTGTGGAGCCCGAGTATCTGCATCAGAGGAGAAGGACCTGGGATTGATGATCACTAGTGACCTGAAGCACTCCATGCAGTGCAAGAAAGCAGCAGCAAAGGCAAACGATGCTGGGATGTGTATCTAGGGGGATCAGTAGTAGGAGAGATGAGGTTATACTGCCCTTGTACAGGTCAATGGTAAGGCTGCATTTAGTGTATAGAGTTAAGTACTGGTGCTCACACCTCAAAAAGGATATCCTGCTGGAGAAGGTCTAGAGGAGGGCTACAAAGATGATAGTGGGTCAGCAGGGTAAGGCATACGAGAGGAGGTTGAGGGCACTGAACATGTACTCCCTGGAAGACAGGAGAGGGGGGACATGATTGGGACCTTCAAGTACTTGATAGGGTTAAATAAGGTTGATAAGGTGAGTCTCTTTAAGCTGAGTGGCAACTATAACACGAGGGGGCACAGTCTTAAGCTGGAGAGTGGGAGGTTTAGGAGGGAGGTCAGTAAGCACTTCTTCAAAGAGAGAATGGTGGACATGTGGAATGCGTTGCCGGAAGAGGTCATCTCATTGAATACAGTGGGCAGCTTTAAGAGAGGCTGGGATAAGCATGGGGGAAGGTAAGTATCATGGGTAGGGAGGATGGGAGGAGTGGGGAGGGAGGGCAGGGACATTAGCTCAAGCTGTGGACCCTGCAATACGAGCAGACTTAATAGACCAAATGGCCTTCTTCTTCTTCTGGCTTATTTGTATGTTCGTATGACCAGGATCTTTGTTTTCACTGACTTTTTATAATGTTCTATCCAGTGTTTTCATGGTTCCTCCATTTGACTCAGATAGGGTTGGAACCCAAGAGCTTACAGCGATGATGTTATACACAATACTGTGATTCATGCCAACTCTAGAACTTCCAATTATCTCACCAAAATACTACAGTCCGCCTTCATCAAGACACAAATGTGGATTTATGCAAACAAGCCGCTTCCAAATAGCGTGATAAAACTGGCAACCCAGGTTCCAAAACAAGCCTGAGTCATTGAGGACTGGGGGTGGGGGTGATGGTAGTGCTGGGGTGTGGGGGTAGGACTGAACATCCTAGAGGATGCTCTCCTTTGGGGGAGGGAGCGCAGCTGACTTTACTGTGATACTACCACCTCGGTAGTAACAGGTGGCAGTGCGGTTGGAGAAGCTTTGAGGGGAGGGGAGGCACAGCTGGTACTGCACAACACAAGCTTGTGTGCATGTGCACCCTAGCTGTCGGCATCCTGAGGGCATGGGGGGCAGAAAAAGTGTATAATGACCCAGCCAGAGCAGGCTGATTTCCGACCTCCTACAGGCCCCGCACTGGTGACGTGGCCCTTCTTTCAATCCGGATCCATTCTGAGTTGGGGATCTCTACTGCCCCCACCATGGGGGAAAGTGACGATGGTAAACCCAAGCGAATCTGGGAGGCAGGGATTGGGAGAGCGGCACAATGGGGGGCATGGCTGGTGAGAGGGGGATACAGAAAGCAAAAAACAAACTTGTACCTTTCAGCTGGAAAGCACAGGACCACCAGGAGACAGTGAATTGTCAGGACACCTCGTACCCACCCTCTCCAGGGAGGTGAGCATTCTGTGAGACACTCAGTTCTGCCTGCCCTCTGTCTCATTCTCCCCTAGCTGACGTGCTGTTGGGATGGACTGGAGATGGCTCTTGACTGAGTTGCTGAAAGATCTGTAGGCATTCAAATAGAGCACTGGTGCACCAGCAGCTCACTGTGTGCCAGGTGTGGATCATCAACTTCCTTTTTGTGGCCCCAAAAGCACAAAAAAAAAAAAAGAGTGTGCCACTCTGGACCTGTAGTGCCGCCATAATAAGCGGGGGAAAAAACTTAAAACAGAAGAAGAGACAATATACACTAGGTTTGAAGTATTAAGTGCTCAAAAAATATTCATTGACCTTCACAATACCTCCTCAAATAAAATATAATGTACAGTCCAGTCCCCCTGTTGAGGCATCATTGAATGCAAATCTGATTTGGTAGGCCATGTTATGTGTGATAACTGCATGTTTTCGTATTATATTGGTGGAGATGCTGTGAAAGTAAATATTGTTGAGCACTTAATATGGTAGCTTTGTGTGAGCTTTTTATTCTTCTGTTTTGGTCTTTTTAGTTTCTTATGTTTCAGGTTTTTTTTTGAGGGCTTGTATCTGTTTTATTATTTGTGGACTGATGTTTGTTCATTTATAGTAACAAATTATGTTAAAATCCTGCATTTAAAGCTTGTAAAAGAAACCAGGCAGATGAGCTGGGTAAGCCTTTGAGGGTGGGCAGGTGGGGGCAGTGGCTGGTGGCTTCCAAAAACCAAGCAAAACCTTCTCCATTGACTTACCAGGTCAGGTATGCACTGGGGGGATGCTGCACTTATCTGGACCCTGGCTTGTCTGAAATCCTGTTGCTGGACTCCACCCTGTAATAATTTTGCAAAAACACAAATGGTTGAAAACAAAAAAAGTGATAATGTGAAAAATGTCAAAATCCACAAAGATAATGCTGCAAATATAATTTACTAATCATTGAAAGTGCTATTAGTGCAGCACAGTGAAATTTTATCTATTTTTATAGCCCTGCTTATGAACTAACCAGTTTATTGAGGCCGGGAGATCAGAATGCTGTGGGTTCTATCCCCACATCAGGCACTTAGGTTAATATCCCAATACTGACACTGCATTGCAGCATGAGGGTGGTGCTGTCTTTCATATGAGAAGTTAAACCAAGGTCCCATCTGCCTGGATTGGTGGTAGTTCAGGTGGATGTTAAAGATCCCATGGCACTTCTCGAAAAGAGTAGGGGAATTTCCCGGGTGTCCTGGCCAAATTTCCCCCATTCACTAAAATACCACCAACAGCTTAATCTGGTTCAAAGTCAGTTGGCATTCATCTGTATCCCCCTCCACCGGGTCGTGCCTCAAAATAGGCAGAATTTGTCTAGTACACTTATCCGGTTAACAAAAACTAAATAAAATAAATTGTATTACAAATAAAAATGTATTTATATAATTCTTTACTGTTTTATTGCCTTTTCGGCACCCTGAGCCTTGGTGATAGGGCACTAAAGAAGCAAGTCTGTTTCTTTTTTTCCTTTTTTACGGGGCTCCTTCCACCAGGTTTCCACCCTGGTCACGGCCCCCGGTCTTCCACATAATGTCTACCATGATCCCCCGGTCACCCCCGGCTTTTCCCCCGGAGGGTGGGGCTGTGGAACTGGCTCCCCTTATCCAGCCCGCGGAGCCATTATCTGGTTGGGGGATGTGGTGACAGAGGCTAATTGAAGCCTGGGGAGGGCTTCATAGAGGTAGAGGGTACCCTGATTTTCTTGTGTTTTTTGCCCACTGGAGAGCTGGGCGTGCAATGACGTCAGCGCACCTACGTGCAGATGTCCGCCGCCTCTCCCCCCATTAGCTGCACTCGCTGCTGTCTGACACCCAGCCTTCGGCTGGGTGTCACTGAACGTGAGGCATGTCCACACCCACCCGAAGGAAGGAGAGCTGTCGCGGAGATGCTCAATCCCTTCCTTCCCCCTGTCAACCCCGGCTGACCTGAGACCGTTCCTGAACGGGTGCGCCGGCGTGGTGCGAGGTGTGGCGTCCAGCGCCTCAACCCTCAGCGCTACCGGGCCGGCTAAGTCGGTTTCTTTCTAATTTGTCCCCCGGTTGCCAGGATGATTTTCTCAGCTCTGGGACAGGTGCATGGAAGTGCCTAATTCTGGACTGCTGAAACTAGACTTAGAAACTGCTGAACATGGTGATCTTAGAAAGCACAAGTTGCCACTTGAAGAACGTACCAAAACTATTCTAGTCTCTAAAATATGTGTATCTGTGTTGTATACAAGGGATGGTTTTGCCGGACTTCTAGTTTAGTCTGTGTTTTCGGCTGCAGTTTGTTGAAAAGCTGAAAAAACGCACGTCAGTGTCTTGCGCCTACTGTAAACAGACAGTGTGCCCACGAATGCCCAGTTATTATGGGAAGTAACAACTGGTTGTTTTCGTAGAAAAAAAAAATGAATGACCAGTTATTATATAATAGTGTGCCCTACTGCTGTAGAGAAGTACTTCTTTTTATGCTGCTTTATACTCCAGGATGTGGAGGACAACTTGCTGGGACAGAACCAAGGATTTGGCCTGATAATGTCTAAAATGCCACAATCATCTGGAGGGTTGCTGCCGCCTCTGAGCTCACTGGTGTTGCAGAAGAAGGTATCTCCTGCCGAAGCGGGATGTAAAGCTGGAGGAGACAACTGTTCTGAGCCAAGTAAGTCATGATTATGATTACATCAGCTACTCAACCAAATAAGCTGAGGGAGTTGATGCAATACATGATGATCTGTATGCACCAGGGGTGTGACTGAGAAATGAGGGCTTACATAGTAACACTGCAGTTTAAGATTGGAAGGAATTCTAGGTCCACCATGCCTACTTTTCTACTTAGGGTACCTCCTGATTCCCTTAGTAAGCAGAAATTTTCCTGGTTTACTTTGAAGGCCTCTACTGTTTTCATGTCCGCTGTCTCTGTTGGTAGGGTATTCTGTAGTTCAAGAGGCAAAACAGAACAGCACTTGCACACCAGAGCCAGGAGCTGAGTTGCTCCAGTGAAGTTCACAGGCACAGTTGTCCAAAAAAGAAAGTTTTTTTGTATACTTTGTTTCCTCTCCGGATTCGGGGAACTCTCTCCAGCTGCCCTGCACACCAGTGACTCTACCTCCCATCTGAAGCCTTCTTCTACCGGGTCTGCTCCAGCTCGACAGATCCCCTGGCTCTGAACTCCCCCAAGGTGGGGCTGCCTTCGTCCTGGCGCTCTATCTACAATCTAATGTGCCGGGCTGGAGTCGGAGAGGGGCCCTGTTGGAGCAAGCCCGACAGTGGGAGTGTGGCCGTGGCATTGGAGAAGTCTTCACCTCTCCCAGAGGGGATTTTTGCTGTGTGTGGTTCCCCCTAGGAGTGTGGGTGTGCAATTATGCCAGCACGGCTGTTGCCGTGGCATCCGCTGCGCTGCTCCCCTTCACTGATCCACATGCTAGCTGTGCTTTCTGTCTCCCCGGGGGTCACTACTGCACTGGAGATACCCTGGAGCCTTCCCCAAGGAGAGGAGAGCAGTCCAATGGATGCTTGATCCTCACCCTCCCCTGTCGACCCCCAGCACCCGACCTTGTTCCCAAACTTGGGTTGTCGGCATGGCGCAAGGTGTGGCGTCCAGCACCTCAACTCTTAGCACCACCGGGCTGAGCCAAAAATACATTTTTTTTATTGCTTACAATAGCAGGTAATCGGAGTTCATCAACAGGCAGAGCACTCTCTGTAGACCAGGTGCCCCGGCGCTTTACCACATCAGACTTCATCAGGCCCCCTGTTCTGTGTTGTCTCTTGTTGCTATGGGCTGCCGCCCTGCTCTCGCACCCTGCCCTGGTCCTGAGCGCAGCATCTTTTGTTTGGAAGTGTTCTGTAGTTCACTCGTACGCTCAACCAACAAGCCGTGCTCACAGTAAGCAGGAGCAATGCTGCAGTGGGGGGACTGGGCTCACACCCCTGCTGCTCTTCAGTCCAAAAACATTGTTACTGCACATTCACAGGAGTACATAAAGCACCACTTGCACTTGATTAATGCCAGAAATGTCTTACACTTCATTCTGATGAGCACAGAAGTGCAGTTTAGTGCAAATGTGATGAAGACAGAGCAGTTTTTACAAAGCTGCAACTGCCATAATTAAGTCTTTGACGTGTTGGCTACCTCCTTATTGCTTTCGCTGCTGCCCTCTGTTTCTCCTGCTACACATTCCTTTTCTCCTTCCTCAGCGTATCCTTACACATTCTGAATGCTACCCTTTCAGCCTTTACCTTTCCAGACGCTTCTTTCAAGAACCATAGTGGTCACTTTTCCTCTTGCTTTGTGCAGAGGTTTGTTGCCTTCACTATGCCCTCTTTTAAAATCACCCGCTCCTCCACTGCACCCAGGTCGTGCTCCCACTAAGTGACTCCTGAGACATTCACCCATCTTTTTAAAATCTGCCCTCCTGAAGTTCAGGGCCCCTTGCCCTTGTGTGGCTTGATTACGCTGCCGTACTTAAGTTGAACAACACTGTGCTTTGATTACTGGTCCCCTGATGGCATTCCACCTGTTAGTGAACACCAGGCCCAGTATTGCTTATCACAAGTGGTCTGTCTGACTAGTTGACTGAGGAATGCCCCCTGCAGGGAGTTGAGGATGTCCCTGCTTCTAGCCGAAGCTGCAGCTGGGAGGCTGCAGTCTACATCCGGCAGATTGAAGCCCTTCACCACTAGCACCTCCCCCTTTTCTGCCATTTTGCTGATGGCATTCATCAGTGCCTTATCTAAATCCTCCCACTGTGTTGGTCTGTAGATCATGCCACTGTGAACAGTAGCTCCACTTCCCATCTTCACGGTGACCCACAGTACCTCCACTGCCCCTGGATTCCCTGTATTTCCATTGCTTTTCTGCCTTTCCTTACATGTAGTACCACCTCTCCTCCCTTTCTTTCCACTCTGTCTGTCCTGAACTGATATAGCCTGCTATGGCTGTGTCCCAGTCATGGTTTCCAGTGCACCACGACTCAATATTGGCAGCAATATTTAGGTCATCCCCTGCGATGATGGCTTCTATGTAAAAAATTTTATTTCCTAGACTTCTTGCATTAGCACACATGGCCATCCATATTTTGTCACCACACTGCCTGCAACCCCCCCCCATTTCCTTTTTGTCCTACCTCCCCCCCCTCCTTTTATTGCTTGCTTTCCCATCCCCTGAACTGAGGGGTAGGGGAGGGGGTGGGAAACGGTGTCAAAGGCTTTGGCTAAGTCGACAAAAGATGGTGGAGATGACCAGGCCCTGATCTATATACAAGGTAGAATGGAGTCAGTGAGCAGGAGAGAGGGAGGTGGAAGTGGAGTGTGACTTCCTGAAGTCAGACTGAAACAGAGTAAAGGAGAAGAATGCATCAAAGAAGGGGAGAGTGGGGGTGCTGCTGAGCAGCGTAGCAGGAAGCAGCAATTAGATCGAGCTCCCAGGAGAAAATTGTAATAAAGTTAAAATTAAGCTTTCTAACTCCAAATTTTGTTGCCTAAACACGATTGGAGAGCTGATAACAGAGACCTACTTTAAGAAGTGTTAAAATGGGCAAGAATAATGGCAGCTGCAGCAGGCGGTTTCTTTACTCCGAAGAGACAAAATCCTGAGGAGAGGCCTGTGCAGCATGGTGCAGCAGTGGATTCGTGCCCGAATCTATGGAGGAGGCCTCACTAACTAACGTACTTTCCACTCTGCACCAGTTGGTCAAATCTGTCCAGGAGCTTGACAAAAAGTTTGATACTCTCACACCTCAGCACTAGAATCTCGTATGGACCAGTGTGAGGCTACCACACAGCACTCTGAGTCATCCATCCTAAAAACTGTTGATGCCACCACGAAACTAATTAAAGAAAATTCACTTCTCCGACAGCGCCTGGAAATGGTCGAGAAGCAGGCGAGGGAAAAGAACTTGCGGATCCTTGGTTTATCAGAGGGCACTGATGGTGAAGACCCTCTGGGCTGGATATTCAAACTGCGCCATTCTGTGGTTCAAGCCCTTGTGCTGCTCAAAAAAGTTGTGCTGGGGTTTGGCCGGGGCGATATTCAACGGAGTTGCGCTATTGAGCAACTCCTTTGAATATCACCCCCCGACCACAACCACTGTGCATGAAGCGCTGAGTGGAACTTGCGCCACAAGTGGTCAGAGTGGAGCATTCAAGATGCGGTGGCGCCAAGTTCCATTCGCCATCGCGCCAAATCCCGATATTCAAAAGGTGACATGCAAATGGGGCCATAATTCATGCAAGGCGGGGGCCATTTGCATCTACTTATATCCCATTTGCATGCCAATTAGTATGCAGGTGTGCCGATCCCCAACGACTTGCGCCTGGCGCCTGCCAGGCAGCAGTCGTGGGGACCAGCATCCCTGCAGGCCGATAAGCGGGCATGTAGTAAATCCCCCTCCCCTGACTGGCCCAATGCGGCATGTAGTAAAGCCCCCCTCCCGACTGGCCCGATCGCGGGCATGTAGTAAACCCCCCTCCCCGACTAGCCCGATCGGCGGGCAAACCCGTAAAATCCCTCCTCCCCGACTGGCCCGATTGCGGGCATGTGGTAAACCCCCTCCCCGACTAGCCCGATCGCGGGGCAAACCCGTAGAATCCCCCCACGCCCGACTGGCCCGATTGTGGGCATGTGGTAAAACCCCCTCCCCGACTAGCCCGATGGCGGGCAAACCCGTAGAATCCCCGCCCCCCACTAGCCCGATCGCGGGCAGAACAGTTCAACCCCCAAGAACAATATCCCTGGTGGTCCAGTAGACGCGAAGCCCGATCGCGGGCATTAGAGTCAACCCTCACCCCCAGGTCCAAGTACCCTGGTGATCTAGTAGCCCCCACCACCCACGGGCCCACCACCTCCCCGTCAGCGGTGGCGGCGGCATCCGACCCTCCTGCTGCCCGCCTCCCGCCGACTGACTGCTGCGGTGGGGCTGCCGCCCGGTGGTTCAGAGCAAGGCCAATGGGCATGCAGCCACCGGCGGTGGTCGGCGGGCGGCGGGGTGGCAGGCGGATGAGATGCTGCGCCCGCGTGAGGGAGGTGAGGCTGGAGAATGAAGCCACTGGATCACCAGGGGCCGCAGACCTGAAGGTGACTCCTGGCTGCCGGTGGTCAGGGCTTCCTCACTGGACCACCAGGGAGATGGGCTAGGGGGGTAGAACTCTGTTCTGCCCGCAATGGGGCTGGTGATGAGGATTCTGAGTTTGCACCCGATTAGGCTAGTGAAGATGAGGGATTCTCACGGTTTGCCTGCCATTGGGGCCAGTCGGGAGCTGGGGGGCGGGCGCTTACTACATGCCCGTGATCGGGCCAGTCGGGGAGGTGGGGCTTTACTACATGCCCACGATCAGGCCAGTCGGGGAGGGGGCTTACTTACATGCCCGCGATCGGGCCAGTCAGGGGAGGGGTCTTTACTACATGCCCACGATCGGCCAGTTGGGGAGGGTTACTATTATGCCCATGATTGGGCTGCAGGGGCCACAGGGAGGAAGTGGAGGGCCACCCACAGGTGGCATCTGCTGTGTTGCGCCCTGCAATGCGGCAGCTGACCCTGTGGGTGGCCGACTTACCCTTTTTGCTCAAAGTTGTGCAGGCGCAGGTTGGGGTTGCGCTTGATAACTCTGCACAGCCCGCTGAATATCGGGCTGTGCAGTTTATGCATGGTTCCTCCCTCCGGTTGAGCATGCCTTCATTAGCATTGTGCTGTTGCTCAGCTTGACTTGGAAGCAACTGCACTCCTGCTGAATATGGCAGAATGGCTGATTCGACTTAGGAGACGCGAACTCCCTATTGGCGCATGGCGCAACCCTTTGAATATCCAGCCTCTGTCTTTGCTAGACAATACTGCCAAATGTTCTGGGCTTTGAGGAGTCAGATCCCCCTTTACACTTTGAAAAGGTTTATTGCATCACTTCCCGCCATGCAGCAGCCGATCACATGGCTCCACGAACTCTCTTAATTGTGTGTACTGGCATTGGGGATAGGGCCCTGAATGCAGCGAGACTTTGCAGATCACTGAAGTACTGTGAGGATACCCTACAGATGTTCCCAGACCATTCCTACGGTATCCGGCAACGGTGTAAAGCCTTTGATGGGCTTCGGGATTGACTGAGAAGCATGAAAATTCCTCACCAACTGCTGTTACCAGCTAAGCTCCGCATTGTTTGGCTGGGGAAGCAATATTTGTTCAACAAAGCGAGCAAAGCTGGGAGAATGATGAGGGAGAAACCTCTGATGCAGACTGAGACGCTGGGCAAGTCAAGTAACTTACACAGTGGTTTTGTGGGGATGGGTCGTGAGACTCAGGTGCCTGTCTTTCCACTTCAATACAGCGATAGTTTCAACATATTTTAGTTAACATTTGTAGCTTCTTTCATTTGGACAGTTGGGACTATCTGCAGCTTTGCTTTTTCTGTGTTGGGACTGTACACTTTTGAGTAATTATCCCTGTCCTTTCAACAGGTTGTAGGCCTGGTAAACATTCTTCTCCCAGCTGAAACGATGTCATGCTCTCTTGTTGCATTATAATATCAGTGTCAGAAAGTGTCAGTGGCTCAGTAGGTAGCACACTCTCCTCTGAGGCCGGGAGATCAGAGGACTGTGGGTTCAGTTCCCACATCTGGCACTTGGGTTAATATCCCAGTACTGACACTGTAGTGCAGCATGAGAGGGGTGCTGCACTTCTGAGGTGCTGTCTTTTGGATGAGACGTTAAACCGAGGTCCCATCTGCCTGGATTGGTGGTAGTTCAGGTGGATGTTAAAGATCCCATGGCACTTATCGAAAAAGAGTAGGGGAATTTTTTATTGAAAATAATATAACAAAACAAAGTCTACAAAAAACAAATCAATACAGCAAACCTATACAGTAGAACCTAAAACAAAGAAAAACAAATAAATAAAATTATAATGCACAATATTTAAAAAGAGAAAAACTAAATGTAATACAATGAAAATCAAAGCCTTCACAGTATCTCATTTCAAGTAACCCCTTCAAAAAGAATCAAAGGAAGTGCCCTCCACCAATATGCAACCAAAGCTGCAGGCAAAGACTGCTTTTCAGATGCATATAAATGTGAAATTTTTTTAGTAATAAGACATATTAAACCAGTCAATGAGGTCTGTTTTTGTTGGAGCACAAAAAGGCATCTATTTTGCCAGATGCACTATTTAAAAATGGCAGAAAGGACTCTAAGAGTACCAGGATAAAAAATCTTCCAGTCAGACCCAAATTTCCCATATACCAGATCAGTGTAAGTCATAGTGGCTAACACAGGTAAGGACCACTCATGAGCCAACCGAGCCCATAATAGTGCAATAAAGGAACAGTCAAAAAACAAATGTGCCATAGTTTCCACCTGACAAATACAGGAGTCTCTAATACAAAACCTTTCTTTCAGTTGTTTATAGGCTTGGTTCCCTTTAATATTTAGTTTATTGTGACAGCACAGCCATAAAGTGTTCCACATTTTCAGCGAAATTCTACTGTCCAATAATTGTTTTGTTAAGAAATGGCTAGCTATAGGCAAATCAAAGCAGGATTCTGACAAAAAATTCTGAGCTAAAACAGAGGAATAAAGGAGTTTTCTATTTTGTAATTCTGGCAAATGACTGGATACCTTCCATTGTCTTATTTTTTTAAATACCTCAATGATATACCCAGAAGTCCCTTGTGGAATTTTAGTGAAGGGTTTCCAAGTTGGTGCTCTCCATTTATCTATAAAATATTGGGATCCAGAAGTAAAACTCTGTACCTAAGCCTCATGATGACCAGTCAAACTAGGGTAAATATTAGAGTTCACAAATGGCAAAGAAAAATAGCACTGGATTCACCATATTCAGACCCCCTTGTTTTATAGGCCAATAGGTAACTGATCTTTTAACAGGGTTCAAATGACTACCCCATAAAAGCTGAAAACATAAATTGCACAGGTGTGCTTCTAAATGAAGCAGGAGTGGGAAAATATAACTAACCAGCAAAAAGATGGGAATAATGAAAGATTTCCACATGTAAATACGTTTTTTCCGAGACATAGGAAAATATTTCCATTTCTTAATTTTATCTTCTGCAATGAAAAGTTGAGTGATCCAATTTCGTTCTGCTGCTAAAGGATTACCAGAAGAAGAACCCAGAATCTGAATATGCTGAGACCTAATGTTTACCCCACCAATCTAATTCTGATCAGCATGCAAGGGAATCTTCACAGCTGTGCCAAAACTTTTCTGAGTGTTCAAAGTAGACCCAGATATTAAAGAGAAAGAATGAACAATCTCAATAGCACGCAATCCTGATTCATGATCTGCTACCAATATACATATATCATCCGCATAAGCCATAGCACTAGGAAAATCTAGGGAAGAATTGTCAGAAATATGCCTGATAGTAGAATCAGTATTCAGTTTCCTAAGGAGGGGGTCTATGGAAAAAACATACAAAAGAGGACTTATGGAACAACCCTGGCGTACCCCTTTTGATTTGAATGTGAGAGCCCTTTAAACCATTCACCACTGGAGTCATGGAGGCATGATTGTACAAGTTTTTAATCCAGAAGACAAACTCCTGTGGAACACCATACGTTTCCAGTACTGCAAAAAGGTAGTTATGAGGGAACCGGTCAAAAGTTTTTGACTGATCTAAGCTTAGCACATATCCCTGCGTACCAAACCCATCAAATACCTCCCTTATCAATTTCAGATTATTAATCATAGATCTGTTTGGGACTGCACATGTTTGTGTATGAAAAATCAAATTCTGAGCTATATTGGAAAGTCTAACATTAATAATCTTGCACAATATTTTCCAATCAGAATTCAAAAGACTAATGGGACGCCAATTATCTAAATATTCTTTATCTTTACCTTTATATAAATAAATTAAGTTGCTATCTACAAAAGCCATAGGTATTGGTAATATCCCTTGGACAATAACATTAAATACTGCAGTTAAATAGAGTAAAAGCAATGATTTTGTTTTTTTTTTTTATAAAATTCATTTGGAATTCCATCTGGACCTGGGGTGACAGTATTTTTCAATTGACTAATGGTAGAATCAACTTCATCAATAGTGATAGGTCGAACTAAATCTTCAGAACATTCAAGTGATATCTGAGGGATATGTATAGAATCAAAAAAGGGGGTCCAATCATTCAGCTGCAATTCTTGGCCATATTAAGTATGTGTATGATGAGAAACTACCTGCATAATTCCTGCATTATCAGAGATCCTGGAGCCAGTGTGAGACACTAATGAGGGCATATATTTAGTATGAACCTGCTGGTTACTGCTATCAAAAGGGTTAACAACTTTCGCTGATCCTTTCCTACCATATTTTTGTTCTAAAAATAGGGAGGTGGTCCTGTCATATTGTTAGGTACACATTTCTGCTTTCAGTTGCGAATCTGTGCAGAGTAATCTGCTGAACTTCAGTTTGCCAAGAAAGCAATTTTTGTAATTGGTGTCGACTATTCAAATATTTAAGATAACGGCCAGAAGAAAAAGTTTTAGAAAACCGCATACAAAACTTCCTAATTTTCATTTTGGTTTCCTGCCACCAAAAAGCGGGGTTATCAAATAACTCAAACACAAACATTTTATCCTGGAGAACTGTGTGCAATTCATGCCATCCATGTTCCTCATCCAAAACAGAACTATTCATTTTCCAAACACTGTGAGAATCTGGTTTAAGTGGACGTCCCAAAGATAAAACAATCAAATAATGATCAGATGTCTCACAAGGAATAACTAAATACTGAATACCTGGTAACCAGTTAGAAATAAAATAATCAATCCTGGTGGACAGTCTCCCACGATGAAATGTATGTGCAGGAGGATGTGGTCCAAATAAAGCCCCATCTATTAGGTTTGCTTTAGTGTAAAGTGAATTAAGAAAATTAGAATCAGTATATAACTTCTGAGTCACCCCTGTTTTATCAGAGAGAGCTAAAATACAATTAAAGTCCCCCCAAAAAACTATGGATTTAGATGAATGAAGAAAAGGTTGAATAGCTTTAAAAGTGGCTATTCTTTGTGTTTTAATCTGGGGATTATAAATATTAATTAATCTCCACTCTTGGATTTGAATAATAACATCTAAAATGAGCACCCGCCCTTGTATTTGGTCAATAAGTCTAATAACTCGGACCTCTAAACCATTAAAAAGGATGCCTACTCCAGCACATACATCTTCTGAAAGAGACCAAAAAGACAGTCCACCCCTCCAATCACGAGATGCCAGACTAGATTCTCTAAGAGAGTGAAGTCTGGTGTCCTGTACAAAAACAACATGAAGTTTAATGGAAGTAAGCAAAGAAAAAAATAGCTCATCTCCTTTTAGGATTCTTCAGGCTATTGGCATTCAAACTGCCAAAAGACAAGACCTCCCCCATTGACCTGGAAAAAATCAGGACTTCTTTTTACCTCTCCCTTTCCCCGGTGATTTCATTTTACATCTCTTTTTCCTGAAAGTTTTAGAATCACCAGAGAGCTGATCAGTATCGGTCAATATTTCTATCTGAGAGGAGGCCACAGAGGAGGCATCAGAATCATCCTCAGTCTCCGTAGCCTGTTTGCATTTGTGCAAAACAGCAAATTTGTTTTTAGTAAGAAAATCAGAAACCTGATTTCCTTGAGAAGAAGGGGTTCCTTTAGAAGTAGAACTTCCTGTTTGCCTACGAGCCCCCACTTGAACCCAGTCAGAATCCTCAGGAGGGGGCATAACATCTTTAGGGTCACATGATTGGGTGGAGGTGCTAGGAACACTATCCGTAGCAGACTGTAAAACAGTGTCTGCGGTGACAGTGAGAACAGAAGGAGGTATCACCCTTTCCATGTCAGGAGCAGGGTCAGCAAGTGGCTGAGCCTCAAACGGGTTATCCTGAGGCAAAGTAAGGGGTAAGTTTGCAGTGTGGGATAGGGGAGAGTGTAAGGAGGGAGAGGAACGCTCTAGAACAATAGGCCTAAATTGAGGCCTGGCCTGAGCATTTTGTTGGGCCTTAGAGACAGTTTAGTCCTGACTCTCATGTGGCATCTCCGGTTATTGTGAAAGGCCCAAGGACACTCTCGATAGGAGTGGAAGAGTCCTCACATAAATTACAATAAATAGGTCGTGGACAATTAATACTGACATGACCGGAGCCCAAACACAGGGAGCAGTTAAGCCTATCACAAGCATTACTCAAGTGTGTTTGAGCCCTGCACCGAAAACAGGACTTGGGTTGTCCAGGGTAAAAATTAAGCCTGTATCCCTACCTAGATAAAAGCAACTAGGCAAATTTTGGATAGAACCATTAGCCAGCATCAAGGCGGCCATGGACCAGGGTGAAATCTCTGGGGCCATATTCATTGACTTATCCAAGGCCTTTGACCTTGTTGACCATGCATTACTCTGCTCACAGATGTAGTCCTTAGGCCTGTCCCCCTCTGCCTTGAGTTGGCTGAGAAACTACCTCCAGGGCAAAACACAGCAGACTAAATTCAACAAGGTCCTCTCTGACCCCACTCTGGTGACCTCTGGTGTCCCACAGGGATCAGTTTTGGGGCCCCTTCTCTTTTCCACATTTGTTAACAACCTCCCTGCTGCTGCTTCCAACTGTAGTGCCACCCTTTATGCAGATGATCTTGTCATCCTTGCACATTCCTGAGACATTGGGGTTCTTAACCTTCAGCTGAGTGAGGCCTTTAAGAATACTCAAGGCTGGGTAACATCCCACAAGCTGCTCCTCAATCTGAAAAAACTCAGGCCATGCTCTTTGGGTCAGCAGCCAAGATCAAGGCCTCCCCTGTCCCTCTATGTGTCAGTGGTGTGGATGGCTCTCCCCTCCTAACCACAGTTTCAATAAAATACCTTGGGGTTACACTTGACCCCCAACTCAACCTGGGGAGTCACATCCTAAATGTTTGTAGAAATGTAAACTGCAAACTGGGTCTTGCCTACAGGGCAAAGAAAAACTTGACATCTGCAGCTTGCTTGGCACTGGCCAGAGGTGTGCTACTCCCTTCACTAAGCTATGGCCTTCTCCTGCTCACTGGCACCTCCAAGGTCCACCTTGCCAGGTGGAACACGACCTATAACAACATCTGTCGCTTTGCCCTGGCTGTCCCATGTCTCACCCACCATTGTCAATTATACGACAAACTGAGCTGTCTTTCCCCGGCCAATCACTTGAAATACAGGTTGGGCTGCTTCGTAGGAAAGGTGCTCAGAACTGGCACCCCACTGAGGCTTGCGCAGCTTCTCCTGCCTGCTCTATCCTCCTCCTACTCTCTCAGGTCTCGGGTGTGGCAGTGCCCAAAGTTCCATATACTCAAGCCCTAATAGGGGATAGGGACTTTACTACATGTGCTCTGAGGCTATGGAACTCCCTTCCTGACCATGTACGTTCCTCCCCCTCCCAACTGTGTCTCCGGAATTCCCTGTGGGAGCACTTGAAACTGTCCTCGGTGTGTGGGTGTCCCAAGCCGCCCTAACCAGGTCTCCAAATTGGTCCCTTTCTGATCCACTGCCTACTGTCCTTTTATCTCTGTGTAGCATGTGATTGATCGCCATCTGCTTATGTATTAAGTGGCCCTGGTAAATAGGGTCACTCATGCAATGTAATTACCATTGAATGTGTTAGTCTATTTATTCTGTATGTATATGTATATTTATTACTGCTCACTGCATACTATCTATGTTTATCTTGCTCTCTTGTAACTCTGTACATTGCCCCTCTCATTGTTATGTACCTTGTTTGAACCTGTATTTTCATTGTACTCTCCCGGGTCGTACCTGAAAATAGGCCTACAGATTGTCTAGTGTACCTACCTGGTCAACAAAAGCAAAATAAATAATAAAGGCAATTTTACTTGCAACTTTCAGCTACCTGTCCAAAAGTGTTCCGAATCTATAATCGTATCAGGCAATCCTAACACTGTGCATTTAGAGGATAACCATCTAATGATATCAGTAATTGCAGCCCCTTCATTTTTGAACAAAACCGTAATAGATTTTATAGCAGGCTTCGTAAGAGGAATAGCAAAGAAAGGGGACCATAAAGAAGTATGCCTAACCTCTTGATACCTATGCCAAAACGTTTCAAGGCCTGCAGATGTTTTAAAACTGATATCAAAATAATCCCCAGAGGTATGGATTAGAGCATAGATTTCAGAAGGTGAAAACTGCAAACTGTTTTTTATCGATGACTTCCCAACATAGAGATGATCAGGAAATACATCGAGCCCACCCCTGTATCTCAGTCTCACAGCATTTCTCAGCTTGGCCTGCTCCAGAGGAGTATGAAAGAGGCCAGCGTAAGTTCTGTTCCTCTGATGTCCAGTAGAGTGTTCAGGAGCCTTTTTAGTCTGTGTCCGATCCATAGAAGAGGATTGTCCATTAGGCTGTGGCAAAACTCCGTCAGTTAGAGGACCCTCAACCTCATGTAGTTCAATGTATCGGTGTCAGTGGCTCAGTAGGTAGCACACTCGCTTCTGAGGCCGGGAGATCAGAGGGCTGTGGGTTCAGTTCCCACATCTGGCACTTGGGTTAATATCCCAGTACTGACACTGTAGTGCAGCATGAGAGGGGTGCTGCACTTCTGAGGTGCCGTCTTTCAGATGAGACGTTAAACCGAGGTCCCATCTGCCTGGATTGGTGGTAGTTCAAGTGGATGTTAAAGATCCCATGGCATTAATCGAAAAGAGTAGGGGAATATTTTATTGAAAACTAGAATGAAAATATACAAATCATATGACTTCATACGAAACCATAAGAAAAGAATTCAAAACCAGAAATAAGTATTATTGCATACATGGAGTACAAACAAAAGCAATCCTTATGAGCACACAACCCCTATCTTATTCCCACTAAAAGAGCAGGGGAATTTTTATGTACATCTAAAGCAAAATCATAACAAAACATAAACAATTCCAAACGACATCATACAGAACCATAGAAGAAAAAGAAATAAAAACTGAAAAAAGTACAACAGTAGATTTAGAAAACGTGAAACCATACATACATTTGATATCTACAGCTCCCACCCATCATTGCAAGAAGCAGAGAAATATGTATTGTATCCTTCAGAAGAAGGAAAAATAATATACCAAAAATTCAGAAACAGTACAGCAAACATGAGCATAAAAGAAAAAATAAAGGAAAAATTATGCATACAAAACTGAAAGAATAAGAAATACAAACAAAAATCCCAAAATAAATAAGAAAAACAAAATACCCCATTAGTACCTTTCCTAACTAGAAAAGGTAAGAATGTAAACATTTGTACCAGAGGATTAATATAAAATTCATAACTTCATCTCTTAATATACAAGAATCGAAAAGTGTGGAAAACATTGAACTACAAAAAAAACAGTACCTTGTAGTTTATCCTGTATCTAACCAATTTAAATGTTTCCAATATTTTTGAAACTGAACATCCGAGAGATATAAGTGTTCTGCACATTTAATTTTAACAATTGCTTGATGTATTTTCCAAAACAACTGAATTGGGGTCAGGTATTGTTTTTGCAAGGACCACGCACAACGTGCCTACCAAATATGATATTTAATACAAGATAAAATAACATGAATTGTATCGGGAAAATATTACTTCAGGAGAGAGGCAAAATGCCATAAAACAATATTTCAGCCGTTAATGTATGTATTGAAAATTCCGACCAATAAAACCTAACAGATGACCAAAATTCCACCACATACGGACAATCAAAAAACAAATGATGAACAGTCTCTAACGTAGCATTACATAAGAATCTTCTTGGGCAACCTCTATCTGTAACACCTTTATGCTTTAGATTCCCTTTAACATTCAGTTTTAGATGTACCGTAAGCCAAACTACATCTCACATGTGGACAGGGATTCTTTTAGACGTTAACATACTGCTAGTTTGGGAAAGTTTGGACAAAGAACATTCTGCGAATACAAGTGGAATTATAAATCTCTCTATAATCTTTTCATACAACGTTTTCCTTCGATATGTTTCCAAATGAACCCTTAAAATACCTCAAACTTTCAATTTTGAAAGGCAAGATTTAAAATACTCAGGAAGTCCTTTTAAATACGTTTGTTTAGGGATACAGTTGGAGGAATCCCATTTCAAAAACTATGGGGAGACAGTATCCCACACCCAATACTCCCAAACTTTCCCGACTCTATGTAATAAAGGACAAATATTTTTAGTAATAAACAAAAAAAAAAAGAACACAATGGGATTTACCATTCTAATCCCTCCTAACTGGAAATCCTGATACAAGATCCCTCTTTTAATAGGATTTAATCTACTTCCCCATATGGCAGAAAAAAAATAAACCATAAAGAACTGTATCTAAGGATGCAGGTAGGGGAAAAACCACCCCTATATATAAAAACATACTTAATAAAAAGGTCTTGACCATAAAAACTCTCTTTTTCTTTGACATTCTCCATTTGTTCCAAGTAGAAACTTTTGTTCGAGCAGCTAGTATTTGCAGATCCCAATTATATTTCGCTGGATCAGCCATGCCCCAAAAGATTCCTAAAATTTTACCTGGACCTATACAAACCGGAATTTTCGGAGAATCTATAACTACCTCAGGAGTCACATTAAGAGAAAAATACTTACTCTTTGCTAGATTTATTTGAGATCCTGTGCCCTTTGCATATGCCATCAGCAAGGTTGCAGTAGCATGGCACGATGGGAGATCTGCCAAGATAAGACAAAGGTCATCAGCATAAGCAATTGTTTTAATTTCTGGGCACGTACTATCAATTGATAAACCCCTAATGGTATCAACAACATTAATGTGAGTAAGAAGGGGTTCTAGATATATAATATAGAGTAACGGACTTAAAGGGCATCCTTGGCGAACACCTCTAGTAACTGATACTGGATTGCTTACCCAACCATTCACAAAAGGTAAGGCTAGAGCTGCAGTATAGCATGTTTTCAACCACTTTATAAAGGATGACGGAAAATTCGTATGGGTGAGACAGGTCCACAAGTAATGATGTGAGACACTATCAAAGGCCTGTTTCTGGTCCAAACTAAGGACAAAACCCATTAGTTCCCCTAAAAACCTCTAGAGAAAATTTCTTGTAATAAAATAAGACCATCCTGTATTGATCTATCTGGTACTGAACAAAATTGTGTAGGATGAATTACAGCAGATAGACAAAGGGATAAACGATTACTAAGAAGCTTAGTAAGTATTTTATAATCACTGTTTAAGAGGGTAATTGGTTTCCAGTTATTGAGACACATCTTATCACCATGTTTGTATAATAATACAACCAATCCAATATACATACTGGAAGTTAATAGGTTGGTATTTAAACTACTTGAAAAAAGACAGACTAATTCATCTATCAACCAAGGTACCAAAAGTTTGTATAACTCATTTGGTAAACCGTCAGAACCTGGTGTTTTCCCCATGGGAGAATGATCAATTACATCTCTTGCTTCCTTGGCTGAAATGGGCCGTATTAAACTGGAAATCAGGTAATCAGGAACTGTTTTAAGTGGACACGAAGACACCCAGTCTTGTATACAGGAATCTGTAAGCTGTAAGTCTGCAGTAAACAAAGATTTAAGCTGTCTATCAACTTCCCCAAAATCTCATTTTTTCCATATATCATTTCACCTGAAGGTGTTTTTAGATTTGTTACATCTTTTCTTTGTCTAGAATCATTACAAAAATCGAAAGGATTAGTGTGTGCTCTAGAACCACTAACTCCAAATCTCTGTTCCTGCCTTAAAGAAGACATACGGTCATATTGGAACTTCGTTAGTGCATCTTTTAAAACCCTAAATTCATGTTCATCATACGCAAGACCGTTCATAATACAATCCTGAAACATGAGAGAGGATTTTCTAAGTATGGAGTATTCTTGTGTTTTATGTCTACCCAATAATCTCCCTATTTTTTGGAAAAACTTCTGAAATTCTTGTTTAGTATCTTCCCACCATAATTGTTTACTATCATATAAAAAAATACGGATTTCCTAGCCAAAATAATGGCTTGGAATCCTTCCTTCACTTCTGGAATATTTAACAGAGACAAATTTAATTTCCAGTATCCTGATCCTCTAGAGGTTTTGTGACAATTGGAAAGAATAACACTAAGAAGTACATGATCTGTTGTGGCCACTAGTGAAACATTAGGATCTTTAGTTTTGTAAAGAAGAAGAAACAAACCAGTAATTGATACGTGAAGATTTTTTACCTTGAAAAAAAGTATGTGGGACCTCACTTTGAGAGGAATACACATCATTCAAACCAGACTGGTCAAGTAAAGAATTCAAAAAATTAGAATCACAATAGACCTTTGAAGTAGAAAAACGTCTATCCTGTTTAGTACGATTAATGTTGAAATCACCACCAAATAAAATATTTCTACTAGTAAAAAGAAAAGGCCGAATTTGTTTTAATAAAGAAATTCTGCCAGTTTTAGATTGTGGACCATAAATGTTAATCAAACGAAAGTCAATGGAAGCTAAAGTAACATCTAATAATAAAGCATGACCAGGGAAAATATCCACCATATGTGTAATTGTAACATGTGGGGTAGTAAAACAAATCCCTAGTCCTGAACAAAGGTCCTGTCCTCCTGACCAGTAACTCGGACCCCATATCCAAGCATTAGAGGCCTTATCAAAATCATGTAATGTATACAATCTAGTATCCTGAAAAAATATGATATTATATTTAAATGTAGAAAATAAAGCAAAGGTAGCTAGCATACGTACATCTGAATGGATACTATTGCCGTTAAGGGTAGCAATCGTAAAATCATAATTAGCACAATCCCTGAAAGAAAACATTCAATTATATATTAGTTTGAGACATTCTAGTACTTTTCCTAGTTCCTCGTCTGGGTTTAACACCACTCTTTTTTTTTCACCTTACTAGTAACATTTACATCCATATCAGAATCTGAAACAAGCTCCATTTGGGAAGAAGCTAAGGAGGCAGAATCAGAATCTTGCTCAGTCCCAGCATTTTCTGCAGACAACACTGAATATCTATTTTCGATCACAGGCACCCCCAGTACCATTAGTGACGAGTTTTGTAAAGGTTTCGGAGAAACAGGAACCTCCTTGTGGAGGAAAACAGAGGAAACTGGGATCACTAAAGGGGAAGGAGGAGGGGGCATAACCTCATTAGTAAGGTGACCTGTGTTAGGTGTGGAAGACTGGGGAGCAAATATCTCTATACTTTCTTCTGGCAAGGAAGGAATTTGTGTCCCTATTTTAACACTTTCCACAAGGGGCATGTTCTTTCGTAAAAGAATGTACCGTATGACCTTGTCGTGTCCTTTGTGGCTGAGGTTCAGAGGAAAGAGAGGTTGTAGGTTTAGGAGCCCTATGAATATAAAAATCCTGTATACCATAGTCCGCCTCCCCAGTATTATGTGCAGCCCATGGGCATTCCAAAAAATTGTGACCACTTTCTTCACAAAGATTACACTTCGGAGTATTTACACAGTGGACACTAACATGGCCTGTTTCCCCACAGTATGTGCATTGCTGAACAGTGCAAGTAGAACTGAGGTGTCTGGAAGAACTACATTTAAAACATCGTTTAGTTTGTCCCGGGTAAAAGATAAATCCCTTATCCCTACCAATGTAAAAACAATTTGGTAAATGCACCAAACCCTCCACAGTTTGGTGTAATTTTACTTTCATTTTCCACCCCCCATTCCAAAAACCCTCAGCATCCAAAATAGGATCGAGGTACCTTGTAGCTCACAATGTTTCTCTAACCAATAAAGAATATCAGAAATATTCACTCCCACATTTCTAAATAAAATAGTAATGACTCTAAATGGTTGTTTTGTTAAAGGGATAACTTGAAAAGGCAGCCATAAAGGATTGGTTTTAACAGTCATATGTTTTATCCAAAAATGTTCCAAACGTTCAGGAGTTCGAAAGCTAATGTCAAAAGAGAGTTCTCCTGGGATATGAATCGACGCATAGACTTCGGATGGTGTAAAACCCAAAGATTGTTTAAATAAAACGCGGCCCACAAAGTATCTATCTGGTGCAGGATCCATACCCCCCAAATACCTGAGTCTTATGGCGTTACATCTTTTTGCCAATTCAATTGGTTTTCTAAATAAATCTGCATAAGAAGGACGTTGTGCAGTATCTTGTTTCTGGGCCAGATGCTCCTGTAAATTTGATTGTTCAGAGTCAATATTTACCAAAGACTCTGGAGGATTAGGTGAAGCAGAAAACCCCACAGAGTCACTATTCGAATGCAAAGGAAGGGGTACATCAGAGTTTAAAGCCGCTTTACCTGTAGGTTGGTCATTCTTTTCATTATCATGCTCCTCCAGAGGCTCCGGTGTAAAATTCGGTGCAGCCGGAAAAAATGTAGAGGTCTCCTCATGTACAAGGTCCGTGGAAACCAAGTCTGTAGCCATAACCGGGTCAGCACTCCACGCTCCAGTTACTTCCTGATGCCAGCCGGCATCCCTCAAAGCACGTTCTGGCGACCATCCTGGATCTCCCGGAACTGCGTACGCATCCGTTTCAGTCCGAGTAGCATCTTCCTGTAGGACTTTATCAGCCAAAAACATCTTCGACAAACTCGAGGAAGAAAAGGTATTGTCAGGGCTACGTTTCCGTTTTTTTTCTGTATCCAGTACCTGTTGCCGTCTATCAAGCTCAGCTTCCAAAAGAAGTAGTTGTTGCCTATGATAATTTTGTTTGTCCTCTAGCGCTTGTGAAGGAGGCATAGTCGATGCCCTGAAAGACATATTCGCTTCTTCCAGAAGCAGGGTCGCAGATAAATGAAAATCTTCCACTCTGGTGCTCTCCAGAGCATCTGTAGAAACAGCAGAATCACGCGGAATGCGTGAGGGGAGAAAAACCGCAGCCTCTCCAACACTGCCTTCTCCTTCAGCAGCCAGCTCCGAAGTGAGCTCGGCCATCTCTGCGGACAGACGGACTGCTCCACCCATCCAAAGAGTAGGGGAATTTTCCCGGTGTCCTGGGCAAATTTCTCTCATTCACTAAAAATACCACCAACAGCTTAATCTGCTTCAAGGTCAGTTGGCATTCATCTGTATCCCCCTCCCCCGGGTCGTGCCTGAAAATAGGCAGGATTTGTCTAGTGCACTTACCCGGTCAACAAAAGCTAAATAAATAAAAAATGTCTGGTATAATACCATCCCCTACCCCAGTGTGAAGGACGGCAGAGTCATCAAAATGTAATAAATCAGAGGCTTCTTTACTCTGCATAGTAGAGGGTGGAGGGTCTACCTCCGTAGAGACCCCCATAACAGAACCATGCTCCCCACTACCGGCAGGGGAAGCCAGGGCCTTCGCTTTAGAATCAAAAATATGCCTAACCAGATTTTGCGTTAATTGAAGCCCTGATGGAATTTCAAGTGGATCTGAAATATCCAGTGAATCTCCTCAAGGCTCAGAACTAGGCCGAGGCCCAGGTGTCATCCATGGGAGATTTTTCCCAGCCAGCCCCTTTCAGGGCTTCGGCAATCGTAATGCCAGAAACAGACATGTTATCATCAAAATTAGTAAAGGGCTGACCCAAATCAGAAGCCAAGTCCTTCGTATAACACTTTAAATCTTGATTTATTACACCAGACCTAGGGCAAACAGTAGCAAAGTCAGAGGGAGCAGGAAAGTTCACAGTTAGTTGCGGAGGAGAAGAAGAAGAACCAGTACCTGAATCCAGAGCTGCAGTCCGAGTGGAAGACGAGCCCTCATACAGCTGGGCGGGGAGATGCTGTCTGTCCCCTAGGTCGGACTGCTGTACTTGTAAAATTCCAGTTGTTGGGTCCAGGAGTAAAGGCTTCACTAGTAAAGCAGAAGAACAGTCTTGAGACTCTTGGCACTCGCCAAAAGGTGAAGTAGAGCTGCCAGTCTCTTTATAGACCTTTGAAACGGACGCTGTAGAAGCCTGCAAGCAGCCGCCGAAAGACTCCACAGCCTGAACATCATTCCCTCAGCTGAGCCCAGTCAGTAGACGTCAGCGCCTTAATGACAGGGCCACTGGAAGCTGAAGCTGCCGGTAACTGAATCCTACTGTGTGCAGAAACAGAACTAGGGTAAACCTTTGCTGCAGAAGCAAGGCAGGAACTAGTGTTAGCACCACCAGGCTCCCCCATAACATCAGTAGACTGCAAAACTGTGCCGTTCCAGAAGAAGAATTGGAAGCGATACATTAAGAATCCTTACTGTCATTATCCATCTCGGTCTCTAGTAGAGGGGAGGTAGAGAAGGAGACCGACTCCCCTACCTCCAGCACGTCTGCTCCGTCCAACGCCGGACTCCGGGTGGCCATTCCAGAGAAACGGCCAAGCCCCACTACAGTCAGAGTAGGGGAATTTCCCCGGTGTCCTGGCCAAATTTCCCTCATTCACTAAAAATACCACCAACAGCTTAATCTCGTTCAAAGTCAGTTGGCATTCATCTGTATCCTCTTTCCCCGGGTCATGCCGGAAAATAGGCAGGATTTGTCTAGTGCACTTACCCGGTCAACAAAAACTAACTAAATAAATAAAATATGCTCTTTAATGATATACTGAGTTATATGTTTAGTCATTTTAAAATATTTGCTTATTCCATAATATGAAAGTGATGCTACCATCTGCTTTCACTCCTGGGAGTTCGTAATTCTAAGATTTCTTTAGCTTGTTCTAGTCACTGTAGTATTGGGGGAATCGATTAGACTGTTATAATCAACATTTTAATAGGGTATTTGGTATATTACCCATCCTTGGTATGAATCCCCTTGGGACTTCCTGGCTGCATGCAATTCTATACCCAGCCTAAAATACGATTTACCTGTTGTTAATTCCCCCCTATGATGTATCTCTGGAGGGAGTGTCTTTCACTAGTACTTTGTAAGAGAGCAGTAATGTCTTAACTTGTATAATGCTATCCTCCTGTATGTAATTGAGACGCAAGTCTTGCTTGCAAAATCAATAAAAATAAAATACAAAAAAAAGAAGGGGAGAGCTGGGAGAGAACAAGGTGTTCCTGGAGCTTAGCCAGGGTAGGGAGGAGGGAGAAAAGATGGTAGTTGCCAGGAGAGGTGGAATCACCCCCTTTGGGAAGTGGAATGACTGTAGTCTGTATCCAAGTATCATGGATGTCAGCTAAGGAGGAGAGATTGAGAAAGTAGATAGGGATAGCAATGGCACGAGCAGAGAGATGCAGGAGTTTGGGGTCAAGATCATCAGGACTCACATTCTTACGGAGGTTTAGAGCCAAGAGGGCGTTAAAGGATGTAGTGGGAGTGGTAGGAGAGAAGGAGAAGGGACGGGGGAGTATGAGGGTGAAATGGGGAGGGAAGGATGTAGTAAGTAGTAAAATCATTTTATTTATACAGGTATTGTTAAGAAAAACATACACCATTCGGGCTATAAGCATGCTGTTTACGAGGTGTTCCTGTTAGATTTTTCTCGCTAGGTTGCAGGTTGCACATTAAGACTTTATAACACGTTTTGACACAAGTATAGGACCTGATAATATACTCTAAGCAGCTTTTAAATAGAGCAAAAAGTTTTTTTGTCTTGCTTTAAATACAAAAAAAAAATTATCTGTTATAAGTGCATCTGTGACACAATTCCTGTTTCATAGCAGTTTTAAATGAATTTACAGACATATCAAGCGTACGCATTTGTGGTGGCGGTTCATTCCAAATATTAGCTGCTTTAAATTTAAATGCCATTTTCCATAGTTGTTTCTTACTTCTGGCACCACCAGTTCCCTTGATCTTTTAGTTCTTAGTTGAAAATTATGACTAGGCCGAACCAGTTTGTCCAATATTCCTGTGGGTCTGCCGTTTTTAAATATTCAGTACACTGAGTTTGCCCAGATTCTGTTTCTTTTTTGGTCTAAAGAAGTCCAATCTAATCTTTGATATAACTGACAATGGTGTGTATTATATTTGCATTGTAGTACAAACCTGGCCAATCTATGATAAGTAGTATCTAGTTTGTGTAGTACATATTTATTAGCATGACTATCGCTATGACACCCATAGTCTATTTATAGGTATAATTAATTGATTAGCAACAGTCAGACGAACATGCTTGGTTTAACAATTTGACATTCTCCTTAAGGCTACCAAATATTTATAGGTGAATACTTGTGTTAAAGTTAACCTATTCACTGTTTTTATTTCTAATTTGTTTGCTCTTCCTCATTTCCTAGTTTGTGGTGGACAAAAAAACATAGTTTGCATTTTTTTAGCGTTTAGTAGTAATTTCAAAGAAATAAACCAGTTTTGCAGTGTAATGAAATCTGCCTGAAGTCTGTGCTCTACTTCCCTGATGTCTTTCCCTTCGGACACCAGCACCATGTCATTGGCGTATTATCTTTGTTTGATTTATCTAATTTGGTAAATCATTCAGATAAATAAGAAAGAGTAGGGGTCTAATATAGTGCCCTGTGGTACACCTCATGTCACTGGAGCTATGTCTGAGTTCAGGGTGGGACAAATGGGGTCGCCAGGTCGCCAAATGCGACCTGGCTAATCATTGTGGCCACGAGTTTTCTTTAAATACTTGCCATTCTGGTGAGCGGTAAGCTACGATGTCCCCGCACTTGCGCGGTAGCTCAGCATGCTTGTCAGTCAGTTGTGAGCTGAGCTGTCGCTGTTGCACATGCGCTAGATCAGAACTCCATTGGGGAGTGCGTGGCCATGAGAGTGCGGTCACAGAACTGCCACCCGCAGCGCGCTCCGCCGACTGTAATGTGATCCACCGTCAGTCCAGCTGCTGGCACCCACCTGTGAGTTTACGCAAAACTCCTAAGACAAGTCATATGGTAAGCGACTGGGTGTTTACATGGGTGGTGGGAGCCACATTTCTAGGGACATTGAGCTGAAGCCCGCCATTCTGAAGAAGACAGAGTGAGAGAGCATACCTTTGCTCTCTGGGGGTTGGGGGGAATCAGATAGCCAGGCATCAAGACTTGCACAGTTGCACCAAAAGCCCTTTTAAGGGCTGTGAAGTGTAAAAAAGCCTATCTCAACACTCGAGTCCATATAGGATGTTTACTCAATTTCGGGGACATATTTAATTAATAATTTTCCTGTGAAACCGACAATCCAATTCTGACAACGTGCTGACTGAGGGGAGGTGAGGGAGAGCCTTCTTAGTGGTCCGGGGGAGCCCTGCAATATGGCTTGTTTGGATGGACTGTGGAGGAAAATAGCTGTGAGGAGAAAAATAGTAAAAGTAAAATCTCCAGTAGTGTTGCTGCTGTTACCCAAGACAATGACGTGCTGACTGGGGGAAGGGACGGAGAGCCTGCTTGCCTTGGTGGTCAGGGAAGGAGCCCTGACTTTTGCCCTTCTGTGTGGATGGAAATAAATTAAAAAAAAAAAAAAAAAAAAAAAAAAAACTGTTACTGATAAGTTGCTGCTGTTACTTGTTTGGGAGGCTTGGTTTAAAAACTAAACCTGTGTACTACAAGTGAGAGACGATTAGACTGACGGCAGCTGAGCTAATATCAGTTTGTTTTTGATACTGTTTGACTGCAGTCTTGATTGAAAAAGTGAAAGAACTTGATCCAGTTTCAACGGATTTTTTTCAGTATCTCCCAAGTCAGTTTGAAACAAACCTAGATCAATTATCGGGAGTTATTTGTATCAGAATAAAAAAAGCTAAAGACTTTTATCATGGTTGAACTGAGAAAGACATCTTGCTGAATGAAGTAGGGTGGTGGGGGGAGCTTGTTGTATACAAATAAAATAAAAATCAACTTAGTGAAATTATTAAAAAGGCCACACAACCATATTCAACCCTGCCTTGTGACTGTGCTGCATATTAGTGAATAGTGACACACTGAGAGCGTCTCTGTCTGGTTGTGTGACAGACAGTCCGCTGTCCATCCAGTCCTCTTGTGGTTGTGTAAGGCGTTCTTGTGAGGGGCCTCTTGCTACAATTAACTGTGTGCATATGACTGACAGACAGCGTCTCTTGTCTTTTGACACTGACTTGTCCATCTGTCTCTTCCAGTCTTTTTGTGCTTGTCTAAGACTTTTTTGAGGGGGACAACAGAAAAAATAATTCAAGGTTGCTACAGTAATTAAAAGCCTATATAGGACTATATGTGTGTTCTGTTCTCCTCCATTGGTTAATAGGAGTGTGTGTGTGTAGAGTGTCAGACTTATCAAATTGTGACAGTCGTCCATCCCCGTCCTGCTGTCGTCTTGTGGTTCTTGAAATCTCTTTTGGTGGTTTTTACAGAAAAAAAAAAAAAGGCAATAACAGCTTGCTAAATCTGTTTTAAAGTCTGCACGCTGAGTGCAGCGACTGACTTTGACCTGACTTCACTTTCTGCTGCTGTACTGCTATCACTGACCAATAACACATTCTTCCTGCTGTTTTGTGTTAGACATTTGTAGTCATATCTGGAAAGAAATGAAAACAACAACCAAACTTATTTTCCTCCGGCTTTATTAAACCTGGCCTATCTTCTGTGGAAGAATTACATAAACATAGACAAGTCAGTGACACTGACAACATAAGCATATTTGATGTTGCTGATGATGTACATCTAAATGCAAATCCTCCTGCTGCCGCTGCTGTTTCTGTATTGGGGGAGAGGGCCAGGGTGACGGTCATGACCATATTGATAGACCAACAGTAATGGCTACTGACGTCCATAGTGTTTCTGCTAGTTCCAGAACTTTTTCAGTTGCAGGTACTTCATCCTGTTCCAGTAGCTCTCTGTACAGAGTTAAATCCTTCCAACAGGAAAAATTCTGTGAAACACAAATTCAAGGTTGAATGGTCATGGGAATTTGCCTGGCTTCAGTATGAGAAACAAAGCAATACTATGAGTTGCAAGGTGTGTAGGAAGCAACCCCATCTGGCAGATCGTACATCTGTGTTTTTTGTTGGTAGCAGTACTTTTAAAATGGAGTCCATAAAAATTCATGATGCAAGCAGTTGACATGTAAAATGTATTCTGCCTGAAAGGGCTCAAAGGGCACCTGAATCCACACCTATGGCCTTTTGTTTTCAAAAGATGAATGCAGCAATGAGGGAATCCATGCGGTATCTTTTTAATGTTGCCTACTTTTTGGCATGAAGGGATAGGCCATTCCGTGACTTTCCTTTTCGTACCTCACTGTTACGCAAATGTAATATAAAAGTGATTGAACAATACACAAATCACAAAAGGTGCTCCGAGTTTGTGCATCACATTGCAGCAGTAATACGGACAAACACAACTGAAACAATGAAAAAATCTCCAGCTGTTGGGCTATTAATAGACGGAAGCACTGAATGAAGTGTAAGGGAATTTGTGAATGTGTTTATTAGTTACATTGGTGATGATGGTACTCCAAATACTTCCTTTATTGGTACCGAGCTATTAGGGAAAGCAGATGCAGATGGATAGATTGCAGCATTAGATCCACTCTTTAACAAACTTAACATCCCTTCTTGCAAAACTCTTCCATGGATTTCGGGGATGGCCACTGATGGTGCATCAGTCATGTGAGGGCAACGTGGTCGGACAACATGGCGGAGTCACGGCCAAGCTACAAAGCAGTGGCCTGCCTTAGTTAATTGCACCCCACTGCATTGCGCATCTTTTACAGCTTGCCATTCTAGAAGCCCAAAAACATATGCCAGAAGTTCAGAAAACGAAAATGGCTTGAGGGCCTTACATTCATTTTATCATTCTTCTCACAGAAGAATGGGAGCCTTGGAGGAGGCCGCTAACACCCTTTTCACTGAGTTAAAAAAACTGGTAAGCATTTTCACAGTGTGCTGGGTCAGTTTGCACCACAGTGCTGTGTCAGCTCTTCTCAACAGCCTAAAAGCAATAAATGCACACTTAGAGAATACTGCATCACAGCACAGTGGGAGTCCTGATGCACACAGTGCTAAAAGGACACTTGAACTTTGTAAAAAAAAAAAAAATGTTGTTCTTGGCCTTTCAGCAAGATTATCTATCTGTTCTTGGAAGGGTTTCTCAGAAGTTCCAAAAAAGAGGGTCTGCTTCTTACTCTGGTACAGCCACGAGTGGAGAGCTGCATTTCGGAGCTCATCAAGCTGAAGACCAGTGTGGGCCCTGCTGACGCACAGTTTTTAGAGTATGCAAGTTCGGAGGGCAGTCTCCTTACTGGTGGTGTGGATGGCAGCACTCCTCTAGCTCCTCCACCAGGCATGACTGAAAATGATAGTGATGTAGATAAAAATAGGAATAAAAGGCAAAAAAGAACCAGACAGGCCACTGCTTCAGACCAAGCAACTGAGGAGATTGTTTCCAGTGAAAATGCCCGCAACCTGATCAAGGAGAAAGTATGCAACAGTGTGGTTGGATTCTTATGTGACAGATTTGAGCCCATGTGGCAGTCAGAAGACTACAAAACGATTTTCAGTATTTGACACAACTGTTTGGCCTTCTCCTGATGACCCTCTCTTTCTAAATTTTGGTCAGGAATCCATCACAGGGCTTTGCCAGAGGTACATGCCATTCCTGAAAAAGCAATATGGTTCAGGGCAACTATTATCTGATCCAGAGCTGAATGCCGAACTTGAAAGAGAAATTACAGGTGGAAGACTAGGTTTGCTGGCCAAGGCACCTAGCTTCACCTGAGCTCTTTTCTTTTAGGTTGCTTGAAAGGAGAGAGCAAAGAACCTTACCAGAGCAACAATAAGGACTAAGGCTTCTTTTGGCTAGGCAGGTTTACTGTGTGATGTTATTTTCATTTTGTACCCACAAGGATTGTTACTGTTTGTTACTAACATTTTATTGCTTTATTTTTCTCTGATTCAAATTGTTGTTGCTGGGTATACATTCTGCTGCATTATTAGAGAATGTGCCTACAGGTGTGTGCTTACAGATTACTGCTGTAATCTTCTGATTCAGATTGTCTTTTGCAAGGTATATCTTCTGTTACTGTTTTATTTTTCTATGTAACAAAGTGTTTCTTACAGGGTATATCTTCTGTGAAATTATTACAGGTTTCACAGTTTTATCTATCATTAGGATAAGCTTTCAGGGCTACTGCATTTGTTGCTGGCTGATTGTTTCTGCTCTTACCTCCCTGTTTTTTTCGTCCATGGTTCTTCTTTTTCAGCAGGGGAAGGGCCCAGCCACTCACCCCCATCCCCAACCACCCCACACTACACTCCTTTCATAGGGTAGCACAGTCGTGACATTTCCTGTAGCAAAGCAGGAAGGGGCGGATCAGAGGGGTATCCACACGGTGACCTCATTTACAGGGGCACTAGTAATTTAACTTGTTATACAAAAACAAACAAAACACAAAATCAAACTTTTGCTTTCATTTTCTTCCTTCTAATTACTCTGACCAGGTTATAAACCCAGCAACTTACCTGGAATGGATATCATGAACTGCAGGTACTGTGGAACACTTTTCAGAAGGGCAGTTTTACATTATTTAGGACACTGTCGTACATGCTGGGCCATTGGAGATCTAAGGGCTCAGCTCCAGGCAGCATGGGCAGAGATTGCATGCCTCAAATTGCATATTCAAGAGGAAATATAAGAACCGCCCACCATTTCCCCAACATTCAACAGAAGCACCTCGACCGCAGAGGGTAGTTGGTCCAGGAGGTTGGCAGGTGGTTAGGAGGGGCAAATCGTGTGCCCCATCACTCGGTGCTCTCCAACATATCGCCTCCACAAACTATATAAAAACTACAAACAGGTATCTGCCTCTGTCTCTGAAATCAAACAAAGGGGCAGAGGACACTGCAGAGCAGGACACTGCAGCACAGGAGCAAGCACAACAAAACACGCCCAAAACAGGAAGCAAAACAAAAAAAGCAAAAAAAGAAATCCAAAAAACTTCTGATCATAGGAGACTCCATGATTCGGGGAGTTGATGCGTATCTCCAGCTAGGGGTAATGGTCAGATGTCTCCCAGGTACATCAGCATGGAGAGACACTGACCGCATTGCTAAAATTGTTCAGGAAGCAGGAGAAAACATTGATGTCCTGGTACACATAGGGACTAACGATCTCACCAGCCAGTCAGTTGTGGAGACCAAGGAACACCTAACCAGGCTGGGTGACAAACTATCATCCATTTCATCTGGCATCTCCTTCTGTGAGATCCTGTCAGTCTGGGAGAGGGGGATGGATGGATGGAAGGTCAGAGAAGGGGAGGTAGGGGAGCTAAACATGTGGCTCAAGGGCTGGTGCCAGGAAAAAGGACACAAATTTTGTAGGAACTGGCAACAGTTTTGGCAGCAAAAGTTCTTTAAATTTGATGGACTGCATCTGACTAAGGAGGGAGTCAGTGCATTGGGGCAGAAGTTTGATGTCTTTGCAGAATATTTAAACTAGCAAATGGGGAGAGGGGTGCAGCACCCAAAACATCGAATGGGAAGAACATCCCTCCCCTCTCAGCTAGTGGTCAAACAGGAGTTCAGCATGTTTGTAGTTCATTTGCATCACCAGGTAAAAGAAAAGGTCCAGCCCCCATCGATGCCAGGGAAATGCCAGACTTCGCCCAACAACTAACACACTGAAATCTGACCAATGGAAAATCGTGAACACAAATGCTCGCAGTCTGGGAAACAAGATTCCAGACCTGCAGGCAATAATGACAGAGGCCAAACTGTACATAGCAGCCATTAGCGAGACATGGTCTACCAGTAACCACATTTGTGAGACTTCAGTACCTGGCTATGTACTGTTCAGAAGAGACCGAGGTGCAAAAAGGGGGTGTGGAGTGGCCCTTTATGTCAATGAAAATATCAAAGCTACAGAAATTCAGAATATACATAAGGAGCCAGAAGAACTGTGGGTCACCCTGGAAGCAGGAAATGGGACAGCCATACGAACTAGGGTTGTGTACAGGCCTCCAGACCAGGGGAGGACATAGACATGTTACTGTTAGAAGATATACAAAACATGACAGCTAAAGGGGAGGTTCTGATAATGGGAGACTTCAACATGCCAGATACAGATTGGTCAATACCAGCAGGGACATCTGCCAGAACTAGACTCATGGTGGATTCCTGCAGGGGAGAAGCCTCAAGCAACTGGTACAACAACCCACAAGAGACAGGGCTATCCTAGATCTAGTACTGACTAACAGGGAAAGGATCACAGATCTCCAAGTAGAAGGTCACCTCGGGACCAGTGACCATCACATGGTATGGTTCAATTTGGCCACTAGAACAAAATCATCCCATTCCAAGGCAAAAATATGGGACTTCAAAGGAGCTGACTTTGATAAGATGGCCAACAGAGTTAAGCTAGCCCTGGCAAAAAGAAATACAGGTTAGGGGGTACAGGCAAAGTGGGCAAGCATTAAAAATGCAATACTTGAAGCAACATCCCATTGTGTTAGTGAGAAAAGGAAGTGCAAAAGAAGAAGGAAACCACTTTGGTTCTCAAACACAGTAGCAGAAAAGATCAGAGCCAAAAGGCTGGCCTTCAGGAAATATAAGGGAATGCAGTAGGATGAAGATAGGGAGGCATACAAACCAAACTTCCCTAAGGGAAGCAGGGAAGGCAGTAAGGCAGGCAAAGGCCCAAACTGAGGAAACACTAGCACGAACAGTAAAAGAAGGTGACAAGACTTTGAATAGATACATTAGTGAAAGGAGAAAGTCCAGAGGGGTTATTGCTAAGATCAGAGGGGATAAGGAGTCGTGTTAAGAGAAGAACTATGTAAAAGCATCTGTCCTAAATAGATACTTCTGCTCAGTATTTACTGAAGAGAAGGTAGGGCAGGACCCACAGCTCTGCACCATGGACACAGGGGAGGAGGTGTGCACTAGTCCCTTCAAAAAGAAAGGGTCCTACAAGAGCTCGATAAGCTCAGGGCTGGACAAGGCAATGGGACCTGATGGCATGCATTCCAGGGTACTAAAGGAGCTAAGGGTGGAACCAGCAGAGCCATTATCAGAACTGTTTAGTGAGTGTCTGAGCACAGGAGAGGTTCTGAAAGAGTGGAGACAGGCTCACGTGATCCCGCCCACAAGAGTGGTAGCAGGGGGGAGGCAGGGAACTACAGACCAGTCAGTCTTACCTCAGTAATGGGCAAGATTATGAAGACACTCCTTAAGGAAAGGATAGTGCAACACCTGGAATCCATAGGGGTACAGGATCCAAGACAGCATGGGTTTACAACAGGAAGGTCCTGTCCAACTAATCTCGTAGATTTCTTTGACTGGGTAACCAGAGTGGTGGACCAAAGGTGAGCAGTTGATGTTGCCTACCTTGACTTCAGCAAAGCTTTCGATACTGTTCCACATAGAAGATTGATTAATAAGCTGGGTAGGCTCGAGGTGGGTCAGACGTTGGTCAACTGGGTGGCAAACTGGTTGACAGGCAGAAAACAGAGAGTGGTGATAAACTGTATACAGTCAGAAGAGATGCAAGTCACAAGTGGGGTACCTCAGGGATCAGTCCTGGGGCCAGTCCTCTTCAATATCTTCATCAGTGACATTGCAGATGGACTGGAGGGTAAAGTTTATCTGTTTGCAGATGACACCAAGATCTGCAACAAAGTAGATGATCCAGATGGGGTGGGCAGAATGAGAAGAGATCTGGATAAACTAGCAAAATGCGTCAAGAGTGGCAACTGGGGTTTAACACAAAGAAGTGCAAGATCATGCACATGGGGAAGAGAAACCCTGAAGCCACCTACAGGCTGGGAGGGGAGTTGCTGGCAGTCACAAGGGAAGAAAGAGACTTGGCGTCATCATCACTGATGACCTGAAATCATCAAGCAGACCTCTAAAGCAGTAGGTAAAAGGCTAGAGGGATGTTGGGGTGTGTTGGGGTATCACAAGTCGGAAGAGGGAAGTAATAATCCCTCTTTACAAGACACTGGTTAGGCCCCATCTGGAGTACTGCGTGCAGTACTGGAGTCCACACCTTCACAAGGACATTAACCAAATTGAGGCAGTCCAAAGAAGGGCAACCAAAATGGTGCAGGGACTGCATCAGAAAACATATGAAGACAGACTAACTGAACTCAAGATGTATACCCTAGAGCAAAGGAGGGAGAGAGGTGATATGATTGAAACATTCAAACACCTAAGGGCATTAACAAGGTGAAAGAGTCTAACATGTTTCAAGAGGGTAGCATCTTTCAGAAAAAGAACAAAAGAGCAAGAACAAGGGGACACAATTTAAAGATAGACGGGGCGGTTCAGGGGCAATGTGAGGAAGTATTATTTCACAGAGAGGGTAGTGGATGCTTGGAACAGCCTTCCTGAGGAGGTTGTGGGGTCTAAAATGGTGGGAGAATTCAAGAATGCATGGGACAGACATAAGGCAATTCTTGTGGGGGGTAGGAAGAAATAGGCTGTTGGTTAACTAGGATCTGCAGCCTATCCTGTAGGTAGGGAAATGGGCAGACTAGATGGGCCAAGCGGTCCTTATCTGCCGACAAAGTCTATGTTTCTATGTTTAATGTAAGAAAAATAGCAGAACAAGAGGACACAGCATGAGATTAGAGGGAGGCCAATTAAGGTGTAATGTGAGGAAGTTCTTTTTCACAGAAAGGGTGGTGGATGCATGGAACGGCCTACCTCAGGAAGTGGTAGATATGAATGCAGTGTAGGGCTTCAAACAGGCATGGGGTAGACATAAGGGAGCAATATAGATGAGTATGAATAGGTAGGCCATAGACGGAGCAAAGGCCTATGGCACATTCATGAGGTAGAAAAAGAAATGGGCAGACTGGATGGGTCTTGCGGTCCTTATCTGCCGTCAATTTCTATGTTTCTATTACGCAACAACTTTTGGAAGAGTGGCAAGATTTCAAAAACACTAACAGAATCAAACTACAGAGCGCGCATTAAGAAAGGTTCGCCAAAATGTAGAGAGATTTGGTCTGTTATGGTTGTTGGTCACAATTTTTCAGGTAATGCCAGTGAGCACAGCTGCTTGCGAAAGGGGATTTAGTGCTCATAATAGGATTAAAACAATATCTCATAGCAATCATATTGATAGCACTATGGACGATCTGCTAATGATCAGTTTAAATGGACCCACAATTGAGGACTTTAATCCAGATCCATCACTTGATCATTGGTACTCATCAACACCTGGCTAGCGGCATCTTTCTGGGCACTAAGTCACACATCCAGATGTATTGGATTTGGAAGTGGAAATAGATGAGGAGTCAGAGGAGATGAGTTGAAAGTAGAGACGGAGACAGTGTGGTTGGAGTGGGAGGTGGGCTGATTTTTGAAGAAGACGGCAAAAGCAGCAACAGCAATAGAAATACTGTTAGCAGTCTGTCGGACTGGCTGACAGCAATAGTTTGAGGAATTATTTAAAATTTATTTTCTGCCCTGCCTTCACAAATTCAATTTTAGTGATGCTACAGCAGTGGTAACAGCACAGCAGCAGCGCAGGCCTGGCCACGACATGAAAACAAAATAAGTCACAAAAAGTAACCCACCCCCTTCCCTCCCAAAAAAAGAACACAACACAATAAGAGAACCATAACATCTGAAAGTTTTATTGTTTTATTTAAAAAAAAATAAAATAAAACCCAACTAGTGTACACTTAAAGGACTTGTTTCCATTTGTAAATCAGCAAGATCTGGTCCAGTCCGGTCACAATGTTTCTCCGACAGTTCCATCTTCAGTAGTTATCCACTTGGTAATTTTCATCTCGTTTTTTCAGTTGTGACTTCCTTTTTTGGATTAGACAGGCAGCACTTTCAGTTTGCACTTTATAAATTCTTCCTCTTGTGTAATACTTGTTGCTGTTTTGGCAGGGTACTTCTCATCAGGATCTCTGGTAATGACTTTCTCAAATGTAGGTTAATGGACAATTCCTCGGCTGAAAGGCAAGTTAAAAAAATGGCCACCAGATTTTATAGTCCAGTGGCTGTAAAAAATTGGCCACCTAAAAAAAATTTTGGCCACCAGATTTTAAGGTATGGTGGCCAAACTGGCCACCAGGTCAAAAAGTGATTTGTCCACCCTGTTTGAATTACTTCCACCTAGCTTGACCATCTGAAACCGGTCAGACGGGTAGGATTGAACCATTAAGGTGTTCTTCTGCTATTCCTATATCACTCAAACTGTCCTATATCACTCAACCTGTCCAGCAGTATTTTATGGTCCACTAAATCAAATGCTTTAGACAAGGATAGGAGATAAGTTAGTGGGTACATCAGGTGAAGAAAGAGTTGAAAGCTGAGGTGACAGCAGAAGGGTTTGAGATAGGAGGGTCACCCACCTCTAGGATGGGTGTGTGTGTTCAAGTTCTAGTTTATTGTAGGAAAACTCCATTGAGCAAGCTCATTCACAAGGAGGTCCTTTGACACAGACAGACAGTTACAGATTGCATAATTGAAAAAACAGTACAAATTCAAATACAGAAATATGGGCAAGCATTAACATGTTGCATAAAACGGCAATGACATAGAAAAAAATACAAGTACTGAAAGAGGTACAAGGTGCATGGTTCGGAGTAAACAAGACAGCTAATTTCCAGGCGATTAAGAGAAAACAGTTGGCTACGGTTAGAGCAGTGAGCTAGGATTAGAAACAGCTGCACGTATCTTTTATTTTGGCTGCAGCCAACCTTTTAAATAGGCTGACAGGGACAGTACCGGGGAGCTTCAGTACGCCTTGGAGATGGTTCCAGATAGTTGGGAGTATGTTCGATATGGCCCACTTGCTAAGTGAGGTGCGAGTTCTCGGTACATCAAGGAGGAGGAGGTAATTTTTCTTAAGAGAGTAGGCACTGTGGGAAATACGGAAAAGGGTTGTTAGATAGTTCGGGAGCTTGTTCTGGAGTAGCTTAAGAGTCCAGATCGAGCATGAAGCATGCATTTAGTTGAGAGTGATGTCCAGCCAGCAGCTACGTACAGATCGCAATGGTGGGTTCGATAGGGTAGGTTTGTCATGAACCGTATGGCGTGGTGGTAGAGGACGTCTAGCTTGCGAAGTCCTGAGGCTGCTGTGGAGGAATAGATTAGATCTCCATAGTTGAGTAGCGACAGGAAAGTGGCCTGGACCAGCCTAATTCTGGTATCCATTGGAAAGAGGGACTTTTTATGGAAGAAGAAAACTTAGCCTAATTTTTAGCCTCATTGCCAGATCGTCGAGGTGGTCGTGAAAGGAAAGCTTGTTGTCTAGCCACATACCAAGATATTTGAATTTGGAGTGTTTGGGGCAAAGATAATGGCTTTGGTTTTCTTGGCATTGAGGAGGAGTTTGGCATTAATTAGGTTGATTTCTAGTTGTGCAAAGGCGGCTTGGAGTACATCCCTCACTTCAGCCAGTGTAGGGCCTGTTGTGTACAGTACTGTATCATTTGCAAAGAAGTGCAGATAGAACTCTGATATATGTGCGCCAAGGTTATTGATGTACAGGGAGAAAAGGATGGAACCTAATATGGAGCCTTGCAGGACTCCCCTGGCCACTGGGAGGGATGCAGAAAAAGGCCCGGTGTGTGTGTGTGTGTGTGTGTGTGTGTGTGTGTGTGTGTGTGTGTGTGTGTGTGTGACTGGGCTGATAGGGAGAAGAGGACGTGGGTAACCTTCCAGAACTTGGAGGGATGGTTAAGGTTGTTTTGGAGTGTGGATGCGAAGTACTCTGAGATTTCAAGCCTGTTAGCTCTGGTACAGGCATCACGATGGACCCAGTACTTGATTAGATTGGCAGGGGAGCCAGTAGACATGTGGGTCTGTCTGGCAAGATCTCGTATACTGAGGCAGGCCTGCAACTCTGCTGAGATCCATAGGAAGTGGGAACCTTGGACCCTGGTTTTCTAAAAGGGGAGGACATGGTGATCCTAGGTAGACTTGAATTTGAATTATTGGAGGGCAGAATTTATGTTGCTGGATGTTGAGATAGGAGACCAGTCAGTAGCCACCAGGTCAATGTGGAGGGAGGACGACTCCAGCAACCAGAAGTATCGGATCTGGATGAATTTGAGGGGAGCTTTGGGAAGATGAATGTTCTGCACACAGGAGACCATATGGTGGTCACTGAGGGTGTCTGAGAGGGTACAAGTATCCATGATACAGTGGGAATGTGAGGAGAGGGCCCAGTCCAGGAGGGGGTGGTTGAAATATGTATGATTGTGCCTGATGGGGTCTGTTACCACTTGGGGAAAGTTGGGGGACTTTATGTTTTGGCCTAATTTATTTAGAGGGGGAAGCCAGCTGAGGTTAAAGTTGCTGAGGATGAGTAACTAATTGGAGGATGCATGGGAGGAGATGGTAGTGAGGAGCTCAGTGACTGAAGGTGGGGACATCCCAGGACAGTGGCAAACTCCAGCTACACATATGGGGACAGAGAAGGGGAAGGAGAGTTTGAGGAGGAGCAACTCCTAGGCAGAGGGGGAGGTGATAGCACAGGCTTGAACTGGATGCTGTAGGAGAGGTAGATTGCAACTCCACCACCCCTCTTTGCACAATCCTGCCAGAAGATAGTGAACCTGCGGATGGCATCAGAGGTATCGGGAATTTTGGGGGAAGAGTCAGGACTCTGAGTTGACCAGCGTGTTAGGCTTAAGAGTGACCATGAGGGTTGCAACTGGTCAAGCTTAAGGAGGTGACTTTGGATATTGACATGAATCACTCAGACCTTTGCGGAGATATATAGATACCTAAACATTGACAGCAGAACAAGGCTCTTGGCCCATCCAGTCTGTAAACTCAATCTGTCTATTCTACCTTGCCCTAGTGGCAAGTCTCCCCTTTTTTTACTGGCCTCCCTTTTTCTAACTCAACCCACCTGCCTGTCCCACCCCTGCTTGAAGCTTCTGATTGAATCAGCTTTTACCACTTTTTCTGGTAGCTTATTTCACTTATTCACCACTCTTTCCAGGAATAAGTACTTCTGGATGTCCTTTTTAAATCTCACCCTGCCAGCTTTTAGTGAATTCCCTCTCATTCCAGTGTTTGAACTGATTAATAGTTCCTTGGCGTCTACTCTTGTTTATACCATATAGGTACATTTATGTCTCAGTCATGTCACCCCTTTCCATCCTTTTTTTCCAGGGTGCACATGTATAAGTTCTGCAGCCTCTTGTATGTCAAATCCCAAGGCCATGCACCACATTAGTTGCCCTGCTCTGTACTGCCTCCACCTTGTTGCAGTCTCCTCAGGTTTGGGCTCCAGTACCTTGTGTAGTATTCCAGATGCAGCCGCATCAGTGACCTGTACAGAGGGAAGATCACCTCCTGCCATCTATTGCTTATCCCCTTCTCCATGCATTCTTGAGTTCTGTTTGCTTTGTTCATTGCTCTGCTGCTGTGTGCAGATGTTTTTTAGGGCCTTTGATACCGACACCCATAAATTCCTTTTCTTCCAGAACGCTATCCAGCACCACCCTTCCCATTTCATATTGTACCCTTGGTTCCTTTTCCCAATGTGTATTACTTTACATTTTTTAACATTAAAGTTAAGCTGCCAAATCTTGGACCAGATCTCCTACCTACTCAGATCCTTCCTTAGTTCCCCTCTTCCTCCATGTCTACCCTTGCACAGATTTTTGTGTCATATGGAAAGAGGCAGATCTTACCCTTGATGCCTTCACCTGTGCCACAGATGAAAACATTGAAGAGTACCAGTCCTAGCACTGACCCCTGAGGTACCCTGCTGGTCACATCTCTCACCACTGAAAACTCCCTATTGAATACCATCCCCTGTGTTCAACTCCCCAGCCAGCTCTCTGCCCAGTTTGCCATATTTTCTTCTGCCATAAGGTCCCTAATCTTTTTGACCAGTCTCCTGTGAGGGACTGAGTCAAAGGTCTTGCTGAAAACAAGGTATACTATATCAGTTGCCTGCCCCTTGTCAGTTGGTGTGGTAACTCAGTTGAAAAACTGGACCAGATTCCTCTGGCAAGATCTTCCCCTGTTGAACCCATGCTATCTGGGGTCCTGCAGCCCGTTCCCTTCTAGGAGGTCCACCAGGTTCTCCCTCAGTGGAGATTCCATGATCTTCCCTGCTATAGACATCAAACTGTCTGGCCTGTAGTTCCCTTACATAACCCTCTTTCCAGTGTTGTGCAGTGGAACCACATTTGCCGTTCTCCAATCCCTAGTGCCCCCCCCCCGTGGCTAGTAAGCTATTGAAAATGTCTGCTGGTGGTGGCTATAACTTCTGCTTCCTCAGGTGTAAGATGTCAGGTCCAACAGCATTATGCACTTTCAACACTGCTAGTTTTTACACCCTTTTCTCTATTATCTTGACCTTTATCATCTTTGCTCCCTCCATTCCTAACTTCAGAATCTGGCAGTGGTCCATCCTTCTCCTTCATAAATACAGAACAAAAAAAAAGTGTTCAGTATCTCTGCCATCCCCTTGTCCCCCTCCTCCCACCCCTCATTGCTCTTAAGTCTCTGCTTTGGCCTCCTTCACCTTCCTGGGGGTTTCTGTTGTTGCATCCAGATATTTCACCCTGTCTGCCTCCCTTTGACTACCCTTATACTTGGAAAATGCACTCCTTTTGGTTCTTCCTAACGCCTTTATATCGTCTGTGAACCACATTAGCCCCTTGACCCTTTTTCTCTTGGATACTTTTGCAGTGGAGCTATCTGCTGCTTCTATCATCACATTTTTAAACTTATTTGTCTATTGATTCAAAATTGTTAACCAGGAGAGGCACACTGAGCAGAGGTTCATTTCCAGGTGTGACCCAGTGGAGAACGGAAAGGGGGTACAAAAATATTAAAAATCACAAAACATCAGAATGAAGTTATTTAGACAGTTGTAGCAGGTGCAGTAGCCATGTAGTGGCTATGCAGGTGCCTGTTTGCAGATGACACCAAGATCTGCAACAGGGTAAATACTCCGGAGGGGGTGGAAAGAATGAGAAAAGACCTGGAACTGCTGGAGAGATGGTCGGGGCATGGCAGCTAATGTTTAATGAAAAGAAGTGCAAAATCATGCATGTGGGGAGCAGGAACCCTGGGGCGAGCTACAGGTTGGGGGGGGGGGGCTGCTGACAGTAATCAAGAAGGAGAGGGACTTGGGGGGGTTGTAATCATAGATGACTTGAAGGCTGCTAGGCAGGCGGCAAAGGTGGTGGGAAAGGCCAGTGGTATGTTGGGGTGTACTGGAAGGGGAATCACAAGCTGAAGGAGGGAGGGAGGTAATAGTTCTACTGTACAAGACCTTGGTGAGACCTCACCTTGAATACGGTGTACATTTCTGGAGACCACACCTTCGAAAGGACATTGACAAAATAGAGATGGTACAGAGGAGGGTGACCAGAATAGTGAAGGGATTACATCACAAGCCTTACGAGGCGTGAGGGGACCTCAATTTGTATGTGCTAGAACAAAGGAGGAAGAGAGATGACATGACAGAAACATACAAGTACCTCAAGGGCATTAACAAGGTGGAAGGAGACAACATATTTCAGATTAATAGTAGTGCCAGGACAAGAGGACACGACATGAGACTGAGGGGTGGCCGCATAAGGGGAAATGTCAGGAAGTTCTTTTTTTTGTGGAAAGGGTGGTGGATGCATGGAATAGCCTGCCTCAGGAGGTGGTGGCAGCCCATACAGTGATGGGCTTCAAACATGCATGGGACAGAAACAAAGGAATAATAGAGACAGGAAGAAAAAGCTAAAGCCAATGACCGGATAGGGTTACTGGATGCATCATTAGGTAGCTTAAACGGGCAGACTGGATGGGCCTAGTGGTCCCTATCTGCCAGCAGCATCTATGTATCCGTAAACAGCAGCATGTTTCAATGCAGTTGACATGTGGACGAGCATGCAAGAAAAACACAGATTGTACAGGTGCATGTTGGGGAGAGTGACAGTGCTAAAGGATACATAATCAGATGGAGTAGACATAATTGCCTAAAAATATAGGTGGGTCCTAAGCAGGAGGGGAGTCTGGGCAGATGGGAGGAAAAGTTAAGAGGGAGAGTAATCGAGATAGGTGAGCAGGATGGTGCCTTTGCTTTTTTTAAATGCTGCCCACTTTTTCTTCTGGGGCCTTTACCTTTAGTATGTCCTTCATGCCATTCTCCAATTTTCTCCTCATAAAATCTAATATTTAATGACTGCCAGTATAGCCCAGTCAATGGAGGAACGGAACTTTGGAATGACCATAGCAAGATACCTAACAGGTTGCAACTCAATGTAACGTGGTATACAGAAGGGCCAATAGGATCCTGGGATACATGAGAAGGGGGTTTCTGTATTGCTCCACGTTGTCAATGGGGAGTTAATACAGGTGGGTAATGTGCACCCTTACTAGGGGTAGTGGCACAGACCTAAACTGTGCCTTATTTACTCAGCATTCTTTCCATGGTCCATCCCTTTCCTCACTGAGTGCTAGCAGTCATTCAGTACGTATGCCTTCCACTGGTCATCCAATTTATTTATTTGTTTGTTGAAATGTTTCACCAGGAAAGGCACACTGAACAACAAGTTGCTCGTCTCATGGTATGTCCTGGGGGAAAGGGTAGTGGAAATACATACATGCATACAACAGCAAACATTATTACAACAATAACAATAGCAAAGGGGCTCACTCCAGTAGATGTAAAACTCTTCTAAACATTTATTTAGCTTTTCTGGCCACACTTCTAGATTATACAGCAATATTTTGTGGATCTCACCCCTTCATCAGACCCATTCTTGGTGTTCGTCTAATATACAAATTTAAATACCGTTACTTGCTAATAACATTTCCTCTAATTTTTTGACACAGTGGGTGGATGTGTTTTGGGTGCCTCCTGCACTGTATATAAGCAAATAAAATGTGCACAAGTAGGACTGGTATAATCTGTTTTATTATATAGAAATAAAAATAAACATGAATGTACAGTGTAAAGGATCAGTCAGCTAGTACCTCTCCTAGTGGTTATCAACCAAACTGTACTCAGCTCAGGAACAGCAGCAGTGGGCTGGCAGTATAGCCTAGAGGTTAGAGGAACAAGGTGTGAACGCATTTGGTACATCCAGCAGACCAGATCTGAGTTTGATTCTCACAACCTCCACGTGCATACTGTGTGACTCTGAGCAAATAAGCTTAACACTCGGTGCTCCCAGGTTGCCCCTGAAACAGGCACTTGTGCCTAGTGGGCCTTACCCGGTTACCAAAGACTAAAAAAAAAAAAAATAGAGATGCGCAAAGTTGACAAACTCCACTTTGCAAATTAATTAGCAAAGTTTGCAAATTTAAGTGCCGACTTAGTGAAAATTTTGACAGGTGAAGTGTCAATTTTTTAATGACTTCAGCTGACTTCTCTTGAAAACGTTCCACTTTCCCAGGAAAACTCACTACAAAGTGGCGAAGGGGACAATTGCAAAGTTTTTCACGAAGGTGAGTTTCACAACTTTGCTGGCGAAGCGAAACTTTCTAGCATCTCTACTCAGGAACCTTATGTGCATGTTTTTACTACGATTGTGTCAACTATAGCTGATTAAACATTCTTTCTGTACATATTTGCCCCACTGTTGATACAATATGTTGTCTTTGGTTGTTTTTTCAAAACTTTGAATAGAAACATTAAAGGGACACTGTCAACCCCCTCAAGTTTCAAAATGTCCCTAGTTTAAAAAACACATTTTATGATTGATCACAGTCTATAAAGATTACTGATGTAGCTGGTTGTTTGATTCTGATTCTGTTTTTCTTTTTAAAAGTGAAAAACAGACTACCCATCAAATTGGTGTTACCACACCAAAACATGTTTGTTTACATTCCTTCATCAGCTTCCACTGCATCTTTCCTGGACTTGGGAACACCCCCACACAATCTAGCCACTTATGATGCAGTGAGAGGAGAGGACACTATTGCATCATGAGTGGCTGCACTGTTTAGGGGTGTTCATAATGCTCATAAAGTGTGCAATAAAAGCGGATCAAGGATCTGAAACAAAACAATGTTGTTTACATTACACCATTACCATACATTTCAGTTCTACTAAGAAAGGAAGCAGAGAAAACAAACCACAATGTCAATGAATTTTAGAGAAGGTAAGCAATCATAAAATGTGGGTTTTCAACTAGAAATATTATAATGCAAAAAGAATTGACAGTACCCCTTTAACTGCAACATTAAGTTTTAAAACTAGAATACGTTACTTTTTGTATCTAAGGTACAGTATTTTTCCTGTTGATAATTATAAGAGTTTCTCACAGACAGAACTAAATGCAATATGTATAACAGCACTCTAGCTGCTGGCAGGCATTGCTAGCTCTATTCCCCCTCATACCTCATCAGTACTGATACCATACTGACCGCAGCATCACACATCATCATGAGAAATCACTCGCCTTCTGCCAGATTTATCACTAGTAAATATCACGAGTCACAATGTTAATGAGGTGGGAATTGCACTAGACATCATTACAAAAGCTGGAGGAATGCCATTGGACTTCAGGGGCGTAAGCCAGCTTGCCCTGTTTGACTTCTCCTGCTTCCCCACAATGCCAGCAGCCTTGCCTTCTAAGTAGCTGGAACTGCTTGAAACTCTGACTCTCTGCTGCCAAATCAGCACTCTTAGCACTCCTCACATTGCCTGCGCCCTCTAGCGGACCCGTGTGAGTGGTCCCAGCATGAGTGGCAAGCAGAAGAAGGAGTCCTCGAGGGGACTCGCCAGAAGAGAGATGTCAGGATGCTGGGGAATTCTGCCCAGCTTCCACTCTGAACCCAGTAAGTATACATTGTACTGCTTTTACATATATTGTACTGCATTACAGTTGGGGTCTCTGCTAGGCTAGTGTTCTGCTGCGGTCTGTCTACTGCTTTGTGTTATCGCCTGGAAGGTTTAAGAGGAGGTCACTTCCAGAGGTGAACTACTTCCTGCCTGTGTTGTTCTCCCTGAATAGCTGGGCCTATCATGTTGTGTACTGCCATCGACCTCCACATACTTATCTAGTGCAGTCTCATTCCCTTCCCCCTTATGTTTTTCAGCTTCCTCCCTATCTGGGAAAACCTTCATTTTCCCAAATTGCTTCATGTAGGCCTCCTCTCTGTCTGTGTGAAGTCTGCATCCCCCTAATTTGTTTAATTTTGGCTTCCTCCTTATCTGGGTGAAACTTAGAACACCGCCCCCCCCCATTTATTTATTTTAGACCCCTTGCTGGCGAAGCCTTCTTCCCCTCCCATCTTTTAATCAGCTTCCTCCCTACTGGAGTGGGGGCATCTTACATTCCCACTCTTTAATTTGGTAAAGTTACAAGGCGTCAATTGTTTGCTGTTCCTCCACTATGCTGCTCCTACCCCTGTCATTCTCCCCCTCCTATTTACCATCTTCTCCCTTACCCCTACTGCTTATCCTTGCCTTCCTCCTCCATCTTCCTCACCCACACTGTGACACCCAACTTACTTACCTACCTCCAGCTTCCCCTTCCTACCCCATTTTCTCTGACATCCTGAGTACAGTCCCATCCCATCTCGTGATTTCACCATGAAGTTCTCGGGCACCTCTTCCCTCACCCCCTCACCTCCTCCTACCCCATCCTCCCCCCCCCACAAATGACTCATATGCTCCCTCAAGCTCCTTATCTCACTGCTGTTTATAGTAGTAGGTGCCACTGAGCTCAGTCCTTGGGCCACTGCAGTCAGCTCCCTGTCATCTGGTATGGACTGGAAAATTCCAGTTTTTTCTAGAACTAGGAATCAGATTCTGGTGGATGCCTGTCAGAAGGCAGTTCAAAAGCAATTAGTTCTGGGCCCAATGAGAGAGAAGGTCTTGCTGGGTCTGGTGCTCACCAACAGTGAAAGAATTCAGAACGCAGCAGTCCTGGAACCACTTGGTTCCATTGAACACAGGATAGGAGCATTGGAGGCCCAGATGGAGAGAGGCAAAGAGGCAAAAGGAATGAGTATGGGACTTATAAAAAAAAAAAAAGGACTTTGGCAGAATGAGGGCGGAGAGAGTGGAGGAATGGGGGGAGTGGACGAGGGTAACCCCAGAAATCACAGATTACTGAACCTAACCTGCATTGTGGGTAAACTGCTTGAGACTATTACAAAGCAGATAGTGGAGTTTCTAGATGTTAACGACCAGCAGAACAAGAGGCAGCATGGCTTTGTAAAGGAGAGGCCATGCCAGACTCTCATTGATTTTCTCAATGTAGTGGACAAGAGCCAAACTATTGATATCCTGTAGTTGGATTTAATCTAGGCCTTTAATTCATTGTCACACAGAAGGCTAATGAAGAAGTTAGGGGGCCATAGGATTGGGGTGGGTCTTACTAGGTGGATTGTGTCCTTGCTGGGGGGGGGACCCAGAGGGTGGTAAATGGCCAACACTTGGGGGTGGCTTGTGGAGTACACTGTACCTCATTGATCAGTCTTGCGACCATTTGTGTTCAACTGGTCTCTTACCTAGGGGAAGGGATATGGGGCAAGATTAGCCAGTTTGCAGATTATACAAAGTAGTGTGGGGAGGGGACAGTGTGGAAGGTATCTGAGATAGGAATAGGGATCTTGGCAGGCTAGAACAGTGATCAAGGATCTAGCACATCAAGTGTGTGCAAAAATACAAAATTGGTAATGTTGGCAAAAGCAGTCATAAAATCACATATTTAATGTCTAGGGGGTTGTTAGGGAAGCCCAGTCAATGGAGAAATGTGACTGTGGAATGATCATAGCAATATACCTTACAGGTTACAGCAAAATGTAACGTGGTTTACAGAAAGGCCAGTAGGATACTGGGATACACGAGAAGGGGGTTTCTGTATTGCTTCACATTGTAAATGAGGAGTTAATACAGATGCGTAATGTGCACCCCTATTAGGGGTAGTGGCACAGACCAAAGGTATGAATCAACATAGAATACTGGGCGCATGAACATTCCGAATAGGAAAGATGCTCCATTCTTTACTGTGCGACTGAGGGGTAAACAGCATAGCAGATTCTTTCCAAGGAAGTTTTTATTGTTTTGATGCCTTGTTATAAAGACACAGCTGTGTAGCAGGTTGGGGCTGCCTGGCGACAGGGAGCACCCCCAAATTTAGAAATAGTGCCTGTTGAGCTGCGACTTTTAAATTGAATAACCTGCCTAAAATTTGTTTCCCCCCATTTTTCAGTGCCCTCTGTGCATGGCTTGGGGGCCACATGCCACTGCCTCAACTTAGTGTTCAGCTCTCCTTTTCCTCTACTCTAGTGCCTCATGTAAGTGAATTATTGATTTATTTGAGGGGAGGGACACAGTCAGTCAGGTTAACAATTTGGGTTAAACCTTTCCTTTCTCCCCATATAATTCTCCTGAGTAGCAGACACCTCGCTCCCTCCCTCTATCTTTTGTTGGGCAGTGGGAGAGTGCTTTTGCTACAGGGCTTGTGTGATTATTGGACTGCCTGGTGGTGTTTGTTTTTACACAGTAGTGGGACTCTCCCTTAATCTGGAGTCACTATAGGATATGTATTGCCTGTTTTAAGTGTTTTCTGGGTTGGCCGATACTCTGACATTAACTAAAACGCTTCATAGCACTCTGTTTATCTCTCGTGCCTGATAGTACATTTTTCAGTTAACACAGAGCCGCTTGGTTATGTCAGGGTGTCAAGCCCTTCTCAGGTTCTTGGTGGTAATAAACCAGTGGAAGTAACAACAGACAAGCGGCATATGTGGTAATAAACTTGTTTATTACACAAAAGCAGACTTATGCCCTAAAAACAGGTCTTACCAAATAGACACTGGGAGCCAGTTTCCCAATACCCCAGGGTATGAAGACGGTCTCAGTGAGAATACATAATATGGTAACTTGTATATGATGATAATCACCATAGTGACTATTACTTTTGTAGGTAAGTTAGATACATAAAACAAGCCCTGTTGGCCAAAAGTTAGGTGACTCCACAGTGTTACCTATAGATATACAAAATGTGTAAAATCAGCTCAAATGAGAACAAAGACCTACACATAAAACAGAAAATAAGTGCGGTGTTACATAAATCCGCATGATGGCAGTGTAGGCTATACAGTGACTTCTCAGAAGAATATACAAAGAACACAGACATGTTTTCTCGGCACGTTACTAGCAATGATCACAGTAATAATGTCCCTGGTAACTTATACGGTAAGTGCCGTTGCCTTAAATGTTAATACTAATTATGCATATAACATAACAGATTTTGTCAGTGGTGCACAGTGGGTTGCCAATAAGTGTGTGGGGACCAAGTGTAACATTCCTGCTTGTTGCCTTACTAAAAAGGCAACAACACTATGGGAAAGTAATGGGAACAATATCCATCATTTACAGACCGGATGCACGAGCCTTGTAAAGGAATTTGAGTTGTTCACGGTGTTGTTTCAGACTGTGCCATAGACAGCAAAGAGTTAATATCAAAAAGATAATCAAAAACAGTTGTATAATAACAAAACCTTTAAAAGTTAACTCTAACCATGTATTGGAAAGTGCCGTGCTTAAATCACCATCATGGATAGAGGGTGTTAAGGGATTGCTAATGTAGATGAGATGGGTATCCTTTCTATCTAAAAGTGTCTTTTTTTTTTGTAGATTTTTTTTTTTCTCTCTCACCTATCCGGAACTCTCTCTGGCTACCCCGTTTGCCTGACTGCTCTACCGCCTGCTGTGTTCCCCGTCATCTTCAGAGACATAACGACTCCCCAAGGACCGGGGCCCTACAGCCCCGGGGGGAGATCGAAGGGGCATTGATGGGGAACCAGCATTGGGCGTGTGGCGGCAGCACTGGAGGAGCCATCTCCTATCCAGTAGGTGGGGGCTCTTTCCCCAATTAACATGCCCTCTCCCCCCTTCCCCCCATGCGTAGTGCATGCCCCCGACTTCTCGGCACATGGCAACCCTACCAGTGTCGGGCCACGCTGAGAATGTGCAGTCCAACACTCTGCAGTGGCCCTGGTCTCCACCAGGGGCTGCTGGAGAGCCGGACATCCCCAGTACCCTCACCCGGGAGAGGAGAGCAGCCCCATGGGCGCTCAATCCAATCCCTCCCCCTGCCGAACCCCAGTGCCCAAGCTTGCTCCCAAACCCAGGTTGACGGTGTGGCGCGAGGTGTGGCATCCAGCGCCTCAACCCTCAGCGCCACTGGGCCAGCCCCTCTAAAAGTGTCTTAAGAGACAAGGTCAGTGGCTCAGTATGAACATTGAAAATGGGCAAATACTGAGACAGAGCAAGCAGATATTTAGAGTCAGTATCAATAACGTCTGGTTCTGGGATGGGAACAGGAATAGTCACTGTACGACCAATCACAGTAGTTTGATGAGGAATAAAACAGAAATTAGGAAACTGTATGTCACAGGATTTAGACCCTTATGTAAATGATTTGTCATTGGTAACCACACAATACTGACGATCAGAATTATATGACACTCTCACTGTAGAAATCCTCCATTTATGCAGTCAAATTGGGCAGGTGAAAGATTGATTCATGAGTCTGGTATTGGAGCAATGAACCTCTTCTGTCTAGTTCTGGTAGATGTAGTTGAAGCTGAAGATACGGTTAACCTAGGGGTATCAGTGTCATTTGGAGAAATGTGTAAGTCCAAAGTAAAAGACCAGTCAGTGCTGTCTGGTGAGTGTGCACAAACCGGCTTGATGATGTCGAATACGTGACAGCGACATAAGTAGTGGTATCCCTTTTTGACACAACAGTCTGTAATGAGGCGCCACCCAAGCATCCAGGGTGGGATGGAAGACCAGAAGAGGTGGAAGGTCGATTCTCTCTTGGTAGATGTTCTCATTGAGATGCCCAGTGGGTGGATGGAGGCCAGTCTGTCAAAAATGGCAGTCTTTGGATCAAAGCATGGCAAGGAGACAGTGAAGGTAACGAACATGGTGTCATGGATGGTGCAGCAATTGGCAGTGTAACATGGGCCTCTGTTTGAATGGTATTGTGACATAGCCTAGATTTCTAGCAGTAGACATTGGAATAGTGACAGATCTGGACATACATGTTGCAACAGAAGCAGTGGACCTACAATGTGGAGAGTGCCATTTAGCAAGTCTTCTGTCATGGATAATATCTGGAATATGTCCAGATTCCAAATTCCAGAAGATATTATTGATAGTGGTTATGCCATAAGAGCCATAAGCAGAACATAAAAGTTCCCTAGCAATATATTGCTTGTCTGCCTCCTTGTTATTCTGGAAAGCAAGTTCATTGATTTTATTCTTGGTATTATTAAAACTTTTAGCAGTGTCATGCATGTTATATACAGTGTATCTCTCTTCCTGACTAAGCCCACCTACATTGTGCAATAAAGGTGGTAAAACATCATTCTTCATGCCAGTCTGGAATTTAACTGTTTGGCTTTTAATGGCAGTAGTATCTGCCCTGTTCCAGATGGACATGCCGGATCCGAAGAGTCCAGATATGATGCCAGTTGCACCAGTGACATCCGCAGTGGCACGCCTCCTGCATGATGAAGTTTTCTTGTTGTTGGGATTAGGTCTAGACCGGAATAATTCTAGGTGTTCAGTGGTATGTGGACCAGCCACAGGGTCTTGTATGCATGTCTGGCATGCTGCAAAACTATCTAATAACATAGTGCTGAAAAACCTAGAAGTGTTAGTTTTAGAACACATACCAAATTCAGCCATATTCCAATGTGTGAGGTTAAAAATAACAGGGATGTGCATAAATTGCAGATTGTTCACAAGTGTACCTGGAAGTGAGGTGGTAGTGAGATCACTAGGTGGTCCAGGTTCCTGTGTGGGACAGTCAGTAAGTTCTGCTTCAGTAGAGGGTACTACAGACAGAAACATAGCTGCTGTAGCCATGCAATTGCGAACACAAAAGTCTCTTCCAGAGCCTTCTTGGTATTTATCACAAAAGGTAGGATCAATTAAAGCAGTAAGATTATATAGACCAGAATGTCTGTAATTAGCTTGGTGGATGGACAGGGTACCATTTGGAATGATTCTAGTATTAGGCCAGCCTTGGAAGCTGTCTTTCTAAAGGCAGGCAACAAGAAGTGTCTGTCCATGATTGTTCGTTTGCCATTGAATTTGGAGGGACGATTTGTCAGGTGCCACAACCATGGTGGTCATGTAGATGTCCGTGCCTTCCTGAACAGTGATTAATTTGTTGGGAACTTTTATGCTGACTCCTTCAAGGATGGTGATGGGTTTGTTTTGTGCGGTCATGTATCTTCCCTCAGGATGGTCAAGAAGTGGAAGGAATCGCCTTAGATGTGTGTTGTAGTCAGATCTAGTTTTCATATCCTTGCCATGGACAAAGGGGAGTGCTCCTAGAAGGAGGATCAAATGCAAGATGGCCATCTCGTGTGGGTACCTTTAAGGAAGAAAGAAAAAGGTCAGTAGGCACAGTTCTGCCCAATGGGGTTAGGAAAAGTAATTATTCTCCTTTGTACAATTTGAGCTGATTAGCATGCAGCCATTTATTGGTAGGTTTCTTTTGGTGAATGAGTCTTAACTTGGTAGACTGCGGGACTGAGTTTGTTAATGATGGGGTAGGGTCCTTCCCCACTTATTGGAGAAGGGATGAGTAGGGTGTGCAAATCTGAGTACCATTACCTGATCTCCAACTTGACAATCCACTTCTTGTGCGTGTTTGTCAAAGTGAATCTTAGAATCCTATTGGGCGTTGCCCATGTGATGTGCAGCGTATAAGTGGGTCTTGATGATGTCATCTCTCAGTTTTGTGACATATGTGTTCACGGACACTCTGTCTGCAGTGGGTGTGTTCAGATCAATCAACAGGCGCTTAGGTAATCTCTTGGTTCTACCAGTCATCATCGCGAAGGGTGTGCACTCGATGGTGGCTGAAGGAGTACTGCTTTTTATTTTATTTGTTTTTATCATATCACTATTTAACACCTGCTGTGGCATCTAACTGGCAGGGGCATCTAGCCACTGGCTCTGCCCGCTGGGAGAGCAGCAGACTCACTCACATGATGGGGGTACCGGTACGGCCGTTGCCGACCTGCTGGAGGGCTCCCCTACCCTACCATGTCAGGCCGGCCCCGGACCCCCCCAGCGCAATTCCACGACAGTCCTCCCAGCACCACTGGACATGTCCATCAAGCTGCTCGGTCACGCCCAGCCATTTTCCTCCTGTTTTTTTTTTTTTTGCCCAGTGGAGCGCGGACATGCAATGACATCCATGCACTTACGTGCAGACGTGTGCCGCGCTCCCCCTCCAATAACACCGATGCGTGCAGTGCCTCTGGGCATCCCCAGGGGCTGCTGCAGCACGGTGTAGTGTCCCCAGCCCACCCCAGAACTTGGAGAGTTGTCTATGGACGCTTGATCCTAGTCCTCCCTTGCCGACTCCTGATGACCCAAGCTCGTTCCCAAACCTGGTTCGCCGGCATTGCACGAGGTGTGGCATCCAGCGCCTCAACCCTCAGTGCCACCGGGGCCGGCTGAAGGAGTACTCCTAATTGCCATAAGGAGTAAAGGCAAAAGGGAATCGCAATCCTTGGGATTATCCTTGATAAATTTGGATAGCATTTGCTTTATCCGTCTGTTGGCTCTTTCTACCTGACCTGAAGATTGAGGATGGTAAGGATTGTGAAACTTCTGGTGTACACCAAGAAGTTTGATTGTTTCTTGCATCAACTCACCTGTAAAGCTTGTTCCTTGCTCAGAGTCTGCCTTAAGGGGTAGGCCCCACCTGGAGAACAGTTGTTCTACCAGGAATCTTGCAGTTGCCTTCGCTGTGCATTGCTGAGTGGGAAAAGCCTCAACCCATTTAGAGAATAGGTCAGTGACTACTAGGACGTACTTGTTGTTCCTGCTGGTGGTGGTCAGAGGGCCAGTGAAATCAATTTGAATTGCATGCCAGGGACCAAACTGTCTCTGGGGACGTTACTTAGCATTTCTTTTGGTTGGGGCAGGATTGTTCTGTGCACAAACTAAACAGTTTTGGATGTAATGTTAACATCCTTAGTGACGCTAAGCCACCAACCCACAGATTTCAGTCTCTGGACTGTGTTTTCCACCCTTTTGTGTCATAGGTAAGGAAGATGGGAGGAGTGGGGAGAGGGGGCAGGGACAGTAGCTTAAGCTGTGGACCCTGCAACACATGCAGACTTGATAGACCAAATGGCCTTCTTCTGCTGGCTTTTTTGTATGTTCGTATGAAATAAAAATCCTGTGCGAAATCAGATTTCAGTGGGGCAACAAATTTCTCAAAATTACATGAAATATTTTGCTGGATGAAACTTTTCCATTTCACACAACACTACTCTTGATAGTCCTCCTTGTACTCACCACTGTAATCTCTACCAGTCTCTGTCTTCCTCTCCCTTGAGGACAGACATCGCTCTCACTGCATCTCCTTCCTTTTTAAATTTTAGTTTGGTTCCCTCCCCTCCTGTCTTGCTTCCTGCTGGAGCTATGATTCTCACACCATGGCTATCCCTCCTAGATCATCTGCTGCTGGCAAGTCTGCGTTCTCTCACCATCTCCCTAAAATGTGGAACTTCCTTCCTTAGGTAATCTGCCACACCAGCTCCCCTTCTGCCCTCTCATCCCCATCACAATTTTTCTCTACTACTTGTAACTGCCTTTAACTCCCCTTACCCGTCACTTTTTTTGACACCTCTTACGTGTTGCATCTGTACTTGAATTCTCCAGTTATGTGACCGATTTGTATGTATACTGTATTATGTTTTTGTATTTTTTTCCTAATTTCCTTTATATTATTGTATTGTGTTATCGTTGTATACTGTTGTATCCCTATTCCCCTTCCCCCAGGACGCACCTGGAAATCAGCAATTTTTGTTCAGCGTGCCTTTCCTGGTGAAACTTTTCAATAAACAAATACACCAGATTAGAAATATGGCAATGAGAATGACATCACCTCTGAATTATGTAGGAATGGACAGGGTGGTACACACTACATGCAGTTATGTTTTGCAAACTTGCATTAAAGGTTCAAATCAACTCCCACTACCACCACTAATCGTAATACATTATTTGTCCCCCCCCAAAAATGCTAGTACGCTTGACACACAGCGTTACTTTAAAAACATGTGCAGTAAACAAAACTGAGTAAATTAATACAAATGGCAATGTGGAATCAACTGAAATATGTAATTTGATTTTTTTTTCCAGATAGAAGGCAATAACATTCCCCCCCCCCAATTACATCACGGATCATACTTTTTACATACATGCAAAACCTTTTTGCCTATTTGTCCCAATTTATGTGATGCCTTAGTAGGATGCTTGGCTGAGCCTTCAAAGTTCTAATGACTGCCTCATTCCACCCCCCCCCACTACTGGCAAAGGTGGCAAGTATCTATGAGCCACTGCAACTAATATATTTCAGGATGCCCACTGCCCTTGCTTATTTTGCATATACAGCACCAGAGAGGTACTTCAATAACAGTGGAAAATGCTAAAAACAAAATACTGAAGACTGTACTCCACAAAACAAAGTCTTAAAGTGGCAGAGCATTGTGCAAATTCTGCAGTTTATCGAGCCTGGCATTCCCAACAACACAGCTACTGGTGTCCTCCTATGAGCTACTAGAAAAAAGTGGGACATGGTTAATGTTTAGCCTGACCCTCTCAGATTAACAATACTAGTATCTGACCTGTAGGTACAGGGCAACCACATTAGAAAACTGAAACCTGGGTGCCGTTTAAAAAAAAATAGAAAAAAAAAGAAAAGAAAACTGCAGTCCTAGGACAGGCAGCTAGTGACCTGCAAGGATGATCAGGCAGCAGCACAGGTGAGGAGGCAATATTGAGACAGAGGGCAATGTATGAAGATGGAAGTGCCCTTTTAAGACTTCCCGTTTTGGGTTTTTAAACACTCCTTTCTTTCTTGTCAAATGAAGTTTATTTGACGTGTTTCAAATGTACATTTAAAACATACTCACGACATACAACAACTGAGAAATAAAAGTTACAACCACCAAAATTCATACAAACAGTATTTTTTTTTTTAATACAAACAGTATTTAACGGGAATAAAAAAAAAAAAAAACACATTTCAGATAACAATCCGCCATGGGGAAGGGGCAGGATGGAGGGTGGCCTTACTGAACGCGAGAAGCTTAGGCAACAAGTCAGCCGAGCTACAGGCACTCTTAGCAGTGTGGAGAGTGGATATTGTGGCTGTTACGGAAACATGGGCAACTGATACAAAGTATACAGGAAGTACCGTAAGGAAGGGAGGGGCAGTAGGGTGGCAGTCTATGTGAGGGATGGGATCAAATGCACAAGGGACGAGGGTGAAGAAAGGAGAACAGAGACAATTTGGCTGCAGCTCCTATACTCAATGGGTAGGAAACTGAGGTTTGGGGTAGTATACAGGCCACTGTCCCAGTCTGAGGAGCTTGACAGAGAATTAGCAGGACAAATCAGAAAGGTATGTAGAAAAGGGAAGGTGGTCATCGTGGGGGATTTCGACTTGCCGGGGGTTGACTGGAGCATTCCGGTCACCTCCAGTGCTAGGGAGCAAGTGCTCCTGGATGCGATCCAGGAGGGTCTCCTGACACAGTTGGTTAGTGTACCTACTAGGCTAAAGAACACTTTAGATCTGGTGTTGTCGAATGGGGAGGCAATAAAGGAAATAAAGGTGGAGGACCCACTAGCTAACAGCGATCACCAAATGGTGTGGTTTAATATCACGATGGGCGGGGAGCCAGAGAAATCAGTTACTCGGGTGGTAAACTTCAGGGAGGCAGACTTTGGGAGGATGCAGGAAGTACCGAAAGGGAAACTAGAGGGCATAAGGCAGGAGATGGATGCAGAGCAGAAACGGGATATTATTAAACGGGGGATTACAGAGGCAACAGAAGCCTGCACCAAGACACAGAGTAAGAGGAGCAGAGCAAGAAAACCATGCTGGTTGAACAGCGAGGTAGTGGAGGTGGTGAGAGCAAAATGAGAGGCGCACCAGAGGTATAGGCGGAAGGGTAAGGAAGTGGAAAGGGAAGAGTATGGAAGATGGTCCAAGGAGGTGACCAAAAAAGTGAGAGAAGCCAAGGCCCAGAGGGAGCTGAGATTTAGTGCAGGGAATTAATGGGGGTGGGGGGGGAGACTTTTTCAGATACATGAGGGAGAAAAGGAAGTGCAAGGAGACAATAGGATGAAAAGGGGTGGGGAGTGGATGGAAAAGGGTGAGGAGTGGATGGAAAAGGGTGAGGGGCAGGTAGAAGCGCTGAATGAATACTTTTGCTCAGTGTTCACGGAAGAAAAGTGGGGACCGCTACCACCATGGGCTGGGAGGGTGGGGACAGGGTGGAGGAGGCAACAGATAGAAGAATTGAGGCAAGAAGAGTCCTAGAGTGACTGGGGGCACTGAAGGTAGACAAGGCACCAGGGCCAGATGGTATCCACCCCAGGGTGCTGAGGGAGAGGGTGGAGGTGTTAGCGGAGCCGCCGGTGGATCTGTACAGCACCTCACTGGAGTCGGGATGTGTGCCACCAGACTGGAGGATGGCAAATGTAATACCATTACACAAGAGCGGACCAAGGGATGAAACCTAGACGTTGATGGCAGATAAGGACCGCAAGGCCCATCCAGTCTGCTCATTTCTTTTTCTGCCTTATGAATGTGCCATTGGCCTTTGCTCTATCAATGGCCTATCTATTCATACTCATCTGTATTGCTCCCTTATGCCTATCCCATGCCTGTTTGAAGCCCTGCACTGTATTCATATCCACCACTTCCTGAGGTATGCCGTTCCATGCATTCACCACCTTTCCTGTGAAAAAGAACTTCCTCACATTACCCCTTAATTGGCCTCCCTCTAATCTCATGCTGTGTCCTCCTGTCCTATTTTTTTATATTGAAACGTGTTAGACTCTTTCAGCTTGTTAATGCCCTTAAGGTGTTTGAATGTTTCAATCATATCACCTCTCTCACTCCTTTGCTGTACGGTATACATATTGAGCTCAGTTAATCTGTCCTCATATGTTTTCTGATGCAGTCCCTGCACCATTTTGGTTGCCCTTCTTTGGACTGCCTCAATTTGGTTAATGTCCTTGTGAAGGTGTGGCCTCCAGTACTGCACGCAGTACTCCAGATGGGGCCTAACCAGTGTCTTGTGAAGAGGGAATATTACCTCCATCTTCCGACTTGTGATACCCCTACTAATACACCCCAACATCCCTCTAGCCTTACCTACTGCTTTAGTGGTCTGCTTGGATTATTTCAGGTCATTGGTGATGATGACGCCCAAGTCTCTTTCTTCCCTTGTGACTGCCAGCAACTCCCCTCCCAGTCTGTAGGTGGCTTCAGGGTTTCTCTTCCCCATGTGCATGATCTTGCACTTCTTTGCGTTAAACCCCAGTTGCCACTTTTCTGACCATTTTGCTAGTTTATCCAGATCTCTTCTCATTCTGCCCACCCCATCTGGATCATCTACTCTGTTGCAGATCTTGATGTCATCTGCAACCAGACAAACTTTACCCTCCAGTCCATCTGCATTGTCACTGATGAAGATATTGAAGAGGACTGGCCCCAGGACTGATCCCTGAGGTACCCCACTTGTGCCTTGCATCTCTTCTGACTGTATACCGTTTACCACCACTCTCTGTTTTCTGCCAGTCAACCAGTTTGCCACCCAGTTGACCAACGTCTGCCCCCCCCACGAGCCTACCCAGCTTATTAATCAATCTTCTACGTGGAACAGTATCGAAAGCTTTGCTGAAGTCAAGGTAGGAGACATCAACTGCTCCCCCTTGGCCCACCACTCTGGTTACCCAATCAAAGAAATCTATGAGATTAGTTTGACAGGACCTTCCTTTGTAAACCCATGCTGTCTTAGATCCTGTGCTCCTATGGATTCCAGGTGTTGCACTGTCCTTTCCTTGAAAGTGTCTCCATAATCTTGCCCACTACTGAGGTAAGACTGACTGGTTTTGTAGTTCCCTGCCTCCTCCTGCTACCACTCTTGTGAGCGGGATCACATGAGCCCTTCTCCAGTCTTCTGGGACCTCTCCTGTGCTCAGAGACTCACTAAACAGTTCTGATAATGGCTCTGCTAGTTCCACCCTTAGCTCCTTTAGTACCCTGGGATGTATGCCATCAGGTCCCATTGCCTTGTCCACCCTGAGCTTATTGAGCTCTTGTAGGACCCTTTCTTTTGTGAAGGGACTACTGCACACCTCCCTCCTCCCCTGTGTCCATGGTGCTGAGCTGTGGGCCCTGCCCTACCTTCTCTTCAGTAAATACTGAGCAGAAGTATCTGTTTAGGATAGATGCTTTTACATGTTCTCCTCACGCACCCCCATTATCCACTTTGATCTTAGTAACACCCCCTCTGGACTTCCTCCTTTCACTAAAGTATCTATAGAAAATGTTGTCACCTTTTTCACGGTTCATGCTAGTGTTTCCTCGGTTTGGGCCTTTGCCTGCCTTACTACCTTCCCTGCTTCCCTGAGGGAAGTTTAGTATACCTCCCTATCTTCATCCTGCTGTGTTTCCTTATAGTTCCTGAAGGCCAGCCTTTTGGCTCTGATCTTTTCTGCTACTGTGTTTGAGAACCAAAGTGGTTTCCTTCTTCTTTTGCACTTCCTTTTCTCACTAACACAATAGGATGTTGCTTCAAGTATTGCATCTTTAATGGTTGCTCACTTTGCCTGTACCCCCTCACCTGTATTTCTTGCCAGGGCTAGCTTAACTCTGTTGGCCATCTTATCAAAGTCAGCTTGTCTGAGGTCCCATATTTTTGCTTTGGAATGGGGATGATTTTGTTCTAGTGGCCAAATTGAACCATATCATGTGATGGTCACTGGCACCCAGGTGATTTTCTACCTGGAGATCTGTGATTCTTTCCCTGTTGGTCAGTACTAGATCTAGGATAGTTCTGTCTCTTGTGGGTTGTTGTACCGCTTGTTTGAGGCCCTCCCCCTGCAGGGAATCCTCCATGTGTCTAGTTACGGCAGATGTCCCTGCTGGTATTGACCTATCGTATCTGGCATGTTGAAGTCTCCCATTATCAGAACCTCCCCTTTAGCTCTCATGTTTTGTATATCTTCTAACAGTAATGTGTCCTCCCCCGGTCTGGAGGCCTGTATACAACCCCATTTCGTATGGCTGTCCCATTTTCTGTTTCCAGGGTGACCCACAGTTCTTCTGGCTCCTTATGTATATTCTGAATTTCTGTAGCTTTGATATCTTCATTGACATAAAGGCCACTCCACCTCCCCTTTGTGCACCTCAGTCTCTTCTGAACAGTACATAGCCAGGTACCGAAGTCTCCCAAGTGTGGTTACTGGTAAACCATGTCTCCTTAATGGCTACTATGTCCAGTTTAGCCTCTGTCATTATTGCCTGCAGGTCTGGGATCTTGTTTCCCAGACTACGAGCATTTGTGTACATGATTTTCCATTGGCCAGATTTCAGTGTGTTAGTTGTTGGGCGAGGTCCTGCGGAACACTTTTCAGAAGGGCAGTCGACAAAAATGGCAGAGGTAATTTGGCCTTTCTCCATCCTGGTTAGGATGGAGTCTGTGAGACGTAGGAGAGAGGTGGTGTTTGAGTGTTTGTTCCTGAAACCAGATTGGAAAGGGCTGAAAAAGGAGGTGTCAGATAGAAAAGAGGTGAGTTGGGAGAGGGCAATGTGTTCTTGAAACTTGGTAAGGTTAGGAAGGAGAGAAATTGGGGCAGTAGTTGCCAGGGGATGAGGGGTCACCTCCTTTGGGTAGAGGGAGGATCACTGCATGTTTCCATGAAGAGGGGACCGAGGCAGTAGAGAATGAGAGATTTAGGATTATTGAGAGGGGGTAGGCAATTGCCGAGGCGGAGAGGGAGAGGAGTTTTGGGTTGAGGCCATCAGGGGAGGCACATTTAGAGGGGTTGATGGTGAGGAGGGCACTTAGGGCATCGTTTGGGATTACAGTAGCAAAAGAGGAGAGGTGGGAGGGTGGTGGAGGGGGCACCCTGGTAAAGGGTGGTGAAGGTGATGGGTAGGAGGGGGAGAGATTTCAGTAGCTCAGTGGTGCAGGAGGTATAGTAGGAGTTAAATTCCGCAGCTACGGCTGGTGGGTCAGACACTAGCGAGCAATTTACTTTAAGTACTGGGGGGGTGAGATGAGGGGGTAAATAGGGTGTGGACCACCTTCCAGAACTTTGAAAGGGGGAATTTATTTTGGTGATGAAGGCAGATTTTAAATATTTTGACTTGGCTAACCTTGTAGCCCTGGTGCAAGTGTTTTGGAGCATGTAGTAGTTCGCAAGGTCACTAGGATGCTGGGTAGCTTTATGACACCTCCAGGCTTGATCTCTAGCCCTGAGGCAGGCTAGAAGTTCAGGGGTTATCCAAGAGCCAGAAACAAATGATTTGATACCTTTTATTTGATACCTTATATTATTGGGGTTATCCAAGGTAAGTTACTGCTGACTCTGGTTTGTTTGAGTGGGGCAAAGGTGTTCCAGTTTATAAGAAAGATTTCTTTGAAGTAGGCAAGGGCCTTATCAACTGAGGGGAAGAAGGTTGGGGGGACCAGTCAGAAGTGGCAAAGTTACTCAGGAGAGGTTCAAGGTCAGGAGACTTGAAAGAACGTAGTTTTATGGTTTTGTGTGGTGATTTAGTTCTGTGGACTTTCCTAACTATGAATATTGGATTATGATCACTGAGAGCATTGGGGAGGATGCCAGAGGTGATGATGTGGTGGGGGTGGTAGGTAAGGACCCAATTGAGTAGGGAGTGGTGTTGTGTCTTGTGGTTGGGCGGGTGGGTTCAGAGATCAGTTGGCAGGGGTTTAGGGCTCCGATTTCATTTTTAGTTTTGGTAGTTTTAGGTGACAACCAGTTTATATTGAAGTCACCTATGAAAAATAATTCCCCAGAGCGAGCAAGGGAAGTGATGGAGGTTAGGAGGTCTAGCGCAACTGAAGGATGGACATTTGGGTGGCAGTAAATGCTACAAAGATTGGGAGAGTGAAGGGGAGGGTCACATGGATAGCTAGGACATCATGGGTCTCAGGATTTGAGGATGAGTAGATGATGGAATATTGGATGGAGGCTAGGACATAAATGGCCACACCACCACCCCTGCCAGCATGGTCTTGCCTTAGCAGTGAGTAGCCAGGAATAGCAACTGAGCTGCTGATGTTTGGAGGCAGGATCTTTAAGCTCTTTGGGAGAGCTGAGAGAAGAAAGCGAGGGGAGGTAGAGAAGGAAGCACCAGAGGAGCTAGGGGCAATAGGGGGTGGGTTAGGGTGGATCTCCCCGGTGGAGAGCAAGAGGAGAGCGAGTATGAGAAAGTGGAGCTTGGAGTTTGAAGGGGCTGGTAAGGAGGTTGGGAGATTTGAGGAGAAGGGAGTGGATGAGTGAGGAGGAAGAAGGTGGAGAACCACAGTGAAAGTGGACACCATTATCAAAGCCGCGTAAGGAATAGTGGTAGAGTGAGACCATATTTCAAAAGGGGGGGGTGATAGCATGGATGTGGGTAGGGGATTGGAGATAGTAACTGATGGGTTGGGAGAGTTAATAGGAACAGATGAGTAGTAAGCAAGTGGAGGTGGTAAAGAGTAAAGAGAGGGATATGAGCAGAACAAGGGGGGGAGAGAGGAGAGGAGAGTAGAAGATGCATTGTTCATAAAGGCAGAGAAATTGGTGAATAATTTATTTAGGAACAGGAGGAATTTGTAAGCAGAGAGCGCGGGGGGTCTGGTCAGATGGAGGGGTAGCTGTAGTTTAGGAAGGTATCTATATGAACAACAGGCAGGGATCACTTTAATGATTATGTCCCTCTTGTGGCAGTACAGTATAACTTGCTAATGGGAAAATGACAGCAGTGATAGTTTATTTATTGAATTTTGATGACCCGCTGGGCCCCGAAGGTCCCTTTTTCAGGGGGGACCCAGAGATGCATTAAGTGGTATTACATGTAGTGGACAAGGTGAGGCGGGCAGCAGCAAGCTGGGGAAATTGCAGCAACCACTGGAAGCAGAGCACCATTGTCATGGGTCTCTGATCTGTAGGGAAAAGAGAGGTTTAGCAATAGATATATCAGAGACAGGGGTGTGGGGGATTGGGGGTGCTGTTAGCCAGTGGAGTAGACAGAGGCACAGCAGGGTGTCAGAGGAGGCAGTAAAAACAGTTTGTTCAGAGGGCAGGAATTAGCACCAAAGGAAGAGTAGAATCATAAGAAAACAGGAGGTGGGGTGGGGTAGGGCAATGCCAGGTCTGAAGGGGAGTTTAGAGAGAGTGAGAGAACAGAGACAGGAGAGCTAAATTAAAAAGGTAAATGATTAATTTCTGAGAATTTACAAAGAGGGGCAATGTAGAGACAAAGCAGGGTATAGTGCTGGTCAGTGAGAGGTTTGAGGGGGGTCATTAGAGAAAATGAAAGAACTCAGAGAGAAGGATTTAAATTAATTATTAACTTGGCACATTAATAAATTAATTAGGCACAGTAACCTACTAAGCACAACAGTAAAATTATCTAAGCACAGTTCAATTAGCCAAGCACATTAGAACACATTTGTACATTAATAATAATGACAACAGCAGTAAAAATCAGTCCAGGAAAGCATGCTCAGAGAAACTGGCTCAAGCAAAAGAATAGTGCTGGAAGATGCAGTCTGGCCGCAGCATCAGGAGCCAATCTGGGATGAAACATAGACAGAAAACAGCCAATCCTGGAGAAAGCTTGCAAGCGCTAAACTCAAATCTCATATGCTTGTAGGAAGACCATACCTTGCTATGCAGGCAGCAGTGATAGCTGGACAGGGTGAGGCGGGGCAGCAGCAAGCTGATGAAATTGCTGCAACCACTGGAAGCAGAGCAACCTTGTCAGGGGGTCTCTGATCTTGCTATGCTGGCAGCGGTGATAGTTGGACAGGGTGAGGCTGGCAGCAGCAAATTGGTGAAATTGTTGCAGCCACTGGAAGCAGACCACCCTTGTCAAGCCAATCATCAGCATATTTAGCCATCCATGCATTACCAGTGGTTTGCACAGAGGATATCAGAATGTTAAAAAGTGTGGGCTCCAAAACAGAGCCCTGAAGGACCCCACTTGTAACTGGGCCCCACGTTGAAGTATGTCCCCTTAAAACTAATCTTTTGTTTTCTGTTGGGTAATAATGAGGCAACCCATTTTGTTGTATTGCTGTGGAATTTGAATGTAATCCATTATTCTATTAATATTTTATGGGATACCATATCAAATGCTTTCGAGTAATCTAAAAATACTACATCCACTGGAAGTCCTTTGTCCAGGACAGCACTTACCATTTCAAAGAAATGGAGCAAGCTAGTCAGGCATGATCTACCCAGATGGAAGCCGTGTTGAGCAGTGTCTCCTAGATTTTCCTGTAATATGTGAGACTCCATGTGTTTTTGTTATTAATCTTTCCAAAATTTTACCTACTACTGAAGTTAGGCTGATGGGGCTATAGTTTTTTACATCCTTTCTGTTTCCTGCCTTGTGGATTGGGGTTACCGCTGCCTCATTCCACTCCGGGATGGTTACACCCTCATTTAGGGATGCATTAAAAAAGATAGTCAGTGGACCTAGTAGTTCCCTTGACAGTTCTTTTATTAACTTAGGGTGAATTCCATCGGGACCAGGTGAACCATTATATTTAAGTTTTGAAGTACTTCCATGACCTGTGTCCTAGTGAAATGTTTTCATTCTTCACTATTACTCTGGGTGGCATCTGGTAATGATTCTTTAGGTTTAAATACACTTATGAAGTACCTATTAAATTCAGCTGCCATCTTAGCTTCATCACTTATTATTCCCTCATTAGTGTCCAGGGGACCAACTCCTCAGTTGCTACCTCGTAGTGCACCAACATAGTTATAGAACCTTTTTTTGTTGTCTTTTGAGTTTGTAGCCAGCTGTAATTCCAGATTTTGCTTGTTTTTCCGTATTGTTATTTTTACTTGATTAGCCATTTTTTGGTACAAATTCCAATTTGTGTCTGTAGGTTGCTCTTTATATTTTTCTGCAACTTTTCTTTTTCTTATTTATGGCTTTTTTAGCTTTCTTATTCTACCAGAGTGGCACTCTGCGAACGTTTTTATATTTTACTCTGTTCGGTAACCAGTTATTGATACAAAATGATATTTTTTCAGAAATTATGTCCCAAGTAGAGATCAAGCTTTTGTTGCTCAGATCTGTCTCCCAATCCCAGCTAGCAAGGTAAAGCAGCCTTCATTCTTCCATAATCAGCTTTATTGAAATCTTATTTTAGTAATACCTTTAACTTGATTTTTCATTAAGGTTATACTAAATTTGACCCTGTTGTGATCACTATCACTCAAAAACTCCATTACAATAGGAGTAGTAATGCCTTCTTCAGTGTTAGTTAGGACAAGATCAAGTAAATGATCTTCCCGAGTATTATCCATAACTTGTTGTTCTAAGTTATGCTGAATAGTTATTTCAATAAATGTATTTTCCACCACCCCTGTACCCTGTAAGGTGGACCAATTTATGTTAGGGAAGTTGAAATCGCCCATAAGGATGTAGTCCGATGTTACCTCCATATTCTTTATAGCAGACCAAAAGCTCTCATTTTCCTCTCTGTCCAGATTTGGGGCTCGGTAACCTAGACCTATCACTAGGTTTTTAGATGACAATGTTATTTGAACCCATATAATTTCTACATCAGGGTCTACTACTTCTTGAGTGCCTACCAGGTGATATTTATATTTTTCAGATATGTATAGGTCTATACCGCTACCTCTTTTTTGTCTACGGTTTTTGGAGTGTCTGTTATAGCCAGGGATATCCATGTTCCAGTCGCCTTCCTTGAACCATGTTTCTGTTACCTCGCATATTGCTATGTCCTGGTCTGATAGTGCGCTGCAAAGCTCATCTATTTTATTGGTCAAACTATGTGCGTTCACCAATAGGACATTTAGCTAATTTTTTTTTTTTTTTTTATGTGCGTTTATATAGGACCTTTGGTATTCCATTTCTATGTTAAGAGATACAATAGGATCTTGCTTCTCTCCCTGATTTTTTTTAGTTTAAATATTTTGAGATGAACGAAGTGACGTGTTTCCCAAGGAGAGCACAACCTTTTCTGCTTAGGTGCAGACCGTCCCCAAAATATAATTCCCCATGATTGTAAAATTCCTCCCAGTTGACTTCCGGTGACGTCACTTGTCTAATGGCAGCCTGAATTGAGTCGAGGGCACTTCGGGTACAATACTTTGGCGTTTTGGGTCATCGTCGAGGCGCAGATTGACGTTTAAGCTGTGAGAGTTTGCTCCCCTGGTCCCGGTTCTTAATGGGCCCTCCAAAAACGCCTCACTGAAGGGGAAGGGGACGATCGAGTAGTCGCCTAGGTCTGAGGCCTACGAAGTCCGGCTGAGTCCCGCTCATCGATGTTGACTGCCTCGGGAAGACTCAGATGGCTCGGGTTCAGAAGCCACATTTACCAAAGCAGATGGTCACAGAATGCTCAATTCTGCATCGGATAGACGCCAGGATTATGGGCCTACAGAATGATTTTAAAATTAGAAGCTCGCCACGACCACGATGGAGAAACATGTGGAATCGATCCAGTGGAACATATGCGTTTGGTAGATCCTGGCCTACCTGCACAAGCGGGAGAAAAGAGCTAGCTGAGGGGCAGAGGATGCTGAGGCAAGAGCGCCATAATAATATCAGAATCTTTGGGATCCCAGAGGATAGACCCCTAGCATGGAGGACTTTATTGATTCCTGGTTAAAGCAAGAATTAAACCTGGATGAAGGCTTCAACACGGAGATAGAAAGGGCCCATAGATCCATGCGCCTAAACCTAAACCTGGAATGCAACCAGATCGGTAGTGTGAAATTTCTCGTTACACAACTAAAGAGAAAATATTAAAGTCGGCTTGGGCAAAGAAAGATCTCAGCGTGAGCGGCCAAAAGTGTATGTGGATCAGGACTTTCCCCTTCCATGTTCGCCCAGAGGAAAAAGGTGCTTCAAGTGGTCAGAGCCTTGAGAGGGAAGGGTTTTAAGGCTTACCTCAGATACCCTGCTAGACTTTGGGTTCAGAGAGAAGACGGCATTAAAGTCTTTGACTCCCTGCTTGCGGCAGCTTCTTTTTTGTCGTCACTCGAGGTCCCTATGCCGGATTTGAAGGAAGAGCAGGCTGAGAAGGAAATAGAAGATTTGCTGTGGTCGATTGCTCCAGGCCCCAGGAAGCGGGTGAAGAGATGGGTAGAAGCACTGCTACCGTTACACGCTGATTTGGCAAGATGGGTTCAGGTGAAGGAGCCTTGAGAAGTGCCTCAGCGTGGTGGTGACTTTGAAGGACACTAACTGTTTAGCACTAATGCCAGAGAGAAATGCTGGGGCACGTTTGGTAATCTTACCTATTTTAGTGGAGATCCTGGCTTTTCCCCTTGTTTCTCTTTCTGTTCCCTCAGGTTACTCGCTCGTCTGGATGGATGATCGAACAGGCCCAATTGGATCTGAGCTGATGTTTTCAGAGGAACTTTCCTAGCTGGACCTAATTTCAGTAGCAACCTTGAAATGATTCCCCCATATATTTCGGACCGAATCTGCAGCTCGGATACTGTGGGACTAATCAATACATGTTTTGGGTTAGGGGGCAGCCTGAGGAGGTGTAAAATACAATTCTCTCTGAATTTGGAACGGGGTCTCGACGATGGCCCGAAGGGGAGGGGGGCCCGGCGATATTAGAACTCCAAGCCTGGAAGGGTTGGGACAGGTGGCGTAAGCCCTGCCCATAGTGTAAAATATTTCCAGTCTTGATTAGGAAGGAAAGAGTTTGGGTGCGCCGGGTGCTCTGGGCCTCACCTTAGATCCTTCAATGATAATAGTAGCGCCCTTGGTGCCTGGTCTCGATGGCTTGCCAGGCCGGAAACGTATTTGGCAGGAGAAGGCTGGGCCCTTGGGGATCCGAGTCTCTAGCCTTGGGTGCTTTTAGGCACCTGCACTCCTACCATTCTAGGGCTATAAGTGCCTAGTTTCTGGAGGATTTACTTCTAACCTCCAGTCATTTAGCTCTGACTGAGCTTATGGGTAACCTATTGGGTACTCTATTTAGGCTGACAGTGGTTAAAGTTTGTATATCCCTCTCCCAAGTTTTGCCAGGGAGGACAGTTTACCCATGGTTATTTCAAAATGGGTGTTGTTTGATGTTTTTAGGACTTATATCTACTTTTTTCTTATTTTTTTGTTAGTCTCTTTTTTTTTTTTTTCCTATGTTACCCCTATTTCGTTAATGTCTTGGAATACTATGTTACAACATTGCCTGACGAGCGGAGAGAGTGGTTGGATGAAGAGGGTCTTATGCTAGCTCGAAGACTCAAATATGACTTCACTTAAGATCGTGTCAATCAATGTTAAGGGGATAAATGGAGTGGTGAAAAGAGCACGAATCTTGTGGAAACTGGGTAGGATGAAGTGTGACATAGCATGCCTCCAGGAAACTAAGTTATCAGTCTTGGAACACTCTAAATTACATGAGATCTTGGGTGGGTAAGGTGTATGCGGATTCGTCCAGGAGCACCCAGAGCAGGGTTGCCATACTTATTCGTAAGGGCCCCATTAATAATTCATCGGGTGCAGTCGGAGGGTCAGGTCATTTTGTGGTAATATCTGGAGAATATATAGGGCAAGCTCTTCACGTGGCGGCTGTATACGGCCTACACCCCTTCAGGGAGCTTCTTTAGGCAATTTTTAATGAACAGACTCCTTGACCTCAGGGAGAATAGTAATAGTAGGAGATTGGATTGCGTGAGAATGGTGAACTTGACAGGAGGGGGGGAAGGGCACGGGTGGCATGTTCCAGGCTCCTAAAACTCTGCTCTCAGAGGGAGGCTGGACAGACCCGGGAGGCAGCGGTACCCCATGTTAGGGATTATCGTTTTCTCCTCAGTAACTAAAACTTACTCTAGGTTGGACAGATTTTATATTCAATCAAAGTATTTCAATGATCTGAGGGATATAACAATCATCCAGTGACCTTCTCTGACCACGCTATGGTGAGTGCGAATTTGTGGTGTTCAGAGGTCAATACCAGGGGGGATTGGAGGTTCGACCCGGGCATCTTAAATGATACGGGGTTCGTTACTCAATTGAAAGAGACCATTAGGCTTTTTATACTAGAAAACAGGGAAGAAGATACTCATGTCCGTTTTATTTAGGATGCTTTAAAGGCTGTTCTTAGGGGCCAGATCATTAGCTATGCCTCGTATAGACATTGCTGCACCCAAATTAAGATAGGTAACTTGTTGGATAAAATTAGTGCTTTGGAAGGGGAGCATAAAATTACGGGGGATGCCACGGTTCTAGAGAATTTACAAAGGACTAGGGAGCAATATAATAAGGTAATGAATGTAAAAACAGTAAACGCATAAGATATAGACAAAAGATATTACGAAGCTGGGGGAAGAGCTAGTAGATTATTGGCCCTTAGGCTTAGGAAGCAAGAGGCTGAGAGGTATATCCACAACTTAAGATTTATGGGACTCAGGCTGTATCTTCTGATCCTAGGCAAATTGGACAGATTCTGTGAAATTTTATCAGGGGCTATATGCGCAGGAAGAACTCCTGACCATCTTGGCCAAGTTCAGAGTTTCTACAAAGTCGATTTACCAAAACTAGGGGATCCGCAAAGAGATAAGTTAGACGGGGTAATATCTGAATCAGAGGTGAGGATGGCCATTAAAAGTTTAAAAACAGGTAAGGCCCCAGGACCCGATGGGTTTGTGGGAGAGTTCTATAAAGCCTTCATAGATGACCTAGCTCCCTTGTTGTGTAAGGTGTGTAATGCGGCACAGGAGCAGGGTAATTTTCCACTGCTTTTCGCTTTATGCATGGAGCCTTTTGCTGCCCTTATAAGACAATCGGTAGAGTACAAGGGTATACAAATCCAAGAGGTGGAAGTTAGAACTTCATTATATGCGGACGACACTCTATTGTATATTGCAGATTTAGAAAAACATTTGCCCCAGATTAATTCTCTAATTGAATCGTTCAGTGAGGTATCGGGATTTAAAGTTAATGATTCTAAATCGGAGATCATGCTTTTAAGAGGGCAGTGGGGCTAGAAACCCCCAGTAATAGGCAAATATAAATGGGCGAAGGATGAAATTAAATATTTGGGGATCAGAATGCCTAGGGACATTTCCAAACTTTATGCTCTTAATTATGGTAGACTGCTGCAGCTGGTACAGGAGGATTTGCATAGATGGGCCAAGTTACCCCTGTCCTTAATGGGTAGAGTGGATTGTGTAAAAATGAATGTGCTGCCCCGCTTTTTGTTTTTGTTTCAATCCTTGCCGATCACTCCCCCTACCCAGTTTTGGAAAGACACTAGGACCTCTTTGTCCAGGTTCATTTGGGCGGGTAGCACCCCCAGAGTAAGGTGGTCTGTCCTGCTCAGTGACAAAAGAAAGGAGTACTGGGTCTGTCAGATCTTAGAAAATATTACTTGATAGCACAGTTACAGCCCTAATCCCTTAATGAGGGAGGAAGATCCCCTCCTTGGGTAGTAATAGAAACGACCAGACTCGTCATTAGGAAACATTAGAGATTTGATTTATATGGATCTGAGGGAGTCCAACAGCTGAATGGGTGCAATCCCTGGTCCGGGTTGGTAATAGCTTCCTGGGTAGAAATCAATAAAAATTAGGTACTGTGATGGAGCTGAGAGAAGATTCCCCAATTAGGGCTTGCCTGGATTTTGGACCACTAGGTTGGGATCTGGGATTTAAGCGCTGGTATCGGAATGGCCTCAGCAAAATTGGTCAATTATATTCTGTGGAGGGAGTTAAATCCTTTCAACATTTGTCAAGGGAATTCAACCTCCCAGCTTCTGATTTTTTTAGATGCCTACAGTTTAGGCATTTCCTGCTGTGTAAAAAACACATTAAGGATAGACCAGCAGGGAGAGACAACAATCCATTGGTGGAGAGTGGTGGGGGGAGGCCGTAGAGCAGGGACAAAGGGGTTTATATATCGGTTGATGAAATGTATATCGAATTAGAGCCTGACCTATGATTTCCATAAAAGCGAATTGGGCAACAGAAATTGGGGGGATTGCTACCGGACTGGGGTCGAATATGGGAAGCTATACATTTGACTACTGCCTCCAGCAGTTGGCGAAATTCGCTGGAAGGTGGTTTCCAGGTACTTGAACCGGTGGTCACCCAACACTTTGGCTGGAATCCCTCAAGCCTCTGCTGGAGGAGTGCGGTCAGAGAGACCGCACCTGCATATATTCTGGATTGCCAAGTTATTAATAGCTTTTAGGAAAAGGTGAGAGAGCAGATTTGTGGGATGCTGGGGGCCCTTATTCCGGATAACCTTATTCATTGGATTCTCGGGTTGTACCCGGAACAGGTTAAGTTAAAGTCGCGGCGGTACCTGTTTAACGTTCTGGTAGCCTCGGCTCTCAAAGCAATTACACAATGCTGGCTGTCCAAGGCAGCCCCTATGCATGAGTTATGGTATAAGAATTGCCTATCGATCATGGACATGGAATTTCTCACGGCTAAGGTGAGATTACAAAGGGACAGATTTAAAATTTGTTGGATGCCCTTTCTCGAATTTCAGGCTCAGAAAGAACAGATAGACATCTTGGAGGTCCTGGCTAAATTTTGTTAATAGATGTAATTGGGGTTGGGGTCCTCCTGTGGGAATGGGGAAGCAAAGGAAAGAAATACCTAATGAGTTTGTTCAAATTTTTTTTTTTTAGGGCAATGGATTGATATAATGTTGCTGGTGATTGTTACTGTTCCCCTCCCTCCCCCTTTTTTTATTTCCCCCCCCCGTTGGCCATTTTTTTCTTTTCTTTTCCTTATCCCTTAGGTTTTTGGTAGATAAGAAAGTTGCAATAAGTGCTAGACTCTTTTGTAATTTCAGGAACTGGTTTTATTAATCTACAATGCTGGACTCTTCATACTTGTTCTTAATTTAATTGATTTTCAATTGTCTAGGTCCTCCGCTCTGCTCCTCTTTTTCCTCTCCGATTGGGGGGGGGGGGGGAGGAGAGCTGGTAGAGGAGGCAGAACAAATCCTGAATCTATTGTTTAATTTCTGAGGTCTTGTTCTTCAGAGTTAAGTTGTAATTGTCTAGACTGTTGCAGCTGGAAAAATAATAAAATTGCTATTTCAAAAAAAAAAAAAATTCCTCCCAGTTAGTAATACATTTTATTCATTGTTTCAAACGCCATTTTTGTATCCACTCATTTATGTTTTTAATATTATTATTATTATTATTATTTGGGTATTCCGATGCTTTTGGGATGGGAATAATCTCTGATAGAGCAATTTCACAGCCCAGACCTGTGAGTTTGTTAGTTAAGGATACAAAATCCTGTTTTATAGTCCTGAGTCATGGAATACATTATTCGCTCCGGCATGAAGAATTACAAGGGATCTATCCTCTCCTTTATTAATAATTGTATTATACATGAATGTGATATCAGCCATTTTGGCCCCACCAAAACTAGATAATGTTCGATTAGCTTTGTCTGGGTTACACACAGCCCTATCCAAATGTTTCACAGTTGAGTCTCCCAGTAAATATATTGCTCTTGGGTTGCTGGGGACACTTGTGCCGACCTCCATGGGAGTGCCTGCAACTGTGTTCTTAGTATGGATGGGCAAGGTATCAGTTGGGTCTACCACTTGTTCATTCGGTTGCGAACCATATCTAAGATTATGGCCACCACTGTGACCTGTAACTAGTTCAGGTTGTATAGAATGGTCAGTCTCCCTGGCAGTAAAATCAATACACCCCGTGGGTGGAATTGGGTTGGATGCATTTGATGCTGAAGTACAGGGTACTGGTTCTGTCGTCGGTGAACTAATGGGTTCAAAATGATTATACAAAGGTAATGAAAATATATCTGCCTTGTGCCCCTTCTTGGTGACGTTTGCACTCTGGACCATGTACCACTCCTCATCCGAGTTTTCTGGTGCTTCAATTTCTCTAGACCTCTTTTTATTAGTACCTATACCATAGCTGTTAGTAGAAGAGGCCACAGGCCCCGTGGAGCTTATTGTGGGCTTGTTTGTCAGTTTTTCTTCCTGGATAGGATTAATGGTATACTTTGTTTTGGCCTTTCCTTCCAACATTGTGTGCTACTTATGTTAACTTGCAGCCTAGCTGCTATAGCCCTTTGGCTTGATTCTAGATCAGCCATTCTTGAGTTAAAGAGGCTAATTTCTTTCATGAGGACTTTAATTTGTGCACATTTATCACATTTAAATTGGTTATTTGTAATTTTCTTAATCTTATACATATCACAGGAAATATATTTAATTCCAACTTCCCCTTCTAGTGTCATCAAAGTTTCAGCCATATTTATGTTTACGATTTATGTACTTAATCACAGTGTTTATTATAACATACACTAATACGAACATACAAATTTGCCAGCAGATTAAGGCCTTATGGTCTGTTGAGTCTGCTAGAGTGTGCAGCCAGCAACCCTTATACTGCAGCTGCCCCTCCTCTGACCCTCCCTCTTACCCTATCCCAACCCCTTTTGAAGCAATCCACTGTTCTACAGGATACCACTTCCGCAGGCAACGCATTCCACCCAGACACCACTCTCTCTCTGTAAAAAAGTGACTTCTCATTTCCCTCCTGAATCTTCCCCCCTTCAATCTGAGATCATGACCACGAGTGTCCCTACCCCCCTTAACTTGAATAGTCCCTCCGTTCCTGTCTTATTTATTCCCTTCGTGTACTTGAATGTTTCAGTCATATCCCGGCCCCCAGTGAGTACATGTTCAACTCCCTCAGCCTGCTTGCAAAGGGTATGTCCCTAGTCCCTGGATCATCTTTGTTGCCCTGCACTGCACTCCCTCCAGTAACTTAATGTCCCTCTTCAGGTATGGGCACCAGTACTGCATGCAGTACTCCAGGTGTGGCCTAACCAGTGACCTATACAATGGCAGGATCACCTTCCCTCTCTTTGAAGATATACCCCTGGCAGTACAACCCAGCATTTTGTTGGCCTTTGCAGCTGCCTTCCTGCATTGTGCTGAGTTGTTCATTGAGCCCGTTATAATCACCCCAGATCCTTCTCTTGCTCTGCCACGGCTAGCTGAACCCCCCCCCAAAGCTGGTAACTCCTTCTTGTTTTTTTTTGCCCTGAAATGTAGCACCTTGCACTTTTTGGCATTGAGCCCCAACTGCCAGGTGTCTGACGAGGTCTCCAGTTTTGACAAATCATCGTGCAACCCATGCCACCCTCCTAGGTCATCTACTGCTGCTCCCATCTTGGTGTCATCTGCAAACAAACTGATCTTGCTCTTGATGTCCATTGACACGTCTGATGTGAACAACGCAAACAACATCGGTCCCAGCACTGAGCCCTGCGGTACTCCGCTTGTCACTGCCCTCGGAGATGAGAGCTCCCCTTCCACCACCACCTTCTGCTACCTTCCCTGTAACCAATTTACTACCCATCCCACCATTTTTGCACCTGCACCTGTACCTGCCAGCTTACTGCCCAGCCTCCCATGCGGCACTGATTCGAATGCCTTACTAAAGTCCAGAAACAGGACATCCACTGCATGGCCCTTGTCCAACTGTCTAGTTACCCAGTCATAGTAATCCACCAGGTTGGTCTGACAGGATCTGCCCATGACAGACCCATGCTGCCTAACGTCCTGTAGCCCATTGGTCTCCAGAAGGGACATCAGCCTCTCCTTTAGGGTTGTCTCCATTAGTTTTCCCACGATGGATGTGAAGCTAACTGGTCTGTAGTTTCCCGGTTCGTCTTTGGGACCGCTCTTATGGAGGGGTACCACGTGAGCCATCCTCCAGTCCTGAGGTACACTTCCTGAGAACAGGGAGGCATTGAACAGGTCTGCCAAGGGCCCAGCCAGGATTTCTGCCAGCTCTGTCAGTACCCTGGGGTGAATGCCATCTGGCCCTGGTGCCTTGTCCACCCTCAGGCCCTCCAGTACCCTGCCCTCTGTGATTTCCCCCTTCTGTCACCTCTCCCCCAAGCCTGACTTCCCATCCCCCTTGGTAGCACCCCCTCCTTTCTCCTTGGTAAACACCGAGCAGAAGTATTCATTAAGCGCTTCTGCCTGCTCTGCCCCCGTTTCCATCCACCACCCCCATTCCTTATAATCCTTACTATTTTGTCCCTATAACACCTTTTCTCTCTGATGTACCTGAAGAATTCTTTCTTCCCCTTCTTGATGCCTTGCGCCAGCCTGAGCTCCTTAGACGCCTTGGCTGCCCTTACTGCCTTCGTCACGCTCTTCGATTCCTTCAGGTAATCCTCTCTGTTCTCCCCTCTCCCTGTGTTTTTGAACCTCCTAATGTATTAACCAGATTGTTCATATATAGCTGAGCGCTAGGATACTCTGCAGGTTTAACTCCACGTGAGTAAATTGTACTACAGTCTCTCGTTGTAGACAGTTGTTTAATGCCTTAATACTACTGATGATGTCCTTATACACAGGGCTTACCATTTCTGCTTGAGGTTATCGGTTAGGGCTTTATCCACTATCCCATTAAACATGCAAAATGCATGCAGGATGCATGTGTCTTTGTGCGCATTTTTGCGCATGTCGCTGTGCTCGCCCTGCTCACTACAGTGCAAGTTAAAAGCTCAGAGTGATCCGGAAGTGCCTGAGGGGTCACGTTTCAGTCCAAAATTAAAATTTGCCCAAAAATAGCCCAAAGGTGAGTGAGAACCATTCATACATGATTCTGGATTGCCGGCCCGGTGGTGCTGAGGGCTGAGGTGCTGGACACCTTACCTCGTGCCATCCAGCGACCCTGTTCGAATGAGCATGGACACGAAGTCGGCGGGAAGAAGGATAGAGCACCACGGCCACTCTCTTCTCTGGGGGAACAACCTGCAAGCTCCACCCGATACTGCCTCCTGGGGAGCCCGGTGGTAGGTGCGGTAGAGGGAGGTAGCAGTATGGTAACGGGGCAGACATCGGCAGAGGGGTGGAGCAGGAGGTGCGTCTCACCACATCTCCTCGCTCATTGGCCCTCATTGCACGCTGACGTCAAGGGAAGAGTAAAAAGGGAAAACCACCCCGTCTCGCCTAGGTGACGACTCCTCACTGCGCGCCTTCGGATCGTCGGGGCAGATTCCGCTGTACAGGTCCACAAATCAAGAATTGGGGAGTTAGGGTCTCTCCCCACCCCACACCGGGGGGTAATCCGGGCATCATAGGAGTCTATGTGGCACCAGGTACTCTAGGGGCAGACCCCGGGGAGAAGAAGGATCGCACAGTAATAGAGGAAGTCTGATTGAGTGGTGTGTAGGGGCAGTAAGATGGATAAATACAAAGTAAAAAAAAAAAAAAACACATGATTCTGGCTACACAAGCTGTTTTAAACTGCCCCTAGAAAAAATTACAGTCTGAAATACACTGAGTTGTAGTCCTCAATAACATCGGAGGACTACAGCTCACTCTTCCTGCTTCCTGAGAGGTCAGCAGGGCTCCAGGCAAACAATGAGCATTATTTCACGCAGGTTTTAAAATAGAAATACAGCTGACAGTGCAGTATATTGCTGTATCAGAGATGAATCTCCAACTGCAACTGTCCTTCAATTGTATGTAACATTTCTGGAGACTGAGCCCACATTTCTGTCTCAGTTTTATGTAACATTTCTGGACTTGTACGGCCAGTTCTCCACTAGCAGCAACAACATTCATCCTGAAATCATTTGTAAACGGTGGACAAAACAGCATTTTTTTTTTTTTTGTCCGAGTGGTGGTGGGGCACTGTATAACATCATGACTGAGAGCAGATTTATCTCTCAGTTTCATCCTACTTTTTCCCTGTCATATTTCTCATCTTGTCAGGCCTGCTTTGTACAACATAGCAGCAAGAGGCTGTGTTAAACTGTAGCCCAAGTGCAAACTTTGGACCGGATGGTGGGGCACTATAAAACATCATTGTGACTGGAGAGGAGGGACACAAAGTTAACATTTGTGGCAAGCCCAGGGGACATGTGTTGTTAAGCACAAAAACATTAATGTTTAACTTCGCAATAAAAGTGCTTATGTTTCTATGATTGTTGTGTACGTATTCGGACTGGTGTTGCACACAAACTGTCACAACATCACATAGCTTTGGGAAAAAGATTTTGTTCATAGGAACACATTACAATACTTGTGGATAGGAAGAGAAAATATATAAAGAAATATATAAAATATATAGGAGAAAATATATAAAGATGGAGTAACATAAAACAAGAAAGGTACAGTACTATGGTAACTGACAGTAACACACGATGGGGGGATATGCAGGGTCAGGGCAAGGGTATTCATATGAGAGGGGAAAGGGAGGGAGCATAAACATTACATAACACACAAAACCACTGGACAAGAAAAAGAAACAAGAGGATATAGAAGAGGAAGAGGACAGAAAAGTATTTTTTGTTTTTTTATTATTTTTTTAAATTCTTTTGGTTTTCTTATTTTTAGGGGGTGCGGATGAAGAAGAGTGACAGTAATAAAGGAGATGAAAAGAAAAGAAAAAAAAATGTAGCTGCTGTGCTGCCTGCCAACTTGACAGATTATTCTGGACTGTCAAAACTTACATGGTGCTGGCGCCGGGCCCCGATTCTGCATTGCCAGTGCCGCCACCACCACCTCCACCACCCCTACGACGCAGCTATACCAGGAGTTCCAGTACTTTTTGTTGGTCCTCCATTATTTTTCTCAGGTCCCTCCTGACCTCCTGGTGGAACTGGTCAAAATCCTGCCTCACATCTTGCACCTCACTGTGCACAGCTGCCACCTCACAGCTCACGGCCTCCAGGTCTTCATTGGTGATGCTGACCTGACCTGGGGCTGCTGCAGGCTGTGTAGAATCAGCAGCATGATGGCGGTGCCGGTGGCTGTGGGTTGAATCAGTGGATGGTGCCGCTGCCTCCTGCTGTTGTGTCCTCTTAGACCTGGTACAGCGCCCCTAGGCTGACGCCGACTGCCTTCCTCCTGCTGGCACCCTTCCCCTTCTATCTGGTCATCACCCCCACTAGTACTGCCAACTCATGCTGCTTTTGGAGTGACTGTGCAGGGTGGTGATGCTGCAGATGGCTCCTTTGACCACCAGTCCCAAGGTGTGACCCTTGTTTTCCCCGCTGAACACTCTGGCCACAAAGGTTGCAGATGACAACGTTGTCATCTGCAGCCTTTGTAGTGAAGAAGGACCACATTGATGACACTCTTGCCTAGTGGGGAGTGCCAGCTGATGTCCCAAAAGGGGCCACAACATCCTGCCCCTTATGGGGGGGCACATGCCCTGTTGCTAAAGGCCAGGCTCCTGCTGCTGGGGGCAACAGGCTCCTGCTGCTGGGGAGTGGTAGAGGATATCCAGTCTGGCAAGGGAAGTTTTGGGGGTGGCACTGAAGACTACATTGCCGTAGTCAAAAACAGGAAGGATCATTTTCTGGACTAGGGCCCGACGCCCAGGCAGAGGGATGCAGTCTCGGTTTCTGTGCAGAGCACCAATGGTGCAGTTTTTTTGATGATAGCAGCCACATGTCCAGAGAAGTCAAGGTGCCGGTCTAGCCAGACACCAAGATACCCAAAGGAGGAGGTTTCCTCCAGCATTTTCCCATCAAGGGTGTGCAAAGAGTGGAGGGAAGGGAGCCAAGAGCATCTCTGCCTTGTGCCGAAAGTCAGGGAGACAGTCTTCTTGGCGTTCAGGAAAAGTTGGCGTGAGTGTAACCAGAGCTGAACTTTGTCAAAGTCCTGCTGAAGTCTGATACCCACAACAGAGGAGAAGGATCTGGAGATATACAGGACTATATCGTCTGGATACATGTGAATACAGGAGGAGGAGGAGCGGGCAGCTGGAAGGTCATTTAGGAAGATGGAGAAGGGGACCATGAATAGTGCCCTGGGGGACACCTGTCTTGATGGGGGGCAGGGAGTCAGCAGTACAAACAGTCTGATACCTACTTACCAAACAGGCACAGAACCAGTTTGTGGCAGAGTCAGCCAGCCCTGCTGCAGAGAGCTTGGCAAGAAGTAGTGGATGAGAGACATTGTCGAAAGCCTTGGCTAGGTCACCAAAGATAGCAGAGGTGATGAGGCCAATATCCATCCCCATAGGGATGGAGTCAGTGAGTCTAAGAAGAGAGGAGGTAGTGGAGTATTGCTTCCAGAAGCCAGATTGGAAAGGGGTGAAGAAATTGGAGGAGTCAAGGGAAGAGAACCAGCTGTTCCTGGAGTTTTGCTAGGATAGGGAGAAGGGAAATGGGCTGTAATTACCTGGAGCTGAGAGGTCACCACCTTTGGGAAGCAGGAGGATGGTGGCATGCCTCCAAGCCTGTGGAACAGAGGCAAGAGAGAAGGAGAGGTTCAGCAGAAAAGTAAGGGGGGGGGGTGGCAATGGCTGGGGCAGATAGATGAAGAATTTTAGCATCTAGACCATCAGAGGAGGGGTTAAAGGCAAGAAGAGCCATCAAAGTGGTGGAGGAGGATACAGGTGAGAAGAAGAAGCAGTAGGGCTGGGGAGTCCACTGATGAAGAGGTGTGTGGGGGGGGAGGTGGGGAGGGTTGAGAGGAGAGAAGAGGCACAGATGGTAAAGTAATAGTTGAAAATGTTGTCAGACAGATTGAACCATCAACACTAAGTACAGGGATGGGAGGCTTGGCAGGTGGGGAGAAGAGGGCTTGGACTACCTTCCAGAATTTTGAAGGGTGATTCAAATTGGTCTGGAAGGTACACTGAACCAGACTAATAATCTTTTCTAATAACAACAATAAACTGAAAAAAAAAACCCACCAGGTTCATTGAAGTTACTTACAAACGAATAATTTTGTCAGGTCACTCGCTTATGGGGAGCTACTGAGAAATCAAATTCAGGTATTACTTCACTAGCCACAGCTTTTAATTACTTTTGCTCATAATTGGATTTGCACAAATATTGTTTATATTCTGTGTGAAGTTAAAAATGTAAAAAGTGTTAGACATTGTAATAATCCAACCTTAGTTATACCCTTAAAGGAAAGCTGTTATCTTTAGACTCTTCCCCACCACCCAAAGCCGTACCCCCCCCCCCCGATTAGCCATTTCACAATGAAAACACCTTTGTTTTGGTGTTTTAACTTACTTTATTTATTGTTGAAAAGTCCAAGTTTCTGTAACATGGTGGACGCTGCGCGGTTCCGTTTCAAGTGAAATTGTTGCGCCGCACCACTCACTTCAATACACTTGTATTGAAGCGAGTGGTACAGCACCACAGTTTCTCTTGAAATGGAACCGCACAGTGTCTGCATGTTACAGAAACCCAGACTATTCAACAGTAAAATAAAGTAAGTTAAAACACCAAAAATAAAGGTGTTTTCATTGCGAAATGGCTAATTGGGGGGGTATGGCTTTGGGTGGTGGGGAGATTCTAAAGATGATAGCTTTCCTTTATCTCACAGATAACAAATTATAAACTCAAATACATGTACACTGTAGCAAGATCAAGACATCAGATAATTTCTAGAAGTGATTTGATTACCTTTAGAAGTACTCCTCCCTCAAAAGGGTAATATTTTATCGTGATTTTCAGTAACTGAACTATGCATGCTTCTGTCAAGTTTTGCTGCAGTACCGGCTGTCATTATTCAAATAAGTCATATAGTAGATGAAATGCAGCAAGAAACACCCCGTGTTCTGGCTGGGAACAGTGACTCACTTTACATTGTAGTATACAAAAGAGCTCACCCGCTTTGCTAAAAGTGTCTGGCACACATATATTCTACCATTTTCCCCAACATCAGCCCCCCTCACCACCACCACCACCAACCATATTGTAAAAAATCATGGTGCGACTGGGAGCAGGCATCTTAAGATATTATTAAACAGCAGTGACATAACTGACATTATCAGTAGAATGTACTCATTGAAAGTACTTAATAACTTAACATTGCTGTCCTATTTATTTATTTAAAGATTTTACCAGGAAGACATACTGAGCAGAACAACTGCTCGATTCCAGATGTGACCTGGGAGCAGAGGTACATGGAGTACATACAAGATGGACAGATAGACTGTACATTTTAGTCACAATATAAGACATACAGAGTTGAGAGCAGAACATGCAAATTGGGTAAACGGGATAATCTTGCATAGACAATATGGAATAAAACATGAATTAAGTACAGACCACATGTCAATTGAGCGAGGCAAGTGACTAATGGGAGGAACTGCAGATACAGAATAGAAGCAATAATTCACATAGTGGCCTTGAAGCCTGTCAGCACCCAGAGCTGATGTTGGTACACATGCAGGTGGAGGAGAAATGGGTTTTGAGAAGAAAGCTGATGTTTAGCCTAGGGGTGGTCTGACGGATAGCCAGAGGAAGGGAGTTCCAGAGTTTGGGCATGCAGTAAGTGAAAGCTGACTGGCCTGCTGAGGTGGTCATGAGTGGGATGGACAAGAGATGGGAGTCGCAGTTTCTTAGTGCATAACCCGGGGTTGGGGGTGGAGGCTGAGAGAACTGAGGTCAGGTATGGAGGGAGGGTATGTGCCTAGTATTTTGCCGTGATGCTAGCCCAGTGTGTGAGCTGCCTGTCCTGGAGCGAGGGGAGTTCGAGGGTCCTGTGTAGGTCACAGTGGTGAATGGTGGGTGGACAGTCAAAGGCAAAGCGGCAGAAGGAATGGAAAAGGGGGTCCAACCTGGCTAGGGTGGACTTTGGGGTGGCACTGTATGTTCCGTTGCTGTAGCTGAAAATCGGGAGGATCATCTTCTGCATAATTTCTCGGTGAGCTGGCAAGGGGATGCAACCATGATTGCGGTACAGAGCTCGCAACTTGGGGTGGAGCTTTTTGTGAATGGCATCTGTATGCGCAGAGAAGTCCAGATGCTGGTCCAGCCAGACCCCGAGATACCTGCCAGAAGTGCAGTTCTCCAGAGTAGTCCCGTTCAGGGTGCAGAAGGAGGAAGTGGAGGGGAACCTAGAAAGTCTTCCTTGTGCCGAAGGTCATGGAGATGGTTTTCTTGGCATTGAGAAAAAGCTGATTTGAGCGAAACCACCGCTGAATGTACAGTAAATAATTATTCATATAGACCAAAATGACTGGGTTTAGATGTGTCAAACTGACATGTTTTGCAAATGTACAGTCAGCCGCACTTATCTGATACAAGTCTTAAAATACCAGTTGTGTTTCTGCAAAATAACTGGTTATAATATTAATAAAACCAATTAGAAAAGTAATTACTTTTAAGTCTTATTGACAGACTGATGCATTAGTGTATAATATGCAGATTGCATATAGATAGTCAGCACTGTTTGCTGATCTATGGAAGACGGGCTTTGAAATTGAACCTACTGTAACACCACACTAAGTGCAAAAACCAAAACTGAAACATCACTGAGAACGTCACTTCTGCATGATGTGCTGAAGACTATGAGAAGAACTCAGAGCATCACTATGTCATGCTCTGAACAGTATAAAGGTTAAACAGTCAAAAAATAATCACAAGACACACAGAAATGTGAAAAATATTGTTCAAACGACATGAAGTCTTGCTATATTATGACATATGCAGTGAGTCCCAACCTTCGAACTGCTCCGGAGGTGAAAGAGTTAACTTTCCATGCCAGGCATGGAACTCTGAGCGTGAGCTCGGTTGAAAACTCTGTCTGTTGTTAATCAAACTCAAACTGTCAGATTCTTTACTCCGCCTCACTGAACAGTCGCTCCGGAGATTTCTCCTTCTGCTCGGTTCATTTTGTCGGTTGAAGTGTTATTTTATCGGTTTTTTTAACGAAATTAAACCGCAACCGGTCGGTTCAAGCTCTGTCTGTGGTATTGTAAGTAATAGATAGGCTTACATTTATTTTATTCTGTGTGGAACTTGTAAACGTCTTTCGGTTCGGTTTGAACCGATCAGGTTGTTCTAAAACTTTACTAGTCCTTATTTAGAGTGCGGTTCCCGGTTCTTATCGGTTCTAAAAAAAACGGATTTCATTACGGTTTTCCACGACCCGTGACACGGTTGGGAACCGATAAGGGAGTCTTGCTTGGCGGATTGCCATAAACGGGCAAGTTGGTTAGGCTGGCACTATGTCTGAGAAACCCAAAAGAAAAACCGGGCCCACTGGGTTTCAGCACTGTGGTGTTTGTGGGGAAGCCTTTGCTAAGGCTGACCCACACACCACCTGTGTGTATTGTCTGGGGTTTGACCACCTCAATGCAGACTGCCAGATATGTAGTAATTTTCCTGCTGCCACCATTGAGAAGAGAGTTGGTAGGCTCAGGAAAGGAGGCCAAAAATCCAGCGGACCGGATGGCCAGCCCAGTTCGGTTCAACCGAACCGGAGAGTGCCCTCTGACCAGAGCGATACTTCCTCGGCAAAGAAGAGCCAGCTCTGAGGAGCCGTTCCAACTAAAAGGACTAGAAAGTCAGCTAGTGTGCCAAAAGGTTTTTCTCCAACCGCTGAGGAAATAGCTAAAGCAATTCAAATTGTCCAGTCACTTTCCCCGGTTCCGACCGAACCAATACCATCAGGGAAGAGCTTGGTTCGGCCGGTTCCACTGGTTCAAGATTATGATTTTGAGGATTTTTATGAACCAGAGGAGGGGGAAGAGGAGTATGAGGAGAGTGAATGTGGGTTTGAAAGTCTGGATGTGCCCATTGAACCGGACATCTCTCCAGACAGACCGTCAGGGGTTTCTCCTCCTAGGCTATCTGAGTCCCCTTCTCATTTTATGTTTTATAAGAAAGTTGCTGAAACTCTCCAGCTCCCTGTTGAGGAAGCTGTTGATGACCAAGAGGAGCCTGATTATGTAGAAATGATGGATATTCCAGAGTCTAGGAGACTGTCTATTCCTCTGCATAAATCTTTTAGGAAACAGACAGTAAAAATTCTAAAAACTCCTCACACTATACCTCCTGTTGATAAAAGGATGGACAAGAGGTATACATTATCAGGCTGTGATACGGAGTTCCTCACACAGCAATGCAGCCATGTGGGGGTAGTGCAGGCTGCAGCCTGTGACAAGGCAAATATTCCTCTAGCTTCGCACCCCCCTGAAAAGGACTCCAGGAGGGTTGATGCCATGGCAAAGAAACAGTACATGGCAGCATCCTTGGGACTCAGACAGGCAAATTATATGGCTTTTGCTGCTAGATACCAGAAATCCAGATGGGATACTGTGCTGGCTCTAGTAAAACAGGTCCCTGACCAGCTTGCCAGGGAGCTGGAACAGGTGGCTGCGGATGGTATTGAGGCATCTAATGTGCAATTTCATGCTGCAGTAGGCTCTAATGATGTGTCATCAAAGGGTCATGGCTACATCTGTGGCACTTCAGAATGGCTTGGCTCAGATGTACTACCCTGTCTGAGGATACCCAGTCTAAGGCCATGGATTTTCCTGTTGTGGGCAATTCTCTGTTTGGGGAGCAGACAGAGATTACATGAAGAAAATGGATGAATATAGGACCACATATAGGAGTGCACAGGCCAAAGAAAGGCAGGCCACTCCTCAAAGGCAGCATCCAGGGGCAGGGGCAGACCTTTATAGGCCTTTTACCAAGTCCAGGCCTCCTCTTCTGCTTATGCCCAGAGGGGTTCTTTAGAGGGAGAGCAGGCGGGGTGCAAGCAAGCCTGCTTCCACCCTCAGCCCAAAGCCCCTGCCAAGCAGGCACCCTGATGGGGTAGCCAGGGCCGATTCTCCTCTACCTGTAGGGGGGCTGGCTTACTTTGTCCAGGACTGGAAGTCTCTTAACATCAGACAAGTGGGTCCTGAAAGTAGTAAGCCAGGGACTGGTTCTCAGCTTCAAAATTTCCGAAGATGAGAGCCAGGTCCTTTCCACCTGCAAATCCATCAGAGGCACTTGCCCTAGAAACAGAAGTTTCTACCCTCCTGGCTCTCAGAGCTGTGGGAAGGGTTCCACCCCTACACCAGGGCAAAGGGTTGTACTCCAGGTACTTCCTTACCCCAAAAAAGACAGGTGAATGGCGGCCCATCCTGGATCTCGGATACCTAAACAAGCACCTTTTAAAACCAAAATTCAAAATGGTGACTCTGGGAGTTATTTTACCCTCTCTCAGGCCAGGGGACTGGCTAGCGTCCCTGGACCTCAAGGATGCCTACTTCCATGTTCTTATCAGAAGCTCCCATCGAAAGTACCTCAGATTCGAACTGCCCTCAGGCCATACCAGTTCAGAGCAATGCCCTTCGGCCTCACCTCTGCCCTGAGGGTATTCACAAAATGCCTGGCAATAGCAGTTGCCCACTTAAGAAGGCAAAAGAGTGCCATTTTTCCTTACCTGGACGACTGGCTCATAGTAGGCCAGTCTCCAGAACAAGTCAGACTACACCTTCAGGTAACTCAGCAACTGCTCACATCTCTAGGTTTCCTTCTCAATCTTCCAAAGTCAGTTCTAGAGCCTGTCCAGCTTCTCACCTTCATAGGTGCAGAACTGAACACAAAGAGGCTAGAGCCTTCCTTCCTCTGGAAAGAGCAAGGACCTTGGTCTCTCTGGCCTCTTCTTTCACCCTGCAGGTCTCTCGACCAGCAAGGCATTTTCTGCAGCTCCTGGGGCACATGGCTGCTTCTACAGCAGTGGTGCAGGGAGCAAGATTTCAGATGAGGAACATCCAGTTCCATTCGAGAGCCTTTTGGTCTCAAAGGAGAGACCGTCTGACCAAATTGATCCCAGTGACTCGAACCCTGATCCAAGCCCTTCAGTGGTGGCAGGACCAGAGCAATCTGAGACAGGGGGTCCCCTTCATCCCTCAGTCTCACTCCCTAATCCTTACTACAGATGCATCCTCTTGGGGTGGGAGCTCACATGGGCGATCTCACTACCCAAGGATTGTGGTCCCCTCAGGAATCTCTGCTCCACATCAGTCTGTTGGAACTCAGAGCAGTTTTTCTAGCACTTCAAGTTTTTTCCACCTCTATTCAGAACAGAGTTGTACAGATCAGAACAGACAACACCACTACAATGTGGTACATCAACAAGCAAGGAGGTACTCGGTCTACGGCCTTGTGCACCGAAGCAATGAAGTTGTGGTCTCTGGCGTATTCCCTGAACACCTCCCTTATGGCAGTTCACCTCCCAGGCAAGGACAATGTCCTGGCAGATGCTCTCAGCAGGATTTGCCAGGGCCATCATGAATGGTCACTGGATCCCCTAGTATTGGAGGTAGTTTTTGCCAGATGGGGCACCCCGCAGATAGATCTTTTTGCAGCTCCAGACAATCACCAACTTCCCCTTTTTTGTTGCAGGCCCCCAGTGTTGGGCTCAGTCCCTCTGGATGCCTTCCTTCTCAGTTGGGAAGGGAAGTTTCTCTATGCCTTCCCCCTTTCCCTCTTCTGTTCAAGGTGCTAGTCAAAATCAGATCTCAACCCTGCAAGATGATCCTGATTGCACCAGATTGGGCCAGACAGCCCTGGTACCCACTCCTTATGTCCTTAGCAGTCCACCTTCCCCTGTGTCTTCCCAGGAATCACAACCTGTTAACCTGTGCTCAGGGGAGGGTTTGGTACCCGAATCTCAAATCTCTCAATCTCAAGGCCTGGTTCTTGAAGAGTTAGAGTTTGCTGACCTACACTCTCCCAAGGTGTATTGAACATATTGACGGCTTCTAGGAAGCCATCCACCAGGGCTACTTATAATTCCAAATGGAAGAGATTTTCCATTTGGTGCTCTGGCAAGCATATTTCCCCAGAATCTGCTGACTTACCCACAGTCCTGGACTATATGGTGCATTTGAATACTTTGGGGCTGAGGCCAGCTACCCTAAAAGTGCACCTGGCAGCCGTGTCTGCTTTTTTATCAGCAGGTAAACCCTCTTCTATTTCGGCCCATCCTGTATTCTCCAAGTTTTTCAAGGGGTTGCTTCACACCAACCCTCTATTCAGGGACCCTGCCCCTGCCTGGGATCTTAATATTTGCATTGCTCAGCTTATGCAACCCCCTTTTGAGCCCTTGTCTTCAGCAGAACTTAAGTACTTGACTTGGAAAACTGTGTTTTTGGTAGCCATCACTGCCAGGCGTATAAGTGAGTTACAAGCATTGTCAGTGGAACCTGATTTTATCTCCTTTCATAAAGATAAGGTGGTCCTCAGGACTAACAGAAAGTTCTTGCCTAAGGTGGTTTCAGACTTCCACCTTAATCAATCTATGTCTCTCCCTGTGTACTTCACTGACCATTTCTCAGTTTAGATGTCAAAAGAGCCCTTAGTTACTACATAGAACGTACCAAGGGTCACAGGTTTGACTCCCTTCAACTGCTCCTCACTTATGGTGAGGTTGGTAAAGGGAAACCTGCCACTAAAAGATCCATTGCCAGGTGGATTGTCTCTTGTATCCAATTTTGCTATGAAAAACTGGGTAAGGTTCCTCCCTCAGGCCTGAGGGCTCACTCTACCAGAGGTACAGCTGCGTCTCTGGCTGTTGCCAGGGACATCCCTATCCTAGAGATATGTCAAGCAGCTACCTGGAAAACAGTTCACACTTTTACCAAGCATTACTCCCTGGACATTCAGGCTAGGGTGATGCTCGGTTTCAACACAGCTGTGCTTCAGAGCCTATTTCCAAAGTAGGTTCTGTCCCTCCTCCATGGAGGTACTACTGTGTAGTCTGCATATGTCATAATATAACAAGACTTCATGTTGTTTGAAGAAAAAATTACTCACCTTAGTAATGTTGTTTCTTCTAATGGAGTCTTGCTATATTATGACCTCCCCCCGCCTGCCCCTCTCAGAACCTCTACTTTTGGGATGTGGGTGGGCAGTGTAGTGTCGGCACTTAGTAGATGCCCACCTTAAATTTTTCACCCCTCCTTTTTGGGGTGTTTGGGTGTTATGTTTTTAATTTTTTGGATCCCCTGACTTGAGTCTTTGTTTTGGGACCAAGAAAAATGTGTTATTATATTTAGTAGCCAGTTGGCTAGTGTAGGTTTACGGCTTCCACACAGAACCTTAGTGAGTTTTGCTCGTAAAGATCTGACAGTTTGAGTTTGATTAACAACAGACAGAGTTTTCAACTGAGCTCGCGCTCAGAGTTCCATGCCTGGCATGGAAAGTTAACTCTTTCACCTCCGGAGCAGTTCGAAGGTTGGGACTCACTGCATATGTCATAATATAGCAAGACTCCATTAGAAGAAACAACATTACTAAGGTGAGTAATTTTTTCTAATTTCATAACATTTTAACAGTTTAAACAGCAAATACTCATTCGTGTCCCTTTTAATATGGACTCACTGGAGTCTAGGAGACAGCATGATGACATGATCGAGGCATTTAAATTTGTCAAGGGAATTAACAGGGTCCACTGCCAGCAGCTATTCCAGCGATGCAAGGGATCCACAACAAGGTGGCATCAGTATAAGCTGAATTTGTGGTGGGGAAGGGAATTCAGGAAAGATGTGAAGAAGCATTTCATTGTGGAGAGAGTGGTGGACAAATAGAATGGGTTGCTGAAGGAGGTAGTGGAAATGGGAACTGCAGAGGGCTTCAAGTTGGGCTGGTATACTCACATAGGGCTGGTGAAAAATGGAGGGGGATGGGGGGATGCTAAGCAGCTGCTAGGGGACTCAGCTGAACCTGCTCGGCATTAGGCTGGTGTGAGATTAGGTATGAAGATAGCAGACTAGATAGACCTCTGTCATTTTATGCCTGTCAAATGTTCTGTTTCTGTCACTGTAAGAGAAGGCCAAGCCAATAATCATTAGTTTTTGTCCTACTGTATGTGTGGTTCCCAGAAAAGGTAAATTCGCCATTCCCTGGTAAGAAAGAGAATGACTAGTAGCAAATCTCTAAGCTGTTTGAACAAACAAGACCAGTAAGGGGTCTTAGAATCTTTCCAGCCCTTAGTCACCAGAAACAGTAGAAATGGAATACATAGTAAATCTGCTGGGTACATACAGAGCAACAAATCCAAAGCACTGCATTCTCTGTCCCTAAATACAAACACAGGCTGCATCCAGTACTCCGAATTCACCAGTACTATTTTTGGGCAGTGTGGTCTGTCGTTGATTCAAATTTTTGTAAATCTCTTGCATTATTTGTTAATTTTAGGTAAGTTGGAATGCATGGCTCTAAATGGATTTGTGGATTCACCAGTGCTATGCCCCAAAGAGGAAACAGTAAGTTTTTACTATACACTAATTGTGCTGATGTGAATTGTTGGTATATAATATGCCTTTTTTTTTTTTTATTTCTATGTTTATTGCACTTCCACTAGGCCATCTCAAGCTTGTATCCTGTTAGCCTCAATACCGTTCACTGTACACCAGTGTCCCGTCCTCTGTGGCTGCTCCCTGTGGTGGGGTGGCCCTCCAGTGTACACACATGTGTAGTGTAGGGGAGGTTCATGGTGTGGGAGTCTGAGAATACCAAGGTGTCATCTTGATCTCGTGGGAAGAGGGGTTCTCTCATGTATATGCTCGTTGTTGCTGGAGATATGTGCTCACACCTGTATCCTATCACTTGCATCCTGTGTGCTAGCCTTAGCTAGCCGGCTGCAAGCTTCCTGAGTGTGACTCGCATTCAGTGGGTCACCAGGCAGCCTATAAAGGACTTTTCCATAGTGTTCCAGTAAACTGTTGATTGTAGCCCTTCTTTTTTCCCCGTTACTGACTTTCCAAGAATCAATCTTCACCATTTACTACCACCTATGGTTCTGTGCTGAAGGCACTAGGACCCGAAAGAGCAAAAGATTTCAAAGCTTGGAGCTAGGGGGCCATTGTTGGTGACAGTGCCACCCACGAGGCATACGTACAATGTGGCGCTCGTGGACTGGCCAGCAACTGATGCCTCCCCACCTCAGTTCTGTTTTTCTTACCATCGAGCAACTTCATGGACTGTCATCGGAGCAAATCTTACTGTGTCACTGCCTTAGTTTGCTCTGCTCAACACTGTTTTCAGTGCCTGTTCGTTTCTTTTCCTCTGCTGTCTATGGCGCTGAGTTTGTGCTTTCCTATACTAGTTTTTCCATCTTCTCATGTCATCACAACTGAATCTTTACTACACAACTTGGACTTTTTTTAGTTGTAGACATTATCTGTGAAAAACTGGTGGACATTTGTTTAGTAATTGGGCCAGCTTTGGTGGGCAGCAAATAAACTGAATGTTCTTTAAGTGCAACAATATCAGTGGGATAGAAGCATAGAAACATAGAGTTTGACGGCAGATAAGGACCACTTGGCCCACCCAGTCTGCCCATTTCCCTACCTATTGGATAAGCTGCAGATTCTAGTTAACCAACAGCCTACTTCCTGCAACCCCCCACTATAATTGCCTTATGTCTGTCCCATGCGTGTTTGAATTCCCCCACTGTTTTAGACCCCACAACCTCTCCAGGAAGGTGGTTCCATGCGTCCACCACTCTCTCTGTGAAAAAGAATTTCCTCACATTACCCCTGAGCTGTCCCCCCCTCTAACTTTAACTTTAAATTGTGTCCCCTTGTTCTTACACATCTCTTTTTCTGAAAGATGCTACCCTCCTGGACTTTGTTGATTCCCTTGAGGTACTTAAAAGTTTCTATCATGTCCCCCTGTCCCTTCTTTCATCAAGGGTATACATATTAAGCTCTCTCAGTCTCTCTTCATATAGTTTCTGATGTAGACCCTGCACCATTTTAGTTGCCCTCCTCTGGACTGCTTCCATCCTGTCTATGTCCTTGCGTAGATGAGGTCTCCAAAACTACACGCAGTGCTCCAGATGGGGTCTCACCAACTGTCTGTACAGAGGGATAACCACTTCTCTTTTTCTACTTGTGATGTCCCTCCCTATCCAACCCAGTATCCCCCTGGCTCTCCTTACTGACTTCTCACATTCCTTACCCACCTTTAGGTCATCTGATATGACTACACCCAGATCCCTTTCCATTATTGTTGTCGTTAGTACCTCCCCTGCTGTTGTGTACTCTTCTCCTGGATTTTTATTTCCCAGGTGCATTACTTTGCACTTCTTTGCATTGAATCTAAGTTGACATATGTCTGACCATTCCTCCAACCTTGCCAAGTCCCTTCTCATCCTTTCTACCCCATTTTGTGTATCAACTCTGTTACAGATCTTTGTGTCATCTGCAAAGAGGCATACCTTTCCTTCCAGACCCTCTGCAATGTCACCTATAAAGACGTTAAAGAGGACTGGACCCAGTACTGAGCCCTGAGGTACTCCACTAGTAACCCCTCTTTCTTCAGAATGTGTTCCATTCACTATTACCTTCTGTGTCCTGTTGTGCAGCCAGTTTGCTACCCAGGCTACCACCCTGGGACCCACTCCCAGGCTGGCTAACTTGATTATTAATCTTTTGTGCGGGACTGTGTCAAATGCCTTGCTAAAGTCTAGGTAGGCCATATCCACAGCCCCTCCCTGGTCTATTACTTTGGTCACCCAGTCAAAGAAATCGATTAGATTCGTCTGACATGACCTTCCTGCTGTGAATCCATGCTGCTTTGGGTCCTGTGCCCCGCTGGCCTCTAGGTACTGAACAGTTCTTTCTTTCAGAAGTGATTCTATCATTTTCCCCACCACTGAGGTCAAACTAACAGGTCTGTAGTTTCCAGCTTCTGCCTTGCTCCCACTTTTGTGAAGGGGAATCACATCTGCCCTCCTCCAGTCCTCAGGTACCACCCCACCTTCCCATGATTTGTTAAAAAGTGTGGTTAGTGGTGTCATTAGGTCCTCCCTTAGCTCTTTTAGGATTCTAGGGTGAATCCTGTCAGGCCCCATTGCTTTGTCCACCTTGAGTTTTAGGAGTTCTTTCAGGACTCTTTCTTCTGTAAATGAACTGGCGTCAACCCCCCTACCCAGAGTGCTTCTACTGTTTGGTTTAGGTAACTCCTCCTCTTCTTCTTTTGTGAATACTGAGCAAAAGTATTCATTCAGTATCTCTGCCTTTTCACTATCTCCCTCTGCCCACCTCCCTCTCCTTTATTAATCTTCACTATCCCTCCCTTAACCTTTCTATGCTCCCTAATGTACCTATAAAAGGTTTTATCCCCCTTCTTAACTGAGTTGGCTATCTTTTCCTCGGTTTGGGCCTTTGCTTTTCTGACTGCCTTCCCACCTCTTTCTGCTTTAATTGATACAGTTCCCTGTCGTGCTCTGTCTGTGATTCCTTATACTTTTGAATGCAGCCTTTTCTCCTTAACCTTCCTGACACCTCTTTTGAGAACCATAGTGTTTTTATTCCGCTTTGTTTTCTTTATTTGTTTCACACAAAGGCTTGTTGCCTCCATGATGGCAGTTTGATTTTTCTCCATTGTTCTTCCACCCCTCCTTTCTGGCCATTTGCTAATGCATTCCTCAGGTATTCACCCATTATGCAAAGTCAGCCCTTCTAAAGTCCAGTATCCTTGTCTTTGTATGGCTTGTCTCCATGGTTGTGTTTATTGTGAAGCACACTGTGCAGTGGTCACTTGTTCCCAGATGTCTACTGACTTCTAAATTTGTAATCCTCTCTCCATTTGAGAGTACCAGGTCTAATATTGCTCCCTCCCGAGTGGGTTCCACCACTAGCTGTCTAAGGCATGCCCCCTGTAGGGCATCGAGAATGACCCTGCTCTTGGATGTGACTGCAGTCCATGTAGCCCAGTTAACATCTGGCATATTCAGGTCCCACATCAACAGTATCTCCCCTTTTTCAGCCATTTTGAGAATGCCCTCTATTATTTTCTTGTCCATTTCCTCCCCTTGAGACGGGGATCTGTATACAACCCCTGTGCGGATTGTGATGCCGTTTCCTGTCTCCAAGGTGACCCAGAGTTCCTCTTGTCCTCCCCCTTTACTTTTTAGTTCTGTAGCTTTGATCTCTTCCCTTATGCAGAGAGCTACTCCACCTCCTCTTTTACCCTCCCTGTCCCTTCTGTAGATTGTGTACCCTGGTATGTTGACATCCCAGTCATGGTTCTCAGTGTACCATGTTTCTGTGACTGCCACAATATCCAAGTGTTCCTCTTCCATCAGGGCTACTAGCTCTGGAAGCTTGTTTCCCAGACTACGGGCATTGGTACTCATTGCCCTCCATTTAATGTTGGCTTTATCCTTTTTTACCCCATCCCTGCTCTTATTGCCTTTGTCCATTTTTCCATTTACCCCTGTCCTGCCCTCTGTCTCCAACTTCAGATTGTGCAGCGCATCTTTCATCCTCAATAGCTGCTCTCAGCTCTGTAGAAAGCCTGTTGCTAGATCTTAAAAAAAAAAAAATGCTCATCTTAGTAAGGCTCTCGAGGATGCAGTTACCTGTATCCTTTATGCTCAGTGAGCATAAAGGACTTGTGTTTGTGCTCATTGTGTGTCCCTGTAAAGCAGGCTTCATCGACTAGGACTCCCTCTCCACCACCGTTCCCACCCAGCCCTTAATTACTGATTTTAAGATCCCTTACATAATTTTTAATGCATATCTTAATGTCCCCTGCAGTGCACTGCTCCTCAGCTTTCTTTTCTCACTGCTGGGCCAGAATGCAGGTAATTTAACCCCATTGCACAAAGCATGATGGGGTGAAATTACCAGCATTCAGGTCCAGCGGTGAGAAAAGAAAACTGAAGATCGGCACATGTTGGGGAAGAACTAATTCTGCCCATTAGCTTCTCCAGGTGGTGGCAAAAAAACTTAGCCTTTATGTCCTATAACGCCTGTAGGTGGCAGTTTAACTGTTTATTTGTGCCTTACAAACATCTGTGGAAGTCTTGCATGTATTGCTCACAAACCATGGTAGCTACACGCAAAGTATGAGTAGCAAAGTTGTTCAGCCCAAAATTATCTTTCTAATGATAGCAGGCAAGCTAATGTAATAATTTCAGTTTTTTTCTATACCTTGAGAAATAACATGATTTTTTTCTTCAACAAAATGCATTAGTGCAACACAATTTTTTCTAAAACATAAGATGTTAAGTCGGCCCGGTGGCACTGAGGGCTGAGGCATTTAACACCTTACCTCGTGCGCTGCCTCGTGTTCGGGAACGGGCACGGGTTGTCGGGGGTCAGCAGGGGAGGAGAATGATTGGCGTCTGTTGGACAGCTCTCCTTCTCTGGGAGGGGGGGCCCCAAGAGTCTCATGAAACGCTTTCATGGAGGAGGTTGGGGACAAGAGCACTGCCTGTGGTATGGGGAGGACCTGGGGCTGATGCCTGGAGGGAGCACGTGCAGACGTGTGTGTGCTCCCCTCTGCCTGGCGTCATTGCACGCCCACAGCTACAGGGGAGAGAAAAAAAGCAAGAAAAATCGGAGAGGAAACCTGGGTTGAGCAGCTTGATGGCCATCCAGTGACATCGGCTCCAGAGGGTGCCTGGAGTCTGGATCTGATTTGAGCTGGGGGCTCCCCGCTGCCCCGCTGCAGGGGGTAAACCACAGGGGAATGCAGGCATGACCCTGATCGGAGCGCGGATAATAGACAGTGGATGGAATTCCCGAGGAGGCTGCCAGAAATAGGGGAAGCAGGCCAGGTATGCCATGAGAGGAGGGGAAAAAAGTAATAGCCAAAAAAAATAAATAAATAAAATGTAAGACGTTTGTAACCTAAACTGTACATGTATAAGTAGTACATATGTAAATATGTATACAAAATCACACATGCCCACATAATGCAAAGCATCATGGGCTGCATATGCAAATTACCACAGAATGTTATGCTGGTTCAACTTTAAGCAGAATTGCATGGTGCCGAAAGGCCTCTCACACAGTTTGCAAAGGGTGCTAACAGATGTAAATATGTATGCTTGGGCAGTTTTGGTTTGATGCATCTTAGCATTTTATAAAATAAATTATGTTTCTGTGGCAGAGTTTGTTGACAAGAATATCTGTTTTTCGGTATTTTTCCAAGGCACAGAAAAAAAAAAATTATTACTTTGGCTTGCCTACCATCATTAGAAAGGTGAACAACTTTGCTGCTCATACTTTATGTGTAGCTGTTACGTTTTTTTTCAGATATTTGCATTTGTTTGAAGAATGGGCCTTGGACTGAATTTCAAAGTTACAACTGCAGATTGAAATAAATTAATAAAAAAAACTAGTTTTGATCCTACTGATATCAAACAGTCCCAGAAGGACTTCCGGTGAGAGCACCACCAGAATGGCAGCTTGAGCTGAGAGCTCCAGGACACCGCTCTAACGATCCACGGGCATCACCATTATAAACGCTCCACTTTACTTCTGTAACCAAAGTAACTTCTTCAGGATGGCTTCTAGGCACAAGGCAAAATAAAAATTGCAAGGGCTGCCAGCAAAACAAATGAAAACCTTGCTGGACTATCCGCAGTTCACGATGGCCTGCTCATTCACGGCCTCGCAGCAACCAGTTCTAGAGTCAGAAGCCTCAGAGGAGTCAGACTGAACAATTACATCAAAACAGCTTTGTGCGACCCTACAAAAAATACAAGCCACACTATAACGACTGGAATCACGGGCCACAGAGGATCGCCACCAAATTAACCAACTAACAAAAAAAATGGACAGTATAGAGAAAAGCCTTACAGATTACACAACAACCACAGATGTCCACAACTCAGCATTACTGGACCTACACAAAAGAGAACAACTGCTGGAGCTTAGGTTGGAAGACCTAGAAAATTGCATTCGATGAAATAACATTCGTATTCACGGACTACCAGAAGGAACTGAGTCAGGCAGTATGACTAACTTTATGGAAACCTTTTTGTGGGAAATTTTGAGCTGGCCAGCAGAAAAACTGCTAAATATAATCCGAGCCCACTGATCTTTGGTACCTCTCCCTAAGGACCCTAAGGCACGCACTCGCTCAGTTGAATTACCTTCCTTGATTTTTGTATTAAAGAAGAGATACTCAGAAAGGCATGGGACAAAAAAGAAATAATATTCGGGGACGTCCGATTGTTTTTCGACCATGATTATACTACCAGCTATTGGCTCAAAGGTGGCAAGTCCTTACTGTGGTTCATGCAGTACAACAGAGAGGATATAAAGCTTTTATAGAATATCCAGCAAAACTCAAGATATTTACTGAAAAAGGGCCTCAGAGGTATGCAGACCTAAAGGCAGCTGAACAATTTCTGGATTCGGTGGACGTGAGTGTGCCCTTAAGTTTTTATCAAATGCAGAAGGCCGAGTTGCTGAATAGAGCATGGCAGACATCTGGAACCAAAAAGAGGGGTCTGGAGTATCGCCCGGAGACTTCCGGCTTGTGGGACTCAGTATGTGCACACAGAGAACAGCCAGCCCTGGTAGATTGCACAGAGGACTCAGCATCTACATCGGATGTGGCGACCCCTTACAACAGCCAGAACAATGGGGACTTAGCCCCACCCTGAAGAATCCGAACTCCTAGCTGGATTAATATGCTGTGAAACTCGGCAGTAAAGGGACTAAAACACCAAGGGACTTACTGGTGAAGGTTTTCCCTTTTCCTCACAAATACTTAATGTGGGGTTGGGAGCGTTTATTGTTTTTCACTTAAAAGCAGGAATGGAGAATAAGTTCTCTTTCTTGGTTTATTCATTAGCCCGAACGAACACAGTGGAAATAGTAAATTAGTGTGTTGTGGAGATGGTGACCCCATTTGAGAAAGAGAAGAGTATAGGATGCGGGTCAGGAGATTTTCCTGCCACCTGGCGGTGTCCCTGAAATGGTCCTGTGGGTTTCAACTGGGCAGAGCAGATGGAGTTTTCCAGAGATGGTCACCTCTTAGAGGGTGACTGCGGAAAGATTGCTGTACTATGAGACCCACCTTACCAGGTAGCTCCTATAAAAGGCTTTATAAATAAATTAAATATGTTCAGACCTAGGCCCTGATGGCTAGATTGCTAGCTCACGGAGCTGGCACTGGTGATGGGCCTAGAAAGTCTCACTCATCTGATGAAATATTGGAGGACCCTGGAGGCTAGCTTGGTGCGTCCTCAGGATGGTGTCACTGGTGATGGGTCCCCTTTAAAACATAACTACTTGGCCAAAAGCAGTCTTTGGAGCTTGCTATCCTGGGCTACGACTGGCGACAGTCTTAAGGGTCCCAGCTGGTGCTGGTCAACTACGAACTGACTTGTGGCAGACCTCTCTGGATGAGCCAGCATGTCTGAACAGTATCAAGAGGAAAGAAATGTCAAGGAAAAGCTACCTTTTCTAATTTCTAACTGCCCGGGAGATCCCCCTTGGGATGAGTGGAGGGGTTGCTTGGGGGGGGATCGGGAGTCCGCAATCCTGCACTCAGTACTAGATCTTATGGAGGAAGGTGGGGATTCCTCCCCCAATACTCTACTCTATTATGGGAACTAGTTGGCTCCCCTTTAAAAAGTTATGTAAAATAAGAAAACACAACGGTGGGTCTGGATGGCCAACAGCCTGAGCTAGTGAAAATGTGAGCTTGTTGTACACAAGAGACGTGGTGCACAGTTTATTGTTCTTTTGGTTATTAGGCTTATCTGAAGCCCAAACCAGACATAGGACCTAACTCTGAGTGGGTCCTTATCCACACCCCAAGGTTAGTTCAGCGGTGGATTGTGGCCGAATACACCTTGAAGACCAGTTGTTATTGTTTGTATTGTTATTTGTTGTGTTGCATATGGCTCTTTTGAAAGGTTCTTGGAAGTTTATGAAATATATATTCACAATGTTATGTGATTATTCAGAGCGCACTCCTCCCCTGTCTCTTGGCAGGCTGTTTTTAGGGCTCACATCCAATAATTATGGCGGATCTTAAGATGGTCACTTTTAACATGAAGGGGTATTAATAACCTGGTTAGAAAGGCAAGGATCCTACAAGAATTACAGCATCAGAAAGCTACAGTAGTGTTTCTTCAGGAAGCCCATCTGACCGCTGCCGAACATCTCTAGCTAAGACGTTCATGGGTTGGAAAAGTATATGCCTCACAGTATGAGGCAAATCTGCACCACAGTGGGGTAGCCATACTGGTGCGACAGGATGCCCCACTGCAGATTACAAAAGTAAAGACAGATCCTGAGAGTAGATTTGTGCTGATTCAAGGAACATGCAGGGGTTAAAAATGTGTCCTGGTCAACATCTATGCCCCCAGTGAGGAGGCACCCCATCTCTCCTTCTTAGAAAAATCTCTTGATAGTATTGTAGACTTGCAGAGTCTGGTGCTGATGGGGGGACTTCAATGAGGTCATGAACCCATGTGTGGACCGAATAGGAGGGGGTACCAGGAGGGGTAAACAGAATAAGAAAACTACTTTTGAAGTTAAGTCAAGAATTGGGACTAGTGGAAAGTTGCCGTTTTCTGCACCCCAGTGATAAGGATTTCACGTGCTACTTCCCTAGACACCAGGGATATTCCAGAATTGACTACTTTTTAATATCAGCAAATTGGATCCAGAAAGTGCACAGATATGATACAGGGCACATTACCCTATCTGACCATGCCCCAGTATCTCTGCAGATTGCCAACTCCCTGTCCCTTCCGGAGACCTGCTGGAGACTAAATGTGAGCCACCTTACAAGGGAAGTTTTCAAAGAATTAGTTAAAGAACCGTTCAAACACTTATCTAAAATAACCCTCAGAGGGATACCAGGGAGGGTATCAGATGGGACACTCTGAAATTCTGCTTAAGGGGGGAGATAATCAGATACTCTGCTAAATTGAAAAGGGACAGACAGAAAACCAGATTGGAATTGGAGCAACAAACAGCACAACTCCAGTCACAACATCAGACCATTCTAGATGAGGGTAGTAAGGAAGAATTAGAGCAGAAATAAAGCACTTTGAACCACTTAATAGACATGCAGATAGACGGCCAGCTGAGATATGCCAGACAAAAATTTTATGAAACTGGAAATAGGGCTGGAAGATTACTGGCCTGGCAGCTACGTAAGGAAGCAGCCAGCAGAGCAGTAGTTAGAATCAGTGGTAGAGAAGGAGATTTCTCCATCACCTGTCTGAAGAAGATAGCCCAAATGTTCGCCAAATTTAACTCTGACCTGTATGATTCGAAGTCCACTCCAAACCATAAGACCAAAGTGCAGCAATTCCTAGATAGTCTGCCAATGCCCTCCCTTGACAACACAACGAGAACTGCTCTGAACTCCCCTAATGCACTTCTGTGGAGGGTTTTAAGAGGGGTCTGAAGATCTTTCTGTGGGAAACTGCTTTTCCTGAATACTGATTGTTTTAATTGTTTTGGTCTGGTTGGATTTTTTTTTTAATGATCTTAACTGTTTTAATTGTTATTATGTACTGCGCCTTGACAATTGAAAGGCGCCATAGAAGTAAAAATTATTATTATTATTATTATTATTATTATTATTATTATTATCTCTAAGTCTGAGGTACGTGACAAAATTAAACAGCTCAAAAATGGAAAGGCACCAGGACTAGATGGCTTTTCAGCTGAATTCTGTAAACAGTTTCACTCCCAGTTCATAGACATTTTGGTTTCCACGTATAATGAAATCCTAGCAGACAAACAGGAAGTTCCCCCGTCGTGGAACTTAGCACAAATTTCAGTCATTCTCAGATCTGGCAAGAACCCGGAATCTTGTGGGTCATAGCGCCCTATAACTCTATTGCTGGTGGATATGAAAATATTCACAGGCATCTTAACGGACAGGCTCCAACAATGCATTTCCCCTCTGGTACACCACAACCAAACGGGCTTTATCTCTGGCAGATTTTTGCAAGATAACATACAAAGGTTTTTGAACATTATCTCAACCCAACACTGCCCCATCTCATTCCAGCTCACTATAAGCATGGATGCCGAGAAGGCATTTGACAGGGTGGATTGCTATTTTATAACCTCCGCCCTGTCTAAAATGGGCCTTGGGGAACAGTTTATCTCAGCAATATCTGCCTTGTACCAAAAACCAGAAGTGAGGGTGAGGGTTAATGGATTTATGTCAGACAGACTACCCCTGAAGAGAGATATCAGACAAGGTTGTCCCCTCTCCCCTTTGCTCTTTACCCTGTCCCAGAACCCCTAGCAATCTGAATCATGCAGGAACTCAGAAATTAAAGGCGTGATGGCCGGGGGAGTGGAGCAAAAGCTGGTGATGTATGCAGATGACTCCCTTTTCTTTTTAAGTGAGCCCCAGGCCTCTCCTCCCTGCTTGTTAGAGGTGTTACAAACATTTGGGGAGCTGGTGGGATACAAAATAAACCTCTCTAAATCAGAGGCGATGGTCCTCAGTGGCAAGCCTACGAAGGAGTTTAAAGAGACCTTCCCATTCGCATGGGCCCAAAAAAATAGCTTTAAATACTTGGGAATCCAAATTTTGGCAAATTTATCTAGAATGTTTAATATTAATTATCTCAAGCTTCACAATGATTTACAAGCAGATTTCGAACGCTGAAGACTATTACCACTTTCCTTATATGGTAAAGTACGGACAGTGAAGATGAATGTTCTTCTGAGACTTTTGTTTTTATTCCAGACCCTCCCGATCCAAATTCCAAATCATTTCTGGAACAAATTGAATACAGGTGTCCAGAGCTTTATCTGGGCTGGTAAACGCCCCAGGCTGTCGATTAGAGTCCTTCGAGCATCCAGGGAGGAGGAGGAGGAGGAGGGTCTGGGACTTCCCCATCTTTACCATTACTACCTGGCAGTGCAGGGAGCCCAGTTATGTACTTGGGTGAAACAAAGAATTTAATCATGGTGGTACCCAATAGAGGAGGCCACGCTGGGGGGGGGGAGGGCCTGTGGACAATGCCGACTAATATCATACATCCTCAAGTATGGTCACATACAACAAATCCTTGGGTGGAACACTCATTGAGGATCCTTCTCCATCTCTGTAAACTTACACTCACCCCAAATACATTAGGCCCCCTGTCCCTCATCTGACATGAGGAATCATTTCTCTCACCCTGGCTAGATAATGGATTTGCCTACTAGGAAAGTAGGGGCCTCACTACTTTCCATTACTGCATAAAAAGAGCGAATTGTCTCACTTTTGCCACCTTACAAGAACGTTTCTCCCTCCACAGAGAGGACTGTTTTAGATATCTACAAACCTGCGACTTCTTTAACATAAATGATAACATACAGAGTATAAGGAGGAATTTGATGCCTTTAGAGAGTTATTGGTATGACGCCATCAGGATAAGGGACAAAGTTAGATATATTTCTGTACTATACAAGACCTTATCTCCCACGTCTTTTCATCTGTCGGAAGAGATTAGGAGAAGATGGGAAAGGGAGAGTGGGACAGTGATTTCCAAGGTAGATTAGGCACGCAGACTAAGAAGGGGGTGGCAGGTGACATTCTCTTCAACATGGAGAGAATATAACTGAAACATACTAACCTGCTTTTTTTTAGGACCCCCACTATCACAAAACACTTTAACCCACAGGCTACAGAAGTATGTTGGAAGCTCTGAGGTGAAACCAAAGGTACATTTACCATATTGTTTTGGTTGTCCCAAGTTAGATACCTTCTGGCATCAAATTCGTGAGAAAATATAGCGAATAACAGGATTCCCTCTCCCTTTTAGATTTGGTGCTGGGTCTTCCAACTCTGTCCTCAAAGAAAAGGAGAGTGGCAGCTCTCAGTCAGATCCTTCGGGTGGCTGCCCTGAAGTGCATCACTGCAAAGTGGCTGTCGCCAGAACCCCTCCCCCCGACCCAGTGGGCCTCTAGAGTGGAGGAGATGGAAAGGATGGAAAGAATTACATGCACGCTTTGGCTAGAGCAGGAGAAATTTCTGGATAGGTGGCACCTCTGGCATCTCACAGTGGAGGAACCAGCAGAGGAGAGGTCCTCAGAGGGAAATGGTGGGGGAAGGAGAACAGCCCTAGAAAAATCCTAGACTTTAAATCAATACAGTGGATATGACCAACTAATAGATTTTTAATCAGCTTTAGACGTGTGGGTGAAGGAGGGGAGATGAGGAGTTGAGCAGAAGAGGTTTCTAAGTTAAGTTTGTAGGAACTTTTTACTTTATAGAATTTCTTCCAGATTGAACTGTTAAGACCATCAAGACACTGTGAAAGACTGTAACCATCTTATAAAAGTCATAGACTTTGAACAGTGTAATAAGTGAAGGGTCTAACATAGATCACCATGGTTAAAAATTTATGTTGATTGCAGACGAACAAAAAAAATACCCATTGTAAACATTTGTATGGAAATTTTAAAATGTACTACAACATGTGTAACATTCACAAGTACAAACTTTTACTGTTAAAAAAAAAAAAGTTTCACATATACAAAATTTATTTTTGTTAGTATACTGAATAAACTGTAAATTACATACGCATGTGTAGTTTGGGTTAGCTATGGCTTATATATGACAACATATCGTGGTGTTTTGGTGAATGAATTTTGTTGAAAAAAATCAGTTTTTTCTTAAGATATGTAAGTAAGGGATCTTAAAATCAGTAATTAAGGGCTGGGTGGGGATGGTGGTGGGACTCAAACAAGTGTGTTTTTTCTTAAAGGAGAGGTGGGAGAAGAAACTTCAAGATAACCGAACAATGAAAAGGTAAACCCATGCTAGACAATGTGACTTTTAACATGAGAAACATAATCAACTTGTTCTACTGTACTAACAATGTACATGTTTGATTGTTGTATCTGTTTGGTTGACACCTCAATAAAGCCATGAACATTTTTTTCTTTTTTTTATAGGAAAGGATGGGGATGGTGGGACTCTGATTGGTGGGGGCGTTATTAGAGGAAGGGGGTGCTGTGACTCAGAAGGGAAGGGTATGTTTTAACAAATATTAGAAGGGGAATGACAGACTGGCACTTACAAACTAAATATTTTGCAAGCTATTTCTTGCTTAGTTTTCAGCACTTTGTGTCATTTGGCAGTTGAGACGGGGGCAGCAACGATGCTGCACTTCTTTGGGGACCATAACAAAATTCTGGGGGACTCTCAACTTTTATTTAGAACCCCCTTATTTTTTTCACAGTCCAGGACTCTCAAATCAAAAATCCTGCCGAGCAGACCTCTCAACTGTTACGGATTCTCCATGACATACCGGATTCAGCTGCTCCCCAAGCCCTCGTGCTGCATGCATGCATGCACAGGTCCACATTTACACAGAAAGATGCTGGGTGTACCGCGCTGCCAGCGTCATTCTCCCTTAATTTTTTTCTTCCTTTGTCTCTCGACTCCTATCACTGCCTCATCAGCCCAGTAGCTCCAAGGAGCCAATCGTGTGTGTCTTCATCCTGTCCCCCTGCCCCTGACATCACTGAATTTGAAACTGCAAGCACGGGCCTTCAATTCCCCGGCCTGTGTTGAGGTGATAATTATTTTGTTTGTGTTGCTTGCAGGAGGTCTCACCCAGGTCCACTCTTGCCCTTTAAAGATTTGGGAATGCCACTTAGTCGGCACATTCAGAACGAACCGAGGAAGCGAACTGAAGAGGCAAGACGCTGTGACTGACTGAGACTCTGAGAAAGGAATAGAAAAGTGTGGTGAGGGCTTGTGGCTTTTGAGTTTGCTGAGCCAACTGCTGACCAAGTGATTGACTCCAGAAACTGCTGGCTGCTGCACATCGCACTGATCTTGGAGTTTCAGACCATCATCGAATTCAACACACAATCACTCACTGACTGAGTTACCGACCACCGCCAGCTCAGCCTTGCGAATTGGCATGGGTGGCTTTCGGGGACATGGAGTTAGAGCAAGAGAGCAGCATGCAGCTGCTTAGCTGAGCAGCCCAGGAGAGAGTGCCCCAGGCTCAGACAGAACACCAGTGAGAGAGTTGGCATTGCGTTGGTCGGACTGAGAGGGAGGACGAGCCAGTTGGGAGAGAGGTACTCCCTGGGCCCCCCCCCCAAAAAAAAACAGGCAGTGCATAGAGGGAGCAGGTGTGAGTGAGCCTAGGTGTGCCAGTTAGGAGCCTGCAGGCCTTGTTTAGGGAGGCCTGAATTTTCTGGAGTGCGGAGTTATCTGCTGCCCCGTATACAGGGAGCCCATAGTCCACTAGGGGAAGTATTGATGAGGTGATGGCAAGCCTAAGGGCGTGGGGGGGAGGCAGTCCCTGTGTCGGTAAAGGAGTCCAATCTGGGTGTTAGTTGCGGCAGCAAGAGTGTTTATGTGGTCGTGGAAGGTAAGGGCCGAGTCGAGGGTAAGTCCTAGATATTTGTAGTTAGATACCTGTTCAAGGGGGTGCTGGTTGCAGGGGAGGATGTGGAGAGGTGCATTTTTTGCTTTGTTCTGGCAGTGAGAGAAAATCATTGACTTCGTCTTTTTTAAGTTTATGACCAGTCTATGGTCTTTAAACCATGTTTCGGCCTTGAGAAGGCATGTTGGAGGGAGTCCTGAAGGGGTGTGGGTTTATGATGCGAAGTAAAGAGCACTGCATCATCTGCATATAGTAAGATTTTTGTGGAGCAGGCCTTTGGTAAGGAGTTTAGGTAGAGGGAGAAATTAAGTGGCCCCAGGATAGAGCCCTGGGACACCCCGGAGCGGACGGGTAGTGTGTCTGATATGGTTCCATTAATTTTGACGCATTGGGACTGGGTGGAAAGGTAACTGGAGTGCCTGTTCAGGGGGCCTGTGGAGAAACCAAGTTGGTGGAGTGAGTCGAGAAGGAGAGGGTGGCAGACTGTGTCGAAGGCCTTGGATAGGTCTATGAACACAGCTCCTGCAATGTTACCGGCGTCTAGGGAGGAGTGCAGGAAGTTGGTGAATTCTAGGAAGCCATGTTGCTCTGGGCATAGGATGTTATACTTGGCTAGGTATTCAATAAGTTGGGTGGCAGCCACTTTTTCTAATGCTTTAGAGAAGGGGGGAAGAATGGAGATGGGTCGATAGTTATTTGGGGAGGCTTTGTCACCAATTTTATGGATGGGGGTAATGACAGCTGTTTTCCAGGCACTAGGGAATTGCCCTAGGCATGGGGATTTGTTGAGTAGGTCCGTTGGGGGACTAGGACCTCGTCGAGGACTAGTCGAAGGAGCCTGGCATCTAGTGGGTCATTTATGGGGTTATTGCTGTTTAGTGCTTTCTGTAGGTGAGGACGAGCTTCGTGGGTAGATATTTTGCACAGGAGGAAACAAGGATGCTGTAGGGTTGGGGGTGGGGATTGGGGCATAGGGTCAAAGAAACAACTAGGGAGAACAGTGCTGAGATCTGAGAAGGTGGTGTTTGGACAGTTTGCTATGGTGAATGTGTCTGTGGAGGCAGTGTCATTTATGGTGTGCTGGGAGGGAGCTGGGGAGCGAGATTTCCCATTGAGTTCTTTGATGTTATTCCAGAAGGTCCTCGTAGACCCCCACGTGGTTGTGAGAGTGGTTGATAGTGGTCTGCTTTGGCCTTACAGATGGCTCGAGTGCATCTAATTGAGCGGCATTGTAGGATTGTCTGTCCGCCAAACCTGCCCGATTCTGTGGCTTTGTGCCAGAGATTATCCCTGTCTCTCAACATTTGGAGTAGAGGAGGGTTATCCAAGAGCATGTTGCCTTTTGGTGAGAGTTTGGTGAGTGGGGCATAGAGGTCACAGGCCTTGGTGAAGGCCTGTGAAACAGGTTGAGTGCAATGTCGACGCTGGGGGCTAAATTAATGGGGGACCAATCTATCTGGGTGAGTAGCTGTTTAAGTTTTATTAACTCTCCTGGGCGGAGACGCCTTCCGAAGGTTGTTTGGGCTATGGGTTTGGGTGTGGAAGAGGTCCATTGGAATAGGATGGGTGAGTGGTCACTTAGGGAGTCGGGAAGTACTTGTATATCCTGGATTTTGTAGGAGCGGTTAGATATAATGATATCCAGGAGAGTTTGGGTACCAGTAGATGGGTGAAGTCTAGTGGGTTGGGTAACTAATTGGACCATGTCAAGGGCCGAGAACGAGTACTTTGTTGGCGCGGCCGAGGGGCCAAGCCAGTTGATATTGAGGTCCCCTACTAGTGTCTGCTCTGCATTGTGTGGTAGGGTAGAGAGGTGTTCAATGAGGGATGTGACTGCAGTCTTTTGGTTCTTAGGAGGTATGTAGGTGACGGTGAGGTATAGTGGGCCCCTGGAGGGGTCAGAGGTCATTTTTAGGGTGAGGGCTTGTGCTCCGTTTGTGAGTTTGGGGAGTGGGAGCATGTGACCAATAACGTTGTTATTGATGTAGAATGCACAGCCACCCCCACGCTTTCCTACCCTGTCTTCCCGATATAGGGTGTATCTGGGGAGTGAGACAAAGGCATCAGGAGTAGAGTTGGAGAACCAGGTCTCCACTAGGGCAATGACGTCTGGTTGGTGAAGGGTTGCCCAACATTGAAGCACTGCAGATTTCTTTGGCAGGCTGCGTATATTTAGAGAGGCAATGCGGAGTCCAGAGGGTCTGGTAGGTGGAGTGGTGGGGGCAGGCGCATCGCGGACTGGGTAAGACCTCTCCACAAGCAAGCTGGAGAGAAGGAGGCTTTACCTCTTAAGGCTCTCTGCAATCCCCTGTTCCAAGCTACTCAGCTGGGCAGTTTAGCGAGCTCTTGTAGGACCCTTTCTTTTGTGAAGGGACTTGGTGCACACCTCCCTCCCCACTGTGTCCATGGTGCTGAGCTGTGGGCCCTGCCCTACCTTCTCCTCAGTAAATATTGAGCAGAAGTATCTATTTAGGATAGATGCTTTTCCTTGGTCCTCCTCCACACACTCCCCCTTATCCCCTTTGATCTTAGCAATACCCCCTCTGGACTTTCTCCTTTCGCTAACGTATCTATAGAAAGTCTTGTCCCCTTCTTTTACTGTTTGTGCTAGTGTTTCCTCGGTTTGGGCCTTTGCCTGCCTTACAGCCTTCCCTGCTTCCCTTAGGGAAGTTTGGTATGCCTCCCTATCTTTGTCCCGCTGCATTCCCTTCTATATCCTGAAGGCCAGCCTTTTGGCTCTGATCTTTTCTGCTGCTGTTTTTGAGAACCAAAGTAGTTTCCTCCTTCTTTTGCTCTTGCTTTCTCCCTAACACAGTGGGATGTTGCTTCAAGTATTGCATCCTTAATGCTTGCCCCCTTTGCCTGTACCCCCTCACCTGTATTTCATCTTGCCAGGGCTAGCTTAACTCTGTTGGCCACCTTATCAAAGTCAGCTCCTCTGAAGTTCCATATTTTTGCCTTGGAATGGGATGATTTAGCTCTAGTGGCCAAATTGAACCATACCATGTGATGGTCAATGACCCCCAGGCGACCTACCTGGAGATCTGTGATCCTTTCCCCGTTAGTCAGTACTAGATCCAGGATAGCTCTGTCTCTTGTGGGTTGTTGTACCAATTTTTTGAGGCCGTTCCCCTGCAAGGAATCCACAATGTATCTAGTTCTGGCGGATGTTCCTGCTGGTATTGACCAATCTGTATCTGGCATGCTGAAATCTCCCATTAGCAGATATCTTCTAACAGTAATGTGTCAGTGTCCTTCCCCTGGTCTGGAGGCTTGTAGACAATCCCCGTTTGTATGGTTGTCCCATTTCCTGTTTCCAGGGTGACCCACAGTTCTTCCGGCTCCTTATGTGTATTCTGAATTTCTGTAGCTTTGATATTTTCATTGACATAAAGGGCCACTCCACCCCCCCATTTTGCACCTCAGTCTCTTCTGAACAGTACATAGCCGGGTATTGAAGTCTCCCAAGTGTGGTTACTGGTGAACCATGTCTCGCTAATGGCTTCTATGTCCAATTTAGCCTCTGTCATTGTTGCCTGCAGGTCTGAGATCTTGTTTCCCAGACTGTGGGCATTTGTGTACATGATTTTCCATTGGCCAGATTTCAGTACGTAGTTGTTGGGCAGGTCTGGCATTTCCCCTGTGGGTCGTATGGGGAGCCGGACCTTCTTCTTTACTGGTGATGCAAATGAACTACAAACATGCTGAACTCCTGTTTGATCACTAGCTGAGGGGAGAGGGGTGTTCTTCCCATTCAGTGTATCGGGTGCTGCACCCCTCTCCCCATTTGCTAGTTTAAATATTCTGCAAAGACATCAAATCCCAATGCACTTACTCCCTCCTTAGTCAGATGCAGTCCATCGAATTTTGCTCCCCAAACTGTTACCAGTTACCTACAAATTTGTGTCCTTTTTCTTGGCACCAGCCCTTGAGCCACATGTTTATCTCCCCTATCTCCCCTTCTCTGATCTTCCGTCCATCTGCCCCCTCTCCCAGACTGGCAGAATCTCAGAAAAGGAGATGCCGGACGAAATGGATGACACTTTGTCTCCCAGCCTGGTCAGGTGTTGCTTGGTCTCCACAACTGACTGGCTGGCGAGATCATTAGTCCCTATGTTTACCTGGACATTGATGTTTTCTCCTGCTTTGTGCACGATTTTAGCAATGCGGTCAGTGTCTCTCCACGCTGATGTACCTGGGAGACATCTGACCATTACCCCTGGCCGGAGGTAGGTATCTACTCTCCTATGATCCTATGTAGCAGATGTTGGGAGACACTGCAGACTGGGCAGAGGAACGGTGGTGGGGTTGGGGGACTTAAACATGCCAGAAACAGACTGGGAGACTATTACATCCTCTGTGACCAGGGAACAGAGGTTGTTGGATGTCTTTTAAGACGCGTTCCTAACTCAGCAGGTGAGGGGACCGACCAGGGAGGCGCGGGTACTGGATGTGGTCCTGGCAGACAGTGACCAGATTAGGGGCCTGGAGGTAAGGGACCCATTGGCGGGAGTGACCATGCCACGGTCTGGTTCTGCCTGGACCTAGGAGGGGTAGAAGGCTGCACAAAGACAGAAGTAACCGACTTCAGGGGGGCGGATTTTAAGGAAATGGGAAGGATCCTTAAGGAGCATTTGGATGGGATTGGGTCAGACATGGACGCTGATAGTAGGTGGGAAATCATCAGGAGAGGGGTGCAGGATGCTACCAGCACCTGTGCAAGAGTAAGACGAAAATGCGGTAGGGCCCAAAAACCCTGCTGGTGGACTAGGGAGGTCCAGGAGGTGGTGCGGGGAAAGAAGGCAGCCTATAAGCAATTCAAGTGCTCAAGGAGTGAAAGGGATCGAGGGGAGTACGAGCTGATGGCTAGAAGGGCCACTAGGGTGGTGAGGGCTGCTAAGGCAAGGAAGGAGCAGAACCTGGCCAGGGAAATTAGAGAGGGAACAAGGGGTTCTTTAGATACATTGGGGAAAACGAAGGGTGAAGGGGCAGATTAGCAGGATTAAATCAGGGGAGAGATGGGCACAAGACCCGGGGGAGCAGGCTGAGGTACTAAATGAGTACTTCACCTCAGTTTTTACCAAGGAAAATGGGGGTGCTGCATCATACATGGGAGGAGACAGAGATACTGAGGAGGGGGGGACCCTTACCGATCGGTGGGTCTGGGGAGAGGGTGAGGAATCACTGGCAGGAGGGAGGAGGGCTAAGCAGGGAGAAGAGGTACTGGAAGTGGAAATCACAGCAGAGAGAGTGAGGGAAGCCCTCAGCTCCCTTAAGACGGAGAAAGCACCGGGGCCAGCTAAATTACATCCCAGAGTGCTGAAGGAACTTGCGGATGTCCTGGTGAAACCCCTGGCGGAGCTTTTCACCATCTCTCTGAGGACAGGGTGGGTGCCCCAGGACTGGAAGGTGGCGCATATAGTGCCTATCCACAAGGGGGAATCAAGGGAGGTGGCAGGGAACTACAGGCCTGTCAGCCTGACATCGGTGGTGAGCAAGATGATGGAGGGCATTGTCAAGGAGAGGCTGGGGGGGGACCTGGATAAGTCAGGGTGCCTGGACGATAGACAGCATGGATTCATCCCGGGGAAATCGTGTCAGACAAACCTTGTGGAGTTCTATGACTGGGTGACGAGGGCCTTGGACCTGGGTAGACCAGTGGACGTCCTCTTTCTAGACTTCAGCAAGGCATCTGACTCTGTTCCTCATGTGGGCCTGTTGGATAAGCTGGGAGAAATGGGGGTGGGGAACCAGATGATCAGATGGATAGGCAATTGGCTCCAGGACCGGATCCAGAGGGTCGTAGTTGGGGGGATAGTCTCATCCCCAAGGAGGGTCATTAGTGGGGTCCCACAGGGATCAGTCCTTGGGCCCCTTCTGTTCAACGCCTACGTCTCTGACATAAGGACAGGAATCAGGAGTGAGATGAGTCTCTTTGTGGAATACTCGAAACTGGGGGCGGTGGTGGATGGGGAGATGGGGAGGGTGGCCCTACAGGGGGGACCTGGAGGCTCTGGAAAGATGGTCTAGAAAGTGGAAGCTGAGGTTCAATGCAGGGAAATGCAAGGTACTCCACCTAGGGGCCAGAAACCCAGGCCAAGTGTACACCCTGGGGGGGGGGAATGCTACAAATCTCAATGGCTGAGAGGGACCTGGGGGTGGTGGTGGATGTCAAGATGAACAACTCTGAGACTTGTAGAAGGGCAGCAGCCAAGGCCAACAGGATGCTAGGATGCATCGCTAGGGGGATCACCTCCAGAAGGAGGAAGTGATACTCCCTCTGTATAACTGCTTGGTGAGGCCGCTCTTGAGTACTGCGTGCAGTTTTGGAGGCCACACTTAAAGAGGGACATTAACCTCCTGGAGAAGGTCAGAGGAGGGCAACCAAAATGATTTGGGGCTTGGGGACAGGACCTATGAGGGAGAGGCTCAAGAGCTAAATATGTACACATTGGAAGAGAGAAGGGACCGGGGGGACATGATAGAGGTCTTCAGGTACATGAAGAGGGTAAATAGGGGAGGAACAGTCAGGGTGCTTCGAAGGAAGGAGGAGGGGGCCACTAGAGGGCATGGGTGGAAGCTGGAGGGGGGAAGATTCAGGGGAGAAAGGAGGAGGTGCTACTTCACTGAGAGGGTGGTGGAGCCATGGAATGCGCTGCCTAGGGGGCTGGTGGAGGCAGAGACAGTGGAGGGATTCAAGAGGGGGTGGGACAGGTACAGGGGAAGGGTTCTGGAAGCAAAATCCAATGCAGCAAGAATATCCGGAACTGGGAAGGGAGAAGCCAGAGAAGGCGAGGGGGCAGCAAGGTCAGCACCCAGGGTGGGGGCTGACCAAACGCGCAGACACGAAAGACCGTTAGGCCTATTCTGCTGGCATTTTAGTATGTTAGTATGTATGAACAGAAGTGTTTTGGATTTCCATTTTGCTTTTTTTGTTTTGATCTCTATTTTGGTTGAGTTTTGTAGTGCTAGCTCCTGTGCTGCAGTGTCCTGCTCTGCAGTGTCCTCTTCCCCTTTGATTTCGGAGATAGCGGCAGATACCTGTTTGTGTAGGTGATACGTTGGTTAGCATTGTGTGGGTCTGGGGTGTTGCCGCAAGCTATTATGTACTCTGCTTCTGTGGGGAAGGGAGAAAGATATGCTCTTGCTCTGCAGCCATGCCCTCTTCCTGGTGTGGGCCTGGGTGGTTAGTATGTTTTATGCTATGGGGGGGGAGGAGGACTGGGGTGGTGTAGTAGTACTACCGTCGCTGTCATCTGTCATTATGCATGTGGTGTTTACTGCACATTTAACTTGTTTTTAAACTGTGCTAGCTATGATCTTGAACTAGTAGTATTAGAGAGAGGCTGGTGTAAAAAAAAAAAAAAAAGAAAGTGGGATCTGTGGCTGGCTCAGCAGAATATGGTTTGGTGTACCTGCATTTCTTGGTTGTGTTAACCCCCTACTGAGATCACCAAATATGATTTTTTGAGGATTTTGCAGCACAAAAATAATAGTAGTGACACTGTGTATTGAAAGATTTGCACTAATACCGTTAGCTAAAAAATATCTGATAATGTATAGCTAAAAAGTATCTGATAATGTACAAAGCCACTCCAGAAATTTCTGACGCCAAGATTTTGTGGTCTGGCCCCCAACATTTGAAGTACAGAGTCTAACTGACCACCACTTCAGTAGTGCTGGCGCAAGCCCTATGGTAACAGCAGATTTGATGGATCATCAGTTTCTTTTCTACCAAGAGATTCAGTTAGTATTTCTTTTTTGGGGTGGGTGGGTGGGGTGTATGTTCATTGTTGCTATATTGATGGTCTGTTTATTTGGTTTGAAAAGTTTGTTCTGCAGCTCGAGCTGCAAGTGTTCTATCTAGTTGTGGGCAGACTAGATGGATCACGAGGTTACCTTCTGCGACTCTGCTGGCCAATTCTTATGTTCTTATGTTAAGTGTGATTTCTTTCTGGCTCTTTAGTGGGAGGATTAGTAGTGGTTGGCACTGCAGTGGTCAGAGACTAAATGGATTTCACTACTGCTGTTGCTAGACCGCTCTGACGGGTTTCCTCTTTTTCCGCTGGCAGTTGCACGCACATTGGGACTGAGTTACAACCGACCGATTTCAAGACACTGCTGTGAGTCCACTCTTGCTGGCTGCATCCTGATTCCCATTTGGCCTGCTGCTACATCACCTTCGCCTGAGGAAAGTCCCCAGACAGACTACCAAGATCATTTCTTTACCATCCCAACTTTTTTCCTGCTCAGAAGTAACGATGATCGCATCATTCTGCAAGAGAAAACCCACAGACCAGCCAAGCTCATCTGGGCTAGGTAAGTAGGCCACCCATCATTTGTAATTGTACTGGGGTTATGTGGCTTAGGCTATGGTTGTTCCCAGAGCGATGATGGCAGTTGGTCAGTTACATGGCACCAACCTGATCCCAGGCTTGGAGGGTGAGGGTTGCTACTGGACCATGTCTTTCCTTGTCTATGGAACTGTGAAGAGAGAGTATTACTGGCAGCAATGTTTGGCTGAACCTGTCCAGGCATGGGGAGGTACAGGTGGTGGACCTCTAGTTGGTTTGGTAAGTGGCAGTTAGCAGAATAAAAGCAGTCTGGCAGGTCAGTGGGTTAGGTTTCTGCACCTTCTTCTACTGAGCAGATGGCAGGTCAATTTTGGTGACTGGCTTGTTTACTATAATTATGTGATACTGAGGCTTAGTTGCAATATTTTTAATTGTTGGTTGATGGTTCTTGTTTAATGGTTTGGCTTCACAAATAACAATTTGAAGTTGAAAATGATTTCTGTCTGCCTGAAGGGATAAAAAATCTCAGAGTTAATGTTAAAGTGCCTTCCTATTCAGATTGTTAATGTTTTGTGTTTGCGTAGATTGTGGCAATGCGGGGAGATGGCAATTCAGAATTTGATAATTCTGTCCACAGTCCTGAAAAGAAGAGAAGACGGTACACGACATTCCAGGCCACATGGAAGTCCTCATTTGATTGGGACATCGGCAGCAAGAAAGGAAATACATACACATTCTGCAAGATATGCTGCTGTGATTTCACTACAAGCCATGGAGGACAGCATGATCTACAGCGACATGCATCTTTTGAGAAGCACTGTCAGAATGCAAAACATGCCACATTGCGACAGAAGCTGTCACATTGTTTTGCAGCACAAGCCAGCTCAAAGGTTACAGAGACTGGAGCTGCTTTTGTTGCTATGTTTGCAGAGCATAACTTGTCTTTTTCATATGGGGCCTACATTATTAAGTACAGTACATGAAGAAGTACTGCTGTGATCCTGAAGTCAAGAAAATGACCTGTGGTGCCACAAAAGCAGCCTGCATAGCAAGAGACGTCATGTGGCCTATGTGCCAGGAGGGTGTTGCAGCAAAGTTCCAAAAAGTGCCATACTGTGTCTACATGGATCAGAGCACAGACATGGGAAATGAAAAACTTTTGGTTATTCTGGTGAGTTATTTTCATTAAGAGCAAGAGAAGCATTCCATAAAGTTCTTGGATATGCCTGAGCATGTTTCAGGGACTGGACGAGGTATGTTTAACTGTTTAATGGAAACCCTAAACACATTTCAGATCCCAATGGACAATCTAGTTGCACTGTCAATAGACAATGCTGCATCCATGATTGGCAAAAGTAACTCTGTGTTATCCAGGCTGCAAACACTAAATCCACATATTGTGAATATGGGGTGAATATGGGGTGTCTGTGCCACCTGGCAGATATCTGCAATAAAGCAGGAATAAAGATTCTGACAAAAATTGATGAACTTGTGTCTGATGTGTACTGCCATTTTGCTTCAAGTGCACAGTGACAACAAAAGTTAAAAGAATTTGCCCTGTTTGTGGATGTGGAACCACTCAAGGTCATAAAACATGAACCAACATGGTGGCTCAGCTTGAATAAAGTTGTTAAGAGGATGCTGGATCTGTGGCCTGCACTCCTGTCATACTTCCTTTCAACAGAACAAAGATCAGCAAAAGTGGAGAGCATCAACAAAAGCCTGGAGAGCCATGAAATATGAATGCAGTTTGTTTCTAAAATATGCACTTGCACTTGAAACATGACAGCTAAATGGGAGGTTCTGATAATGGGAGACTTCAACATGCCAGATGCAGATTGGTCAATACCAGCAGGAACATCTGCCAGAACTAGACACATGGTGGATTCCCTGCAGGGGGAGGTCCTCAAACAACTGGTACAACAACCCACAAGAGACAGGGCTATCCTAGATCTAGTACTGACTAACAGGGAAAGGATCACAGATCTACAGGTATAAGGTCACCTGGGGGCCGGTGACCATCACATGATGTGGCTCAGTTTGACCACTAGAACTAAATCATCCCATTCCAAGGCAAAAATATGGGATTTCAGAGGAGCTGACTTTGATATGATGGCCAACAGTGTTAAGCTAGCCCTTGAAAAAAGAAATACAGGTGAGGGGATACAGCAAAATGGGCAAGCATTAAGGATGTAATACTTGAAGCAGCATCCCATTGTGTTAGAAAGAAAAGGAAGTGCAAAAGAAGAAGGAAACCGCTTTGGTTCTCAAAAACCGTAGCAGAAAAGGTCAGAGCCAAAAGGCTGGCCTTCAGGAAATATAAGGGAACACAGTGGGATGAAGATAGGGAGGCATACCAAACTTCCCTAAGGGAAGCAGGGCAGGCAGTAGGGCAGGCAAAGGCCCAAACCGAGGAAACACTAGCACAAACAGTAAAAGAAGGTGAAAAGTCTTTCTATAGATACATTAGTAAAAGGAGAAAGTCCAGAGGGGGTATTGCTAAGATCAAACGAGATAAGGGGGCGTATGAGGAGGAGGACCATGTAAAAGCATCTATCCTAAATAGATACTTCTGCTCAGTATTTGCTGAAGAGAAGGTAGGGCAGGGCCCACAGCTCAGCACCATGGACACGGGGGGGGGGAAGGAGGTGTGCACTAGTCCCTTCATGAAAGAAAGGGTCCTACAATAGCTCGATAAACTCAGGGTGGACAAGGCAATGGGACCTGATGGCATACATCCCAGGATACTAAAGGAGCTAAGGGTGGAACTAGCAGAGCCATTAGCAGAACTGTTTAGTGAGTCTCTGAGCACAGGAGAGGTCCCAGAAGACTGGAGAAGGGCTCATGTGATCCCGCTTCACAAGAGTGGTAGCTGGGAGGAGGCAGGGAACTACAGACCAGTCAGTCTTACCTTAGTAGTGGGAAAGATTATGGAGGCACTCCTTAAGGAAAGGATGGTGCAACACCTGGAATCCATAGGAGCACAGGATCCAAGACAGCATGGGTTTACAACAGGAAGGTCCTGTCAAACTAATCTCATAGATTTCTTTGACTGGGTAACCAGGGTGGTGGACCAAGGGGGAGCAGCTGATGTTGCCTACCTTGGCTTCACAAAGCGTTTGATACTGTTCCACATAGAAGATTGCTTAATAAGCTGGGTAGGCTCAGGGTGGGTCAGAAGTTGGTCAGCTGGTTGGCAAACTGGTTGATGGTTGATGGGCAGAAAACAGAGAGCGGTGGTAAATGGTATACAGTCAGAAGAGATGCAAGTCACAAGTGGGGTACCTCAGGGATCAGTCCTGGGGTAGTCCTCTTCAATATCTTCATCAGTGACATTGCAGATGGACTGGAGGGTAAGGTTTGTCTGTTTGCAGATGACACCAAGATCTGCAACAGAGTAGATGATCCAGATGGGGTGGGCAGAATGAGAAGAGATCTGGATAAACTGGCAAAATTGTCAGAAGAGTGACAACTGGGGTTTAATGCAAAGAAGTGCAAGATCATGCACATAGGGAAGAGAAACCCTGAAGCCACCTATAGGCTGGGAGGAGAGTTGCTGGCAGTCATAAGGGAAGAAAGAGACTTGGTCATCATCATCACCGATGACCTGAAATCATTTAAGCAGACCACTAAAGCAGTAGGTAAGGCTAGGGGGATGTTGGGGTGTATTAGTAGGGGTATCACAAGTCAGAAGAGGGAGGTAATAATCCATCTTTACAAGACACTGGTTAGGCCCCATCTGGAGTACTGTGTGCAGTACTGGAGGCCACATCTTCACAAGGACATTAACCAAATTGAAGCAGTCCAGAGAAGGGCAACCAAAATGGTGCAGGGACTGCATCAGAAAACATATGAGGACAGATTAACGGAGCTCAATATGTATACCCTAAAGCAAAGGGGAGAGAGGGGATATGATTGAAACATTCAAATACCTTAAGGGCATTAACAAGGTGAAAGAGTCTAACATGTTGCAATATAAGAAAAATAGGACAAGAGGATACAGCATGAGATTAAAGGGAGGCCGATTAAGGGGTAATGTGAGGAAATTCCTTTTCACAGAAAGGGTGGTGGATGCATGGAACAGCCTACCTCAGGAAGTGGTGGATATGAATACAGTGCAGGGCTTCAAACAGGCATGGGATAGGCATAAGGGAGCAATACAGATGAGTATGAGTAGATAGGCCATTGACAGAGCAAAGGCCGATGGCACATTTATAAGGTAGAAAAAGAAATGGGCAGACTAGATGGGCCTTGCTGTCCTTATCTGCCATCAACTTCTATGTTTCTATGAACCACTTATCCATTTCAACCTACAGATGCAAAAAGGTGACAGCCAACTGATGACTTTGCATTCAGACATTTTCCGACTTATCTACATATATGCTGGCAGAGTACTACAACCTGAGAAGGCTGGGAAATTGCTAAAGGACAATGCTGCTGCTATTCTGGACAATCCTGACAGATTTCTGTGCCACAGTGACCTTCGTCTGGGGACAGGAATACGGCAGTACATGAAGGACAATGAAGACAGCATTTCTGGAACAGTCATCGAAAACAACATTTATCAGAAAGCAGTTCAAATACTGCATGTGAGCTGCACGGATCAGAATCCTCTCAACCTAACCCTCGCGCAGGATCTAGCAGCTTCAAGACTTGGGATTCGCCACACGCTGACAGACCTAAGAAGTCTCACGCCCCTAGGATGTACGAGCCTACAACCCCTCACCTGTTCTCTGAGGCTGTTCGAGATGCAAAAAAATCTTCGAGGAATAAAGAGATTCAAAAGGAAGCCAGACCACCGACTCGCCCCTCCAGCATTCCACGACTTGCTAGTCTGCAGAATAATCCTAAAAAATATTCCCAAAGTAGAGAAAGCAACCACTCTTCGACTAGGAGCTCACCGGAACTGTTCTCGGGTCAGGAAATGGACTTACAGGTCCTTGTCGTTTCTAGGTCACCTACTCCCTCGCATGGATCTAATTTTGCAGGTAATACGGGGGCGAGTTAGAAGCTGCACCAAAAGAGCTTCCTCCAGTTTTTTTTAAATGCTTTTTTTTATCTATTCCAAATTAATTGATGAAAGGCAACTTCACCTGCTACAAGTTTTTGAGAAGGATCACCTCACCTTACAGACAGGATCAATGTAAGTTTTGATCTCTCTGAGCCAGTGCTGCCTTGGACTTTTTGTCTGGTGGATATATCTGGCTACTCAGTAGACTACGTCTTACTGATCTAGTCGGTTTAGGACTCTAGTTGTGTTGTTTCTGTTGTTAGTTTGAATAATTTCTAAATCTATTCAGTTATATTACTGGTCCTGTTAGTTCTCAGGACATAATTAATCCAATATCATATTTAGTTATTAGTAGATTTTTAACCTGATCTCGGGTGGAATCAGTTAGATAGTTTTCTCTTTTTTTTTCTTTATTTATATATATTTTTTCTTTTTTTTTTTTTGACTTTCAGTCTCGCTAATTTATAGATAAATTATATTACTGTTATAAAGTTCTGCTCCTAACTATTTTATATTGGCTAGGTTTATTATATTTAGCCTGTTTCACGTACAAGTTTTTATTGATTGTCAAGGAACAATAGTTTTCGTTTAAGTAGCTCACCCTGATTTTTCTCTCACTGTGACCTATATTTAGGGAATTAAGCATGCACCCATATAAAGTTGTTTCATGGAATGTTAATGGTTTAGGATCCCCTATTAAAAGGAAAAAAAATATTATCCTATTTCAATAAAAACATGCTGATATTTCTGTGTTTTGCAGGAAACTCATCTTAATGCCACTGAATCGATTAAACTCGCCAGATCCTGGGTTTCACAAGGGGAATTTAGTTCTTATAATTGCAAAAAAAGGGGTACTGCTATTCTAATTAGAAAAGGGATGCATTTTGTTAAAACATCACACACTGCTGACCCTAATGGCAGATTTCAGGTCAAATTTCGGGTTTACTTGATGGAATGCAGGGATGCTTTGTAATATTGATGCACCTAATTCAAGTCAGTCTGAGTTTTTCGATTTGATTTCCAAAACAGTTTCTAACTTTTCTACCCACAATTTAATTTTAGGAGGTGATTTCAATGATTGTTAGATAGGAACCCCCTAAATCTTCTTTTGCACCCTCTAAAGCATGTCAGGCTTTACATGATCTGTTAAATTCTCTATTTCTATCTGATATTTGGAGGTTGGTCCACCCTCAAGATAAAGATTTTACCTTTTTTTCTAACCACCACTCCACCTATAACCGTTTGGAATTTTTTTGTGTTTCAGCTGATCTAGTTAATTCAGTTCTGGATAGTGAGATTGATAACATAGTTATCTTAGATCATGCCTTAATTACCTTGAATGTAGTGTTTAGTTCTGGACGACCAAAGGAAGTCAGATGGAGAATGAATACTTCCCATTTACAAAATAAAAAAAATTCTGACTGGCTTGCTAATGAAACTAATGAAATGTTTCTAATTAATGACAATGGAGAGGTAAGCTATGCCTCCCTTTGGGAAACCTTTATGGCATTTATATGGAGTAGAATTATTAGTTTATCTGCCGCTAGGAAAAAAGAGAAAGCTAAACCTTATGAAGTTAAGCAGGTTCAACTCAGAAATCTTAAAGGTCGTGTGAGGATTTCAGATTCACTGGACAAATTTCTTCTATGTGAGGTTGCACTGGTTAAATATGACATTAATAAGTTGCTCTCAGTTCAGGCCGAATATGCATTGTTTCATGTTAAGCAAGGGTATTGGGAATCTGGAGAAAAAGTGGGAAAATTACTGGCACACCGACTAAAAGAAAATTCAGGATCAAAACATCATCCTGGGTATTCGAGATCCAGTTAAGGATTAGGAGGGTGGTGAATAAAAACAATGAAATAAATAAAGTGTTCAGGGAATTCTACTCCAAAATTTATGGCCAGAAACAGGTTGATGCTAAAAAAAAAAATAGCTGATTTCCTTGCAGCCATTAATACCCCTAAGCTTTCCAAAGATAAGCTAGGGCATCTTAATAAGGACTTACCACTAGAAGAAATTTCTTGGGCCGTTGACTCCCTTTCAAATAAGAAAACTCCAGGTTTAGATGGACTCCCAGGAGAATTTTATAAATTGCTAAATTCAAAGGTATCTAAGCACCTGTTTAATATGTATTGTGAGGCTTTAGATCAGGACTCCCTTCCAAAAACTCTTACTCAAGCCCTGGTTTCCCTTATTTATAAAAAAGAACAAGGATCTTCTGCTCTAATGATAGTTACCGTCCTGTTTCTCTGATGAATTCAGATAATAAAATACTGGCTAAAGTATTAACTGGTAGGTTTCAGGCTATAATTTGTGATCTTATTGGGAAAGAACAAGTGGGGTTTATCCATGGTAGATCTGGAGCGGACTATGTCAGAAGACTGATAAATGTGTTATAGCTGGCTAACAAATCTAAGGAACCCTACTTAGTTTTTTCTTTGGATTATTTAAGGCATTTGATTATCTATCATGGGATTATATGTTTTTAGCTCTGCAACATTTTGGATGTGGCAGTAAATTCAAATCCTCTGTGTCATTATTATATAATAATTCATCATCTCAAATTCTTTCGAATGGAATTATATCAGAATCAGTTCCTTTGACCTGTGGAACCAGACAAGGATGCCCTTTATCCCCTTACCTTTTTATCCTGTCTATTGAGCCCTTGATTAGAGCTATTTAGTTTAGTTTAGTTTATTGTTCTAGGAATTACTACCTTTGAGCCAGAGGCTCTTTTACAAAGGCTCCACGTCAATTAGGTACAGTACAAAAGGTTACATAGATAACACAACAATTTGTGTTGTGTCAAGAGCAAGAAAACATATACAAATACATATCAAATCATTTGTGCAAAAGGACATGAGATATCAATAATCACATTATTATTACAAGAAAGAGGTCATGCCAGATTAGGAGAAACAAATAGGGAAAAGTCCAGAACAGAGAGGGTAAGTGAAAGGTGTGGGAGCAGACAATAGCAGGAGAAAAGGTTTCCCAAACATGTCTTTGTCAAATAACGGGACAGGGTGGGTAGTGAGAAAATAGGAGGTTTAATCAGGGCAGTCACAGGAGCTGGAGGTGGCAAGGTGAGAGAAGAGCCTTGATTTGAAAATACCTAGAGAGGTGGAGGCAGTAATATGAGTGCTGAGGGCATTTAGCCAGCTGGGGGCACGATAGGCAAATGATCTTTGTCCCTGAGAAGTCTGGCATAGGGGGACTTGGAGAGGCTGGTGTTCTGATCTTCTGGTAAAACGGGTGCTAGCGCTCGGGCATAACAGGTCTTGGATACAGGGTGGAGTGAAGCCCAGAGTGGATTTTTTTCGCCATCAGGCAGGTAAGGTACTTTATCCGGTTTGAGAGTTGCAACCAACCTGAGTCAGCATAGGTTCACAATGTGTGGAATCGCCGTGTGCACCAGTGAGCAACCGTACAGGCCTTATTTAGGGATGTTGTAATGCACTAAGTGCTGTAGTAGTGGCAGATCCGTATAACTAAGCCACAATCAACGACTGAGATGATAGAGATTGGATGGCAATCCTCAGTGCAGAATGGGTAAGAAGCTGTCGGTTCCGATACAGAATCCCAATTCGCTGATTAATAGTTTTGCTGTACTATCAATGTGAGTTGCAAAGGTTAGGCCTTGATCAAAGTTGATTCCAAGATATTTGAAAATTGGCACTTGTTCAAGGGTATTTCCTAGGTATGTATTAATGGTGAGTGGGACTTGCCGTTTCTTGTTTTGCGGGTTAGAGAAGAGCATGGATTTAGTTTTTTTGTGGTTTAGAACCAGCTTATGTTCAAGGAACCACTTCTCAACTTTGGAAAAAGCATGCTGAAGGTTGAGGCGTAAGAGGTTCGGATCTTTATGAGTGGCAAGAATCACGGCATCGTCGGCATAGAGGATTATTTGTTCAGGGCAGGATTTGGGGAGGGAGTTTAGGAAAAGGCTGAAAAGGAGGGGACCCAGGATGGATCCCTGGGGAACTCCTGAGCGAACCGGTTTTGAGTCTGAGAGAACTCCAGCTACTTTACAGATTGAGAGCTGAGCAAGGTAATTTTTACCCAGTCACCAGGACCTCATGAGAGCCCTAGGGATAGTAGTTGTTTGATAAGTAGGCCATGGTGAACTGTATCAAATGCCTGGTTAAGTCAATGTAGACTGCTCCAGTTAGGTTTCCTTTGTCCATGGCATTGTGGATTGCTTCTGAGAATTCAAGTAGGGCAGTCGATGTGCTGTGCCCTTTCCTAAATCCATGCTGCTGAGTGCATAGGATGTTGTGCTTTTCCAGGTAGTCTGAAAGTTGGTCCACCACCAAGTGTTCAAGGGGCCTTAGAGAGAGGTGGTAGTATTGATATCGGCGATAGTTACCAGGCAGTGACTTATCACCACTTTTGTGCACGGAGTGACAACTGCAGCTTTCCATTTCCTAGGAATTGGCTGTAGCAGAGGGAGAGATTGAAAATTTTTGTGAGGGGCAGTACTTCCTCCAGAGTGAGGGACAGAGTTTAAGGTCAATAGTGTCGCTGCTTGCTGGGGACTTAGAAATGGCCTTCTTTACATATTTATAGACTTCATGTGCCTTTATTAGTTTGAAATGGAAGGGTGATTTGGTTGGGGAGGCAGTAGTAGAAGTAGAAATTGGAGGGTCAGCATCAGTGAAGAAATCAGATGAGAGGACACCACTAAGGTCCGTGAAGGTATCATTTAAGGTGTTTGCAATGATCTCTGGGTCTAATGTAGTGGTTCCATCCACATTCATTATTGTAGGAGAGGATTTGGACTGCTGACCCATGATATTCTTTATGGTGTCCCAGAAGGATTTCCCTTTGCCCCAGGAGTTGGAGAGGGCATTCTTGAAGTAGGAGCTCTTCATCAAGCGGATCTGTTTAGTACAGTGGTTACGAGCCTGTTTATACTTTTGAATGTCTGACAGAATGCCAGTAGCTCTTGCAGTGGCCCAGAGGTGATCCCTACTTTTGAGTTGTGCCAATAGCTTTGCTGTGAGCTATTGCCAATCATTCGGAAATATTTGGATATAAAATAAGTAATTATACACATAAAACATTCGCTTTAGCAGATTATCTGTTGTTAACCCTTTCTAAGCCTGTACAGTTGTATAACACCTTCAAGCTGCTTCTTAGGGAATTTGGTTCCCTCTCAGGTCTCCAAGTAAATTGGGACAAATACCAGGCTTTATGTCCAAACCCTACACCTTTTTTTTCTAATAAATTTCTGAAATTTTCGACAATCGGTGGGTGAAGAACTAGCCAACTTATTTAGGATTGCAAATTTCTATGAATCTAGATTCTTAGTTGACGTAAATTACCTCACCCTTTTCCGTAGTATTGAACAAGATTTGTACAGGTGGGAGAATCTTAACCTTTCACTTTGGGGAAAAGTAAACAGTCAAAATGATTATAGCTCCCAAAATTGTCTGTCTTTTGCAAAATATACCGGTCTTGTTACCTAAAAAGATTTTGGATAAATTGAATTCTTTGATAAGAACATTATTATGGGGTGCTAAGCCTCCCAGATTGAGTCTAGGTAAACTCTGCGCTCCTTATGAAGCAGGTGGACTAGGTCTTCCACATTGGGAATGGTACCAATGGGCTTTTATGTTTAAAGAATCGGCTGCCCTTTTGCTTTCTGAATTTAAGGACACCCCCCAACTCCCTTTATGGATGCTGCTGGAAACAGCTCTGATAAAACCTAACAAGTTTACTGATTTCTTATACTTACCAATCCCCATAGTTCTCAAGGGTAACCCCTGTTTAAATAACACTTTCAGAGTAATTAAAAAAGTTACTAAAGCTGTTAATCCTTCCTCCATTCCCTTGGTATCGATGCTGCTTTGGTCCAACCCCTTATTAACATGAGTTGGTAAATATTTGTCGAATAATACCTTGTCCCACATGGGCATTAATTATATTGGGGACCTTCTACACAAAGATTCGGCTTCACTTATGTCCGTCTCCGAGCTTAAAGAGAAATTTGGTATTCCATGGTTCCACTTCCATTACTATTTACAGTTAAGACACACTCTAGCAGATCATCTGTCTGATGTGGATTTTTCCTTACCCAGTAATAAGGAGTGGGATCAACTGGTGAAGTTAGGCCCACTCAAAAAGGGTACCAGTTTAATATACAAATCTCTGACATTCTCTCTCACCTCACCATCTCTCACTTCCTCTGCCAAACAGAAGTGGAAAGCGGAGTTGGGAATTTATTTATTTGCTTTTGTTAACGGGTAAGCACACTAGACAGCCAAGTGCCTATTTTCAGGTGCGACCTGGGAGATTACAAGATACATACATGAACAATTTTCAGGTGTGACCCGGGAGATTACAAGGTACATACATGAACAAATTGATTTAGATGACCAAGACTGGAGTTCTACTTGGGACCATGCATACCATGGTTGTAAGGACCTCCAAGGTAAGCTCATTCAATACAAAATTTTACATAGACTTTATAGAACACCAGTAAAACTTTCTGAATTAGGGTTTTCTTCAAACGCATGCTGCTGGAAATGTAATTCCAACGATGCCAATATGCTGTACATGTTGTGGGAATGCCCTAAACTTAAAAATTTCTGGCTAGAAGTGAAGGAGAAATGTGAAGCTTCCCTTTCTGTGGTTTTGCCACACTCTCCATTTATATTTATTCTGGGAATCTTTTCATTCAATTTTGACTTTACTTATAATCAAAAGATGTGGATTTCAGTCGCCTCCATTTGTGCCAAAAGATTCATTCTTAAATACTGGAAAACCCCACTAGTGCCCTCCCTAGCTGAATGTTCAATATAATGAGCTGTACTGCTAATGAGAGACTCTCTCATTTAATTACTGATAGATTAAACAGATTTTTTGAGATCTGGGGACCTTTTCTGCAATCAGCTACTTTCTCTGGGGCTAATCCAGATGTGCAGTTATAATTTTTTTTAATTTAATAGGTATATAAAACTAGAGCTGCTTTAGTTATGTTTATTTACATTTATTATCTTTTGTTGTGATTGTTTAACTCCCTTTCAGTGAATGAAGTCATTCACATATTTGGGACTGTCTAGTACAGTATGCCCTGCAAGGCGCTTACAGCCCATACTGTAACCTGTCATTTGGCCCGAGCTTGACCAGGGGTATCTTGGTGGGTTGTAGCCGTATGCCGATGACTGGGGGGGTGGGCAAGGGTCCTGTGTCGGTGGGAGGGGTGGGGGCTGTACCGATCACCGGGAATATATTCACGCCTATATACTGGTGATCACGCCAATGGGAGGAGGAGGGGGTACTACTAGACTACCAGGAGGGGACTTTCTTACTGATACCCGCGATCACGGCTATGGAAGTGAGGAATGCCCGGAGCCCCTCAGTGCACACATCATTCTGTCAGGGGCCAGCGCATTCACTGGCTTCCCTCATAAGGCATGCAAATGGGCCCATAATGACATGCAATGGCCCCATTTGCACCTTACATATTGTATGGCCTCATTTGCATGCCCTATTCTGAATATCGCAGGTGCTGCGCCCAGCACAACTGCGTTTGTGCTGGCACATCTCCATGCTCCCTATCTGTGGCTTGTGCCAGTGCAGTGCCACTGTGCTGTGCGCTGTCTGTGCCATATTCAATGGCGCAGCACCATTGAATATCACCTGGCCCTGGCGCATCCCAGTTGCGCTGTGCTCATGCTTACGCCACTGCCAGGTGCAGTCTGAATATTCAGGCCTCTGTCTCTAGCAGTTTTTTTTTTTTTTTTTTTTTACTAAAGTTTAGTTTAGTGGGTATTATATGCTCATTTTGAGCGGTTCCCTCGCAGTTCCCAGGAACAGAATTTTCAAACAACATGAAGTCTTGCTATATTATGACAATTGCAGTGAGTCCCCATCTTCGAACTGCTCGAGAGGTGAAATAGTTAACTTTTCCATGAAGCATGGAACTCTGAGCGCGAGCTCGGTTAGAAAGCTCTGCCTGTTGTGCTTCAAACATAAACTGTCAGATTCTTTACTCCGCCTCACTGAACAGTCACTCCGGAGAGTTCTCCTTCTGCTCGGTTCATTTGTCGGTTTAAAAAGTGTTATTTTATCGGTTTTCAGTGAAAATTAACCAAAATTAAACCGTAACTTGTCGGTTCAAGCTCTGTCTGTGGTAACGTAAGTAATAGATAGGTTTTACGTTGAAATTTCTGTGTGGAACTTGTACACTTTTATCGGTTCGGTTTGAACCGATCAGGTTGTTTGAAAAATTGCTAGTCCTTTTTTAGAGTGCGGTTCCCGGTCTTTATCAGTTCTAAAGAAACCGGATTTCATTACGGTTTTTTCCACGACCCGTGACACGGTTGGGAACCGATAAGGGTGTCTTGCTTAGTGGATTGCCATAAACGGGCAAGTTTGGTTAGGCTGGCAATATGTCTGAGAAACCCAAAAGAAAAACCGGACCCACTGGGTTTCAGCACTGTAGTGTTTGTGGGGAAGCTTTTGCTAAGGCTGACCCACACACCACATGTGTCTATTGTCTGGGGTTTGACCACCTCAATTCACATTGCCAGATTTGTAAGAATTTCCCTGCTGCCACCATAGAAAAGAGAGTTGGTAGGCTCAGGGAAAGGGAGGCCAAAAAGTCCGGTTACCCGGATGGCCAGCCTGGTTCGGTACCAACCGAACTGGAAGGGGTGCCCTCTGACCAGGGCGATACTTCCTTGGGCAAACGAAGAGCCAGTTCTGAGGAGCCAGTTCCAGCAAAAAGGACTAGAAAGTCAGCTAGCGTAGAGCCAAGAGTTCTCTCCCCAACTGCTGAAGAAATAGCTAAAGCAATTCAAATTGTCCAGTCTCTTTCCCATCCGACCGAACCGTCACCATCAGGTAGGCATTCGGTTCGGCCGGTTCCACCGGTTCAAGTTTATGATTGTGAGGATTTTTATGAACCGGAGGAGGGGAAGGGAATATGAGGAGAGTGAATATGGTTTTGAAGATCTGATGTGCCCATTGAACGGACATCTCTCCAGATAGACCCTTAGGGTTTCTCCTCCCAAGCTTTCTGAGTCCCTTCTCATTTCATTTTTATAAGAAAGTTGCTGATACTCTGCAGCTCCCTGTTGAGGAAGCTGTTGATGACCAAGAGAAGCCTGACTATGTAGAAATGATGGATATTCCAGAGTCTAGGAGACTGTCTATTCCTTTACACAAATCTTTCGGAAACAGACAGTAAAGTTTTAAAAACTCCTCACACTATACCTCCTGTGGATAAAAGGATGGGCAAGAGGTATACCTTATCAGGTTCCGACACTGATTTCCTCACTCAGCAATGCAGCCATGTGGGGTAGTGCAGGCTGCAGCCTGTGACAAGGCTAATATTCCCCTATCTTCACACCGAGAAGGACTCCATGAAGATTGATGCTATGGCAAAGAAACAGTACATGGCAGCATCTTTGGGACTCAGACAGGCGAATTATATGGCTTATGCTGCTAGGTACCAGAAATCCAGATGGGATACTGTGCTGGCTCTAGCAAAACAAGTCCCTGACCAGTTTGCCAAGGAACTGCAACAGGTGGCTATGGATGGTATTGAGGCATCCAAGGTGCAGTTTCATGCTGCAGTGGACTCTAATGATGTTTCATCAAAAGTCATGGCTACATCTGTGGTTCTTCGCAGGATGGCCTGGCTCAGATGTACTGCCCTGTCTCAGGATACCCAGTCTAAGGCCATGGATTTTCCTGTTGTGGGCAATTCTCTGTTTGGGGAGCAAACAGAGAATTACATGAAGAAAATGGATGAATATAGGACCACCTATAGGAGTGCACAGCCCAAGGAAAGGCAGGCCACTCCTCAAAAGCAGCTTCCTAAAGGCAGGGGCAGGCCTTTTCATAGGCCTTTTTACCAAACCCAAGCTTCCTCTTCTGCCTATGCCCAGAGGGGATTCTTTAGAGGGAGAGGCAGACGGGGTACAAGCAGGCCTGCTCCCACCCTCAGCCCAAAGTCCCTGCCAAGCAGGCACCCTGATGGGGTTGCCAGGTCGATTCTTCTCACCTGTAGGGGCAGGCTGGCTTACTTTGTCCAGGACTGGAAGTCTCTAACATCAGACAAGTGGGTCCTGGAAGTAGTAAGCCAGGGGCTGGTTCTCAGCTTCAAAAAATTTCCAAAGCTGAGAACCAGATCTTTTCCACCTGCATCTCCATCAGAGGCACTCGCCCTAGAGGCAGAGGTCTCTACCCTCCTGGCTCTCAGAGCCGTGAAAGGGTTCCTCCCCTACACCAGGGCAAAGGTTTGTATTCCAGGTACTTCCTTACCCCAAAAAAGACAGGAGAATGGCGGCCCATCCTGGATCTCAGATACTTAAACAAGCACCTTTTAAAACCAAGGTTCAAAATGGTGACTCTGGGAATTATTTTACCCTCTCTAAGGCCAGGGGACTGGCTAGCTTCCCTGGACCTCAAGGATGCCTACTTCCATATTCCCATCAGAAGCTTCCATCGAAAATACCTCAGGTTCGAGCTGCCCTCAGGCCATTACCAGTTCAGAGCAATGCCCTTCGGCCTCACTTCTGCTCCAAGGGTATTCAACAAATGCCTGGCAGTAGCAGTTGCCTACCTAGGAAGGCAAAAGATTTCCATCTTTCCTTACCTGGACGATTGGCTCATAGTAGGCCAGTCCCCAGAACAGGTCACTTTACATCTTCAGATAATGCAGCAACTGCTTACCTCTCTAGGTTTCCTTCTGAATATCTCAAAGTCAGTTCTAGAGCCTGTCCAGCTTCTTACCTTCATAGGCGCAGAACTGAACACACAGGAGGCCAGGGCCTTCCTTCCTCTGGACAGGGCAAAGACCCTAGTCTCCCTGGTTTCTTCATTCACCCTGCAGGTCTCTCGACCAGCAAGGCATTTTCTGCAGCTCCTAGGACACATGGCTGCTTCCACAGCAGTTGTGCAGGGAGCAAGATTTCAGATGAGGGGCATCCAGTTCCATTTGAGAGCTTTTTGGTCCCAAAGAAAGGATCCTTTGACCAAGTTGATCCCAGTAACTCGAACCCTGATCCAAGCCCTACCGTGGTGGCAGGATCAGAGCAACCTGAGACAAGGGGTTCCTTTTGTCACTCAGTCTCACTCCCTAATCCTTACTACAGATGTATCCCTCTTGGGCTGGGGAGCTCACATGGGCGACCTCACCACCCAGGGTCTGTGGTCTCCCCAGGAATCTCTGCTTCACATCAACCTGTTGGAGCTCACAGCTGTTTTTCTATCACTTCAAGTTTTTTCCAAGACTGTTCAGAACAAGATTGTACAGGTCAGAACAGACAACACCACTACAATGTGGTACATCAACAAGCAAGGGGGCACTCGGTCTACGGCCTTGTGCACCAAAGCGATGAAGTTGTGGTCTCTGGCTTACTCCCTGAATACCTCCCTTACAGCAGTCCACCTTCCAGGCAAGGACAATGTCCTGGCAGATGCTCTCAGCAGGATTTCTCAGGGCCATCACGAATGGTCACTGGATCCCCAGGTCTTGGGAGTAGTATTTGCCAGATGGGGCACCCTGCAGATAGATCTTTTTGCAGCCCCAGACAATCACCAACTTCCCCTTTTTTGCTGCAGGCCCCCAGTGTTGGGCTCACTCCCCCTGGATGCCTTAGCCCTCAGTTGGGAAGGGAAGTTCCTCTATGCTTTCCTCCTCCTTCCTCTCCTGTTCAAAGTGTTAGTCAAAATCAGATCCCAATCCTGCAAAGTCATTCTGATAGCTCCGGATTGGGCCAGACAACCCTGGTATCCACTCCTACTGTCCTTAGCAGTCCATCCTCCCCTGTGCCTTCCCAGGAATCACAATCTGTTAACCTGTGCCTAGGGACGGGTTTGGTATCGAATCTCAAATCTCTCAATCTCAAGGCTTGGTTCTTGAAGAGTTAGAGTTTGCTGATTTACACCTTTCCCAAGGTGTAATGGATATATTGAAGGCCTCAAGGAAGCCTTCCACCAGGGCTACTTACAACTCCAAATGGAAAAGGTTTTCCATGTGGTGCTCGAAAAAGCATATATCCCCGGACTCTGCTGATCTACCCACAGTCCTGGATTATTTGGTCCATCTGAATTCTCTGGGGCTCAGACCAGCTACCCTGAAGGTGCATTTAGCAGCTGTGTCTGCTTTTATTTCAGCAGGTAAGTCCTCTTCTCTTTCAGCTCATCCTGTGTTTTTCAAGTTTTTTTAAGGGGTTGCTTCACACCAACCCTCCATTCAGGGCCTCTGCCCCTGCCTGAGATCTTAATGTTTGCATTGCTCAGCTTATGCAGTCCCCCTTCGAGCCCTTGTCTTCAGCTGAACTTAAGTACTTGACTTGGAAGACTGTGTTTCTGGTGGCCATCACCTCTGCCAGACGCATAAGTGAATTACAAGCGTTGTCAGTGAAACCAGATTTTATCTTCTTTCACAGAGATAAGGTGGTCCTCCGGACTAACAGGAAGTTCCTTCCTAAGGTGGTTTCAGATTTCCACCTTAATCAATCTATTTCTCTTCCAGTGTACTTCACTGACCACTCCTCCTCTGGTGAGAGGAGGCTGCACAGTTTAGATGTGAAGAGAGCCCTTAGTTACTACATAGAGCGTACCAAGGGTCACAGGTTTGACTCCCTCCAACTGTTCCTCACTGACGGCGAGGTTGGTAAAGGGAAGCCAGCCACTAAAAGATCCATTGCCAGGTGGATTGTCTCTTGTATCCAATTCTGCTACAAAAAGTTGGGTAAAGTTCCCCCCTCAGGCCTGAGGGCTCACTCTACCAGAGGTACAGCTGCTTCTCTGGCTGCTGCCAGAGACATTCCTATTCTAGAAATATGTCAAGCAGCTACCTGGAAAACAGTTCATACTTTTACTAAACATTACTCCCTGGACATCCAGGCTAGGAGTGATGCTCGGTTTGGCACAGCTGTTCTTCAGAGCCTATTCCCTAAGTAGGTTCTGTCCCTCCTCCATGGAGGTACTGCTATGTAGTCTGCAATTGTCATAATATAGCAAGACTTCATGTTGTTTGAAGAAAAAATTACTCACCTTAGTAATGTTGTTTCTTCTAATGGAGTCTTGCTATATTATGACCTCCCTCCCTGCCTGCCTGCCCCTCTCAGAACCTCCGTTTTGGGGTATGACTGGGCCTTACAGGGTTGGCACTCATTTATGCCCACCTTGTGGTTTTTTACACCCTCTTCTTGGGGTGAATTGGTGTTGTGTTTTCTTTTCTAGGTCTCCTGACTTGAGTCTTTGTTTGAGACCAGGAAATGTGTGTTAGGTTAGTAGCCAGTTGGCTAGTGTAGGTTTACAGCTTACATAGAACCTTAGTGAGTTTTAGCTCGTAAATATCTGACAGTTTATGTTTGAAGCACAACAGACAGAGCTTTCTAACCGAGCTCGCGCTCAGAATTCCATGCTTCATGGAAAAGTTAACTATTTCACCTCCGGGGCAGTTCGAAGATGGGGACTCACTGCAATTGTCATAATATAGCAAGACTCCATTAGAAGAAACAACATTACTAAGGTGAGTAATTTTTTCTTTCACTTTAAACTGTGGTTTGTTGAGGTTCTTACCACTAGTGCTTTGGTTTAAAGTTTTATTAGATTTAGATTTTTAAAGAATTGTATTTTACTTGTGATTGGTTCCCATTCCTAGCAAGGAACTGATCGCATTTTGTATTTAAACATACTTTACAAGTATTGAGTTTTGTTTGCGATTGGTTCCTGTTTCTAGCTAAGAACCAATTGTGTTTTGTTTTAAGTAAAGAAATCTGTACTAAATCGTGGTTCCCTTTTTCCACAAGGAACCAACTGTGATTTGCTTTTAAACCCATTCTGGGGTAGTTTTTTTACAGTCTTACTGACATTTTGGCATGTCAGACAGACCTAAAAAGAGGACAGGACCAACAGACTTTAAAAATTGTATTAAGTGCTTCCAAATATTTGCAAAGGCTGATCGCCATGATTTGTGTAAAGAGTGCTTGGGTCCCAGTCATAATTTCTCCGTGAAGTGTGCAGTACTTTTTGTTCAAAAACTATTAAAAAAGAGCCACAAGATTATAGGAAATGGCTTCTGCTCCCACCTCATTGTCACCAAAGCAAACTGAAGAGGGTATTTTTTCATCCCACTCCAAAACAAAGGAGAGACCTTCTAAAGATTCCTGAGACCCCAAAATTGTGGAAAAAGGATCTGTGCATACTAAGTACAAAAGAGCAACCAAGCAGGCTCCTGAGTCTGTACTTGTCAAAAAGAATAAAAAGAAAAACATGTTGTGCCTCCTGCTGAAAAAGCAAAGAAACTTCTAACAGACAAAGATAAAATACCCTCTGCGGAGGAAATTGCCAGAGCCCTGCAAGTCATTCAGGCTTTACAGACTGCAGGTTCCATACTAGGTTCACCGGTTCAAATCCCACCACTGGTTTCCAGTGACCAAGGCCAGGAATTGTACATTGAGGAGGAACTGGATCTAAGGGAACCCATTCAACCAGAGGTATCGCCAGAGCAGGAGTTTGGTCCCCCCCCTTGTGGGAATGATGATTTTTATCCCACTTTTCTTTTGTCAGGCAAATGGCTGACATCTTGGGCCTCACCTCACAGGAATGTATGGATGAAGAGGAGGAGGCAGAGGTTTTGGATATGATCGGGTTGACTCCCATGAAAAAGGTGGCCCTTCCTAACCATAATTTCCTTAAAAAGGCTACTTTTAAAATCCTGCAGACACTTTCCTCTGTCCCCGGCATGGACAAGAAGGTGGAGAAAATGTACCAGCTGGATAGGGCGTCTGCTGATTATTTGTATACCCATCCAGATCATGAGAGTGTGATACAGGCTGCCTGCAGCCTGTGATAAAGAGAAAGTACCCCGGCATCTCATCCCCCAGACAAATATTCCAGAAAAATTTACACCATGGGGAAAAAAGGTTCCCTTCTCCTCCGACAGTCAGCTTACATGGCTTATGTTGCAAAGTACCAGAAAGCCTTATGGAATTTTATGCTGGTTTTAATTGACAAAATTCCACGTGATGTGGCACATGATATGGCAGATATTGCCAGGATGGCTTTGGATGCCACAAAGTACCAATTTCACATGGCTGTGGATGCAAGTAATACTGCATCCAGAATGTTGTCCCTGTCAGTTTCTTTAAGAAGGTTTGCTTGGCTGAGAGCAATCAATCTTACACCAGACACTCAGTTAAAGGCTATGGATTTCCCTTGTCAAAACAGTTCCCTTTTTGGTGACAAAGCTGAGGTGTACATGAAAAGGTGGAGGAGTACAAAACGACCTACAGGAATAACTCCTCGAGAAATAGAGCCTCCACTTCTTTTAGATCCGCTGGAAAGGAAGGTAGGGGTAAGGGGTACTACCCCAGGTCATGTAAGGAATAATACCCAACAGGGTGGGCTTTATTGGGAAACACCGACCCCAGGGGTGTAATGGCGGATATCTTATAGCCCCTGGAAGGTCCGGTATTTCCCAATAAAGCCCACCATGGAGGGTATTATTGCACTTAGAAATTGGGCTGTCACTGGCATTTGTATTTAAGATACAGAAATTGGTAAGAAATTACAAAAAAAATAACAGCCATGCTTTTCTGGGGTTTCTTTATGGAAAAATAGTCCCTGCACTGGCATTTGCCAGTAGAGGACAATGCAATCTTTTATACTTGGTTCAGTGCAGATCCCCCACACACACACACCCACACACCCAACCCACTTACTGTTGTTAGGCGTTACTTCTGTGGACATGGTATATCTACACAGTGCTCTGTTTTGATGTATTTTTTGAAGGTCGGTATTTTCTAGCACGGTATCTGTGGTGATGGTAAGTCACTTTGTCCTCACATGCTGCCTTTTAAGTGAGCCGTGGCAAAAGTGACAGTAGCATGAGATTAGCGCTCTGACAAACAGGTGACAGTGTCTGTGCTGGCTGTTTTGTTTGTGTGTGTGTGGGGGGGGTGAAACAAATATCTGTTGGATGATTTTACTCTTGTTATCTGGTGCTTGTGGAGGTAGTTCGAATCGTCACATCTGTCAGGTGAAGGAACAGCTAGAGGAGCCATTTGTTTGGTAGCCGCGAACTGCTCGGCGCCTGTTAGGTGAAGCAGATCAGCGCCAGTTACGTGAAGCAGATCTAAATAATGGCTTCCCTTTCCTTTGCTTCATTGTTTTTTCATTTGTTGTGTGGCTTTATGAGAGAGAGAGACTGAGGAGGGTGTCGGGGGGGATCTGGCCAGCCGCCAACTCGTTCGTTAAGCGAGACAAAACATGGCGGCATTTCAAATTTCACGGGTGTTTCAGCCACCACAAAGCAGGCTGGTCACCACTGTACAATGGTATGCAGTGAAGTGGCACTTGGACTGGGACTCATTTTTAGCTGGGCATCTATTGAAAAATAGATGCCCAGGTTTGAGGTGCTCTTAGCCAATCAGGAGACAGACTATATTCTTGCCATTTTCTAAATGTCCCATACTCTATGCCTGTAGTAGAGTAGACACAGGTCAGAAGGTACTACAAGGGCAGGGTCAGGAGATCGTGTGGGTGAGTCAGTCCAGCTCCAGCTCCTAGACCCCAATCTGGACAGAATCCCTCATTGCACAGAACAGGCTGCCACCCCTCCTCCAGTAGGGGGCAGGTTGGCTCAATACTTCCAACACTGGGGAAACATTACCACAGACAATTGGGTACTGGAGGTAGTGAGTCAGGGTCTCTGTCTACAGTTCAAACAGTTTCCAGAACTCCAGGGCTGCAGGGTTTTCCAGCCTTCAACTCCAGCAGAGACTATTCTGCTGGAGTTAGAGGTGAAAAAGCTCCTGCAAAGCAGGGCAGTAGAGCCAGTCCCTCTTAACCAAAGGGGAAGGGGCATGTACTCAAAATACTTTTTGACCAAAAAGAAAAATGGAGACTCTGGCAAATTCGTTTACCTTCGGTCAGCCCAGACCTGCAAGACAGTTCCTAGCATTACTAGGACATATGGCCTCAACTACTGCATTAGTGTCGGGCTCCAGGTTTCAGATGAGGGATATTCAGTATCACCTCAGATGCCATTGGTTGCAAAGAAGGGATCCCATTTCAAAACCAAAATGATGCAGGGTCTGCATCAGAAGACATATGAAGAAAGACTAAAGGAACTAAAGATGTATAGCCTTGAGGAAAGGAGGGAGAGGGGGGATGTGATAGAAACTTTCAAATACCTCAAGGGAATCAACAAAGTCCAAGAGGGTAGAATCTTTCAGAAAAAGAGATGTGCAAAAACAAGGGGACACAATTTGAAGATAGAGGGGGGACGGCTCAGAGGTAATGTGAGGAAGTATTTCTTCACAGAGACGGTTGTGGATACATGGAACAGCCTTCCTGAGAAGGTCATAGAGTCAAACACAGTGGGGGAATTCAAGAATGCATGGGACAGACATAAGGCAATTCTAGTGGGGGGGTAGGAGGAAGTAGGCTGTTGGTTAACTAGGATCTGCAGCTTATCTGTTAGGTAGGAAAATGGGCAGACTAGATGGGCCATGCGGTCCTTTTCTGCCGTCAAATTCTCTGTTTCTATGTAAAGCTTGTGACAGTTACAAGAACTATGTTACTGGCTCTGCAATGGTGAAAAGAAAGGGACAACCTCTGACAGGGCATCCCTTTTCAGCAACAGCACTACACTGCAGTCCTAACAACAGGTGCCTCCCTCCTAGGTTGGGGGGCACACACAGGCAACCTCAAAATCAGTAGAATTTGGTCACCTCAGGAATCCAAGCTGCACATCAGCCTTTTGGAGTTGAGAGCAGTCCTCCTTGCCCTAAAGGCCTTTGCCCCTCAGTTGAGGGGTCAGTCAGTCCAGGTCAGGACAGACAGACACGACCGCCATGTGGTATATCAACAAGCAAGGGGTACAAGATCTTCAAGGCTGTGCACAGAGGCCTTGAAAGTATGGTTCCTAGCATATTCTCTGGAAGTGCATCTGTCTGCCATTCATCTTCCAGGGAAGGAAAATACACTGGCAGATTCACTCAGCAGAATTGGCCAGGATCATCATAAATGGACTTTGAACAGGCAAGTGTTGGACACAATTTTCAGACGTTGGGGCACCCCAGAAATAGATCTGTTTGCCTCAAAAGAAAATCACCAGCTTCCACTTTATTGCTGTAGGCCACCCTCCTCGGGCACACTGCCCATGGAGGCACTAGCCCTGGATTGGACAGGAAAATTTCTTTATGCCTTCTCTCCAGTTTCACTGGTGTTAAGAGTCCTTCTCAAGCTGAGGAGTCAGTCTGCAACCATGATACTGGTTGCCCCAGACTGGGCCAGGCAGCCATGGTACCCTGTGTTGCTCATCCTGTCCTCCAAGCAACAGATTTGTCTGCCCCCAGAGACACAGTCTTCTAACAGCTGTTCAGGGGCAGATAGTTTTTCCAAACCTTGAGAGCCTTCACCTGAAGGCTTGGTTCTTGAGGAGTTAAAATTTTCTGAGTTTAACCTGTCTGAAGAGGTACTTAAAGTACTGAAAGTTTTTCCGGAAAACTTCCACAGGAAAGACTTGTGCTTCAAAATGGAAAAGATTTTCTATCTGGTGCAGGCCTAAGAACATCAATCCCCCTTAAGGCATATTTGTCTACATTGCTGGATTATCTGGTGCACTTGCAGGCTCTAGGCATCAGGCCTGCAACCTTTAGGGTTCACTTAGCAGCAGTATCTGCTTATTTATCTGCAGGTGCTCAGAGAACAGTAGCTTCACACCCTATTTTTAGGAATTTTTTCAAAGGATTGGCACATCTGTTCCCTCCTGTTAGGGAACCAGTGCCTCCTTGGGATCTAAATTTGTGCATAGCCAAACTCATGGAACAACCTCCCTTTGAGCCAATGTCTACAGCTGATCTGAAATATGTCACATGAAAAACTGTTTTCCTGGTGGCAGTCACTTCAGCAAGCAGAGTGTGCAACCTCCAAGCTCATTGCACTGATCCTAATTACATTATCTTCCATAAGGACAAGGTTGTCCTTAGGACTAGCAGGAAGTTCTTTCCAAAGGTAGTATCTGAGTTTCACTTGAACCAGTCCATCACCCTTCCTGTATTTTTCACAGCAAAATCCAGTTCAGGTGAATTGAAGCTTCATAGCTTGAATGTAAAAAGGTCTCTCAGCTATTACATTACTCGTACTAAGGACCTCAGGGATTCCCACTCACAGCTGATCATTACCTATGGTGAAGTGGGAAAGGGCAGGCCTGCCTCAAAGAGGTTGATTGCACATTGGGTAATATCCTGCATCCAGTTCTACTACAGTAAGGCTGACAAACAGCCACCACAGGGCCTCAGGGCACATTCCACTCATGGAACTGCTGCCTCTGTGGCAACTGCAAGGGGCATCCCCTTTCTGGAGAGCTGTAAAGTGGCTACCTGGAGTACAGTCCACACCTTCACAAAGCACTGCTGCCAGGACGTCCAGTCCAGGACTGATGCTAGGTTTGGCACAGTAGTATTGCAGAACCCTTTTCCAAAATAGGTTCTGTACCCACCTCCCAAGGCACTGTTTGGTAGTCTGCAGATTGTTTAATACCACTAGGAGATTCCTGGGGCTTGAAGAAAAAATTACTTACCATAGTAATATTGTCTCTTCCAATGGATCTCCTAGTAGGATTAGACCTCCTATCCATTCATCCCCTTACATAACCTGAATAAATTCAGCAATACTTTTATAGGAGTTTCTAATGTTGCCATTAATCAAGTTTCCAAAAAGTTTCATTGGCTTAACTTTATGTATTTGTTAATGCACAAAAGTGTGGCTAGGGTACCTAGCTCTCCTTTTTTGTGTTCTTCTTGTCCTGTTTGGAACCCGTCCTCTTTACCAAGGAGAGGGTATTGTTGTTAAGGGTTTAACTCATTCACTCTACAGGAACTCTGTGAGAGTTCCACCACTTGTATTCTGTATACTCTTAACACTGCATCCTGGGCCTTTCTAAGCAAAATCAAGCCATAATGAGCGTGCCACAAACAAATGTGAATACGTCATGAACTGTAAATGCTACACACAAAGTATGAGTGGCAAATTCTTTTTTTTTTCTATACTAGTCGAAATAGCAAAAAAAGTGTTGTTTTTTTTTTGCAATAAAAATGCAACGTAACTCATTTGTGGTAGGGCAGTATGTAACATATCGACACCAAATTAAGCATCCATACATTAGATGTAGGTACAAAAGTAAGTTTGTACTAAAAAGCTATTTTCCTAATATAAAACATATTTTTTCCCATTTTATTCAAGGTGCTTAGCTGAGGCTTGAGGGACAAATGTCAGCCGTACACACCATGCCATAAAGAACAGCGAATCACTCCTAAAGTATATGTGATACACACAGAGTAGCAGTGGCAAAGTTGTTCAGCAAAAAATCACCTTTCTAACGGTGCGATGCAGTCAATTCTAATCAATTTGGTTCGCAAGTAATACAGAGAAATCGCGCTGATAACCTGAGAAGTGTCCAGCGCAAACAGGAAGTCTTTGGCTGCCGACTGAAGTCGTTGTGGGAGACAAAGGGGATGATTTGGCTGCCACCTGCAGGCGTTTCCCAGAGTATTTAATAGAAATAGTCTAGTGTTTTTATCTGCAAAATTGAATCTGGCAATTAGATGGAACACAGTCCACCTAGAGGCAACAGTTTGAATGGTGCATTCCAAATTCCTTAATTTGCATATATTCCACCTCAGAGTTCCGGGGGCAGTCAGAGATTCTGAGCTGACTGCAGATTGTCTAATCCTACTAGGAGACCCCTTGGAAGAAATAGTATTACTATGGTAATTTTTTTTTCTTTTCCACACCACCTGATAATTGTGATGTGTCATTTTTTAAATCCTGGAGGAGACATATTTTCACATTTCTGGTGCAAAATTACTTTTTATCCAGTATGCTATAAATGGTGCAGGTCATGTTCACAAGGCGAATGATAGGACAAGTATTTTGAAAATTTGGGGTCAAAGTTAACAGAAAAAAAAAATTAACAAACTGTGTATGTAGTGCCAGTCTTGACCTCGGTGGGTATGCTTTGTGATGCCGTGCTGGTAAGCTGAGTTTGGGGGTGAGCTCAGTGACCCAGCTGGATGGGGTGAGGGGGGGGGGTGGCACTGTTATATGCCCCCCACAGCCAGGGAATGAAAGGTGCAGGGCTGTCCACATAGGCCTGGGTACCATATAGTGAAGACATCTGTCCTCTTGGCATAGGGTGCTGCACCTTTCTACCCGTGGGCTGCAGAGGGCCCTGTGCATTGGCTGACAGATAGAAACATAAAAAATGATGGCAGAAGGAGACCTTTTGGTCCATCTAGTCTGCCCTGTAGTAGTCTTCCCTAATTTATTCCTGCCCCCAATGCCTTTTTCTGTGTGAGGGCTCCCCTGTGCCTATCCCATGCATTTTTGAATTCACCCACCGTCTTGGCCTCCACCACCCCCCCGGGGCAGACTAGTCCATGCATTTACCGCCCTCTCTGTGAAGAGGAACTTCCTGACGGTGGTGAACTTGCCCCCTTTTAGCCTCAGATCATGCCCCCTAGTTCTGCTGTCTTCTTTGAAGTGAAAAAGTTCCTTTGCTTGCACCCTAATTATTCCTTTTATGTATTTGAAGGTTTTGATCATGTCTCCCCTCTCCCTTCTATGCTCTAACGAATACACACTTAATTCCCTCAGTCTGTCCTCGTAAGACATGCCATGCAACCCCTGCACCATTTTTGTCGCTCTTCTCTGCACTGTCTCCAATCTGTTGATGTTCTTTTTGAGGTGGGTTCTCCAAAACTGGATACAGTACTTCAGATGTGGCCTGACCAGTGCACTATAGAGTGGCAGGACCATGTCCTTTTTCCTACTCATGATTCCTCTTCCAGTGCATCCCAGCATTCCATTGGCTCTGAATGCTATCTTGTTGCACTGTTTTGCTTCTTTTAAGTCATCTAAGATCATGATTCCCAGATCACGCTCCTGGTTCAAGGCAGCTAGCTTTCCTCGCTCCAGGAGATGCATCTTCTTTGGATTACCTCTACCCATGTGCATGATTTTACACTTTGTGGCATTGAATCAAAACTTCCATGCTCCAGACCACTCTTCAAGTTTCCTTAGGTCTGACTGCATCTTTCCCACTCCGTTTGTGGAGTCCGCCCTGCTACATATCTTAGTGGCGCCAGCAAATAGACACACCTTCCCTTCTAGCCTTTCTGTGATGTCAGCTATGAAAATGTTGAAGAGCATTGGCCCCAGCACCAAGCCTTGGAGCATTCTATTGGTCACCCTTCCATCAGGTGATACTGCTCCATTTACTTGGATGCACTCTTTTCCCTGTGCATCTATATCTGCGGCCACATGGAAGTGCAGGGATCACAGAGCCCTGTGCTTTCGCAGTGCAACAGACAGCCTCATGGATTCTTCACATCTGTCGCTGCATGGACATGCAGGGCCTGCAGGAGTCTTGCACTTCTGTAGGTGGATGGAGTCTTCCATTGGCACAGTGCATCTGCATCTGTTAATGTAGGTCCCAAAGGGACCTGCATGAATGAGGATAGAATTCCACTCTCTCAAAAAGAAAGGAAATTCTCTGCAAAAAACTTTGTTAATGCACCAGTTAGGGTATGTTACTTAACACCACAAAGTAGGAAATGTGGTGTTAGGATTTGATCATAACTCTCCCCCCACCCAAACAGCAAAAGGAAAAAAAAAAAAAATTAGGGTTTGGGTTTCCAGAGTCTTGGCAAATCAATGGTGGAATCTTCCTTGGGGTTGTCAACCCTAATGCCCACCCCATTCCCTGAGCAAATGTCACACATGATGTCCTTTTTTCCCGCAGGGCCCTGCGTGAAGAAAGCTACAACAAATTGTGCTGGCAACATGTGGTGAGACATACTTCTCTACCTTTGAAGAGTGTATCACTGTGATGCACTGGCTTGGAGCTGTACCTTGTGCTTTGGACAGGAGGCTGTGGGCTCTGGGAGAGGGGGTGATCATTAGGGTTGACCACCCCAGGGAAGCCCTCACCACTGATTCGCCAAGACTGTGGAGACCCAAAACTCCAATGTTTTTTCCTTTTTAGCTGCTTGGGGGTGGGGGTTTGGGAGTTAGGGTTGGAAACACTAACGCCACATTTCCCTGATTAAGTTACCCCAAGTGGTGCACTAGCGATGTTATTTTGCAAAGAAAACTATGTATATGTACAGTATGTATATGTGTGTGCGTATGTACATATATATATGTGTGTGTGTGTGTGTGTGTGTGTGTGTGTGTGTGTGTATATATATATATATACACATATACATACAGATATATATATATATACACATATACATATATATGTGGTGTATTATATTGTATTCTTTGCAGGAAGTGTATAGCTATTTACGTAGGAGAAACTGGTAGGCGTCTTGCTGACCGTTTCAGGGAACATTACAGAGCAGTCAGGAATGGTGAAACTGCTAGACCCATTGTATCCCACTTTATCTCCAGGGACCACAATGTCAATGGCCTTTCTGTTTGTGTCTTTCAGCAGGGCTTCTGGGATCCTGACCATAGAAAAAACATGGAAGCCAAGCTGATCATCCGCCTTGGCTCCCAGCAGCCCTCTGGTTTAAATGATAGACTTATTTTCCACTAACATCTTTCAGCCATCCCTTTTTTTCCCTAAAGTCTATTTGTTTTTGTACTCATTTATTTTATTTTTCATTTTCACCATAAGTCTCCATTTCTGTCTCCTTCCCACACATTTGTCACCTTTCAGCCTTCTTACTAGGCCCTGTTAATTAGTCCCCACCTGGGAACTTCCCCAGCTCTTTCACTCCCATTATGCTTTATCTTTCCCATCATCACTTTTTTGTTTCACAGATTCTCTCTTAATCTTACCATTTATCACTCCTTCTCCCTGAGCCTCCCCTTTCTTCTTTCTCCACATATATATCTCTCTCATTTTACCTCTCCTCTACACTAACTTGTTTTTTTTCCTCTCTTAGATATTTCCTGAAGAAGACCTAAGGTTGAAACGTAGATTTTTAACTCTATTTTCTATTTTCAGTGTGCATTTAATATAACCATTTTGTTTTGCTTTTGGACCACATGCTGACACGGCGCCTTGTTTTTGTTTTTTTATATATATGTATATATATTATATGTATTTACGTAATAGGTGTGGGTCTCTCTCAGTGAAGATATAACTACTATCTCATGGGCCACGGAGATACTAGTGCAGTATGCACCAGGACAGAACTGGAATGGTTGGACGTAACCTTGAACAGGTTTGCCTTGGACGCCCCACGATTGACTCACCATTGCATTCTGTACAGGTCCCTAAACTGGATTAATTTAACTGAACGAAGACATTTACATACAACACACCTGGTTTATCAATATTTAAGCGGCAAGACCCCACCATACTTAGACAACATATTCCCCATACATACCTCAAGGGTAGACTTGAGAACTGCACATAATTTAGTTAGCTATCCCCAAAATGAAAACAGCAAAGGGAAACTCTGCTATAATTGCACGTGAATCCAGAATATGGAATGGGTTGCCAGACTTCCTGAGACAAAAAGCGAGTGTTCAGTGGAACAAGATCAGAAACTGGCTTCACCAAGAGTTTATTACACAACCAAAAGCATGCTGCTCTCTTTGACCTCTTCTATTTTTATATTTATTAATGAATGTATGTGATTGTATGAATATTTTAAAGGATTTAAGGAACTGGTGTACTGTGAATGTATGAACTTTTCTGGAATATAAGGTGTTTATGTATTTGTTTTGTACTTGTTGCATTATATGTTATGAATGTATGTGGACCCCACTGAAAATGAGCTTGTGCTCAGGTGGGCTCTCCTTTTCCTTGAAATGCTCTTAAAACATTCTTAAGGAATAAACTTTTACAAACAAACATGTAGCAGGTATGGATGTAACGGACGTCCAGTTGTACTGGACAAAACACTGTTGTCAAACACCATTCATATTAGGTTCACTGATGAAAACAATGCTTTAAACAGACCTGTAATTCCGCTTGTAATGGCTGCGGGTGAGCTAAAAGCACTTCATTAATGCATGATTCACGAGTAATCAAGTGGGTGTTAACGTGTTTGTCAACGTGGTTTCAGGTCTTCCCAATCATCCAGTCACTGCAGTATTTAAGCCTGCTTTACATGCTGATTGTAGAACCTGTTTTGTTTAGAAGGGAGCTTTACACTGTACTGTATCTAGAACCATGTCTGGGAAGAGAACCTGTATCTCTCTATCAAAAAAGAGATTTTAAAACAAAATGGAAAAGCTGCCGAAACTGTTTGTGACCTTAGTGCCTATTTTAACATTCCTAAATCCAGCATTAGTGACCTGCTGGAAAACAAGAAGACCCTTCAAAGTGACTGGCATTCAAACCAAAACCCTGACAGGAAGAGAAAACGGGAGGGCAAAGGCAGTGATGTGGAAGATGCCCTCCTCCGTTGGTTTACCAGTGTCAGAGGCATGGCAGTCTTTATCAGTGGTCCCCTGCTGATTCAAAAAGTGGAGCAGATTGCAGCAGCCCTTGGTAAATCAGAATTTAGGTCCACGATGGATGGCTTAGCCATTGGAAGCAGCGACACAACATTGGCTTCTGTAAAATCCACGATGAAAAGTTAAATGCAGACACCATTGCTGTTGAGTCGTGGTTAAAGGATGTGCTGCCGGAGCTACTCAATGGTTACAGCCCAGAGAACATTTTTAACACTGACGAGACTGGACTGTTTTACTGCTGTATTGGTTACAGCACACTTGCTTTCAGGTCTGAGACCCCAATGGATCTGAAGAAAGCGAAGGAACGCATCACTGTGTTCCTTACATGCAACATGTCAAGGACTGAAAAAAAAATTAAAATAAATGTAGTTGTCATTGGAAAGTCCACTCAGCCACGTTGTTTTAGAGGTGTCCGCAGTCTCCTGGTGCTATACAGAAACAATAAAACAGCCTGGATGACTTTGGGCATTTTTACAGTGTGGTTGAGGAACTGGGACAGGAGGCTGTGATCACGCAAGATTGCCTAGATCCTTGACAGTTGCAGTGCTCGCCAACCCATGTCTGGCCTCTGGAACATAAAACTTGTGTTTCTACCCCCCCAACACAACATGCATAATACAGCCGCTGGATCAAGCAATAATTTACAGTTTCAAGTGGCATTATGTTTACCTGATGTGGGGGAGACTGCTCCAGATTCTTGATGAAGATGAGGAGATTACGGCATCCACCTGTGTTCAGTGGATAAACCTCCTGGATGCCATCAGACTTATGCAGCAGGTCTGGCATAAAGTATCCATGGAAACAATTCAACGCTGTTTCTGGAAAGGAGAGTTTGCAACAGGTCCTGCAAATGGAACCGCACCAGAAGAAGATCAAGAGGATAACATAGATCCCACCCGCTCTGGATTAACTCCTGTGGCACTGGAGGAGTTATGTAAGCTTGGCAACCAAGAGGGGGAGAGCGAAGCGGTGGATAACATCGCAGAAGCTACTGCCAAAGTCATCAAAGAAGGAACACCTGAGGAGGAAGAAGAAAACGAAATGGACAAAGTCCAGGAGGAGGTGCAAGTCATGCCAGCCGATGTCTGGTACATGCTTCTGACCCTGAGGAGCACAGTGGAGCAGAGGGGAGATATTGTGCCATGGTGGGATCTGCTCACACAAACAGAAGCTACATGGAAACGCTACACTACAGCACCGAAGAGGCAAACAGACATAACAACCTTCCTGTGTCCCAGCCAGCAGTATACGGTACAGTACAGTGCACCTAACTTTGATTTTAAAGCCAATTTCAAGAAATAAAGTTATGGTAAAGGACTGCCTGCAGCAAGAAATCACTAATAGAGCTGTAATCACTACTAACAAGCACCTTGATGTGCTGAGTTATGTGATTGTATTGTGTTTTCTCCAACTCTCCATATGTGCCTTTGTATAGCATATGTGATGTTTGTTACTTTTTCATTTAAATGACCCTAGAAAGTCAGCTTAAGATGTAACGGACGCTGCTTGTACTGGACTGGCGGACAGTTGCCAAACTAGTTCTACAAGTGGTACATACCGCATCATCTTCTCATAAATACTGTCTTCTCAAGCTGGGTACATCACAATTACTGCATGCACTTTTACTGCTCTGTGAGCACTTCCCAGCTCGAGAATGCAGCCGCTTCATGCTGAAAGTTTTGTTTGTCTAATTATAAATGGAAACCTGTCAGCGCAAAGTTGGACTGTTATCTTGGTACTGGCACAATAAAATACCCCCCGCACACACACACACACCACACACACAATATATTTTGAAAAGGGCCAGTTTTACATGGAGCATGCGTGTCCCTCTTCAGCTGCCGTAGTACAGAGTGGCTTTCGTGTTCAGCATGTCTTGCTGAGTCAACTCGTTTTTTAAAGGAGAAGCCACTGAACTTGTATTTCTACTGCCTGTGCTGATGGTGGTAGTTTTAAATAACTGTAATAGTAATGTGAGAAAGGCTGGTGCAGATGCAGCTCTCGGCTTTCATTTCAAAGCCGATTCTTAGCACCACACGGGGATGCTTGGTGGATCTCGGGCAGCTCTTCCTGAATCAGAGATTGTGAATGGGATTCTCAAACAAAGGGAGCAAAGGTCACACTTTTCAATCTAAATATTTTCTTTTTGTTCACTTAATTTGGGTCCTGTTGCAGAATGGGGTGGGGGGGTACTGCAGGTCAGCCAGTACAGCACACAGTTCTGGATGTTCCAGTTCAGCCACTACAGCAGAGTTTGCCACAGAGTTCTTGTCAGTCCTGACTGGCTGAAGACAGGCTCACACCAGTTGTATAGATTGAATATGACATGGTTGATTGTGAGATAGTAGAAATATCTCCACTCACTGTCACTGGGATATCGAGAGTTCAGTGACAACTTGTGGAGACATTTCTATTATCTCGCTCTCACCCATGTCATATCCCATGTATGTATATACCTCATTTCCATACTTTTTTCGCTTTAATATGAACCCTAACTGATGCATTAACAAAGTTTTTTGCAGTGAATTTCCTTAGTTTTTGAGAAAGTGTAATCTTACCCTTATGTGGTTGTTGGAGCGCCGGGACCTCTGGGCCCTGTGCTCTCATCAGTCTATAGTGTATTGTGGGGCACTGTGCTCATATCTAACCATAAGTGTAGAGACATTGTAATTAACCCTCGTCTTCCTGTGGGAGCGCAGGGCCGTCTGAGCCCTGTGCTTCCATCACTCCATAATGGTATCCATTTGTGGGAGCACAGGGCCCATAAAGCACAGGGCCCTGTGCTCCCATGTATCCATAAGTGTACAAACATATAGGATAGTGTATGGGAGCCCACACACAACCATGCTATTATGTTACTGAATGGTTTCCATGATGGCGAGACCTCGAAAGTGAAGCAGGAGGTCCCTGTCATCATGGAAACCGCGAATAACAGAATAACGCGTTGTGTGTGGGTTCCATACTTTTCCTTATAATGGGCAGCCCATAAATAAGAGCCTGCTACTTTTTAGCCCTTTCTTGTCCTCCTTGGTTGACGGGAACTAGCTCTTGTGTTCCATCGGAGCGCCATCCAGTGCGTGCACGTGATAAGTCAACTGCCTCGTGTCCTATGAACATCACTGATGGGGGCAGTTGCACTATGAGGACGTCACTACTGAAGCAGAATGACTTTATGTGGTGTATGGATTTCCATACACAACCGCATTCCACCATACACTGTATTGTAAGTAACTGTCATCTCCCTGTGGAAGTGCAGGGCCCTCCTGGCCCTGCGCTTCCATCTACCCATAAAGGTAGAGATATTGAAATTAACCCTCATCTCCCTGTAGGAGCACTTCCATTACTGCATAATGTTATACATATGTGCCATCTATCTGTAAGTGTATAGACATTGTAATTCAGCCACATCTCTTGGCCCTGCATTACCATTACTGCATAATGGAGGGCCCTGCACTTCATCTACTACATAGTGGTATCCATATGTGGTAGTGCAGGGTCTGCCATCTATCCGTAAGTGTAGAGAGAGAGAGAGAGCACAGGGCTACAGACATGCCAAGTAACTCTTGTGCTGCAAATGGCACAGTATCACAGTAACCATAGGGGCATTGGAAAAAATTACACCACGGTTGTAATCAAGGCCTGCCAACATACTCACTTGCTTAAGGTGCACTAAGCTGCGTTTAGCGAAAAATCCATTTCTCGAAGCGCTTTCGAGATATAGCTGCTGAAAGGTACCACAACCACCACACTGTTATGCTATGGGTAATTTCTAAATTTCGAAATTTTATAACTATGGAACCAATGTAAATTTTATCATCAAACCAGCAAAAGACACATCAATGGGGCAAGCCCTTTCTACCCTGCAAATTTCAGCCCAAAATTCCTAACTATTTATTGGATTCCAAGTGTGTCACTGTTCTTTCTTTAAGCAGTGCTGCCATGATCTTACCCACCACTGAGGTGAGGCTGACCGGCCTGTAGTTCCCTGCCTTCTCCCTACTACTGCTTTTGCGTAGAAAGACTACATGTGCCCTCTTTCAGTTCTCTGGAACCACTCCTGTGTTGAGTGACTCGGTGAACATGGCTGCCAGAGGTGCTTCTAGCTGTTTACGCAGCTCCCTCAATATCCTCAGGTGTATGCCATCTGGCCCCATCGCTTTGTCCACCTTCAGTTTTGCAAGCTCCTCCAGGACTCTCTCCACTGTGAATGTTCTTGTGTTTACCCCCAGTATCTGTTACCCAGCTGTGGTCCTTACCCTCCTCTTTAGTGAATACTGAACAAAAGTATTTGTTCAGTATTTCTGCCTTCTCCATGTCTCCCTCCATACATTCCCCTGTACCCCCTCTGAGCCTTACAGTTCTCCCCTGGTTTTCCTTCTTTCACTGATGTACCTATAGAATGTCTTGTCTCCTTTTTTCACTGTCTGCACTAATCTTTCTTCGGTCTGTGCCTTTGCACTCCTTACAGCCTTCCCCATTTCTCTTGGATTCTTTAGGTGTACTTCCCCGTCTTCCTCCCTTTGGGTCTCCTTATATTTCCTGAAACTCGCCCGTTCGGCCCTTACCTTGTTCACCACCTCTCGAGAACTATAGTGATTTCTTCTGTCTCTTGCCTTTGCTTACCATCTTGACACATTGGTTGGTCACCTCTTCCATGGCTCTCTTCAGGTGTTCTTACTGTTCCTCAACTCACCCTCCTACTTCCCTCTTTGCTAGGGCCTCTTTGATACACCTCCCCATTTTAGCAAAATCCACCCTCCTAAAATCTAAGCCCTTTGCCTTTGTGTGTCTACCTGGTGTGTCTGCCCCCACGCTAAACAACACTATGTGGTGGTCGCTGGAACCCCGTTGACCTTCCACTTGGACGTCTGTGACTCTGTCCTTACTGGTCAGTACGAGATCCAGAATTGCCCTGTCCCTGGTGGGATCAATCACTAGCTGTCTTAGGCCTGCCCTGTAGAGAATCCAGGATGTCACAGGTCCTGGATGAAGCAGCTGCTGGGATGGTCCAGTCCACGTCTGGGATATTGAAATCACTCAGCAGTAATACCTCACCCTTTGTTGCCATCTCATGAATTTGATCCACTAGATCCCTATCCCTCAGTAGAAGCCTTTAAAAGGGGTTTAAAAAACTTTTCTGTTCCAACAGGCTTTTATTGACCGACACTTGAAAGTAATGTAATGATGACTTTTAATAATGGTTTTATTATATGTGTCTGTATGATTTGATTAATCTGTATGTTTAAATTGATGTTCTTATTGTACAGTGCTCAGTCTTTTGAATTGAGCCTTTATAAATAAAAAATCTATCAATCAGTCTGCCCCCCTTCCCACTGCGCTGGAGGTCTGTAGATCTCCCCTGTGCGGATTGCTGTGCCATTACCTGGCTCAAGGGTGACCCACAGTGCCTTGGCCTCCCCCTGCTTACCCTGCACCTCTGTTACTTTTATGCCTTCTCTTATGTACAGGGCAACACCCTCCCCCTGTCTCTCCTGCATAGATCCTAACCTGGAACATTTGCATCCCAGTCATGATTTGCGGTGTACCAGGTCTCTGTTATTGCTGCTATGTCCATGTCTGCCTCTACTAACAAGGCCTCCAGGTCTGGGATTTTATTTCCCAGGCTGCGGGCATTTGTAACCATGGCCTTCCATGTTTTGCTACCTGTCCTCCCTCCAATCCTGTGTTTGCCCTCCTGCCTCTTTTCCCCCACCCCATGGGATCTATCTGGCATAGAATCCTAACACTGAATATAGAATAGGAGAGGTAGTAGTTTAAAGCTCTACTTAGGAAAAGTACTTGGGAGTAATACTTAAATTTCTTTTTAATTTTATGTTTGTTTGATTTTCAGAAACAGATAGTATTTACAATTGTATACAGTATCATTTGTGTACAGGAGATAACAATAAACAAAATTGCTTAGCATACTAAAGGATACAAAGATGAATTCCTGCTATGGTATTATGCCTTGATTCATATTCTGACATGTTTCCCGGGTTCCAGTCTGTAAAAGATTGTCGTTGTATCATCCCAATATAAACGAATGGTGATCATGAACCCACAAATCAGCAATCATGGATTGGTGGCTTGGAATGATTAAAATGACGAAGCCATGTGGTTATAAAATTTTAAAGGACTCACACTCCAGTTCTTTGTGCTGTTTAGGCCTTTCTCACAACGTGAGGGCTTGTGAGATTTGCCAGGGTTTTGTCCAGGCTACAAGGCGATGCCGTAAGAAGGCTCTAGAAAACTTCCTAGCTAAAAAGGCAACGAAAGCCATAGAGAGGGAGAAGGGCTCAAAATCTGCTTCTCCCTCATTGCTGCCCGGGAAACAGTCATCCAGGTCAAAAGACAGAGACAAGGAAAGGGCATCCTCTCAGGCCTCCTCCTCATACGGCAGTAAGCACAGGCATAAGGATAAAGAAAAGTGTGCTTCACCAGTGAGGTTCTGGTTGCCATTGAGAAAAGGCACATCCTCGTCAGTACCTGCTCCAGTGGCATCAATGAAAGTCACCTCAACTGTTGCTGAGACACCAAGGTTGGGGTCTGGCTTAGGCACTGCCATACCTACTATGGACATACATTACCATTGTCATCAGGCTCCGGCCAGTTGATACAGGTAGTCCTGTGTGATTCATGATGAAGCTAAATACCAGCATTACCATGCATTTTGCCCAGGCTCGGAATTTTGTTTTTTTATTTAGTTGCCCATGGATAACCTTGACTCTTAACTTTGGTTGCCCGATGCAAGTTTTCAGTTGTGCTGGAATTTTGGTGCAAATTTACTCAATAAGTTTAGTGTTAATAATTCTGTTGGCTCATCTTGACCCCTTAACGTAAAAAAAAAAAATTTTTTTTATGCAAAAAAACACATAGCGCAGCACCCATAGTGATCTTGCTTTTTGAAGTAGAAAATAAAGTAGATACATTTTCATGATTTTATAAGTAGTCTGTCAGGGCAGGGGCTTACTTTTTTTGTAGGAACAACGTCTAACAAACCCATCAAGAACACCACCACCACATGTGTAGTCAAAAATAAGTACTAGTCTCAGCAGCTTATGGGCAAGACCCCTACTTTTCTGCGGCACAGTGGGACCAAGTTCTGTGGCAAGACTACTATTTGCTGCAGAACTTCTGCGGCGGTGGTTTGTAATTTCTGCGGAAGTTCTGCGGCACCAACAGACTACCACATCACAGTGTCAGCTTGTCATCCTGACTTTACTTTTATGGCAGTGGTTATAGAAATCAGGATGGGGGAAGCACAGTAACACTAGTTCAAAAAATCACCTACTTATAGAAATAATTTTATGCATAAAAAGCAAAACAAATATCTCTCCCTTAAGGTCCTAGCCTATTGCATAAATGACATATGCAGAGGGGACCTTATGTGATAAATAAGGTATTTCTATATGCATGCTATATATCCCACTAATGAGGTCTCCACTGTCTATCACTTATATATTTGTATGTGCTTTCTACACCACTCATGAGGTTCCCAGTGTGTTTCACATATATTTATATGCAATCTGTAACACACATACAAATATGTGTGTGTGTGTTTGTAGTGAGAGACAGATACTGTATGTGTGTGTATATAGATATATATGTCTATTTTTTTTTATTTCCATGAAATTGCATCCTCATTCATACAGGTCACATTGGAAATGGAATAAACGGAATAGAGGAGTTATTGCAAAACTCATTTTTCATGTCAACTTGCTTCCCCTCGACGCACTACATAACACCATCAGGCCATGACATGCATGTGAACTGATTGTGAGATAGAGCTCTCCAGCCCATCACAATGTGTCCACCGTGTGACAGAACACGGCACCATACCTTCCCAGGCTCCGAGCAGTGATGTGTTCCACCAATCCTTGTGCTGCCCAGAGCTAATCTCTGAACCCAAGTTGCCGGCATGGAAATACAGCATGCTACCCTCTGGCCCAACAGCTGTCCTTGCACACAATATTTCTCCATAACTTTTAGGTGATTCTATCAACCAGTGACAATATGTAATCAATAACCCTGGCAAAAATGTGTACGGTGCAATTATTTATTTACCAGGTCTATTCTTTCAACAGGTCTACACATAATTATATTCCACTTTTCTGGGCATAATTATTTTTCTTAAAAATGGCAGTTAAATTCATTTTACCAGTTATTCATTTCAGATGGCATCTCTATACCTTAAAGGCACAAATATGTTTGTACAAAGTGAGGTATGGACTTAACAGGTCTATGCTATTGACAAGGTTTTTTTTAAGTTTGCCCTAGTGCAATAATAAGACTGAAAATTGTATTAGGCTGTAGTGCAGGTTGAGCAAATATCACCATGCCTAATGTGCTGTGCCACCGCCTCTGGCAGTGGGAGCTGTGGCAGATAAGTGATTGTTCATTTCGGTTGCAAAATGCAGCCATTTCATTAGCTAATGTATGATGTTATAGCAATGATAACATCACGTTTTGAGCATATGGAGGGTTTGGATGTAAAAAGAGGGGAAGAGAACCAGATTCTATGGATAAACAGAAATACTAATAAAAAAATTACCAAGAAGAGTGAATTCTGCGGCACCGCAGAGGTTCTGAGGTAGATTGCAAGTTCTGCGCAAAAATTTCTGCGGCCGCAGAATTCTAGGGGGCCTTGCTTATGGGCTCCCAAGGTCTGGTAGTACTGGCATTGGTGGCTACTATTTCCAGCAGCACAATGCTGAACTCACTACCCCTCCCTTCCTTCCCTCAGGTGCAGACTACTGATCTGTCTTAGCTCTTAGAGTGCTTTTAGAAGTTTTTATTTACTACTTTGAGCTGCCCAAGACTGACTTGCTTGTTGCTCCTGCAGGCAAATGTGTGTGGAGTGCTATAGGCTCTGGTTCTTGCAACCCCCGACTTCTAAGATAACTGACTCTGAGTAGGAGCTATTTCGGGGAGGGGGCACAGATCCTGGAGAAGCCGTGCCTGGGTACCACACGACTATTACAGTGATCTGCCGAGTGCCGATGTTGTTGCTGTAATGGTCTTTGGCGAAAATGCTTCGCTGTAGCAACGGCATACCAAAATCAACAACATTTTGGGGGGTTTAAATAAAACACCTTAGGTGACTTTTCAGTGTTGGAAAAATCCCTTCTGATAGAACAAATGAAATCATTCTTGGATTACAGCTGGCTATAGGAAAGCATAAATCAAAAGATCAATAACAGAAATAAGGTGAAAATCAAAACAAAAAGTCAAAACTTATTCAGGAGCCATACTTATAACATATAAATGGTATAGTAAAGGGTACTTGGCAAACTCTGAAACACAAAGGTAAATTGGTAGTGGCCACAAATCCATATTTTGGCCAAGAATTGTATATTTTGAATTTTTTCATAGTAATCCTTTAAGAAATTGAATCTTTATGTAGGAGACATCCAATAAAAAAGGGAAAATATAAAAAGTATTGATAATGTTCACATATAACACTTGGAATCTTCATTGTGGCCACAACATATTAGTTCATTAGATAATGCAAAAAGGGGGGAAAGTATCTGCACATGATTGATTATTTTTTTTTTTTTTGTAATTTCTGTTTCTGCCTCCCCGGCTCAGTGCTGTCACCCAACTCCCCACCAGACACCATTCTCCGGAGGACCCCCCCCCCCCACAGATCCTTGGATATTCCTCCCAGGTGGGGATGATTGAGGGCCTGCCCTTACTCCTCGTACCTTCATATCTCATCGGGGTCCTCCTCGGGTCTTGGTGCCGGTGGATGAGGACTAATCTCAGGCCCTGTTGTCGGTGTCGTGCCGAGCCGAGCCTTTTTTGCCAGTACCACCCCCACAGGTTGTGTGACAGTGCTAGACCAGTCAAGCACCAAGTCAGTCCCCCACAGAGGAGACGAGCAGTCCCCCGGATGCTCAAGCCTCCTCCCCCAGGCCGGCCCTCCGATGACACAGGTTCATTCCTGAACCTGGGTCACTGACATCACGAGCGGCAGCACTATCGCTGTGCCAGCGGGCCGGCAATCTTGATATAATTAATTGCTGTTTATATTATTTGAGGAATGGTAAAACAATTTCTTCATTAAGGCCAAAAGGGTTCAAAGTGTTGAGATTAGCAATCCAATGGCTCTGTTTTTAAAGGATCAAATTCAGTTTATCGCCCTCTCGTATTGGAGTCATTACATTCTCAAATGCTGTAAACTTCAGACTGGATGGATTTACATTATGGGCTACAGTGAAATGAGCACCCAGGGCATTGTTAGTATTTTTAGTAACTTTACTGTCCTGAACAAGGAGAAACCATTCCCTCTGATCTACCTTATCCACTTCCTTTAATGTTTTGCTTAGTTTTGTTTTACAGTCAAACTCTTTGTCTTGCGGTACCTGTCCAGGCAGACATCAGATCTGGCATATTTCTCCTGGAGACCTCCCAGTCCCATCAACTGCTGCCCCCTGCTGTTCCTCCCAGTGGGAGTCATGGCGGAGTTGAGTGCCCACGACTGTTGTTTAGACAATACTGTTTTGTTCCCCTCAGTTTTGACCTTGGTTTGCTGCCCCACCCTTAGCCATTCCATCCCTGTGGTGTAGTGTGTTTGTGTAGTGTTCTCCACAGCAGGAGAGAAAGATCCCTACCCCTCCATCAATGGCTGCTGTATTGCTGCAGCCACCAACAGCACCCCATCTGGCTGAGGAGTGTTGCCTTTGGAAGTGCTTGCCCAACCTGGCCCACTGCTTTTTCGCTCCTGAACCGGGGTCACCAGCATGGCAGTGGTTATGCTGTCACTGGATCAAGAGGCGTCACCATCCTTTAAGGGAAACGTCTAAGATATTGTGCTGTGCTTTTTTTTTTTTTTTTGAGAAATAATACATTGCCTTACCTCTTCGAGAATTACATGCAAAGAACATCATTTTTAATGTAGTCGTATTATGGCCTGAGAAGGCAGCTGACCAATTCCTCCCACTTCCTGGTGTGCTGGGCCACCCCATATTAGTAATTTGGGGCATTTTAAGTAATTGTTTTATATATGTTACTACATCTTTAACCATAAATCAAAGCAACAATTCTGCTTAGAAGGGCCGTTTAATTCAGTGTTGGTTTTGATTTATGTTAGTGTGTGCACACTGGGAAGTGGAAGGGATCTGCTGACTGTCTCCTGGGGACAACTTACAATCCCTTTACTCCTGAAGGGGACTACATTAAAAATGATGTTCTTTGCACCTGATGACTCTTGCAGTGGTAGGGGATGCAGTGTTTGCTCCAAAAAGCCTAGCACAGTATCTTAGACATTTACTTTAAAATTTTAAAGACTGATATTTTCTCTGTAGATTTTGGTTTTCCATGGGAAACATACCCAGCCAGTCTAAACATTGTCCATAGCATAACTCCTTCATTCTCTCAGTCATTTTAGTTGCTTTACACTTGTCTTTTTTTTTTCTTTTTTTTTAAATCTGTCATCCCATGAGCCCCAAGTACTCCACTCCTTTAGGGTTTCAAGTGTTCCCGGCTGCCTGTGCAACTCGGCTTATTTTGTATCTGGGTATCCACTTCTAGGTTCCCTGGGGTGGTCCATTTCCCCTGTGTTTCTGGCTAATCCTTCCGGGGAGGAGGGCTCCAATACCCTGGTGGTAGCACCTGGGAGGAGAAGCACCTTGGACCATAAGGTGGAAGAGGTCAAGGGGGTAACCAAAGAAAAAGAGGGGCCTGGTGGTATGGGTTGGTGGCTGTTATCTGGCACATTGACCAGCCAACTTTTCTCCCATCACCCCCTCTCCCATGCATGCTCACTCTGTTGTGTCCTGAGGTGAGTGCATGCGTGATGCCTAGTCACCCCCATCAGTGTGCCTCTACAAGCCATTACTAAGATCCCTCCCCAAGAGTGGTGTTCTGCGAAACCCTCCTAGGAGGAAAGCATCTGTGCAGATGCTCTGTAACCCTCCTTCTGACCTCTGCTCCTTACTGGCTTGACTTTTTGCCTATTCCTCCTATCTTTTTCACGACTATTGGTTGGAGATCCTTCAGCATCTCTGTCTCCCCTTTTGAAACTGCTCTTTCTTTCTCTCTGATTCCCTTCCCTCTTTAAATCCTGTCTGAAACGCACCTCCTTCTTGCTTATGGTTCTGAGCTCCCCATTAGTTTCCTTGATTTGGTTTATGGTTCTTTACAGTGTTGCTTTATTGGACAGGAGTGCTGCCAACTGTTTTTGATTTTATGATTGATCGGCCTGTATCACAATCTCTAGTACTTTTACTTATTCATATCAAATTTTATATTATCTGCTTTTTATGTTTGCTTGCATGCACGTGCAAGAAACATAGTGCCATCATCAGAGTTTTTGTAGGTGTGGCACCCTGTCTTCCAGTTCAGTCAGTGTGTTTGCAGGCGTGGCCACAGTTCACCAATGAATGCTGCAGCTGTCTATGACAGCAGTTGAAAATGCAGTGGCGTACAGCTGAAAGGGAGAGACCGCTTCAGTGAGCAGTGATAAGATAGTGTTGATTAGCATATTGCCTGCAATCCTGCTTGTATGCATCTCTGGTTTCTCTTCCTGGAACATAAATTCGGTCTGAAGTGAACTTTTCCTAGGACTGTCTTTCCGAGAGGAGGCAAGTGACTAAAATGACATCCTTGGAATGGTTCCAAAAAAAGATCTAATTGCCATCCTTGCAATGTTGAGTCAGAGTTCAGGGTAGGTGCGGCATTGACAAAAGCAGGAAAACAGAACCCCAAAGAGACTGAAAAAGTAGATGCAGTTGTTGTCTGTTGGCACACCTGATCAATATTGTAATAATATTCCCCAACCCTCTGAGTGTCTCTGAATAGTGCTCCCGCCGCCCGCCGCAATTCCCAATTCCCCATCGGCTCCGTGCTTGCCCCCCCCCCCCAGAGTTCTAGGTGCCACGCTGGGGTGAATGAGAATGGTGACAGGGTTGCCCAATCCCCCGTCGGCTCAATTAAACCCCCTCCCAAAAGAAACAGACTTCAGTTGCCACGCTGGGGCCCACCCCAGCGTGGCACACGTCTGTATGGCTGACGGGGTGCCCAATCCCCCGTCGGCTCCACTGACCCCCCCAGAAAAAAAAAGTCTTCCAGCTGCCACGCTGGGAGCCCACCCTAGCATGGCACAAGTCCCGCGTCGTCTTCCTAAAAAGAAAAACACCTGAAAAGCGGTCCCTCGTTGATTGTCTTTGCCCCAACGCCGCCCGCCCTCTGCGCATCCACCTCGCCACCCCCACCTCACCCATACTTACCTCCGGAGGCCGGCAGAGCGATCTTGATCAGACCCGGGAACCCACCTGCACTCTTCTAGCCGACAGCGAGTGAAGAAATGCCCGGTAAGCTGTATAATGGAATAAATAGGGTTTTTCAACTTTGATGCATATCTCAGGCATTTTTGGAATTTTGGCACTAAATTTTCAACATGGGTTTTGGGACCTCCTCGTGAATTCTGGCACTGTCATGGTGTTAATCGATCCCGAAGGTGATTTCCGGTCACTGCACAGAACCACCTTCGGGACGGATTACAAACAACAGTGTCACAGTTAGTGAGTGGCCCCAAAAACCTGTTAAGTGATGAAAGAATCCCCAAAATGACTGATTCTGATGTCGTTCGCAGTTCCTACGTGAGCTCGTAAGTTTCGAATTTTAATATTTTCACTCCAGATTTTCAACATTGCCATTTTACCACACCTCCTTATGAGCAGTACAGCTGTCATTTTTCACATCTTGCCCAAAATGTGTTTCCGTGCATGTAACGCACAATGGCGCAGTCGGTGTGCGAAATCAATGTTTGGGACAGATTAAGAAAATCACAGTGAGACTCTTCATAAGCAGAGGTCTTAAAATGGCTATGTTAAAAATTTTGTGACAAAAGTCCATAAAATGACTGTGTTACGAGCGAGCATTGCGCAGTTTCCACTCACCCTTGTAAGTTCATGAATTTGTAATATTTTCAGTCCAGATTTTCACCACTGGCATTTTTCCACACTTCCTTATGAACAGTACAGCTGTCATTTTTCACACCATGGTGGAAATGTGTTTTTGCACTTCCAGTGCAGAAATGCGTGGTCGCCGTGGGAAATCACTGTTTGGGACAGATTAAGAAAATCACAGTGACACTGTTCATGAGCAGAGGTCCCAAAATGCCTGTGTTGACAATCTGCTGTAAAAAATCCCCAAACTAATTACATTATGGGTGTGCATTGCACAGTTTCTACGCATGCTCGTGACTTCACCAGTTTTTTTAATATTTCCACTGCAGATTTTCAACATTGCCATTTTTTACACCTCCCCATGAACAGTACAGCTGTCATTTTTCACATCCTGTCTGAAATGTGTTTTCGCACCTGTGGTGCCAAATGGCGTAGTCGCTGTGCAAAATCAGCTTTCAGCTAACTAACTGATATTGCCACTGTTCATGAGGTGGGGGTCACAAAAAAACCATGTTGAAAATTTGGAGTGAAAATGCCAACGAACGCCTAAGGCGTTAGGGTTTCCGACCATAACGCCCCGCCCTGTAGAGACTGACAGGCATCAGGGGAGTGACTTGGGATTGTCGCCTGTAATGCTTGTACCATTCCACCCCCACCCACGCCCTGCAGCCAGTGAGAGGCATCAAGGTGTGCCTTGGACTGCTCGGCCCCAAAGTTCACTTCATTCTCCTATACAGCACCCATCTCACCGTATTTCTTGATGGAATGGGGTGAACATAAGGGCCAAAGACCCCAAGGCACACCGTGACACTTGTCGGTGTCTGCAGGGTAGGGTGTGGTGAAATGGTGTGGCCGTTATGCCTGATGACCCAAAGGCACACCCCAATGCTTGTCAGTATCTGCAGGGTGGTAGTGGGGTTGGCTTCAGTCCAATACTTCACTGCCATTCCTATTATGCAGCTCTGTAACTCCTATACTACCAATGCCAGCAAGCAAACATTCGGCATTGACAAATGCTTGTTTCCGTTACTGTTTTGTTTCTAGTCGTACTGGAACTTTTGTCCATTGTAAAGGGGGGATGCATTTCTGAGAAAAGCTAAATAAAATTGTACTGTACTTCGTTGAAATAATGTACATTTCTCTGTTGCAGCATTCTGTGTTTGTTGAAGACTCCAAGAAACTTAAAAAGAGGATACTAAGCCCTCTTCCACCCTACACTGTGCTGCCTGAAGAAAATGTGGTGAAGGAAAAACAGGACACTGTGACTTGTTCAGGTCTGCACGTCTGATTAAGTATATTTAATATTGCGAGTTTGCCCTCTAGTGTCCATATTTCTTTTTTTTTTTTCTTTAGACCTTTTAGTTTTTCTCCAGAGTACAGACAGGGAGTTTAAGCCTTGCTCGCTTCCTGACCGGCTGCCATCCCCACCACCCCACCACCACCCCCGGCTTACTTGGCATTTTGTCATTCGCAGTGACTTGTGCCGGGGCCAGGGGAGGGCTGTTTTCCCTCTCCTCTTGTGGCTGTGGTCCCAGGGCAGTGGAGTGGGTCAGAGTGGTAAGTAGGGCTTAATGTGCCTGTCCTCGATTTTCCCATTTCCTCCCCTGACTAGCACCATGGTGATGCAGTCGTGTCTGCGCAAAGGTTCATAGGCACTTCGCTGTGACTGCCTTCCAGTCCCGAGTGGGCGCCGCTCCCTATGGTCTAGCACCATGCCTCCATGTGGTGGCTGTGTCTGAGTGGTGTGGTGAGTCCCCCCCCCCTCCCTGGGAGAGGAGAGCAGAATACCGACACTCAGATCTGTCCCACCCCAGCCAACCCCCAGCAGCTGAAGTCTGCCACTAAAACCTGTTTACTGGTTGAGTTTCCATATTTCAAAAGGTACACTAACAATGTCTGCATTATGTTTATTAATGATTATAAACTCAGCAGGGCCACTGATTTATAGTTCTCTGGAAAAACGTTAAAAATCAGTTTACAGCTGGCCCGGTAGCGCTGAGGGCTGAGGTGCTGGATGCCTTGCCTCGTGCTACGCCAGCAGTCCCGTGTTCGGGAACGAGCAAGGGCCACTGGGGGTTAGCAGGGAGGAGAGGGATTGAGCATCTGATGGACTGCTCTCTCTCTCTCTCTCTCCAGGCGGGGAGGGTCTCAAGTGGTCAGCGCATTGCTGTCTCCTAGCGGAGGCTGGGGGGACAGTGCGCTGCTGCTGCAGAGAGAGAGAGAGAGGGCATGATGGGGCAGGCACCGGCAGGAGTGCGTGTGGATGCTGCACGCTCCTTCCAATGGTGTCATTGCATGCCCCTCACGCAAGGGCGAAAATGGGGGAAAAACTGGTCCCGGTCGTGCAGGATGATGCATCCACCCACCCACCGCAGGCCTGGATCCTGTCCAGGTGAGTAGACCGGGGGGGGGCTCCTCACTGCCCTGCCACGGGGGGGGGGGTAGTCCATGGGGAAGAGGAGTAGCGGCATGATCTCAGGGGACGGGGCTGGACGGGTGGATGAGGATAGTAGCTGACCGGGACCCGGGGAAAGAAATAAATTGCAGGGGAAAAAAAAAAAATCAGTTTACGGTACATTGCTGGTTAAAAAACAAAAAAACACTCTCAATTTACTAGAATTCAGTATTTTATACCAGTGCAAACAGTTCTCGCTGCACAGTAATGGTCGTGACAAGTCAAAAAGTTAAATCCACAAAACGCAGAAGACTGGCACCAAAATAAGCTGCAGTCAGATTTATTATAACAAAAAATGTAAATCTCGCACAAAGTATACGCACTGTGAGCTACACTAGCTGCAGCAGCTACAGGAAAGGACACGTGCAGTCCCCTAACCAGTTTCGCCGTGAGGCTTCATTGGGAGAGGGGGCCCTGTAATTTGCTATTGTGCCTGTTAAATACAATATACTTAAATTGAAAACCTTAATTTCTTCACACTACCATTGATAATAAACTAGAATCCCAGTACAGAATCTTTAAAAGCACAACAGTCTGATGAAAGTATTATTATCTAATAGCAAATTACAATTGCAGGATGAGCCCAAAATAGCAAAAATAAATTATGTAAAGTCCACATAGACTACGAGACCATTTATGGAGTACATGCACATCCGACTATCCTGCTTGTAGGCAAATGGATCCAGTAATCTGCGTATAAAAAAGGGAAGAAAGATGAGTTAGTTAAAGCACTGGAACCCAAAGCATACATAATGCAGATAGTAATTCATCTTTCTTATTTAAAGGTACATAATAAATGTTTTCATTCAAACCAGGAGCATAAAGAGGTCCCAGCTGTACAATCCACATTGCCTCTCTCCTAAGGGTCAGGGCATCAAGATCACTTCCCTTTCTTCCCAGCCTGACTCATTCAATTCTACAAAATCTGAAATGGTGAGAGCTCACATCTCCTTGTGAGCTGATATGGTTAGCCAAAGCATTACTGAAGTCAGTGTTTTCCGTACTACGGACATGTTCTCCAGTTCTAATTTTGAAAGTGTGGGAAGTTTTTCCCACATAAAATGCTCCGCACGAACATGGACCTAAATAGACCACATTACAAGTGTCCCAGATAGTAAAGGATCTAACATCAAATATTTTTGTAGCATTAACACTTGTAAAATTGGTAGATTTTAAAATATTGTAACAAAATTTACAACGTCAACAGTGAAAAGTACCATTCGGGAGAGGGGGAGCCTGGTAGAGGCAGCAGATATGGCATTCAGTGCTGGTTGGTAACTATGCACTAATAGGCCATCTAAGTTCCTGCCTCTCTTTGTAGGCTATTCTGGGGGGGGGGGTCTTGTGCATAATTCCTTAGTATAGGATCTGACCTCAAGATGGAACAGTTCTTATTCATAATATTTTTAGTGCTCCCACTTTATCTGTAAAAGGTAGTAACAAAGTTAAACTGTGAGCGTGATTGGCTACTATTGCCCACCTTAGTTTCCAATAATGTGGGCCTGTTGCTTTCCCTAGCATTATCCCATGCTCTCTGCACAACATCACACTTGTTACCCCTAGCTTTAAACCTGTTAGAAAGTTCAGCACTATGAATTTCAAATTCAGAATCACAGGTGCAGTTACGACGTACTTTTAGAAATTTATATTTTGATATATTATTGATAGTGCGGCGTGGGTGACAGCTGGAGGAGTGGAGCAGCATGTTTCTATCTGTTTCTTTTCTATAAAGGTCCGTGCCAATAGTACCATCCTGCAGTTCGGTCACTCCAAGATCCAGAAAGCTGATAGTTTTCTGACTTGCCTGTACTGCAAACTGCAAGTTCGGATTGCTATCTTCCAGATAAGAAACAAACTGGTCCAACTCCTCCCTGTCACACCTCCACACGAACAATATGTTGTCTATGTCTTTTCCATGGGTCAATCCTATCATAAAAATGGTTAATCTCAGGATCATGGACAATTTCTTTTTCCCAATTTCCCAAATAAAAGTGTAATCTGGTGCAAATGCGGCCCCCATTGCTGTACCTTTAATTTGCAGCCAGTAGTCTTCCTGAAAAGGAAAGGCATTAGCGTGTAACACAAGGTGGGCAAATGAATCACAAACTCCTTAAAATCCTGGCCATAGTATTATTAGCAGATTACTGGATGCTTTGCCTACAAGTGGGATAGCTGGATATACATGTTCTCGAGAAATGGTCTCGAAGTCCACATAGACTTTACATAATTTATTTTGCTATTTCTGGCTCAACCCGCAATTGTAGTTTGCTATCAGATAATAATATTGCTGTTAGACTGTTGTTGTGCTTTGTAAGATTTTGTGCTGGGATTGTAGTTTATCATTAATGGTAGTGTGGCGAAATTAAGGTTTGTCACTTTAATTATATTGTATTTAACTGGCACAACAGCAGCTTATGCCTCCAAAGCGTCAGGGCAAAAATGGTTAGGAGACTGCATGTGTTTTTCCCCCTGTAACTGCTGCTAGTGTAGCCCACTGTGAGTACACTTGGTGTGAGATTTTAAATTTTTTGTAATGATAAATCTGACTGCAGCTTATATCAGTGCCAGTCTTCTGTGGATTGAGTATTTTATACCAGACCAGAGCATCTACAGTAGGCACATGAGGCATGAGTGGAGTAAGCTCAGTAGTGAGCTGAGAGAGATTTAGGGACTCAAATCTTTTGAGTGATAGGCCTCACATGGTTGAAGGAAGACAGATAGTATTGAAGTCCCCTGGTAGAATAAGTTTGCCTAAAGAGGAATGGAAGGCCCATTCTCTGTCTAACCATTTTCTGCTGGATTTGGTCCTTTCCTCTCAGCCTCATCATGTAGTTGCTGCTGGTATGTTACCTGATGCCTTTAATGACCATTGTATAACGTACTGCATCAGGAACACTCGCCTTCTGCTGCTTCGCCTAAATTTGTATGGGCTAGGTCTCTTTGATGTTTAAGCATTGACACGTTGCTAAGAAACCTCACAGCTGTTGATTGGTCACCTATCCTAACAGCTGCTAACACCGATATGACCCTCTCCCTCTTCCATTCCAAATCTCTTAAAGTGTAGGACGAGCATGCCCCTCTGAGAAAGTCCCATGTAAAGGGCTCCCACCACCCTTAGACCTGACTGATCTTTGTCAATCTCGTGATAATGCATGGGTCCATTTCAAATTGTCATACTCTGCTTCTGACCGTCTCACCTACAGAAGGCTCAGGAATTCCTGCACAAAGACTGTAAGGGCAGCCAAATTAAACTATTTTAACTCCAACCTCCAGAATAACCTTAAAGCCCCTGCTAAATTCTGGAAGGTCATTCACTCTCTTTTCGTCCCTCAGTCTTCCTCTCCTGTACTACTCGAGAATGGTTTGCCTGTGTCTTCTTCCTCCCTGGTTGCCGCTCACCTTAACAGTTTCTTCCCCACTTGTGCCCTCCCTCCTCAGTCACAAGAGTTGGACTCCCCCTTCCCACCTCGTATCTCCCCCTCTGAAGCCTCTTTGACTGTTTTTACTTGTCTCCTGTTACTTTGCTGGATACCATTAATGTGCTTTCCTCCCTTAGTGTCTACAATGGTTCTAGCCCTGACTGTATTGACCCTAAACTACTCCACCTCTCTGCCTCTGCTATTGCTGTACCCCTTACTTATCTACTTAACCAGCGCCCAGCACTGTTTCTGCCCTATGCACAACACTGAGACTGTCTTGGTGAGGCTCGCTGACTATGTGCATCGAGCCTTAGACTCTGCGAATTATATTGCCACAATATTTATGGACCACGCCAAGGCTTTTGACCTTGTGGACCATGAATTGCTTCTTCTGGCAGGAAGTAGTTATGGACTGTCTTTCCTTCTGAGCTGGGACGGATAGACAATGAGTGTAAGAATATGCCCCTTAACCCATCAGCGTCAATTTTTTTCTATCTGTCTTTTAGCTGGAAATTTTGTTGAAATGTATTTTTTCATCTGTTTTGATTATTTCTTGAAGTCCACAGCAGCTGAAGATTCCTGAATGAGGCTACACGACCTGTAGTGCTGCTGGGGATGTCAGTGGAGGAGGCCAGGGCTGCAGTGTTTGACAGGGCTGCTAGAGCCACTCTCCCTTGGTGCCAGGAGGCATACTGTCCCCTTGCTAAGCCCAAGAAGGAGATGTGCATTTCAGAGACTCAGTAGCTCATTTCAGAGCTAAACATTCTTTCTCTATAGTAGTATATCTTCTCTCCCTTTCATGCAGCTTTCTGCTGATATACACGATTAGATGCTCTTCCCCCTCTATTTTCTGAGATAAGACTGCCCCAGTACCATTCTCTGATGCATCTCTTTGAACCTCAAACACTTGGTTGGAGTCAGGGCCTTTCAATTCAGGAGCTGTACATAGAATGGCCTTGGTATTCCTAAAAGTCTCATCACAAATAGGGGTCCACTGAACCTTATTCTGGCACCTCTTTTGAGTGAGATCAGTCAAAGGACTGGCAGTGGTTGAGAAATTAGGAATAAATCTCTGATAATAACCAGCCAGGCCTAGGAAAGATCTTGCATGCTTTTTTGTGGTAGGTATTGGGCTGTTTGCTATTCCTGTAACCTTCTCTACCTCAGGCTTCACTTGTCCGTTGCCCAAAGTGAGCCCTAGGTATCTTGTTTCTGTCTTTGCTATGGCACACTTAGCGGGGCTAATGGTCACTCCTACCTCCTTTATTGCTTGCAGTACCTGGGACAAGTGTCTAATGTAGGATTCCCAGTCAGGGTTGAATATGACCACATCATCCAAATAAGCTGCACAGTAGTCAGTGTGTGGTCTTAGTATGTGGTCTAAAAATGCTGAAAAGTGTCCGGGGTCCCATGTAGTCTGAATGGCATTGCATCAAAGTGGTATAAACCGATTAGGGTGCTAAATGTGGTTTTATCTTGTGAGTCAGGTGACAAGAGGATTTGCCAGTATCCCTTAGTAAGGTCAAGGGTGGAGATATACTGCGCATTGCCTAGCCTGTTAATTACGTCATCTGTTTGGGGCATTGGATAGCCATTGAATAGTGACGTGTTGTTAAGCTTTCTAAAATCTAGGCATAGAAGTATCCCACCTTTTTTCTTGTCCACTATGACCATGGGTGAAGACCATGCATTCTTTGAGGGCACAGTTATGTCTAACTGCTCCATTTTGTTTTGACTTCCTGAATCACGTCATCCCTCACTTTCAAGGGCAATCTGTAGGGTTTTTGGTGTATGGGCTTGTCTTGCTTGGCAGTTATGGTGTGCACAATTCCTTTGGCCCTCCCCGGGATATTTGTGAATATATCTGGATCTCCCCCAACTGTCCTGACTGCTCTAGCCTTTCATAGGCAACCTCCAACTCTGACTCCCTAACTTCAGGATGGATATAAAGAGGAGTTAGGCTTCTCACACCATTTCCTAAGGAGGTTCACATGGTAAATTTTCGGGGGGAGGGGGGTCTCTTTCTTGGCATGCTAAGCTCATAATCCACTGCTCCTGTTTGCCTCAAAATGGTGAAGGGGCCCTGCCATTTTATGAACAGTTTGTTCTCTGTGGAGGGAAGGAGTAACAACACTTTGTCCCCTGACTAAAATGTTTTAGTCTTCAAACCTCATCGTATCTCTCTTTCTTTCTGCAAGTCTTGCTTCAAACACCATGAAGTCTTGCTATATTAGGACTTATTGCAGTTAGCCACTGCACTTGAACTGCCCCGGAGAGGAAAGAGTTAACTTCAGAGAATCTGGAGTTCTAAAGCGCAAGGACGCTATACAAACTCTATCTGGGCAGTTTCAAATGAAACTGTCAGATTCTTTACTCCGCTTCACTGAACAGTCGCTCGGAGATCAGCTCCTTCAGCTCGGTTCATTTCTCGGTCAAGCGATATTTTAGTTCATTTGAACCTTCAAAAAATAATTATTTTACTGCATTTCGGTAAAAGCTCTATCTGGTAAACCGTAAGTACAAAATGAAAAGTCTGTGTGGAAATTTAGTTATCGGTTCGGTTTGAACCGATCGGTTTGCTATTTTAACGTTTTAAAGTTTTGGGCTTTTAGAGTGCGGTACCGGTTCTTATCGGTTCTAAAAACCTTGATTTTAAATAGGGTTTTCAAATACCGATAAAGCGTTAGGAACCGATAAGGGTGTCTTGCCTGGCATGGCCATAAAGAAGCACGTTTTTGGTTAGGCTGGCATCATGTCTAGAAGCCAAAAGAAAAACCGGGCCCACTGGGTTTCAACACTGTGATGCTGTGGGAAGCCTTTGCCAAGGCTGTCCCACACACACTTGTGTTTATTGTCTGGGGCTGACCACCTCCTGTCAGACTGCCAGGTGTTTAAAATTTCTCTGCAGCCACCCTGAAAAGATAGGGCGGCTCAGGGAACTATTGGCCAAAGTCCGCTGACCGGATGGCCAGCCTGGTCCAGTACCCACTGGACCAGAGGAGTGCCCTCTGACCAGGGCTAGACTTCCTCGGGCAAAAGGATGGTTCAGAGGAACCAGTTTAAAAAAAAAAAAAATAAGAATATGACAGAGAAATCAGTAGGTTTGGAGTCCAAGATTGTCTCTCCAACTGCTGCAGAAGTAGTTAAGCCATACAGATTGTCCAGTCACTGTTTCTAGGTCCTGTCGAACCATCTACAGTTGGTAAAAGGTGGCTCGTTCAGTTCCAGTGGTTCAGGTTTATGATGTTGAGGAATTGTTATGAACCACAGGAGTGGAAGGAGGAAAATTGATCAATACATGTGTGGCTGGTAGGGTCTGGACGTGCCCACTAAGCGGACATTTCTCCAGACAGACTTTTAGAATCTCCTCCTATTCTGTCTGAGTCCTTTCTCAGTTTATGTTTTACAAAAGCTTGCAGAATCCCCCAGCTTCCTTTGAGGAGGCTATGGATGAGTAAAGGGAGCCTGATTATGTAGGAATGATGGGCTAGGAGGTTGTCTTTCCTTTGCATAAGTCATTTAGGAAGTAAACAACTAAGATTTTATAAGATTCTTCTTTCTGTCCCTCCTGTAAGATAAAAAATGGACAGAAGGTGTATTTCGTCAGGCTCTGTTACAGACTTCCTCACTGAGCAGTGTAGTCATGTAGGTGTGGTACAAGCTGCAGCCTGTGTCAAGGCTAGTTCCCTGGCCTCCATCCTCCTGAATAGGATTCCAGGAGGATTGATGCCATAAAAAAAACAGTATATGGCAGCTTCTGTGGGACTCAGACAGGCAAGTTGTATGGCTTATGTGGCTAGATTTGGAAATCTAGGTGGGGCCTTGATATTGCAGTTAGCCAAGCAGGCCCCATGGCCAGCTGGCTGTGAGTTGGAACAGGTGGCTGCTAATGGCACTAAAGCCTCTAAGTTCAAGTTCATACTGCTGTTGGTGTTAATCTTGTTTTCTCTAGGGTCATGACCACTTCTGTAGCTTTCCGTGGGTTGGCATGGCTCAGATGCACTAATCTGTCCCAAGATACTCTGTCAAAGTCTATGGATTTGTTTCTTGTTGTGGGTAATTCTCTGTTTGAGGAACAAACAGAAAGTTATATGAAAAACATGGATGATTACCTACAAAGTGCCCAGGTAGAAGCTCAGGCCTCCTCTGCTTTCCCAGAGGGTCTCTTCAGAGGCAGAGATAGGCGGGCACAAGTAAACCGTCCCCTCCCTTAGCCTAAGACTATTGCCAAGCAGGCACCCTGATGGGGTGCCCAGGGCGATTCTCCTATACCAGTGGGCAGGTTGGTTTTATTTCAGCCAGAACTGTGTGTCCCTAACTTCGGACAAGTGGGTTCTGGAAGTAATAGGTCTGGTTCTCAGCTTCAAACAGTTTCCAAGATGAGAGCCAGACAGGTCCCTACAAATCCTTGAATCCCCTTGCTTTGGGAGCAGAGGTTTCTTCTCTCTGAACTGCAAAGCAGTAGAAAGGTCCCTCCTTGCCACCGGGGCAAGGGGCTGTGCTCATGATACTTTCTTAACCTATAGAAGGCAGGAGATTGGCGGCCCATCTCAGATTTAAGGTACCTGAACAAGCATCTTTTGAAAACAAAGTTAAAAATGTTAACTCTGGCTGAGGCCAGGGGACTGGCTAGCTTTCCTGGACCTCAAGGATGCCTATTTTTTCATGTCTTGATCAGGCCTTCTCACCGAAAGTACCTCAGGTTACCCTCAGGCCACTACCAGTTCAGGGCAATGCCTTGGCCTTACCTCTGCGCCAAGGGTATTCAAGAAATTCTAGCTGTGGTAGTGGCTCTTTAAGAAAGCAAGGATTGCTTTGTTTCCTTTCCTGGATGACTGGCTCTTAGTGGGTCAGTCTCCAGATCAAGTAAAATCCCACTTGCAAGTCACCCAGCAGCTTCTCACCTTTCTGGGATTCCTGCTGAATTTACAAAGTCAGTTCTCGAACCAGTTCAGGTACTAACTTTCATAGGTGCAGAGTTGAACACAAAGTTAGCCAGGCATTTCTCCCCTCTAAAAGGGTAGGCAGTCTCTTGCCCTGGCATCTTCCATTACTCTGCGAGTCTCTTGACCAGCAAAGCATTTGCTACAACTACTAGGGCACATGGCTGCTTCCACAGCTGTAGTGCAGGGAGCAAGATTCCAGATGAGGGACATTCAGTTCCATCTGAGGGCCTATTGTCCCAAAGGAGGGATTCCCTTTCCAAATTGGTTCTAGTGACCCAATCCCTGATCCTGGCCTTACACTGTGGCAGGATCAAAGCATCTAAAACTAGGGGTCCTCTTCATTTCCCTCACCACGGATGCTCCTATGTTAGGGTGAGGAGCTCGCTAAGCGACCTGTCCACTAGGGAGTGTGGTCTCCCTAGGAATCTCTGCTCCACATCAATTTTTGGAACTCAGAGCTGTCTTCTAGCTCTTAGGAGTTTTCAGCTTCTGTCAGAACAAGGTAGTTCAAGTCAGGACAGACAACACCACAATAATGTGGTACATCAACAGGCAGGGGGCACTCGGTCATCAGCCTTGTGCACCGAAGCAATGAAGTGGTGGTCTCTGGCTTACTCCTGAACACCTCCCTGATAGCAGTTCACCTCCCAGGAAGGACAATGCCCTGGCAGATGCCCTCAACAGGATTCTCAGGGCCATCACGATTGGGCTCTGAATCCTCAGGTGCTGGGTTCAGTCCTTGCCAGATGGGGCTCATTTCAGATAGATCTTTCGCAGCCCCAGATAACCACTAACTTTCTCTGTTTTGTTGAGGCCTCCAGTGCTGGGATCAGCCCACCTGGGCCTTTTCACTTGGATTGGAAGGAAGTTTCTGTTCACCTTTCCTCCCTTTTCTCTTTCTTTCAGGGTACTAGTAAAATCAGATCTCAGCCCTGCAAAGCGATTCTGATTGTTCCAAGCTGGGCCAGACAGCCCTGGTACCCATTGTCTCTGTCTCTGACAGTCCACCCTACCCTGAGCTTGCCCAGAGTCCACGACTTACTGGCCTTTGCACAAGGGAGTGTGGTATCCGAACCTCAAATTCCTCCTTCTCAAGGCAGCTCTTGAGGAGTTAGAATTGTCTGATTAACCTTTTTCAAGGTGTGCGGATATTTTAAAGGCTTCAAGGAAGCTTTTTCACTGGCGCCACTTACAATTCTAAGTGGAACAGGTTTTCAGTCTGGTGCGCTGAGAAGCAGATTATACCACAGTCTGCTTATCTGCCCATTTTCTGGACTTTTGGTCCATTTTAAATTTTTAGGTCTTAGGCCAGCTACCTTAAGGGTTCCTTGCGTCTCTGTCTTTTTTCTGCAAGCAGGAAGCCTGCTTCCTTTTCTTCTCAATCTGTGTTTTCCAAGTTTTTAAGGGTTTGCTTCACACCAACCCTCCTTTTTCGGGAACCAGCTCCTGCATAGAGCCCGAATGTTTGCATTGCTCAGTTAATGCAAACCCCTTTGGACCTCTGTCCCCAGCAGAGCTCAAGCTTCTCACTTGGAAAATGTTTTTTTCTGGTGGTTTCACTTCTGCCAGGCGCATAAGTGAACTACAGGCCCTGGCAGTGGAAGAAGATTTTTCTCTCCCCACAGGGATAAGACAGTCCCTAGGACTAACACAGGGTTTGTCCCTAAGTGGTTTCAGGTTTCCACCTGAACCAATCCATCTCTCTCCCAGGATTTTTCACTGAGCATTCTTCCTCAGGTGAGAGGAGACTGCACAGCTGGCGTCAAAGAGCCTTATGCTACTATTGTAACGCACCAAGGGTCACAGGTTTGAATCCTCCAACTCTTCCTTACCTAGGCGAGGTTGGCAAAGGAACCTGCCACTAAGAGGACAATTGCTAGGTGGATTGTCTCTTGTATCCATTTTTGTTATCAAAGACTAGGTAGGAGAGCCCCCCTCAGGACTGAGGGCTCACTCCACCAGGTGTACAGCTGCTAGAGATATTCCCATTCTGGAAATCTGTCGAGCTGTTACTTGGAAGACAGTTCACACTTTTACCAAGCATTATTCCCTGGATTTCAGTCCAGGAGAGATGCTCGTTTTTGGCACAGCTGTGCTTCAGAGCCTATTTCCTAAGTAGGTTCTGACCCTCCTCCATGGAGGTACTGCTGTGTAATCTGCAATAAGTCCTAATATAGCAAGACTTCATGGTGTTTGAAGAAAAATTACTCACCTTAGTAATTGCTTTTCTTCTCATGGAGTCTTACTATATAAGACCACCCCCAACCTGCCCCTCTCAGAACTTCTACTGGGGTGGGGTGGCAAATTAGTGCAAGCACTGTGTCATGCCATTGTAGTTCTTCCTTCACCTCTTTTATTTAGGGTTAGGGAACTAGGGTTTTCTGGTTGAGTGATTTGTTGGCCCCTTCCTGGACTTGAGTCTTTGGGGGAAGGGGGTTCTAATAGTGCTTTTCAGGGGAAACTAATACCATTATTCATTCTTATTATTGTTATTGTTGTTTCTATTGTTGTTATTACTACTAGTAGGTAGCCATTTGCCTAGTGTAGAGCTTTCCACACAGACTTGTTGTAGTGTTAACCCGTAAAAGATCTGACAGTTTCATTTGAAACTGCCCAGATAGAAACTTTGGTATAGCGCCCTCGCGCTTTTGAACTCCAGATTCTCTGGAGTTAATTCTTTCCTCTCTGGGGCAGTTCAAGTGCAGTGGCTAACTGCAATAAGTCCTAATATAGCAAGACTCCATGAGAAGAAAAGCAATTACTAAGGTGAGTAATTTTTTCTTCTGTTCCAAGCTCTGGTGTGCCAAGTTGATATACCTCACCAGGCGTTTGCACAACTGAGTCATGTACTCTACAACATTAAGCTTTCCCACGTCCTTCCCTTCTTTCCAGTGTTCTTTAACCACATCCAGTGGCCCCCTCGGGTTCCTTCCATACAGTAATGAGAAAGGAGAGGAACCAGTGGGATGCTTGAGAGATTTCCCTGTACTTGAAGAGTAAATAGGGGAGGTACTTATCCCAATCCCTACACTTTTCTTTTACATACTTCCTCAACATTCTTTTTAATGTCTGATTAAACCTCTCTGCGAGGCCGTCAGTCAGCGGGTGGTAGGGGGACGTACATACAGCTACCACACCCAGCAGACGGTATAGTTCTTTTAATAGGTTGCTGTAAAATTACTTCCCTGATCAGTAAGTATTTCTTGGGGAATTCCCATGTGGCTAAACACCTTTGCTAGCTCCTCTGCTACCCTTGGGGCAGTGACAGTTCTCATGGGGATAACTTCTGGGTAGCGAGTAGCGTAATCACATATGACCAGTACAAATCTGTTTACCCTTGGAGCTCTTTCCCAGGGGGCCCACTACATCCATGGCTATCCTGTTAAAGGGGTTAGTCACAATGGGGATGGGATGTAGTGGTACTCTATCCCGTTTTCCTGCCTGAGCTACTTTCTGACACTCAGTACATGTTTTACAGTAGTCAGCAATGTTCTCATGGATAGAGGGCTAATAAAACCTGGGCAATATCCTGTTCATGCACCAGATGCATGATTTGGGAGCTGAAATTTTCTGGAACCATAAGTTGGCCAACTACCTCTATAGTTCTGGGGTTAGTACATTCCCTGTACAATATTCCCTGTTTTAACACAAACTGATTGGTGCCTTTTTCCACTCCCTTCCCCACCTGTAAAAAGAAAGGGGTTAGTGAAGGTTTGGCTTTTTGCTCATGTTGCAAATCACATTTTAAAGTGTGTCCCGGTTCTGGCTGTATACCAACATAAGTAGCAGTCCAGTCCTTCTTTAGCTTCCTCTTCTCTGCCTTAGTTTTACAGTCCTTGTCAGGATTCTCAGAAACATCATCATCAAATGGGAACACAGATGGTAAATGTCCCTGCTTCAGTTGAGCTCTGGTGGTTACAGAAGCTACAGCAGAGTCCTGGGAAGCATGACAATGTATAAATGAAGCAAAGTCTGGGTGGTCATGTCCAATAACAACTGACATGGGTAGGCAAGGCACCAACCCCACTTCTACCTCATGTGTCTTTTCTTGAACAGTCATTTGTATGGTGGCTGTAGGGTAGCAGTGGGTATCACCATGCACACAGATGACTGCTGTATCGAGCCTTCTATTATTCCCAGTCAGCAGATCTGCTCGCACAAGAGTCTGGCGGCTCCCTGAATCAATCAGTCCCATCATTTGCTGTGATCCAATCTGCACAATAATCATAAAGTGACCCCAGTTCACTAAGGCTTGGTGAGCTGTCTCTTTCTTTATATTAGGACAGTTTCTTACATAATGTCCCTTCTTTTGGCATCCATGACATACAATCTCTGCTACTGGAATTCAACCCCTCTCTCTGCTCTCCAATCTTGTTTCACTGGGGCTGGATTTGGCAGTTTATAAGTAACAGGTTTCCTTACCGGATTGCTGGTGGTTGTAGCTGTTGATATCCCTTGGAACCCTCTAGGTCTGGATGGTTGGGCTGCCAGGAAGTCTTCCACCAACGTGATGATTTTATCAGAGGAATCGGGCTTAATGCTCCTGAACACAAAGTTGTACATCCTGGGGTAAAACTGTAATAAACTGTTCAGTAATTACTGCCTCCAGAAGTTGGTCCTGCTCTTGTTATCTGGCTGCAACCATTTGTAGCAGAGCTCCTTGAGACGGGCATAAGTCTCTCGGGGGGGGGGGGGGGTTATTCAGTGACTGCATTTTAAGAAACCTAAACCTCTGACAATAGGTTTCACTGTTTATGTCATAGTGCCTGAGGATCTCCTACTTCACACGGTCATGGTCCTCTATCTCTTGGGAGTCCATTTGGCTATAAACCAACTGGGCACTGCCTGTCAGGTGCGGTGCCTGTCGAACAACCCACTGTTCCCTTGGCCATGCCCATGTTCTAGTGATCATCTCAAAAGTTGTGAGGTGTGCTTCAGTGTCATCACTGTCTGATAGTTTGGGCAGTTTAATGTATTTAGGGCTACTGGTTCTTTCAGTTTGTACTGCATCGATGGCATGCAAGACCCTCATGTTATTCACCCATTTGGCATTTTGCCGTCTCCGCTCAATGTCTCTATCTCTTTCCATCTGCACCTGTTTTATGCAGAGCCATTTCTTTCTTTTTTTTTTTTTTGTTAGTCAATCCTTTTTACCTTATCTGGCACCTCCGGTCTGCATCCATGTCCTGGCATCCATCCTTTCTCCGGCCGCCATCTGGTTCTGCCTCAGCCCCACAAAGAAGCCCCCACTGCCCAATTATCCCACGGCTTTCCCCCCATGGTGGGGCGGCTGAGAGACACCCTCACTCCCCACCGAACCAGGATCCAGTACCGGCAGTGGTGCCCTCCGAGGCCAGGCGTCCCTAAGATGGCCATCAAGCCACTGCTACCGAAACGCCATGCTTCCCCTGTTTCTCCCTTGGACAGCGTGACCGGGGCGTGCAAGGATGCCAAGGAGGAGAGTGTGCATGCGTCCGCATGCACTCTCTCCGGCATCACGCCCCAACGTCACCCCCTACAGTGCAGTGCCAGTTCACTGCCCCCAGCTTCCGCCAGAGGTCGCAAGCGAGCTGACAGCTGGTATCCCCCTCCCCGGAGAGGGAGAGCAGTCCCCCAGACGCTCAATCCCTCTCTGCCCCTGCCAACCCCCGGCGACCCGAGTCCATTCCCGAACCCGGGTCACCAGCGTGGAGCGAGGTGTTTCGTCCAGCGCCTCAACCCTCCGCACCACTGGGCCGGCCATGCAGAGCCATTTCAACAACTCCTCCTACGTCCTCAGGTGGAGTATCTTCAAGAGGCGGTAGTTTCCTTGATTCTTCCTGGTCCCCTTGCATCTCTTCATCGTCTTCAGGCTTGGCCTTCCTCCAAGCTCCCAGGTCCAGTCCAGGCAGTAGCTTCTCTCCCAGTCTGTCGGCCATGGTTCTGATCAGAACTCCACGGACTTTCTTCTTCTTCTGGTTCTCCTCTGGCAACTCCTTGTGCATTGGTCCACCTGGGATATCTGGGCGATATCCTCCGGAAGATGTCCCCCTAGCCCAGTCCAGACATTTCCAGCAAGTTATCACACTACTGACACCAAGTCTGTGAAGGGGTTGTGGGATAACCGATGGTCCAGACTCAGAACTTCAGGTTCAAGTCACAATCTCTGGGTGTTTATTTAAAAATAATAAACTTCAAAATAAAAAAATTAAAATTCTTTACAGAATTGTAGGTGGTTCACTTTCCTCAGTGACCACAGAGGATAACCTTAAGCAATGGTATATCCTTTCTTCAATACATCAGTTTGCAGCAACAGACTATGCATGTCCTTCCTCTGCACTTGGTCAGCACCTATTGACCCACAAATCTGTCTCACGCCAGTGGAAATGAACCATCAGCTATGTTGGTCTTGCGTGTCTGGGTCATGGTGAGCCCCCCATAACAAGCTAAGGACAAAGAATCTCAGTGCAAAAGCACTGAAGCAAGAGTTACCCCAAAGGGCATTAGCAATAAAGCCAAGTTTCAAAGAAATACAAAATCATACAGTCCCCCATAATGCAAAGCATCATAGGATGCATATGCAAATCACCATGAAATTTTAGGCTGCCTCAGCTTAAAGCAAGAATACATGGTGCCAGAGGGCCTCTCAGACAATCTGCAATTTACATGCATTTTAACAACACAACAGGGTTTTTTCTGATGTATCTACCCTGGTAACTTAATTCTAGAATACAGTCACATTGTAACTTTTTACCTTTATCAAAAACACCTAGTACCGTGGTATTTTCAACATTTACAGGTTTCATAAGCATTGGGCATATACCTAATATGCTTTTATGTCATAGTGCTTTTACATACTTTAGGTCAACAACAAGGAACACAACCTGTTGTTTTAAATCAGTTTGGGGGTAACCACAATAACCTCCCTGTACAAGGACCTGAGAGGGAAACGAAAAAAATAAGGATGGACACTATAGACTAGTCAAGGAGTGGGGATGGTGGGTGTGCCCGTAGGTGGCCAACTATACAGACTAGAATTGTAAAGAATAGTTAAAAGGAAGGAAATAGGAGAACTGTTGCAACAGCTTTTAAGAATAAAGAGACATTCCTTTATAGTGCTAGGTTCTCCCTGTCACAATGCATTTAAAGCCTACCTCCTTATCCAAAGAAGTAATGGTGTCACCCATACTTGGTAAGAGATTGTTTGTAGAGGACAAAATCTCCTGGCTTCCCTGGCTGACACCAGCAGACATGCGCAGAATGCACACTTGCCTCTGCGTGCATTGCCTCTATGCGCACTTGCCTCCGCTTGCGAGAGGCCAAGCTGAAATGCCCTGTGACCTGGAAGTCACCGGATTGGAGTGTGATGTGAACCGCAAGCAAAAATAGTAAACAGTGGCCCGCCAGTGCAGTGGTAATGATACAAATGACCTGGCTTTGCAAGTGAGCCCGAGATGTTGAAGGGCTGGCCAGGGGAAGAAGGATTGAGCATCCACGGGACTGCTCTCCTCCTCCTCCAGGCAGGAGGGTGGGGAAAAGCTCGGTGCTCGACTGGCCTCTGGTGGAAGCCAGCAGAGAGGCAGCCCAAGCTGACAAGCTGGGGGAGGTGTGGCCGACGGTATGTGCTTATTGATGTCAGTGCACACCACATCACCCATGGTGAGGAAAGAGAAAACTCCAGCTTCCACAGGCCCACACTCGACAAATCAGGCTCCTCCTGGAATCTGGATCTGGTCCTGGTGGGCCGAGGGACTCCCTGCCACCCTGCCATGGAGAATACGGGAGAGGTAATCCCTGGGGGAAGCCGGGGTGATGGGGCCGGGAGGACCAGTGGGAAGGAGGGCCGGCCGGAGAGTAAAAAAAATAAAATAAAAAAAACTGTTTTAAAAAATGTCTCAGCAAGCATACTCTAGGCTGCTGTGTCTCAACTATGTTGAAAACTATTAAAAGTTCCCCAAAAATGGCTATAGTGAATAGCTGTAGTCTCCCCCTACACTATGTGGGAAACTGCATTATCTAGAAGCCTCTGGTGTTGTCTCTTAGCAACTGGGACACACTAGCACCCCAAATTCCAGGAAGTTTTTTTTTTTTTTGCAACTTTGTTTATTCTCCTTCGGGTACTCTGGGGATGGCACGGGTCCCCTTTTCAGCCCCTATATGTGGACCCTCAACACTCCCTTGATGGCCAGCCTCCTCCACAGCTGCAGGGACAGGGAGGAATGTGGCATACTCCCCCACAGAGGCGCCCCCCCCCGGGGGACACAAGGGAGGAGACCAAGATCACCCTGAGCCTTCGCCCCGCAGACTGGGCTTTGTTCGGGACCAGAGGGAGCAGGAGTTCGTCGGGGGGGCGTCATTATGCGCCACTGCAGGGGTTTTCTACTTAGGTGCCCTGGAGGCACAGATGTACAGTGACATCGAGTGCGTGACGGGTGCGCTTCTGCGCCCACCTGCAGGACGTCTGCCACCACCTGTACCCTTTACTAGAGGATCCCAACTGCAGCACCCCCAGTCTCTACTGGTAGTCGCAGTGTGTTGAGGAATTACAACCCCCCTCCCCAGGAGAGGAGAGCAGCCCTCTGGACACTCAATCCTCTCCTCCCCTGCCGACCCCTAACAACCTGAGCTAGCTCCCGAACCCAGGTCACCGGTATGGCGTGACATAAGGCATCCAGTGCCTCAGCTCTCAGCACCACCGGGCTGGCTAATTCTTTATTTTTTTTTTTTTTTGTAAATTTTTTTTTTTTTAATCACACCACACACAAACAGTCCTGTAAGCAGGAATTTTGGGTCATGGTTCTAACCACATCTTCTCTCGAAATGTACTGTTACGGTAAGTACATAACTGTTTTTTGTCCATGTGGTTTAAACAGTGAGTGCCCCAATAGTTTTTTTTCTTGTTAGATAATGGAAAAGAAAGAATGCTGTCTCTTCAGTAGTTAGTGTGTGAGCGAGGGAACCAGCAGGAGGGCAGGCTAGATTTTGTTCTGAGCTGTTGTGGTTGGTGTTTTCTGTGGTCACGCTTTTTACTGTTTGCGGTTAAAAAAAATAATAAAAATAATGTTGCTGTTGTGGAGCTACAGGTGGGTGGCTGTGCAACCAAGCTAGAGAGGCAGCTGGCAGGCAGGCATGATTTCAGAGCAGTTGCTGGGGTCATCAGGAGGTGAAAGCAGGAGAAAACAGACTAAAAACTCATGGACTAGAAACAGAAATTACAGAGTGAAGCAAAGAGAAAAGGGAACATTACAAAAAACGTTTTCATTTTGTTAGTAGAGATGTGTGGGATCAGGAGTGGAGCTGTGGGCTTGTAAGGCAAGAAGAAATACAGTGGGCTGAGAGATGTCACCTGTGCATTGAATCTTTATAAACACAGGGTCAGGCACGGGATTTCATTTTCAAACAACATGAAGTCTTGCTATATTATAGACATTAGCAGTTTGATCCAGCTCTAGAACTGCCCCGGAGTGCAATGGTTAAAACCATTCCAAAATAGAATTTTGGCACGAGAGCAGCTCTATCTGTGTCATTTCAAACTTGAAATGTCAGATTCTTTACTCCGCCTCAGTGAACAGTCGCTCCGGAGATTTCTCCTTCTGCTCGGTTCATTTCTCGGTTTAAAAAGTGTTTTCTCGGTTGGATTTAACCGAGAATAGTTTTATTTTAACCGCAAAACCGTTCGGTTCAAGCTCTATCTGTGGTAACCGTAAGTAAATGAAGGTTTTGTCTGTGTGGAACTTGTGGTTTTGAACCGATCAGTGGGTTTAAAACTCATTTAAAACTAAAAGTTACTATTTTAGAGTGCGGTTCCCGGTTCTTATCGGTTCTAAAAAAAACGGATTTATTACGGTTTTTTCCAATACCCGTGACACGGTTAGGAACTGATAAGGGTGTCTTGCCTGGCACTGCCGTTAAAAGGGCAAGTTTTTGGTTAGGCTGGCATTATGTCTGAGAAACCCAAAAGAAAAACCGGGCCCACTGGGTTTCAACACTGTGATGTTTGTGGGGAAGTCTTTGCAAGGCTGACCCACACACCATGTATTTATTGTCTGGGGTTTGACCACCTCAGTCAGACTGCCAGGTATGTAAGAATTTCCCTGCAGCCACCCTGGAAAAAGATTGGGCAGGCTCAGGGAGCGAGAGGCCAGGCTCAGGAGCGAGAGGCCAAAGTCCGCTGACCCGGATGGCCAGCCGGTTCGGTGCCAACCCGAACCAGGAGAGTGCCCTCTGACCAGGGCCAGACTTCCTCGACAGCAAAGAAAAGCTGGTTCTGAGGAACCAATTCCAGTAAAGAAAACAAGAAAATCAGCGGTCTGGAGTCCAAATTCCTTCTCCAACTGCTGCAGAGATAAAAAAGCCATACAAATTGTCCAGTCACTGTCTCAGGGTCCGTCCGAACCACCACTATCTGGTAAAAGGTCGGTTCGTCCGGTCCCAGTGGTTCAGGATTATGATATTGAGGAATTTTATGAACCAGAGGAGGGGAGGAGGATTATGAACAGTATGAATGTGGCTGGGAAGGTCTGGGTGTGCCCATTGAACGGACATCTCCCCAGACAGACCTTTAGAATCTCCCCTATGCTGTCTGAGTCCCCATCTCATTTATGATTTATAAAAAGTTGCTGAAACCTCCAGCTTCCTTTAGAAGAGGCTGTGGATGAGCAAGAGGAGCCTGATTTTGTAGAAATGATGGATATTCCAGAGTCTAGGAGATTGTCTATTCCTTTACATAAGTCTTTTAGGAAACAAACAATTAAAATTTTAAAAGCTCTAATTCTGTGCCTCCTGTAGATAAAAGATGGACAGAAGGTATACATTGTCAGGCCCTGATACAGAATTCCTTTCTCAGCAATGCAGTCATGTTGGGGTAGTTCAGGCTGCTGCCTGTGATAAAGCTAATATTCCCTTGGCTTCACATCCTCCTGACAAGGATTCTAGGAAGATTGATGCCATGGCAAAAAAAAAAAAAGAAAAAAAACAGTATATGGCAGCCTCTCTGGGACTCAGGCAAGCAAATTATATGGCTTATGTAGCTAGGTATCAGAAATCTAGATGGGATACTGTTATGCAATTGGCCAAGCAGGTCCATGGCAAGCTGGCTAGTGAACTAGAACAGGTGGCTGCTGATGGCATTGAAACCTCTAAGGTTCAGTTTCATGCTGCTGTGGATGTTAATGATGTTTCCTCTAGGGTCATGGCCACATCTGTAGCTTTGTGGTTGGCCTGGCTCAGGTGTACTGGTTTGTCAGGGATACCCAGACTAAGGCTATGGATTTTCCTGTGGTGGGAAATTCTCTGTTTGGAGAGCAGACAGAGAATTACATGAAGAAGATGGATGAATATAGGACTACTTACAAGAGTGCCCAGGCTAAGGAGCGGCAAGCCACTCCTCAAAGGCATGCCCCCAGGGGTAGGGGTAGGCCTTTTCACAGGCCTTTCTACCAGATTCAGGCCTCCTCTGCCTATGCTCAGAGGGGCTTTTTCAGAGGCAGGGGCAGACGAGGGGTGAGCAGACCTGCTCCCACCCCCCAGCCTAAAGCTCCTGCGAAACAGGCACCCTGATGGGGTTACCAGGGCCGATTCTCCTGTACCAGTGGGGGGCAGGCTGGCTTACTTCAGTCAGAATTGGGCTTCTTTAACCTCAGACAAGTGGGTTCTGGAAGTAGTAAGCCAGGGTCTGGTTCTCAGCTTCAAAAAGTTTCCCAAGTTGAGAAGCAGACTTTTCTACTACAAGTGCTTCAGAGACCCTCGCTCTGGAAACAGAGGTCTCATCCCTGTTAGCTCTCAGAGCAGTAGAAAGGGTTCCTCCCCTGCATCAGGGCAGGGGTCTGTATTCCAGATACTTCCTTACCCCAAAAAAGACAGGAGAATGGCGGCCCATTTTAGATCTCAGATATCTGAACAAGCATCTTTTGAAACCAAAGTTCAAATGGTAACTCTGGCAATGATTTTACCTTCCCTAAGGCCAGGGGACTGGCTAGCCTCCCTGGACCTCAAGGATGCCTATTTCCATGTCCTAATCAGAAGATCCCATCGAAAGTACTTCAGATTCGAACTGCCCTCAGGTCATTACCAGTTCAGAGCAATGCCCTTCAGCCTTACCTCTGCTCCAAGGGTATTCACAAAGTGTCTGGCAGTGGCAGTGGCCCACTTAAGGAGGCAGAGGATTGCTGTTTTTCCCTATCTAGACAACTGGCTCATTGTAGACCAGTCCCCAGAACAGGTAAAATCTCACCTGCAGGTCACCCAGCAGCTTCTCACCTCCCTGGGTTTTCTGCTAAACCTACCAAAGTCCGTTCTGGAACCAGTCCAGGTACTCACCTTTATAGGGGCAGAATTGGACACAAAGCTAGCCAAGAGCCTTTCTTCCCCAGAAAGGGTGAGAATTTAGTGGCTCTGGCCTCTTCCTTCACTCTGCAGATCTCTCGACCAGCAAGACACTTTCTGCAGCTCCTGGGGCACATGGCTGCATCCACAGCTGTTGTGCAGGAGCCAGATTTCAGATGAGAGACATTCAGTTTCACTTGAGAACCTTTTGGTCTCAGAGAAGAGACCCCTTCCAAGTTGGTCCCAGTGACTCGAACCTTGATCCTAGCTGTCCAGTGGTGGCAGGATCAGAGCAATTTAAGAGCCGGGGTCCCTTCATTTCCCCTTCTCACGACTTGACTCTCACTACAGATGCTTCCCTTCTGGGTTGGGAGCCCACATGGGCGACCTTTCCCTCAGGAGTTTGGTCCCCAGGAATCTCTGCTCCACATCAATTTGCTGGAACTCAGAGCTGTCTTTTAGCTCTTCAAGCTTTTTCTGCATCTGTCCACGACAAGGTGATAACAGTCAGAACAGACAACACCGCAACAATGTGGTACATCAACAAACAGGGGGGCACTTGGTCTTCGGCCTTGTGCACCGAGGCAATGAAGTTGTGGTCTCTGGCCTATTACCTGAACACTTCTCTCATAGCAGTTCATCTGCCAGGGAAGGACAATGTCCTAGCGGATGCCCTCAGCAGGATTTCCCAGGGCCATCACGAATGGTCCCTGGATCCTGAAGTGCTGGGGATAGTTTTTGCCAGGTGGGGCATCCCTCAGATAGATCTTTTTGCAGCCCCAGACAATCACAAACTTCCTCTGTTCTGTTGCAGGCCTCCAGTGCTGGGCTCAGTTCTCCTGGATGCCCTTCTTCTGGATTGGGAGGAAGTTTCTCTATGCTTTCCCCTTTCCTCTCCTATTCAAAGTACTAGTCAAATCAGATCTCAGCCTTGCAGGGTGATTCTGATTGCCCGGATTGGGCCAGGCAGCCTGGTACCCTCCTTCTGTCTCTGACAGTCCGTCTTCCCCTGTGCCTCCCAGGAATCACAATCTGTTGACTTGTGCCCAGGAAGGTTTGGTATCCGGACCTCAAATCCCTCAACCTCAAGGCCTGGCTCTTGAGGAGTTAGAGTTGCTGATTTACACCTCTCTCAGGGTGTTCTTGAGATCTGAAGGCTTCCAGAAAGCCTTCCACTAGAGTCTACTTATAGTTCTAAATGGAAAAGGTTTTCCATTTGGTGTGCTAGGAAAAATATTTCCCCAGAATCTGCTGAATTGCCCATTTTGTTAGATTACATGGTACATCTTAATTCCTTGGGTCTCAGACCAGCTACACTGAGAGTTCATTTGGCAGCTGTGTCTGCTTTTGTCAGCAGGAAAGTCATCCCTCTTTCCTCTCATCCTGTGTTTTCCAAGTTTTAAGGATTACTCCATACTAATCCTCCCTTTCGAACTGGCCCCTGCTTGGGACCTTAATGTTTGCATTGCCCAGTTAATGCAACCCTTTTGAACCTCTGTCTTCTGCAGAGCTTAAGTACCTAACTTGGAGAACTGTTTTTAGTGGCTATCACTTCTGCCAGACGCATAAATGAATTGCAAGCCTTGTCAGTGGAGACTGACTTTATTTCTTTCCACAGGGATAAGGTAGTCCTTAGGACTAATAGGAAGTTTTGCCTAAGGTGGTTTCAGATTTCCATCTTAATCAATCTATCTCCCTTCAGTATTTTCACTGATCACTCCTCTTGGGTGAGAGGAGGTTGCACAACCTGGTTGTTAAGAGAGCTCTTATTTATATATAGCGTACCAAAGGTCTGAGGTTGAATCCTCCAACTTTTCCTTACCTATGGTGAAGTTGGGAAAGGCAAACCTGCCACTAAGAGATCAATAGCCAGGTGGATTGTCTCTTGTATCCAATTTTGTTATCAGAAAGTGGGCAGAGCCCCGGGTTTGAGGCTCATTCTACCAGGGGTACAGCTGCGTCTCTAGCTGCTGCCAGAGATATCCCTTTATTAGAGATTTGCCAGGCTGCTACTTGAAAACGGTACACACTTTACCAAGCATTACTCCCTGGATGTCCAGGCCAGGAGAGATGCTCGGGTTAGCACAGCTGTGCTTCAGAGCCTATTCCCTAAGTAGGTTCTGCCCTCCTCCATGGAGGTACTGCTGTGTATTCTGCTAATGTCTATAATATAGCAAGACTTCATGTTGTTTGAAGAAAAATTACTCACCTTAGTAATGTTGTTTCTTCTAATGGAGTCTTGCTATATTATAGACCCCCAACCTGCCCTCTCAGAACCTCTACTTGGTGGGGTGCGGCAACTTAGTGTGGGCACTACTTATGTCCTGTTAGCATTTTGTCCCCTTTGGGACTTTGGGGTGTGTATGTGTACGTGTGTGTGTTTTATTATACTTATGTTCCATTTTCATATTATTAGAATGGTGTTAGTATTTCTGGTCCCCTGACTTGAGTCTTGGGTGTTGGGACCATCAATGGTTGTTATTATTTAGGTAGCCATTTGGCTAGTGTAGGTTACAGCTCCACACAGACCTTAGTGAGTTTGGCTCGTAAAGATCTGACAGTTCAAGTTTGAAATGACACAGATAGAGCTGCTCTCGTGCCAAAATTCTATTTTGGAATGGTTTTAACCATTGCACTCCCGGGGCAGTTCTAGAGCTGGATCAAACTGCTAATGTCTATAATATAGCAAGACTCCATTAGAAGAAACAACATTACTAAGGTGAGTAATTTTTTCTTCCTCCTCAAAAAACTTAATTCAAGAAATTTTGTTTTTAATGTTTTTACCCCCATTTTTCCCCCCGAGAGTCTTGGGAACCCGGCAGACATGGCAGTACATGCATGCGGAGGCACACACACACTTGGGGTACCGGCTCGGCCCCTTCCGCCCCACCTCTTTGTATTCCCGGACCTCCTGTAGCCCAAACTGCCGTCTGTCCTCTACCAGATGGCAGCCAAGGGCCAGGGAAACCCCTCATCCCTCCCCGGGAGAGGAGAGCTGCCCCTCCACGCCCCCCACACGCCAACACCTGACAACCCGAGCTTGTTCCCGAACCAGGGTCGCTGGCATGGTGCGAGGTATGGCGTTCAGCTCCTCAACCCTCAGTGCCACTGGGACGGCTAATTAGAGCCATTATGTAAGTGTAATAAGCCCTTCCAGGGTGTGTGTCATAGGATTTTAATGCACTTCCTGAGGCATAAAGACACTTGGCCTTTAGCCTCACGCCTTACTACATTCCCAGGGTGTGCATTAACATCCTATAATGCATACCCTGTCATGGCTTATTACTTATGTATGTGAGGAAGTAGTGCCTGTTGCTCAGGCAGGGGGAGAGATGCATCATGATGACATGTCAACTATGTACATAAACTCATCATGACATATCTTCTATGCACATAAATACTGATGACATGGTTGTTGTGTACATAAATGAAATTTATGTACACAGTAACTCAAATAACAGCATTTTTATAATGGCTTTTCACTCTACGCCTATTGTATAAATGATTGGGGCACAGTACCGCCCAAAGTGTTAGGTTTGACTTGGCTGTTCAGTGCTAAACCCAGTTTTGCACCATAATACCTTTGGCATTGTTTGACAAAATAGCACAAAATTTGGCATGCACGGTCAGGCTGTCAGAGTTTGAAGACATGAAAAGTTTTGTGATAGCGTCTTGCTTGGTTTTCCAGATACAGAATGCCAAATACTGTGTGTGTGTGGGGGCACATTTGGTTTCCCTATACTTGAGTATTGTTTGCTGTCACAACACTGAGTATTTTTTGCTGTCACCTACAGCCTAGGTGGTGTGGAATTTTTTCATGACATTTTCAGGGTTGAAGGGGCCATGCAAGGGTGTGCCTTTGGAAGGTTTTGTAAAAAAAGATTTATGGTAGTCGGTCCGGTGGCACTGAGGGTTGAGGCGCTGGATGCCACACCTTGCTCCACGCCGGTGACCCGGGTTCGCGAATGGACTCTGGCCACCGGGAGTCAGCAGGGGAGGAGAGGGATTGAGCATCCGAGGGACTGATCTCCCTCTCCGGGGAGGGGGGGGTCTCCAGCTGCCAGTGCGCTTGTGGCCCCTAGCAGAGGCTGGGGGTGGTGTGCCAGCACTGACAATACAGGGGGGTGAGCTGGGGCATGGTGCCGAGAGGAAGCGCGTACAGAAGCATGCGCGCTCCCCCCATTGGTGCCATTGCACGCCTCACTCACACTGGCACAGAAAAGGGGAAAATAGCAAACGGTTGTGGCAGCTTGATGGCCATCTACAGGGGCGCCCAGCTTCTGTGGCATCACTGCGTACTGGATCTGGTCTCGGCTGGAGAATGTGGGGGCTCTCAGCCACCTCGCTTTGGGGGGTTATCGCAGCGAGGGCTCCACTGGGAGCTGGGAGTGGACCTGATGGTGGCCGAATGAAGAGGATGCATGGTAGAAAAAGGATTAACAAACAAATATATATATTGTATGGTTCCAGAGTTATAACAGTTTTTTTGTTAACTTCAACCCCCTTCCCTCCAGGTTGTCCCCCCTCCCCCGTTCTCACTAAATATGTGGCTGCACTGAGGGGTGCCCACCTCCAGTGCTGCCAAGCAGTAGCCCGACACTGGAGTGCCCAGTCCCTAGTGTCAGAATGTCCCCTACAAGTCCGCTGTAATAAAGAAAACCATCCCTTGATGTTTTTTTTGTAAACCTGTAACAAAGAAAATGGTTCCTTACCAATAACACACACACACACACACACACACACACACACACACACACTCCACCCTGATGTTCCACTCAGCACCCACCACCCCACACCCTCTTATGCACCTGAACATGTCCCATGGGGTAGATCCACTCTCTGATCAAAGATATGTCTTGCTGCTGGAGCTGGCAACTGCAATATGAGAAACTAAGGTAAGTGCGATTTTATGTATTTCATTGGGGTTTTGAACTTTGATTCATAAATTCATAATTTTTATATATTTTGACCCCAGATTTTCAACGTGGCATTTTTGGAACCCCACCTCATGACCAGTATTAGTGGAACTATGTAAATTCAGGCCTGAAAGGCGATTTTGTAGTTGTATACTGAAATCACCTTTCAGGCTGGATTTGAACATTTTGACCACCCTTGTTCATAAGGTGGGGTCATAAGAAGGCTGTGTTGAAGATTTGGGGTTAGAATATGTAAAAATGGCAAAGTTATGAGCATACATTGAAATTTTTCTACGTTTGCTTATAACTTTGGTAATTTTGAATATTTTGACCACAAATTTCCAGCATAGTCATTTTTTTACACCACATTATGAATGTCACAACTATCATGTTTCAAATTCTGGCCAAAATGTGTTTTTGCACTTGTGGTGCGGAATGACGTTTCACTGGCACGGAATGATGTTTCGGCAGGAATTTGAAAATTTTCACCGACTGGGTTCATGAGGTGATATAGTAAGAAGGCTGTGCTGAAAATGTGGTATACAAATATAGTAAAATGTCCAGGTTATGCGTGAGTGTTGCAATATTTCAACATTCGCTCATAACTTCACTAATTTTCAATATTTTGACTCCAATCTTTCAGCATAGCCATTTTTCTACACCACCTCATAAATGTGACAGGTGTCATTTTTAAATTCCTGGATGAGAAGTGTTTTCACACTTCTGGTGCGAAATGATATTTTGTCCAATATACAATAAATGCCACTTGTCCTGTTTATAAGGGGAGTCATAAAACAACTAATTTGAACATTTGGTGTCAAAATTTAACAACAACAAAATTTCAGACGTGTGTGTGTGTGTGTGTGTGTGTGTATATATATTATATATATATATATTATCCTTATTAACAAATTTTGTGCGTAGTGCCAGTATTTGCCCCAGCGGGTTTGCTTTGCTGTACAGTCCTTGTGACCTTAGTTCGGGGGCGAGCTCAGTGACTCAGCTGGATGTAGTGAGACTGGGGGAACGGCGCTGTTATGCAACCCCCTTCCTCAAGCCAGGGGATGAAAGCTGCAGCGTTGTCCACACCACTACAGGTAACATATGGTGAAGACAACGCTTCTCTTGGTATAGGGCCCTGCACCACTGGGTGACAGAGTGCCCCTTGCACTGGCTGATAGATGGACTCTTTGCCCTGTGTGCCTGTATCTGGGCCACATGGAAGTGCAGAGAACAGAGGGTCCTTCACAGCCCGCCAGACAGCCCTGCGATGTTCTTGGCATCCAGCTTCCTTAGGTGGATGGAGTCTTCCCTTTTTTTCCTTGGGCCCTGTGCATCTGCATTGTTTTAATGCACCAGTTAGGGTGACATAACACCACAAAAGTAGGGAAATTTAGGGTTTCCAACCTTAACTCCCCACCCCCAAACCCCAAGCAGCAAAAGGAAAAAACATTACGGTTTTGGGCCTCTGGAGACTTGATGAATCAGTGGTGGAGTCTTCCTTGGAGTTTCAACCCTAATGCTCAACCCTCCCCCCATGCCATAGATTCTTGTCTGACACACAAGTTACAGCTCCAAGCCAGTGCCCCAAAATGATACACTCTTCAAAGGTAGAGAAGTATGTCTCGCCTTATGTTGCCAACAAAATCTGTTCTACCTTTCTTCACGCAGGGCCCTGTGGGCCGAATGTGAAGAAAGGAGATCATATCTGCTGTTGCTTGCTCAGGGAATAGAATGACAGGGTGGAATAGGAGCCTGTCCCAGTTGTTATGGAGAGTTTGAATGCAGGGATCTGCTCTGCTCTGGTCTTTCCTTTCCTGTCTCTTCTGTTTCTGGTTGCGCAACCAAATTTTCCTGTGAGACCTAGGATTTGATCACCCCGACAGTCTCGCAGTTCTTTGCCTCTCACTATGTCTCAACCCTCACTTGCTGTTTCTGTCTTTTCCTCCCTTGCATATCTGCTGGTATGGAAATCTATGCAGATCATTATATGGAAATGTAACTGATACCGGGATGCCTTTGTTTAGAAATTATATAGTGTTACTGTTGAAATGTATGTAATTATAGTTTGAGATAATTGCAAAAAGCTACTTGGAACTCAAGGGGTTAACCCGAAATGCAATTTTTATTTTTATGTTACTGCTAGTAGAAATAAGTAGTCATGTTGTGAATTTGGAGTTTTGTGCGAGGGTACTGGACCTAGTACCGGGGAAGCACAGAGAAAGGTATGGATTCTGCAGCAGCAAGTCCAGGAGTGGTCACCAGGAGAATGGCAGCCAAACTAGCAGAGGCAGACGTCCAAGCTTAGATTGTATAGCCAGCACAAGTTATGGAAAAAGAACAGGCAGTTACAGAACCTGAAAGCCTGATGGACCTTTTCAAATGGTGGGCTATACAACAAAAAGAGAAGCAGAGAGAAAAGAGAGCTTCAACGTTTAGAAGCACAGAGAAAAGAAGAGATGCAGTGACAGGAGCAACAATGGCTGGATGCCTTGCAAGCTATCAAAGGCAGAGGATCTGGCACAGATCCAGATGAGCAACAAAACACAAGCAGCTTAAAAGCCATTAAACTTACAAAGTTTTGTCCCTCGGATGATATCGAGGCATACCTGCCAACTTTTGAAAGCGTTGCCACAGCCTGCCAATGGCCAAAGCAGCAACGGACAATCAGACTGGTACCCTACCTGACAGGGGAAGCCCAATTTGCCTACAGCAATATGGACACTGCACAGTCAGAAAACAATGACCTGGTGAAAAGCGAAATCCTGAAAAGGTATGACATCTCAGGAGAGCCCTACAGGCAGAAATTTCGATCTCTGAAGTACAACTCAGTCGACAATCCTTGAGAAGCCTTCACCTGACTCAGAGAACTCCTAATAAAATGGCTCTAACCAGAGGGCAAAACAGTCCCACAGATCATCGACACATTTGCCATGGAGCAATTCTTCAACATCCTGCCTACAGATGTGCAGCTTTGGGTGAAAGAACGTCGACCAGAAAGTGGGGAAAAGGCTTTTTCTTTGGCCGAAGACTACCAAATAGCCAGACAGACACTACAGCAGTGATGTAACATCCAAGACACTCTTCTTCCCCATTTAAACTCCAAGTCTGATAAGAACTCTGGTGGGGGTAGTTTAGTTCAGTTCAGTTCAAGTTTATTTGTTCGACTTTTGTTAAAGCATTATAAATTTTCAACTAAGAAAAAAATCACTAAAACAATATCACAATATCACATTATCACACTGTATGTACAACGTACAGCATGTCAAACCCACAAACATGTAATGTCTCAAAAAACATATTTCATTACTTTTCCTTTTATACTTATTTAAGCAATATATACTCATCAGAGCACTTAAAATGTAAAAATATGCAACCATCTACATGATAACATCATTTCATATAAAATTTTTCGAAAACTATATTGCCTAACTGCTTAGCACTTGCTGCATAATATTGCTAACAAATCTCCTGCTCCAATATCCACCACAATATCTACTTCATTCTGTCCAAATTAAAAGGTCATAATGAACCGCTAGGAAATATACCCCCAAACGCCCATATGCAGCAGGTATAAACAGAGAGCTTTTGTCCCCATACTACCAGTATCCCTTCTAATATTCTTCAGAAGCTTGTCATGCCAAAGAAAGCACTTAGTGCAATATCTCAATCCCCTTATTAGAGGGTTTAGAATATGCTTAAAGGGTTACTTTCCTATGTCTTGAAATATCCTGGACAGTGCGTACCAATAAGACCCCCTACTAGGCTCTCATGGACAGGCTTCCCAGAGAGACCTCATTTGGGTCCTTTATGGTCCTATAGCACCAACCATGGAAAATCAGACAACGAGTTACCCAGGCACCATGGGCATGGGGCAGCTGGTGTCCCCTTCCCAGGCTGCACAATTCGCTTCAATTACAGTGTCTTACCCTCGAATTTCTAGATTCAGCACATCGCAGTTGGGCACTTTAATGACAGTCAATTTCCCCCAACATGCCACAGATGAAGTCAAGGCATATCCCTGGGTACATCAAAATTAGCATCCAAATAGCAAACTTACAGCAGCATATCGAAATGACTTAATGGCGACATAAAGACCCATTAAACGTGCATATATACCCCTATTTCTTGATACTAAAATAAACTACCATACTTCGCATAAATAAAACTAACAAGTCTTAAAGAATCCTATAAAGGGCAATGGGCATATAATATTAAATTAAATAACAAGGTAGTTCAGTCTCTATGGCTATAGATTATTCAGGTTTCGGACTCGTACCAATGAGCAGTTTTCCCCATCATTAGATACTGAAACAATACCTCCTACAAGAATGCCTCCCAGAGCAACCTTACAACATCACAAGTTATCTTGTTAACATCCCACCAGGGCCTGCAAAAGCCAGACCTCAATAGGATTGCTAAAGTTATTTCTGAAGATGCAGTCTCAAATCTCAGCTCCAGATTAAGGCATTAATGTGCTGTTGGTTCAAAGGCCACAGCAAACCTCTATCAAGAGCACAGCTGTTTAACTTTAATAACTAGAGCGTGTACATGCATTTGTTGCAGCAAAACATATCTGCTAACTAAACACCAATGCTAGGGACTATTGCCAGTTCTGCATTTTAATGTTCGAATACCAGTTCCTTCTATTTATAGATAAAAGCAGAGAGGCTCCATTTTGGAGGTGAATAAAGTAATAGGGGCTGCGGTACTCCTTATTATAAAGTAAATAAAGTATTCATGAAGGAGTACCTCAGAAGCATAAACACCTCAGCACAACTCTTTCCTGTATTCAGAAAAAAATTCTGCCATTAACACAGACACAGTCACAACAGCCCCTCGGCAAAGGTAAGGTAAAGATGATTGTACTTGCCTGGTGAAGCACTCTTTTCCTTACTTTCAGGCACATTATTTTCTAGGTCAGTGGCCCCAATACCATTTTGTTTGGACCAACCCTATCTCTTCCAACTTCCAACTTTCATGGCGAAATTCCGCTCCAACGAGGAGTCTATGCAGAAGATTAGGCCAACAAGTTTACCCTCCAAAGTTCGCCACCTGGACACTCCACTTTTTATTTATCTGCACCTGTAATACACAAAAAGAGACTGAAGTGCTCTGCTAAGCGCAGTAAATATAGTACTGCAGGGAGTAAAACATTCCAAATCCCACCTTAGGCAACTGATAGCATACCTGTAAAATAGAAGAATAATGCTTTTTAACCCCAGTAATGCTCAGTATATTCATAACTTTATGCAGTAAGCCTGAGGGGTTGGACTGCCCGGAGAGATGGAACACATGCAAATGATGGTACACTTTGCACATGAGCATTTTTCAAATACTGCCTCTACTAACTGTGTTCTAACCTCTTCAGATTTTTCTCTCCGCCTGAAAAGTCTGGTTGCTCGGAGTGCCGTTCATCCACTTTCTCCTGTGTGAAGAAAACAACAAATACTGACCTTAAGTATATTTTGTTTTCATTTACTGCTTCTACTAATTGTTTTGTGTAATTAATCTTATTTACATTTAAAATTATTGTTTTTCTCGGTTCGAGATAACCGTGGGGGAACTGGGATAGTTTTAGTTGAAATCGGGGGTTCTCTGGCTAAAGAATCACCTTATTTATACTTTAAACATTTAATTTTACTTATTTTTTGTAGCTAATAAATCTCGGTTACTGAACTGCTAACCCGGTTCCATTTCATTAAAAAAAAAAAAAAAGAAAAAAAGTGTTTTTTTCCTCAACAGTTGCTTGTTTTTTGAATTATGTCAGAGAAACCCAAAAAGAAAACTGGTGAACCTGGTTGCAAAAACTGTACTCAATGTGGAGAGGTGTTTGCAAAAGCAGACAAATACACATTTTGTGTAGTTTGCCTGGGTTTTGATAATTTAAAAGAGGTAACATAGAAACATAGAAACATAGACTTTGACGGCAGAAAAGGACCACTTGGCCCACCCAGTCTGCCCATTTCCCTACCTACTGGATAAGCTGCAGATTCTAGTTAACCAACAGTCTGCTTCCTGCAACCCCCCACTATAATTGCTTTGTGTCTGTCCCATGCATGTTTGAATTCCCCCACTGTTTTAGACCCAATGACCTCCTCAGGAAGGCTGTTCCATGTATCCACCACTCTCTCCGTGAAAAAGAATTTCCTCACATTACCCCTGAGCCGTCCACCTCTATCTTTAAACTGTGCCCCCTTGTTCTTACACATCTCTTTTTCTGAAAGATGCTACCCTCCCGGACTTTGTTGATTCCCTTGAGGTACTTGAACATTTCTATCATGTCCCCCTGTCCCTCCTTTCATCAAGGGTATACATATTAAGCTCTCTCAGTCTCTCTTCATATGGTTTCTGATGTAGACCCTGCACCATTTTAGTTGCCCTCCTCTGGACTGCTTCCATCCTGTCTATGTCCTTGCGTAGATGAGGTCTCCAAAACTGCACACAGTACTCCAGATGGGGTCTCACCAACTGTCTGTACAGAGGGATAATCACTTCCTTTTCTACTTGTGATGCCCTTCCTATGCATCCCAGTATCCCCTGGTTCTCCTTACTGACTTTTCACATTGCTTACCCACCTTTAGGTCATCTGATATGACTACTCCCAGGTCCCTTTCCATTTTGTTGTTGTTAGTACCTCCCCTGCTATTGTGTACTCTTCTCCTGGGTTTTTGTTTCCCTGGTGCATTACTTTGCACTTCTTTGCATTGAATCTAAGTTGCCATATGTCTGACCGTTCCTCCAACCTTGCCAAGTCCCTTCTCATCTTTTCTACCCCCTCTTGTGTATCAACTCTGTTACAGATCTTTGTGTCATCTGCAAAGAGGCATACCTTTCCCTCCAGACCATCTGCAATGTCACTTATAAAGATGTTAAAGAGGATTGGACCCAGTACTGAGCCCTGAGGTACTCCACTAGTAACCCCCCTTTCTTTGGAATGTGTTCCATTCACTATTACCTTCTGTGTCCTGTTGTGCAGCCAGTTCGCTACCTAGGCTACCACCCTGGGACCCACTTCCAGGCTGGCTAACTTGATTATTAATCTTTTGTGCGGGACTGTGTCAAATGCCTTGCTAAATTCTCGGTAGGCCATATCCACAGCCCCTCCCTGGTCCATTACTTTGGTCACCCAGTCAAAGAAATCAATTAGATTAGTCTGACATGACCTGCCTGCTGTAAATCCATGTTGCTTTGGGTCCTGTGCCCCGCTGGCCTCTAGGTGCTCAACAATTCTTTCTTTCAGAGTGATTCCATCATTTCCCTACCACTGAGGTCAAACTTACAGGTCTGTAGTTTCCTGCTTCTGCCTTGCTCCCACTTTTGTAAAGGGAATCACATCTGCCCTCCTCAGTCCTCAGGTACCACCCCATCCTGCCATGATTTGTTAAAAGTGTGGTCAGTGGTGTCACTAGGTCCCCCCTTAGTTCTTTTAGGATTCTGGGGTGAATCCCGTCAGGCCCCATTGCTTTGTCCACCTTGAGTTTTAGGAGTTATTTCAGGACTTTTTCTTCTGTGAATGGACTGGTATCAACCCCCCTACCCAGAGTGCTTCTATTGTCTGGTTTAGATAACTGCTCGTCATCTTCTTTTGTGAATACTGAGCAAAAGTATTCATTCAGTATCTCTGCCTTTTCACTGTCTCCCTCTGCCCACCTCCCCTCTCCTTTATTAATCTTCACTATCCCTCCCTTAACCTTTCTATGCTCCCTAATGTACCTATAAAGGTTTTATCCCCCTTTTGACCGAGTTGGCTATTTTTCCTCGGTTTGTGCCTTGCTATTCTGACTGCCTTTCCTACTTCTTTCTGCTTTAGTTGATACAGTTCCTGTCGTACTCCCTCTGTGATTCCTTATACTTTTGAATGCAGCCTTTTTCTTCCTAACCTTCCTGCCACCTCTTTTGAGAACCATAGTGGTTTTTTACTCCGCTTTGTTTTCTTTATTTGTTTTACACAAAGACTTGTTGCCTCTATGATGGCAGTTTTGATTTTTCTCCATTGTTCTTCCACCCGCCTATTTGGCCATTTGCTAGTGCATTCTTCAGGTGTTCACCCATTTTGCCAAAGTCAGCCCTTCTAAAGTCCAGTATCCTTGTTTTTGTATGGCTTATCTCTATGGTTGTGCTCATTGTGAAGCACACTGTGCAGTGGTCGCTTGTTCCCAGATGTCTACTGACTTCTAAATTTGTGATCCTCTCTCCATTTGAGAGTACCAGGTCTAGTATTGCTCCCTCCCGAGTGGGTTCCAGCACTAGCTGTCTAAGGTCTGCCCCCTGCAGGGCATCGAGAATGACCCTGCTCTTGAATGTGGCTGCACATGTGGCTGTGGATGTGATGTATGTAAAACATTCCCTGAGAAGACTTTTGAGAAATGCCTTGAAAGGCTTAAAAAGGAAATTCCAAGGGGTCCCTCTGGCTCTGACCAGCCGATACCCCAAGATATTGTGGCTGAACCCACATCTTTGTCTGTTCCTGCCAATGAGACGGACACGAAGGGAACAAAAAGAGTTACTGAACCGACTGACTCCCCGGTTTCTACTAAAAGAAACAAAAAACTGAAGCACACAGAACCCTCGCCTGCTAAACTGGGGACTTCTGTGACTGCTTTGCCTGTACCTGCTGCCCAAGAGATTGCTCAGGCCTTTAAAATAATTCAGTCTCTACAGGCAGTAGTTCCTCCTCAACAGCCTCCTGCCTCCCCCCAGGGTCCCCAGGTTGGCAGTAATGTGCATTCTCTCCCTCAAGAAGGAGTGGATACTTTTGGTGATGGTGATGATGATTATGATGAGGAGGAGGGACCAATAAAACCAGAAGTGTCCCCCTGAACAGGACTTTGGTTCTCCTACAAGGGTGTATGAGGATTTTTCATCCCATTTTACCTTTGTCAGGAAGATGGCAGATTCACTGGACATCACCACCACTGAACAAATCGAAGATGAGGAGGAGGCGGAGTACCTAGAGATGATGGGGTTAACACCCACAAAGGCTGTCCTCCTCCCTGTCTATAAATTCTTTAAAAAAGATGCATTAAAGATTTTACAGGCACCAAATTCCACTCTGCCGTAGATAGGAGGATGGACAAAAAGTATCAGCTGGAAAGGGAAGGAGCTGATTTTCTCTTCTCCTACCCCCACCACCAGGGGGTCATACAGCAAGCTGCCTGTGACAAAGCTAGGGTTCCTCTGTCCTCACATCCTCTGGACAAGGACTCTAGAAAAATTGAAAGCATGGCCAAAAAAGGGTACCTGTCAGCCTCTCTGGCTATGCGTCAGGCTACCTTCCAGGCATATGCTGCCCAGTATCAAAAATCCCTGTGGCAGTCAGTCCTGGCCATATCTCAGAAAGTTCCCTCGTCCTTGTCAGATGACCTGGCTGAAACTGCCAGGTTTGGGTTAGAGGCAGCTAAGTACCAATTCCAGATGGCTGCTGACACTAATGACACTGCAGCCAGATGGATGGAGAATACGGTGGCACAGAGAAGGTTTGCTTGGCTCAGAGCTACAAATCTCACTCAGGATACACAATCAAAGGCTTTGGATTTCCCCTAGAGGGAAATTCCCTCTTTGGGGAGTCCACTGTAGCATACATGAAGAAGGTGGATGAGTATAAGGCCACTTATACTAGCAACTCTGCCAAAGAAACTTCTCCATCCACCAGGCCTTATGGAAGGGGAGGCCGGGGCAGGTCCTTTTACACCAGGCCCTTCTTCCAACCGTGGCCTTATCCCAGTACCAGCAGTATCCACAGCAGGGATACTCCAGGGGCAGGGGCAGAAGGAGCTTGAGGTGAGGATCCCATACTCAGTCTCAGCCACAGACCAAACAGACCCCCTGAACCACAGGCCACCTCCTCCCTACCTGTCGGAGGCAGACTGTCCCACTTCCTCCAGGCTTGGCTGAACATCACCACAGACAAGTGGGTTCTGGAGGTGGTGGGTCAAGGTCTGTCTCCGGAATTCAAGTCCCTTCCTCGTCAAAAGTCCAGAGCTTTCAGTTCTCCCTCCCTAGCAGAAAAGATGCTCTTGGAGGCAGAGGTTCGAAACTTGCTACAGCTGAGAGCAGTGGAATCAGTTCCAAAATCTCTGAGGGGAAAGGGCTTCTATTCCAGATACTTCCTAACCACAAAGAAAAGTGAGGAGTGGCGGACTATATTGGATCTCAGAGCTCTAAACAAGCTTCTGAAAAAAACAAAGTTCAGAATAGTAACTTTGGCTCTGATTCTGGAAACAGTTCAAAAAGGAGACCGGTTGGCATCACTGGACTTGAAAGACACCTATTTCCACATCCCCTCAAAGGAGTCTTACCGAAAATATCTCAGATTCAGACTCCCTTCAAGTCACTATGTTTTCAACCCTGCCTTTTGGCCTTTCTTTGGCCCCAAGGGTGTTCACAAAGTGCCTGGCAGCTGTAGTGGCACATCTTCGCAGACAGGGACTATCTGTCTTTCCTTACCTGGACGACTGGTTGGTCATGGGAAAATCTCCCCTGCAAGTGCAGCAAGATTTGAAGGTCATATAGGACCTCCTGGAGTCTCTAGGATTCCTGATCGATTACAAAAAGTCAGTCTTCACTCCTGCACAGGTATTGCAGTTCATAGGAGCAGAGATCAATACCTTATAAGCCAGAGCATATCTGCGTGTGGAGAGGGTAAAGAGTATTCAGCTAATAGCAAGATCTTTCAGGCTGCACAACTTAGAAACTGCAAGACAGTTTCTCCAGCTACTGAGCCACATGGCTGCTTCCACAAGCACAGTGCTGGGGTCCAGATTCCACATGAGAGACATCCAATTCCACCTCGGGCCTCACTGGTGTCAGAGAAAAGACCCTTTTTCAAAGCTTATTCCAGTAACAAGGGCACTGCTACAGGTCCTCCTGTGGTGGAAAGAGGAATCCAATTTAAGGCTAAGGAGTTCCTTTTCAGAAAGAGAATCCTTCAATGGTTCTCACAACAGATGCATCCTTTTTGGGCTGGGGCACCCATATAGGGGAACACACAACCCAGGGCACTTGGTCAGCCGCAGAGTCCCTTCAGCGCATAAATCTTCTGGAACAGTTTTGCTAGCTCTAAAAACTTTTTTTTCCCTAGTCCAGGGCAGGGTGGTACAGGTCAGAACAGACAATACCACCACAATGTATTACATAAACAAGCAGGGAGGCACAAAGTAGGGCCTTCTCTGCACAGAAGCCATAAAGATTTGCACTCTGGCCTACTCATTGGAGTATCTCTGCAGGCAGTTCATTTGCCAGGGAAGGACAGTACCCTAGCAGATGCATTGAGTCAAATAAATCAGGCCCATCATTAATGGACTCTAAACAGACAGGTGGTACAAGTTATTTTCAGAAGGTGGGGCACTCCAGAGATAGACTTGTTCGCATCCCACCAGAACCACCATCTGCCACAGTATTGTTGTAGACCACCAGATCAGGGAACGCTTCCTCTATGTGCTGTGAATCTGGATTGGTCAGGAAGGTTCCTTTATGCTTTCCCTCCTTTCCCTCTGATCTACAGAGTACTGGTCAAGCTCAGATCCCATGCAGGATCACTGATCTTGATAGCTTCAGACTGGCCGAGGCAGCCATGGTACTGTCCTGCTCTCACTGTCTGTTGCGAACCCAATACATCTCCCTTGGAGGCACAACTTACTGACCTCCAACCAGGGAACTCTGTTGTACCCGAATCTCAAGTCCCTCAATCTCAAAGTTTGGCTGTTGAAGACTTAGAATATGCTAATTTAAAACTTTGTGAACCTGTTTTAGATATTCTAAGAGGTTACAGAAAACCTTCTGCTACAAAAATCTATTCTTCCAAATGGAAGAGATTTTCTGTCTGGTGTTCAGGCAAGACTCTGGTACCAGCCCAGGCTGGATTGCCAGTGGTATTGGATTATCTCACCCATTTACATGCTCTGGGTCTACAGCCCAGTTCTTTGAGGGTTCACCTTGCTGCAGTGTCTGCTTACCTTTCTGCTGGGAAAAAGGTAACATTAGCTTCAGACCCTATTTTTAGAAGGTTCTTTAAGGGCCTGAATCATTTGCATCCCCCTCACAGGCCACCAGTGCCAGTTTGGGACCTGAATATGTGTATAGCTAAGCTCACGTCTGCTCCGTTTGAGTCCATGGCTACAGCTCATCTAAAATATGTCACTTGGAAAACAGTTTTTCTAGTGGCAGTGACTTCTGCAAGAAGAATCAGTGAGTTTCAGGCTCTCTGTATAGATCAGGACTATATCTCTTTTCATAGGGATAAAGCAGTCCTTAGAAGAAACAGAAAATTTCTCCCCAAGGTGGTCTTTGATTTTCACTTAACTCAATCCATCACTCTCCCCTGTCTTTTTCACCGATCATGCCACTTCTGGTGAAAGGAGGCTTCATAGTTTGGATGTAAAGAGGGCCCTCAGTTAATACATGACAGCCACTAAAGACCTTAGACAGTATAGAAAACAATTGTTCCTGACATATGGGAATGTAGGAAAAAGTAATCCAGCCTCAGAAAGGTCCATTTCTCGATGGATAGTCCAATGTATCCAATTCTGTTACACTCATGCAGCTTTTGACACTGTTCCACATAGAAGATTGATAAATAAGCTGGGTAGGCTCGGGGGTGGGTCAGAAGTTGGTCATCTGGGTGGCAAACTGGTTGACGGGCAGAAAACAGAGAGTGGTGGTAAATGGTATACAGTCAGAAGAGATGCAAGTCACAAGTGGGGTACCTCAGGGATCAGTCCTGGGGCCAGTCCTCTTCAACATCTTCATTAGTGACCTTGCAGATGGACTAGAGGGTAAGGCTTGTCTGTTTGCAGATGACACCAAGATCTGCAACAGAGTAGATGATCCAGATGGGGTGGGCAGAATGAGAAGAGATCTGGATAAACTAGCAAAATGGTCAGAAGAGTGGCAACTGGGATTTAATGCAAAGAAGTGCAAGATCATGCACATAGGGAAGAGAAACCCTGAAGCCACCTATAGGCTGGGAGGGGAGTTGCTAGCAGTCACAAAGGAAGAAAGAGACTTGGGCATCATCATCACTGATGACCTGAAATCATCCAAGCAGACCTCTAAAGCAGTAGGTAAGGCTAGGGGGTGTTAGGGTGTATTAGTAGGGGTATCACAAGTCATAAGAGGGAGGTAGTAATCCCTCTTTACAAGACACTGGTTAGCCCCATCTGGTACTGCATACAGTATTGGAGGCCACACCTTCACAAGGACATTAACCAAATTGAGGCAGTCCAGAGAAGGGCAACCAAAATGGTGCAGGGACTGCATCAGAAGACATATGAGGACAGGTTAACAGAGCTCAATATGTATACCCTTGAGCAAAGGAGGAGAGAGGTGATATGATCGAGGCATTCAAACACCTTAAGGGCATGAACAAGGTGAAAGAGTCTAACATGTTTAAATATAAGAAAATAGCAGGACAAGAGGACACAGCATGAGATTAGAGGGGGGCCAATTAAGGGGGAATGTGAGGAAATTCTTTTTCACAGAAAGGGTGGTGGATGCATGGAATGGCTTACCACAAAAAGTGGTGGCTATGAATACAGTGCAGGGCTTCAAACAGGCATGGGATAGGCGTAAGGGAGCAATACAAATTACTATGAATAGATAGGCCACTGACAGAGCAAAGGCCGATGGCACATTTATAAGGTAGAAAAAGAAATGGGCAGACTGGATGGGCCTTGCGGTCCTTATCTGCCGTCAACTTCTATGTTTCTATGTAGGGAGCCCCTATCAGGATGGAGGGCTCATTCTACAAGAGGGACAACTGCTACTTTAGCAGCTGCCAAGGATGTTCCATTGGTGGATATATGTAAAGCAGCTACCTGGAAAACAGTACACACCTTTACAAAACACTATAACCTTGATATTTTATCCAGGAGTGATGCTAGGTTTGACACAGCAGTCCTGCAAAGTCTGTTTCCAAAACAGAGTCCTGTGCCCACCTCCAGGGGTACTGCTTGGTAGTCTGCATATAGTTATGAATATACTGAGCATTACTAGGGTTAGAAGAGACAATTACTTACCATAGTAAAGTTGTTTCTTCCCAGTGATGCTCAGATATTCATAACTTCCCTCCCTACCTCCCCTTCCAGAACTTCAGCCTCTGCACTCCACATGCTGGTGCCACCGTGCCACAATACACCCTTGGAGTGAAATTCTTTCTCTGCACCTGTATTAGTTAGGTGAACAGAGTTCGTCGTGTTTATTTTTTGGTATTTTTCTGGCATGTTCTTCTAACTTCCCTACTTAATTGTTTGTTCTTCCAGTTGGAGGTTTATTTTTTGTAAATCCATATTGTTGGGTAACCCAAATTTTAATGATAAAACATTTTAGTACATTATTCTGGGCCTCCTTTTTCATGCTTCTTTGTAAAATCCAAAGAGGTTAGAACACAGACAGTTAGTAGAGGCAGTGTTTGAAAGATGTTCATTTGCATGTGTTCCATCTTTCTGGGCAGTCCAACCCCTCAGGCTTACTGCAAAAAGTTATGAATATCTGAGCATCACTGGGAAGAAACAAGATTACTGTGGTAAGTAATTTTTTTCTTTCTGCATTCTAGGTGCTTTGAGGCATCAACCAGCCATTTTCTTCATGCAAGAATGCTGCGTGCCTTGAGTAGCTCGTCCCAACACAGCTCAAAGAGGTCCTTCAAAACATGGAATCCACAACTCGACCCCGAGAGAATTCACACACACTCCCAAATGAGTAAATAAGCTAAGCAGTCCCAAGAGATTACAAATGGTGAGTTCTCAGAAATAAAACACCAATATTTCCACCCAGCTTGCCGAGAACATAAAGCATAGACCATCTGCTAGCCTTGTTCAACTACTGTTATCGGCACTCAGAAAAGTAAAACACAATATAAATGTGTACTACATGCTAAATGAACCGAAGTTTCATTCAGAGCAAAAAATGTTTTTTGCAAAAAACACAGTTCCAGGTGCCCTGTTAAGCACTGAGCTGCAGGGAGCGGGGCAGCGTGTGGCCATCTTGCCGCCCCAACCCTGACCCCCAGATAACTCTCCTGGTGGGGGTAACAAATCTGTGCCCAAAGATGTTATTTGCTATTCTGTAATAAGCCAGGTCATATTGCAAGAAATTGCCGTAAGAAGAGTGACCCTGGAGCAGATTGGTCCTTAGCAAATTGGGGCAAGTACTTAACAGATGTGAAGGTGGGGATAAGACTGTAAAGGGACTCATTGATTTGGGAAGCAGTCAGACCCTAGTGCATGTTGGAGTGCTGGGAAAACACTGTGCAAAAGGACCAGGTACTAGTGTCATCTGCATCCACGGGGACACTCGATACTATCCCACCAACCAAGTGACTCTGACCATTAAGGGTGTGTCACACCAAATGAAAGTGGGGGTAGTACCCAAGTTACCTGTACCTAAGATTATTGGAAATGACTTTCCAGGATTTACTGAGTTAATCTCAGAGGAACTGAACCCTGCAATTTCAGCAGCAGTGGTAACAAGAGCTCGGGCAAAGAAAATCTCAGATGGTGGGGACAATTTTCCTTTCAGTGATTTTGATTCGAACTTGTTTGAGCACAGCTCCAAGATCCGGAAATCCAGGAAAGAAAGACAATGCCTGAAGAAACTATGGCAACAAATGACTGATGGACATGAAGGGGTAAAATATGAAAATGCTGATAACTGATTGTGATTTTCTTTCAGAACAAGCTAACAATGTTTCTCTCCAGGGTTATTTTAAGCAGCTGGGGGTGAAACCAAAACAGGGTGGACCAATGTTGAAAATATGTAATGGGTTACTGTACAGAGTTTGGGTTAAACCTCAGACACAGGAACAGAGAGAACAATTGGTTATACCACAGAAGTATAGAACAGAGTTGTTACAGATAGCACATGATAGTCCTATGGCTGGTCACTCAGGGAGGGATTGCACCCTTGCCAGATTGCTGTATAGATTTTACTGGCCTGGAATTCATGAAGATGTTGCTACCTATTGTAATTCCTCTTCTGAGTGTCAGAAAGTAGCCCCAGTCACTAGAAAAGACAAGGTGCCCCTGGTGCCCCTACCCTTGATAGATGTGCCTTTTGAGAGAATTGCAGTGGATGTGGTTGGTCCTTTAGACAAAAGTAAAAAGGGTAATAGATTTATCTTGGTAGTATGCAACAGTGCTACTCAATATCCAGAAGTAGTTCCAATGCGTACTGTCACAGCTTCAAAAGTGGCAGCAGAGGTTGCAAAAATATTCAGCAGAGTGGGCATACCTAAAGAAATTATTACTGATCAGGGTAGTCATTTTGGTGCTGCATTACTTAAGGAGCTATACAGACTACTAGGTATCACTGCCATAAGAACCTCCCCCATCACCCTCAAACAGATGGTCTTATTGAGTGTTTTAACCAAACCCTAAAATGCATGATAAAAAGGTTTGTGAAAGGGGAAGGGAAAGATTGGGACGAATACTTACGTGACCTACTTTTTGCTTACAGAGAAGTGCTTCCGGCATCAACAGGGTTTTCACCATTTGATATGCTATATAATAGGCAGCCAAGAGGGCCACTGGATGTGATAAAAGAAACAGAAACAATCTATAACTTCTTATATGTATGTCCTAAGAAAGAAGCTGGCAAAATATGTTGAAATTGCCCATAGTAATCCAGAAGAGGCCCAAAATCAGCAGAAGGTGTATTATGACCATGGGGTAAAAGAAAAAGTTTTTGAGCCAGGTGAAAAGGTTTTGCTACTGTTACCCACAACAGAAAATAAACTGTTAATGAAGTGGCAAGGGACTTATAGAGTACTTAGACGTACTGGCACTGTTAACTACGAGATTGAGACCCCTGACAGGAAAAATCCTACTAAGATATACCATGCTAACCTCCTCAAGAAATGGGTTGAAAAAATCTCAAAAAGCTGCTTTGCTAGTTTTACCAGAAACCGATGAAGATATTGATGTAGCTTATAATAGACTGGAACAAACTATAACTGCTGATGCTATAAAGGCGAATGTTTCCTTAACCTCAGAACAAACTGCAGACATTCGTAATGTGCTAAAGACATTTAACAGTACTTTTACCACAGTACCAGGCTGAGCAAAAAGGGTTGAGCACGTAACAGTGCCAAGGAATTCTCATCCTATTGGGCAAAAGACATATAGGTTACCAGAGCAGTTAAGAGCTGACGTGGTTAAGGAAAGACAAAAAATGAAAGAATTGGGTATCATAGAAGAGTTGAGGAGTGCTTGGTTATCTCCAATGGTAATTGTAAACAAAAAAGAAGAGTGTTAGAATTCGCCTTGATTTTAGGAAACTTAATCAAGTGTCAGAATTTGACTGTTTTCCTATGCCCAGAATAGATGATTTGGTGGACAGACTGGGGAGTGCCAAGTATATCAGTACCCTCGATCTCACCTAGGGTTACTGGCAAATACCTTTAGCTAAAGAATCCAGAGACAAAACTGCATTTGCCAATCCTGTTGGATTTTATCAGTTCACCACCATGCCATTGGTTCACATGGTGCGCCAGCTATATTCCAGTGGTACATGGATGTAATTTTATCACCTCACACTGTGCTACATACGTGGATGATGTCGTGGTGTACAGTCCAGACTGGAAAAGCCACTTGGAACACCTACGAGCAGTTATCCAAGCTATCAAAAATGCAGATCTGACTATTAATCCTGTCAAATGTGCATTGGGCATGCAGGAAACCAGATATTTGGGCGATGTGTTGGGAAATGGAGAAATTAAGCCAGAGATTTTTAAAATAGAAGCTGTAGCTAACAGCCCTGTCCCTAAAAGAAAGAAACATCTCAGGTCATTTTTAGGGCTGGCTGGTTATTTGTTCCCAAATTTGCTGAGTTAGCTACTCCCCTCACTGAACTCACAAAAAAGCGGTACCCAAATAATGTGAAATGGACCTCAGAGTGTGATGAAGCTTTTCAAACCATTGAGGCTACATTCTGTTCAGCCCGTTTTAAGAAGCCCAGATGTTGAGAAACCATTTTTGTTACAAACAGGTGTATCAGAGGTAGGTCTAGGTGCAGTCCTGAGTCAAAATATAGATGGGAAAGAACATTCTATTCTGTACATAAGTAGGAAGTTGCATGACAGAGAGAAAAGGTACACTACTATTGAAAAAAGAATGTTCAGCAGCAAAGTGGGGCATGGAGTCTCTTTAAGTTTTATTTGCTAGGAACTGACTTTGTACTTAAAACAGATCACAATCCTCTCTGTTGGCTTAACCAAATGAAAGATAAAAATTCCAGAATCACAAGGTGGTACCTGGCACTAGAGAAATTTAAATTCAAGGTGATACACAAATCTGGTAAAGAGAATAGCAAAGCTGATTTTCTGTCAAGATATGGATCAGGAATTGAGTGTTCTGAAGGTTGAAAAACAAATGTATGAGTTTAAACTTTACTGTTTGCTGTACTGTTATAAAAAAAGGATAATGCACATGTGCTTAATTTCTGAACGTTAGCAGCAAATGTTAGTAGAGAATTAATAGAAACTTTTGGAAACCTGTTTGATAAAACAGGTTCCCTGTTAAGGAAGGGGGTGTATGTGACAGGGTGGAATAGGGCTCTGTCCCAGTTGTTATGGAGAGTTTGAATGCAGGGATCTGCTCTGTTCTTTCCTTTCCTGTCTCTTCTCTGTCTGGTTGCGCAGCCAAATTTTCCTGCGAGACCTAGGATTTGATCACCCTGACAGTCTCGCAGTTCTTTGCCTCTCACTATCTCTCAACCCTCACTAGCTGTTTCTGTCTTTTCCTCCCTTGCATATCTGCTGGTATGGAAATATATGCCAATCATTACGTGGAAATGTAACTGATATTGGGATCCCTTTGTTTAGAAATTATATAATGTTACTGTTGAAATGTATATAATTATAGTTTGAGATGATTGCAAAAAGCTATTTGAAACTCAAGGGGTTAACCTGAAATGCAATTTTTAAGCCTTTTGCAGAAGCTGTGGAGAAGGGGCCTCAGTTCTGGGACATTGTGTTCTTTCTGCACCTGCCTGAAACATACAAGAACATTTTAGAAAAAAGCAGGATGCTTCTTAAGAATGGGGGTTGCAAGGACTTATAAGAGAGAGGGCTGCAGTGTTTTGAGAGACAGAGACTGAAGGAAAACTCAGATGGATCTCCTCTTTTTGTTCCGCCTTTGTAAATAGTTATACTAAACAGTTTTATTTTTTATGTTACTATTAGTAAAAATAAATACCCTTGTGAATTTTACAACTGCTCCTGATTTTTCCTATGCTTCCTGATCTGTGCCTCGATGACAAACAGGGTGGGCATTAGGCTTGACAGCTCCAAGGAAGACCCCACCACTGATTCGTCAATGATTCGCCAAGACTCCGGAGACCCAAAACCCTAAAGCTTTCTCCTTTTGCTGCTTGTTGAATGGGTTGGGGTGTTAGGGTTGGAAACTCTAACATCACATTTCCCTACTTTTATGGCATTAAGTACCATGCAAAGGAGATATATGTATATATATTTATAAAATGGGTAGAGAAAATGTTGATATCTTATAGGATGAAAAGCATCACATGACCGTGCGTATATCAGAGTGCGACCGTGCACCTGCACTTTTTTACCACCCTCCAAAACAATTTTGACATTTTATAAGATAGATCAACCACTCTGAGGTGTGCGGTCGCGCTCTGATTTACGCACGCCTTGGGTGGTTGACGCACTTGGCCTGCGGCCTTGAGCTTATAAAGCACACCAAGGCATGCGTATGTCAGAACGTGACCGCATACCTCAGAGTGGTTGATCTATTACATATATGAGTTATACTGGTGCGGTTGAGCAACAGGTTCTATGTTAAACCCTAACTTTGCATCTTAATAGCTTTGGCGGCATTTGACAAAATTAGCTGAAAGTTTACACATATTGTCTAATAGGGAAGGTCTGAATATATGGCAAGTTTTGTGGTGACAGCTAGTGCGATTTCTGAGATCTGCATTTGTCATGTTCCTGTAGACATCTAATTGTTTCATCTACTTTTTTTTTTCTACTTATTCTTCACGCCTTACGTTCCCCTCAACCCCCTCTCCTTCCATGCTCAGGGAGTGACATTCTCCACATCTGTTCCGTCCATCTGGGTCTGCCCCTAGAGTGCTACATGCTCACTGCTATTGGGACCTATTAGATGTCCCGGATTACCCCCCCAGGCTGAGCGAGGAGAGATCTCCCCCTTACCTCTCCTCTTATCCACTGCAGCGAGCTTGCACAGTGGGATCTGCCCTTGGTCGGCCAATGGTGAGACTGGCTCCAGAGGACTTCATCTAGGGGACTGGAGGGCTTTTTCCTCCTAGCTTGTGATCCGCCCCTGACGCCAGTGTGCAGTGGGAACAAGGGATCAGGCACACGTTGAGACGTGCGTCCGTTCCAGTTCCCTGCCAGCATCAACCCCTTATGTTACTGCCTATGCTCCCTTATGCAACGACCTCCCCTGGTTACCCAGGAGGTGGTGGTCTTGCAGCGGAGTAGGCTGCACATCCCTCCCCAGAGAATGAGAGCAAGCTGTTGGGCGCTCAATCCTTCTCCCCCGTGCCGACCCTCCACCGACTCGAGTCCATTTCTGAACCCGGGTCGCTGGCGTGGGCGAGGTATGGCGTCCAACACCTCAACCCTCAGTGCCACCGGGCCGGCCATTGTTTCATCTACTTAACATGTGTTTTTGGTTTTGCTCTCACTCTCACATTCAGCTTACACGGAATGGAATTTTTCCCTTGAAACTTTCAGGGTAGAAGTGTGCTGTGCCTTGTTAGTGCCTTTGGAAGGTTTTGTGAAAAGAAATATTACATGGTTCCAGAGTTATGTTTTTTCCCCCGTTCTGAGCATGCTCAGTAGGGTTTTTGGGATAACGTTCTGGAACATGAGAAATTTCATGTCGAAGAACATTTTTGGTTTCTCACCACTTCTCACAGCACGAAAAAAATGTTAATGTCATGATGGCAGCCATGTTGTCCCCTCTACCCCCGAATTAACAAAAATATGGAAAATACATAAAAATTATGTAATTTTAAAAAACAAAAACCTAAACCTAGCTAAATATGACCCGTTTAGCTCATTCTGGTGTTTGTTCAAAAAAAAAAAAAAAAAGTCAGAAATACCTTTTCTGAGCACCCCAAAATCCAGGGTGCCTAGCTTAGTGGGAGGAGCCTTTCCCTTCCACATTCTGTGTATACTCGTGGCCAAAGATATTGGCACCTTTGCACTTTTTTAAATAACTTACAATTTCCTCTAAATATAAGTTGAAATTAACAACAGTATTTGGTCTCCACAATTCTTTATTTCTCTGTTAATATTACAGAACGTTTGTTTTCGATTCAGAATTTAATATATCCTTTTAAATCAGAAAATGAAAAGAAATGGCATTGACAAAATTATTGACTCCCTAGACTTAATATTTGGTAGCACAGCCTTTGGTCAAAATAACTGCAATCAACTGCTTCCTATAGCCATGGATGAGCTTCCTGCACCTCTCTACTGGCAGTTTGGCCCACTCTTCTTGTGCAAAGTGTTCCAGTTCTCCCAGATTTGAAGGGTGCCTTCTCCCAACTACTGTTTTCAGATCTCTTCACAGGTTTTCAATGGGATTTAGATCTGGACTCATTGCTGGCCACTTCAGAACAGTCCAGCGTCTTGTCTTGAACCATTCCTGGGTGTTTTCTGAAGTGTGTTTGGGGTCATTGTCCTGCTGGAAGACCCATGACCTTCGACGGAGACCCAGCTTTCTGACACTGGGTTCAACATTACGCTCAAAAATGGCCTGGTAGTCTCCAGATTTCATGATGCCATGCACACGTTCAAGGCACCCAGTGCCAGAGGCAACACAGCAACCCAAAACATCACTGAACCTCCTCCATGTTTGACTGTAGGAAAGGTGTTCTTTTCTTTGAAGGCTTCATTTTGTTTTCTGTAAACATAGAGATGATGTGCTTTACCAAAAAGCTCTAATTTGGTCTCATCTGTCCACAGGACATTGTCCCAGAAGGATTTTGGCTTGTTCAGGTGTGTTTTGGCAAACCCCAGTTGGGCTTTCTTATGTGTCTCTCTCTCTCTCAGCAGTGGGCTCCTCCTGGGCCTCCTACCATATAACTCCCTTTCATTGAGTTGACGACAGATGCTGTGAGTTGAAACTGTCGTACCTTGTGTCTGGAGGTCAGCTTAAATCTGTTTGTCAGTTGATCGAGGTGCTTTCTCCACCATTCGAACAATCCTGTGCTGCAATCTTCGATCAAGTTTTCTTTTGCGGCCACGTCCAGGGAGGTTGTCTACAGTGCCATGGGCCTTAAACATCCTGATAACATTACGTACGGTGGAAACAGGAACATCAAGGTCTCTGGAGGTTGATTTGTAGCCTTGAGATTGTCCATGCTTGGCTACAATCTTCTGTCTGGCCTCCTCAGACAATTCTCTGGCTGTCTTTCTTTTCTCCATGATCATTGTGACGATCATTGTGATGATACACATTGCCTTAAAACAGGAGAATGAGTCCTTTTCTCTATTCAAACTGGTTGAATGAGTGATTTTTATATTGCAGGCACCTGCAACTCACCACAGGTGAGTTCAATTCCAAAGTAAAGAAGAATCACCTGCTTGAAATCTAATTATTTCTAACTACTTCTAAAAGGTGTCAATAATTTTGTCCGGGCCATTTAAGGATTTCTGTGTGGAATAAGCTAAGACTTAGCAAATTTTTCTGCTTTTTATGTTTTATTCCACTGCAAACCAAAGAAATACATATGTGGATACCAAAATATTTTTTCATTTCAACAATTTTATGGAAGGAATGGTGCATTATTAGAAAAAACTGCAAGGGCGCCAATATTTTTGGCCACGACTGTATGAGAACAGCAGAACTTTCTTGAATGCTGAAGCCGCAGCTGGAATCATGCTGCCGGCTTCAGTTGAAGCAGTGAGCCGGCAATCCTCAGTTCTGTATCATCCATCCATCCATCTACCTTTCTTTGTCTGTCTGACTGTCTATAACTAAAATATTTATAAACTGGATCAGGGTGCCCATGCCCAGTACTGCTTCTTTCTAGGGGCATGGATATGGTGTACTATGTACACTTCTGGCAGAATTCCTTTCCCCTTTAAGACTCGCTGGAAGGTGTTCAAGCTGGCTTCTCCACCCAATCGGGTGGTATCCTCCTCGGCACCGCCCCGTGTCATCAGATCTTCCTTTCCGCTGGAAGAAGGTTCCCCCCGTAGTGCTCTACATTTGTATAGGCCCTATCATTCTTACGTTAATCCTTTTGGTCTTCGAGTTGCTTCATGGTTTTCACCATTGTAGCATGATGGACTCGGCTGATTCCAAGTTGGCATCTGGTTTCAAATGTTGTCCATGCGGACAGAAAATATTGTGCATAGACCCTCACACCACGTGCTTATATTGCCTGGGCCAGACCATGACTCCCAGGCTTGTGGCTTGTGCCACACTTTATATGCCTCCATTTTGGAGGGCTGGTATGCATGACTTTTGCTTGGATGTCTGAACGAGCGGGACCCTCCCATTTGGTCTAAGGACGCCCGTTAGGTGGTCTCCGCAGCTGCGGGATCCACCGAACAGTGGCTTTTGAGGAAGCTGCAGCCCAGGCCATGGCAGGCGCTTCATCAATGTCCGCGCTGGTCCTGCTGGGCTTTGGTGCCTTCTTCTCTGGGGTGTTCCGGGACTTATGCCAGTCCCTTTATCCTCAGGTAGGGCCATTCCCGTGGGTCCAGATCTTCTAAGAAGGACTCCAAGGAGAAGACCAAGAAGTTTTGCTGCAGGTCATGGGACCGTGAGTGCTCTCGGGCCTTGAGTTCCTGCACTCCTGCTTCATCAACCTTCATCGACGAGTTGGCTTCGGCCAACGCTTCTGTCCAGGCCGTTGGCCCCAAGGTGTCCCTGTTGGGTCTGTCAACTGAGACGCTTGCCGACCAGGCTGTCGAGATTTTCCTCGACCTAGTTGGCCCGTTGTCACAGGACAAGGGTGGTACTTCCCACCCTAGACTCGGATCCTGCCTCTCCAGTCCCAGGATGGGTCGGATCAGCTTCCTGAACTGGTCCTTAACCCTTGGGACCGTGAGCTTACGAGGGACCGTCAGCATCCCTCGCTGGTTCCCGTCTCCCCTCCCTCACCATCCCTTCCTCCGGCAGTCAAGGTCATGCAGCTCGAGGTAGAGCAGCTCTCGCTGGGGTCAGTGGTCTTGAACTCGACACTCAGGGAAAGCCATGCCACCACTATTCCTCCTCTTCTGGGGAGGCTCAGCTCCGCCACAAGTCGTGACGGTGCTGTGAGGTGCTCATGTGGCAGCAGCTCCTTTTGGGTGCTGGGCCTAAGACGGTGCCAGCTCCTACTCCAGTGCTTCCATGGCTGCCACCACCTCAGCCTGAACCTGTCCCGACTTGGCTGCTTCGCCCATTCAGGTGGAACCCCCATCGCCTCAGCCGAAGTAAGATCCCCTCGTCAGGATGCCCATACTGCCCCTGAGCATCCTTGATGGCTGTTTGGTTACGGTCACTCAGGCCGGCGAGCCCCGCAGAGTTAGCAGGGACTCGGGGGGGGGGGGGGCTTCAACGAATCCTCTGAATCGGAGGACTTCTCCATGCATGCCTGCCTCATTTGGGGCCATGCTTCGCCTTATTTCAGAGGCTACAGAGATCCAGCTGGAGCCCAGACAGAAACGGGCTACGTATCCCCTCACAGAAATCCTCGACTGGGATTACTCCTCAGAAGTCGCTTTCCCAGTGGCTGAAGCCATTCTTGGGCTCACACTGGAGCTCTGGCAACATCCAGCCTCCTGTCCTATGCCATCGGCCCATATGGCCCATAAGTATGCTCTTCCTACAGGTTCCCTCTCAGGGTTTATGGAACACTCTTCAGCCGCAGTCTTGGTCGCTGATTTGGTGTTCAGGTGAATGGGGACATCGGGATGTCGACAAGCCTCCCGACAAAGAATCCTACAAATTGGATCACATGGCCAAGAAAGAATGTTTATGCAGCTTTCTCTGTCGACCCTAGGCAGGCTAGTTCGGCCTTAATGATAGCCCACTTTGCCCATGCCTTGTTAGGCACTCTTGACAAGGTGCTCCCTCGGCTCCCGACTCACCTTCAAGTGATGGTCAAGCAAGTCTGGGACCAAGGCCGAACTGTGGCTGAACAGCAGCTCCAGATGGCCATGGACATTGGCGACTCCTATGCCAGGTCTGTGGCCGCAGCCATGGCTGAGGATTTCGACCTTAACGGTAGATACCCAGCACAAATTGACAGATGTCTCCTTTCTGGGCACCAACTTGTTAGGGGGTGGGGGGGTGGATGGTCATTTCACCAGAACTGAGAAGTCCAGTTCCACTTTGGAGTCCGTCACCTCTGCCAAAAGGGACATTAAGTGCTCTAAACCCTAGAAGAAGTCCTTTTGGCCCTACTCTGCCCCTGCGGTCAAGCCGTCCCAGCCACTGGCTGAGCACCAGCAGGTCTGGCATCTCAGTCCTAAGTCTGTCACGTCCATGTCCATAAGCCTGGCAATCGAGGCCAAGCTGCATCCTCTGGTGACCCTGCCTCGACCTCCAAGCCTGCCCAGTGACAGGTTGGGGGGTGCCCCCTTCCTGTCCATTTGGTCTCCCCTGGGTCCTCCCTTGGGGAGCTGGCTATGCCACTTTCTTTCTGCCTGGTCCAGTGTTACCATGGACAGATGGGTGCTAGAAGTATTCGACCAGGGCTTGCCTCTGGAGTGCAAGGCTCTCCTGCCAAGCTGAGCTTGCACCCCTCGGGAGGATGTGGTGTCCGCAAATATGTTGTCCACTATTTGGGAGGACATCACCCATCTCCTCCAGAAGTAGGTGGTGGTTCATGTCCTGGACCCGCCAGCCTATCCAGTGTTTGTCTCAAGATACTTTCTAGTTCCAAAATGGATGGAGGCTGGTGTCCCATCTTAGACCTGCATGACCTTAATAAGTTTCTGAGGTCGCACACCTTAGGATGGTCACTCTGAACCAGATCATTCCGTTCTTGGAGTAGGACACGGGTTCTGCTCCCTGGACCCCCGGGGTGCCTTTTGTCATGTCCCCATCTGTCTATCTCACCGGTGGTTCCTCCGGGTCTGCACATAGGGGACCCTGTACGAGTTTCAGGCCATGCCCTTCAGCTTCTCCTCAGCCCCCAGGGTCTTTGCCAAATGCATAGCAGTGGTGGCAGCCTTTCTGAGGCTCTGAGGGGTCTGGGTGTGTCTGTACCTGTACGATTGACTAATTACAGGCCCCTCCAAGGCGGAGGTGGAGCAGTCCAGGGACCTGTCCCTCCAGAGCTGCTTGAGCCTAGGCCTACTGGTCAATGAGGCAAAGTCAGAAATCATCCCCTCATAGATGATTCATGTAATTGGGGCAGAGCTTGACTCTTGCCGAGCCCGCTCCCGGCGGACAGGGTGGAGGATCTTTCCTCCTTTGCCTGATCATTTCAGGTTGGGCAGTTGTGTCCTGCCAGGGACTTCCTGCACCTCCTGAGCTACATGGTGGCCTGCACCAGTGTGGTCCATTGGGCCCGCTGGAGAGTGCACCCCCTGCAGTGGGGACTGGCTCATCAGTGGTCTTAGCATTGGGGCCACCTCAGCCAAACAGTTACAGTGACCTAGCAGATTTGGGATGCCATTCAGTGGTTGTTGATCCTGGAACACTCCAGGAAGGAGTCTCGTTTGTCCACCTGGAGGCGATGTCACTCTCACGACCGACACCTCCCTCATGGACTGGGGTGTCCACCTGCGGGAACACCAGGTTCATGGCCTCTGGTCCCCTGAGGAGTACTTGTGTTGCATCAACCTGCTAGATCTTCGGGCTGTCCGCCTGGCCCTGACCGCCTTCACTCCACATCTCCGGGTCAGGTCGTCCAGGTCCAGACAGACAACTTAACGACCATGTACTACCTCAACAAGCAGAGTGGAACGCATTCCCTTCCTGTGTATTGGGAAGCTCTCTGCATCTGGACCCTTGTGCTCAGCCTCAGGGCCAACCTGCAGGCCATTTATATGGCTGGCATGTCCAGTCGGCTGGCAGATGCCGTCGGCCGAGTGGACAAGGCATATAGTAAGCGGTCCCTTCATCAGGAGGTGGTAGACCGACTGTTTTCCCAGTGGGGCACCCCTCAGGTGGGTCTGTTTGCCTCCTGGGAGAACACTAAGCTGAAGCTGTTTTGTGCCTGCTTCCGTCATCGGGGTACACTGCAGGTGGATGCCTTCGTGAGGCCCTGGATCCCAGGCCTCCTTCATGCCTTCCCTCCTTTTCCTCAGTTCTACAAGGTCCTGATCAAAGCTGGAAGGGATAAGGCATGGATGATCCTAGTGGCTCTGGATTGGTCATGCCATTTCTGGTACCATGATATCCTCGGCCTCAGCAGCAGGCCTCCGTGGCATCTGCCACTTCGGCCGGACCTGCTCTTGGGTGACAGTCCTCCACCCGGACCTTCAGTCCCTGCACTTGACAGCCTGGTTCCTGAGTGGCTAGAGTTCTGGGCTCTGGGTCTCTCCGATGAGGTCCTCCATGTAGATGAGGCCTCTCGGAAGGAGTCAACTCGTCAGTGCTAAGCCTTCATATGAAAGCGATTCTCCATTTGGTGCCAGGGCAAAGAGCTTGACCTCCTGTCCTGTCCCATGGCTTGCATCCTTGATTACTTGTGGTCCCTTTCTGAGTTGGGCCTTCAGTCGATGACCCCCAGGGAGCATCTGGCAGCCATCTCTGCATATCTGGCGCAGGCTGATATGCCGATGATGGCACAGGAGAAGGTGGTCGGGTGCTTCTTCACATTTCCTCTCTGGTGCGTGAACCACCCCCACTTTGGGATTTGTTGCTGATGTTGGCAGTGCTCATGGGCAAGCCATTCAGACCCTTCCACAGGTGTGAGACGTCACACCTGTCATGGAAGACTATCTTTTTGGTGGCCATCACATCCACCAGAAGGATCAGCGAGCTGCAGGTGCTCTTGGTGGAGTCTCCTTACCTGATCTTCCACAAAGACAAGGTTGTCCTTCGCCCCAACTCAAAGCTTCTTCCGAAGGTTGTCTCGGAGTTTCATCTTAACCAGGTGATCAGTCTCATGGTGTACTTCACCAATCGCACCGCGGAGGCCGAGCACAGGCTCCATATTCTGGACCTGCGGCATGCACTCGCCTCCTACAAGGAGCGCATGGCTGGAATTCGGGGAGAGGTTCGCCAGCTGTTTGTCACCTACGCTGAAGCTGCACCTGGCAGACCAGTAGCAAAGCAGATGATTGGCAAGTGGATAGTCTCCTACATCGGCCTCTGCTATAGGTTGGCTGGTAAAGAGCCTCCTGTAGGGCTTAGGGCTCATTCCACCAGACATACCGCTGCCTCGGTGGCTGCTTCCAGGGATGTCCCTATCCAGGAGATCTGCAGGACCTGGAAGTCGGCACACACCTTCATCTGTCATTGCACATCGACCTTGAATCACTCCGGGATGCTGGTTTTGGGGCCTCGGTTCTCCAATCTGTGTTCCCTAAATTGGGGGTGTGCGCCTTGCCCCCTCTTCCTGGAGAACTGCTAGGAGTCTGCCAGAAGTGTGAATAGTACACCATATCCACACCCCTAGAAAAACAAGTTACTCACCTGTAACTGTAGTTCTAGGAGTGGTATATGTTGTACATCCACACAACCCACCTGATCTTCCCTAGCAAGTGGCACACTGATCTTGCTTCCAACGGGTAAGATCTGACATCACGGGACGGTGCTGAGGAGGATAACACCCGGGTAAGTGGGAGGAGCCAGCTTGAAGACCTTCCGGCGAGTCTTTAAGGGAGAAGGAATTCTACCAGAAGCATGGATGTATACCACATACCACTCCTAGAACTACAGTTACAGGTGAGTAGCTTGTTCTTTCTAGGGACACGAAGAAGAATCAGCATTTATATAGCACTTTTCATACACAGTGTATCCCAAAGCGCTTTACAAGCAATGCTAGACTGATATTGAAGTGACCGAATGTGTAGTGGCGGCCATATCGCACATAAACACCTACACACAGCCTGAACAATGGCATGAACCGGTTTTATGGGAAGGGGAATGTTGGCCAGGACACCGGGAATGTCCCCATCTCTTTGCGAAGAATGCCCTGGGTTTTTTACTTCCACCTGGACACCCACCAGGACAGCACCAGGATGGGTAGAACGGATCTCGGTTTAACATCTCATTTGAAGGACAGCACATCCCAGCAGTACAGCATCCCCTCCTAATACTGCACTCGGGTGTCAGCATTTTAGGTACGAGTCTGATGCCGGTGTGGGCAAGAACCCATTACCTTACGGTCGAAAGGTGGATGTGCTACCTACTGAGCTACGCTGACACCCGTGGATATGGTGTACTTATCCACACGTTCTGGTGGTGTCCTTTCCCCTTTAAATCCTGCCAGAAAGTCTTCAAGCTGGCTCCTATCACCCACTTGGGTGGTAACTCCCCTAGCACCACCCCATGACGCCAGTTCTTCCTTTCTGCTTGAAAGAATGGGTTTCCTCCTTATCACGCTGCATTACTGAGGCCCTTCAACCTCCTTAAAAAACATTTTGAGAGTTTTTTCAACTAAAATTGTCTTCCCTATTTCTCGCTGCTTCGATGGATGACGCAAACTCCTCTATGGGTTTCTAGTTCTGCAGTTGCAGGCAGAAGATGTCGCAATCCGACCCGTACTCTGCATGCATTTACTGCCTGGGCCATGAGCACGATGTCCAGGTCTGTGATTTTTGTCGCACTTTTTTGGCATCAATTCTAGAAGATCGCCTTGCCCGCTTACTCCTTGGACAATGGAGCGAACGGGATCTGCCCATGCGCTCAAAGGAGGTATGGGAAGCAGTTTCCATGACTGCTGGTTCCGCCGAACAGTTGGTGGCCATGGAGGAGGAGGAGGAGGCTTGGACTGCAGTGCAGTTCTCCTTGGCTTAGGCCTTCATGCCACTTCACCTGGGTGTGTCGTTTTACGGCGCATTCCAGGAACTGTGTCAGTCTTTGCCTACTTTTGGAGAGGGTCCCCCGGGCTCTAAGAGATCCAAAAAAATCGAAGGATTCCAAGGAGAAAGAGACCAAGAAAAGGTCTAATTGACACTTGTGGGATCAGGAGCACTCTTGGGCCTCTGATTCCCATGTTTCCTCGGAGCTCCCAGCTTTGGCCAAGACTTTGATTTTGACCGGCGGCTCCATGGTACCCTCATCGGGCCAGTTGGCCAAGGATCAGACCGACTCCCCGGCTGAGATTTTTGTCGAGCCAATCCTTTCTTCAGAGGAGGTTGACACCTCTCTCTCAAGGACTCCAGTTCTCTAGGGGGGATGGAGCAGGCCACTGTCCTGCCGCCTCCCACTCCAGAGCGTTCCGACCAAGGGGTGGGTCGGCAGTCGCCGACTCCCTCTGATCGACCATGCTGGTCTCCCCGGCATCGGCTGAGGTCCTGCTCTGGTAGCCTGGACTTAGGCAGCCCACGCCATTATCAGTGTTTGCCCTCTAAGCGCTTGGGCAAGTGGCAATGTTGCCATTCCTCCTTGGGTGGAGCGAGGCACTGGCACAAGCTGCGTTGGCTCTACTAGGAGTTCATGTGGCAGTAGCTCCTGTTTTCCTAGGTAAAGCCACCCTTGGTGGCCGACCCGGGCATAACTGCGCTGCAGTCACTGGAGCCACAGCAGACCCTGCCCCAGCAGGTGCTGGTTCGGACGGTCCTGGCATGGCCCACTGCAGCTTCTCCACCGATAGTGGTGGAGCTGCCACCCCCTGTGCTGAAGGACAGCATCCCGACCAAGGATGCTCGGCCCTAGAAAGGGTTTCCCCATCGACTCATGGTTACTCTCACCCCTGACTGCTCCTGGCAGGTGAGCAGTGACATGGGCGGTAGGCCTCTGTTTCATGAATCCTTGGAATCAGAGGGTTCCTCTCTTCACTGCCGCCTGGTGGACATGGAGTCAGCTGAGGATCTCTCTATGGAGCAGGGCCCAACTTAGTTCATGGGCCTTCTCTGCTTGCTGAGTCCATGGGCCTTCAGCTGGAGCCCGTTCAGAAGAGGGGAAAAGTACCCCTTGACCGAGATCTTGGACTGGGGTGACTCTCCAATGGAGGCCTACCTAGTCCAGGATACTGTCCTTGGTCCTGCTCTGGCCCTGTGGCAACACCCGGCTTCTTGCCCGTCACCCTTGGCCTGGTTGGGCCTGAAGTATAAGGTTCCTACCGGTTCCCTCTCAGGATTTACCAAGCACCCCTCGGCCGGGGACTGGTGTCCAGCTGTTTTCAGCACACAGCAATATGGGGACATGTACAAGCCCCTGACAAGGAGTCCAAAAATTGGCCCACTCAGCCAAGGTGTATGCCTTTCACTCGGCCTCAGGCAAGCCAGTTCGCCTTCTGATAACTCACATTACACACGCCTCTTCTGGGGTCCTTGAAGAGGTGCTTCCCCACCTCCCTGCAGACTTGCAAACTACTGTCAAGCAAGTCCGAGACGAAGGCCATGCCATAGCGAAGCAACAGTTCCAGACGGCCTTGGACATTGGAGATTCAAACAACATGAAGTCTTACTGTATTCTGACATTATGCAGTTAGCCCCAGCACTTGAACTGCTTCGGAGAGGAAAGTATTAACTCTGTGCTAGAGCATAGAAAGTTGGGCTCGAGCTCGGTTCAAACCTCTGTCTGCTGCACTTCAAAGTGTAACCGTCAGATTCTTTACTTCGCTTAACTGAACAGTCGCTCTGGAGAAATCTCCTTCGTTTGTCGGTTCGGTCTCCGTAAAACGTCGGTTTTAAACCGTAATTTTCGTTTTTTTTTTTTTTTTTCAGTTCAGATCCCTGTCTGTGGTACAGTAAGTATTGTAGGTAGTGGACACTAGTTTATTTTCTGTATTGTGTGGAAATTGTAAACCTTTTAATTGGTCCGTTTGGAACCTATTGTTTTGATTCAATCCTTCTTTAAGTTTTATTCTTTATTTGTATTGGTGTGAGGTATCGGTCCCTATCGGTTTCAAAAAAACGTATTTTTAGACTTTTTTTCCACAGCCCGTAACACAGTTGGTAACTGATAGGGGGGTCTTGCCTGGCTTAAAGCTGCTAAAGGGTAAGTGGTTAGGATGGCTAGTCTGAGAAACCCAAAAGAAAAACCGGGCCCACTGAGTTTCAGCACAGGGGGGAGGGAGGTGTGCACTAGTCCCTTCACAAAAGAAAGGGTCCTACAAGAGCTCGATAAGCTCAGGGTGGACAAGGCAATGGGATCTGATGGCATACATCCCAGGGTACTAAAGGAGCTAAGGGTGGAACAAGCAGAGCCATTATCAGAACTGTTTAGTGAGTCTCTGAGCACAGGAGAGGTCACAGAAGACTGAAGAAGGGCTCATGTGATCCTGCTCCACAAGAGTGGTAACAGGGAGGAGGCAGAGAACTACAGACCAGTCAGTCTTACCTCAGTAGTGGGCAAGATTATGGAGACACTCCTTAAGGAAAGGATAGTTCAACATCTGGAATCCATAGGAGCACAGGATCCAAGACAGCATGGGTTTATAAAAGGAAGGTCCTGTCAAACTAATCTCATAGATTTCTTTGACTGCGTAACCAGAGTGGTGGACCAAGGGGGAGCAGTTGGTGTTGCCTACCTTGACTTCAGCAAAGCTTTCGATACTGTTCTACATAGAAGATTGATTAATAAGTTGGGTAGGCTCGGGGTTGGTCAGACGTTGATCAACTGGGTGGCAAACTGGTTGACGGGGAGAAAAGAGAGAGTGGTGATAAATGGTATACAGTCAGAAGATATGCAAGTCACAAGTGGGGTACCTCAGGGATCAGTCCTGGGGCCAGTCCTCTTCAATATCTTCATCAGTGACATTGCAGATGGAGTGGAGGGTAAGGTTTGTCTGTTTGCAGATGACACCAAGATCTGCAACAGAGTAGATGATCCAGATGGGGTGGGCAGAATGAGAAGAGATCTGGATAAACTAGCAAAATGGTCAGAAGAGTGGCAACTGGGGTTTAACGCAAAGAAGTGCAAGATAATGCACATAGGGAAGAGAAACTCTGAAGCCACCTATAGGCTGGGATGGGAGTAGCTGGCAGTCACAAGGGAAGAGAGAGACTTGGGCGTTCTCATCACCGATGACCTGAAATCATCCAAGCAGACCACTAAAGCAGTAGGTAAGGCTAGAGGGATGTTGGGGTGTATTAGTAGGGGTATCACAAGTCAGAAGAGGGCCTCTTTACAAGACACTGGTTAGGCCCAATCTGGAGTACTGCATGCAGTACTGGAGGCCACACCTTCACAAGGACATTAACCAAATTGAGGCAGTCCAGAGAAGGGCAACTAAAATGGTGCATGGACTGCATCAGAAAACATATGAGGACAGATTAACTGAGCTTAATATGTATACCCTAGAGCAAAATAGGGAGAGAGGTGATATGATTGAAACATTCAAACACCTTAAGGGCATTAACAAGGTGAAAGAGTCTAATATGTTTCAATATAAGAAAAATTGCAGGACAAGAGGACACAGCATGAGATTAGAGGGAGGCCGATTAAGGGGTAATGTGAGGAAGTTCTTTTTCACAGAAAGGGTGGTGGATACATGGAACGGCCTACCACAGGAAGTGGTGGATATGAATACAGTGCAGGCTTCAAACAGGCATGGGATAGGCATAAGGGAGCAATACAGATGAGTATGAATAGATAGGCCATTGACAGAGCAAAGGCCAATGGCACATTCCTAAGGTAGAAAAAGAAATGGGCAGACTGGATGGGCCTTGCGGTCCTTATATGCCGTCAACTTCTATGTTTCTATGTAGTGAGTGTGGGGATGCCTTTGCTAAGGCAGACCCTCACACCACCTGTGTGTACTGTCTGGGTTTTGACCACCTCGATTCAGACTGCCAAATATGTAAAAATTTTCCAAAGGCAATAGATTGGGTAGGCTTAGGGAAAAGGAGGCCGAGAAGTCTGCTGAACTGGATGGCCAGCCCGGTTCGGTTCCGACTGAACCTGAGGGAGTGCCCACTGACCTGGGCGATACTCCCTCGGGCAAAAGGAGAGACGATCCTGAGGGGTCGGTTCTGGCAAAAAGAAAGAAGAAATCTGCCAGTTCAGATCCAGAACCGTCACGTCCAACCGGCGAAGAGATTGCCAGGGCGATTAGCATTGTGGAATCGCTCCGTTTGGTTCCAGCCGATCCGGCACCTCGCGGTAGGCGCTCAGTTCGGTTGGTTCCTCCAGTACCGGAATATTGTCCAGATGATTACTATGAACCAGATTTGGAGAGGGAAGAAGGGTAAGACGATGATGGTGTGGAAGGCCTGGATGAGCCCATTGAACCAGACATCTCCCCAGACAGGCCTTCCAGTGTTTTCCCCTCCTAGGCTTTCTGAGTCCCCTTCCCACTATTTGTTTTACAAAAAAGTGGCAGAGACCCTCCAGCTCCCTCTGGTTGAAGCTGTTGAGGAACAAGAGGAGCCTGACTATGTAGAAATGATAGACATCCCAGAGTCCAAAAGGCTGTCTATTCAAACAACATGAAGTCTTGCTGTATTCTGACTAATGCAGTTAGCCCCAGCCTTTAAACTGCCCCGGAGAACAAAGGGTTAAACTTTCTATGCAGAGCACAGAATGCTGAGCTCGAGCTCAGTTGATATCTCTGTTTCCCTTTGAAATCTGTCAGATTCTTTACTCCGTCTCACTGAACAGTCGCTCCGGAGATTTCTTCTGCAGCTCGGTTCGAATGTCGGTTGACGTGTCGGTTTACTGTCGGTTTTTAACTGAAATTTATTTCCGCATAGTCGGTTCAGTCTCTGTCTGTGGTACCGTGAGTACTAGATAGGTTTTGTACTGTTTTTCTGTGTGGAACTTGTAAAAGTGTGGATCGGTTTGGCTGAAACGATCATTTACATAGAAACATAGAATTTGACGGCAGATAAGGGCCGCTTGGCCCACCCAGTCTGCCCATTTCTCTACCTACTGGATAAGCTGCAGATCCTAGTTAACCAGCAGCCTACTTCTTCCTACCCCCCAGAATTGCCTTATGACTGTCCCATGCATGCTTGAATTCCACCACTGATTTTGACTCCACAACCTCCTCTGGAAGGCGTTCCATGCATCCACAACCCTCTCTGTGAAAAACACTTCCTTAAATTACCTCTGAGCCCCTCTATCTTCAAATTGTGCCCTTGTTCTTGCACACCTCTTTTTGAAAGATGCTACCTCTTGGACTTTGTTGATTCCTTGAGGTACTTGAAAGTTTCTATCATGTCCCCCCTCCCTCCTTTCCTTGAAGCTATACATATTAAACTTCTTTCTCCTCTTCATATGTCTTCGGTGCAGACCCTGCACCATTTTAGTTGCCCTCCTGGACAGCTTCCATCCTGTCTATGTCTTTGTGGAGATTTGGTCTCCAGAACTACACACAGTACTCCAGATGGGGTCTCACCAGCTGTCTGTACAGAGGGATAATAACTTCCTGTTTTCTACTGGTGATGCCTCTCCCTATGCATCCCAGTATCCCCCCAGCCCTCCTTGCTGCTCTCTCACATTGCTTGTCCACCTTTAGGTCATCTGATATGACTACCCCCAGGTCCCTTTCCATTTTTGTTGTTGTTAGTATCTCACCCCCATTGTGTACTCTTCCCTGGTTTTGTTTCCAGGTGCATTACCTTCACTTCTTAGCATTGAATCTAAGCTGCCATACATTTGACCATTCCTCTAACCTTGCCAAGTCTCTTCTCATCCTTTCCACCCCACCCTGTGCTTCAACTCTGTTGCAGATCTTTGTGTCATCTGCAAAGAGACATACTTTTCCTTCAGTCCGTCTGCAATGTAAGCTTATAAAGACATTGAAGAGGACCGTCCTAATACTGAACCCTGGGTACCCACTAGTAGCCCTCCTTTCTTCTGAGTGGACTCCATTTACTATTACTCTCTGTGTCCTATTCTCCAGCCAATTCTTTACCCAGGCTGTCATCTTGGGACCTACTCCCAGGCTGGCTAACTTGTATATTAATCTTTTGTGTGGGACTGTGTCAGATGCCTTGTTAAAGTCTAGGTAGGCCATGTCCACAGCCCCTCCCTGATCTACTACTTTGGTCACCCAGTCAAAGAAATCTATCAGATTCGTCTGGCATGACCTTCCCGCTGTGAATCCATGCTGCCTAGGGTCCTGTGCCCTCTGGCCTCTAGATACTCAACAATTCTTTCCTTCAGAAGTGATTCCATCATTTTCCCTATCACTGAGGTTAAACTAACAGGTCTGTAGTTTCCTACTTCTGCCTTGCTCCCACTTTTGTGAAGGGGAATCACATCTGCCCTCCTCCAGTCCTCAGGTACCACCCCATCCATCCATGATTTGTTAAAAAGGGTAGTCAGTGGTGTTACTAGTTCTACCCTTAGTTCTTTTAGAATTCTGGGATGAATCCCATCAGGCCCCATTGCTTTGTCCACCTTCAGTTTTAAGAGTCCTTTCAGAACCCTTTCTTCTGTAAATGCGCTGGTATCAACTTCTGTATCCAAAGTGTTTCTACTGTTTGTTTTATGTACCTCCCCCTCTTCATTTGTAAATACTGAGCAAAAATATTTGTTTAGTATCTCTGCCTTTCACAGTCTCCTCTGCCCACCCTCCTCCCTTTATTAAGCCTCACTATCCCTCCCTTGGTCTTCCTTCGCTCCTGATGTACCTATAAAAGTTTTATCCCCTTCTTAACTGAGTTGGCTATCTTTTCCTCGGTTTGGGCCTTTGCTGTTCTGACTGCCTTCCCAGCCTCCTTTGCTTTAACTGATACAGTTCTCTGTCCTGCTCCTTCTGCATTCCTTGTACTTCCTGAATGCTTTCTTTTCTCTTGAACCTTCTCTGCCACTTTGAGAACCATGGTGGTTTCTTACATCATTTTGTTTTGTTTATTTGCTTCACACAAGGCTCTTACCTCTGTGATGGCAGTTTTTATTATTCCCCATTGTTCTTCACCCTCCTTCCTGCCCATTTGCTAGTGCATTCCTTAGGCACTCACCATTTTGGCAAAGTCAGCCTCCTAAAGTCCAGTACTTTTGTCTTTGTATGGCTTGACTCTATTACTGTGTTTATTGTGAACCATACTGTTCAATGGTCGCTAGTTCCCAGATGGCTACCCACTACATCTGTGATCCTCTCTCCATTTGAGAGAATCAAGTCTAATATTGCTCCCTCTCGAGTGGGCTCCAGTACTAGTTGTCTAGGCATGCCTCTGTAGGGCATCTAGAATAACTCCACTCTTGAAGTGGCAGCTGCAACTGCACTCCAGTTAACATCTGGCATATTCAGATCACCCATCAGCAATATCTCCCCTTTTTCTGCCATTCTAAGTATACTTTCTATCATTTCCTTGTCCATTTCCTCCCCCTGAGAAGGGGGTCTGTATATAACCCCTTTGCGGATTGTGGTGCCATTGCCTGTCTCCAAATTTACCCACAGTGCTTCTTCTCATTTGTTGATTCTTGTATTTTACTTTATTGTGTGGTTACTGGTCCTTATCGGTTCTAAAAAAAACGTGTTTGGTACGTTTTTTTCCAAGACCCGTGACACGGTTAGGAACCGATAAGGGAGTCTTGCCTGGCGGTTGCTGAAAAAAGGGTAAGTTTTGTTAAGTTGGCCATGTCTGAGAAACCCAAGAAAAAAACCGGGCCCACTGGGTTTCAACACTGCAGTGAGTGTGGGGAGGTCTTTGCTAAGGCCGATCCCCACACCACCTGTGTTTATTGTCTGGGGTTTGAACACCTCGATTCAGACTGCCAAATTTGAAAAAAACTTTCCCAAATCTACCCTTGAAAAGAGATTAGGTAGACTGAGGGAAAAGGAGGCCGAGAAGTCCGCTGACCCAGATGGCCAGCCTGGTTCGGTTCCGACCGAACCAGAAGGAGTGCCCTGTGACCAGGACGATACTTCTTCGGGCAAAAGGAGAGCCGATCCTGAGGGTTGATTCCGACAAAGAAAGCATAGAGAAATCATCGGTTGGATCCAGAAGCCCATGTTCCGACCGCCGAGGAAATAGCCAGAGCGATTCAGATTGTGGAATCGATTCGCCCGGTTCCGACCGATCCGGCACCTTTTGGCAGGGGCTCAGTTTGGTCGGCTCCCCTGGTTCATGATTATACCCCTGAAGAATTTTATGAACTGGAGTTTGAGGAAGAGGGGGAGTTTGAATATGGTGATGGTGATGGTGAAAGTCTGGATGTACCTGTGGAACCGGACATCTCCCCAGACAGACCATCAGGTGTATCACCTCCTAGGCTTTGAGTCTCCTTCCCACTTTTATGTTCTACAGAAAGGTGGCTGAGACCCTCCAGATTCCTATGGATGTGGCAATGGAGGATCAAGAGGAGCCTGATTTTGTGGAAATGATGGACATCCCGGAGTCCAGGAGACTGTCTATTCCCCTTCACAAATCTTTTGTGAAGCAGACACAAAAAAATCCTGAAGTCTCCCAATTCTATACCTCCTGTTGATAGAAGAATGGACAAGAGGTATACACTATGAGGCTCAGATACAGAGTTTTTATATCAGCAGTGCAGCCATGTTGGGGTTGTGCAGGCTGCTGCCTGTGATAAGGCAAACATTCCCTTGGCTTCACACCCCCCAGACAAAGACTCCAGGTTGATTGATGCCATGGCAAAAAAAGCAGTACATGACATCTTCCTTGGGACTCAGGCAGGCGAATTATATGGCCTATACAGCCAGGTACCAGATGACCAGGTGGGACACTGTACTGGCACTGGCTAAGCAGGCCTCCCCCCAGTTAGCCAAGGAGCTGGAGGAGGTGGCTGCAGATTGAGGCATCAAAAAGTTCAGTTTCATGCTGCTGTGGACTCCAGTGATGTGTCATCAAGAGTCATGGCTACATCTGTGGCTCTTAGGAGAATGGCTTGGCTCAGATGTACTAGACTCTCGCAGGATAACCAGGCTGAGGTCATGGATTTCCCTGTAATGGGCAATTCTCTGTTTGGGGAGCAGACAGAGAATTACATGAAAAAAATGGATGAGTACAGGACCACTTACAGGAGTGCTCAGGCCAAAGAGAGGCAGGCAACTCCTCAAAGGCAACAGTCTAGGGGCAGGGGCAGACCTTTTCATAGGCCTTTTACCAAGCACAGCCTCTTCTCCCTTTTATCAGAAGGGGTTCTTCAGAGGGAGAGGCAGAAGGGGGATGAGCAGGGCTGCATCCACTCCTCAGCCTAAGGCCCCTGCCAAGCAGACGCCCTGATGGGCCAGCCCGGGTCGACTCTCCTATTCCAGTAGGGGGCAGGCTGACTTACTTCGTCCAGGACTGGATGTCGGTTACATCAGACAAGTGGGTCCTGGAAGTAGTAAGCCAGGGACTGGTTCTCAGCTTCAAAAATTTTCAAAGATGAGAGCCAGATCTTTTTCACCTGCAGGTCTCTCAGAAACCCTTGCCCTAGAGGCAGAGGTTTCATCTCTGCTGGCTTTAAGAGCCATAGAGAGAGTACTTACCCTACACTGGGGCAAAGGTCTGTACTCCAGGTACTTCCTTACCCCAAAAAAGACAGGGGAGTGGCGACCCATCCTAGACTTAAGATACCTAAACAAAGATCTTTTAAAACCAAAGTTCAAGATGGTAACTCTGGGAATAATCCTTCCCTCTCTAAGGCCAGGGGACTGGCTAGCCTTCCTGGACCTCAAAGATGCCTATTTTCACATTCCCATCAGGTGCTCCCACAGAAAGTACCTCAGGTTTGAGTTGCCCTCAGGCCACTATCAGTTCAGAGCAATGCCCTTTGGCCTAACTTCAGCCCCAAGGGTCTTCACAAAGTGCCTGGCAGTAGTAGTTGCCTTTCTAAGGAGGCAAAAGATTTCCAATTTTCCATATCTGGACGATTGGCTAATAGTGGGTCAGTCTCCAGACCAAGTTAAGTCGGACCTGCAAGTAACCCAGCAAGTGCTCACTTCTCTAGGATTTCTTCTCAACCTTCCCAAGTCAGTTCTCGAGCCAGTCCAGCTTCTTACCTTTATAGGAGCAGAGCTGGATACGGTCAAAGCAAGAGCCTTTCTTCCCCTGGAAAGGGCAAGGGTTCTTGTAGAACTAGCCTCTTCTTTAAGCCTTCAGGTATCTTGACCAGCAAGGCATTTCCTTCAGCTCTTGTGCCACATGGCAGCTTCTACGGCAGTGGTCCAAGGGGCAGGGTTCCAGATGAGGGACATTCAGTTCCATCTGAGGGCTTTTGGTCTCAGAGGAAGGATTCCTTACCAAACTGATCCCAGTGACTCTGACCTTGGTCCAAGCCCTTCAGTGGTGGCAGGATCAGGACAATTTAAGGCAGGGTCCCATTTGCCACTCAGTCTCATTCAGTGGTCCTTACCACGGATGCTTCCCTTCTGGGCTGGGGAGCCCATCTGGGGGCCCTCACAGCCCAGGGACTGTGGTCCCCTCAGGAATCCCTTCTCCATATCAGTCTCCTAGAACTCAGGGCAGTTTTCCTGGCCCTGCAAGCTTTCTGTCAGTCAGTACAGAGCAGGGTGGTTCAGGTCAGAACAGATAACACCACCACCATGTGGTACATCAACAAGCAGGGAGGCACTCTGTCTACGGCCTTGTGCACAGAAGCCATGAAGTTGTGGTTCCTAGCTTATTCCCTGCAAACTTCTCTGATAGCAGTTCACCTTCCAGGAAAGGACAATGTGCTAGCAGATGCACTGAGCAGGATCTCACAGAGCCATCACGAATGGTCCCTGGACCCTCTGGTATTGAAGGTGATTTTTTCAAGGTGGGGCACTCCAGAGATGGATCTTTTTGCAGCCCCAGACAATCACCAACTTCCTCTCTTTTGTTGCAGATCCCCAGTCTTGGGCTCAGTCCCCCTGAATGCTCTGATTCTGAACTGGGAAGGGAAATTTCTGTATGCCTTCCCTCCCTTCCCTCTTCTGTTCAAAGTTTTAGTCAAGATAAGGTCACAACCTCGCAAAGTGATTCTGATTGCTCCAGACTGGGCCAGACAACCCTGGTACCCCCTGTTGCTATCCCTAGCAGTTCATCTTCCCCTGTCTCTTCCCAGGAATTACAACCTGTTAACCTCCTCTCAGGGGAGGATTTGGTACCCCAATCTTCTGTCTCTCAATCTCAAGGCATGGCTCTTGAAGAGTTAGAGTTTGCAGATCTGCATCTGTCTCAGGGGGTTCTGGATATTCTCAAAGCTTCTCGAAAGCTCTCCACCAGAAAGTCTTGTAACTCCAAATGGAAGAGATTCAGCATTTGGTGTTCCAAGAAGCATATTTCTCCAGATACTGCTGAATTGCCTACAGTTCTGGATTATATGGTCCATTTTAATGGCCTAGGCCTCAGACCAGCTACTCTCAAGGTACACTTGTCTGCTGTTTCTGCTTTTCTGTCAGCGGGGAAGTCTTCCTCACTATCATCCCATCCTGTATTCTGTAAATTTTTTAAAGGATTGCTTCATTCCAATCCTCCCTTTAGAGACCCTGCCCCTGCCTGGGATTTAAATGTTTGCATTGCTCAACTTATGCAACCTCCTTTTGAGCCTATGTCCTCAGCAGAGCTTAAGTACTTGACTTGGAAAACTGTGTTTTTGGTAGCCATTACCTCTGCCAGACGTATCAGTGAATTGCAAGCCCTGTCAGTGGAACCGGATTTTATCTCCTTTCACAGGGATAAAGTGGTCCTTAGAACCAGTAGAAGGTTCTTGCCCAAAGTGGTTTCAGATTTCCACTTGAATCAGTCTGTCTCTTCCTGTTTTCTTCACTGATCATTCTTCCTCAGGAGAGAGGAGGCTACACAGTTTAGATGTTAAAAGAGCCCTTAGCTACTACATAGAGCGTACCAAGGGTCACAGATTTGATTCCCTTCAGTTGTTTCTCACTTATGGAGCAGTGGGAAAGGGCAAACCTGCCACCAAGAGAACTATTGCCAGGTGGACTGTGTCTTGTATACAATTCTGCTATAAGAAACTGGGAAAGATTCCACCCTCAGGCCTGAGGGCTCACTCTACAAGAGGTACAGCTGCTTCCCTGGCTGCTGCCAGGGATAGCCCTCTTTTAGAAATTTGTCAAGCAGCCACCTGGAAAACAGTCCATACCTTTACCAAGAATTACTCTCTGGATATCCAGGCTAGGAATGATGCTTGGTTTGGTACAGCAGTACTTTAGAGCCTATTCCCAAAGTAGGTTCTGTCCCTCCTCCATGGAGGTACTACTTGGTAGTCTGTATTAGTCAGAATACAGCAAGACTTCATATTGTTTGAAGAAAAAATTACTCACCTTAGTAATTATGTTTCTTCTATTGGAGTCTTGCTGTATTCTGAGCCCCCCACCGCCTCCGCTCTCAGAACCTGTTTTTTGGGAAGTGGGTGGGCAGGCGCAGTGTTGCACCTCAGGGGTGCTCCTTTACACCCTCAGCTTTTCTGTTTGGGTGTTTATTTTGTTGTTATTCTTATTTGAATTGGTTTTGTGTTTTGTGTTTCCTGATTTGAGTCTTCCTTTGGGAATCCAAAGCTTTTTGTTGCCAGTTGGCTAGTAAAAATGTTACAACTTCCACATATTATAGCTAGTAAGTTTTTTGCTCGTAAGAATCTGACTGTTAGATTTCAAAGGGAAACAGACAGAGACATCATCCGAGCTTGAGCTCAACATTCTATGCTCTGCATAGAAAGTTTAATCCTTTGTTCTCCGGCGCGGTTTAAAGGCTGAGGCTAACTGCATTAGTCAGAATACAGCAAGACTACAATAGAAGAAACATAATTACTAAGGTGAGTAATTTTGTATTCCCTTCCATAAATCTTTTGGGAAACAGACACAAAAAATTCTCCAGACACCAAATTCATTACCTCCTGTGGACAAGAGGATGGACAAGAGGTATATGCTGTCAGGCTCAGGTACAGAGTACTTGTTCCAACAATGCAGCCATGTTGGGGTCATGCAGGCTGCAGCCTGTGACAAGACTAATATACCTTTGGCTTCACACCCCCCCAGATAAAGACTCTAGGAAGGTGGATGCTATGGCCAAGAAACAGAACTTGGCATCCTCATTGGGACTCAGGCAGGCAAACTTTATGGCCTACACAGCATATACCAGAAGTCCATGTAGGATACTGTTCTGGAACTGGCTAAACAGGCTTACCCCCAGCTAGCCAAGGAGCTGGAGGTGGCGGCTGCTGATGGGATTGAGGCATCCAAAGTCCAATTTCATGCTGCTGTGGACTCTAATGATGTTTCATCACGAGACATGGATATGTCTGCGTCTCCTCGGAGATTTGCTTGGCTCAGATGTACTAGCCTCTCACAGGACACCAAGGCTAAGTCCATGGATTTCCCTGTGGTGGGTAATTCTTTATTTGGGGAGCAGACAGAGAATTACATGAAAAAGATGGATGAATATAGGACCACCTACAGGAGTGCACAGGCCAAGGAAAGGCAGGCAACTCCTCAGAAGCAGCAATCTAGGGGCAGGCCTTTTCAAAGGCCTTTCTACCGGGCACAGGCCTCCTCTCCGTTTCCTCAGAGGGTTCTTCAGAGGAAGAGGCAGAAGGGGGATGAGCAGGGCTGCATCCTTCTCTCAGTCCAAGGCTTTTGCCAAGCAGACACCCTGATGTGTTAGCCTGGGTCGACTCCCCTTTTCTAGTAGGAGGCAGGCTGGCTTACTACTTCCAGGCCTGGAAGTCTGCTACCTCAGACAAGTAGGTCCTGGAGGTAGTAAGCCAGGGACTGGCTGTCGGCTTCAAAAAACTTCCAAAGCTGATGGTCAGGTCTTTTCCACCTGCAAACATCTCCGAAACCATTGCCCTAGAGGCAGAGGTTCCCTCTGTGCTGGCTGTCAGAGTCAGAGAGAGTTCCTACTCCACACAGGGGCAAGGGTCTGTACTCCAGATACTTCCTTACCCCAAAAAAGACAGGGGAGTGGCAGCTCATCCTAGACCTAAGATACTTAAACAAGCACCTAGTCAAGCCAAAATTCAGACTGGTGACTCTGGGAGTAATTTTTCCCTCTCTGAGGCCATGGGATTGGTTAGCCTCCCTGGACCTCAAGGATGCCTATTTTCACATTCCCGTCAGGTGCTCCCACAGAAAGTGTCTCGGGTTCGAACTGCCTTCAGGCCATTATCTTTTCAGAGCAATGCCCTCTGGACTAACGTCAGTACCAAGGGCATTCACAAAATGCCTATCAGTAGTAGTGGCCTTTCTGAGGAGACAAAACATTTCCATATTTCCATACCTGGATGACTGGCTCATTGTGGGACAGTCTCCAGACCAAGTCAAGTCAAACCTGCAAGTGACCCAGCAATTGCACACTTCTCTGGGATTCCTCCTCAGTCTTCCAAAGTCAGTTCTCGAACCAGTGCAACTCCTGACCTTCATAGGGATAGAGTTGGACACTGTCAAAGCAAAAGCTTTTCTTCCTCTGGCAAGGGTAAAGGCCCTTACAGACCTGGCTACTTCTTTCCGCCTTCTGGTTTCTCGACCAGCAAGGCATTTTCTTCAACTTCTGGGCCACATGGCAGCTTCCACTGCCGTGGTACAGGGAGACAGATTTCAAATGAGGGACATCCAGTTCCATCTGAGGTCCTTTTGGTCTCAGAAAAAAGATCCTCTAACCAAACTGATTCCAGTGGCTCAGACTCTGATCCAGGCTCTCCAGTGGTGGTTGGATCAGGACAGCCTCCGACAAGGAGTCCCATTCATCACCCAGACTCATTCTGTGGTATTAACCACAGATGCTTCTCTCCTGGGATGGGGAGCTCACTTGGGAGTCCATACAGCACAGGGAGTGTGGTCCCCTCAGGAGTCTGTACTTCATATCAACCTCCTGGAGCTCAGGGCAGTGTACCTGGCTCTTCAAGCTTTCTCTGACTCGGTACAGAACAAGGTGGTTCAGGTCAGGACAGACAACACCACCACCATGTGGTACATCAACAAGCAGGGAGGCACTCTGTCTATGGCCTTGTGCACGGAAGCCATGAAATTATGGTCTGTGGCTTATTCCCTGCAGACATCTCTGGTAGCAGTCCACCTTCCAGGGAAGGACAATGTGCTAGCAGACACTCTGAGCAGGATATCTCGGGGCCATCACGAATGGTCCCTGGATCCCCTAGTGTTAAAAGTAATTTTCTCAAGATGGCGCACCCCAGAGATAGATCTCTTTGCAGCCCCAGACAGTCACCAACTTCCTCTCTTCTGTTGCAGACCCCCAGTCTTGGGCTCAGTCCCCCTGGATGCTCTGCTTCTGTATTGGGAGGGGAAATTTCTGTATGCCTTTTCCCCCCTTTCCTCTGTTGTTCAAGGTTCTGGTCAAGATAAGGTCACAGTCTTGAAGAGTGGTCCTGATTGCACCAGACTGGGCCAGGCAGCCTTGGTATCTTCTATTGCTGTCTCTAGCAGTCCATATTCCCCTATCTATTCAAAAGAAACACAATCTGTTAACCGCCTCTCAGGGGAGGATATGGTACCCCAACCTTTGGTCTCTCAGCCTCAAGGTGTGGCTCTTGAAGAGTTAGAATATGCAAGTCTGCATCTGTCTCAGGGGGTTCTGGATATTCTCAAAGCCTCTCGAAAACCTGCCACCAGAAAGACTTATAATTCCAAATGGAAATGATTCACCATTTGGTGTTCCAATAGAGAGATGTCTCCAGATACTGCTGATTTGGCTACAGTTCTGGATTATATGGTTCATCTTAATGGCTTAGGCCTCAGGCCAGCTACTCTGAAAGTACACTTGGCAGCTGTTTCTGCATTCCTGTCAGTGGGGAAGGCTTCCTCCCTGGCATCTCATCCTGTTTTCTGTAAATTCTGTAAAGGGTTGCTCCATACCAGCCCTCCCTTTAAGGACGCTACTCCTGCTTGGGATCTTAATGTTTGCATTGCTCAGCTTATGCAACCCCCTTTTGAGCCTTTGGCCTCAGCTGAACTTAAGTACTTGACTTGGAAAACTATGTTCCTGGTAGCCATTACCTCTACCAGGCGTATCAGTGAATTACAAGCTCTGTCAATGGAGCCTGATTTTTATCTCATTCCATAGAGATAAGGTGGTCCTTAGAACCAACAGGAGGTTCTTTCCCAAAGTGGTTTCAGATTTTCATTTGAATCAGTCCATGTCTCTCCCTGTGTTCTTCACTGATCATTCTTCTTCAGGAGGGAGAATATTACACAGTGTGGATGTTAAGAGGGTACTTAGCTACTACATTGAGCACACTAAGGCCCTGTCCACACTAAGGGTTTTGTAATGTTACAGTTGGTCTGTAACATTACAAAACCTGCCGACACGGTTTGCGTCCACACTACAGCATGCTTTACCCGTGCTCTGAACTGGTTTAAGAAACCATACTCAAAACCTGATCAGAGCAGGTTTTGAGCACGGTTGCAGCCCAACACGGTTGCCTTAAACTGTTTTAACAGTGGTGTGGACGCACACCGTACTGTAAAGTGCTTTAAGGCAATTTCTGTGGGCTGTCTTGGCAAATGTTTGCCTCCTGAAAGAAAAGGGGATAATGCTACTTACATCCCCGTCCTCACCATGGGAATCGATTTGTGCTATTTTTAGCCCTATTGGTTAACATGCCCGTTCTCGAGTATCCTGGCATGCATTGGGCACCCACGGGACTGACGCAAGTATGCTTGGGAACTCCCAGGGGCATCCTCCAAAGTCGGCTGCAGTGTGAAAGGAGGGACAACCGTTCTGAAAACCATTATACAAAATGGTCTTCACAATGGTTTCCAGAAGCACTGATAGTGTGGACATGGCCTAAGGCACTTAGGTTTGACTGTCCTCAGTTGTTTCTCACTTATGGTGAAGTGGGAAAGGGTAAACCTACTAAAAGAACTATTGGCAGGTGGATTGTCTCTTGTATACAATTCTGCTATGAAAAGCTAGGCAAAATACCTCCCTCAGGCCTGAGGGCTCATTCGACTAGAGGTACAGCTGCTTCTCTGGCTGCTGCCAGAGATATTCCATTACTGGAAATATGCAAAGCAGCCACCTGGAAAACAGTCCATACATTCACCAAGCATTACTCTCTGGATATCCAGGCTAGGAGTGATGCTAGGTTTGGTACAGTAGTACTGCATAGCCTATTCCCAAAATAGGTTTGGTCCCTGCTCCATGGAGATACTGCTTGGTAGTCTGCATAATGTCAGAATACAGCAAGACTTCATGTTGTTTGAAGAAAAAATTACTCACCTTAGTAATTGTGTTTCTTCCAATGGAGACTTGCTGTATTCTGACCTCCCTCCCTGCCTCCCCTCTCAGAACCTGGTTTTGGGAAGAGGGCTGGCAGGTACAATGCTGCATCTCAGGGGTGTACTACTTGCACTCTCCTTTTAGAAAGGGGAGTAAGGTTTACGTTGTTTTTGTAGTTATATTGTTCACTACCTGGTTATTGTTTTGGGGTTCTCGACTTGAGTCTTTTGGGACCCAAAACAATTGGTTGCCTTTTGGCTAGTTATTTTACAATTTCCACCTAGGAGGTGTAGTTAGTTAGTATTAGCTCATAAGAATCTGACGGTTACACTTTGAAGTGCAGCAGACAGAGGTTTGAACCGAGCTCGAGCCCACCATTCTATGCTCTGGCATAGAGTTAGCTAACTGCATAATGTCAGAATACAGCAATACTCCATTAGAAGAAACACAATTACTAAGGTGAGTAATTATTTCTTCCTGCACCCAGTTTGTGGCTGCAGCAGTTGCCATGCGCCGTAGGGCTTGGCTGCGCATCTCTACATTCACCACTGATACGCAGCACAAGTTGGCAAACATGCCATTCTTAGGGACCGACTTCTTTGGTCCCAGCATAAAGAGGCATCTCACCAGGATTGAAAAGTCCAGTGTCACCCTGGACTCTGTGACATCTGCTCAAAGGGACCAGAAAGGCTCCAAATCCACCAAGAAAAAGCCCTTTCAGCCCGTCTCAGCCCCGGGGCCAAACCTGCCCAGCCGCAAGCTGGTCAGCAGCAGGCCTGGTGTCTGAGACCCAAGTCTGTGGCCTCAGTGTTCCGAAAGCCAGGGGGTCAGGGATCCAGTGGTCTCTCGGCTGGATCCTCCTCTGGTTCTAAGCCTGCCCTGTGACAGGATGGAGGGTGCTCTCCTCTCTCCCATCCCGAACCCCCTGGGTCCACTCATGGGGGCTGGCTCTGCCACTTTGTTTCTACCTGGTCAGCTGTCACAATAGACAGGTGGGTTCTCAAAGAGGTCGGCCAGGGTCTGCCTCTGGAATTCGAGCAGTACCCTCCCAGCTGAGTCCGCATCCCATGGGAAGACATGCTGTCAGTCGACGTTCAGTCAGCCCTTCGCGATGTCATTGCCCAACTCCTGATCGAAGAGGTTGTGGCTCCATTTCAGGACCCTCCACAGCATCCAGGGTTCGTGTCCAGGTACTTCCTGGCACCCAAATGGATGGGGGGGTGGGGTGCTTGCGCCCCATTCTGTATCTGCATGACCTGAACAAATTCCTCAGGTCATGCACTTTCAGGATGGTCACTCTATCTCAGATCGTACCATCTCTGGAGCAGGGCATGTGGTTCTGCTCTCTGGATCTTAAGGACGTGTTCTTCCACGTACCAGTCCATCTATCCCACCGACGGTTCCTCCACTTTTGGATGGAGGGCACCCTCTGCGAGTTCCAGGCCATGCCATTCGGCCTCTCCTCGGCAACCAGGGTCTTCACCAAGTGCTTCGCACTAGAGGCTGCCCACCTGAGGCGCCAGGGAGTCCAGGTATACCCTACCTGGATGACTGGCTCATCATGGGTCCCTCCAGGTTGGAGGTGGAGCGGTCCAGGGGCCAGGCCTTCCAGACCTGCATCTCTCTGTGCCTGTTGGACAGCGAGACCAAAGCAGAACTTGTGCCTTCACAGGCGATTCACTTTATCAGGGCAGAGCGTGACTCTTGCAGAGCCAGGGCTCGGCTTCCGGTGGACAGGGTGGAAGCTCTTACCTCCTTTGCCTGATAATTTTGGGTTGGGCAATTACGCCCAGCTCGGGACCTCCTGTGCCTCTTGGGCTACATAGCAGCCTGCACCAGCGTGGTCCGTTAGACCCGCTAGAGAATGCGCCCCCTACAGTAGGAGCTGGCTGGCTGGTGGTGTCAGTGCAGGGGTCACTTCAACAAGCTGGTCACTGTGACCCAGTGGATGTGGGATGCACTCCAGTGGTGGCTAATCCCAGAACATCTGCAGGAGGGTATCCCATTTGTCCGCCTGGAGCCGGTGGTCATCCTAATGACCGATGCCTCCCTCATGGGCTGGGGTGCCCACCTGGGGGATCACAGAGTCCATGGGCTCTGGTCCCCCGAGGAGTCCCAGTGTCACATCAACCTGCTGGAGTTCAGGGTGGTTCTGCTGGTGCTGACCACTTTCGCTCCACATCTCAGGGGTCAAGTGCTTCAGATCCAGATGAACAACACCATGACCGTGTACTGCCTCAACAAGCAGGGTGGTATGCACTCCCTTCCGCTGTGCAGGGAAGCCCTCTGCATCTGGTCACTCATGCACAGTCTGGAGGCAGACTTTCTGGCCATTCATGTAGCTGGTGCCTCCAACCATCTTGCAGATGCCCTCAGTCGGGTGGGTGAGGCTTCACACAAGTGGTCTCTTTATCCCGGGGTAGTACAGCACCTGTTCTCCCACTGGGGCAAGCCTCTGGTGGACTTGTTTGCCTTCAGGGAGAATGCCAAGTTGAGGCTGTATTGTACACACCCACTCAGCAGGGAACACTTCAGGGGGATGCCTTCTTGAGGCCCTGGACCCTGAGCTTCTCTGTGCCTTCCCTCTGTTTCCTCTGATCCACAAAGTTCTGCATAAGGTCAGGAGGGACAAGGCACAGGTGATGTTGGTGGCTCTAGACTGGCCATGCCAGTTCTGGTACCCCGATCGCCTCAGCAACAGGCTCCTGAGGCATCTCCCACTATGCCCGGACCTGCTCTCCATCAGTCAGGGGAAGGTACTCAACCCAGACCTTCAATCCCTGCACTTGACAGCCTGGTTCCTGAGCAGCTAGAGTTCCAGGCTTTGGGTCTCTCTGAAGACGTTCTCAATGTTGTTGAGGCCTCTCAGAAGGAGTTGACTTGAAAATGATATGCCTTCAAATGGAAGAAGTTCTCCAGTTGGTGTCAGGGCAAAGGGCTGGACCCTTTGTTTTGTCCTGGGGCTAACATTCTAGATTACCTTTGGTCCCTCTCCAAAGGGGGCCTTCGGTTGATGACACTACAGGTGCACTTGGCTGCCATTTCTACTTACTGGGCGAGGGCCGGTCAGCAGTCGGTGGCGCAGTAGAAGGTGGTCTGGCGCTTCTTCAAGGGCTTGAACCACATTTCCCCTCTGGTGCATGAACCACCACCACCTTGGGATCTACTGCTGGTTTTAACAAAGCTCATGGGCAAGACATTCAAACCGATGCACAGGTGTGAAATGTCACACCTGTCGTGGATGACTGCCTTCTTGGTGGCTGTCACGTCAGCTTGAAGGATCAGTGAGCTCCAGGCGCTTTTGGTGGAGTCTCCTTACTTGGTCTTCTACAAGGACAAGGTTGCCCTGTGCTCCAACCTGAAGTTCCTCCTGAAGGATGTGTCAGATTTCCACCTTAACCAGGTGATTAGTCCCCCAATGTACTTCACCAGTCATACCTCGGAGGCTGAGCACAGGCTCCATACTCTGGCACTGAGGCAAGCGCTCGCTTACAATATGGTGGGCATGGCTAGAGTTCAGGATGAGGTTTGCCAGCTGTTTGTCACCTACACGGAAGCCACACCTGACAGACCTGCAGCCAAATGGACGATTGGCATGTGGATAGTATCCTGTATTGATCTCTGCTATAGGTTGGCAGGTAGGGAGCCTCCTGGAGGACTGAGGGCTCATTCCACCCACCATACCGCTGTGTCAGTGGCTGCTTCCAGGGACGTCCCTATCCAGGAAATCTGCAGGGCTGCTACCTGGAGGTCAGCACACACCTTCATTTCCCATTACCTTATTGACCTCGAGTCACACCAGGATGCCGGTCGTGGGGCCTCGGTTTTCCAATTGCTGTTTCCTAAGTATGGGGTGTGCTCCTTGCCTCCCTCCTCCTGGAGAACTGCTAGGAGTCTGCCAGAACGTGTAGATAAGTACAACATATCCACGTCCCTAGAAAAACAGATTACTCACCTGTAACAGTAGTTCTACGAGTAGTATATGGTGTACATCCACACGGACCCACCCAGCCTCCCCTGGCAGTGGCGCACAGGTACGCTTCCAGCGGGCAAGAACTGGCATCATGTGGCAGTGTTAGGGGGGTTTACCGCCCAGGTGGGTGGGAGGAGCCAGCTTGAAGACTTTCCGGCAGGATTTAAAGGGGAAAGGACACTGCCAGAATGTGTGGATGAACATCATCTACCACTTGTAGAACTACTGTTACAGTTGAATAATCTGTTTTTCTCCCCCCTTCCCTCCAGGTTGCTTTATTTTTATAAATGTAATATAAGTGGATGGGGTTGCCAACCCCCATTGTGGATTCTCTTGACCCCCTCTCCTCTCCAGGTTGCCTGTTGCTGTACTATGAAAAGTAGCCTGACACTGGGGTGCCCAATCCCCAGTGTTGTTATGTGAATTGAAATGGAGGAAACTGTCCCTCAGTGATTTTTTTTTTGTTTGTTAAACCTGTAAAAAAGCAAATGGTCCCTCGACGATCTGTCCCTGTCCTCTCCACAGCCTTCCACTCAGCACACACCGCTCACACACTCTCACTGACCTGAACATGTCCCATGGTGTACTTGTGCTCTCCGATCGAAGACATGTCTTGCTGATGGAAATGCTGACTGCAGTATGGGAAACTAAGATGAGTATGGTTTAATATATTTCAATGGGGTTTGAACTTTTTATTTATAACTTTGACACATTTGAATATTTTTACACCAAATTTTAACATGGCCTTTTTTGGGGCCGCACCTCTTGACCAGTGGCAGTAAAATTATGCAAATCTGGCATGAAAGGCGATTTTGCAGTTGCTTTGTGAAATCATCTTTCGGGCAGGATTTGAAAACTTTCAGTGCCCTTGCTCATGAGGTGGGGACATGAGAGGGCTGTGTTGATTGTAAAAACGACAAAGTTAGGAGCGTACATTGAATTTTTTCTGTGTTCACTCATAACTTTGGTAATTTTATATATTTTGAACCTATGTTTTCAACATGGCCATTTTTTCATGCCACCTCATGAATCTGATAGCTGTCGTTTTTCAGATCCAGGCCAAAATGTGTTTTTCAACCAAAAATGGCCCAAAAATTTTTTTTCATACCTTTGTGTGTTTCCATTTGTTCAAGCGATGCCCAAGTTTGTTTGCATAGCTACTCTGAGTTTTTCTGATGCTAGCGCTGGGACGTCAGCAGAGTGTGATGCAAAACTTATCCTGCAGTCTGCGCAGGAAAGCATAGACTGACAGTGGGCTTGGGTTGCTTGCTGCAAGCTGCAGGGTGGCTGTGCATCACTCTAGGATGTCCCTGGTGCCATGCTCCCCGATCCCCATAATAATTGACACCGTCCTCAGTGGTCTAGTGGATTCTTCACCCAATCCCATATTAGTAACGACACTCATCACTGGTGGTCTAGTGACTCTCCCACCACCACCCGGCAGGCAGTGCCCCACCACCCTGCTCCCCCGCCTTGTCCCTTCCATGAGCTGGTGACCAGCACAACCCTCCTCTCTCCAACACGGCTGGCAGGCATCTGAGCTGTTGATGAGCACATACTGTATACAGGGTGGGGGGGCCACTAGACCACTGGGGATGGGTGTCAATTTAATAATATGGGGATTGGGGTGGTGGGGGTCTTCTAGACTACCAGGGACGGGTGTCAATAATACGGGAATTGGGCAGAGGGGCATGTTAGACCACCAGGATGGATGTCAAGTTAATAATATTGGGATTAGGGTGGGGGGTCCACTAGACTGCCAGGGATGGGTGTCAAGTTAGTAATACGGGGATCGGGGTGGGGGGTCCACTAGACCACCAGGGATGGGTGTCAAGTTAATACGGGGATGGGGTGAGAGGTCCATTAGACCACCAGGAGAGATATCTGTTTAGTGAATGGGGAGATTAGGGATAGGGAGGGGGGGACCATGGCACTTTGAGGCCATCAGACCCACAGGTGTCACCTCTATACCACAGCAGTGCTAGCATGCAGGACATTACTGGTAGGAAAATAAGAACTGTATCATCAGCGTGACTGTGGGTCAGAGTACGTACTGAAGATGCTTGCGGACGTTTCCGTGTGGGGGATCTGGTGGTGATTTTGAAAAACTTTTTAAAAAATGGAATACTGAAAGATTTCCTTTATAAAATATGCATGCAGTTCTTCAGCATCACCTCTGGTTGCGCTACAGACGCAAAAGGTAGGAAATGACAGAACACCAGTGCATTTGATCTTTAAGGTGCAAAAATTGGAGTTTAACATTAAAGTGCCTGCTTAACCCATGCTTAGAGCCCAATTTTTTTAAAAACTTTGTAAGTGGAGAACCAATTAATCTTTTTTTCAAGAAATTTTCAAAAAGCACTTTCTTGGGCCAAGCCACGTCTGCCATGGAAATGTTGGAACAAAATTCCAAACAGTTTTTGCTCTAGATGTGAGAAAAGAAATGGCCAGAAAAAGAGCAGTTTTTTTTAAATTTTTTCTTCACTTCCTCTTTCTCGGAAGCCAGACAAGTGGCCATTGCAGTACTTATCAAATCATGAGAGTTTGATACCTGGACTGCGCATGCAGAATTGCAAAGGGTGTGTGAAAATAAAATTATTTTTTCTTGTCAGAAGTGTATCTCAAAAACCCTACTGTGCATGCTCAGAAGACAAATTTCAAAACCTTATAACGCTGGAACCAATTAATATTTTTTCATGAAACATTTGAAAGATACACCCTTGGCACAAGCCCCTTTAGCCCTGAAAGTTTTGGAACAAAATTTCACACCTGCTTTTTATGTGTTTTTGATGTTTCTGGATCTCTGAGTCTGATTATTTGCCTGTCATGAAACTTCCCACATATCTGGAACTTGCCACCTGGACCACGCTTGCAACATTTAGCGCAATTTTGTTGAACACCCCAAACATTTTTATGGTGCAGATTTGGGGTTTATCATTGAACACTCTGCTCAGCCCAAATATACATGCATTACTGGACATAAGTAATATGTACGAGCGTGTATATGTGTGTGTGTGTGTGTGTGTGTGTGTGTATTATGGTAGCACGGTAGTGCTACCATAGTTAGGGTTGAGTACCCCATTTAAGGTTAAATAGTGAAACCTTGCACCTTAATAACTTTGCCACCATTCAACGGTATTGCCTGAAATTTGGCAGGCATGGGGCGTAACCATAGATCTTGGCATCTGCCAACTTTTTTACAGGTCGGATATACGGCTGCAGAGTTATTAAGTGACATTCCAGGGCGCATTTACTTTTTTTGCACATTCTTTGCTCGCACCTGCAGGTCGCATGGTTTGCGCGACTGGTCCGAAAACTTCAGGGAACGTGTGGCCAGGGTCCCCGATGTGCCTTTTGAAGATTTCATGAAATAATATTGAACGGTTCAAAAGTTATTCAAAAAACAAGTTTCTCATTATAGTCAGTTGGAAAAGTTAACAAAAAGTTTGACAGTGTCGCAAATGCAGTTTTTAGTGTCGCAAATGACCCCTGTAGTGTCGTGAGTCAGCCATTTTATTTTCGGTTACTGATCACAGGAATGCTTGGCATTTAAAGTTGGGACCATCTAGGGACACAATTCTTTTTGTGTTTACCTAGTCAAGCCCTGAGGATGCTAGCCATGTCTTTATTTTGGGGATTAAACACCCCAGAAATATGTTTTTGAAATTTTTTGGAAATGTAGTGTCACACTTGCAACACTTTTGTGACTGTTTTGCGAAAGTGGCACAAATCACGACACTACTTTTCAACACTATGGCCAAAATGACAAGAATTGTTTGCCACCCTGCTGCAAAAGAACGGTTTGGTCTTTTGGGCCGAAATGTGGAGGGAAGAAAGCCAACATCTCACAGATGTGCCCTTTGGTGGTTTGGTGAAAAAATACTGCAGGGATGCAAAGTTACGGTACTCCGTAGTTGACGCTTTTCCCCATAGACTAACATTGCGGCGTACGCCTTGCCTTTCGGGGCCTGTATCTCGGAAACGGTGCGAGATACGGACTTTTTGTTGGAAAGATGCGGGGCTAAGCATTGAGGGCAAATGTAGCCAGGAAAGTGATGAATCATAGGAAATTTTCATTTTTTTCTCTACGTCGTCGTACGGTTCCTGAGATGTAAGCAATTTAGTATTCCAGTACCTTATTTTCTGGTCCGAGGCCCATTATTATGCATCCATATTTTGTGTTTCTCTATGCAGCTGTTGGGGAAAACCAGAGTGTGTGCTCCACTTACTGTCACACGCTATGCTTATACTCCGGCGCTTCCGCACGCTTGTGTTAGTGTTCATGCAGTACGCCACTGTATGCTGTACCCTTTGCATGCTCCGCTTGCGCTTGCATTTATGCTATTGTTACTATTTGTGTCTCCACTACTGTTTCTGTTTGTGTGTCGCTTTGTGTCACCGCAGTGCATTACCATTTCTGCCTGCGGTCGCGGCCTGCTTATGTGCTTTTCTTTCATTTCTCTGCGTCCTCATTGTTACCATTGCAATTACGTTCCTGTGTGCGTTATGGTTTCATACCTTACGCTTGCATTTGTATTTGTTTCATTTGGCGTTATTGTTGTTGTTATCTACTATTTGATTTACAATTATGTACCATGACCGTAGCATGTTCGCTTTGTGTTTCTGTACGCCATTATTTATGCTTTCTGTTTCCTTTGGTGTTATTTTTGCTGTTACCGCTACCATTTATGCTTTCCAATTGCGGTATCTGACCGCGCGTCTACGGTTTATGCTTCCGCCGCTTCCTTTTTCTTTTCTGTTTTCTTTTGGTGTTATTGTTGCTGTTACTGCTATCATTTGCATTTACAATTCTGGCACCGCACCGTTGCATTACGGTTTATGCTTGTACGTGCTTGCGTTTGCGCTTCCGTTTTTGTTTCCTTTGGCATTATTTTTGCTGTTACCATTACCATTTGTGTTTGCAATTGCGGTACCGTGATCATAGAAACATAGAATTTGACGGCAGATAAGGACCGCTTGGCCCACCCAGTCTGTCTGTTTCCCTACCCAATGGATAAGCTGCAGATCCTAGTTAACCAGCAGCCTACTTCTTCCTACCCCCACCCCCTTGAATTGCCTTATGACTGTCCCATGCATGCTTGAATTCCACCACTGTTTTTGAGTCCACAACCTCTTCCGAAGACCGCTCCATGCATCCACAACCCTCTCTGTGAAAAAAATACTTCCTTAAATTACCTCTGAGCCGCCCCATCTTCAAATTGTGCCCTTGTTCTTGCACACCTCTTTTTGAAAGATGCTACCTCTTGGACTTTGTTGATTCCCTTGAGGTACTTGAAAGTTTCTATCATGTCCCCTCTCCCTCCTTTCCTCGAGGCTATACATATTAAGCTCCTTAAGTCTCTCTTCATATGTCTTCTGTGCAGACCCTGCACCATTTTAGTTGCCCTCCTCTGGACAGCTTCCATCCTGTCTATGTCTTTGCGGAGATTGGGTCTCCAGAACTGCATGCAGTACTCCAGATGGGGTCTAACCAGCTGTCTGTACAGAGGGATAATAACTTCCTGTTTTCTACTGGTGATGCCTCTCCCTATGCATCCCAGTATCCCCTCAGCCCTCCTTGCTGCCCTCTCACATTGCTTGCCCACCTTTAGGTCATCTGATATGACTACCCCCAGGTCCCTTTCCATTTTTGTTGTTGTTAGTATCTCACCCCCCATTGTGTACTCTTCCCCTGGGTTTTTGTTTCCCAGGTGCATTACTTTGCACTTCTTAGCATTGAATCTAATCTGCCATACATTGGACCATTCCTCTAACCTTGTCAAGTCCCTTCTCATCCTTTCCACCCCACTCTGTGCATCAACTCTGTTGCAGATCTTTGTGTCATCTGCAAAGAGACATACTTTTCCTTCCAGTCCCTCCGCAATGTCGCTTATAAAGACATTGAAGAGGACCAGTCCTAATACTGAACCCTCATGTACCCCACTGGTAACCCCCTTTCTTCAGAGTGGACTCCATTTACTGTTACTCTCGTGTCCTATTCTCCAGCCACCCTTTTTACCCAGGCTGTCATCTTGGGACCCACTCCCAGGCTGGCTAACTTGTATATTAATCTTTGTGTGGACTGTGTCAATGCCTTGTTAAAGTCTAGGTAGGCCATGTCCACAGCCCTCCCTGATCTACTACTTTGGTCACCCAGTCAAAGAAATCTATCAGATTCATCTGGCATGACCTTCCCGCTGTGAATCCATGCTGCCTTGGGTCCTGTGTCCCTCTGGCCTCTAGATACTCGACAATTCTTCCTTCAGAGTGATTCCATCATTTTCCCTATCACTGAGGTTAAACTAACAGGTCTGTGGTTTTCTGCTTCTGCCTTGCTCCCACTTTTGTGAAGGGGAATCACATCTGCCCTCCTCCAGTCCTCGGGTACCACCCCATCCTCCCAAGATTTGTTAAAGAGGGTAGTCAGTGGTGTCACTAGTTCTACCCTTAGTTCTTTTAGAATTCTGGGATGAATCCCATCAGGCCCCATTGCTTTGTCCACCTTCAGTTTTAAGAGTTCTTTCAGAACCCTTTCTTCTGTAAATGGGTTGGTATCAACTTCTGTATCCAGAGTGTTTCTACTGTTTGTTTTAGGTACCTCCCCCTCTTCCTTTGTAAATACTGAGCAAAAATATTTGTTTAGTATCTCTTTTCACAGTCACCCTCTGCCCACCCTCCTCCTCCTTTATTAAGCCTCACTATCTCTCCCTTGGTCTTCCTTCGCCCCTGATGTACCTATAAAAGGTTTTACCCCTTCTTAACTGAGTTGGCTATCTTTTCCTCGGTTTGGGCCTTTGCTGTTCTGACTGCCTTCCCAGCTTCCTTTGCTTTAACTGATACAGTTCTCTGTCCTGCTCCTTCTGTGATTCCTTGTACTTTCTGAATGCTTTCTTTTTCTCTTGAACCTTCACTGCCACTTCCTTTGAGAACCATAGTGGTTTCTTACATCGTTTTGTTTTGTTTATTTGCTTCACACAAAGGCTTGTTACCTCTGTGATGGCAGTTTTTATTATTCCCCATTGTTCTTCCACCCCTCCTTCCTGCCCATTTGCTAGTGCATTCCTTAGGCACTCACCCATTTTGGCAAAGTCAGCCCTCCTAAAGTCCAGTACTTTTGCCATTGTATGGCTTGACTCTATTGCTGTGTTTATTGTGAACCATACTGTTCAATGGTCGCTAGTTCCCAGATGGCTGCCCACTTCTACATCTGTGATCCTCTCTCCATCTCCATTTGAGAGAACCAGGTCTAAGATTGCTCCTCTCGAGTGGGCTCCAATACTAGTTGTCTAAGGCATGCCCCTGTAGGCATCTAGAATAACCCCACTCTTCAAGTGGCTGCTGTAACTGCACTCCAGTTAACATCTGGCATATTCAGATCACCCATCAGCAATATCTCCCCTTTTTCTGCCATTGTAAGTATACTTTCTATCATTTCCTTGTCCATTTCCTCCCCTGAGAAGAGTGCATGCTCAACCCTGTGCGATTGTGGTGCCATTGCCTGTCTCCAAATTTACCCACAGTGCTTCTTCTCCTCCCTGTTTACCCTTTTGTTCTGTTGCTTTGATTCCTTCCCTTATGTAAAGAGCTACTCCTCGTCCTCTTTTACACTCCCTGTCCCTCCTGTAGATAGTGTATCCTGGTATGTTTATGTCCCAGTCATGGTTTTGTGTGTACCATGTTTCTGTGACTGCCACGATATCCAGATGTTCCTCCTCCATCAAGGCCACTAATTCAGGAAGCTTGTTACCCAGACTACGGGCATTGGTACTCATTGCTCTCCAGTTTTTTATGGCTTTACCTTCTGTTGCAGCATCCCCCACTGATCTTTCTACCTCAGTCTTTTTCTCATTTAGTACCCTGTTTTGTAGGGAGAGGCTGGGATTTTCCTGCTGCTTATCAGTGCCTTCCCCCTTGACTAGTTTAAAAGCTTGCCAATGAAGCATTTAAACTGATTGCTCAAAAGACTTGTTCCCTTCCTGGACAGATGCAGACCATCCTGCCAGTATAGGCTGGTGTCCCTCCAGGTGGAACCCCAGTCCCCAATGAAGTCAAACCCTTGTGCTCCACACCATTTTTTCAACCATTCATTAAACTGCATGGTGCAAAGTACCCGCCTCACCCATGCCATTGACAGGCAGCACCTCTGAGAAGGATACTGTGTGTGCTACTTGTCTTAGGCCCCCTCCCAACTCTACAAAGTCCTCCTGCACTGCTCTAATCTCATGATGAGCCAAGTCATTTGTCCCTAGGTGGACAATGATGTCCAGCTCAGACTCCCGTGCAGCTGTTCTCATGATCCTGAGGATGCTTCCTGTCCCCTCAAGCCATGGCACCAGGCAGGCACTACTTCAGTTTTCCTGCTCCCCAGTTCTATCCCCCACATTGAGTCCCTCATCCAGGAGCTGCTTCATTTCCATGTGTGGTCCTCTGCCTCCTTCCTGTGGGCCTCCCTTGTGACAGTTGTCCTCAGCCTCCTTAGTCTCCTCTGCGGGTGCATCCATAGGGGAGCTATGCTCCCCCAGAATGGTGTATGGATTGTGGAGTGGAACAACTGACTGGGTGTGCCTCTGTTCCACCATCCTCACCCTCCCTGAGCCCCCTGTGGTCCAACTACTGTGCTTTCTTCGCATCCTCTGAGGTAGTTGTGGTGGCTCTGGTGCTCCCTGGATGGGGGAGGTTCCCTTCCTACTGTCCAGTGTGGCCTGGGGGAAGGTTCCCTTACTACACACTACAGTGTGGCCTGAAGACAGGCAACTTCCTCCCTTAGGGCAGAGAGTTGTCTGCAAATAGGGCAGCATCTCAGCCTCCAGAAAGACTCCCGGAAGACTGCTGCCCCACAGCCATTACATTGCACTACTCCCCACATGTTTATCTACTTTTTTTTTTGTGTGTGTGATTCGTTTGTTATATAGAAATATATGTATTATACAATGTATATGCTTATATTGTCAGTGCAGTGTGCTAGAGAGGATATGACAGTGATATGCACCTTGCACTCTTGAGGAAATTATGTCAGAACCCCAGGTATAAAGGAACTATTCCCAGGGATGGGTGGGGTGAGGGGTGGGCAGGGGTTGGGCCTAAACTGTGCCCTCACGAAACAATCAGCTAAATGCTTTGACCCACTGCTGCGATGAGTGCCTTCCTGTCAGCAAGATGCCCTACACAAAAATTTGACAGAGAAAATACCCTGCTAATCAAACAGAGAAAAATCCAGACATCCAAGTCAGACACAGGTAAACCTCCCCAGTCCCAAAACAGCCTGGTGGTTTGTGCTCTGAAAGCAGCCACCCCCAAAATAAGTCAGCTATGCTTTAAACTCTTCCTGCACTGAAAATCTTAAGAATTGTAACAAAAGTAAAGCTAGATCCACCTCCCTCTGTTGCTTGAAAGACTGTCTTTCCTGATAATTCTAAGTTCCTTATTTCACCTTTCAGTTAGAAGTAGCATCCACCTGCAGAATATCTGCTACAAACCAAAGACAATTGTAAGGTTCACCTTCCTGTGTTGTGAGCACAAGTCGCTTTCTTGCAAATCCTATGTTCAGTATTGCAGCTTCCAGCCAGAGGTAGCTTCACCTGAAGAATATTAACTGTTCTGATGAGTTTGCTATAAAACACTTGCTTTTAAGTCACACACAGATAAACACAAAAAACAGTTTCCACCCCCTTGGGCACTGTCTGGGTCAGATACGCAGCCTGTACCTGCACTTACTTCAGGACTCAAATTCTTAGCCCAGGGTTTAAACCATGCGCATTACACTTTGCGTTTCCTTATGTGCTTGCGTTTGCGTTTCCGTTTCTGTTTCCTTTGGCGTTATTGTTGCTATTACAGTTACCATTTGCATTTACAATAGTGGTACTGTGAACGTGCGCATTAACAGTTGCGCTATATCGCATTTATGCCTCCTCGCTTACGCCACTGTTTGCTTTGGCATCACTTTTGCGCTTGCGTTTTTATTAACATTTGCTTTACTATTTACATTTGCATCACCATGTGCGTAACCATTAGCGCTTGCAGTTCCGTTTGCAGTTACAAAAAAATCACGTGGTGGGAGCGCGGGGCCCAAAGGGCCCACATTCCCACCACCACATTCCATTCACTATTTTAGTCCTCATTCTCAAAAAGAAGGGAAATTGATGGCAAAAAAATCTGTTTAATGCATCAGTTAGAGTTGTTCCACAGTGACAAAAACGAGAAAATGCACCCCCCCAGTCCGCCCCCCCCAACTGGCATCGGGGTGTGCGTTGGGGTTGTCGGTCCCTACTCTCACCCCATTCTTCTATACCTCGGCTTTTTACACATGTGATGGGGTGAGAGTTGAATGAACGACCCCAACGCACACCCGATGCCGTTGGGGGCGAGCTGGGGGCAAGGGGGCTCTCAACTCTAACACCGAATTCCTCGCTTTTGTCGCTGTGAACAACCCTAACTGATGCATTTAACAGAATTTTTTTGCCATGAATATATATTTTATATATATATATATATCTATATATACACATACACACACACACACACACACACACACGCACTCACCCTAGGAATCCCTCAGTATGCTTGACTATAGCAGTATTGCCAGCTGGGTTCACCTGCCTCGGAGGTGGTGCCTGTGCTAATAATGGCTGGGCATTAGCCAGTCAGAAAGTGGTTGAAGACTGCTGCCTGTAGATGCTGCTGCTAGTGAGTCAGATTCATTTTCTGCCTACTGGAACAAGTTGGCCCTGGAGTGCTCTCCATTTCTTATCGCTTGACAAATTTTATTTTCCTTAAAGTTGTTTTATTTCTGTAGTTTCTGCTACCTTTAATGTTTTATTTTACTATTTCTGTTGTTTTTTTCTTGGTTCCCATTGGTTCCCAGGAACCGAGAAATCTTCCCATGACAGGGGTTTTCACCATGGTTCCCGAGCTTTATTTTTGATGGGAAAATCACTTTCTGTGGTAAAAATTTTCTATTTTCGATCTTTTAACTTCAGTTTTTTATTGGTTCTCATGTTTTTAAGGGACCCACAATTTTCCTTAGTCTTTCTGTTATAATTTGTTATTTTGGAACCGTTTCTCATGGTTCCATCGCGCGTGTGAACCGACTGGGAATTTTTATTTTTTCCCTGTTGGGAACCGAATACTTAGTGATCTGATGTTTTGGTATGTCAGATAGACCTAAAAAGAGGACTGGACCTACAGGTTTTAAAATCATGGCCAGGGCAGATGGACACAATCCCTGTTTAAAGTTGTTTGGGTCTAAATCATAACTGTGAACTTTGCACTAAATTTTGCTCTAAAACAGTTAATAATGGAGCAAAAAGACTGGAATGATGGCGTTTCAGTCTGCCTCCCCTTGTAATAAGCCTTCTGAAGAAGGGTTCTCCCCTCAGCATAAACCTAAAGATAGGTTCTCTAAGGACCCCCTACAGAATAAGTCTGAAAAAAAATAACTCCGACCAAGCCAAACAGAAGAGAAATACTAAGCAGGTTTCTGATTCAGTGCCTGCTAAAAAGAAACTAAAAGAAAAGCATGTCACTGCTTCTCCCGCTGAAGAGCAAAGAGAGACGCCAGTGATGCAACAAAATATGCCTTCTCCTGAGGAGTTGGCAAAGGCTTGGCAACTTTATCAAACCTTTCTAGCTGTGGGCAATTTGTCTGGTGCCCCAAGTGGTCCTACCATGCCTGTCCCCACAGACCCTGACCAAGGCCAGAGTTTTTATTATAAGGAAGGCAGTGATGAAGAGGCGGAGGGCATAGAACCCGATGTGTCCCCTGACCAGGAATTTGGCTTCCCTTCACATGGTCAGGAGGATTTTTCCTCTCATTACACTTTTGTCCAGCAGGTGGTGGACACTCTGAACTTTTCCATACAGGAGACTACTGAGTTGGATGAGGAGGCAGACGTTCTTGACATGATGGGTCTCCCTCTTCCCAAGAAGCTGCTCCTTCCAGTCCTTAAGTCCCTTTGCAGGGCAACCTTTAAACTGCTCCAGAATCCCACCTCCACTCCTGGGGTGGATAAGAAAATTGAGAAAAAGTACCAGGTAGATGAAACTAATGTGAGTACCATAGTTTTTACTCACCCTGACCATGAAGGCGTGGGGCAGACTTTGGGAAAATTGGGAGATGCTTGAAAGAGGCATTAAGGGGAATGGGACAGGAATCAGGGATTGAGGAACAGTGGGCAGTATTTAAAATGAGGATTATAAGAACAACAGAATTATGCATTAAGCAGGTTAGCAAGAGGAAAAGAAAGAGGAGACCATTATGGTTTTCCAAAGAGGTAGCAAAGAAAGTGAAAGCCAAAAGATTGCATTCAGGCAATACAAAAGACACAGGCAGAGGGAATAGGAGAAGTACCAGGAGAAGCAAAGGAGGCAGGGAAGTCAGTAAGGAAGCCAAAGCTCAGACAGAACACATTGCAAAATCAGTGGTTAAAGGGACAAAACCTTTACAGGTACATAAGTGAAAAAGAAGGACAAAGGGAGGGATAGTGAGACTGAAGGGGAGGATGGGAGCCACGTGGAGGATGACAACAGTAAGCTGACATATTGAACAGGTATTTCTGCTCAGTCTTTACTAAGGAAGAGGGGTAATGGGTCTGAAGGGAGTACAAGGGTGAGAATGGTGCAGAAATGGACACAAGTCCCTTTACCGAGAAAGGGTCCTGAAGGAACTGGAAGTAATAAGAGCTGATAAAGCAATGGGGCCAGATGGGGTGCACCCAGGTCCTTAAAGAACTAAGAGAGTGGTGGCTGAACCTCTGGCTATCCTGTTCAGCCAATCACTGGAAACAGGGGAGGTACCCAAAGACTGGAGGACAGCAGATGTAGTCCCCTTATACAAAAGTGGGAACAAAGAGGAAGCAGGGAACTACAGACAAGTCAGCCTCACCTCGGTAGTGGGAAAGATCATGGAAGCACTACTGAAGGAGAGATTGGTGGAACATCTGGTTGTCAATGGACTACAGGACCCAAGGCAGCATGGTTTCACCAGGGGGAGGTCATGTCAGACCAACCTCATTGAATTTTTTGACTGGGTGACTAGGGAGGTGGATCAGGGGAGGGGAGGGCAGTGGACATGGCCTATCTGGACTTCAGCAAGGCCTTTGACACTGTGCCACATAGAAGACTATTGCACAAACTGGGGAATATGGGTGTGGGCAGGACAGTAGTGTGGTGGGTAGGTAACTGGCTGGGTGGCAGGACACAGAGGGTGGTGGTAAATGGGTGTCACTCCACAGAGGGAAGAGTGACCAGTGGGGTACCACAGGGATCAGTGCTGGGACCGGTCCTATTCAACATCTTCATCAGTGACATTGCGCAGGACCTAGAAGGCAGAATTTCACTGTTCGCTGATGACACAAAGCTCTGTAACAGAGATAGACACACCAGAGGTGTAGACAGAATGAGAAGGGACCTGCAGAAACTTGAAGAATGGTCAAGGGTTTGGCAGTTGAAATTCAATGCAAAGAAGTGCAAGATAATGCATATGGGGCACAAAACCCTGGCACAATATATCAGTTGGGGGTGAGGATATAGCATGCACCAAGCAGGAAAGGGATCTTGGGGTTGTCATCTCTGATGACCTCAAGGTAGGAAACAGTGTGACAAGGCATCAGGTAAAGCAAATAGGATGCTGGGATGTATAGGCAGGGGCATCACCAGCAGGAAAAGGAAGGTCATAATCCGCTATACAAGACACTAGTGAGGCCCCACCTGGAGTACAGTGTACAGTTCTGGAGACCATACCTACGTAAGGACATAGACAGGGTAGAGAAGGTTCAGAGGAGGGCAACAAAGATGGTGCATGGGTTGCATCACAAGTCCTATGAAGACAGGTTGAAGGAACTGAACATGTACTCCTGGAGGAGAGGAGGAGAGAGGGATATGATAGAGACATACAAGTATCTTACAGGGAGGAACAGGGTGCAGGAAAACACTATTTTTAAGTGAAAAAGATGTTCCAGGACTAGAGGGCATGGGATGAAGTTGGAGGGAGGACGATTCAGAGGAAACATGAGAAAGAATTTCTTCACAGAACGGGTGGTGGACAAGTGGAACACCCTGCCAGAGGAAGTGGGGGGCTGAAACAATCACGGGATTTAAGAATGCATGGGATAGACATAAAGGAATTCTAGAGGTCAGGGGTAGGAGGAAATAGACTTCTAGGAAAACAAACTGAACTTACAAGCTCAAATGGGCAGACTAGGTGGGCCATAGGCCCTTATCTGCCGACACTGTCTATGTATCTATGTATCTATGTACAGGCTGCAGCCCGTGACAAGGCTAAAGTGCTTCTTTCTTCCCAGCTTCCTGAGAAAGAATCCAGAAAACTGGATGCCATGGGCAAGATCGTTTACTACAGCCTCTTTGCTACTACACCTTTCTGCGTACATGGCATATACAGCACAGTACCAAAAGGCTTTGAGGAACTCAGTCCTGGCTGTTAGCCAGAAGGCTGCTGACAACATTGCTCAGGACCTGGCAGAAACTGTCAAAACTGTCTTGGATGCCACAAAGTACCAGTTTCATGTGACAGTGGATGCCAATGACACTGCCTCTAGATCTATGACCCAAGCCATTTCCCTTAGATTTGCTTGGTTAAGAACAACCAAACTCTCTCAGGATACTCAAACTAAAGTTATGGATTTCCCCTGTGAGAACAATTCTCTTTTTGGGGACAAAACAGAGGCATACATGAAAAAGGTGGAGGAATACAAAAACACCTACAAGAGTAATGCAGATGAAGAGAAAGCCTCCACTTCCTATAGGCCCCAGGGAAGAGGAGGCAGAGGCAGGGGTTACTATCCCAGAGCCTTTTATCACATGCCCATGCCCATGGATTACTCTCAGGTGAGAGGTTACTTCAGAGGAAGAGGTAGAAAAACTCACTACTGTAGGGGTCACTCCCTGTGAGAGAGGAGTGTGGCCACCTTGAGTTATTGTATTAGGAAGAACTAAAACAGGTTTTGGTAGAGACTGCCTCACAGAGCTGGACATTTCCTCCCCCTAAAATTGAACTGATTGAAGAGTTTTATGGTTGGGAGATTTTGGGTGGTTGGGTTTGTGTTGTAATTGTTACTGTTGATGGGATTGGATGAGTAACGGGGTTTGAAGGGGTTTGGTGTGAATGGTACTGTGAATGGTTGGATGTGAGTGTGGTGCTGTAAATTTCGGTGGGTATTTATAATTTTGTTTTAGATTTTTAGTTAAGTCTTTGCCTGGGAATAGATAGGCCAGCAAGGTGCAGCTACTTGACTGCCCACCTCCATGACCTTCGCTCCTTCGAACTCCCCTCCTTTCCTGCAGAAACATACAGAAGGTGCAGGCTGTTGGGGATTGCTCCGGATGGGGGTCAGGAGGGGGGATTTGCACGAGTGGCTGCCGTGGAGTCACGGATTCGGGTGGTGAGGCTGAGGAGACGCCCTGGGGCAAAATGGGTATTAGAGAGGGGTCCTCCCTATCTGGTTCCCATACCCAAGTGCTCAACTGAGGGGAGTGGTAGATAGCAGATGCCGCAGGCTCCCCTCATCCTACTCGGGCTGTGTTGTACAATGCCAGGTCAATGAGGAACAAGACTGCTGTAATGGTGGACCTGATAGCCTCAGTAATAATAAATAAATCTTTACCGGTTAAGCGCCTTTCAGTAATACCAAAGTGTTTTACAAAAAATAACTAAAACATGAAGATAAAACAATAATAAAAAAGTCAGTAAAATCAATTATTATATATATTTAAGTAACGAAGGCTTGGCCCCATAAATAAGTTTTAAGTGCCTGTTTGAAGCCCCCCTGGGTAGCGCACTCCCATAGCTGATGGGGTAGAGAGTTCCAGAGGGCTGGGGCTGTGTACATAAATGCACAAGCCCCTGAAGATTTTAATGAAACCCTTGGAATATCTAGCAACCCCTCGTCAGCCTAGCAGAGCCGTTGCTTGGAACAGTAGGGAGACAGAAGCTCTTTCATGTGGTCAGAGCCAGGTCCGTGGAGGGCTTTATACATCAGTAAACCGACCTTAAAGGTGATCCACCACTGAATCAGCAGCCAGTGCAGTTCGCGTCGCACCGGAATGATATGATGTGACCGGGGAATCCCCGACAAACGTCGGGCTGCAGCGTTCTGCACCAGCTGCAAGCGGTGGATATCAACCCCCAGCAGCCCTAAGTAAAGGGAGTTGCAGTAGTCAAGGCACGAGATCACAGAGGTGTGGATCAGAGTGGGAAGGTCACCGGACGGAACAAGGTGCTTGATCCTAGCGGTGTTCCTTAGATGGTAAAAGGATGACTTGACGACTGCCGACACCTGAGCCCACAGAGTCAGCCCATCATCAAGCAACACCCCCAGGTTCCGCACCTGATCATAGGTAAGGAGCTGGGAACCCCCCCAGGAAAAGACCCGTGGGTTGACCAGTCCCCAACCCACCTATCCGGCAACCAGGATCCACCACCATCACCTCAGTCTTTCCCGAGTTCAACTTAAGCCAGCTGGAATTCATCCAATCCTGGATTTCAGTGAGGCAGTTATTAAATACCGAGAGTGCACTATCCTGGTCTGGTACAAAAGACAAGTAGAGCTGGGTATCATCAGCGTAGCAATGAAATCTCAGCCCATACCATTTTACAATGTCTCCGAGGGGCAGCGTGTACACCGCGAACAACATGGGGGACAGCACTGAGCCCTGAGGGACCCCACATGACAGAGAGAGAGGGTAGGAGGAATAAATCTCCGACACCACCTTCTGAGTTCTGCCAGTGAGGAAAGATTTAAATCATCTGAGGACTGTACCAGTCAGGCCACAGATGAACCTCAGGTGCTCGAGCAGCACCCCATGGTCCACAGTGTCAAAAGCTGAAGAGAGATCAAGGATCACCAGAATGGAATGGCTTCTCCAATCTCTCGCCATCAGGAGATCATTGAGCACCCAAACCAGAGCAGTCGCAGTACTGTGCCTCTTTCAAAAACCAGATTGGAGAGGTTCGTAGATGTTATGGATGGTCAGGTGGTTCTCCAGTTGTACCGCCACTACTTTCTCAATAACCTTCCCCACAAAGGGAAGGTTTGAGATTGGTCTGTAGTTAGCAAGAGAATCTGGGTCCAATGAAGCTTTCTTCAGGAGGGGTGTCACCACCGCCTTCTTCAGTGAGCTCAGAAACTTACCCGAGTCAAAGGAGCACCAGACTATCTGTGCCAGGATCAGGCCAATGATGTCACAACAACCCATAATTAGGGAAGTTGGGCCCGGATCCAAACTATAGCACGTAGGGTGCATACCCTGGACAATCCGCATGACTTCCATGAACTCTGGCCGGTCAAAGGTACTCCAGAAAAAGTGAGGGACAGTGACCGAGCACCGACCAACAGCTTCCCTCATAGAGCGTGAAGATCAGATCTCTGTCCTGATGTCGGCCACCTTATCCACAAAGAATCGAGTAAGTAGACCTGGACCTGGCTGGACAAGAATGCTGCTCCTGTGTTGGAGGCAGTGTTGCCAGCTGGGTACTCTGTGATACACACCCCAAGGAAGGATCACAGAGGCGGGGGCATTTGTTTTTAAATCCAGCCTGGGCCTCATAGTGCTACCTATGGGTCCTACTGGATCACTTGAGTGTGTTGCTGTGTGGTGCTGGCTTCTGGATTCTCCTGTTCTACCACCCTCCAGGTGGGGAGGGTGAATTTTTGAGGGAGATCGGAGATTCGTCGCTGGCCTGGTGTTGGAGTCCCCCAGATGGTCAAAAAGGACATTAACCTGCTGGAGAAGGTACAGAGGAGGGCTATAGAGATGATAGCCGATCAGCAGGGCAAGGCATATGAGGAGAGGTTGAGGGCACTGAACATGTACTCCCTGGAAGACAGGAGAGAGAGAGGGGACATGATTGGGACATTCAAGTACTTGAAAGGAATAAATAATGTTAATAAGGAAAGTCTCTTTAAGCTAAGTGGCAACCATATCATGAGGGGGCACAGTCTTAAGCTGGAGGGTGGGAGGTTTAGGAGGGATGTCAGGAAGCACTTCTTCACAGAAAGGGTGGTGGACATTTGGAATGCACTGCCAGAAGATGTCATCTCATTAAAGACAGTGAGCAGCTCTAAGAGAGGCTGGGATAGGCATGGGGGAAGATAAGAATCATGGCTAGGGAGGATGGGAGGAGTGAGGAAGGAGGGAGGGAAGGCAGGGACATTAGCTCAAGCTGTGGACCCTGCAATACAAGCAGACTTGATAGACCAAATGGCCTTCTTCTGCTGGCTTATTCGTATGTACAGCAGATCAAAAGTATGTCACTTGGAAAACTGTAATCCTAGTGGTCATCACTTCTGCCAGGAGGATTACAGAGCTGCAAGCTCTCTGCACTGAACCCAACTACATCGTTTCCCACAGGGATAAAGTAGTTCTCAGGACTAGTAGAAAATTCCCCCCCAGGGTAGTTTCTGAATTTCACTTCAATCCATTACTCTCCCTGTCTTTTTCACAGACAGATCCACTCCTGGTGAGTGCAGGCTTCACAGCCTGGATGTTGAAATGCTGCTGACCTACTACCTGGAGCATTCTAAGCAGCACAGGGCCTCTCATACCCAGCTGTTCCTCACCTGTGGTGAGGTGGGCAAGTGCAGACCAGCCTCCTAGAGAATTGTCTCTCACTGGATAGTCTCTTGCATCAAATTCTGTTATAGTAAGGCTGGCAGACAGCCACCCAAGGTCTCGGGGCACACTCCACCAGGGGCACTGCAGTCTCAGTGTCAGTGCAAAGGGACATACCTTAACTTGATATCTGCAGAGCAGCTACTTGGAAGACTTTGCATACCTTCACAAAGCGCTACTGTTTGGATGTACAGTCCAGATCAGATGCCAGATTAGGCAATACAGTCCTGCAGAACCTCTTTCCAATGTAGGTTCTGTTCCCTCCTCCCAACTACACTGCTTTGTAGTCTGCTGTAGTCAAGCATACTGAGGGATTCCTGGGGTGAGAAGAAAAAATTCTAGGGATGTGGATATGATGTTCTATCCATACTTTCTTGCAGTTGCCTTTCCCTTTAAGACTGCACCGGAATGTCTTCAAGCTGGTTCCTCCCACCCACTTGGGTGGTAACTCCCTAGCGTCCGCCCCGTGACGCCAGATCTTCCTTTCCATTGGAAGAAGCAGCTTCCCTCCTTATTGCTTTCGCTCTGAGTAGGCCCTTTGCAATTAAATCTTCAGATTTCCTACCAAATTCAAAACTTTGTCTTCAGGCTCGTTCTTTTGATCGCGATGGACAACGACAAGTCCACTCCGGGGTTCCAGCTATGCCTCTGCGGGCAGAAGATTTCCCCGAACGAATCCGCACACCACGTGTGTTCTGCCTGGACCACGATCACGATCACCATGCCTGCGACATCTGTTGAACTTTTCATCCTTCCGTTCTCAAGGACTGTCGCACCCAGTTGACTTTAGGCTGTCCAAGCGAACGGAACCTGCCGATCTAGTCAAAGGACGCTTGCGGGTGGTCTTGGAGGCTGCGGGGTCTGCCGAACAGTTAGCGGCTTTCAAGGAGGCATTGGCCCAGTCCCCAGCTCAGTCCTGCTCGGCTTCTGCCTTTTTGCTGCTCTCTTTGGGCGCCTCCTTTTTGGGGCTATTTAAGGACTTGTGCAAGGCTCTCCTGACTTGCGTCCAGGGCCCCTTGTCGGCATACAAGTCCAGGCCTAAAAAAGAGGCCAAAAAATGGTCTCACCTTCTGTTGTGGGATCAGGAACGCTCTTGCTCTCGGGCTTCCATTTCCCACACTACTCCAGATCTGACTTCAATCAAATCTTCAGCCCAGGCCACTGGTTCCACGGTAACCCAGTCAGGCCAGTTGGCCGAGACGCTGGTTGACCTTCCAGCTGAGATCTTTCTGGAGCCGGTCGACCAGTTGTTGACTGAGGAGGCCGTCACTTCCTTGTCCAGGACTCCGATTAAGACCCAGGGAGGGACGGAGCAGTCCGCTGACCCACCGCCTCTTGTTATTGACCAGAAACCAGAGGTGCCCTGGCCCTCATCGGCACCCTCCGAGGCCTGCCACTGGTCCCCCCGGCGGTCAAGGTCCCGGTCTTATTCTCAGGGTTAACTCCTCCAATGAGGAGAGTTCGGCACAAGTTGTATCGATGCTACAAAGATCTCATGTGGCAATAGCTGGTGTTTGGCGGTATGAAGCCTCTGCCAGCTCCTACCCCAGCCATCACCTGGCTTTCACCGCAGAGGCCAACACCTTCTCTTCCTCAGGAGCCGACCAAACTGGTCCCAGTTCCACCTGCTCCAGTGTCTCCCATGATTCCGGTGCAGCTGTCACCTAAACAGCTGAAATCCAGCATCCAACATCCAGGGTTTGCTTCCAGGTACTTCCTGCTACCAAAACGGACAGGGGGCTGGCAACCCTTTCTAGATCTGCATGACCTGAACAAGTTCCTCAAGTTGCACACCTTCAGGATGGTCACTCTCAATCAGATCATACCATCACTGGAGCAAAACGTGGTTCTGCTCCCTGAATCTTTAGCATGCTTTCTTTCACGCCTAATCCGTCCGTCTCACAGATGGTTCCTTTACTTTCGAGCAGAGGGAACCCTGTGCGAGTTCCAGGCCATGCCATTCGGCCTGTCCTCAGCTCCCAGGGTCTTCACCAAGTGCATTGCAGTGGTAAACATACAAAGAGATGTGAGAAAGAAGTAAGTGCCTCAACACTTACTTCTTTCTCACCTCTCTTTGTATATGTTCCATAAATATGCACACCACACTCCTGTGTGATTGTTGCATTGCAGTGGTGGCAGCTTACCTGCGGCACCGAGGGGTCTGGGTTTACTCCTACCTGGATGACTGGCCGATCATGTGTCCCTCCAGGCAGGAGGTGGAGTGGTCTAGGGACCTGGCCCTCCAGACCTGTCTCTCTCTTGGCCTCCTGGTCAAAGAGGCCAAGTGGGGCAGAGCTCGACTCTTGCAGAGCCAGAGCTCGGCTCTCGGCGGACAGGGCAGAGGCTCTCTCCTCCTTTGTGCGATCATTTCTGGTTGGGCAATTGTGCCCTGCCAGGGACTTCCTGCACCTGCTGGGTTACATGGAGGCCTGCACCAGCGTGGTCTGATGGGCCTGCTGGAGAATGCACTCTCTGCCGTGGGAGCTGGCCAGCCAGTGGTCTCAGCGCAGGTGTCACTTCAACCAGCTGGTCGCTGTGACCCAGCGGATGTGGGATGCTCTTCAGTAGTGGTTAGTCCCAGAACATCTGCAGGAAGGAATCCCGTTTATCTGCCTAGAACTGATGGTCATCCTGATGACCGACACTTCTCTTATGGGCTGGGGTTCCCACCTGTGGGAACGCAGAGTCCATGGGCTCTGGACTCCGGAGGAGTCCCGATGCCACGTCAACCTGCTGGAGCTCCGAGCAGTTTGGCTGGCTCGGACTGCCTTTGCTCCTCACATTCAGGGTCAGGTGGTCCAAGTCCAGACAGACAACACCACAACCATGTACTACCTCAACAAGCAAGGTGGGATGTACAACCTGCCTCTGTGCAAGGAAGCTCTCCGCATGTGAACCTTCATGTGTAGCTTGGAGGCCAATTGCCTGGTCATCCATATGGCCGTTGTCTCCAACCAGCTGGTGGATGCCCTCAGCTGGGTGGGCGAGGTGTCTCACGAGTGGTCTCTCCACCCAGAGGTAGCACACAGTCTGTTCTCCCAGTGGTGCACCCCTCAGGTGGACCTGTTCATCTCCAGGGAGAAGGCAAAGTTGAGGCTGTATTGTGCATGCTCCCCCTCAGCAGGGAACACTGCAGGGGGATGCCTTCTCGAGGCCCTGGACCCCAGGTTTCTTCTATGCCTTCCCTCTGCTTCCCTTGATCCACAAAGTGTTACTCAAGGCCTGGAGCAACAAGACACAGGTGATCCTTGTGGCCCTGGACGGGCCATGCCAGTTTTGGTACCCTGTTCTCCTCAGCCTCAGCATTAGGCTCCCGAGGCATCTTCTCCTATGTCCAGACCTGCTCTCCATTAGTCAGGGGAAGTTACTCCATCTGGACCTTCAATCCCTGCACCTGAGACCCTGGTTCCTGAGTAGCTAGAATTCCAGGATTTGGGTGTTTCTGAACATGTTCTCACTGTTGCTGTGACATCTCGGAAATTGACAAGGAAATGCTATGCCTTCAAATGGAAGAGGTTTTCCATTTGGTGCCAGGGCAAAGGGCTGGATCCTCTGTCCTGTCCAGTGGATAGTATCCTCGACTATCTGTAGTCCCTCTCTCAGTTGGACCTTCGGACGACTGCCCTCAAGGTGCACCTGGCAGCCATCTCTGCTTACTGGGCATGGGCCGGTCAGCAGTCGGTGGCGCAGGAGAAGGTGGTCTGGTGTTTTTTTAAAGGCCTTGACCACATTTCCCCTCTGGTGCATGAACCACCACCTTCGGACTTGTTGCTGGTGTTGGCAAAGCTCATGGACAAGCCATGTGAACCAGTGCACAGGTGTGAGATGTCTCGCCTCTCATGGAAGACTGCCTTCCTGGTGGCTATCAAGTCAGCCAGAAGGATCAGTTAGCTCCAGGCGCTTGCAGTGGAGTCTCCTTACCTGGTCTTCCACAGGGATAAGGTTGTCCTTCGCCCCAGTCCAAAGTTCTTCCCAAAGGTTGTGTCCGATTTTCACCTTTACCAGGTGATTAATCTTCTGGTGTACTTCACCAACCACACATTGGAGGCCGAGCACAGGCCCCATATTTTGGACCTGCGGTGAGCTCTGACCTATTAGAAGGAGCACACTGGAGTTCGAGGAGAGGTTCGCCAGCTGTGTGTCACCTATGCTGAAGTCGCATCTTGCATTCTGGCAGCTAAATGTATGCTTGGCAGGTGGATTGTATCCTGCATTGACCTTTGCTATTGGTTGTTGGGTAGGGAGCCTCCCGCAGGGCTAAGGGCTCATTCCACCCATCATACCGCTGCCTCGGTGGCTGCTTCCAGGGATGTTCCTATCCAGGAAATCTGCAGGGCTGCTACCTGGAGGTCAGCACACATCTTCGTATCCCACTACCACATCGACCTTGAGTCACGCCAGGATGCTGGTTTTGGGGCCTCAGTTCTCCAGTCTCTGTTTCCCAAGTAGGGTGTGTGTGCCTTGCCCCCTCCTCCTGGAGAACTGCTGGGAGTGTGCCAGAAAGTGTGGCTAGAACATCATATCCACATCCCTAGAAAAACAGGTTGCTCACCTGTAACAGTAGTTCTAGGAGTGGTATATGGTGTACATCCACACGGACCCACGCGACCTCTCCTAAGTGTGACGCACACTACTGCTTCCAGCAGGCAAGATCTGGCATCACGGGGCAAAGCCAAGGGAATTGCCACCTGTGTGGGTGGGAGGAACCAGCTTGATGACGTTCCGGTGGTCTTAAAGGGAAAGGCAACTGCCAGAAAGTGGGGATGAACATCGTATCCCACTCCTAGACCTACTGTTATAGGCGAGAAACCTGTTTTTACTTACCATAATGATATTGTTTCTTCCAGGGGATACCTCAGTATGCATGACCTCCCGTCCATCCTCCCCACACATAACCTGACTATTAATGGTTCTGCAGTCCTTATCACAGGCCAAATTCTTACTGAGGGGCATAGTTAGTCAGACGTGTCATAGTTAAACATGTTGTATATAGTTCGCCTTTAGGTGCTTTGTTTTTTACTTTTCTTTCTTTTTCTGCTATTCTGAACTACGGTTAGGGATTGGGGCCTTTTACCCCACAGGCTTCAAAATGAATCTGGCTTACTATCAGCAGCACCTACAGGCAGCAGTCTTCAACCACTTTCTGATTGGCTAATGCCCAGCCATCATTAGCATAAGCACCACCTCCAGGGCAGCTGAATCCAGTTGGCAATACTATAGTAAGTAATTTTTCTTTTTTGCCATAAAAGCTTTGTTAATGAACTAGGTAGAGTAACTTAATGCCACAAAAGTAGGGAAATCTGGCGTTGGGGTTTCCAACCCTAACTCTCTACCACCACCTCCACCCCCCCAAGCAGCAAAAAGAAAAAAACATTAGGGTTTTGGGTTTCCAGAGTCTTGGGGAATCAGTGATGTGGTCTTCCTTGGGATTGTCAGCCCTAATGCTCACCCCCCACCAGCCTGTAGCCTCTAGTCTGAAGCACAAGGTACAGATCCAAGCCAGTGCCACATAGTGATACACTCTTCAAAGGTAAAGAGCTATGTTTCGCCAGACGCTTCCAACACGTGTGTTGTAGCTTTCATCATGCAGGGCCCTTCGTGAAGAAAGGAGATCATGTGAGACATTGTTTGCTCAGGGAATGGGATGAGCTTTAAGGTTAACAACCCAAGGAAGATCCCTCCACTGATTCGCCATGTCTTCAGAGACCCGAAACCTCAATGTTTTTTTCCTTTTGCTGCTTGGTGGGTTGGAGTGGGAAGTTAGGGCTGGAAACCCTAATGCCACATTTCCCTACTTTTGTGGCATTGTCATCCTAACTGGTGCATTAACATAGTTTTTTGTAAAATATTTCCTTTCTTTTTGAGATAGTGGAATTGTTTCCTCATTCATGCAGGTCCCGAACAGGCTTAGATGTGCAGAGCCCTTTGGGTCCTGTGCGATGGGGAGACTCTGTCTGCCTGCAGAAGTGCAAGGCCTGGCACATTCACTCTTTACACATTTGCTCTTCATACATTCATTTTTTTATTTTTTTTTATTTAATTTTGACCACAAATGTTGAAGATAGTCATTTTATGACTGCCCTTATAAACATGACATGTAGCCATTTGTAGTATATTGGCTGAAATTAATGGACGGGTGATCTGGAGGGGAGAAGGAAGAAAGAAGTACTGGGGTTGGCACCCGGACCTGTCTGCTTGCATCTAAGAAGAATAGTATCAGTGGCTACTACAGACAGTACTGCAAGTTTTACCCCCCCTTTTTTTGAGTTTAGAACAGTGAACAAAGTGCGCTGGCAACGTTCATTTCAGTTTCACAACACTTTTCACCCCAGGGGTCCTTTAGTATGCTTGACAAGTGCAGAATGCCAGCTGGGTTCAGCTGTCCCGGAAGTGGAGTCAGTGGTAATGAGTTTGGGGAATTAGCCAATGAGGAGAGAGCAAGAGGCTGTGCTGCCTGTAGTCAGCCTAGAGGGCACCAGAACTATTTCTCCGCTGACTGAGCAACACTGCCCCAGAGTGCTCTGTCTCCTCACTTTGGTTGAAGAAAGTTGTTTTATTTAGGAGTGTTTATTTTTGTGTTTATTGTGCTGCCTTTAGTGTTTCTCTGAGGTATTTCTTACATTTTACTAGTTTTTTCGTTCTTCCCTTCAGTTCCAGGGAACCATGAACTCTGCTTTATTTTGTGGTTTCCGCTTTTTCCTGAGGTAAAAAATACTCGTGTCTTTGGTTTTAACCGCGGTTTTATGTTAAAAGTTTTAAAGCTTAGCAGTTCCCATTTTTCTTAACCGCATTTTTGCTTGCTAAAGCTTCATTTTCTCGCAGCTGGGAACCGTTTTATCGTGGTTCCATTCCGTGAGGGAACTGACCGATTCTGCTTCAATTCCCATTAGGGAATAACGATTTTTAAGGTTTTTCTGACAAATTGGCATGTCAGAAAGACCAAAGAAAAGGACTGGACCAACAGGTTTTAAAAACTGTTTAAAGTGCCAGAAGGTAGTGACCATGGCAGATGGCTATGATCTTCGTTTAACATAGAAACATAGAAGTGTAACAGCAGAAAAGGACGGGCAGGCCCACCTAGTCTGCTCATTTGTCTAGCTGCTGCTAGTACATGACCCCCCCCAACCATCAACAATCCCCTGTGTCTGTCCCATGCCCTTTTGAAGCTCTCCACTGTTGCTTCGCCAACCAACTCCTCCAGGAGCATATTCCACTTGTCCTAATGTTACCCTTGAACTGTCCCCCCTCAATCTGTAACCCATGCCCCCTCATTCTCTGATTCCCTTTCAGCTGGAAAATGCTTCCCACTGGCACCCGATTTATACCCTTATGGTACTTGAAAGTCTCAATCCTGTCCCACCTCTCCCTCTTCTGTTCCAGGGAGTACATGTTCAATTCTCCCAACCTTTCCTTGTAGGACAGGTGGCTGAGCCCCTTAACCATCTTCGTTGCCCTCCTCTGAACTCGCTCCAGCCTCCCCACATCCTTTCCGAAGTATGGCCTCCAGAACTGAACCCCATACTCCAAATGCGGTCTAACTGGATGGGTGTACAAGGGTACTATGGCCTCCCTCTTTCTACTGGTAATCACCCTTCCGATGCAGCCCAGCATTCTGCTGCCCCTAGCCACTGCTCCCTCGCAGTGCCTTTCCACCTTCAGTTCCCTTGATATAATGATACCTAGGTCCCTTTCCTGTTCTGTTACTTCCAGGTCTCGGCCCCTCATACAGTACTCTGCCCTTCAGTTCCTGTAACCAAGATGCATGATCTTACACTTGTCCATGTTGAATGAAAGCTGCTACCTCCTTGACCATGCCTCGAGCCTCCCCAGATCTCTCTGTATTCTTTCTACCCTTTATAGAGTGTCCACCCTATTGCAGACTTTAATATCATCTGCAGACAGACTCACACCCCCTTCAAGGCCCTCCATGATGTCCTCTACAAATAGAGTGAACAGTAGTGGCCCTAACACTGACCCATGAGGGACCCCACTTGTGACCATGCCCTCTCCAGAGGCCACCCCATTTATAATGACCGTCTCCTGTCCCCCAGTCAGTTTCCTGTCCATCGAACCCCCTTCTGCCCCAGACCCAGGCATGACAGCTTGTACAGCAATCTTCTGTGTGGCATGGAGTCAAATGCCTTTTTGAAATCCAGATAAGCGACATCTACTGCCCTCCCATGATCCAGTTCCTTGGTGACTGCGTCAAATCAAGTTTGTTTGACAGGATCTCCCCCTGGTAAAGCCATGTTGCCTTGGATTCATCAGGCCGCTTATCTGTGGGTAATTGGTGATCCTGATTTTCATTAGTTTCTCCATGAGCTTGCCCACCTCCGATGTCAAGCTCATGGGCCTGTAATGTGGCTCTTGACCTGTTGCCTCAGGAGGGCTCTTTGCAGGGAGTCCAGTATTTCCCTGCTGCTGGCTGATGATGCCAATTAGGGCGTCCCAGTCCACATCTGGTAGGTTCAGGTCTCCCATCAGCACCACCTCCCCTTTAGCCGCCATTCTCACAAATTCATCAGCTATGCATCTATCCACAGATTCCTGCTGTGCTGGGGGCCTCTAAACCACCCCATTATGCACCACCTTTCCCTTCCCCACAGCCAAGGGGACCCATAGTCTTTCGGCCTCCCCCCATTTGCCCTGCAATTCTGATGCCCTGATACCCTCCTTTACGCAGAGTGCAACCTCCCTCCTCTCCTCTCCTCCCTGTCCCTTCTGAACAGTGTATACCCTGGTATCTCCATGTCCCATCCTTGCTCTTGATGGCATCATGTTTCTGTTACCCCCACAATGTCAAGGCTCTCCCCTCAGCCATTGTCGCTGCTAGATCTGGAATCTTCCTACCCAGACTTCTGGCGTTTGTACACATGACCCTCCAACCCCCTCCTTCCTGTTCCCCGCTTACTACACACCCTACATTTCCTGCCCTTGTTCCTGTTGTCTGTTGGGGGAGGGCTCGCTGCCCCCCTGCCATGTGTCCTACAGGTAGAGTTTCCCCTTGCCCCCCTCCCCCCAGATTTAGTTCCAGACCATAACTGTGAGCTCTGTTCTAAATTTTGTTCAACAATGGTAAAAAAGAGGGCTAAAAGATTGGAAATTATGGCCTCTCAGTCTGCCTCCCCTCTACCAAAGGTGTTGAAGAGGGGTCTTCTTTTCAGCATAAAGCTAAAGATAAGTCCACCAAGGACTCCATTTAGAATAAGTCTGATAAAATCAATAACAATGACCAAGCTAAAAAAAGACCAAATGAGCAGGTTTCTGATTCAGTGCCTACTAAAAAGAAACAAAAAAGAAACACATAACTGCCTCTTCCGGTGAAAGGCAAAGGGAGACACTAGTGACAAAGTTTCCCTCTTTGCAAGGCTCCAAACTTCCAAACCCCTAACCTCGACAGAAAAGCTCTTGTTGGAGCTAGCGGTCAAAGCACTTCTGACAGCAAAAGCAGTGGAAAGAGTCCCCTTCCCCCAGTGGGGAAAAGGCCTCTATTCCAGATACTTTATCACACTAAAGAGAATGGGAAGCCGCCCATCGGGCGCAGCGGTGGATTTCCGCTATGGCGCCGGGCGACCCTGGTTCGAAACGGACCCGGATCGCTGGAGGGGTTGACCGGGGAGTAGGATTGAGTCCGATGGGCAGCTCTCCCACCGGGGAGGGGGTGGGAGCAGTCCTCGGGCGGCTGGGGACCCCTGGTGGAGACCAGGAGTTCCACGCAGCTTGTACACTCAGCATGGATGGAGGCGGGGCGACGCTGGGCGGCCATTGCACGACCCCACCTCCTGGGAGAAAAAACGAAAAAGGAGGAGGAGCCTGCGTCATGGATGAAGCTCACTGCTGCTCAATGTGCTTCCAGGCCAGGCCCCGACCTAGCTCCAGTGCCCGCAGCATATATGAAGGGGGTGCCATGGGCCCCACCGTCGGGGGTAAGCCACGGGTATCGGGAGTGGCCGATCTGGAAAGCAGAAGCCGGCGGCCCGTGACCGGGCGGAAGGATAGGGCGGCAGGCGGCCCGAGGAGTAAAAGTTAACATAAAAAAAAAAAAGAGAATGGGGAATTGTCACCCATTCTGACTTATGTACCTGAACAAGCATTTGCTGAAACCCAAGTTCAAAATGGTCACCCTAACCCTGGTGATCCATTCCTTACATTAGGGATACTGGCTAGCTTCCCTAGACCTCAAGGATGCCTATTTTCACATCCCCATTAGGCTGTCCCACAGAAAATTTCTCCGATTCTGGCTGCCATCAGGCCATTACCAGTTTGCAGCTCTGCCATTTGGTCTCACTTCAGCTACTAGGGTCTTTACAAAGTGCCTGGCAGTGGTGGTAGCTCACTTAAGGAGACAACAAGTGCTAGTCTTTCCATACCTGGACGACTGGCTGATAGTGGACAAGTAACCGGACAAGGTCAGGGAAGCTCTCAGACTAACAATAAGTACTCCGGAGTCCCTGGGATTTACCATCAAAAAAAGAAAAGAAAAGTCCAACTTTGAACCAGTTCAAGTACTGTACTTTATTAGAGCAGAACTAGATACCATCCAAGGAAAGGCTGTGCTTCCGGTGGACAGGGTCCAGTACTTCCTCGACTTGGCAAATTCCTTTGTCTTGGTCCAGTTAAGGCTGGCCAGGCATTTTCTCAGACTACTAGGCCACATGGCTTTCAATGACAGCCGTGGTCCCAGGTGCCAGATTCCAGATGAGGGATATCCAGGATCGCCTGAGGGCCCACTGGTCTCAAAAGAGATTCCCTCTCAAAGCTATTTCCAGTCTCAAGAACCTTACTACAGGCCCTAGACTGGTGGAAGGAAAGGGACAACCTAAGGGAAGGGGTCTCCTTTCAGCAAAGACAGCTCTTCAGGGTTCTTAACCATGGATGCCTCCCTCCTAGGATGGGGAGCTCATCTGGCAGACCAGTCTATAAGTGGTACCTGGTCCCCCAAGGAGTCCAGTTACCATACCAGCCTTCTTGTACTCAGAGCTTTGTACCTTGCTATCAAGGTCCTTCACTCCACAGCTAAAGGGTCACTCTGTCCAGAGCAGAACAGACAACACCACTGCCATGTTCTATATCAAAAAACAGGGTGGCACAAGGTCCACCAAACTCTCTGTAGGGAGGCCATGAAAATTTGGTGCCTGGCCTACTCCCTGAACATGCACCTGTCTTCCATTCATCTCCCAGGCAAGGACAATGTCTTGGCAGACTCTGTGAGTTGCATCAGTAAGGGCTACCACTAATGGACCCTAAACAGACAAGTACTGGACACAGTATTCAGGCAGTCGGGCACCCCAGAGGTAGACCTCTTTGCCTCCAACCTCAACCATCAGCTTCCACTCTACTGTTGCAGACCCTCAGCTCTGGGTACACTGCCAGTAGATGCTCTAACTCTAGATTGGGCAGGGAAGTTTCTCTGTGCCTTCCCTTCTTTTACACTGATAAAACAGAACTCTTTTGAAGCTCAGGGATCAGTCAGCCACCATGATTCTGGTGGCTCCAGACTGGGAAGGTAACTTTGGTACTTCTGGGCAAGTGCACTACCAGTCCATACCTGGTCTCGGTATAGCACCGAGACAAGTACGCTCCAAACCAAAGCTATTAGAAGCTACTGGATACATAGATTCTCAAGGACAGACCCACGGCTGATCCCCGCCTGACACGTCATTCTTGGGACAGCCGTTGGTGGTTGTGGGCGCGCTGCTTGCACTAGTGGATGCTAAAATGCCGGGGCAGACAGGGAGGCAGGATCAACTAGATAAATTATTAAAATGCATAACAACACGGAGGTTGGACCCATTTTAATGTGGACGTTTTCCTTTAATTCCAGAAGTTTTTTTCTGCATGTGTGAGTTATACTACCCTGAGTGGCTCTTCCTTTTGTCGTATACGTCGTACCTTTGGGCCTGCTGCAAGAAGACCGAAATACCTTCCAGTTCCTCTATGAAAGTCATAAATGGAAGCCATGCCCCATTAAATTTCTCTGTCTGCATACATAAATCTGCTGTGATTTTTTTTTCCATGTGGTGTACAGTATACCCTTAACAGTGTTTACCCTGTCTTGCACTGAGGACAGTTGTGAGAGTAACCACTTCTTTGTTATTGCTTTAGTAGCTGCTGCCAGTAGCTCTTCTGCAAAGGATTTTTGGCAGTTCGATCTTCTCCCTTTGGGCAGTTTACCTAATATTTAATGTTCAGAACCTGGGTTTTCTTGCAGATTCACCATCTGCCTGTATCTCTGCCTCAGCTCTTTCCTGAAAGGTTGTATTACTGGACAGCTCCAAAATTATATGATAGTGGGTACCCACTTCCCCACATCCCTGCCAGCATCTATCTGAGTGATCTTGTGTATAGTGTTTTGTTTTAGTAGGGGTGAGAAAAAATTCTGCTTTTGGTCTTCCATCGAAACATCTTTCAGTTATTCGATGCTGAAGTACGGAAAACTCCCTCCCAAATAAACTTCCATTCCTTGGGACTGAACATTAGCCCCGACTCTGTTTCCCAAGCTGACTGATAAAGGGGTGGAGGTTGGTCTTTGTGCGTAAGGTATACTTTCACCAGTGTAGATATAATACTTATTATTAATTGCCCCTTCTGCTGCCGTGGTAATTACTAGTGTTAGAGGGTGTGGGCTCTCCTGAACTTCCTGCAAGCGAGATCCTGTTTTTAAGGAAAGAAATAACTTGTAGATAGCGATAGAAATTGATATGTTTCAGCTGAAATTCTGCTTTCATCTCTATAAATGTTTTAATACGAACATACAACAATGCCAGCAGAATCAGGCTTCAAGGTCTATCTCATCTGCTCGAAAACACAGCTCATAGTTCAGACAACTGCTGCTGCCCCCCATCCCTCCTGACAAATTTTCCCTCCCTGAGTTCACCACCCTGGTCAGTTCTCTCCCTACTTGTATCTTGCCCATGAACCTATCCCACCCCTTCTTAAAACTCCCCACTGAGTCCAGTGATTTGTTAATAATGCCTTGTCGTAAAAACTGTGAGAAAAGTGTCATATATATGTGGTATGTATGTATATGTGTGTGTGTGTGTGTGTGTGTGTGTGTGTGTGTGTGTGTGTGTGTATTTGTGTCTCTACTGAGCATGCTCATAACTTGAGAACAATTTAATATTTTTTCACCAACCCAACGAATGGCACCATTCTGGGGCAAGCCCTTGCTTCCTTGAAAATTTTAGACCAACATTCCAAACCATCTTGGCTGTAGACAACAACAACAAAAAACAAAACAAAAAAAACGAAATAATAGAAAAGAAAAACAGCAAAAAAAACAAACAAATTATTTTTCCCGAAAACGCTATCCAGATCTTGAAATCTGCACATCTGACTGCAACAACATTTTGCAAATCAAGAGACGTTGTCACCCGCCCCCCCCACCCAAGACTGCGTATACAAACTTTTGTGCAATTCTGTTGAATGGGGGCCAAGCTATTAAGGTGCAGAATAGCATTAAACTGCTTACTTTACCCTAGCTATAGTGGTGCTGCTGTGCCACTATAATAAATACACACACATCTGTACATACACAGTGTAAATGTTTGTGTATATAAATACAGATAATGTATGTTAGCAATTTTATTTACTTGGGATATCCTAGCTGATATTAAATATTCATGTTCAGTGGTAATTGGCTTTCATTCATTTTTGCAGCTGGGTGGACTGAAGCACTGAGAGGCTGAGTGACTTGCTCAGTCTCACAAAGTAAGTGGCTGTGGTGAGATGTGAACCTGAGCAACCTGCTTCCCAAATCTGGAAGTTGTTTTCATTTGGTAGATGGGTTACCATTATTAGGCTAACAAAAAGTTAAGATGCAAGCTTTTGAGGTCTGTCGTGCTCCCTATTCATTAGGTGCATTTGTTAAGAGGAGGTTATTATTATTGTTTTCTATATGCACAATCGCATTAATTGCCCTGTTTTCTTTCAGTAATATTTTATGTGGTTTGTTCTAGGCCCTGGACCTCAGAACAGTTTTACAAAATCCTTGCAGAAAGCTGAGGCCCTCCTGCGAAACCATCTTAATCCAGGTTTGAAATGGCTGCTCAAACAGAAGTCTGAAGACAGCTGCTCAGATATGGACAGCGATGACTCGATTATAGGTGCAGATCATCATACTTCTTCGATTTCTGCTGGACTGGCCCGGGTGGAACAGTGCGTCCTGGGACTTGAAAAAAGTCTGCTTGTTCTGAAAAATCCAAAGACCGGCACTAGTCAGTGTCATGTAAAGCAATTGTCAGCCGATTTGTCTCATAGTAATGATTTTTGCTACCATCAGGCATGTGTCAGTATAGGCAAGCATTATGGGAAACTACAAGCATTGTTAAAGTACCAAGCTCAGCTAAAATTGGCTAAAGATTTTACCAGATGCTTAAAGAATGCTTCTGATTTCGTTAAGAAGCTGTCAGGCTTGCTTGGGAGAAAACGGTGTCTTTTAAAAACACTCACTCGGAACTTGAAAGGAGAAAATATTTGCCTAGATACAAATCATCTGAAAGATCTTTGTGAAGAACTAAGAACTCATGTAAGCCTATGGAGCTGCCTGTATGGGAGGATGAGAAATGATCATTGGTTGAGGCCAGTATTGCTTAGTGAACATGCTAGTTTAGCACACATGAAGAAAGCCTCGTCTTTATTGGCTCACCAAGCTGTTTTTCTCATGGAACAATACATACACACCATGCTTTGTGTTTTAGCACATGCCAACCCCCCTGATATATCTTCAGAGATATTGGAGGACCTTTTCCAAGGTATTGAAATATTTAATAATGTTGTGTCTATCAAAAACCTAGAGCAATCTTTCTGTTCTCTGCAAGAATCTGATCAGGCATTAGGAAGAAATAAATCGGATCAGCTTTTATATCATTGGAAAGAAATGCTAAAAAGAAACTGGGAACAAAGGGCTGCTGAACCATATTCTGTCCAAAAAGTACTAAGAATTTTTGCAAGTCAGAAAGGCAGAATGGCAGCTAACCAGTTTTATCCGTCTCTCATCAAACACAATCTGTTAGTTTCTAGTCTGGACAAGAGCAGCATGCTGTCCTTGCAGTGGGAAGATCTAAAAGTGCCTTTTGTGCAGTGTGATCGGTGCAGTACTTCGGAGTCTGGTGCTAAACAGATAAAAACAGAACTGTTTAGGCCAAAAATGGGAGACAGCCAACAAGCGTGTGGTCAGCCTGGCCTCAGGAATCCATTGGAAGAGGAGTATAAGGAATATAGGGATGTAATGGGCATGTTTCTCCGAGTCTTAATGTCATCAACAGATACACTTTGGCATCATATTCTCAACAAACCAAAACCTGATAAGCCCCCAGTTGCAGAGCATGGTACAGAAGGAGTTTGTAACGCAGTGCGGAAAGAGGAACTGCCAACTGCAGGGAGATGCACCTCCATAGTTGGTCAGAAATCTGTATACTGGCAAGACTCGTATGACTCGGAAGTTAAGGAGGCACTGCACTCTCAGTGCTCAGCTATGATGTGGAAGGCCTTTGGATACCACCTGTCTGATCTGCTCTACTACCCAAACTGCATTTTGAGCCCAAGTCTTGCCAGTGGTTTGGGAAGCCTGTACCAGAGCAGAGACCAAATCACTCTAATTATCCTTCAGATACTACATGATATGTGTAAAAGGGGTAAGCTCATTTCTTGAACCAGTGGCAAATTACAAGCCAGGTTCTACTGTTAATTAGCATTTTTATTTTTTTGTTTTTAGTATAACTGTTTGGTTCCCGTCGCCTCCTCCTGCCAACTGGTGATGGGGACACATAGGTATTTTTACTTGGTTTTCTCCCCTGACCACCCCCAACCCAAGGCTCTGGCACACGGCCGTGGGAGCGTGTGGAGGCACGCTATGCATCCTGTGGTGCCAGCTCAGCCCCTTCCACCTCCTGTAGCTTTTTGCCACCCCCTCTCCGCCTGTGCTACCCACCAGACCTCCACCCGATGGGAGCAGAACTGTGGGGGCGCCAATCCACCCTCATCACCCTTGGGAGAGGAGAACTGCCCATCGGCATGCTCGATCCTGCTCCGTGCCCCCCCACATGCTGGCACCCCGATGACCCGAGGGCTTTCCCGAACCCGGGTCGCTGGCATAGCATGAGGTGTGGCGTCCAGTGCCTCAACCCTAAGCGCCACTGGGCTGACTTCTGTTAATTAGCATTTACAGTTGTTAAGGAGCCTTGGCCTTAGAAGTAAAAACAATGCAAGATCCATCAGTAGAAAAGTGAGGATGGACTAGGTGGCATGATTTTAGCAACCTTAGTCCTTCCCATTCATGCTGTCTGCACCAGCCTGTGGTAATGTAAATCATGAAATCGTTCTTTGTTGCTATTGCACCATCGTCTGCCTGTTCTGATGGTTGTTAATGTGGATGTTAAAGATTCCTTAGCACTTCTGGAAAAGAGAAGGTGAATTTCACTAGAGTTCTGGCCCAGTTTTCCACATTCTTAAATCCTGCAGTGGCTTAAATTGATTCGGTATCCATCAGTATTTCATGTATTCCACCCCCCCCCACCCCCCGGGAGAGCATGAAAATGAGAAATAAATAATAAACATATTGCAGGCAGTACAGCACACCATGCTAAACATAGAATTTGATGGCAGATAAGGACAGCTTGGCCCAGCTAGTCTGCCCATGTTCCCTACTTACTGTCACATCATAGACCTTGCTTGATCTCCAGCTTTACCCCCCTTCCCCTTGCTTCTAAGGTCCCCTTATACCTATCCCATGCCTTCTTAAATCCTATTACAGTTTTTGCTCCCACCACCTCCTCAGAGAGGCTGTTCCGGGCATCCACCACCCTTTCTGTGAAGAAGTATTTCTGTACATTTCCCTTGATTTTACACCCCCACCGTCCAGCTTCATTGTGTGACCCCTTGTTCTTGTGCATTCTTTTCTCTGAAAAAGGCTTCCCACTTGAACCTTATTTACACCCTTGAGGTATTTGAAAGTCTCTATTATGCTCCCCCCCTCCAGTCTGTACATATTGAGGTCCTTCAGTTTCTCCTCATAGGGCTTTTGATGTAGACCCTGCATCATTTTAGTTGCCCCCCTGTGGGCTGCTTCAAGTCTGCCTTATGTCCTTTCTGAGATGAGGACTCCAGAACTGGACACGGTACTCTAGGTGGGGTCTCACCAGAGATTTATACAGTGGTATCATCACCTCCCTTTTTCTGCTGGTGATGCCCCTCCCTGTGCACCCTAGCATCCCACTGGCTCTCCCCACTGCCTTGTCACACTGTTTAGCCATCTTTAGGTCATCAGATATAACACCCAGGTCTCTTTCCTGTTTGGTGGTCACCAGTACCACTTCCCCCATTTTGTAATCTGACCAGGGGTTTCTATGCCCCAGGTGTATGATTTTGCATTTTTTGCATTGAAACTTTTATTATGTAAGTAATATTAACTCATAATTATGAATTATATATTATAACTTGTGTTATGTTTTGTTATATTACATTATATTATTAAACATATTAATTTTTTTTCATTTGTTTTGGGAACGTCTGTGTGGACGGGAGCTCTGTGATAGAGCGTTTTTATCATTTTAATCCATTTAAGGGCATTATATTACAACAGAAATAGGCAGGAATCACTGGGAGTGTATTGTTACCATGGCAACCAACCTCCCGATATCGAGGGGCCGAGGTAATTTACACTGCTGTACCTTCTGTATAGTTTGGAGTGCCCTTAGTGCATCCAGTCACTTATTGTTTGCCTTTTTAAAGGCAAAGAATTGGTATAGTGATTGCTTTTACACCATTGGTTGACTGGAGAAGCCACTTCCGCTCCAACGCTATATAAACAGCGCACCTAGCAAATGGAGCCAGATTTGGAATGTCTGTGTGGACAGCGGAGTTCTGTAATAGAGTGTTTTTATCATTTTAATCTATTTAAGGTCAGTATATTACAATAGAAATAGGCAGGAATCACTGAGAGTATATTGTTACTATAGCAACCGACCTCTGACCTCCCAGTATTGAGGGGCCGAGGTAATTTACACTGCTGTACCTTCTGTATAGTTTGGAGTGCTCTTAGTCCATCCAGGCACTTATTGTTTGCTTTTTAAAGGAAGAGAATTGGTGTAGTGATTGTTTTTACACAGTTGGTGGTCTGGAATTACTGGAAGAGACCGGGGAAGCCACTTCCTCTCCAGTGCTATATAAACAGCGCAACTAGTGAGTGGAGCCGAGCGCAGGGCAGAGGGGACGCAAGCTGAGGCAAGCTGTGTATGCCTGCATCCGCCAAGGAAGGGGCCATAAATCTTGAAGGAATAATTTAGTAAGCACTGAGACTGTCACTTAAACTTGATCATTTGAGTAAGTAACTGTTGATCCTGCAAAGAACAAAATGAATTTGGTAACAGATTGGAGCATCTGCAGCTCATGTAACATGTACCGTACATAGCTGTCAAAAACTTAGCGAATTATTCTTGTTGGAAATGTACATTGATTGTAGAACAACAAAAAGAAATAGGTGATCTGAGAAAGAGGATAGATCACTGCGGTACACTAATTAGAAAAGAAGGACAAAACCATGACCTAAATAATACGGGCTGCATTAAAGATCAATGACAACCATTTTACACATTGTTAAAAAAAAGCCTGAATTCAAGTCCTTGTGTCATAAGTAGTGTTTCCTGAAAATGTCATGCTATTTTGTTTTGTGGTTTTCTTTAAATCATCATTTGTTAACTTGTTCTGCACTAACTGGAAACAGGCTGTTTCTGTCCCTCTGACTGAGCCTTGGAGAGTGATGACATCATATTGGAGTAAGCTCCTGCTTCAGCAGTGTAAGTCACTGCTTGACTGAAGAGCTGTAAACTTCCTAATTAGAGCAGTCTGTAGAGTTAATTGTTTGCTTTCCAGGGTTTTTACTAACTCAGTCTCTGGTACGTGTTCAGATGTATTAGCTGAAAATCTATCGCTTTGTCTTCTAAAAAGCTGATCATTTTAGTTTTAGTGTTGAAGTGGTATGCATTTGAGGAATCTGCTTGTCTGTATTACAGCTGTGAGTTCTTTCTCATCAAAACTCTGTGTTTTGTTTTTAAGCAATATAGCACTGGGTTGTTTAATATATATAAAATCTAAAGTTTGTAAATTCATACAAGTAGTTTGTCTTTGACATAGCATCAATAAATAGGTCCATGTAAGAACAACTATTTTCTTCTCAGATTGACAAACCGGTGTCTGCCACACTCTGCTAGCTATTTATTTGTTTATTTCAGTGCTCTGAAAACCATTTGAGCTCGGAGCTCTTTAAATAGGTTCCACGTCAGGACAGATAGGTGAAGTTATACAAAGGAGTGCAGAAATACAAAGGTAAACAAACAGGCTTATATATCAAACAGTACAGGTCACAGGAAAACAGACAATTTATAGTGCCCAACGGTGAAACCAGTCAGTTGTCAGCAAACAAGAGGTTGTTTGGAGCGATTGCTAAGTGCTAAAGAAAAAAGGGGGTGAAGGGGAGGAGCGTAAGTGCAGTGTGCAAAAGGAGAGCATAATATCAGTATAGCAGCAGGGATTGGAGGGAGGTGACTAGACTGGAGGCAGAGGGAGAGGGTGAGCAGGAGGGCCTACTCAGGGGAGAGAGGGAAGGGTTAAGGGGGCCGGGGATGGAAGTAGTGATGGGGGTGGAAAGGTGGTGCTAGCAATGACAGGCACATTGAGATTCACGTATCATAAAGAGCTTCAAGTTCCTTTTGAAAGTACTCAGTGTGGGCAGGCACGCAATGTTCTTCTGGAGGGAGTTGAACCACAGCAGTGCATGGTAAGCAAAGGACATTTGTCCTTGAGATGTTCGACATTTTGGAGTTAGGAAGGACTGGTGTTCAGAGTTACGGGTATGCCGTGGATTACTGCTAGGAACCAGAAGTTGTTGGACCCTTGGTGGTAGCTGACCAAGGCAGATCTTTGTGGTCAGAAGGCAAAATTGATATTTTAGTCAGCCATTGAGCGTGAGCCAGTGTCCCCTGGCATAGAGATCACAGGTGTGGGTCAGTCGGTGCGCACCTAAGGTGAACAGGCAGGCTTTGTTGAGTGCAGTTTTTATGCACCGGACAGCAGTATCTGTGGCAGAACCATATATAGGCAGCCTGTATTCCATCAGGGAACCCACAGAACTGTGAATAGCTATGCTGAGGGCTTCAGAGGAGAGGCTATGCTTGTGATGATAAAGTAGCTCTATGCGCTTGTAATAGCTTTGGCCATGTTGTTAGTGTGAAGCATATAGGAGAGCGAAGTGTCAATAATAATTTCAGGCACATGTACTCTATGAACTCACAAATTTCAGTTCTTTGATGGTTTCTGTGTGGAAATGCATAATGTATAACTAGAAACAGTATAGAGCATCCTGATGCCCACTGTCTCCTACGCCATAGTTGAGGCAGCTGCACTCAGCTGCCCCGCTCCTGCCACACAAGCCCCCTGTCTCTTGCCCCACATTCAAGGCTGCTGCACCTTGCTGCCCACTGTCTTCTCTCGCACAGTTTGGGTTGCTGCACCCTGTTGCCCCCATCATCTGCCTGAACAGTAAGGGCTGCTGCACCATGCACACCCCATCCCGCAGTCAGGGCTGCTGTACCCTGATGCCCCCCTCTGTTCTGCCCCACAGTCGAGGCTTCTGCACCATCCTGTCCACATTCCCCTGCCATCACAGCCAGGGCTGCTGCACCCTGCTCCTGCCTACTCAGGCAGGGCTGCTGTGCCCTAGAGCCCCTTGCCTCCACAGTTGGGTCTGCTGAACCATGCTGCCACTTGCCACAAGAGTTCTGGCATTTGCTGCACTCAGTCCTCTGCTCCCATAGTTGTATCAGTTCTACCCTAGTGTGGCTGCTACACCCTGTCCCACAGTTTGGGCTGCTGTACCCTAATGCCTCCCTTGTCTTCTGGCCGAACAGTCAGGACTTCTGCACCATACTGCCTTCTGTCCTTCACCCCATAACACAAGATGAAAGTATTTTTTCTGTTTTTTCTTTTGGGCAGTGTAGCAAAAAATCTGATTTTGGTGGCAGGGGGGCAGCATGGTGCAACAGCCTTAACTGTGGAGTCATGAAGCAGTGGAGGCATGGGGCTGTAGGGTGCAGCAGGGTACAGAAGCCCTGCCTGTGTAGATAGGAACAGAATGCAGCAGCTCTGGCTATGGTGGCAGGGGAGAAACTACAGCATGGTGCAGAAGCCTTGATTGTGGGGCAGGACATGGGGGGCATCAGGGTACAGCAGCTCTGACTGTGGTATGGGATGTGCATGGTGCAGCAGCCCTGCCCATTTAGGAAAATGGAAGTAAGTAGCAGAGTGCAATAAAAGCCCCAGTGGCATGGGCAGCATGGTGCAGCAACCCCATATATGGAGGCAGGGGACATGGGACTTTAAGGCATAGCAGAGCACAGCAGCCCCGACTGGTGACAGAAACGGGGCAGAGGTGCAGCTGCTCTGACTGGGGGGTGGGGGACAGGGTACAGCAATCACAACTGTTCAGGTAGGGGCAGCAGGGTGCAGTGGCCCTGATTGTTCAGGCAGGAGATGGGGGCAAAAGGTTGCAGAAGCCAAACTCTATGGGAGAAGAGAGTGGGCAGCAGTGTGCAGCAGCCTCGAATGTGGGGCAGGAGACAGGGAGCAGCAGGGTGCAGCTGCCTCAACTATTAGCAGGAGATGGGGACATCCGGATGCCATATAGTGTTTCTAGTTATACATGATGTATTTTCACACAGAAAGCATCAAATAACTGAAATTTGTGAGTTCATATAGTACATGTGCCTGATATAGCGCAGCGTGGCAGGCACCTGTTTGTCAGTCAGAGAGGAAAACAATTGTTCTTACATGAACCTATTTACTGAGGCTACATCAAAGACAAACTGCTTGTATGACTTAACAAATGTTAGATTTATTTCATATCCATTAAACAACCCAGAGTTATATAGTTAGAAAAAAACACAAAGAGTTTTGATGGAAAAGAACTCACAGCAGTGATACAGACAAGCTGATTTCTCAAATGCATACCACTTCAGTTCAGCAATGAAACTCAAATGATCAGCTTTTTATAAGAATAGAATGATAGTTTTTCAGCTAATTCATCTGAACACAAACCAGAGACCGAATTAGTAAAAACCCTGGACAGCAACCGATTAACTCTACAGGCTTCTCTAATTAGGAAATGAACAGCTCTTTAGCTCTTCAGTCAAGCAGGGACTTGCACTGCTGAAGCAGTAGCTTGCTCCAATATGATGACATCACTCTCCAAGGCTCAGTCAGAGGGACAGAAATAGCCTGACTGTTTCCAGATAGTGCGGAACAAGTTAACAAATGCTGATTTAAAGAAAACCACAAAACCAAAAAGCATGAAATTTCCAGGAAACACTCTTCATGACACCAGGGACTTGAATTTAGGCTTTTTAAAACAATGTGTAAAATGGTTGCCATTGATCTTTAAGGAAAGAAGAGAACTGGAGAAATTTTATTGATGACACAGTGTGATCTTACTTTGAGAGGGCTCTCGCAGTAGGTATTTACATATAGGACTAAGCCGCCAGGCGTCAGGCCTCCACAGAAAAATTTCTAGCTAGCAGTCTCTGGCGGGAGGCTGCCCCCACATCAGCTGACTGGCATCAGCCTACGTCAGTATAAAGGGGCGGTCCCCCACGCCCACCTTCCAGTTCTTTCCCACTGTCGGCTTGCGAAAGTACCTCGCGGAAGAACAGTGCTACTTTGTCTGCCATTTTCGGATGAGTATTTGCTCTTTTTTGCCAAACTTACCCGTTTATCTTTCAAAATTGTTCCTAACTCCAGCAGTGTATGTCATCCCCGACACCCTCCGAATTGCATAAAAACAAGTGCGAGTCGTGTGGATCCCAGCTCCCTCATAAGGACGGCCACTCTTTTTGTCTATTATGCCTAGGCCTGGACCACTGCGTGGAGGAGTGTGAACACTGCCATTAATTCAATTCAGTCACCCGTAAGAGGAGACAGCAGTCTCTGGAAGCCCACATCCTAAAGAAAAAGATGGCCTCCATGGAAAAAGAATTGAAAAAACTGAGGCAGGTGTTCACTTCTCCCGAAGGCCACCACAAGAAAAAGAGGGACAAGGAGAAACACTGAGACTGGTATTCGTCATCCACAGCTCTTGCAATTTCTGTTGGAGTCACGGCTCTCCAGGTATCTTCCCCTTCAGGGGATTGCTCACCAACAGCCGCCTTGGTGGTTGCCAAGCCTGCATCGCCCCCCCCCCCCGTCAGGCTTGGGCCGCCCGGAGCCTCTGGGGCAAAGGAGGCCTCCATTTCCGCTAAGGCCACTTCTTCCTTGTGGTCTAACGGTAAGAGTGGGTCCGATAAGTCTGCCTCTGGCTCCGCTGCCACCCGCCCGGACAAGGCTGATAAGCCAGTCATTGGCAAGTCTGACGAACGCCCATCCAGCAAACCCACGCCAGGCACTGAACATATGCCTGACGTCCGGAAGTCGACGCAGTGAACTCCAGTTTTGTTGCTCTGTGAGGCCCTTCCGTCCCCCCAGACTCCACCCGTGGATTCTGCTCCCTCTCCCTGGCTGGGGTCAAGGAGACTGGGACACTGCCGTCGGGGGTGCCCTTTCCTTCACCAGAACCTCACGACGCCGGACTTGACGTCATTGAACCCGACGTCACCCTCCGTAATACCAGTTCCTGATGACAGACCTGTCCTGCCGTCAGGTCCTGCAGGACCCTCCTTCCTGGATCCTCCCGTGGGTCCTCCTACTCCGGGCCAACACCGGAACTGTCTGTTCCGCCTGCTGGACCGACGCCAGGTCCTTCTGCTCTGTCACAGCCCCTGGCACCAGGATACCCGATGCTGCAGTACCCAACACCTCAGTACCCGATGCTGTATTACCCGATGCCTCAATATCCAACGCCGGGCCTCCCGTCGTCAGGTTATGGGTATCCTTTTTTACGGGTTTCCCAGTTACCCATATCCAAGTCCTCCTCCTCCCCCACAACCTCAAGTGGACATGAAGAAGGTTCTGTTCTCCTGGTGGGCTGAAGCTGAGTCCCAACTCACTAAGGAGGCAGAGAATCGTCTGCCGACTCTGGCCCCTACACCAGAGCCCCTACATTGGTGACAGGAGACTTCTCCACCTTTACCCGATGCCAGGGCAGAACCCTCTAGCTCTCAGATCAGGGAGGATACGCACCCCTGGGGTGCCCACAGAGGGGTCAATCCCCCACCCAATAAGAAGGACTCTTCCTCTTTGGAGCCTTCAGATTCTGATATGGATTATGATCCCTCCGACCCTGGAGACTAGCCACATACTCCAGAGAACCCCAGGCCTAAGGACTCTCCGAAGTCTCCGCCAGAGGACCCTTCTTTTCTGGAATTGCTGAAACAAATCCAGGCTTCTTGTGAGTGGCAATCAGTGGAGCCAGATCCACAATGGAAAAAACTAGCCGTACACCTGGATCTTCCGGAAACCTCTCCTACACTGATTCCCCCGGATAAAGCCCCATGCAGATTTTGTTTCCACTATTTGGAAGCAGCCTTACTCATTAGCCCCTCTTCCCTGCAAGGCAGATAGGCTATATCAGGCTCCTGAGGGGAAAAGATTTTCTCAGTCTTCACCCTAAGGCAGATTCGGTTGTGATTAGCACCGCTCGTGACTGAACTGCCAGTCCTAATCAGCTTAGCTCATGTCCCCCTGACAAGGAATCTAGACTTCTGGACCAATACGATAAGAAGATATATGCGTCTTCTACTCTGGGTTTGAGAGCCTGAACTATGTTGGACACATGGGGGACTTCCAGAAGTCAATTCTGAGCCAGGTGGAATCCAGACTGGACTCTCTCCCAGATTCTCAAACAAAACAAGAATTGGGAGACCTGGTCCGCTCCGCTCATTCAACCTGTAGGCACATGTTATGTGCCACTTATGATGAGGTGGGCCCTGCAGGCAGAAGCTCGGCTTTCACCGTAGGTTTGTTGGCAACATGCCTGGCTCCGTGTGTCAGATCTGGCCCCTGAATTTCAGACAGCAGTACATGATGCCCCTTTCAGAGGATCAGTCTTGTTCGGAGGTGATGTCAAGGACATCATCACTGAATTGCAGGAGAAGGGTTTAGCATTGAAGTCAGTTCAGACTATGTATAAGTCCTCTCAGGGTCAGAAGCGGCCCTTTTGGTGCTCAAATCGGCAAAGACAAAAGCACATGCAGGCTAAGTGTCCTAACAAATGCAGAGCTGCATCAGCAGCCAAAGGCCCTCCAAGCAAAAAGACTCCCGGAGCCCCGGCTGCTGCTCTGCCCCCAACATCCTGACTTCCTGCCTCTCCCTCTTCCTCTGGCACCTCCAGAGGAACTGGTAGAGGGGAGATTTTCCTCCCATCTGCCGGGCTGGGAGAGAATAACACACGATGCGCGAGTGCTTCAATTGGTGTCAGCGAGACACTCAGTCGAGTTCACCCAGAAACCACCCCACAGACCAACTCCTCTGTTGTTGTACTCCCCTCTCCATCTTCCATTGGTACTCGAAGAAATCCGCTTCCTTCTTCAAAAGGCAGCGATAGAACCCATACCCTCCCTCTTTCAAGGGACGGGTTACTATTCTCACTTCTTCCTAGTACCAAAGAAGACCTGAGACCCATTTTTGGATCTCAGCTGTCTGAACGAGTATGTGGTGTACAAAAGGTTTAGAATGCTCTCTCTGCAGAGTCTTCTTCTCCTGCTTTGGCTGGGATTGTGGCTGTGCGGTCTGGATATGCAGGATGCGTACCTACATATCCCCATACGCCCTTCCCACTGCAAATACCTCCGTTTTTGTTTTAGGGGGGCACACTACCAATTCTGGGCCCTCCCATTTGACCTTTTCTTGGCCCCCAAGTATTCACCAAATGCCTGGCGGTAGTGGCAGCCTTTCTGTATACCCAGGGAGTACAAGTCTTCCCTTATCTGGACGACTGGCTTTTGGCAGCACCATCCAGGGAGGACCTCCAGTGCTCCCTTTCCATCACCCTGGAGGTTTTTACCAGCCTGGATATCACGATCAACCATGCAAAGTCCCAGCTGGCCCCTTGTCAATGGCTGCAGTTCATAGGGGCAGTGTTGGATACGACCCTAGACAAGGCATTCTTGCCCCCAGACAGAGTTGAGACACTCCTAAACCAAGCTCACCTCCTGTCCTGCCTCAAATGGGTCGGAGCCAGGAAGGTTCTTTGTCTTTTCGGACTCATGGCGGCAGCTATTCCAACTGTCCCTCTGGTGTGGCTCCACATGAGAGTTTCCCAATGGACCCTTCAGTCCCAATGGGATCAGTCTCAGGACAACTTGGATCACGAGGTCCTAGTCTTGGACCCGATGATCAGGGACTTGCAGTGGTGGATGGTTCAGGAGAATCTCAGTTTGGGGGTCCCCTTCTGCACCGATCCTCCCACCCAGACTCTGATGACTGATATGTCTGGAGTGGGCTGGGGTGCCCACCTAGGGTCTCACAAGACTAAGGGCAACTGGTCTCACTTCAAGAAGAAATTACATATCAGTGTTCTCAAGCTGAGGACAGTTTTGTGTGCCCTACAGGCTCTCCTCCCCTTCATTCTTCCTGGTCATCTTCTGGTTCAGTCAGACAACATGTGCATAGTTTGGTACCTCAACAAACAGGGAGGAACTCATTCCTATCCCCTGTGCCGGGAAGCAATGAGAGTTTGCTACTGGGCATCCCAGCACAACCTGCACCTGATAGCAGTTCACGTACCAGGAGTGGAAAACACTCTGGCAGACACTCCAAGTTGCTCGTTGGTAAAGTCCCATGAGTGGGAACTCAAACAGGATGTCGCAAACGACATCTTCAAGCAGTGGGGGACTTCTCAGGTGGACCTTTTTGACTCCCCCGACAACGCCAAACCTCCCGGCTTTTGCTCGCTCGCTCCAGGGCGAGACTTTTTTTGAGGAACTCGCTGTCTCTGTGTTGGAAGCACAGATTCTTCTACGCCTTCCTCCCCCATTCCCTTGATTCCAAGAGTGCTGAACAAACTTCGGATAGAAGGGGCAAACATGATTCTCATCGCTCCCTTTTGGCCGAGGCAAGTTTGGTTCTCTCTTCTGCATCAGTTTTCCGAGGAACCTCCTCTTTCTCTGCCTCTGTTGCAGGATTTGCTGACCCAGGATCAGGGGACCCTGGTCCATCCAGGACTCTGATCACTCCACCTTCATTCGTGGCTCCTGCAGATGTAGCCAAAGCTCACTTTGGCATCTCGTCTCTTGTGGTGGACATTTTGGTGGATGCCAGAAAGCCTTCAACCAGATCAACCTACGCAATGAAGTGGAAGCAATTTTCTGTTTGGGCTGGTTCCAAGGACTTTGAACCTTTTTCCTGTCCTGCAAATAAAATCCTGGATTACCTGAGGCACCTCTATGACCTGGGCCTTAGCTACTCCTCTTTGAAGGTGCATATGGCAGCCATCTCAGCTTACCGCATCCCTTTAGGGGACAGGACAGTTGCTCAACTGGAAGTCTCTAAGACCTTCCTTAAAGGGGGTCTCCATTTAAGATCCCCCATCCGTAATCCTGGCCCCCCCATGGGATCTCAGTTTTATTTTAGAGAAACTCACACTGCCTCCCTTCGAATCGGCAGCAGAGGCGGACTTAAAATTTCTCTGCTGGAAGACACTTTTTCTAGTGGCCATCACCTCTGCTTGGAGGATTTCCGAGATTCAAGCCCTGATGAGTAAGATCCCTTATTTGATTTTCCACAGGGATCGGGTGGCCATGCATACTAACCCTAAGTTTCTTCCAAAAGTGGTGGCTGAATCCACACTGACTCAGTCCATTTAGCTCTCGGTCTTTTTTCCAGAGCACTCAAATCATGGAGAGTACCTTCTGCATACGCTAGATGTACACAGGATTCTGAGATACTGCACTAACTGAACCAAGGATCTCAGAAAAATGGATCAACTCTCTGTTTCCTTCACACACAAAAGAGAAGGCAATGCTGTCTCTAACCAAGGCCTCTCCAAGTGGTTAGCGAATTGCATCACTTTCTGTTATGACAAGAACAACAAGACCCTTCCGGGTCAAGTCAGAGGTCACTCCACGAGAGGAGTAGCTGCCTCTGCTGCTTGTTTCAGGAATGTGTCAGCGGAAGAAATCTGTGCAGCCGCTACTTGGACTTCTGTCCATACCTTCATGAAACATTACAGTTTGGACGTTGCCTCTCGCCATAGAGCAGGCTTCGGATTGGCTGTCCTGCAGGTATTTTTGTCCTGAATCCTTGTTCAGCCTTTTCCGTCATTCTGTGGATGATGACTCCACCTCCCTTTCTCTTTTGTTCCAGACTGCTTGGGACTCAGTCCTATATGTAAATATCTACTGCAACAGCCCTCTAGTAAGATGAACAGTTACACAGAACTTACCGTAACAGTAGATCTTGAGAGGCTCTTACAATAGGTATTGCCTTCCCTCCCTCCCTCTGTCCCCCTGAGTTTTTTTCTTTTCTTCTATGGGGGCATATCCTCTTCTCTCCTGTCATGCCCTTTCGGCCTCTGGCGAGAAAGAACTGGAAGGTGGGTGTGGGGAACCGCCCCTTTATACTGAGGTAGGCTGATGCCGGTCAGCTGACATGGGGGCGGTCCCCCGACAGAAACTGCTAGCTAGAAATGTTTCCATGAGGTCCCTGGCGCTGGCGGCTTAGTCTTATATGTAATACCTGCCAAGAGCACTCTCACCGAAGATCTACTGTGCAGTGAGGGTTCTTTACTGTTCTTTCTATCAACCAAGGGGCGTTTGAACAGAACAGCCACACAAATCAAGAAGAAGCAGGATAAAAGGAAGAGAAATTGTAACAGGGTGGAGGAGTCAGAAAAAGGGAATATTGATGACTGGTGCAAAGTCACGGGGATGTAAAAGAAGAAGACATTCAATAGGGGTGGTGGATATAACATTACTTAACAGGTATTCAGTACTAAAGGATCATACTTATATGGATAATAATAGTACCAACAATCAGAAAAGGGTTCAGAATCCAGGAATATATAGAACTAATATGACCACCATAATAAATAATGAGGTAGAAGTGAAAGGCCTACAAAGAAGGAGAAATGATTTAAGGAAATGAAAGTTTCAGAAGAAACAGGAATACCTTTTAGCACCACACTGTTAAGTCATGATAATTCCCCACCTGTGAGTCATGATAATTCCCCACAGAGGCAGGATAACCAACAAGCAGATGCTATGGGTATACAAATGGAGCATAGCACCGTATACCCATCTGAGAATCATAGTGACATAGTAGTAATAGGGGACTCAATACTGAAATTTACTGACTCCATTATATGCGAGGGTAGAAAAACTTCTACACAGGTTGCATCCCTCTCAGGAGCTAAGGTCTCTGACATCAAAAACACTATTCTGGCATATATTAACAGTTCAACTAAACCCATTCTAGTAGTACACAGAGGTATGAATGATGTGGGAAGAAGTTTTGAAGATATAAACAAAGACTTTGAAGATTTAGGTGCTATATTGAAAGAGAAGGGATGCAACGTCATCATATCAGAAGTATTTCCAGTTCCTAGAGCTGGTATAGACAAGAGTTGGGAGATTTCACATTTAAATATTTGGCTCAGAAAAATTTAACCTTCCTCAGAAACTGGGTGTCTTTCAGAAATAAGGATCTGTTTAGAATAAATGGCTTGCATTTGAATAAATATGGTATGAGATTATTTGCCAACAAAATTAATAAAATCATAGATTCACATTTAAACGGAGGAGTTTCAGGAAGGTGGGAGGGGATTGTATAAACCAAGGAAATAGTTCAGTCCTGCCAAAAAAAATCAATCTCCACAGGAAACACTAGAAAAGTAAATAAAAAGGAACGTAAGTGTTTATTAATGAACGCAAGAAGTTTTGTTAAGGAAAAGAGGGGACTAGAAAGAGTATTAGCTACTGATGACATAAAGCGATGTGCTATCACAGAAACTTGGTGGTAAAAAGGTGAAGAATGGGATAGGAACATTCCCAGATATAAACCTCTTCAGTAAAAATAGAGATAATAAGACTGGACGGTGAGTGGCTGTATATGTAGATGAGAACATCATAGTAGAACCAATAGAGGAAAACAGAGGAGCTCTGTGAGAATGAAGCTGTATGGTTAAAAATCAGACCTCATATTGGCAAAAAAATAGTTGGGTCTTGTATATAGACCACATTCATACATATGGGAACAAGATATTAAGTTAATAGAGTAACTTAACAATATGGATATGGACAACAGAATACTGTTATTGGGTGATTTCAACTTCCCCTCAATAGAATTGAATAAGGGTATTGGGACAACAAAAACTGGAAGCAAATTTATTACCACACTTGGTGAGTTAGGACTGGAACAACATATGACAATGCCCACAAGAGAGCACCATTCATTGGACTTAGTTCTAAGTACTTTGGGGTAAGCCATTATCAACTGTCGCACTGTATGTCCTCTTGTAAATAGTCACCATGATATAGTAACATTTTGTATTACAGGTCACAACACAATAACTAAGGGACAGTCAACATACAAATGCTTAAAATGCAAATTTTGAAGCTATGTGAGAGGGATTAAATCAGTGAAACTGGGAAACATCCTTTGAAGGCAAAACTTTAAATGAAATGTGGGATATCCCGAATGATATGTTAAACAAATTGATAGATAGGTATTTACCCACAAAGAAATAATATAGTAAAAAAGGTAGAATACCACCGTGGTATACTAGAATGGTAATTAAAATGAACAAACAACAAGAAAAAGAAACTTTACAAAAAGCAAAGACATATGAAGCTATGAGGAATGTGGAAACTTATTTAAGGGTAGCCAAACAATGTAAGAAAAAAATTATAAAGGAGAAAAGAAAGTTTGAACTAGAAATAATTGATAAAATTAAGGACAACTGTAAGTCATTCTACATTATATTAATGCTACTAGGGAAACAACTTGACCAATAGTCTCCTTACTTAATGAGAATGCCGTTCTAACAAAGGGAGACAAGAAAACTGCAGAGTTGTTAAATACATATTTTGTCTCAGTGTTCAACGTAAGTGCCTCAGATCCTATTATGGTTGATGAAATTGTGAGGTAGATTGTATAGTACTAAATGTTCTGGATGTAAGGGATAGATGAATAAATCTTGATGGAAATAAATCTCCTTGCCCTGATGGATTGCATCTAAAAGTTTTAGGAGAACTAGCAGATGTTATAGCTGGTCCAGTTATACTGATTTTTAACGAGTCCCTAAAAATGGGAGAGATGGTGCAAGCTTGGAAAGAAGCTTCAGTGGTTGCAATATTTAAGAAGGGGGAAAAAGGAAGATTGTGCCAACTATAGACTGGTTAGTTTAACCTTGGTTTTGTGTAAGGTTCTGGAGGGTCTGGTTAAGGAGTCCATAGAAGCCCATTTAAATGTCACTAATAGTTGGAATGAATCATGACATGGTTTTAGAACAGGTAGGTCCTGGTAAACAAACTTACTTAAATTGTATGAAGTGGTGAGTAGAAACCTGGATAGTGGCCTTTCAGTCGATGTGGTGTTTTTAGATCTGAGCAAGGCATTTGACAAGGGTACCGCACAAGGAACTCAGCGAAGAGTTAAATAAAATCAACTTAAACAGTAACATTGTCAAATGGATTCGTTCATGGCTGATAGGCAGAAAACAAAGGGTCAGTATTAGGGGTACTACATCGAATGATAAAGGATCACCAGTGGTATGCCGCAGGGTTCGGTTTTGGGGCCAGTTTTATTTAATATCTCTATTGCTTCCATGACCTGTGGACATCAAGTCTGGTTGTCTAAGTCTACAGATGACACTGAGCTGGGTTGTACTGTACAGAATGAATCTGACTCCAAAAATCTGCAGAATGAGCTTGATAGACTTGATGCATGGGCAAAAAGAACATAAGTTGGTGTGACAAGCTGGCCTACGGTAGATGGAGAGGCAACACACTGCATTTAAAGTTCTCAGATGACAATGTAGTGTATTGCTCCAGAAAAATCATGAACAGTCAGTTCAACTTTTCCAGCCTGGTCAGGAAACATACTGTAAATGCTTAACACAAAACAACTTCTCACAGGCTGACTTGACGAAATGAGTCTTTGAACCGCTTATGTGGGCCAGCAGCTTCTGAATGCACAGTCTCACACAAAACACAAACAGTCTTTCCCTTGTAGCCTTACTTGCAGACCGATAATATCAGTACATTCCACTCACTGTTCTTGGCTCCAGCTGGCTGGGCTGCTTCTTTGCCTAAGGGTTCCCTGCTCTAGAAACAGTCTCTTCCTCAGCAGCAGGTTTAAGCTCCCCACCCCCCCAACTGCTCTCTCCAGCAACTAACCCTTCTCCTTGGGCGTTCTGCTGTGTTTCCTTTCTTAAATTTCAGCCTCTGTCTTGCAGAGCTCTCTGCCTGGGAGCTTCTCCTCCTCTCTATAGCAGTTTTCCAGCTTCCAACTCACTGCTTGCTGGATTCAGTCTGCCTTTTGGCAATCCCCCTAATCAGCAACACCTGAGGAGGGGCCCCTCCCGCCTGTTCATGTTGCATTCCTTGCATTTCCTCAGCCTCAGCAAGGATCTTAACCCTTGCCTCCCAGTGTAGGGGTTACCTTGTCACAGTTGGCTTTTGACTTGAACAAGTGTGCAGTTATGCACTTGGGTCAGTCTAGTATTATGGCATCATACTTCTTAAGGGGCAAAAAACTCAGAATCTCCAGGGAGGAAAAGGATTTAGGTATTGTAATTACAAACAACCTTAAAAATAACAGGAACTGCCAGGTAAAAGTCAACTGGGCAAGGGGTATCTTGACCTGTATAGCTAGACACATATCAAGCAGGGATAAAAGGGTTATCCTGCCTTTGTACAAATCACTCGTAAGACCTCACCTAGAGTATTGCTCACTGGTTTTTAGCCCCAATAAATAAGAAGGATATTAACTTAATGGAGAGTGTCCAGAGGAGAGCAACCAGAATGATTAGATCGGTTAAAGACCTGAATTACGAGGAGAGAATTGAGGTTCCTGATCTGTACTCATTGGAGTATAGGCGGTTAAGGGGGGATATGTGTTTAGTGCATTAACTAAAGATGATCTTTGGGATAATACATGATGAAGATGTAAAGATAATGATCATGCAACAAGATCCCATAGTTTACAGCTACAAGGGCATGTAAATGGAACTAAAAAAAAGGGCTGGATTCTTTTCTCAGTCAGTGGTGGGAATGTGGAACAGACTCCCATCAGAGGTTGTGGGTAGCAACAACATGAATACCTTTACAAATTGCCTCAGTAAATATTGTGTGTTACATTCTATCAAGGGTTATTCCCTTTGATTTAAGGGCGAGCTGTATAGGGGCTTATGCCTGACATGGCTCGTAACACTTCTATGATCCCTATGTTAATAGTCTAGTGGTGCCATCTTGAAATTAACTCGGTTATAATGAACTTCCCATTTCGGTGAGGAAATTACTCTTATAAGGAATTTGTCCCTGCTAAAAGTATGTTTGTTAGGCAGGACAGATCTATTTCACATGTTTGTTTCCACAGTACTTTAGCTATCTAATTGGAAAAATGAAGGGGAATTGATTTCTGTAGGGTCTGTTTATAATATTTATGATACATTCATGTCAAAAAGTGGTTGAATGATAAATGCACTTGACACCAGTGATATTGCCTCACATTTAAATACCGAATAAAACAGCCAGCCAGCTGCTCTCATCTGTTGTATTGTAAGATAAATGTTTTCCACTTAGTAAACAGCAGTTTATCATGAAGGATACTGAAACTCTGATTTTCAGGGATCACTGTTTAAAAAAAATCTGAGATTGTGGCTACTTGTGAGATTACGAGAAGACATTTTAGAATATGAAATTCTTTATCTGATGTTTGGCCATTGTCATCATTTTTGTCAGGTTTAAAAATTTAAACAATCTCTCCCCCAATTTGAAAAGCCATGCCACGGTCTAGTCATAAGATGGCACCGACGTGGCATGTGATGACATCAATGAGGTGAGACTGCTGTTACATAGCCACAGAAGCTGTATGTGCTGGCTGGTTTATGCACATAATGTTTAATTTGTAAATCACACCAACATGCAAATCAGTATTTAACACGTTCATCAGAGTCCGACAGTATCAAATAGTTCATTATAGGGGGAAGGGGACCCTACAGACTCCAATTTACCTTAAAGAGGCATGCTACAAAAAATAGTTTGTCTTAAAGGGAATGGGAAGCCTTGTAGTATCCCCAGTTCAGATTTGCTCACCCCCTGTTTTCCTTTGATATAGTGTCACCTGCCCGGATGAATATTTTTTCTTTATCAGCTTCTGCCAGGGGTATCTTGTGGGATCCTGCAGGAACACAGTGTAATTTGATTGTTGTTAAAACAATTTGTCAAGCTGGTTATCACAGAGTGTGAACCACTTTGTAACAGCAGACACTACATGTAGTCCACAATCCAATTTTCAAAAGGGTCCTGGAAAAAGGGTCACATAGCACAGCACACCCAGTATTTGGAAGGTTTGACTTCATAGTCAGTTAGTTGGATATTTTGGGCATATCCTGAGACCTGTTGTACATCAGAATTGTGGTACCACTAATGTGTGACAGTCCAATTTTTATTGCCTTGTCCAAGCACCTTTCTGCCTGCCTTCACAATGTAAAATACCTGGTTAAACAACTAAATAAAAAAAAAAAATATGTGTATAAACCTTTGGAAGCTTCTAGTTCATGAACTATCCATTAGATCATTCCCAGATTTGAAACGAATTACCAGTATGACCAGATATATATGTCAGCAATATAACTTTGGCAGAATAAGTTTGATTTCCATAACAATTATGTTTTTTTGAGAACGAGCTTTGACTGTGGGTATATTTATGTCAGCAAAAACTGTTAAGAATTACTATTTCACAAAAGCTGTGTAAAATACTCTTTTCAAACGAGCTCAGAATATGTATCTAGGTGGTAACAACCTCCTTGGGTAAGGAAATGAGAAATGTGTTCACGGTCAAGTGATTTTTGGGTAAAACACTTATTTTTGAAAAATGTAAACATGGCAATTTACATAGAAACATGGAAGTTGATGGCAGATAAGGACCACAAGGTCCATCCAGTCTGCCCATTTCTTTTTCTACCTTATGAATGTGCCTTAGGCCTTTGCTCTGTCAATGGCCTATCCATTCATACACATTTGTATTGCTCCCTTATGCCTATCTCATGCCTGTTTGAAGCCCTGAGCTGTATTCATATCCACCACTTCCTGAGGTAGGCCGTTCCATGCATCCACCACCCTTTCTGTGAAAAAGAACTTCCTCACATTACCCCTTAATCGGCCTCCCTCTAATCTCATGCTGTGGCCTCTTGTCCTGCTATTTTTCTTATATTGAAACATGTTAGACTCTTTCACCTTGTTAATGCCCTTAAGGTGTTTGAATGTTTCAATCATATCACCTCTCTCCCTCCTTTGCTCTAGGGTATACATATTGAGCTCAGTTAATCTGTCGTCATATGTTTTCTGATGCAGTCCCTGCACCATTTTGGTTGCCCTTCTCTGGACTGCCTCAATCTGGTTAATGTCCTTGTGAAGGTGTGGCCTCCAGTACTGCACACAGTACTCCAGATTGGGCCTAACCAGTGTCTTGTAAAAAGGGATTATTACCTTCCTCTTCTGACTTGTGATACCCCTACTTATACACCCCAACATTCCTCTAGCCTTACCTACTGCTTTAGAGGTCTGCTTGGATGATTTCAGGTCATTGGTGATGATGAAGCCCAAGTCTCTTTCTTCTCTTTTGACTGCCAACAACTCCCCTTCCAGCCTATAGGTGGCTTCAGGGTTTCTCTTCCCTATGTGCATGATCTTGCACTTCTTTGCGTTAAACCTCACTTGCTACTTTTCTGACCATTTTGCTAGTTTATCCAGATCTCTTCTCGTTCTGCTGACCTCATCTGGATCATCTACTCTGTTGCAGATCTTGGTGTCATCTGCAAATAGACAAACCTTACCCTCCAGTCCATCTGCAATGTCACTGATGAAGATATTGAAGAGGACTGGCCCCAGGACTGATCCCTGAGGTACCCCACTTGTGTCTTGCATCTCTTCTGACTGTATACCGTTTATCACCACTCTCTGTTTTCTGCCCATCAACCAGTTTGCCACCCAGTTGACCAACGTCTGACCCACTCTGAGCCTACCCAGCTTATTAATCAGTCTTCTTTGTGGAACAGTATACTAAAGTATACTACTACACATTTACACTGTGAATGTGTATGTATGTGATGTATAATTTGGTGACCGGGAAAAGCACACAGAGCCGAGGCTCGTTTTCCAGGTGCGACCCGGGGACAGGGTAACGGCACAATCAGCGGGTTACAAAAAGTACTAAATGCAGTCTAAAAAACAAGCATAACAAATAAATACATTATTAAGTTTGGTTGCAGGTCAGTTATACAAAGGCAGAGTGAGAACAGAAACACACGTTGGCGTGGATAACAAAGTAGCAATTTTAAGATGAGAAAGAAAGCAGAGGGCAGTACAGGGACTTTTGGTCGTGAGATTAAGCTGAAGACCGCAGTAGCTGTTGCTGAAGCTGGGAGAGGAGATGCTTAAGTGCAGGACTGGCAGGGAAGAGGCAGGCTGTGGGGGAGGATAATTCCGGGGGGGGGGTGCGCGACAGGAGGAGAGCTGGTGTAAGCCAGAGGACATAATACAAAGGAGAGAGGGAAAGCAGAAGTTTGAAGAAAAAGGGTAGGGAGTTGCTGAGCTATGAGGGAAGAAAGGTAGTGCACAAAGAGCGGCAAGAAGTGCGGGACGGATTAAGCAGTCACAGAGAAGTGAAATGAACAGAACGGCCTGAAGAGGTAACAAACAGGGAACACAAAACATTAGGGTGGTGTGGAGAGGGGACACTGGGAGTAAGGCTGGAAGGGGAGGAGTCTGAGAAGCCTTTTCAAAGAAGGGAAGGAGGAGGATAGACAAAGGTCAGGTGGTAAATTGTTCCAGAGAGAGGGGAAACGGAAGGAGAAAGCAGATTGACCAAAAGCAGAGTGGGGGAAGGGAAGAGCAAAAGTTCGAGGGTCTCTGTGATGAAGGGAGTAGTTAGAGGTGGCCGCCTAGGAGAGGCGGGAGGAGAGTTAGGAGGGGAGAGAACCAAACCAGAATTTAGCAGTAAAAGATTTGCAGTGAACCAGTCTCCTGTGGGACAGAGGAGCGAGTGATAGGGCAGAGTAAAGAAGGCAGTGGTGGGTAAGAGGAGGGGAAGCAGTGGCAAAGTGGCAGAAGGAGTTTAACAGAATATCAGGTTTGCTTAAGGAGGCCTGAGAAGCCATGCCATACACCACATCGATGTAGTCAAAAGTGGTTAGTATCATTTTAGTGACAAGCTCACAATGCATGGGGAGGGGGAGGCAGTTTCTGTGCCAGTAGAGGGCACCTAGTTTAGGGGGAAGTTTAGCACAGATGGCGTCAATGTGTGTGGAGAAATCCAGGTGGGAATCTAGCCAAACCCCTAAATATTTGAAAGCCGACACGTTTTCAAGACAAGAACCATCCAGTGTAGAGAAGGTTGGAGGGTGCTGAAGGGTCGCCAGTTTCTGGCTGGAGCTGAAAGTCATGGCCAATATATTTTTTTACACTAAGTTTGAGTTGTTTTCCACAAACCAGGACTGGACTCTAATAAAATCATCCGGGGGGGGGGGGGGCTGCACACTGGTTACAGAGGGCCCAGAGAGGAAAAGGATAGTATTGTTGACATACATGTGAATTTCGGTAGATAGATATATTTCTTATAATGAAAGAAGAAGAAAATTTAAACAAGGTACTGAAGTCACAAATTTTTACTTCTTAAAACACAAAATGAATACAGTGAGACTCCACAGATACAGAAAGTTATATGTTTAGCTATTCTGAAGCACCATTTTGGAATACAATTTAAAAATAAATACACAAACATATTCTGTACGTGCTTGAAAAATTCCAAAAATGTAGCATATGTTTCATATCATCTTAATCATCTTCAATCAAGTCATCTTCATAAGCAAATGTTCTATGGACATTTTCACAGAATTTGCCTGCCATGCAAAAGTAAGCTTCAGTGTAGACTAGATTGTTTGCTTTGCACTAGCACAGATCAAGTCCTTGTACATGCAGATTTCTGACATCTGCATGATGTAAGTTCCAGAAGTCCACTTGGAGCAGGTTCTTTTGACATGAGAACAGGGCTGAGTTGACCATCAAAGAGGATCCAGCCAAGTCTGTTTGGAGATGGGGGGTTTGGAACTTTTTTCAATGAAAGGTTCCATGCAAGTGCCTGGAAGTTGGCCCTTTCTATATAGTGTTTAAGGCTGTTGGATGTAGGTGGCAGATTTTCATTTCTTTGTCACTTTTGACAGAAAAGCCAGTATCGGGTGTCATCAGCTGTATTATCAGTATTCTCTGAGGCAAACATGGCACATACAAACATCTCACAGGACCTCACTTTATCCATGGACAGTTCCACACTTTCCCCAAGCTATGCCAAGCTCTGTTTGTTGATAACATTCGGATTGCTTTAGCAGTTGAAAAGTTTTTTTTCTTGCCTAGTCCAGAGAAAGCATTAGAGCTATCACAACCTGTCAGTGAATGAAAGCCTGGGAGGGCAGAGCACAGCGTTGGAGCCAGCTTTTCTGCAACATGATGCATTGGTGTGTAGCGTAGCTTGTCTTTTATTCCCGTGCGAAACCACAACTCAAGACAGTGAAGTGAGCTGTATGTATACGCACTTAGTACAGCAACATCTGTATCAGGGGACTGTATTCCTACTGTTGTGTGGTCTTCAGAGGCATGGAGTGCATGCAGCATCATGCGTGTGTCTGCTTCCTCGTGATCAGATCTGAGCTCATCCAGAGGCTGTGACTGAGTTAGAGAAATCGAGATAGCATCCATACCATCCTTGAATCCGCCAGTGAGAATGACACTCTTGCCAGCAGGCAATATCTTGGGACCAATGTTACACCACCTTTTTTTTTTTTTAACTTAGTTTTATTGGTTGTTATTTAGGACATCACATTGATCATTGTATAGCCATATACATTATCTTTCCATACACATTGTGTTACAGTTTGTTCTTGTTTTCCCCCATTCTATCTTTTCTTTTACCTAGATTTGTTATGTTTATCCACTTCGTTTCTTATATTAAGATTATATCTCTACATCTTAATTTTTAGCTTTAATGAATTGCATTACTAAACAATGGGGTTCATTTCATAAGTTTAGCTCTTATCTCTCAGCATTCCATCCACTTATGTAGTTAACTGTGTTCTGTCCTTCTAAATATAACTATTCAGCTAACAGCTTAAAAGATTCTTTTTCATTTACTATAGCTTCTAGTTTCCAACCTGAATGTTCTGGTTGAGGTTAAAGTCATCTTCAAATTAAAGATAACAATTGGATTCAAACTTAAACTTAAATTTCAACTTAAACTTAAAGGTGGGCACTAAATTGCATCCATTTTGCACAACATCAATGATTATTCTTCTATTCCTGAGACCTAATTCTCCCTCCCATTGTCCTGACACGAACTTTGTGTGAGACATCTTTCTTTCTTCACCTATGTTGGTACCATGGGGACCAAAGTTGGGCAAATCTTTCACTTTGTAGCCTTAGCGTTGCTGTAATCCATTCTATAGTTTCTACCTGAGACATTCTGGACCGCCACTCTTGCACCGAAGGGGGGAGTGGAGATAACCACCTGGCAGTAATACACTTAAGTGCCACCAGCCTCATGATTTGAGGTAATTTCGTGGATTGTCTAGGTCCACTGATTAGTGTAGGGAGTCCCGGCACTTACACCTCCCCCGAAAAGGGTATCTGCAGACCCATAAGCCTGGTTATTAAGGTATGCACCTCTCTCCAGAACAGACTAATCTGAGGGCAATCCCCAAAAATATGAGCTTGCGTCCCAGAGTCTCCGCAGCCCCTCCAGCACATTACAGACCCCGACCAACCAAAGTGTCTCAATTTAGTAGGGGTGAGAAAATATCATCATATCACCTTCCAATGGAACTCCTGCCATGAGGGGGAACTTGTAACTTACCAGCCCCGACCAGATCTTCTGGTCCAGATGTTCTCTGCTATGTTAATTTTCAATTGTCTTTCCCATTTACTTTTGAGATCATCTAGTCCTGATGGGAGGGTGTGTAGTATTATCTTGTATAATTTTGATAATGAATGTGTATTTCCCTTGATCATTATAGTCCCATAGAAAAAGTTTTCCAGCTCTGTCCTCTCCCTAGTTATTTTTTGCATTCTGTTTGCTGTAGATATGTAGTGGCGTACCAGTAGAAATCTAAAATGGTCTTGTTTCTGTAAGTGAAATGTTTCACTTATTTGTGCAAAGGATAGAGGAGAATTGTTCCTTATACACTGGGCAAAAGTGGTTAATCTTTTAGTAGCCCAGACCCTGTAGCCCGCGTCTGACCTTGGAGGCAGAAAGGTGGGTTCAGACCGTATCAGGGAGAGTGATCCCAACTCTTCAGGAGTATATGTGAGTTTTCTGAGCATTTGTAATATTTTTAACGGGTGGGCAACCCATGGGTTTAATTCGAGACCCTGTGTTATGTGGGGCAATGTGTTAGTGGGTTAGGCCCAAAGTGCCCACCCCTTTAGTGAGTCCTCCTCCAGGAGATACCACCCTGAATCTATTCTACATTTCTACGGTGCATAGTTGGGACCCCCTAGCTGCCAAAAAATAGAAATAAAAATGAGGGTAGGCGAGGCCTTCCCGCTCTCTTGGGGCCTGCAATGTGGTCAGTGCTATTCTCGGGCGTTTACTGTTCCATATGAACCGCTGTGTTACTTTCTGCAAGTTAGTCCTAGGTATCCCCAGAGGCAAGGTCTGAAAAAGGAAAAGAAACCTGGGTAGAACGTTCATTTTTATAGTTTGGACCCTGCCGTATAGGGTTAATGGCAAAAATTGCCAACGGGCCAGATCTACTTGAATCTGTTGGAACAGGTGAGCATAGTTGTTCTTATATAGTAAGGTCAGATCGACTGTTATCTTGATCCCCAGGTATTTTATCACATTTTTTTTTGCCCAAGCAGATGGGAAGGCGGCCTTAAACTCTCGGGAAGGCTTGCCGTTTAAAATGAGTGTCTCTGACTTGGAGTGATTGATTTTATAGCCTGCTAATTTCCCATATTCTGCTAACTCTTCCATTAGGGCTGGTAAAGACCTTTCAGGTTCTGAAATAAAAAAACAAGGAGTCGTCTGCACAGAGGGCCACTTTTTGAGGGTGGCCCCTGACCTGGACTCCCTCTATTAGGGGTTAGACCTAATGGCCACTGCTAAAGGCTCCAGAGATAACGCAAAGAGCAGCAGAGAGAGGGGGCAACCCTGCCTTGTCCCCCGCCCCAATGGGAAGCTATTCGTGAGATAGCCATTCATTTTAATTCTAGCCTTTGGTGCCTGATACAATGCTCCGGTCAGAGCTACAAATTTGTCCCCGAAGCCAAATTTCCTAAGTGTTTCCTTTAGAAATACCCAATCTACTCTATCAAATGCCTTTTCGGCGTCCATGCTGATGGCTATTTGGAATTGTTTCTTATATTTTTGGGTTGAGATTATGTTTAAGAATCGATGTATATTGTCTTGCAGATATCGCCCCGATATGAAGCCAGTCTGATCTCGATGAACCAGGGTCTGTATTTCTTTCTGTAAACAGGCCGCGATTATTCCAGTGAAAAGTTTTGAATCTACTGGGAGTAGGGATATGGGACAGTATGACCCGCAAGTCTCTGGGTCTCTGCCGGGTTTGTGGATCACCGAAATCTGTGCCTTACTCCAGGATCTGGGGGGTGCCCCCTCTCCCCGCAATAACTCATTAAAGGCCTCCTTCATAGGAGGGATCAACGTCTCTCGAAATTCTTTATAGAATTCCGCTACATAACCATCCAATCCAGGGGCCTTACCATTTTTCAACTGTTTGATTCTTTGTAATATTTCCTCTGTAGTAATGGGTGATTCCAATTCCAGTCATTGTGACTCTGACAGTTTAGGGAGTACTATACCCTCTAGATACCCAAGTGTATTATACAGGTGACCCGACTCCCTCTCCTCCTAGTACAAGGTCTTATAAAATTTTTGAAATTGGGCAGATATTAAATCTGGGGCTGTGATCAAATTTTTAGTTTCCGGTGATCGTAACTAGGGACTGCTCTAGATGCTCTCTCTTTCCGAATTTGCCAGGCGAGTACTTTGCCTGCCCTATTCCCTTGTTCGTAATACCTTTGTCTACAATACCTTAGTTGGCCCTCCACTTGTGCATCTAATATCGCATTCAGTTTTTTTTTTGTTTCCTCTAGATCCTTTTTAGTCACTGGATACAGAGTTCACTGATGGTTCTGTTCTAACAGAAAAATTCTTTTTTCTAGTTCTACTCTCTCTTGAATTTTAGATCTTTTATATCTGGAGGCATATTTTTAATATGCCCTCTTAAGTAACATTTTAGTGCATCCCATCTGACCCCCGCTTCCGTATCCTCTGGTGGATTATGTTCCAAGAGTTCTGTGGTGGCTTTCTGGATTAGCTCTTTGAAGTTACTATGCGTTAGAAGACTTACATTTAAATGCCACGTTGTTTCTGTAGGTCTAGGGAACAATTCCAAACTTAAGGAGATCGGGGCATGGTCTGACGGTATGATGTTACCAATGTCTGTCTTGTGTAGGTACTGTAGACAGTTGTGAGATACCAAAAAGAAATCAATTCTGGAATACATTTTGTATTTCGGGGAGAAATATGTGTAGTCTTTTGCCCTGGGTTAGAAAATCTCCAAATGTCCACTAGTGACAACTCAGTACATAGTCTGGTCAACACCTTACTAGATCTGGCTGAGCCCTCTGCCTTGGAGCCTACCCTATCCTGCCCTAAATCCATGACCGTGTTGTAATCTCCCCCCAATATTACCAAACTCTGTGGGTCTGTGACTGATTCCAAAAGACATTTGTTTAAAAACTGTGTCCTCTCTTGTTCATTGTTCGGGGGCGTATACATTTACTAAGATACATCTCTGGCCTCTATACTCCCCTTCAATCTCACATACCTCCCTCTGGGTCAGTGTCAACCTATGTTACTTGTAGGGGTATCCTCTTACTAATATTGCCACCCCCTTTTATTAGGATGTTGCAAATATGCGCTAGTATACCCCTCCACCCATCCTCTACGGAGCTTTTTATGTTCCTCACTATCTAAATGCGTTTCTTGTAGAAACGCGATGGAGGCTTGTTGCCTTTGCAGCTCTTGTAGTATTCTAGCTCGTTTCACTGGACTATTGATCCCACTAACATTCCACGAAACTATCCTTAGGTCCCCCATTTTGTTGAAATCTCAGTCTTTTGAATCATCTGATGATGTACCTGTGCCCACCATAAAAGCTGTAACATGAATATAAAACATTTTGATATTTCCCTTTTAACCAAACTATATACATGAAGCCATAAACATGGCAGATTTAACATTCTTGGTACTTCCAAGTTGTCACTATACCCTCTTCCTCTCTCGTGGAGAAAAAAAAACTCTAGGGAAGGAGGTAGGAGGCCAACTACTTAGCCTCCCAGCAGGAAACCGCCTCCTTCAATGTGGCGTGTTCCAGCAGAGTTGTCTGTGGTCGCCTGGAATAACAACAGCCCACAACCCAGACCCTTATGTAAATCAGACCTTCTTCTTTAGAAGAGGGGGGGGGGTTAGGTGGGCTCTTAAATAATGTTTGTCCCTGTCCGGGGTTACCCGGTTCCATATGCCATCTCGGGGATCTCTCCCTCCGGAGGGGAAGACACGTACCAAGGTGGTGGAAACAGCCCTAGCTAGTCCCCAACTCTGCGCTGAGGTGAAGGAGACCCTTTCTCTACTACTTCCTCAGGAAAGACCCCTGGGGCTGCAGCCAGAAAGAACACTGGAGGGTCCAAGTTTCCCCCTTTCTCCATCCAGAATTCACTCCCTTCACTCTGCCACTGGTGACCCCCCCTCCCAGCTCCCCCGACGCCTCCCCCCAAAGCCACATCAGTCCCCATATCCGGTTGAGATCAAGTCAGGCCTTTCCAACCAAAATCCCGGACCCCTGGCAAGGACCCCCCTTCCCTTCTTGTCTTGACTGCATGGCTGAGGACAATCCTCGCTGATCTTCGTTTGGAGCCGAGTTAGTATTCTGCCATGCTCCATCTGCTTTAGGTTATACCTCCTCTGCCCAACAAAATGATGTTTTCTATATTAGTATAGGGCGTTGAATGGCAACTTGGGTAAATTCTAAGTTGGTAATTATCCGTCGGTCGTGTGGCCCAGGAGGAGCCCCGCCCCAGGAGAGCGGCCAACCAGAACCCCCCAGGGCCCACATCAACTCTGGCCCCTTCGACCTCTCGAGACTTACTTATTTAAAGAAAAAGAAAGTTATTCTGCCACCAGGGCTCCCCCCCCGCCGAGTCGCCCACCCTCTGAGGCTCCCCGGAAACTGCACCCCCATTACATGTATCCCTGCAGTCCAGCTCTTGCCGTTGTTGTGAATGCTGCATGTTCGTCATCTGTCTTCCCAATTGACAGATCACCCCTCTTCCCACCCTGGACCTTCATCCCACCTCACCCCATTAGTGTTACAGATCAACCATCTTAAAAAAATAAAGGAAGGCGAGAGAGAAAAAAAATCCCCCTCAATGAAAAATGCTGTCAAACGATAATTTACAGGGATAAGGCTGAGAGGCCTAATCCTATTCAACCAAAGTCACTGGTGTTTAAATTCTCAAAAGTCCATTTGTCTTCCCATATTCTAGGATGGGTGCTAAGGATGAGGCCCAGTTGTGGGGTATTTCCTCTTACTATATCTCCAAACAAAGTCTCCGATGCATTTTAAATTCATATACTCATCTGCTCAAGTAGTCTCTCCCTCCCGTCTCGGAGCTATGCGTTGGTTCGAGGGGTTTCCATCCTGCTGGGGGAGACTCTTAGAACACACCTTGTCCCACACAGTTTGTGTTTCCCCTGAGCGCGCTGCTGTTACTTTTTTAGGCCCCTTTGTCTGCCAGGCCCTTCTCCCATCCAGGCCACTCGCAGATCCCCAGTTCTCCTCCAATATCGAAACACCATGCTTTTCAGTCTATTTTACGGCATCTGAGAGCTCTGGAAAACGCTGCCATCTTTCTGAGGTATTTATTTTGACTCTTGCTGGGTACTCTAAGTGGGCTTGGTGACCCGCCTGTTTCAAAGCTTTTACCACCCCATATGCCTTCTGTCTATGAGCTAGGGTCTGAGGAGCATAGTCCTGGTCAAAAAACAACCGAACGTCGCCAAATAACACCTGCTTTTTGCCCCACGCTAGCCGAAGGATTTCCTCCTTTATTCTAAAGTCCATGAAAGCTATAATTATTGAGCGAGGTCTAGCCTTGGGATCTTTAGATTTCATTATTAGTGAACGATGGGCCCGAATGATACCCAGATCTCTGTCACTGTCCAATCTGAGGATTTCTTTTAAAAAACTGCTCATAAACTGGGACATTTGCCCCAATTCTGTCCCTCAGGGAGGCCATGCAGACGGAGATTATTTCGTCTGTTACGATTCTCCAAGTCCTCTATCTGTTGTTGTAAGGCCAGTTCTCTTCGGTGAAGATCCTGTAGTGCAGAGTTATGTATATCGGTAACGGTTGTATACTCTGAGACTGTCTCTTCCAGTTGTGATGTTTTCTCTGAAAGTTCAGTTGTTTGCTGCCTGTCCTCAGAAGCCCTTTGCTCCAGCTTGGTTAAAGTATCGTTTATTTGCTGTAAGGTGGTACAAAGCGTTTTGGATGTGATGGTAAAATTTTCTTCCATGTCCTCTCTGGTTGTATGTGTCTGTGCAATTAGGTCGGCTGTCTCGGCGCGGATCTTGGCCTGCTGCTGTGACCCCGAGTTATTAAAATTAAGTTTTGTATGCAATGCACCTGCTCCATCTTTATGTTTAATTTTCGGGGACATTAGATACTCCTCGATGCTGCGTTTTCTCGACAGTTTCTTTCTTTTTTTTTTAGCTGGATTGCGACGGATTGTTCAGGTTTGGATTTCGTGGTTTAGGATCAAGCTACCATTCCTTAGGCGACCGGAACCGGAAGTCCTGTTACACCACCTTTTACTGAGGAATGCGTCCAGATTAACCTTGTTGACTGGATTGCTAACATACTTTCCCAACTGCCTTGGGGCAGGAGTGTTCGCCCCAGCAATCTTTACTTCAGGTGCTGCCAATGATCCCCTTTTGGCACGTTCCTCTGCTTTTACAGACTCTTTTCTGTCATATAAGTCAAAAACTGTGTCGACTCTATTGCAGCCCTCCTGACTCAGTGGCGCTGTCAGAATCTTCCAGTACTTATCAGCTAAGTCTGCAAATGTAGTTGCACGTCCAGTTTTTTACCATTTGCACAGTGGCCATGCCATCCACAATATAGGCTGTAGACACTGACCTATATGAATGGAGAAGCCTTGGGTGAACTTCAACTTCCTTCTCAAGATCAGGCAGCAAAGTACTGTTTGTGTTCTTTCTGAGAGTTCCATCTGAATATGCCAAGGTGAAGGGAACAGCAGAGAGTTCATAAGTCAGAATTTCTTTTAGATTAACATCTCTGGACTTCGCTGCAACAATCAGTCTTCCAAAAAAGTTCTCAGTCAGCATTAACAATATGTACATTCTCATCTCTAACTTTGACCATTTTCTCCTGTGCTAGAGTGGCAGATGTTTTCAATTTCAGGCATGGCAATGTGTCCCAAAAGCTCTTTGTGAGAGTGTTCAATCGTTATTGGATAAATTTCTCCATATGCTTCCAACCAGTATCTTCAGCGCACATAAGACTGTGTGTCATTTCAGCTGGTGCTACAACTCCAGTTGCAATGTTCAGAAGTAGGAGACACTCGCTGTCATAATTATCTGGAAGAGTGAATGGGTTTGGCATTAGTTTCATTGTGAGCATCGACAGAAGCCTGTGCACATCAACTTCATCCCTCTTTAGTCACTGGGTCCCTAATTCCTTGTGAGTGCCAACTGTTTCACTCTCCTACAAGCCACACAGGCTGCTTTTTGGCAGTTGTTATGGCTGCCCTCTCATGGCTGATGAGCTCTGGGCTAGTGAGTGGTTCCGATGATGCCCCCTCGTTTATTCGAATCAGGGTTAACAGACTGCTCTAGGGCCTTATCTGTTCACGCCTGACTAAATGGTTGACTTGAGCGACTGACTGAGTGATTTCCTTTCATGAACCTTTCATGCACCTGGTGGTGTGTACTTGGGAGTTGGTTTATGTCTGTAAGATATATGGGCAGCCATCTTGCATAATTGGTTCTGTCCATTGAGAAGTATGACACCATTCCAGCTGTAGGAGACAAGTGCAACAGCCAGTTCCCATTTCTTTCAGCTTTAATGAACACGAGTAAAAATTGTACCATCGGAGTATATGAGTTCCAGAAAGCAAAGAGATGTGATTTTGAGCTAGCTTCAGCTTTGAAAGACGTGAACAGCTGCTGAAGCTCATTCAGGTCTCTGCACAACTCCCTGAAGTGCTCATGCAGCATTTCACCCCTTTCAGCGCTGTTTCTGCACACCTTGATTTTGTTGTTGAGATTTTCCACTTCCGTGGCATTCAGGCTGTCCTGATAGTCTCCCTTGTCTTAAACCCATTTCGAGAATGACTTCCATTGCAGGTGCAACATTGCTTCCATTACCAATTTGTGGGCTCTCACCCCGTGATTATATGACTTTCCTTTAAGCAGAGCAGAAGCTGTGCTACTGCCATATGTGTTGGACTCTATGAGGAGATCTTCTAAGTTCAAGTCTTCAATCTGCTTCCCTGTAAGTGCTAAGTTGTTTAGGGCGATGTGAAAGCCTCCCATTCTGATCACAGTGTCCTTGAACTTTTCTGCATACCGCCACTGTATTTCCTTAGCTTTCACGTGAAAGGCTAAGTCAAATCTAATGACTGAATCCGTTTGTCCCAGTGCCTTCATCATTGTCTGAACTTTCTTCATGAGTGTGTACACAGTACTAAATTCAGTTGCAGATCCCGCAATCATAGGACAGTAGCCAATTTGTGTAAGAAGTAGTTTAGCCTCATATACAAGTGCATTGAAAGCACTCCAGCTGGGTACGGTCTGCCTCTCTGGGTTTGACATGGGGTTGCGATCTACCCCTATTAACTTTGTGGGGCACATTCAAACAGTGGCCCATGCAATATCCATGTTTAAGGAATCGTCTTGGAGGGACCTGTCACACTGGTACCTCTCTGTCACAACACTGTCAATGAAGGATGTTACAGCTGGTCTCTTCCCAAACACCCCACACTCTATAATATGCTGTACATGATCCATTGTTTTCAAAGCCCTTCTTCTGATGGAGTGTTCTGCATGTACAACTCTCTCTGGTTTTGGACCAAATTGTCTCCTTTGATAAATCACCAAGGTGGTGGAGTGGGTTGTCTGTTTACCATCCAAAGTTTCTTCGATGATATCATTGTTATCTGCTGCCATTTGAATGAACATGTTTGGAACAGTGTTTGTAGGGATAACAATGCCATGGTTTTCTGACTGAACTAGCACTTCCAATGCAAGGCTTGTCTCTACCACCGCAATATAATCATAAGAGGCACTATGTCCCAAGTGGCTCAGAATGGTGATAGCCTGTTTGGAACCTGTAAAGTGTCTCATTATCATAGCTAAGCTGATGTGCTTTGACATCTTTTGTCTTCCGTGTGATGCACAATGTGCAGTCTCCTGACTTATTATGATTATTTGCTTTCATCTGCTTCATTCTTAAATTCTGAGCTGAGATCACCAAACTGTTCTACATCTAGATCCTTTTTTTGTAATGATCCATTGCAGAAACCACTAAAGGTTTTGTGGAATAATTTCCTTTGACTTTCTGTGTATGAGGATTTTCAGTATCGACTGGTGTGTTGTTTATTCCCTTGCAGTACTCCAAATCTGCCTTCAGTATCTGTGCTGCATGAAAGAGCACCTGAATAGGACTGTCTCTGTCCTTCTTAGCTCCTGTGCCCTCTGCAGATTCTAAAATCACCTGGGACTGTGATTTCCCAGAGCATACAGTGGAAGATGCATTAATTACATTTTGTAAAGATATGTCACTAAAGTAAACAAGTTCTGATTTGGAAGGATTCAGTTGCTGGTGAAATACCAATGAATCCTGAAAGTGAATCTGTAACTTGCTCTGCAGTCACTGGGAGTGGTAATTGTCTGCTGCAATATCCTTCTTTTCTAGATAAGACTTGAACCGACCTAACAGAAATGTCATGGTATAAGCCCTTCCTGCATTAATACCTGATTGTATCTGTTGTCACTAGCTCACGGAATACCTGCGAGTACAAGTCCTCATCAACAGGTTCTCTGTATGACTTAAAGCTCACGCTTTACTTTGCTACATACAGAGCTCTGCATATTTCGTGATATTTTGCCTGTGCAGCAATTAGGTCAACATCCCACATTTTGGGGAGCATTTCAGCATCTCACTTTTACTCAGCAGCTTGCTGTATAGTTTTGCATGCAGAAAATGTAGCAACTGAGAATAGTTTCTTGACTTTCTTGTGGGGTTACTTTTGATAGAACATGAACATTGACCAATCCATCCCGTATGATCAGAACCTTGCTAATCTAGCAGTGGTAGGCAGTTGTTCCCCTTTTATTTTTTTGATCTCGAGACAAACAGGAGTAAGAGTTAAGGATGTCTTCTTCGTGAATTTAAGATTTACGTGCACTGGTATATTTGGCATAACAGTTTCTGTGCCATACAAAACTGAGTTCAGTGAGTCTGTCAAAGTCAGACTTGAGTCTTTCATGGACTTTGTCTTCTCTAGGTTGTATGGCCTCTATGAATTTTGAGATACCAGTTTCTCTGTCGCGTAGCTAACAGTGTCTCTGCTATCTGTCTGGCATATAACGCATTTACTTCAGTCAGTCCTCTTGATGCGCTTTAAAGGCAGAAGATGAAGAGCCACTTAATTGTCACAGCTACAGTAATTCTCCCATTTTGCCCTCAAATTCTGGAACACCCTACCGGCCAGCTTAAAGGGCTCCTTATCTCACTCAGCCTTTAAAGCCACACTTTTTTCCCACCTCCATGCACTTGATTCCTCTGTATGTACCTAACCCCCCCCTAAACTCTGCTTCCTGCTTTTCCATACCTAACTCTGCTGGGTTTCTTTACTGTACTGTATTGTCTGACTGTATCAAATGATCTATTTCATCCCTACGTGGATGGTTACTGCTTGATGTTATACCGTGACTCTCTCTGAGGGGTCACCATTTGTAATCTGTTTGGACCATTTTGTAACCTGATGATTTCTTGTATGTAATGTATTCACCCTGACTATTTGGAAGCCTGTTATGTCAACTACTTTTATCTGTTTTGTTATGACTTTCATTGTTTGTATCTGTACCCTCCTGGGTCTTGCTTGAAAATAGGCAGGATTATGCCTAATGCACTTACCCAGTTACCAAAAGCTAATTAATAAATGAATTATCACTGTTCATCTTTAGTTAATCTGAAAACAGAAAAACATATTTGTTAAAACCTTGTGTGTTATGGATATGTGTAATTGCAATTATAACAAATGACTACATTTCATCCTCTTGTGTTTTGAAGACAGTGTAAATTGCCTTATTAAAATGTGCATACTTACATAGATGGCACTCATTAAAGGTTCAGACCCACAACGTGAGCGCATTCTACAACATCTGCTTGACGCTGACCGTTAACGTTTTGGCCCCAAATATGCAGCTTGTCTAGGAAATGTCAAGATGAACATGCATATCAAACTTCATGATCCTATTTTTATCGGTTCTTGGGTTATCATAATAACCCTATGATGGGGGGTAGGCTTCAGGTCAAGTAGGATCTGGAGTTTATACAGTAGGTAGGGAAATGGGCGCACTAGGTGGGCCAGGAGGGCCATACCAGCTGTCAGATTCTCTGTTTCTATATGTATCTGACCTTGATCTTTGACCTTTTGACCCCAGATGTATTGTACAGCCAGAGTATGTCAAGATGAATGTGTACAACAAATTTGGTGCTCCTGTCGCAATCAATTTTTGAGTTATCATGTGGACAATCCTATATACCGAGACGGCTATGCACACTGTCCAATTCACGCTGGCATAGCTAATTAGTGATGCTACAAATCCATAGTACAATGGTTCTAGAAATTTTCCTTGGGTGTTCCACTAGCTGGACCAAGTGACAGGCCTTCCAAATACTGGGTGTGCTACGTGGTCATTTTTGACCTAACATTAGCTCCTGGACTAATGGTGGATTTTGAAATGCTAGCCAAAAGGCAGGTGGATAAGGGAACAACTTTAATCCTAAATTATAAAGCACATTTTCAGGAAATCAAGAAGGAGGGGGCGTAGCTAGCTGCACAGCCATTTAGATGTACTTTCAGAGAGCTCCCAGAGAAGCATCTGATAATTTTATTATTTTAAACTTCAGACTCTGTTTGAGTGTGATTTAACTACCTATACTGGTTCATCTTAGTGCGGTGGCCTGCCAGAGCAATTTTTGCTATTATGGGACGAACGAATGTAGAGCAAAAAGTGAATTTCTTTGCGCCTCATGGCGGGGCTGCTAAGGGACAGACAGCCTCTACAGGCCAAACAGCAGCCGAGCCGGATAAGGAGGGAGGTCGCCCGGCATCACTGGAATCTCAACTGGCAGTACTAAATCTTACTAAAACGGTCCAGCAAATGGATAAAAAGATGGACACCTATTATGATCGTATGACAATTGTAGAACACAAGGTCGATAGCCTGGTAGAAACTATACAAGCTGCAGAGAAATCATCCAATAAGGCTATGGCCACAGCTGCGACCTGTGTTAGGGAACAAACCCTATTAAAAACTCAACTTTAGTACCTAGAAAATACAACCAGGGCTACTAACATCAGAATGATTGGAGTACCAGAGGGGACTGAAGGGGAAGATTTACTTTCCTTTGTGGTATGCTAGCTGTCGGACCCTTACAGTATTAATGTACAAGGCTCGGTTATTCAGGCATATAGAATTACTCCCCGAAAAGCCAGCAGTAAAGTAGAAGGAGCACGAACCATCCAGCTGGTCACGGCATCGTCTGTGATCCGAGATCATATCCTACATGCTGCCCGGATCAAGAGGGGAATAGATATTGATGGATCCAGGATCATGCTGTTTCCAGACCTCTCGTATGCTATGCATTACCAAGCGCAGAGAGGTTTTGATGCTATTCAGTGACGGTTCCGGGGCCTGAGATCCCAAAAGCATGTTGATGCCAGTCAGACTCCTTGTTACAGTGAGCCAGAAAACATACATTTAAACCGATCCAAAGGAGGCTGGCAAGTTAGTAGTTAAGCTGGAAACAGAGAGAGCAGCAAGAGATGGAGACACCTCATTGGACTCTGAGGGAACCGGAGACTGAGAATTTTGTTGTAAGTGACTGTTTCACTTTGATAGACACGATGCCTTCCTTTTATTCCAGGATGGCATGGGAAGCACTTTAGCCCCTTCTGGGACTGTGTGCCCCCTCCGGGGAGGCCATTCTATTGAATAATCTGTTGGTTACAAGTTTTAAGTTCCACTTAAATTCATGTTAAATTTGTTCACACCCTATTAGGTACTCTGGTTGACTGAGGTCACATAAAATGAATGTTATGTGTTTTCTAACTACTTAAGGGAAATGGTGGTGGTTTCCAAGATACCATTTCTTACTCTCCTCTTGCCACAAGGTGTTGAAAGATGGCGCTGCTGTCACATTTGTTTTCTCTTATTAAGAATTGAGATTCCTCTCTTGCCAGTCATCTACTTTGTAGGGTGCAGGTTCAGAGAGACAATTTTCCTGCAGTTTCATTGGGCTGGCGATGGCGAGTACAACCTGGCCTCATACCCCTAAGACCATACTTATTTTTTTTTTTTCAAAATATTCTCATGAATTGTTAAATTACAACTTGGTTTGCAGTAGGTTGAATATAGTTAAGATGTGTTATTGCTGATCAATATCGGATATTGGGGGCGTGCTGAGAGGGAATATCCCTTTTATATACACAGACTTATCACTAAGGCTAAGTAGCCGTATGCAATATTTTATTAAGTGAAGCAAAAACCCCTTTAAGGCATTAGCAGCATTAGTCAATTTGAAATATTGTTTTAGGACTTGTTTAATAACATTGCTGTTTCCCCCATCTTATAACAAATGCAACAGTGACTCGACTATCCTAATGTCAACATGTTATGTATTCATTGATGTACTGCACTGTTCAGTGTATATCCTTATATTGTAATGGTATATACTTATAAGTAAAAAGTTTTGAAGAAAAAAAAAAGGAAATCAAGAAGGAATTAAATAATTGGAACTGGGATAGTATACTTAAGGATATGATAGTTGAAGAAAGTTGAGAGTTAATTAAAACAGAATCCTAGAGTTAGGGGAAAAAACACCAGTCCAAAAAAAATATAAAAAACTACACTAAAAAAGGCAAAATTCCACAGTGGCATAATAACAAAATAAAGAAACAACTAAGGCATAATGAAACGGCCTATGGTGCAGTGAAAGGAGCCACACTGATAAAAACATAAACTAATACAATGGTGAACTAAAAACAGCAAAGAAACCGTTAGAAGAAGGGAAGGATTAAAGGTGGAATTTAAAATAGCGCATGAAAAGGATAACACAAAACTGTTTTATGCTTTAATTAATCGTAATAATGACAGAGCAGTAGGACTCGTAGCAGACAATAATATAGAGAATACTGAATGGGCAACTATGCACAACCAGTGTGTTCTGCCACAGAGGGGTTGTGATTCCCTCTGACCTCGAGAGCGAAGCTCGAGAGGTCTGTGGGAATCAGAACCCTGAGGTGGCAGAATACACTGATTATGCATAAAGTTTCTCATCCTGTGTTTTTTATAGTGTATAGTATTATGTGAAATGTGTGTATATTTTTACTCTTCCACAATGAAACTGACTTGTGCATTCTCTAGAGGTCCTAGAATGCTGTTCTACCACTGAAGGGTCCAATCACATTCCATGACCTTTGAACTGTGGTACAATAGCAATTTGAAAAGGATGGATTTCTATATAGAACAATGCTCTACTATGCTCTATACACTAATTAATGACCCCAAGCAAATGTCTAACGCATATGATGACTACTTCAGTTTAGAGTTACAAATAAAACTGCTAGTACTAGCCAAGGGAATGATAACACAAATCAAGACAGACTCCACCAGACTCTTTGGAACCTAAAAGCATGTAAATCAGCTGGCCTGGACGATTTGCACCCCAGGATACCAGGAGAAGAGGTAGAACAGGTTGCTGGTCCATTAACCTGTATTTTTGACAAATCGTATACATATACAGTGTGTGTATATTTTATATATATATATATATATATATATATATATATATATATATATATATATATATATACATATATATAAAATTTATTTTTTTTATTTTATTGAGAGATCGGAATTGCCACCTTTGAGCTAAGAGCTCATTTACAAAGGATCTTCGTCAAGCAGTTTAGACAGAAAACTTAGTTGCGACAGCATACTTACAACAGACAATTTTTACACATTAGCAACAGAATTTTACACATTCCAGATTACATAGGAAGGTCAACATTGTCGTCGAGGCACAGGTAAGGAAGCATAGGAAAACCATGAGCAGTTGTAAAATTTGGAAGAAGTGTTTATTAGCACTAGCAGTAGCAAGGGTTGAATAGGACCCTGTCCCAAATATATTTCAGGATTCAATTCACAGGAGAGCAACATATTTCGAGGTTCAAGTCACATAATCAGACATAACTGCAACATATTACACAATACAGATTCTCATAGCAGGTACAGATACAGCAGCTGGAGGCATTGTCAATCACATTAGTAGGCTAGAGGATAAGTTAAGTGCAGGGGCCAGGCGGTTTTTGTCAAGGCTGTTGGATGATTGGGGGTAGAGGGGAGGTTGGGTGGGCAGTGGGGTGGGGTATAGAGAATAGGAGTGAGACAAGGTGCAAGAGATAGGGTTAAGGCAGGAGGTAGGGTGAGGTGGGGGAGGGGGGGGATATGCACCCGGCCAAGGCCGGGATGGGGTCAAGTGGATGTCCAGCTGGCGTGCAGTGGGTGGTTAAAATTTGCAGAAGCAGCAGTCTGGTGGGGAGATGCACTTCCGGAGTTTGGATTTGAAGAGCCCTATTCGTGGGAGGCCAGTGGTGGAATAAGGGAGCTCATTTAGCCAGGTGGGTGAACTTACTGCAAAGACACACCTTCCCAGGGCTGTTTACCTGATGGGTACGGCTAGGGCATGCCTAGTGGTGCTTCTTGTGGCATGTTCACCTGGGGCTGGCCTGAGCAGCCCCTGCAGTGAGACAGGTGAAAGTCCCAGTAGGGCCTTCTTCCCTAGTAGACAGGTCTGGGTCTTGATTCTGTCCATGGGGGGGGGGGGCATTTCATCCTTATGTAGAGTTCACATGTATGTTTGAGGCGATCTGCATCCAAGACGAATCTGCAGGCTTTGTTGAGGGTCAAGTGGACCTTGAGTAGGCTGGTGTCCATGGCTGCACCAGACACTACAATTCCGTAATCCAAGATTGGCAGGATTGAGCCACTGACTGCCAGGAGTCTGGCCTTGGATTTGAGGCAGAAACTTAGTGCCCCCAACTTTCTGTTTGTGGCTGTGGTACTATTACCTATGTGTTCATCAAAGGAAAGGGACTCATCAGTAGTGACCTCCAGGTACTGGAATGAGTGGTCCTGTTCGGGGGTGGAGCCTGAACTGAGGGCAATTGTAAAAGGTGTGGTAGATCTTCTCTTCTGGCGATCTGCAAAGGTTTACCTACAGTGCTTCGACAGCGCTAGCGCAGACATCCCCTACTGCAACAGCTACAATGCTGACTGTCGGCATTGTCACTACGGATGTCGGCTTTCTGATCGGGTGCTCCGCCCCTCGGTGTCTAGGATTCTAACTCTGAGTCGAGTTGGACCCGGGGAGACAGAAACACCCAGGGCAGTCCCAATCGCTGCAGGACCACCACAGCAACAGGTGGATTTTGCCCGATTTCTGGCGCTGTGGTGGTCTTCGCGGTCGAGGAGTCGCTGTGGTGACCTTATACGCCTGCAAAGAGCATGGTCTTTGTCTTTTTGATGTTGAGGACTAGTAGGCTGGAGTTAAACCATGCCTCCATTCCTGTAGAAGATAAAAATTAATCTGCAGGTTCCTGGTCAATGTTTCTTGGCAGGAGCCTCGTAGGAAGAGTACCGTGTCTTCTGTGTAGAGCAGAACTTTGGAGGAGGGGCATGCATCTGGGAGATTATTTACAAAGAAGCTGAACAGGAGCCGGCCCAGTATGGACCCTTCCTGGACCCCTGGCCTCGGATATGGCTCCATTGATCTTTACCTGTTGTGAGCACCCTGACAGGTAGCTGTAAAACAACCTGACTGTGTCTGGGGACAACCCAAGGCTAGTTAGCCACTGTAGTAGCAGCTGGTGGTCAACAAGGTCGAAAGCCTTGGATAGGTCAATAAAGATAGCCCTGACTAATTGACCCTGGTCGAGTGCTTCTTGAACATAGCCTGTGAAGTAGAGAGTGAGTTTGTGCTGTGCAACCTGTGGAATCCGTGTTGTTGAGGGCTGAGGAGGTTGTACTTATGTAGGTGATCAGTGAGCTGGTCAGCGATGATTCTTTCCAGCACCTTGGAGAGAGGGGATAGGATGGAGATGGCTCTATAATTGGACACCAGTGAGCGGTCTCCCACTTTTAGCACTGGCGTGACTAGGGCAGTTTTCCAAAAAGATGGGAAGGCTGACATTCGGAGTGACATATTGAAAATCTTGGTGATAGATACGACCACTTCAGGGAGGGCAATTGAGATGAGCTTCATGTCGACCTCGTACCCTCCCATCCTTGTTTTGCCCAGAACGCTGGTGAGATATTTAGATGTTTCCTTGGAGGTCACCTGCCTGAAGTAGAATTTTGGACTGGGGCTGGTATAGTGTGGTGGAGGTTCAGAGGTCCGTGTTTCCCCCATGTGGGCAGAAGGTTTGGGTGGGAGGACTGTACTGTAGTCAGTAAAAGCCCTGTTGAAAATGTTTACCATGGAAACATTTTCAAGAATGACTCTTATTGTGATTGAGCATGGTTTGGGGGGGGGGGGTCCTGTCACCTGTCCCGAGGAGGTCCTTGATGGATACCCAGAATTTTTTGCCATCACTGAAACATCGGGACTGCTGATATTTGTGATATGAGGCCTTGGCCTGCCTTATTGTCCAAGTGCACCTATTTCTAGCAGCTTTATAGGTTTGGATATTCTAGTCCCTGAGGCCCTTGCTTGCTGCCAGAGGAGAGCCCATTCTCTTATCATGCCAAGGATTTGCGGAGTAATCCAGGCCATGCTCCTCCCTTTTATCATGTTCTTGCAATATGGAGTGTACTTGTCCGCAGCCGAGTAGAAATGAATGAGGAAGAGCTGGAGGGCAGAGTCAAAAGAGGGGCAGGAATCCAGGAAACTCCAGTCTACGCCAGTGAGGTGTTCTTGAAATTGGTCATAGAGCTATTTCTGATGACTCTGTTCCTCACTAGCCTTGGAGGTAGTTTAGGCAGCTTTGAGGACCATTCGCATTGTATGGGAGAGTGGTCACTCCGTGCGTCCGGGAGCACCTGAACATTGCTGAGCCTTTCAAGATGAGAGGTCGGCACCCAATCTGTCAAGGTGCTAGTTCCCATTCTGTAGTTTGTTCTGGTGCAGTTCTGGACCACCTGTGTTAGATATAGTCCTGTTATCAGATCCCTGTGCGGGGCACAGGAGCTGGCTATCCAGCTGGAGTTAAAATCTCCTGGCACGATAGTTTCCCTATTCTGGCTAGCCTGAGAATAGAGGTTGCCGAAGTCATTTAGTCCCGCTTGCTGATGTCCTGGCGGGATGTACACAGTCATGATAGTCAGCCCTTTCTGTCCCTTGCCTAGAATGATTTTTATTATAAGACATTCACAGTCCTTGCTGACAGCATCCAGCTGGACTATGTGACATTAGAGGTAGTTACAGGTATAGATCATGCATCCGCCTCCTCTTTTCTCAGCATGGTCTAGTCTAAACAGGTTGTATCCTGGGAGGGAGACTACTGCATCTGCCATTTTAGGCGTTATAAACAAGGTTACTATAGAAGGCATCTTCGGTCTCTAGGGGAATGGGTCCACTGGGGGGCATAGTCTTAAATTAGAGGGAGGAGGATTCAAAAGGGAAATAAGAAGGCACTTTTTCACAGAAAGGTTGGTGTCCAAGTGGAGGTAGTATCATCGAAAACCGTGGACAGCTTTAAAAGGGTTTGGGAGAGTGAAAGGAAGAGTCTTAATGGGTGGGAAGATGAATGGGGGAGATGAGAGGGGAAGGAAGAAGACTCCATGTGGAAAGGGAGGGGGGCAGCTCTGTAATCATCTCAGAGCTGCAAACTTGAGCAGACTAGGTAGACCAAAATGGCCTGTTTCTGCTGGTTCGTACACATATAGCAGGAGAAGTCTCTAGTGACTAAAAGAGTGCAATCATGGTATCAGCATGATAACATCCGGCTGAACAAGTGCCACCCATGCTTCGAACTGAGTACGTTTTGCCAGTAGGTTGCCAGTGTTCAAGGACACAGTCTTTAACTTCCCAGCAGGAGGCTGGGTCTGAGTGATGGTCGACATGGGGCCAAGGCTGGGGTGAATGTTTCCAGAGATCAACAGTAGGATCAGGAGAAGCTTCCTTAATAAATTGGGGAATAGGTGGGTCCATCCAACTTGCTGCTGAATCAGAGTATTTAACTTGGTTGGTGGGGTGTCAAGGGCACAGTAAAGGCCTGGGTATAGACATAAAACCGTTATAGTCAGCCCTGAGGAACTACTGATCTTGAAGTGGGTATGTGAGGATCAAGTGCCCAAGGTGGTATTGCTGCTGGTCTCCCATTGTGCTGGTGTCCCCATTTGTATAGGATTAATAAAGGCTTGGGGCTGGTGGGAGAAAATTCAGAAGCCCCTTCAGGGTGGGTGAAGGAAAGGCCGAAAAATTGCCCAGTAACCCAGTGCTAGGAAAAGGAAAAAGGCGCTTCAATCTGGGTAGGAGCCCTGGCCGTAATGGCCAATCAAGTCCCAGCACCGGGAGAACTGACCAGTAGTGCCCCCAAGATGCGGTCCCGGAGTTGGATAGACAGCTCACCTAGGATGGTGCTTGGTGGCTGGAAGCAGGAGTGGCGGCACGGTCAGGCAGTCTTCCCTGCCACAGGCCACTGTGGGTCAGCAGTCCAGCCCGATCAGGGGCTTCCTGGAAAAGAGGGAGAGAGGGAGGTACAAGTTAGGAGTAAATTGGAGGTACAGGAAGGCTCGGAGCTTGATCAAGGGGCAGGGGAAAAGCTAACAAAAGAACAGATTAAGCTATATGGCTGAGGGTGGGGTAGCAGCTAGCAGTTTAATGGGAGGGCGTGGAACTGGCGCCAGAAGCCCAGCTCCCAAAACTGCAGTTATGATTTAGCAGGGGAGAAGGGAAAATGCAACAGTGATTCCAGTTAGCCAAGGAGGGAGGGAAAATACAAGGTGGGCAAGGGTTAGAGCAGATAGTCAGGAAGGAAAAAAAACAGTTCCCTTCAGACAATCATTAATAAACACATTTCCCCATACAAACCAGCCACACTCCCCAACAAAATTTCAGCCTAGCAGTTAAATAATAAAGAATTCCACAAATTCAATTTGGAAGCCTTTTCAGGGCTGGCAACGGAAAGGCCGAAAAATTGTACAGTAACCCAGTGTTAGGCAAAGGAAAAAGTTGCTCCAATCAGGGTAGGACAGGGTAGGATATATATGTATATAGGATGGGCAGGACTGGAATATGGCAATTATCTACATGAGTGAACAGTGACCTCAGGATACCTCACGCATAGAGGAGCCACGAGTGATGGCTCCCGAGGTCACTGTTCATGAGTGTAGATATTTGTCATATTCCACCCCTTCCCATCATGTGTGCGATTTATACAGTAGGGTTTGTCTTGTAGTTAGGTTTTCTGTTACAGTTTTGTTACAGTGAATGTCTATGTTGCTGGTGTTATTTTATGTTTTGGTCCTTCTCCACGGGTGTTCTCTGTTTTTTCTGAATGAATGTATTTTCTGTGAATGGCTGATGTTTGCTGTCTGTGATTGGTTGTTTGTCTGAATGGCTGCTTATGCGGTGATTTCATTGGTTGCTGCTGTGCAGCGTTTCAGTTATTGGTGGTTTGCTGTTTGTAGGCAGGGTTTTGCTGGGCACTTCTAGCTGGCGTTCCGTGTTATTAAAAGTATTATATTTATAAAGTTTGGGTATTTTTGTGGTTGAAATAACTTCACTTTAACTCGTGTGTATTTTGTGTAAAGTTGGTGCTTTTGTACTTTTGCTGACTTTGTCCAGTTCACTTCACCAGCTTCGAACACAAATTTATTTTCGGTTTCAACTTAGGGTTGCAACAGCAAAGGAACAGAAAAACAAAATAAAAAAGAAGTATGAGAATTCTTCGGTTTCACTGTGCTTCTTCTTTCTGGTATGTTTTCTTGGAACAGTTCTTTCCTTACAGAACGTTGCTTATACAGTGCAGGAAGAGTTCATTTACTCCGAATCACTGTCAGACTCCAGTACAGGAACTCGCTTTCGGCATCTTTTCAGTCTTTTCTCAAGTCTGAGAAGCGGTTTGTTTGCTAAGCTAGCTGAGCAGTGTTTGCTGCAGCATGGGGTTTATAGGAACTACGAGCACAGGACAGGTGCTTGTATAGGTGAGATAAATTATTGGTCTAAGGTCTGAGTAAGCAGTTCCAGCAACCAAGACTACTGTTGACTTGTTCTGCTGACATAAGGAGAGTGAAAATATCAGGTGGTGACATAGACACTGTGTGCGTAAATGTAACGAAGAACCACATTGCCTATGTCATGCCTGATATGTGGGGGGTATAAATACAGATATTTATTTCCTGAAATATGTCCTCACCACTATTGTATAAATGTGTATTAATATATACATATACATATATATATTTGTATTCAGGGATTACAGGATATGCCCTAAGAGGAGAGATTAAGGGAATTGAACATGTATTCCATGGAAGAGAGAAGGGATCGGGGGGATATGATTGAGACCTTTAAGTACTTGAAGGGAATAAATAAGTCTGATACTGAAGAGATAGTCAAGCTCTGGAAGGGGAAGGAGACAAGAGGGCATAGACTTAGATTGGAAGGAGGTATATATAAGAGGGAAATGAGGAGGCACTTTTTCACAGGGAGAACAGTGGCAGTTTAGAATGCTTTGCCGGAGGAGGGGGTATCATGTAGGATGGTGGGTAGTTTTAAGAGGGGATGGGACAGGGTGAGAGGGGGAGTATTTGAGAAGGTGGAGGAGGGGGGAGGGGCAGCTCCAAAGTAGGGTGTTAGCTGCACACTCGAACAGACTAGATAGACCTAGAGGTCTAATTTCTGCTGGCAATTTTCATATGTTGTGTGTGTGTGTGTGTGTGTGTGTGTGTGTGTGTGTGTGTGTGTGTGTGATATATATATATATATATATATTATAATTTCTGCTGCCAATTTTCATATGTTTTGTGTGTGTGTGTGTGTATATATATAATAATTTCTGCTGCCAATTTTCATATGTTGTGTGTGTGTGTGTGTATATATATATATATATATATATATATGTATATGTATACGTATATATATATATATGTATTAGAGACAAAAAACTCCGTTTAATGCATTAGTTAGGGTTGTTCCATAGCGACAAAAGTGAGGAAATTCGCTGTTAGGGTTGAAAACCCTAACTCCGAATTCACCCCCCCCAGCACCACACACACACACACACACACTCACACTCAAGTATGGGGAGGACCAAGTCAACACAACCAATGACAGACATCCAGCAGCAGGTGACAGAAATTACAAACAATTGTCTAAATGTACTCGAGACATCCCCACCCACCTGACCAGGTACTGCATGCTCAGTGGAGATCAACAGCAAAACTGAGGCCATATGCATAGCGTACACATCTGATTGCAGCTGCACAATGTACCACACTTAGTAGTTGCATGGCCTTACCTACCCGATACCCCACACCACACCACAACTGGTACTGTGCCGTTAGTCAGTATAAATGCTGAAGGTGCATGATGACAGTTGTAGAAAGGTTTAACACTAGTGAGTATACATTAATTAAGAAAGTACATAAATTAACTACAAGACACTAGCATGCTCACGATAAAAGTAGTGTTACATTTAGTATGTGATTTACATAGTAGTACATTTACTGCAACTGTTTACTCAAGATAGAGAGGCTGATGTAAGCGTATGGAAAAGCATTGCCTGTTCAATGCTGTGAAATTTATACTGCCAGTATCAGATGCATTCTTACTGATGAAGGTGTACTGCTGATATGACGTACATAGACCTTCAGTGTGTTTCAATACTAAGATGCAGTAAGTATTCTTTGCAGAAACAGTGCAATTGCATGGATCAGGCCAAGCAACTTCTAAATATCATAGCACTACTGAGCCAACAATGACGTACCTGTATCGAGATGTCTATAGGATAGATTTTCCTGTAGGCACTTACTGAGTATGTTGTACCTGAGAAAGACAATCTCATTGCATCTGTGATGACTAACTTATTCAAATAGTGATACATTTACTATTGTTGCAATGAGTGATCTATACCACTTATGGACACTGTAATTTTTAACAGTTGTTTCATACTCAGGCTGTATGCCTAGTGTTTAGTTTGCCACACTTCTGTCACTGATGCTATCAAAGTGATAACTATGTTAATTGTACAACAAGAATCAAGTAGGTATAGTAGATATAAACAGAATGCCTTTTAGTATTGATTTAACTCACAATGGGATAAGTGTACTAGGACAGCAGGGGTTATTCTCTATCACTGACTCTGTCAGTTATAATCACACTAAGGTTTCGATGACTGCAATGATCAAGTTACACTGTTCATCTTCATGAGTTCATATTCACAGCCATTCTCCAGTAACTAGACAGTGTATGGTGTAACTGGGTGGGACACTGTGTTACAAAGCTGCTGCAGTGCCTAGCAGAGGAAGTATCTACTCATAAAGACAATTAAGCAATAAGGCATGACCAACAGTTATGTTAAATGGTCTATTAATCACCCTGTGAGGAGTTTAATGTTGAATGAGGCGTGGCAAGTGCCATAATAAGCTAGACAGTGATAAACTGACCATTAACGTAATACCTGGGAGTGGCTTATTGCTATTATAATAAAACTGTTTTTTTAAACAACATTAAACCATGTTCATCATATGGTTAGGCTCTACATGTATCTTAATAAAAACTAAACATAAGGCTGTTACAATGTTTACAGTCAATTAGAAAGCTGCATTTCTCAAACCCTTGTTATAATCAGAGATATTATACCTGTACAACTCCTTGGTTTTGCTCAACTCTATTGCTCAGGTGGCCCACCACATGTGGTGTGGTCTGGTGGAAGGCATCGGTAGGTAAGGCCATGACAGCTACTAATTGTGATGCGTTGTGTGCAGCTGCAATCAGGGATGTGTACGTTTGGTGTACATGGCCTCAGTTTTGCTGTTGATCTCCACTGAGCATGCAGTACCTGGTCAGGTGGTGGGGATGTCTCGTAGTACATTTAGACAATTGTTTGTTATTTCTGTCACCTGCTGCTGGATGTCTGTCATTGGTTGTGTTGACTTGGTCCTCCCCATACTTGCATGTGTGTGTGCGTGTCTGTGTGTGTGTGTGGTGCTGGGGTGATCGAGTTAGGTTTTCAACCCTAACAGCGAATTTCCTCACTTTTGTCGCTGTGGAACAACCCTAACTAATGCATTAAACGGAGTTTTTGCCTCTGATTTCCCTTCTTTTTTGAGAATGACAACGAGAAATAGTGAATGTAATGCAGCGACGGGAGCGCTTGTGGCATAGTAACAGGAACAGCAACACAAACAGAAGCGCTAACAGTGGCACACATGGTAACGCAAGCACGAATGAGAACAGAAAGGGTAACGCACATGGTGGCGTAGACAGGAACGGTGTGCCACGTGATGTGTTGTCACATAGTAACATGATGCCTGCAAACGGAAATGTCAATGGGCATGGTGACGCAAAGTGAAACAGAAAGAGAAACAGTACTGTAACACAAATGGCAAAAATAACAGAAGCATAGCGCAAATGAAAATGCAAAGGATAGCACATGGTGGCGTAGAGCGTCCATGGTGATGAAAGCAGACGCGGAACTACCAAGCGGAAGAACGGGCAACAGTAATGTAAGCGCTACAGGCTGGTTTTCCCCAAAAGCTGAATAGAGAAAGACAGTGAGTACAAAGAATGTATGCATAATAATGGGTATTGGAGCAGAAAATGAGGACTTGGAATACTAAATAGGTTATATCTCAGGAACCGTACGATGTAGGAAAAAAATGTAAAAGTCATATGATTTATGACTGTCCTGGCTAGTTTTTTACTTAGCCCCCATTAGGCGGCTAAGCATTTTTCCGACGTAGGTCCGTATCTCGCACCGTTTCCGAGATACAGGCCCTGAAAGGCGCGGCGAACGCCGTAATGTTATCCTATGGGGAAAAAAGAGAAGTTTGGAGTGCCATAACTTTGCCTCCCTGTAATATTTTTTCACCAAACCACTGAAAGGCACATCTGTGGGCTGTTGGCTGTCTTCCCTCCAAATTTCAGGAAAAAAGACCAAACCGTTATTTTGCAGCAGGGTGCCAAAGGATTCCTGTAATGCGTCGGGTGCCGTAATGTTATCCTATGGGAAAAACCGTCAACTTTGGAGTGCAGAACTTTGCCTCCATGTAATATTTTTTCAATACAACACTGAAAGGCACATCTGTGAGATGTCGGCTGCGTTCCCTTCAAATTTCAGCCCAAAACTCCCAACCATTCTTTTGCAGTGCAGTGCCAAAGAATTGCTGTCATTTTCCCACAGACTAGAAAACTACTGTCGCAATTTGAGAAAGCTTTCGCAAAATTTGCGACACTTCAGTGAGCACGAAAGCACTTTTGGCGAAAAGTACTTTTCCAGAAATTTGAAAACATATTTCTGGGGTGTTTTACCCCAAAATAAAGACATGGCTAGCATCCTCAGGGTCCGACTAGGTGAATACAAAAGAATTAGGTTGCTAGAGGGTCCCAAATTTAAATGCCAAGCATTTTTCTGATCACCAACTGAAAACAAAATGGTGGATTTGCGAAAGTAACAGGCCCATTTGCGAAAGTAAAAATGCATTTGCGAAAGTGTTGAACTTTTTGTTAACTTTTCCCATTGACTTATAATGGGAAATTGTGTTTTGAATAACTTTTGAACGTTTAATATTTTTCGCAAATCTTGAAAGGCACATCGGGGACCCTGGCGCCCACGTTCCCTGAATTTGATTCCGGCGGCAAATAGACCGAACTGACCTGTGCGACCGTAGAATTCCAGAAAAAGCGTAAGCGTGCGCGCAGAGATCACATAATAACTCCGCGGCCGTGTATCCGACCGATGCGCAACTTGGCAGATGCCAAGGCCTATGGTTCTTGATCGTGTCTTCCAAATTTCAGGCAAATCCGTCAAACAATTGCAAAGTTATTAAGGTGCAAAATTTTGGGGTTTAACATAGAAATGGCTCCTCAACCCTAACTATGGTAACACTACGTGCTACCATAATATATATATATATATATATATATATATATATATATATATATATATATATATGTATAATAAGACTGGGGATCCAGGATCTGAACAATTACTGGCCTATTTCTATACTATCCGTCCTCTCTAAATTACTTGAAAAATTGTCAACATCCAACTTAGAGAACATTTGGATTCACAAAGTTGCTAAACCAGCTCAGTCCAGCTTCAGAGCCAAACACAGTATAATATCGGCTCTTGCCAAAGTAACTACAGACTGGCAAATGGCCTTGGACTCTAAAGCATGTATTTGCCCTCTTCCTTGATCTAAGTAAGGCCTTGATACTGTGGATCATACCATCATGCTTACTGCACTGAGTAACATCGGACTTGATAGTTCTGCCATTAAATGGTTCACCAGCTACCTAACCAATAGGTTACAACAAGTCAAAGCCATAGGACATCTGTCCCCACAAAAATCCTTGTTATGAGGAGTCCCACAAGGCTCCATCCTGGGCCCTATCCTCTTTGCAATATACATCAATAATCTGGACTCGCAGCTGGGCACAGCAAATGTGCACTTATTCGCAGATGATACTGTACTCTATACCACAAATTCATCCTTGGATCTGGCCCATGAGTACTTACAGAAAGACTTCGTCACCCTCCAATACAGTCTTCTCACTCATAAGCTCCTCCTCAACGCCAAAAAGACTAAAGCAATGATTCTCTCACCAAAGTCTACTTCCGGATGTCCACATATCAGACAGATCCGAACACTCTTAGATGAACCCCTTGAAGTAGTTGTTACCTTTAAATACCTAGGGTTCTGGCTGGATAACAAGCTCAACTTTCTGTGCCAATTAAATGAAACCTTGAAGAAACTAAGACAGCGATTAGGTTTATTCTATTGCATTAAACACCTACTCACGTTAGATCCAGAATGAGACTAGTACAAACTACATTCCTACCTATACTGTACTACGCTGACTTCCTTTACAGTCATTGCCCATCAACGATGCTAAACAAACTGGACACCCTTTACCACCGGGCTTTAAGATTTATCTTAAATTTATCCCGTAGTACACATCACTGTTGTCTATACCAGGTTTCGGGATGGACCTCACTCTCAACTAGAAGAAAAAGGAATGCTCTCCTCTGGTTTTTTAGAGCATTATCTGATAACCTCCCTGCATACATCTCGAACATCTTCAAACGGGCTAAAGGTTCCTATGGCCTGAGACACTTCTCCTTAATCTGCTTCCAGATTCCTAGAGTGAAAACTACCCTTGGCTCAGCAGCAATCAACTTCTCACTTCCATCACTTTGGAACACTATGCAAGACTCATTAAAACTATCCTCACTTCCAAGCATTTTCACATTCAAAGCTCTATTAACGGATTATCTGAAGGAATCATGTAACTGTTTCAGATGCCGATGACCCCTAAGCCTCGGGTGCCACTCTCAAATCCTACGCCTAAGTATCTCATCCACCCCACATTCCTAACAACAGAAACCTAGGACCTACAAGCCTAGTTCCCTTAATCCAAGATGACCCTGCCTATTCTCTACCTTTTACCTAGTCTGGCCTCCCTTTTGGCTGCCTACTTTTTCACCCCAATTTCTACCTATTCCTTAATACCTCCTTATTTTTTATCATTTAGGTATGAGCTGTTACTCAGCAGAGACTATATGGGATTGTTGTCTCTTCTCATTTCAGTAAAGCTTATCATTATGTACCTTTGCATGTTAATTATGTTGACCGGATGTATAGGCCCATATTGACCGGCACCTTCACAATGTTTTTTCTTTTTTTTTTTTTTACACCGTTGTCCATCGTAATTGTAATCTTATGAAGTGTACTGTATTGTATTTATGCCCAGGACCTCCTTGAAAATGAGCTTGCTCAGTGGTGTTTATGCCTGGTTAAATAAAGTGATTGATTGATTGATAATAACTGGCTTAGCCTTTTTCCCATAGGGAAACCGTGGCGTAATTTGCCATTATAAAGGAGCGTTTATAACGGCAAACATGCGCACAGTTTCCCTCGCTCTGCTCATGCCCCCACTGCTGCTTTTCCCTTCAGAACCGGGCGGGCTGCAGAGCAACTGCATTCATTTTATATAATTGCTGGGTGAAAAAGGCAAACCCAGCAATTATATAAAATAAAACATGGTAGAACCCTGAAGTTTGTTAGTCATCGCTTGGGGTTAGATGTTTCATCACCCTCGAAGTCACTCTCGGGGTTTATGTAGCATCTAACCCCTCAGGTGTGTGTAAACTTCTCGTTACACATGGTTACAGGATGGAAGCAGTCCAGAGAGGGCAACTAAAATGGTGAAGGGTCTACATCAGAAACCATATGAAGAGAGACTGAAGAGCTTAATACTATATGTACCCTTGATGAAAGGAGGGACGGGGGACATGATAGAAACTTTTAAGTACCTCAAGGGAATCAACAAAGTCCAGGAGGGTAGCATCTTTCAGAAAAAGAGATGTGTAAGAACAAGGGGGCACAATTTAAAGTTAGAGGGGGAACGGCTCACGGGTAATGTGAAGAAATTCTTTTTCACGGAGAGATGGTGGATGCATGGAGCCGCCTTCCTGGAGAGGTTGTGGGGTCTAAAACAGTGGGGGAATTCAAACATGCATGGGACAGACATAAGGCAATTATAGTGGGGGTTGCAGGAAGTAGGCTGTTGGTTAACTAGAATCTGCAGCTTATCCAATAGGTAGGGAAATGGGCAGACTGGGTGGGCCAAGTGGTCCTTATCTGCCATCAAAGTCTGTGTTTCTATGTTTCACATCCTGACCCATACTTTATTCTCTATATAATGTATGTATGTATAGGGAGATCCTGCCAGACCAACTTGATGCACTTTTTTTGATTGGGTCAGAAAGACTGTGGACAGGGGCCGGGCAGTTGATGTCCTGTATCTGGTCTTCAGCAAGGCCTTCAGCTCTGTGCCACATAAACGACTGCTCAGTAAGCTGCAGGATCTTGGAGTTGGGGTGAAGCTGGTGGTGTGGTTTAAGAGCTGGCTGCAGGACAGAAGTCAGAGGGTGGTAGTGGGGGGGACTATCAACGCCTAGGCCTGTAACCAGTGGGGTAACACAGAGCTCAGTGCTTGGCCCAGTGTTGTTTAATATCTTTATTAGTGACATAGCGAATGGGATCAAAGGTAAAATGTGCCTGTTTGCAGACGATACTAAGCTCTGTGGGAGAGTGGACACAGAGGAGGGGAGGCAGGAGCTCAGGGAAGACCTGACTAAGCTTGAAAAGTGGTCAGGTATCTGGCAACTGGGGTTTAATGCCAAGAAGTTTAAACTCATGCACCTAGGAGCTAAGAACCCAGGGACCAATTACTGGCTGGGAGAGGTGCAGGTGTCCAGGTCTGAGGAAGAAAGAGACATCACAAGGGATGTGAAGCACTCTGTGCAGTGCCATAAAGCAGCAGCCAAAGCCACCAGAATGCTGGGATGAATAGCCAGAGGTATCACCTCCAGGAAAGGGGAGGTCATTTTACCACTGCACAGGTCCTTGGTGAGACTGCACTTGGAGTACTGTGTGCAATTCTAGTGCCCATATCTAAAAAGGACACCAATTTACTGTAGGGAGGTGCAGCGAAAGGTAGCCAAGATGATTCAGGGCCTACAAGACAAACCCTATGAGGAGTGGCTGCAGGTGCACAACATGTATTTCCTGGAGGACGGAAGAGAGAGAGAGGGGATATGATAGAAACCTTTAAGTACCTTAAGGTTATAAACAAGGTTAGTATAGAAGGCATCTTCGGTCTCAAGGGGAATGGGTCCACTGGGGGGCACAGTCTTAAATTAGAGGGAGGAGATTCAAAAGGGAAATAAGAAAGCAGTTTTTCACAGAAAGGTTGGTGACCAAGTGGAGGTAGTATCATCAAAAACAGTGGACACCTTTAAAAGGGTTTGGGACAGAGTGAAAGGGAGAGTCTTAATGGGTGGGTAGATGAGTAGGCGGGGATGAGAAGGGGAAAGAGGAAGACTCCATGTGGAAAGGGGAAGGGGGCAGCTTCTGTAATTTCATCTCAGAGCTGCAAACTTGAGCAGACTAGATAGACCAAAATGGCCTGTTCTAGGGACATGGATATGTTGTTCATCCACACTTATTGGCAGGTTCCTTGCCACTTTAAATCTTGCCGGAGGGTCTTCAGGCTGGCTCCTCCCACCCACCCGGGTGGTAAAACTCTCAGCTCCGCCCCATGGCGCCAGATCTTCCTTACCGCTTGGAAGCTCAGGTTCCCTCCTTAGCGCTCTGCGTTCGACTGGTTCCTGGAAATTTCGGTCTTCGAAATCTTTTAGAGGATTTTTCTGAAATCTTCTTCCTCGCTGCGGCGATGGCTCAATCCCTTTCCGGCCCCGGGAGGCGCCCGTTTTTTTCTTCCAGGAGAGACCCGCACTCCATGTGTGTTTTCTGCATTGACCTGGATCATGATCCTCAGCTTTGTGAGTTTTGTTGTGCTCTTTCGGCCAGCTCTCTGGAGGACCGCACGGCCCGTTTGGGGCTCGGACATCCGGTAGTTTTTCCCGCTCCGGAAAACCCCTCGGATCGTCGGGCATCCGCTTCGGCTGTTTCTGAGCAGCTCGATTCCGCCGGGCGGGGGGCGGCTCCACCTCCCTCTTCCTCGGTTGCGGCGCTTTTCCCGCTGTCCTTGGGTTCTACTCATTCAGCTTCGTTCAAGGAGCTCCGTCAGTCCCTTTCCTCAAAGGGAGAGGGGCCATGGGACCTTCCCTCGGCCCAATTCAGGGTGCATGGCGAGGGTCCTCGCTACATCCGGACGAGAAAGTCCCCCTCCCGTAGGCCGGCACTCGGCTCGGGTCAAGGATGCGGCCGGCCTCTGGCCTCACGGTGTCCCCATCAGGTCAGCCGGCCAGGACCCCCGTCAACGTGGCCGAGCTCCTCGGCACGTCATCTGGGCTGTCTCCTGCTAGTGCCGCAATCCCTTCGCTGGTTTCCCCGGTGGGGGCTGAGGTTCTGCCGGTACCCTTGGGTCGACAGTCCTCGGCCAAATTCTCCGAGCCAAAGGAGGAACGGGTGTGCTCCACTCCCTCCCCAGCCCGCCCTCGGTTTCCCAGAGGATTCGGGTCTTGGTCTTGGTCCTCCTCTCGGTCTAGCCGCTCACGCCGACCTTGGCGTTCTCGGTCGGGGCACCAAGTCAAGTGGCTTTGCCGTTCTTCCTCGTCCCCCTCCTCGGATGAGGAGTGGCTTCGATGCTGTTGGCGTCGACATTACGAAGAACTTAGGTGGCAGCAGCTGTTGTTGTCCAGAAATCAATCGACCCCGATTCATTCTCCGGCTAGTAAGCAGCCGCCACCCGGTCGGCCGACGCAGCTGCTCGAGGCAATCGAGGAGCCCCCTTCAGGACCGGTTGCTCGCCCGATCCTCGCTGCCCCTCCACCATCGGCGGAACCCGGGCCGGACCATGACCTGTTCGCGGGTTACCGGTCCCCTCACTCCCGCCCGCCCGGTGAATGAAGAAGTAACTCAGGCCTCGGCAGCTTTCGCCAGACTTCGAGCCTGGCGTCGGCTCCGTATGTTTCCTTGCAGGGAGGACCCATGGTCTTCCTGGAACATTCTGTGGACGACAGCCATCGTCCTCTTTGGGTCTGCTCCGCTCATCTCGAATTCACTGGAATGCAGCTCAGCCCATTCCCAACGCGCACCTTACCCTTATGAAATTCTGGACAGTGGCTCTCCTCGGAGGCCTTCCCGGTGGCTGAGGCTATCGTGGGCCCAGCCTTGGAGCTCTGGTGGTGGCCTACTTCCTGCCCTGCGCCTTCGGCCAGGGTGGCCAGGAAGTACCCTGTCCCTGTCGGTTCTCTGCCCGGTTTCTCGGAGCACCCCTCAGCTGAAGGAGTAGTCACTGACAATGTTTTCCAATGTTTTGGAAACACTAGGGACGTGGATAGGCCCCCTGACAAAGAGTCCAGAAGGATGGACTACGTCGGGCGCAAGGTTTACGCTGCGTCCTCCCTAGGCCTCCGTCAGGCCAGCTCGGCAGCACTGATGGCACACTGTTCCCATGCCCTTTTGGGCTCCCTGGACGAGGTCCTTCCTCATCTCCCAGCCGACCTGCGGACCACGGTCCGGCGGGTTCGGGACCAGGGTAAGGCGGTGGCGAAACAGCAGCTTCAGTCGGCTCTGGATCTGGGCGACTCCTGTGCCAGATCGGTGGCGGCCGCAGTGGCCATGCGCCGCAGGGCGTGGCTGAGGTTATCCTCCTTTTCCTTGGAAACCCAGCATGAGTTGGCGGACATCCCCTTCTTGGGGACTGACCTCTTCGGCCCTGGAGTGGAAGGACATATCCAGGGGCCCGAGAAGTCCAATGCCATTCCGGACTCGGTCAATCCCGCCCGGAGGGACAAGGGCAACCCTCAGCCTCTGCGTAAGCCCCTTGGCCCCCCGACCCCTGCGGCTCGACCGGCCCAGCTCGAGGCCAGCAGGCATCGCTGGGCGCCTGTTGCCAGACCAGCGTCTTCCTCCAAAAGGAAGCAGGGAAGTAGGAGTCCGAGAGCCCCCTCGGCCTCTTCCTCTGCCAAGCCTGCTCAGTGACGGGCTAAAGGGGAGCTGTCCCCAGCCCCGTCGCCCCTGCCCGGGTATTCCCCGTGGGGGGGGGATGGCTCCGCACCTCTTCCTCTTGGGTGGTGCTAGGAAAGCCCTGTCGCGGGTTGCGAACAGGTTTCCCCTTTGAGCCGTTACCCCACGGGGATCTTGGGTCCACAGACATATCGTCAGACTGCTGAGCCGACTTGCCTGGCCCCCTTATTAGAGGTGGTCAGGAAGGTGGTGGGCCCTCCTTCTGACCCTTGGTTCGGGTCCAGGTATTCCTGGCCTCTAACGGATGGGGGGCTTGTGCCCATCCTTCGGCACGACGGATGGTCACTCTGCCGATCTCCCATCCTCAGATCGAGGCGTGCGGCTTCCTCCTGGGCCTCTAGGATGCACTTCCTCCTCGTTCCGTCCGTTCTTGAGAGACCCCTCCCTTTCCTAGGCGAGAGGTCTCCTTACAAGTTCCTGGCCAGGCCCTTCGCTCTCTGCTCCGCAGTTTCTGTGGCTTCGAAGGGTCCGGGCATAACCCCACCCGGATGGCGGCCTGATTAAAACCTTCCAGGCTTACACTGGTCTCCTTTACCAGAGCCACGTTGGAACTCGTGCCTTAGCGGGTGAGGCTTCTCCGGGACTAGGCTCGACTCTTGAGTCCGATCTCGGCTCCGGGTGGACAGGGCTGAGGTTCTTCCTCCCTTACCCAGTCAGGTTGGCTGGGTAATTGTGTCTTCCGGGACCTCTTGCTCCTCCTGGGCTCACGGCGGCTGAGTTCCCCTAGTGGGACGGGCCTGCCAGTGGTCACAGTGCTGCGTCCCTCGGACCAGTTCGTGACTACAGCCCAGGAGTTAGTGGAACGCTCCCCTCCGGACCGTTCCAGCTCCTGCAGGAGAACATCCTGTTCGTCCCGCCTAAGTCGACGGCTCGCCCGACCGATGCTTCTCAGATGGATGGGGTGTCCATCTAGGGAATACAGAGTGCCGCCTCTGGTCCTTTCGGAGTCCCGATGTCCTCTCTACCCGCTGGAGCTCCAGGCGTGTCCGCTTAGCTTGCACCGCCGCCTCCGCTTGTGCGGGGTCTAGTGGTTTTAGTCCATCCGGACAGCACCACAACCATGTGCTACCTACCCTGCCAGGTTCGGTCGAACCCCTTGCCTCGGCGTAAGGAGGTTCTCCGCATTGGGTTTTTTCGAGGAATCAGAGGCGGGTTCCCAGCCTTCTGATGGCGGGAGCCTCCAATTCTCCAGCTACTGCCCTAAGCCAGACATAGGCTGCGCCTCACGAGTGGTCTTCTTGCCGGAGGTAGCACAGGATCTTCTCCCTCCTCCCTCCAGGGAGAATACGAGGCCAAGACTGTTTTATGCCCGCCCCCTCAGCAAGGTCTGCTGAGGGGATGCCATCGGGGCCACGGACCCTGGGCCCTTCCCCGCCTCTCCCCAATTTCCCTTGACCTACGGGCAAGGCGAGGAGGGACTGGGCGCAGGTGATGCTGGTAGCCCCAGACTGGATTGCCAGCTTTGGTATCCAGCTCTCCTCAGTCTCGGCCGCAGGCTCCCGAGGCGGCTCTAGTCCGCCCGGTCCTGATTCTTTTTCAGAGGAAGGTTTTCCATCTGGATCTTCAATCCCTACACCTGTAGGCCCGGTCCCTGTGCGGCTAGGGGCCAGGCCTAGGGTCCCTTGGCAGGGTCCTTGTCGTTCGAGGCGTCCTGCCAGGAGTCGGCCAAAATGCTCACCTCCATTGGAAGAGTTCTCCATTGGATGAGGGGATGGGGACTGACCCTCTCCCGTCTTTGGGCGAGCGTTTCGGACCATTTGCATCCATTTTTGAAATAGGGCTTCGGCTGACGACTCTCTGGGTGCTTCTGTGGTCACCCCTGTCTTCCAGGCGCGGGCCAGTAGGCAGTCGGTGGCACAGAAAAGGTGGTCTGGCACTTTTCTAGGCCTCGATCACGCCTTCCCTTTGGGGGAGAGTGTCCCCATTTCTGTGGGATCCTTGCTGGTATGGGCTTAGTTCACGGGCAAGCCGTTCGAACCTTTGCACAGGTGCGAGTTTTCCCCACCTGTTGTGGAAGAACACCTTCTTGGGGCTACTCTGCCATCCAGAAGGAGGGGAGAGTTCCAGGAGCTCCTTTGAATCTCCCTAGCTGGTCTTCCACAGGGTCAAGGTTGTTCTACGCCCCACCCGAAGTCCTTCCGAAGGCGGTGGCGGAGTCTTCCCTATGGGGGTATTGCCTCTGCCGGGGTTCATCCCCATTCACACCTCGGAGGCCGTATATAGGTTCCATGAGACCCTATTTAACGCTCACCTACCTAGAGAACGTAGGGCTGAAGTTCGGGAGAGGTTCGCCAGCTGTTTGTCATCTACGCTGAAGCTGGATCTGGCAGACCTGCAGCCAAGCGGACGACGAGCGGGTGGGTCACCTCCTGCATAGGTCTCCGCTATAGGTGGGTGGGCTTGGAGCCTCCCAGAGGGATAAGTTCTAATTTTTACCCGTCCTTCCACTGCATCGGTGGCTGCTTCCGAGATACTCCGGTCCAGGATATCCATGGAGCTTCCCGCCGAGCAGACTACGTTCCCCTTCCACATCGACCTTGGGTCACGCTGGGGTGCTGGTCGGGGCCTCGGTTCTCCAGTCTTTCTACCTAAGTAGGGGTGTGCGCCTTGCCTCCCTCCTCCCGGAGAACTGCTAGGAGTCTGCCAATAAGTGTGGATGAACAACATATCCATGTCCCTAGAAATACAGGTTACTCACCTGTAACAGGAGTTCTAGGAATGGTATATGTTGTTCATCCATACGACCCACCCGGCCTCCCCGGCTTCGACGCACAACCTGGCTTCCAGCGGGCTAGATCTGGCGTCATGGGGTGGAGCCGAGAGTTTACCACCCGGGTGGGTGGGAGGAGCCAACTTGAAGACCTCCTGGCAAGATTTAAAGCGGCAAGGAACCTGCCAATAAGTGTGGATGAACAACATACACCATTCCTAGAACTCCTGTTACAGGTGAGTAACCTGTATTTTCTGCTGGTACGTACATGTATAACGGAGAAGTCCCAAGTGACTGAAAGAGTGCAATCATGGTCCTAGCTATTTAACAAACTCTGGTCAGAGCCAAAATGGCTGCTAATGCATTAACCTGATAAAAGATAGGTAGTGCTACAGCCTGTGCTTTGCTTTTGTCATTGTTTACACTGTCAGTTTATAGGTTTCCTGGAGATTCTATCAGTTCATACTGTTCTGCATAAACAGTGTGGCACAGTGGGACCTGACATCACAGAATATCCAGGAAGTACTGGCATAAAAAGTTATATCCAGTAAGGAGATGATGTCATTAAAAAAGTAACAAAAATAAAGTTTTTTTTAAAAATCTCATACTTGTGAAAGCAGTGGATATCACTGTATGGAAGATGGCATTTAAGGATATTTAAAAATTGCCTCCTGTGACCTGTAAAGCAAAAACATGGAGATTCCATAATGATGCTGAGATGAACAGCAAACTTTTGCAACATGAAAATACACATATCTTCATCAAGGGTATCTCTTGCATCAGGCCACACCTATGGAACTATAGCCATCTGGCACTAGGACCACATAGAAACTTTTTACCTAGCCATCTACTTGGGGCCGCCCATGACGATGTCAGATGATGACGTCCTTATATAAATGTGGACAGCCCTGCACCCTCCTCAATTCTTTTCCCGTTGTCGACCATCACATGGAGACACTGCCATTTCAGTCAACTACCAAATATTACATTTTCTCATTTTAAATTACTGTATTTCTTTTCTTTTCTACAGTGATTTTCGTTGTCAAAACTGTATGCCTGATGAACGCTGCCACCTCATCTGCAGTTAGCAATCCAGCGAGAGTGGTGGTATTTTTCGGGGGGCCTACGGCAGTTAGGCCTACTGTCCTTGCCTAGATCTTCAATCAAGTTCCCTGACAACACTTATGCCCAGCTCTGTCTGTCTCTTCTCCAATGAGCAGCAGGTCACCTTCTGGAGGAGTGAGTGTCTCAAGGAGCTCTCCCATGTCTCTGGCCCTCTCCTTGGACTCCCCAGGTTGCAGGATCCGAAGGATGGCCTTAGAAACGTCTACCAAGCTCCGGGTGGTGTCCCCCCCCCCCGGTCGCCGCTTCAGTGTGAAGCCGACTGTGGCTGTATCGTTGTCTACATTGGCAGCGACACCTTCTGCCATCTAACACCTTCCTTCTCACACGGTATGGCTCTGAGAGAGCTTTCCACAGGACCTCTAATGGCTGGTGAGGGCTTGTTGACGCCGGGGCTGTGGGCTCCTCGTTGGCGTTGCATGCATTAAAGTGCTTTCCAACGGACCTTCTTTGGCCAGCGTTGCTGGATTTGGTAATCCTTAATGAGATTTTGACAAAATTTATCTCAGTGATTGTCCACCAGCTGGGCTCATCCAGGCCCACATTGCCTGCGCCGTCAACAGCAGCATTGTCATGGACCCCTCCTCGACGGCCGCGGACTGCCCCCCGTCATTGGTGCCTCAAACTTCGGACCTTGATCTGGAAGAGGTCCACATTGAGGAGGAGTACCACCCTTACTTTATTCTTCCTGATGAGGAAGAGGAAGAACCCTTCACCGCAAACAGATCCACAGTTTTCTCAATCAGCGAGGATTGTGTTAAACATACTCCTAGCTCTCCTCTAGAGGACCCCACCTTTTTCAATATTATAAAGCAGTTGTCTACAGCGATGGGTTTCAATACTGAGGAGGAGGATGCCAGCAGAAAGGGTTTTGTGGATTTCCTGGAGATCCCAGAGTTTCCTCCCAAGATCATACCTCCTATTTTGCCTGCTTTATGGAGTGCTACTACTGCAGCCTGGCACAGGCCTGACGTTGGTGCCAGCAATGCTCCACTAGGTAGATAAACTTTACCATGCCCCCCCAGGGGTTTCCTCATTTTGCTGCCCAGCCTGAAACAGATTCAGTGATTATAAAGGCAGCTCATGACAGGTCTAAAGTGCCCATGCACCTTAGCTCCCTCCCTCTAGACAGTCACACAGAGTGGGGCAAGAGGGTTTATTCCTCCTTCACCCTTGGGCTGAGGATTGCGTATTACCTGTCCTATATGTAAAGCTCAAGAATACCAACTGGAAGAAGGGCAAGGCTTCTGCCCAGGCCCTCCCAGAAGGTATGCAGAAGCAGGAGGTTCTCAAATACATGCAGGCCACTGAAGATGTTAGCAAGCACCTCCTGCAGGCCGTCTATGATATCTCGGACACTATTGCCAGGGCTGCTGCCACCAGCATTTGCCTTTGTAGGCAGTCCTGGCTGAGAGTCTCTGGCTTTGCTGCTGATGTTCAGCAGAAGATGCTTAATGCCCCCTTCAATGGCTCTAAGCTTTTTGGGCCAGATGTCCAGGACATTGTTAATGACCTGCAGGGCTATCAAATCTGTCCACTTGCTGTATCACACGCAGTCTAAGAGCAGACAGAGTCCTCAATTTCGCAAGCCATCCAATAGGCCAGGAGCATTCTCTTGGCCCCAAGGCAAACGCAGAACCTCCGCTGCCTTGCCGCCCCCTTCAGTGCTGGAGCCACGGCCAAGTATCCCAGAGGTGATGGACCAGCCCCAGCAGCTGGATCCACCTCCGTTTGACTCCTTACCAGACCCCCTCTTCTGGTCCCCGGTCAAGAGGTGGTCAGAGGTCAATTCTCCCTCCATCTCAGTCAATGGAGAACCATAACGCCGGATGCCTGGATTCTTCAAATCATAGAAAGGGGTCACACTCTAGAGCTCCCTGAGCCACCTCCAGAGACTCCTCCTCTGCCCTCCGACTACCCCCCGGCCACTTGGTTGTTCTCCAGGATGAGGTACAGTCCCTTCTGTGTAAACAGGCCATCAAGCCTATGCCCAGGCACCAGAGAAACAAGGGGTTTTATTCCAGGTGCTTCCTGGTCCCCAAAAAGACCAGAGATCTGAGGCCCATCTTAGACCTAAAGGACCTCAATCTGTATGTCCAGTACAAAAAGTTCCAAATGGTAACTTTGCCAGGTCTCATGTCCCTTCTCAGGAAAGGCGACTGACTGTGTTCTCTGGATGTGCAGGATGCTTACCTGCACATTTCTCTGTTTCCTCCTCACAGGAGAGTCCTCCGGTTTCTTTTCAAGGGGCAAGCATTACTAGTTCAAAGTGCTGCCCTTTGACTTGTGCTCTGCGCTGCGGGTATTTACCAAGTGCTTAGCAGCAATAGCTGCAACCTTCATAAGGGAGGGAATGTACATTTCCCATACCTGGACAGTTGGCTGCGAAAGGCCCCATCCAGGGAACAGCTCTTGGGGACTCTAGAGAGAACTCTTCAGTTGTTCCTCTTCCTGGGAATCACAGTCAACCTGCACATGTCAGTTCTATTTCCATCCCAAAGGCTGCAATACATAGGAGCAGTTCTAGACTCGGCACAGGGGAAGGCTTTCCTGTCTCAAAACAAGGTAGACTGCTTATTGCCCAAGCTCAGGAGGTGGCCCAGAGCCATTGTATTCCTGCCATGGTGTACCTGAGGCTGTTGGGACTGATGGCAGCAGCCATTCCCACTGTTCCACTAACCAGGCTCCACATGCACATCCTGCAGTAGATTCTCCAATTACAGTGGGACCAGCGAATGGATGAATTAGATCAGTTAGTGCTGGTCTCTTTCCCAGTCTGCAAAGTGCTCCAGTGGTGGATGGAGCCCCTGAACCTGTTGCAAGGAGTCCCATTCCAGATCTCCTCTCCACAGCAAATCCTCACAATGGGGGCTTCTGGTTTGGGCTGGGTGGCTCATCTGGGTCCCTTTCAGACTCAGGGCTCTTAGTCCCAGATCGAAACCTCCCTGCATATCAATGCCCTGGAGATGTGGGCGGTTATGTATACCATGCAGGCTTTTCAGAACCATCTTCTTCCGGGTAAGCGGCTGATTCAGTGAGACAGTCTCAGCGTAGTGTACTACATCAACAAGCAGGAGGGAACACACTATTCAAGAAGGCCATGAGAGTGTGGTTTTGGGCACTAAACCATGGCCTGACCTTCTCAGCGGTCCATGTTACAGGAGTGCTAAACACTCTGGCGGACAGTCTCAGCCAGACTCGGTCCAGCATGTATGAGTGGGAGCTTCTCTCATCCATCACAGAATACCTGTTCGATAGATGGGGTTGTCTAGAGTTGGACCTGTTTGGGTCCCCACTCTATGCAAAACTACCCAATTTTTGCTCGTTTGATCAAGGGCCTGGAGTTTTCTGGTGAGACACGTTGTCCCTTTCCTGGAATGGGAGGTTCCTTTACACCTTCCCTCCATTTCTTCTGATTCAGAGGGTGCTCATCAAGTTGCAGATGAGGGGCCAGCATGATACTGGTATCTCCATTCTGGCCTTGTCAGATTTAGTTTCCTTTACTACAGCAGGTGGCAGAGGAACCTCCGGTCCCTCTCCCCCTCTGCAGGAATCTTTGACCCAGGATCAGGGGACCCTGGCCCATCCCAACCTCAGGTCCCTACGTCTGCACGCTTGGCTCCTGAGGACATAGCCATCACCAGATTTGGAGTTTCCAATAGAGTGGTGGACGTCCTAGTGGCCACCCGGAAGCCTTCCACCTGAGCCACTTATGCTATGAAATGGAAGAGGTTTGCCATATGGGCTGCCAAGCATAATCTGGACCCTTTCACCTGTCCAGTGAACCAGATCCTGGATTACCTGATCTCTCTGTCTGACTTGGGTTTTTCGTACTCCTCCCTCAAGATTCACCTTTTGGCTATCTTAGCGTTTCATGAGCCTGTGGGTGACCATACCATAGCTCAGCTGGATGTTTCCCATACCTTTTTTGAGGGGCATCCTACATCTGAAACCCGAATCTGTTCTTCTGTGCCAGCTTGGGATTTGAATTTTGATTTGGAGAAGTTGACCCTGTCTGCTTTTGAGCCAACCGCAACTTACAAGCTGCACTTTCTTTCCTGGAAAGCGTCATTTTCAGTTGCTATTACTTCTGGTCGAAGAATTTCAGAGCTTCAGGCCCTCTGGTGTGGGAAACCTTATTTGTTTTTTCACAAAGACAGGGTGTCTTTGCGCACAAATCCTAAGTTTCTCCCTAAGGTGGTGTCTGAGTTTACACTGAACCGATCTATCCATCTTCCTGTTTATTTTCCAGAGCATGCCAGTCCAGGGGAAGCACTGCTCCGCAGAACCTTGAGATATTACCTGCTCCAAACCAAGGAATGTAGAAAGTTGACGCAGTAGTTTGTTTCTTTCATCCCAGGTAGAGAGGAAGTTCAGGTTTCTAAACAATGTTTATCTAAATGATTGGCTAATTGCATTGTGTTCTGCTAAAAGTATGGCAAAGAATTGCCTGTAGCTGTCAAAGCTCATTCCACAAAGGGAATGGCTGCTTCTGTGGCTTGTTTCCGAGGGGTCTCAGCTGCTGACATTTGTGCAGCTGCCACCGGGAGTACCATCCATACATTCACCAAGCACCATAGTCTGGACATTGCCTCTAGAGCCCGTGCAGGATTTGGCAGAGCTGTGCCGCAGGGCCTCCTGTCTCAAGCTTAAGGTTGGCCTTCCTCCCAGACTGTATGGTTGCACCTGTAACTGCTTGGGACTCGTTCCTATGGTGTGACCTGATGACTGAGATACCCCTGAAGAAGATAGAACAGTTATGTAAGAACTTACCGTAACAGTAGATCGTTGAGGGGATCTCAGTCATCAGGTCTCTCTTCCCTCCCACCACCACCCTTTTCAAGGCTCTTTACTGGAACTGGTTATCTGGTGTATCCAGCCTTTCTTATATGCCTGGTCATCTCTCTCTCTCTCTCCCTCCCTCCCTCCTCTATGGCTAGAACTATGCTCCCTTTGTCTCCAGGGAAAAGAACTGAGGAGGGAACAGGGCCCCTCACACCTTTATGAGGTTGGCAGATGACATTGGTGTAGGCGGCCCCAGTTGTTCTGCTGAAAATCTTCCATGTGGATCCTGCTTCATTGATGGTGAAGTTCCTACGGTGTGTCTTGATGACTGAGATCCCCTCGAAGATCTACTGTCATGATAAGTTCTTATGGCTACCAGATTTTGAAATCTAGTGGCCAAACTGACCACCAGCTCCAAACTGATTTGTCCTACCCTGAGATACCATGATTGAAAACTTCATGTTTTGGGATGATCATAGAAAATTTTTCGGGGGGGGCATGGAATTATGTACAATATTTAGGGTGTCTCCTTACAAGTACTGTAGCTTGTTTTGAAGAACACCTTTATGTCAGTGGGTCCTCATTTAAATTGAACTCACAGCAGTAATATATTAAGTAAGACATTCGACATACATACTTTTAGGTAGAACTTGCTGTATGAGAGCAAAGAGCATACATAATGTGGAGCATAACAGGTACAAGCAATAGCTGCCAAATAATGTTACTGGTTATTTAAAGCAGCAGTGCAACAAAAAATAGAAACGTAGAAGTTGTCGGCAGATGAGGACCACCTGGCCCACCCAGTCTGCCCAAACTTCCCTACCTATAGTGCCATCAGAGACCCTACTTGGACTCTGGCTTAACCCCCCCCCCCCACACTTCTAAGATTCCTTTTTGTCTATCCTATGCATTGTTAAATCCTGTGACTGTTTTAGCCCCCACCACTTCTCTGGAAGGCTGTTCCAAGCATCTACTACCTTCTCCATAAAGAAGTACTTCCTCATGTTTTCCCTGAGCCTCCCCCCTTCAGCTTCATATTGTGTCCCCTTGTTCTGGACTTGAGCATCTTTTCCTTTGGAAAATGCTCCTTTCAAACAACGTGAAGTCTTGCTATATTATAGACATTAGCAGTTTGTTCCAGCTCTAGAACTGCCCCAGAGTGAAATGGTTAAAACCATTCCAAAATAGAATTTTGGCACGAGAGCAGCTCTATCTGTGTCATTTCAAACTTGAACTGTCAGATTCTTTACTCCGCCTCAGTGAACAGTCGCTCCGAGATTTCTCCTTCTGCTCGGTTCATTTCTCGGTTTAAAAGTGTTTTCTCGGTTGGATTTAACGAGAATAGTTTTATTTTAACATAAAACCGTTCGGTTCAAGCTCTATCTGTGGTAACCGTAAGTAAATGAAAGTTTTGTCTGTGTGGAACTTGTAAGTTATCGGTTCGGTTTTGAACCGATCAGTGGGTTTAAAACTCATTTAAAACTAAAGTTACTATTTTAGAGTGCGGTTCCAGTTCTTATCGGTTCTAAAAAACAGATTTATTCGTTTTTTCCAATACCGTGACACGGTTAGGAACCGATAAGGGTGTCTTACCTGCACTGCCGTTAAAGGACAAGTTTTGGTTAGGCTGGCATTATGTCTGAGAAACCCAAAGAAAAACCGGGCCCACTGGGTTTCAACACTGTGATGTTTGTGGGGAAGTCTTTGCCAAGGCTGACCCACACACCACATGTGTTTATTGTCTGGGGTTTGACCACCTCCAGTCAGACTGCCAGGTATGTAAGAATTTCTCTGTAGCCACCCTGGAAAAAAGATTGGGCAGGCTCAGGGAACAAGAGGCCAAAAAGTCCGCTGACCCGATTACAGCCGGTTCGGTGCCAACGAACCAGAGGAGATGCCCTCTGACCAGGGCCAGACTTCCTCGGGCAAAGAAAAGCTGGTTCTGAGGAACCAATTCCAGTAAAGAAAACAAGAAAATCAGCAGGTCTGAGTCCAAAATTCCTTCTCCAACTGCTGCAGAGATAGCAAAAGCCATACAAATTGTCCAGTCACTGTCTCAGGGTCCGTCCGAACCACCACTATCTGGTAAAAGGTCGGTTCGTCCGGTCCCAGTGGTTCAGGATTATGATATTGAGGAATTTTATGAACCAGAGGAGGGGGAGGAGGATTATGAACAGTATGAATGTGGCTGGGAAGGTCTGGGTGTGCCCATTGAACCGGACATCTCCCCAGACAGACCTTTAGAATCTCCCCCTATGCTGTCTGAGTCCCCATCTCATTTTATGTTTTATAAAAAAGTTGCTGAAACCCTCCAGCTTCCTTTAGAAGAGGCTGTGGATGAGCAAGAGGAGCCTGATTTTGTAGAAATGATGGATATTCCAGAGTCTAGGAGATTGTCTATTCCTTTACATAAGTCTTTTAGGAAACAGACAATTAAAATTTTAAAAGCTCCTAATTCTGTGCCTCCTGTAGATAAAAAGATGGACAGAAGGTATACATTGTCAGGCCCTGATACAGAATTCCTTTCTCAGCAATGCAGTCATGTTGGGGTAGTTCAGGCTGCTGCCTGTGATAAAGCTAATATTCCTTGGCTCACATCCTCCTGACAAGGATTCCAGGAAGATTGATGCCATGGCAAAAAACAGTATATGGCAGCCTCTCTGGGACTCAGGCAAGCAAATTATATGGCTTATGTAGCTAGGTATCAGAAATCTAGATGGGATACTGTTATGCAATTGGCCAAGCAGGCCCATGGCCAGCTGGCTAGTGAACTAGAACAGGTGGCTGCTGATGGCATTGAAGCCTCTAAGGTTCAGTTTCATGCTGCTGTGGATGTTAATGATGTTTCCTCTAGGGTCATGGCCACATCTGTAGCTTTCAGTAGGTTGGCCTGGCTCAGGTGTACTAGTTTGTCACAGGATACCCAGACTAAGGCTATGGATTTTCCTGTGGTGGGAAATTCTCTGTTTGGAGAGCAGACAGAGAATTACATGAAGAAGATGGATGAATATAGGACTACTTACAAGAGTGCCCAGGCTAAGGAGGCGGCAAGCCACTCCTCAAAGGCATGCCCCAGGGGTAGGGTAGGCCTTTCACAGGCCTTTCTACCAGACTCAGGCCTCCTCTGCCTATGCTCGGAGGGGCTTCTTCAGAGGCAGGGGCAGGCGAGGGTGGGCAGACCTCTCCCACCCCAGCCTAAAACTCCTGCGAAACAGGCACCCTGATGGGGTGCCCAGGGCGGAATTCTCCTGTACCAGTGGGGGCAGGCTGGCTTACTTCAGTCAGGATGGGCTTCTTTAACCTCAGACAAGTGGGTTCTGGAAGTAGTAAGCCAGGGTCTGGTTCTCAGCTTCAAAAGTTTCCCAAGTTGAGAAGCAGACTTTTTCTACCTGCAAGTGCTTCAGAGACCCTCGCTCTGGAAACAGAGGTCTCATCCTGTTAGCTCTCAGAGCAGTAGAAAGGGTTCCTCCTGCATCAGGGCAGGGGTCCGTATTCAGATACTTCCTTACCCCAAAAAGACAGGAGAATGGCGGCCCATTTTAGATCTCAGATATCTGAACAAGCATCTTCTGAAACCAAAGTTCAAAATGGTAACTCTGGCAAGATTTTACCTTCCCTAAGGCCAGGGGACTGGCTAGCCTCCCTGGACCTCAAGGATGCCTATTTCCATGTCCTAATCAGAAGATCCCATCAAGTACCTCAGATTCGACTGCCCTCAGGTCATTACCAGTTCAGAGCAATGCCCTTGACCTTACCTCTGCTCCAAGGGTATTCACAAAGTGTCTAGCAGTGGCAGTGGCCCACTTAAGGAGGCAGAGGATTGCTGTTTTCCTATCTAGACAACTGGCTCATTGTAGGCCAGTCCCCAGAACAGGTAAAATCTCACCTGCAGGTCACCCAGCAGCTTCTCACCTCCCTGGGTTTTCTGCTAAACCTACAAAGTCGGTTCTGGAACCAGTCCAGGTACTCACCTTTATAGGGGCAGAATTGGACACAAAGCTAGCCAGAGCCTTTCTTCCCCCAGAAAGGGTAAGGAATTTTGTGGCTCTGGCCTCTTCCTTCACTCTGCAGGTCTCTCGACCAGCAAGACACTTTCTGCAGCTCCTGGGGCACATGGCTGCATCCATAGCAGTTGTGCAGGGAGCCAGATTTCAGATGAGAGACATTCAGTTTCACTTGAGAACCTTTTGGTCTCAGAGAAGAGACCCCTTTCCAAGTTGGTCCCAGTGACTCGAACCTTGATCCTAGCTCTCCAGTGGTGGCAGGATCAGAGCAATTAAGAGCAGGGGTCCCTTCATTTCCCCTTCTCACGACTTGACTCTCACTACAGATGCTTCCCTTCTGGGTTGGGAGCCCACATGGGCGACCTTTCCACTCAGGAGTTTGGTCCCCAGGAATCTCTGCTCCCACATCAATTTGCTGGAACTCAGAGCTGTCTTTTAGCTCTTCAAGCTTTTCTGCATCTGTCCACGACAAGGTGATACAAGTCAGAACAGACAACACCACAACAATGTGGTACATCAACAAACAGGGGCACTCGGTCTTCGGCCTTGTGCACCGAGGCAATGAAGTTGTGGTCTCTGGCCTATTCCTGAACACTTCCCTCATAGTAGTTCATCTTCCAGGAAGGACAATGTCCTAGCGGATGCCCTCAGCAGGATTTCCCAGGGCCATCACGAATGGTCCCTGGATCCTCAAGTGCTGGGGATAGTTTTTGCCAGGTGGGGCATCCTCAGATAAATCTTTTGCAGCCCCAGACAATCACAAACTTCCTCTGTTCTGTTGCAGGCCTCCAGTGCTGGGCTCAGTTCCCCTGGATGCCCTTCTTCTGGATTGGGAGGAAGTTCCTCATGCTTTCCCCTTTCCTCTCCTATTCAAAGTACTAGTCAAAATCAGATCTCAGCCTTGCAGGGTGATTCTGATTGCCCCGGATTGGGCCAGGCAGCCCTGGTACCCACTCCTTCTGTCTCTGACAGTCCATCTTCCCATGCCTCCCCAGGAATCACAATCTGTTGACTTGTGCCCAGGAAGGTTTGTATCCGGACCTCAAATCCCTCAACCTGAAGGCCTGGCTCTTGAGGAGTTAGAGTTTGCTGATTTACACCTCTCTCAGGGTGTTCTTGAGATCCTAAAGGCTTCCAGAAAGCCTTCCACTAGGCTACTTATAGTTCTAAATGGAAAAGGTTTTCCATTTGGTGTGCTGGGAAAAATATTTCCCAGAATCTGCTGAATTGCCCATTTTGTTAGATTACATGGTACATCTTAATTCCTTGGGTCTCAGACCAGCTACCCTGAGAGTTCATTTGGCAGCTGTGTCTGCTTTTGTGTCATAGGAAAGTCATCCCTCTTTCTCTCTTCCTGGGTTTTCCAAGTTTTTAAGGATTACTCCATACTAATCCTCCCTTTAGGGAACCGGCCCCTGCTTGGGACCTTAATGTTTGCATTGCCCAGTTAATGCAACCCCTTTTGAACCTCTGTCTTCTGCAGAGCTAAGTACCTAACTTGGAAAACTGTTTTTCTAGTGGCTATCACTTCTGCCAGACGATAAGTGAATTGCAAGCCTTGTCAGTGGAGACTGACTTTATTTCTTTCCACAGGGATAAGGTAGTCCTTAGGACTAATAGGAAGTTTTGCCTAAGGTGGTTTCAGATTTCCATCTTAATCAATCTATCTCCCTTCAGTATTTTTCACTGATCACTCCTCTTGGTGAGAGAAGGTTGCACAGCCTGGATGTTAAGAGAGCTCTTAGTTATTATATAGGGCGTACCAAAGGTCACAGGTTGAATCCTCCAACTTTTCCTTACCTATGGTGAAGTTGGGAAAGGCAAACCTGCCACTAAGAGATCAATAGCCAGGTGGATTGTCTCTTGTATCCAATTTTGTTATCAGAAAGTGGGCAGAGCCCCGGTTTGAGGGCTCATTCTACCAGGGGTACAGCTGCGTCTCTAGCTGCTGCCAGAGATATCCCTTTATTAGAGATTTGCCAGGCTGCTACTTGGAAAACGGTACACACTTTTACCAAGCATTACTCCCTGGATGTCCAGGCCAGGAGAGATGCTCGCTTTGGCACAGCTGTTCTTCAGAGCCTATTCCCTAAGTAGGTTCTGCCCCTCCTCCATGGAGGTACTGCTGTGTATTCTGCTAATGTCTATAATATAGCAAGACTTCATGTTGTTTGGAAAAAAATTACTCACCTTAGTAATGTTGTTTCTTCTAATGGAGTCTTGCTATATTATGAACCTCCCCCAACCTGCCCCTCTCAGAACCTCTACTTGGTGGGGTGCGGGCAACTTAGTGTGGGTACTACTTATGTCCTGTTAGCATTTTGTCCCTTTGGGACTTTGGGGTGTGTGTATGTACGTGTGTGTGTTTTATTATACTTATGTTCCATTTTCATATTATTAGAATGGTGTTAGTATTTCTGGTCCCCTGACTTGAGTCTTGGGTGTTGGGACCATCAATGGTTGTTATTATTTAGGTAGCCATTTGGCTAGTGTAGGTTACAGCTTCCACACAGACCTTAGTGAGTTTGGCTCGTAAAGATCTGACAGTTCAAGTTTGAAATGACACAGATAGAGCTGCTCTCGTGCCAAAATTCTATTTTGGAATGGTTTTAACCATTTCACTCCGGCACAGTTCTAGAGCTGGAACAAACTGCTAATGTCTATAATATAGCAAGACTCCATTAGAAGAAACAACATTACTAAGGTGAGTAATTTTTTCTTCCTGTACCTTGTTTATTTTTTTTTACCAGGAGAGACACACTAAGCTGAAAGCTTGTTTACAGGTGTGTCCTGGGAGCACAAGGAAATGAAGCGACTTGCTCAGGGTCACGCAGTATGCAAGTGGGGCTGTGGGATTCAAACGCAGGTCTCCAGGTTTGCAGCTCAGAGCCTTAAACCACTGCGTTATACTGCCTCCTGACCACGTTAGGTACTTAAATGTCTCTATCATAACCCCCCCATTCCCTCCTGTCTTCCATGGAATACATACTTTAAATGTTTTTCCAAAAAACTAGTTTCAGCTACAGTTAATAAAATAATACCACACCTGTCAAATGTACTTATCTGGGCACCTTCTCTGCTGCGCACCATGAATCTTTTTATTTTTTTTTTATTTTCTTGTTCCTACCCCTTGCCAGTCTACAATGCTGTTTCTGTGCAAAATGTGGCACCATCTTTTTTTTTCTTGAGAAAAAAGCTGAATTGATACTTATATAAAATACTCAAAAGTTTTTTGTTATTTAGAATTAAAACAATCTGTACCACCAAATAAAATACAAGATGTCTGGTATTTATTATTGTGGAAAAAAGTAGGGTCAACATTTTGCCCAATTTCGTTGTACTGCTGCTTTAAGAATGTTCAGAACTCATAGAAATTTAGAAACATACCAAATAGAAGTTGCTAACTTGAGTTATGTTTTTGTTTTCAGCATTGATTCCAAATGAGTGTGAGGCGGTGATTAAAGACCTTTGTCTGCACATGCTTTCTCAAGCAGCTTTCATGCGTTGGGATCAAGGTATTGTAAAGTATTTTCTCTAGGTGGCAGCAGAGCAATGCATTTCAACCCTGAGAAATTTACTCTCATGAGTGACTGAGCTATTTGTTGGGTTTTTGGAAGCAAGGGCTGAAGCTCCAGTTGCAAGAACAGATTTTAGAGCTTTATGCTTCAGTTTGCCCTCTCCCCCTCCCTATACTCATTTCCCATGTGGTGGCGCTGCTCCCCCTATTACACAGAGGATCTAGCAGCATAACTGTTCACCCCCTTAAGTATTCACTTTACAAAGAATGTGCTCACTGTCTTTTTTTTTTTTTTGTTATTTTGTTTTTCCTTTTATTTGCCCAGTGTAGTCAAGCTGGCACACAAGGTCTCTTCTTTGGTGGGATCCTGCCTTTACCTAATTTTACTGCTAGGAGGATGGACACACTACACACAGGGAGGTCAAGTGACTTTCTCAAGGTCATGTAGTGAGTCATAGAAAGGTGACGTCAAAAGAGCGAAGTCTGTCTAGTTTGCACATTTGTTACCTGTCTACAAACTGCTTGCTGGAGCTCCTGTGCAGTGGGGTTACTCTAGTCTTTTTATGTACATTCCATGCCATCCTGAAGCCTGTCACTGTTTTGCCCTTCACTAGGAGGCCGTTCCAGCTGTCCACCTCTCTCTTGGTGCAGAAATAGTTCCTCATATCCTTTCTGAAACTGCCCCCTGTTGCACAAGTCACTAATTATGAGGGAATCCAAACAAGGAATTCTCTAGATCACACGTATATGCACTAGCAACTAGACCCCACTGCTTTTAATAGCTCTAAATATTATCCCCCTTTCTTTTTTTTCATTACCCACAATCTCCCCAGAATAAAGCTGCATCTTGTGAAACAACTGCACTGAAATAACCAAAGAAATATGACATGCTAAAATGTTTTTTTGTTTTTTTTTCCCTTTCCAAGTTTTCTGCAATGCACTGGGCATAAGTATTAAGGATAAATGTCTTCCTGACCCAGAGAAGATGGGATCTACACCAAGAACTAGAACAGCAGGGAATCTCCAAGAGCTTTTTCACCCTCTTCATTTGTTGCTAACATGTCTCAACTCTGTGTCAAAACAAACTGAGGGTAAGTAGCAGCTCACCAGTGTTGTACTACAAGCAGAATGTGTTGCATGAATTGTCAACATTCATCCATGCTGTTCTTTCCCATATTGTGGAGACCTTTAGAGTAGTCATGTGCATTTCCCTTTTGGATCCCTAGTATTCTCCTTTTGTCACACTGTCCTCCTCCTTGGTGCAGCTAGATAATGTCCCATACTCACCTTATCAATGAGGGGCATGGGCTGCAGTAGTCTCTGAGCTTCCGCCACGTCCCACTGATAGGACAGGAAATGCTACAGAGTGACACGGCGTTGGCCTCTCTTTCCCAGAGAGTGAACACACCACCTCTGTGTCCTGCCTGCCCAGTGATCGAGGTACCTGAAATCACTGCCAAGTCTGGAGCTGCTATTTTTTAAAGTATGCAGCATTAAGTACAGCCTTGTACTGTAGGTGCAGGACTGATTTTTGAAATGTTGACACTAAATACCGATGAGTAGAACGCTAGGCACGCAGGAATGCAGTCTGTTAAATTACTGTTCCTGGTTTAGAACTACACAGCTCAGCTGCACACACATAAAATTAAATACTAACACACGTAGCATTTGGCTTTAGGTGTAGAGTGAAACCAAATACTCTAAAGTAAGACAAGAATATGAAAAGATTGTGCTGTAACTGCTGACCACCTAGAAAAACATTCTTCTAGTCCTCGAGGAATGAAAGTACGGCATACTTACCTGTATGTCCGGTTTCTTTGTGCACTGAATATTGTACTTACTGTCTTAGATGTTCCAGTCTTCAGTGTTCCTGTGTTACTTCTGCTTTCTGGAGCTTCCTGTTTTATTTATTCAAGTTTATTTTGCAGGTTTGCGATGCATATATTCTGAGGAAACTCTAGTATACATTTCTGGTGTACAGCTATGCTTTTTTGTAGACTAAATAGTATTTAACAAGCTTTTGGACTTTTTTTTTTTGTATATTCTTTTTACCTCCTCCTCGTGCACACAGTCATCCTCCTCCTTGGGTGGCCCGTCCTCCCATTATTTCTCTCTCGCTTACCGGTCCTGCTGCTCCAACGCCCCATTGTCCTGGACGTATCCCTTGTTAGGGGCCCCTTACCTGCCTGGGCCAGCGGGAGTGGGGGGGGATCGGAGTGCCTGTGAGGCACCCTTTACATCTACGTGGGTTGTGGAAATGCAGCCACTGAGGCATCCCGGCTGAGCGGTGCGGGGAGGCAGGGTCACCATCATCAGAACAGCATGTGTGCGATTTTCACATTTTTTCCTTGTTCCCCTCTGCAGCACTGCCCTTGTAGTTCTCCTGGTCTCCACCGCGAACCGCTACAAAGCGAGGCAACCCCCACAACCCACCCCAGGAGAGGAAAGCAGTCCTATGGACGCTCAATCCTCTCCTTTCCCTGCCAGCCCTCAGTGTCCCGAGTCCGTTCCCGAACCTGTGTCACTGGCATGGTGCAAGGTGTGGCATCCAGCGCTTCAACCCTCAGCACCACTGGGCTGGCTACCTTTTGGATTTTTAAGGTCCCTTCCTCAGGTGAAGAAGGAAGTTTTTCAGGGTTTGAAGTGGGTCATGACCTGTGGTTATGTCTTTGACCACTGGGCCATCTCTGAATCCCTAGCCTCTGGTTCAAAAGTGCTGCCACTTTAAAGAGCAGCTCTGCATTTCAGTATGCAGTTTCTTTACCATAATGTTTCAGCTATTACAGTTTACTAGAAAGCCTTTTTTTTTTTTTTTTTAATTTTTAGACTTTCTTTGCAGGGTTTATTACACATTTTGGTAACCTGTCTAAGAAGTCTGTATAAAAAGCTTTGACTGTCCCCAACTAACCTCTGAGTCCCTCTGTTTTATTACATCATAATGCTCACTATGATGACAAACTGATGTAAAAAACAGCCATTGTGAAGTCATTTCGGGTCAGTCAGATGCATTTTATTTTGTATACGTTATCCTCCTCATCTCCAACCTTGCCCCTTCATGCCAGCCTCTACAGCCCTGTCACCTGGCTTCTCTTGGACTTGCCCACAATTTCTTCCCCCATGGTTGGGGTGATGGGGCTCTCCAACGCCTGCTACAGACACTGTCCAGTTGGAGGAAGGGCCAAAACAGCAGTGCAGAGCCTGTGGTAGGCTGAAATTCATCATGCTGTGGTCAGTGCATTTTCCTGGTTTTTCGGTCCCCATGGTCAGTGCGTTTTCCCGGTTTTTTGGTCCCCATGCTGTCAAGACACCGAGGGTATGCAAGCAAGTGTAGTGCGGCAGCAGCCAGTGTCCCCCTGATGAAGCCACTTCCAAATGCACAACCACCTGTGGTCACCCAGGTGGCAGTACTGCAGCAAAGACAGCTGCCCTCCCTTCCCAGAGGAAGAGCATTCCTTGAGATGCTTATTTTGACTAGCCGCGGTGACCCAGCTAGTTCCGACCTGGATTACGCAGTGTCACAAGCGGTAGCCCTATTGCTGCACTGCCAGGATGCATTTTAAAAGGCAGAGTGAAATAAGTCCTGTATCATCTAAAATATTTAGTAGGCCAATAACAGGAGAAAGTGAAAGGAACTAGAAAAAACAAAAATGTAATATTATTGCTGTAAATATTCTGTCATAGTAAGCCTTTTATTTGAGTAGGTATTTGTTCTTTAAGAACCTGATATACAGCTTTGGTAATAGCAATGAAACATCTTTATATTCCTACTGTGAGGAACACAGGTTTCAGCTTCAAGTTTATTTCTAATAGTATGTATAAAACAGTTATCACATACAATTTGTTTAGCAATTAAAAAGAGCAATTCTAGGGTCGTGGATATGTTGATCTAGCCACACTCGTTGGCAGGTACCTTGCCACTTTAAGATGTGCCGGAAGTCTTCAAGCTGGCTTCTCCCACCCACCCAGGTGATATAACCCTCGGCTCCGCCCCATGACGCCATATCTTCCTTTACGCTGGAAGGTTCAGAATCCTTCCTTAGTGTTCCCGCGTGTAGTAGGCCCTGGCTTCAGAATCTTTGGATTCACTTCCAAAACTGATCCACAAACTCTCTAGAGTAAAATGTGCTCATTTTCTGATTGCATCCGCGATGGAGGAAAAATCGGCCACCCAGGTTTCACCAGTGCCTCTGTGGGCAGAAGATGTCTCACACGGATCCACACGCCACGTGCGTTTATTGCCTGGGGTTAGACCACGATCCGCAGGCTTGCGAATTTTGTCGATCGTTCACCCCAAATGTGTTAGGAGGCTGCGCTGCCCAACTTCAATTGGGGCAACCGGAGAAGCATTTACCGCCGGTCAAATTGAAGGAGGCCCATTGGGTGGTCTCTGCAGCTGCGGGGTCCGCCAAGCAGTTGGAACAGCTCAAGGCCCTCAAGGAGGAGGCGGCTCAGGCCATGGTGAGCGCCTCTTCGCGGCTTCAGCCATTATTCCTCTGCATCTCGGATCCTCCTATTCGGCTTCTTTCAAGGAGTTGTGCCAGTCTCTCTCAACTAAGGGAGAGAGCCCTTCGGGGTCCCATATTTCACGGTCCAAGAAGAAGGAGTTGAAGAAAGACAAGTCAACTCATCGTCGTTCGTGGGACCGGGAGCGGTCCTGCTCACAGGAGAACCCTGTTTCAACTTTGGTCGAAGTCGCGGCCAAGGCTGCTGGTTTCACGGTGTCCCCGTCGAACTAGTCGGCCGAGATTTTTCTTGAGCCGATTGGCAGGTTGTTGCCCAATCCGGCCAACAACTCTCTTTTCTGAACGCCGGTGCTCCCAATGTCTTCGGAAGGGTTGGCCCAGAATATTGGGCAGGACCCAGTATCCAAGGAGCCCGAGCTGAGGGTTTCCCCGCCTCTGGTTGAGCTTTCCTGCTGGCATCGCCGACGGTTGAGGTCTCAGTCCCGCTTCTCAGCTTCGACGCCGGGGAAGTCTCACCATCGGTCTCTGTCCCAACGTCACGGCAAGCAGTGCCACCGCTCATCATCATCTTCATCCTCCTCGGGTGAGGAGAGGCTTTGGTGCAAGTTGCGTCAATGCTGCGAAGATCTCATGTGGCAGCAGTTGGTCCTGTCTGGATCCAAACAACCCCTGGTTTCAACTCAGGCCATAAAATGGCTCTCAACAGAGCAACTGACATCAGCCAAGGCCACCGTCACCGAGGTGACGGTTACGGCCCTGCTGGTTCAGCTGAAGCCGACCACTCCACTGATTCAGGTGGAGCTGCTGCCTGATCAGCCCAAGTCTGGAGCACCAACCAAGGATTCCCAGTCGGCTCAAGGCTTGCACCTTAGGCTGTCTGTCACTGTCACTCCTGACTGCCCAAGGAGGGTGAAGAGCAACTCGGGGGTGGTGCCCACTATATGTGGAATCCACAGAGTCCAAGGACTCCTCCATGGTCTCCCGTCCGGTGGACGCTGAATCCATGTTTTTTTTTCTGTCGACGAGGGCCTTTCCTCACTGATGGGCATTTGTCGGCTCATCTTCGAGTCTACAGGGTTGGAGCTGGAGCCTGTGCAGAAACAGGCTAAGTACCCCCTCACAGAGATTCTGGATATGAGGGATTCTCCTGCGGAGGCCTTTCCAGTGGCTGAGGCCACTGTGGGACCAGCCTTGGAGCTGTGGCAGCATCCCGCTTCCTGTCCTACGCCTTCTGCCCCCATGTCCCGAAAGTATGCAGTGCCCATGGGGTCCCTGTTGGACTTTACGGAGCACCCCTCTGTGGTGGGATTGGTGGCCGACTCCATTTTTCGATGCTCAGGCAACAAGGGAGATGCGCATAGATCCCTGGACAAGGAGTTCAAACAATTGGACCACTCCGGGAAGAAGGTCTATGCATCCTCCTCTCTAGGCCTTCATCAGGCCAGCTCGGCCGCTATCATGGCACATTTTTCGCACGCCCTCTTGAGCTCTCTGGGTGAGGTGATCTCTCATCTCCCAGCTGACCTCTAGACCACGGTCAGGCAGGTCTGGGATCAGGGGAAGGTGGTGGCCAAACAGCAGCTCCAGATGGCTCTGGATATTGGCGATTCTTGTGCCCGCTCGGTTGCGGCTGCAGTGGCCATGTGCCGCAGGGCTTGGCTCCACATCTCGACCTTCACGGCAGATATGCAGCACAAGTTAGCAGATGTCCCCTTTTTGGGTACTGACATTTTTGGGCCAGGTGTGGAGGGTCACCTCCAGCGCATAGAGAAGTCCAGTGCCATCTTGGATTCTGCTACATCTGCCCAAAAGGACAAGGGCTCCAAACGTGCTAACCACAAGCCCTTTTGCTCCTCCACTCCTGTGGTCAGACTGGCCCAGCAGCAACACCAGCAGCAGGGCCAACAGGCTCAGACTTGGCATCCTCGAACCAAGTCCATGGCCTCCTCCTTCAGGAAGCCCAGGGGGAAGGTCCTGGCTATCCTCCCGCCGGACCCTCCTCCAAGCCTGCCCAGTGACGGGTTGGGGGGGGGTGTCTCCCTCAACTCCATCATGTCTCTCGTGGGTCCTCCATTGGGGGGGCCGGCTCAGCCACTTTATTTCCGCTTGGTCCATTATCACTATGAACCGGTGAGTTTTGGAAGTGGTCGGTCGATGCCTGCCTCTGGAATTCGAGAAGGTCCCTCTGTCCCAAGCCCACGCCTCACGGGGGCGGGGGGGGATCAGGTGTCTGCAGCTTCTAAGGTGGCTCTCAGAGCCGACCTGGCCCAGCGCCCAATAGCGGACTCGCCTTCAGACCCAGGGTTTGTCTCCAGGTACTTCCTGATGCCAAAGCGAACAGGGGGCTGGCACCCCATTCTAGATCTGCATGACCTGAATGGGTTCCTCAGGTTCCACACTTTCCTGATGGTAACTCTGGCTCAGATTATACCATCCCTGGAGTAAGGAATGTGGTTCTGCTCCCTAGATCTTAAGGATGCGTTCTTTCACGTCCCAATCCATCCGTCCCATCGACAGTTCCTCCGCTTCAGAGCAGAAGGAATCCTCTTCGAGTTCCAGGCCATGCCCTTCAGCCTTTCTTCAGCCTCCAGGGTCTTCACCAAATGCATGGCAGTGGTGGCGGCTTACCTGAGGTGCCGAGGGGTCCAGGTGTACCCGTACCTGGATGACTGGCTGATAGCAGGTCCCTCCAAGTTGGAGGTGGAGCAGTCCAGGGATCTGGCAATCCAGACTTGCGCAGAACTTGGCCTCCTGATCGAGGCCAAGTTGGAACTCGTACCTGCACAGGTGATTCAGTTCATCGGGGCAGAGCTCAAGTCCTGCCAAGCTAAAGCTCAGCTCCCGGCGGACAGGGTGGAGGCTCTCTCCTCCTTTGCCCGATCATTTCTGGTTGGGAAATTGTGCCCTGCCCGGGACTTCCGGCATCTTCTGGGCTACATGGCGGCCTGCACCAGCGTGCTCCGATGGGCCCACTGGCATATGCGTTCCCTTCAGTGGGAACTGGCCAGCCAGTGGTCTTAGCACTCAGGTCATCTCAACCAGCTGGTCTCTGTGACCCAGAAAATGTGGGACGGCCTCCAGTGGTGGCTCATCCCTTCCCACCTGCAGGAAGGGATCCCGTTTGTCCGCCCGGAGCCGACGGTCACTCTGATGACTTACGCCTCTCTGGTTGGTTGGGGTGCCCATCTGGGGGAACACAGAGCTCACGGGCTCTGGTCCCCTTAGGAGTCTCGAAGCCACATTAGCCTGCTGGAGCTCTGAGTGGTCTGCCTAGCTCTGACTGCCTTCACTCCATTTGTTCAGGGTCAAGTGATCCAAGTCCAGACTGACAACACCATGGCCATATACTATCTCAACAGACAGGGCGGGACGTGCTCCTTACTTCTGTGCAAGGAAACTCTCCCCATTTGGTCGCTCGTGCTCAGCCTGGAGGCAGATCTCCTAGCCATTCATGTGGCAGGAGCCTCGAATCAGCTGGCTGATGCCCTCAGCTGGATGGGCGGGGCATCTTACGAGTGGTCTCTCCTCCGAGAGGTAGTACACGATCTGCTGTCCCACTGAGAAACCCCCCCAGGTGGACCTGTTTGCTTCCAAGGAGAATGCAAAGCTGAGGCTGTTCATGCCCGGCCCCCCTCAGCGGGGTTTGCTGCAGGGAGATGCCTTCTCGAGGCCTTGGACCCCAGGCCTCTTCTACGGCTTCCCTTCACTCCCCTTGATTCACAGAATGCTCATCAAGGTCAGGAGGGATAAGGTGCAGGTGATCCTGATAGCCCCAGACTGGCCGCGTCAGTTCTGGTATCCAGATCTTCTCAGCCTCAGCTCCAGGCTCCCGAGGCCGTTTTCAGCACACCTGGACCTGCTCTCTGTCAATCAAGGGAAGGTATTCCATCCGGACCTTCAGTCCCTGCACCTGACTGCCTGGTTCCTGAGCGACTAGAGTTCCAGGCTCTGGGTCTCTCTGATGAGGTCCTCAACATTGTTGAGGTATCCCGTAAGGAATTGACCAGAAAATGCTATGCCTTTAAATGAAAGAGATTATCCATCTGGTGTCAGGGCAAAGGACTGGACCCCTCGTCCTGCACAGTGGCTAGCATTTTGGACTACCTTTGGTCCCTCTCCCAGCAGGGGCTGCAGTCGACGACCCTAAAGGTGCACCTGGCAGCATCTCTGCTTACCGGGTGAGGGCCGGTCAGCAATCGATGGCACAGGAGAAGGTGGTCTGGCGCTTTTTTAAAGGCCTAGATCACATATCCCCACCAATGCATGAACCTCCACCTTCTTGGGATTCTCTGCTTACCAGGCGCAGGCCGGTCAGCAGTCAGTGGCACAGGAGAAGGTGGTCTGGCACTTTTTCAAAGGACTAGATCACATATTCCTTCCGGTGCGTGAACCTCCACCTCCGTCGGATTTACTGCTGATTTTGGCAAAGCTCATGGGCAAGCCATCTGAATCTATGCACAAGTGTGAGATGTCACACTTGTCGTGGAAGACCGCCTTCTTGGTGGCTATCACATCAGCTAGAAGAACTGGGGAGTTACAGGCGCTCTCCATAGAGTCTCCTTACCTGGTCTTCCACAGGGACAAGGTTGTCCTGTGTCCCCATCCGAAATTCCTTCTGAAGGTGGTGTTGGAGTTTCACCTTAACCAGGTGATTACTCTACTAGTGTTCTACCCCAATCACACCTCGGAGGCCGAGTACAGGCTTCATACTTTGGATCTGAAATGAATGCTCACCTATTACACAGAATGAATGGCGGAAGTTCGGGGAGAGGTTCGCCAGCTATTTGTCACCTACCCTGAAGCCACACCTGGCAGACCTGCAGCCAAGTGGACAGTAGCTAGATGGATTACATCTTGCATTGACCTCTGCTATAGGTTGGCGAGTAAGGAGCCTCCCATTGGGGTAAGGGCTCATTCCACCCACCATACTGCTGCATTGGTGGCTGCTTCTAGGGACATCCCTATCAAGGAAATCTGCAGGGCTGCTACCTGGAAGTCAGCACACACCTTCATTTCCCATTACCACATCAGCCTTTAGTCACATCGGGATGTTGGTTTTGGAACCTCAGTTATCCAGTCCCTCCTCCCTAAGTAGGGGGTGTGCATCTTGCCTCCCTCCTCCCAGAGAACTGCTAGGAGTCTGCCAACAAGTGTGGACAGAACAACATATCCACAATCCTAGAAAAACAGGTTACTCACCTGTAACAGTAGATCTTCCATGGAATGGTCTCTTGCAGTAAGTCATTACTTCTGGGAGTTCCCGATAGGTGGCACTCCAGCACAGAAGTCTCTTCCAGCAGTCTCTGTATCAGGGACCACCCACACTACCTCACTTCCTGGGCTGTACCTATAAAAGTAGGTGGTCCCTAGTAAGCTCCATTCATTTTCCTGCCAGCTTCAGTTCTGGCAGCAGCTCTCCTAGTAGCAGTCTTCGACATGGATTGAACCCATAGCCTAGATGCATGGGCTTCATACAGACACCATATACCTACAATGGATGATTCCCTGTCTCACACACAGGGTGCTCAACCGAAGGGCTCAAAAAATTTAGAACCCTCTTCAAGAGATAATACTGGGAAGGAGACCCCTTCACCTAAAGTCCTGCTTGACCGCCTTTCAACAGTTGTGCCTCCAAAACCTGGATCATCAAGAAGATATTCATCATCGATGGGCACTTCACCCCTGTCAATGGCAGGCTCTACTCCATCAAAAAATGAACGTTCATTGTCAACGGGGTGTCATTCCTCAGCCCCTCCGTCAACCAGGACTACTGCGCCATCGACGACTGAGGTCTTGCTGCCTTTCCCATCAATGGGTCATAAACCCCTGTCGACGGGAGGGCTTTACAAGACTGCATCATCGATGAGAATGCCTCCTCCATCGACGGAGCACATGCCACATGCTTCCTCATTGACGGGGCTGCCTCCCCCGTTGATGGGACATACTCCCTATGCTCCCCTGTCGATGAGAGGCCTGCCACCATCGACTGGCCATGTATTCACTCTCCCATCGTCGACGACAGCATTTTCATAGTCGATGGAGCATGTCTTCACTCCCCTGTCGTAGCCGATGGCACTCCCATTGTCGACGGAGCATGTATTCACTATTCCATCATCGACAGAGCATATCTCACCATTGACAACACATGCCCTGCCTTCCTCATCATGAATGGAGTATATTCCCCCGTCAACGGAGCATGCTGTTACTGACCCTTCATCTGGAGACACAGTACATCATCGATGAGGCATGCTTCTCTGCCTCTTCCGTCGATGGGACTGATGTCTCCACAATCAAGACAATCAATGCTGCATAGAACAGCACCCTTGCCTGCACATAGCATCACTATGGATGATCCCTATGGAAGGTTGACCATGAAAACCCAAGAATATTCTCAAAAACATGTATCGAAAGATGCATATGGAGCTGCATTTCTACAAAATAAAGAACTATATACGTCAGAACGCAGAGGCTCCCCAGCCTCGTTGTTGTTCCTACATGGGGCTCACAACCCTGTTGGAAATGAACAGACACAAAACAAACACCGAATCACTCTACCAGGAGGTACAAATTGACCCCCCATCCCCATGTACACTGGATTCAGAACCTGCTTACATGACATTTCCATCGTCACAAGTTCCAAATATTGAAGAAATAGTAAATAGAGTACTAGATTCTATGGGTTTTGACCGTAGCCTCACTCCGGGACATAATCCTCAAACACAAAAATATCGCCACCTCCATCAAAACAGGCACACATGGAGCTAGAACGCTCCCCGGTCCTGCCTCCTCCCGAATATTCAGATGAATATTATTCAGATTATCATACAAATCTGAACCCTCATAGGACCTATGATAGTTCCCCTGACACAAGAGGATATGAATCCCCTTTGGATGTGCCCTCATACTGGGCGAAGGGCTATTACAACCACGAAAGGTCATTTCTCCACCAGATGACCCCTCATTCCCCGAAATGATGCTACAGATACAAAAAACAATGGAGTTCACCTCAATGGAACAGAAACATAGAAACATAGAGGTTGACGGCAGATAAGGACCGAAAGGCCCATCCAGTCTACCCATTTCTTTTTCTGCCTTATAAATGTGCCATCGGCCTTTGATCTGTCAGTGGCCTATCTATTCATTCTCATCATTATTGCTCCCTTGTGCCTCTTCCATGCCTGTTTGAAGCCCTGCACTGTATTCATAACCAGCACTTCCTGAGGTAGTCCGTTCCATGCATCCACCACTGTCTCTGTGAAAAAGAATTTCCTCACATTCCCCCTTAATTGGCCTCCCTCTAATCTCATGCTGTGTCCTCTTGTCCTGCTGTTTTTCTTATATTTAAACATGTTAGACTCTTTCACCTTATTAATGCCCTTAAGGTGTTTGAATGTTTCGATCATATCACCTCTCTCCCTCCTTTAATCAAGGGTATACATATTGAGCTCCATTAATCTGTCCTCATATGTCTTCTGATGCAGTCCCTGCACCATTTTGGTTACCCTTCTCTGAACTGCCTCAATTTGGTTAAAGGAAAACTACACCCAAAACTTGAAAAAATATATGCTGTGCAGGGTGTTTTAATTTGTATGTGAAGTTCTAGTGTTTCCTTCCCTCTGACTGGTATTAGGAGTTTTTCCTAAATTAGCCTGCTAGCTTTAGGGTAGTTTATGACCCTGATCTCCATATCAAATAGGTTTATTGCATTTCTTTGTCCTACAGTGCACCTTGTTTCATGTAATGGTGATGTAGCAGAGCCATAAATCCAGCAGAAAGCATTGCATTACAATCAGTTCAGAAGAATAGAGATGGCTATATTTTAAAATCTGTAGAATTCAGCTTGGTGACCACCCTCATCCTAAATGTTTTACTGTCCTGAAAAACTTTGCTGCTGGTAATTTTTGTGCAGCTTGTAAAGCTTCCAAGATATTTAGTTTGTTTGGCATGTGTGTGCTGAATGTTGGGTCTCTCTTACATCACAGTCACGTGAGACAAGATGCACTGTGGGGACAAGAAATACAATTACACTGTCAGGTATGAAGATCCCCAGGGGTCATAAAACTAGCATAAAGCTAGCAAGCTAATTTGGGAAAAACTCCTAATACCAGTCAGAGGGAAGGAAACACTAGAACTTCACATACAAATTAAAACACTCTGCACAACATATATTTTTTCAAGTTTTGGTTGTAGTTTTCCTTTAATGTCCTTGTGAAGGTGTGGCCTCCAGTACTGCACGCAGTACTCCAGATGGGGCCTAACCAGTGTCTTGTAAAGAGGGATTATTACCTCCCTCTTATGACTTGTGATACCCATACTAATACACCCTAACATCCCCCTAGCCTTACCTACTGCTTTAGAGGTCTGCTTGGATGATTTCGGGTCTTCAGTGATGATGATGCCCAAGTCTCTTTCTTCCTTTGTGACTGCCAGCAACTCCCCTCCCAGCCTATAGCTGGCTTCAGGGTTTCTCTTCCCTATGTGCATGATCTTGCACTTCTTTGCATTAAATCCCAGTTGCCACTCTTTTGACCATTTTGCTAGTTTATCCAGATCTCTTCTCATTCTGCCCACCCCATCTGGATCATCTACTGTGTTGCAGATCTTGGTGTCATCTACAAACAGACGAGCCTTACCCTCTAGTCCATCTGCAGTGTCACTAATGAAGATATTGAAGAGGACTGGCCCCAAGACTGATCCCTGAGGTACCCCACTTGTGACTTGCATCTCTTCTGACTATATACCATTTACCACCACTCTCTGTTTTCTGCCCGTCAACCAGCTTGCCACTCAGTTGACCAACTTCTGACCCACTCCAAGCCTACCCAGCTTATTTATCAATCTTCTATGTGGAACAGTGTCGAAAGCTTTGCTGAAGTCAAGGTAGGCGACATTAACTGCTCCCCACTGGTCCACCACTCTGGTTACCCAGTCAATGAAATCTATGAGATTAGTTTGACAGGACCTTCCTTTTGTAAACCCATGCTGTCTTGGATCCTGTGCCCCTATGGATTCCAGGTGTTACACTATCCTTTCCTTAAGGAGTGCCTCTATAATCTTGCCCACTACTGAGGTAAGACTGACTGGTCTGTAGTTCTGTGCTACCACTCTTGTGGAGCGGGATCACATGAGCCCTTCTCCAGTCTTCTGGGACCTCTCCTGTGCTCAGAGACTCACTAAACAGTTCTGCTAATGGCTCTGCTTGTTCCACCCTTAGCTCCTTTAGTACCCTGGGATGTATGCCATCAGGTCCCATTGCCTTGTCCACCCTGAGCTTAGCGAGCTCTTGTAGGACCCTTTCTTTTGTGAAGGGAGTAGTGCTCACCTCCTCCCCCCCTGTGTCCATGGTGCTGAGCTGTGGGCCCTGCCCTACCTTCTCTTCAGTAAATACTGAGCAAAAGTATCTATTTAGGATAGATGCTTTTACAGGGTCCTCCTCCTCACATGCCCCCTTTTCTCCTTTGAGCTTAGCAATACCCCCTCTGGACTTTCTCCTTTCACTAATGTATCTATAGAAAGTCTTGTCACCTTCTTTTACTGTTCGTGCTAGTGTTTCCTCAGTTTGGGACTTTGCCTGCCTTACTGCCTTCCCTGCTTCCCTTAGGGCAGTTTGGTATGCCTTCTTATCTTCATCCCGCGGTGTTCCCTTATATTTCCTGAAGGCCAGACTTTTGTCTCTGACCTTTTCTGCTACTGTATTTGAGAACCAGAGTGGTTTCCTTCTTCTTTTGCACTTCCTTTTCTGTCTAACACAATGGAATGTTGCTTCAAGTATTGCATCCTTAATGCTTGCCCACTTTGCCTGTACCCCCTCACCTGTGTTTCTTTTTGCCAGGGCTAGCTTAACTCTGTTGGCCATCTTATCAAAGTCAGCTCCTCTGAAGTCCCATATTTTTGCCTTGGAATGGGATGATTTAGATGTAGTGGCCAAATTGAACCATACCATGTGATGGTCACTGGCCCCCAGGTGATTTTCTACCTGGAGATCTGTGATCCCTTCCCTGTTAGTCAGTACTAGATCTAGGATAGCCTTGTCTGTTGTGGGTTGTTGTACCAGTTGTTTGAGACCCTCCACCTGCAGGGAATCCACCATGTGTCTAGTTCTGGCAGATGTTCCTGCTGGTATTGACCAATCTGTATCTGGCATGTTGAAGTCTCCCATTATCAGAACCTCCCCTTTAGCTGTCAGGTTTTGTATATCTTCTAACAGTAATGTGTCTGTGTCCTTCCCCTGGTCTGGGGGCCTGTAGGCAACCCCAGTTCTTATGGCTGTCCCATTTCCTGTTTCCAGGGTGACCCACAGTTCTTCTGGCTCCTTATTTGTATTCTGAATTTCTGTAGCTTTGATATTTTTATTGACATAGAGGGCCTCCACCCCCCTTTTTGCACCTCGGTCTCTTCTGAACAGTACATAGCCAGGTACTGAAGTCTCCCAAGTGTGGTTACTGGTAAACCACGTCTCACTAATTGCTACTATGTCCAGTTTAGCCTCTGACATTATTGCCTGCAGGTCTGGGATCTTATTTCCCAGGCTGTGAGCATTTGTGTGCATGACTTTCCATTGGTCAGATTTCGGTGTGTTAGTTGTTGAGTGAGGTTTGGCATTTCCCCTGTGCGACTTATGGGGAGACAGACCTTTTTTCTTACCTGGTGATGCAAATGAACTGCAAACATGCTGAATCCCTGTTTGATCACTAGCTGAGAGGGGAGGGTGTTCTTCCCATTCGATGTATGGGGTGCTGCACCCCTCTCCCCATTTGCTAGTTTAAATATTCTGCAAAGACATCAAACTTCTGCCCCAGTGCACTGACTCCCTCCTTAGTCAGATGCAGTCCATCAAATTTAAAGAACTTTCGCTCCCAGAACTGTTGCCATTTCCCTACAAATCTGTGTGCTTTTTTTCTGGCACCAGCCCTTGAGCCACATGTTTAGCTCCCCTATCTCCCCTTGTCTGACCTTCCGTCCATCTGTCCCTCTCACCCAGACTGGCAGGATCTCAGAGAAGGAGATGTCAGATGAAATGGATGATAGTTTGTCACCAAGCCTGGTCAGATGTTCCTTGGTCTCCATAACTGACCGGCTGGCGATATCATTAGTCCCTATGTGTACCAGGACGTCAAGTGTTTTCTCCTGCTTTGTGAACAAATTTAGCAATGCGGTCAGTGTCTCTCCACGCTGATGCACCTGGGAGACATCTGACCATTACACCTGGCTGGAGATGGGTATCAACTCCCCGAATCATGGAGTTTCCTATGATCAGAAGTTCTTTGGATTTCCCTTTTCCTTTTTTTGTTTTGGTTCCTGATTTGGGCGAATTTTGTTGTGCTAGCTCCTGTGCTGCGGTGTCCTGCTCTACAGTGTCCTCTGCCCCTTTGTTTGATTTCGGAGACAGAGGCAGATACCTGCTTGTAGTGTTTATATGGTTTTTGGAGGTAATATGTTGGAGAGCAGAGAGTGATGGGGCACCCGATTTGCCCCTCCTAACCACCTGCCAACCTCCTGGACCAACTACCCTCTGCAGTCTAGGTTCTTCTGTTGGATGTTGGGGAAATGGTGGGTGGTTCTTATAATGTATTTCCTCTTGAATATGAAATTTGAGGCGCGCAGTCTCTGCCCATGCGGCCCGCAGCTGAGCCCTAAGATCTCCAATGGCCCAGCATGTAGGACAGTGTCCTAAATCCTGCAAGACTGTCCTTCTGAAAAGTGTTCCACAGTACCTGCAGTTAATGGTATCCATTCCAGATAAGTTGCTGGGTTTATAACCTGGTCAGAGTAATTAGAAGGAAGAAAATGCAAGTAATGGTTTGATTTTGTGTTTTGTTGTCGTATAACTTGTTATAACAAGTTAAATTACTAGTGCCCCTGTAAATGAGCTCACCTTGTGGATGCCCCACTGATCTGCCCCTTCCTGCTTTGCCACAAGAAATGCCACAACTGTGGTACCCTATTAAAAGAGTGTAGTGTTCAGTGGTTGGGGATGGGGGTGGGTGGCTGGGCCCTTCCCCTGCCGAAAAAGAAGAATCACGGATGAAAGAACAAGGAGGTAAGAGCAGAAACAGTCAGTCAACAACAAATGCAGTAACCCTGAAAGCTTATCCTAATGTTAGATAAAACTGTGAAACCTGTAAAGCACCACCTGTAATAATTTCAGAGAAGATATACCCTGTAAGAAACACTTGGGCTACAGAGAAAAATAAAGTAGTAACAGAAGATATACCTTGCAAAAGACAATTTGAATCAGAAGATTACAGCAGTAATCTGTTAGCACACACCTGTAGGCGCACCTTGTAACAATGCAGAAGAAGGTACACCAGCAACAGCAATTTGAATCAGAGAAAAATAAAGCAATGAAATGTTAGCAACAAACAGTAGCAATCCCTGTGAGTACAAAATAAAAATAACACACAGTAAATCTGCTTAGACAAAAGAGGTCTTAATCCTTTTCCCTTGCTCTGGTAAGGTTCTCTGCTCTGTCCTTTCAAGCAATCTTAGAAGGAAAAAGCTCAGATGAAGCTAGGTGCCTTGGCCAGCAAACCAAATCTTCTACCTCCAAGATATCAACTAACCTGACCTTTTAATCCTTCTTTCTGTTGGAAATTACTGACAGTTTGCCAGCTCCACCCCGATACACACCTAATCCTCTGGAAGAGCTGTGGGAGGAAAGCAATTAGCTCCTTCAATGTGAGAAGGTGACTGAAACACCTCGGAGACAAAAAACCTTTTCAACAAAAAAGTAATAAAATGAAACAGTGTCAAACAGTAATTTTGCTTAGCCCAATGATAAAGTCACAAAAATGTAAGCACCACCTGTAATAATTTCAGAGAAGATATACCCTGTAAGAAACACTTTGCTACAGAGAAAAATAAAGCAGTAACAGAAGATATACCTTGCAAAAGACAATTTGAATCAGAAGATTACAGCAGTAATCCGTTAGCACACACCTGTAGGCACACCTTGTAATAATGCAGAAGAAGGTATACCAGCAACAACAATTTGAATCGGAGAAAAAGCAATAAAATGTTAACAACAAACAGTAGCAATCCCTGTAAGTACAAAATAAAAAACAACACACAGTAAATTTGCTTAGCCAAAAGAAGTCCTTTTTCCCTTGCTCTGGTAAGGTTCTGTACTCTGTCCTTTCAAGCAGTCTTGGAAGGAAACAGCTCAGATGAAACTAGGTGCCTTGGCCAGCAAACCAAGTCTTCTACCTCCAAGATATCAACTAACCTGGCCTTTTAACCCTTCTTTCTGTTGGAAATTACAGACAGTTTGCCAGCTCCACCCCTCAGGTACACAGCTAATCCTCTGGAAGAGCTGTGGGAAGAAAGCAATTAGCTCCTTCAATGTGAGAAGGAGACTGAAACACCTCTGAGACAACAAACCTTTTCAACAAAAAAATAATAAAATAAAACAGTGTCAAACAGTAATTTTGCTTAGCCCAATGATAAAAAAAGTCACAAAAATGTAAGCACCACCTGTAATAATTTCAGAGAAGATATGCCCTGTAAGAAACACTTTGCTACAGAGAAAAATAAAGCAGTAACAGAAGATATGCCTTGCAAAAAACAATTTGAATCAGAAAATTACAGCAGTAATCTGTTAGCACACACCTGTAGGCACACCTTGTAATAATGCAGAAGAAGGTATACCAGCAACAACAATTTGAATCAGAGAAAAATAAAGCAATGAAATGTTAGCAACAAACAGTAGCAATCCCTGTGAGTACAAAATAAAAATAACAACACACAGTAAATCTGCTTAGCCAAAAAAAGTCTTAATACTTTTCCCTTGCTCTGGTAAGGTTCTCTGCTCTCTCCTTTCAAGCAATCTTAGAAGGAAAGAGCTCAGGTGAAGCTAGGTGCCTTGGCCAGCAAACCAAGTCTTCTACAGGATAGATTAAGTAAAGATATGGCTGAATACCTGGGCCTACCGGAAGACCCTGTTTGGGCTATCCCTCCTTTCATACCTACTTTCACAAATGCTAATCTGTGATCCCACAAAACAAAGCAGTAGTCGAAAGACATATAATTTCTGTATACGAACTCACCCTTTTTGATATGATCTTTGTTCATAATCAAGGGAAAGCTGCGAATAGCAGTGGAAGAGAAGAATATAGTCCGTAGTGGAATTTATTATGTCTCAGCATGTTAGTTAATAGTGGATGGACCTGTTCGAGGTGGGAATAGGACATCCGGTGTACCACAGGTCAGAAGGCATCTTGATGGAATGGTCATGATGGTCTATAAACAGTGGTACCTGAGAAATTGGCTAGGTGTATCAAGCCGATGTGAAAAAAAAGGCCTTAGTCTTGTTTATGGCCCAAAAAAAGGTCCCCGAGGCCAAGAAGAGGAGACCGGGGTAGAGTGTAGAGTTTTTAATGAGGGGCAGAAGCCTGGGGCAGCTGGAGGGGCGGCCACGGGTCTCGCCGGGGTCCTTGTTACTTGTTCTTTGCCCTTAAAAGTGTCACGTGGGGTATAATTAGGTCCAGTTTTGTATGAATAATTATACTGAGGGCGTGGTTTTTGGTACATGTATTGTACTGTTTTCAGTTCTCTGTCTGAGGCTTGTAGTTTCTCCAGTATCGTTTGAGCCCCTGGCCCAAACAGATGGTCCCCTGAAAAGAGGGCATTAGCCACGTTGTGTTGATTATCAGGTGCTAGTCCTGAAAGTCGAAGCCATGCCTGGCGATATATAAAAATACCAAACATAGAGGCTCAAGCAGAAGCATTGGCAAGATCATATCCTGATCTTAATAGATGTCGAGACAGTGAAGTCACAGTATTATTTATAGATGTAAATTGCCCTCTTTCAGGGGATGCAGGTAGCCTGTTTATAACTTCTTCAGCAGAAGTGCTCAGCGTGCACAGGTATTGTAGCATGTGCCCCATATAGTTACAGTAAGTATTCTGATATTTAGTGTGTTTATAGCAAACACTCTCTTCCCCATATGGTCAAAACATTTAGAGTCTTTCTCTGGAGGTATTGTGCTTGTATGTTTAGGCTTGCTAGTGCGGTTGTGGGCAGCTGCAGTAACCACAGAATCCACCGCTGGTGTATTCGTTAAATATTGGTAACCAGGGTGAGCCTGATACATCCCGTGGGCCTTTCTAGGTAACTTCTGCGCTCCTATGGGTTGACGCCAAGCTTCAGTAAACATTGTTTTTTTATTTGCTACATTTTCTGTTACATGAGTATCCTACTTTTGTCAAATGGATACATTCATTACTGACTAGACAGTCTTAAAAAAAAAAAGGGAGTATTCACTTGCTACTTTGTAGCATCTCTAAAGAATAACATTGTATTACTCAAGCTACTGTTACAATTCAAGACAAAGTTGCCTTTGGTTCAGATTGTACTTTCCCTGCTGTTCACTGAAGCTACATAATTGCTCAGTGTTATTGACATAGTCCTTCTGCCTTCAAGACACATAACGCAGTGAATCTGGAATTCCTTTGTTAAACTGATATGCTATTTTAGCATTCATTGATCCCATGACCAAATTTTTCCTATGGCAGAATGTCATACGTGACCACCCACTGCCATATAACTGCTTGGGAATCTCCTAGAAGTAATGACTTACTGCAAGAGACCATTCCATGGAAGATAGCGCAGTTACACAAAGACTTTTGCTGTAACAGATCTTCTAGGAATGTCTCTTGCAGTAAGTAGTTTCCCTCCCTCCATCCCTTGCCTTTATATAACAGGAAACACGATGTACGGTCGGGAAGGTTCGGTACCTCGGTTCCCCTCGGTTCCTCGCTTCCAGCTGAACCGGCAGGATACGGAGCTTACTAGGGACCACCCAATTTCATAGGTACAGCCCAGGAAGTGAGGTAGTGTGGGTGGTCTCTGGTATAGAGACTGCTGGAAGAAACTTCCGTGCTGGAGCGCCACCTATCGGGAACTCCAGAAGTAATGACTTACTGCAAGAGACATTCCTAGAAGATCTGCTGTTACAGCAAAAGTCTTTGTGTAACTGCACTTCCTAGGAGTGGTATATGTTGTCCATCCACACTGACCCACCCGACCTCCCCGGCTTTGACACTCAAACCTGGCTACCAGCAGGATAAGATCTGGCGTCATGGGGTGGAGCCGAGGATTATACTACCCGGGTGGGTAGGAGGAGCCAGTTTGAAGACTTCCGGCACATCTTAAAGCGGCAAGGTACCTGCCAACAAGTGTGGATGAACAACATATACCACTCCTAGAACTACTGTTACAGGTGAGTAATCTGTTTTTCTAGTACATATAGAAACAAAATATTCCCCAAATATCCCTATACATTACATTGAATGGAATAAAGAACAATATGGGCAGAAGTTGGCATAGCAAAAATATAGCTAGGGATGTCACAAAACAACATACACTCTTATTAATTTACTTCTGTTATTACTTGATGCCATATCTTTCTGTATAGGTAGAAGCCATGTGTTCCTTGCATTAGTTAATAAGGAGCGATCAGAGATTAGATGAGGCACTGTCAATCTTGCATGCATATCACATTTATAGCAACGACCCATTCCCCCATATAGATCCCAACCATCAAAAGTACAGTTGTTCATAACAATGCCCATTCAAAATTTACAGTACACATTCCTATGTGTTGTCTTTTCACAAAATCTATTTTTCTGCCTTCTTGTGATATTTCAGATGGTAATAGGCTTGACAGTTTGGAATATCAATAAGTTTCCCAAATTCTACTTGAAGGGAGTCTTCTAATTTTGGTATAGCTGAATGAACATACTGATCAATGTCATTTAATGCATACTCATCCCAAATTTCAATAAGCCCCACTCTTTGTAACTCATTATTTAACTGTTGAAACCACGTCACAGAGCTTCTATTCGTCTTTGCCTCCAGCCAACATTTTGCAAGGATTCTTTCCTCATTCTTAATGACCATTTTCTTTCAAAGTTTGAAGGCTCTTATTTGTGCCATTAGTACAACAGATTTTAGGTTTAATTCACTTCTCAGAAAAGCTGTTGAGATGTCTCTACATAAACTGAAGATTTGTCTGTAAAACACATTTTGGGCGGATTCTAGGTCTCTAGCAACATTACTGAAGGTCCAGAATTCTGAGCCATATAATAAAACATTAATCACTTTAGTATCAAATGCCTGTTTTAAAACAGTGTACGAGTAGCTTGCAAATAATTTGCTAACTCTAATAGCCCTTGATGCCTGAGTTGCCTTTTTTTTTTTTACATGGAATATATGATTTTTTCCAAGAGAGATGTTTATCGAATACAAGTCCAAGGTATTTATATTCAGCCTTCACCTCAAATGAAATATTACAAAATGGTGTTGTACGTTGAGAGTCTGACTCACCAAAAATGAGAATATTTGCTGGGATTTACACAGTAAGGTTGTTCTTGCCTTGTCAATGTTGTATTTGAGTTTTTCATAGGTTGTTACAAGTGCAGGAGACCATAGGCCTATTGGAACTCGCCACATTTTACAGGTGGGGATGGTATGAAGTATTAATTAATACATTGTACTTTTTTAGGAGCGTGGATATGTTGTTCATCCACACTCTTTGGCATGTCCCTTTCCCTTTAAATCTTGCCAGAAGTTTTCAAGCTGGCTCCTCCCACCCACCCGGGTGGTATAACTCTCGGCTCTGCCCCATGATGCCAGATCTTCCTTTCCACTGGAAGATTCAGGTTCCCTCATGCTAACTCTAGCAATCATAGGCCCTGGATTCGCAACGTCGGTTTTTACCACATTTATCTCTTAAACTCGTTCGAGTTGTCAATTCCAGTAATAGCGTATCAGAGATGGAGGACAAGTCGCTCACCAGATTTCATTGGTGTTCATGCGGCCAGAAAATGTTGCGCACTGATCCCCACCTTACCTGTGTGTACTGCCTAGGTGTCGGTCATGACACCACCACCTGCACCTTTTGCTTAGCCTTCCATCCTAACATTTTGGATGACTGCATGGCGCGCCTTAAGCTGGGGAGACCGGAGAAAAGGAACCTGCCGGTGAAATCGAAGGAGGCGAGGTGGGCGGATTCCACGGCTACGGGATCCGCTGAACAGCTAGAGCAGATGAAGGCTTTCGAGGAAGAAGCTGCTCAGGCTTCGGCCAGCCTAAGTTTTTTTGTTCCTGTCAACCTCGGCTCCACCTTCTCAGGTTACTTTAGGGAGTTGTGCCAGTCTCTCCCCACCAGGGGTGAGGCACCCTCAGGCTCGCACTCCTCCCGCCCTCGCAAGAGGGACAAGGATCCGAACTCTTCCTCCAGAAGACGCTCCTGGGACCGAGAGAGGTCCGAGTCCCAGGAAACGGCGGTCTCGACTTCCGGTTGAGATTGCTTCCTCAGCCACTGGCTTCACGGATCTTCCGTCTGGCCATTCGGACACCGAGGCATCCGCTGAACCAGCCGAGATTTTTCTCGAGCCGATCGAGCCACTTTCGCCGACTCCGGTCAACAATTCTCTAGAGAGGACCCCGATCCTCTCTTTCCTTGATCACAAGACGCCTCCTATGGGTGCCTTGATCGAGGGAATCGAACCAGAACCTCAATTTTTCCCGAGTCTGGTTTCCTCTGATCGACTTCACCGACTCCATCGGTCTCGATCGAGGACTCAGTCTTCTTTGACCGGAAAATCGAAGAAAGGCCACTGGTATTCAAAAAAGAAGCACCGCCGCAGATCCTCATCCTCCTCGGACGAGGAGAGGCTTCGACGAAAACTCCGTCGATGCTATGAGGAGCTCATGTGGCATTTTGGCTGGCAGAAGCCGGCTACTCCGTCCACCCTGGCCATTACTTGGCCTGCGCCTCAAGGGCCTACATCGACCCCTCCGGAACTGAAGGCTTCGGTTTCTCCACCTGGGGGGCCGGTCTGTATTCCAGCTAGGCCCATACCAGTCTCACCACCTATTAGGATGGAGCCACCGCCTAAGCAGCCCCCCAATGGGGCTCCCTTGAAAGAGGACCGTCCAGGCACTGGGCTTCCCCGATGTCTGTCCATCACAATCACTCCAGATCACCCTTGGCGGATCGAAGGGGACATGGGCGGGACACCGCTGTACCCCGACTCTTCGGATTCGGATACCACCGGTTTGCACTCCCATCCTGCTGATGAGGAGTCACTCTCGGCTGCCTTGGAGGAAGGTCCCTCCTCCTTTCAGGACATTCTCCGCCTTATCGCCGATTCTACCAGGATGCCCATGGAGTCCATCCAGAAAACGGTGGAGTACCCCCTTACGGATATCCTTAAGAGGGGGGATACACCGACGGAGGCCTTTCCAATAGCGGAAGCCATTACTGGTCCAGCCCTTGAGCTTTGGCAGCATCCAGCTTCCTGCCCAGCACCGTCTGCCCGTATGGCCCATACTGTAAGTACGCTGTGCCTATGGGATCCCTGCTGGGATTCACGGAACATCCCTTGGCTGAGAACCTGGTGACCATTTCCGTCTTTAGACGTAATGGCAGCTTGGCCGACACCGACTGACCTCCGGGCAAGGAGTCCAAGAATATGGACCACTCTGCCCGTAAGGTCTGTGCGGCCTCTTCCTTGGGCCTTCGTCAGGCCAGTTCGGCTGTGATCATGGCACACTTCTCCCATGCCCTCCTTGGGTCACTGGATGAAGTACCTCCTCACCTCCCCGCGGACATGCAGACCACAGTCAAGCAAGTCCGTGATCAAGGCCGTGCTGTCGCCAAACAGCAGCTCCAGACGGCCCTAGACATCGGAGATTCTTGTGCCCGCTCTTTAGCAGCTGCAGTGGCCTCCCGCCACATGGCTTGGCTGAGGTTATCCTCCTTTCTGACGGATACCCAGCACAAGTTAGCTGATGTGCCTTTCTTTGGTACCGACTTGTTCTGTCCAAGAGTGGCAGACCACCTTCAGCGTATTGAGCAGTCCAGTGCCACCTTGGATGCCACTTTTGCTAGGAGTTCCTTGGGCAAGAACCAGCAGAAGAGGAAGAGGAAGCCCTTTCGGCAGTCCTCTCCTGTAATCAGGCAGCCCTCCTATCACGGAGGTCAGCAGCAACAGCAGGCTCAAGCTTGGCGCCCCAGGCCCAAGCAGGGCCCTCAGCAGCCCCGTAAAGGAGGCCGAGGTGCTGGTCCAGGAGCTTCCTCCTCCTCTAAGCCTGCTCAGTGACGGGTTGGGGGTTGCCACCTCTACACCCATCACGCCTGCCCTGCAGGGGGTTGGCTCTGACACTTTCTTTCTGCCTGGTCCGATATCACTTCAGACAGGTGAGTTCTAGAAGTGGTAGGGCAGGGACTGCCTCTGGAATTCCAGCAGTACCCACCCAGCCAAGCCCACACCCCTCTTGAGAGGAAAGGATCTCCGCTCGCATGCAGTTGGCTCTTCGAGATGACATAGCTCAGCTCCTCCGTAAGGAGGCGGTAGCTTCAGTGCCAGATCTGCCTGTAGACCCAGGCTTCTTATCCAGGTACTTCCTGGTGCCCAAGCGGACGGGGGGGGGGGTTGGCGCCCCACCTTAGATCTTCACGACCTGAATCAGTATCTCAGGTCTCGCACCTTCCAGATGGTAACTCTGAACCGGATCATACCATCCCTGGAGCAAAACATGTGGTTTTATTCACTGGGTCTACGGGATGCGTTTTTTCACATCCCAATCCATCTGTCCCACCAGCAGTTCCTCCGCTTCAGGGTCGAAGGGACCCTGTATGAGTTCCAAGCCATGCTGTTCGGCATGTCATAGGCCCCTTGGGTCTTCACCAAGTGCATTGCAGTGGTGGCAGCCCATCTTCGGCATCGAGGAGTTCGAATTTACCCTTATCTCGATGACTGACTTCTGGCGGGTTCCTCGGTTCAGGAGGTGGAGAGATCCAGGGACCTGGCTCTTAGAACCTGCTCTCAGCTTGGCCTCCTGATCAATGAGGCCAAGTCGGAACTTGTGCCGTCTCAGGTGATGGACTTCATCGGGGCAGAGCTTGACTCTTGTCAAGCCAGAGCTCGGCTCCCGGTGGACAGGGCAGAGGTTCTTTCCTCCTTTGCCTGATCATTTCTGGTTGGGCTCTTGCGCCCTGCCCGGGACTTTCTGCGCCTTCTAGGTTGCATGGCGACATGCACCTCAGTGATCCGTTGGGTCAGGTGGCACATGCGCCCCCTTTAATGGGAGCTGGCCACCCAGTGGACTCAGCGCCATGGTCATTTCGACCAGCTGATCACTGTAACTCAGAAGATGTGGGACGCTCTCCAGTGGTTGACCACCCCAGAACGGTTGCAGGACGGGATCCCGTTTGTCCGCCCCGAGCCGACGGTTGTTCTCATGACCGATGCCTCTCTCTCATGGGCTGGGGAACCCACATGGGGGGCAACAGGGCCCACGGGTTCTGGACCCCTGAGGAGTCCCAATGCCACATCAACCTGTTGGCGCTCAGAGCAGTTAGACTGACATTGTCAGCGTTTGCTCCTCAGCTCCGGGGTCAAGTGGTTCAAGTCCAGACGGACAATACCGTGACCATGTACTACCTCAAAAAACAGGGTGGCACGCACTCCCATCTGCTGTGCAAGGAGGCGCTCCGCATCTGGACCCTCGTCAGCCAGTCGGAGGTGGATCTCCTAGCCATCCATGTGGCAGGAGTCTCAAACCAGCTGGCGGATGCTCTCAGCCGCATAGGCCAGACATCCCACGAGTGGTCACTCCATCCACAGGTAGCTTAAAGTCTGTTCTCCCATTGGGGCAAACCGTTGGTAGACCTGTTTGCCTCCAGGGAGAACGCCAAGCTGAGTCTATATCATGCCCGCCCCTCTCAGCAGGGCTCGCTGCAGGGGGATGCCTTTTCGAGGCCGTGGACCCCAGGCCTCCTCTGCGCCTTCCCTCCATTTCCTTTGATCCACAAGGTGTTACTGAAGGTGAGGAGGGACAAGGCGAAGGTGATTCTGGGAGCCCCAGATTGGCCATGCCAATTCTGGTACCCAGATCTCCTCAACATCAGCTGCAGGCCCCTGGAGCGGCTTTGTACACGCCCAGACCTGATATCACTGAACCAGGGGAAGGTCTTCCATCTGGACCTTCATTCCATGCACCTCACAGCCTGGAACCTGAGCGGCTACAGTTTCAGGCTCTGGGTCTTTCCGAGGATGTCTACATTGTGGTGGAGGCATCTCGTAAGGAATCGACCAGGAAATGTTATGCCTTCAAACAGAAAAGGTTTTCCATTTGGTGTCAGGGTAAGAGTCTGGACCCCTTATCCTGCTCTGTGGCTAACATTTTAGACTACCTTTGGTCTCTGTCCAAAGGGGGGTCTACGGTCCTCGACCCTTAGGGTGCACCTGCCAGCCATTTCTGCTTACCGGGCATGGGCCGGTCAGTCGACATTGGCACAGGTGATAGAGGTCGGGCGCTTCTTCAAAGGCCTGGATCACATATCCCCTCCGATGCATGAACGTCCACCTCCGTGGGATCTCTTGCTGGTTTTGGCAAAGCTCATGGGCAAGCCATTCGAACCCATGCACAAGTGTGAGCTCTCACACTTGTCGTGGAAGATGGCCTTCCTGGTGGCCGTCATGTGAGCCAGAAGGACAGGGGAACTCCAGGTGCTTTCAGTGGACACCCCTTACCTGGTCTTTCACAGGGACAAAGTTGTCCTGCGCCCCTACCCGAAATTCCTTCTGAAGGTGGTGTCAGAGTTTCACCTTAACCAGGTGTTGACTCTGCCGGTATACTACCCTAATCACCCCTCGAACGCCAAGTACAGGCTCCATACTCTGGACCTCAGACTGCTCTCTTCTACTGCAAGGAAAGGACAGCGGAAATTCGGGGAGAGGTTCACCAGCTGTTTGTCACCTACGCAGAAACCGCTTCTGGCAGACCTGCAGCCAAATGGACCATTGCAAGGTGGATTACATCATGCATTGGTCTGTGTTATGAGTTGGCGGGCAAGGAGCCTCCTAGAGGGATAAGAGCTCATTCTACCCGCCATACTGCTGCTTCGATGGCTGCTTCCAGGGACATCCCTATCCAAGAAATCTGTCGGGCTGCTACCTGGAAGTCAGCATACACCTTTATTATGCACTACCACATCGACCTTGAGTCACGTCGGGATACTGGTTTTGGGGCCTTGGTTCTCCAATCTCTGTTTCCTAAGTAGGGGGTGTGTGCCTTGCCTCCCTCCTCCTGAAGAACTGCTAGGATTCTGCCAAAGAGTATGGATGAACAACATATCCACGCTCCTAGAACAGGTTACTCACCTGTAACAGTAGTTCTAGGAGTGGTATATGTTCATCCTACCTACCGAACTTCCCGGCTTTAAGGCGACAACCTTGCTTCCATGGGCTAAGATCTGCATCATGGGCGGAGCCGAGAGTTATGCCACCCAGGTGGGTGGGAGGAGCCAGCTTGAAGACTTCCGGCAAGATTTAAAGGGAAAGAGACATGCCAAAGAGTGTGGATGAACAACATATACCACTTGTAGAACTACTGTTACAGGTGAGTAACCTGTTCTTTTGGGTCCCATAAAAAGGTCAAGCCTATTTTTAAACACCAACATATTTTCACTGTTTACTACATCCATTGGTAGCGTGTTCCAGGATGAGATAATTCTTTGGCTTTGGTCCTATTAACTTCACCTTTTAATTTTGATTTATGGGTTCTGGTTGGGGAGATGCTGGTAAATCTGACCCACGCTAGGGTTTCCATCAAGTATTCGTCTTTTATTGCTTTGTAAGACAGACAGGTCTCCCCTTAGTTGCCTATAATGCATGGAGTACAGGCCTAGATTCAAGTCTCTGTTCATAGTTTAGGTTTTGTACATTCTTGAACTTTTTAATGACTCTTCTTTGAACTCCCTCGACTAGTTTTTTACTTCTGATTGTTGCTGGTGTGCATAAAGGGGATCAATAATCTAGGTGGGGGCATACCAAGCTGGAGTACAAAGGGATAATTACTCTAGGATCTCTACTTTTAATGTTTTTAGGAATGCAGCCAGCAATTCTTTGGCACTTTTTAACAGTCAGCATGTTGTGGGTATCAAAAGTTAAGTTATTATTGATTATTACCCCTAAATCTCTTTCATTAATTGTCTCTTGTAGAGCTACATTGTTGAGTTTGTAGGTATTCTTGATATTGCCATGACCCAGATGCATGACTTTACATTTATTTGCATTGAAGCTCATTTTGTTACTTTGTGCCCAGTGCTCTAGTTTATCTAAATTATCCTGGAGGTCAGTAGTTGATTGTAAATTATTGACTATACAGCCCAATTTACAATCATCAGCATATTTAGTTATCTACGTTTTACCAGTTTGCATGGAGGATATCAGGATGTTGAAGAGCGTTGGCCCTAAAACAGAGCCCTGTGGTAATCCACTTGTAACTGGTTCCCAAGATGAAGTATGTCCCCTTATAACTACTCATTGTCTACGGTTTGTTAACCATGAGGTGACCCATTTTATTATGTTTTTGAGGTCTACTCTACTGTTAGCCACGTTGTATGCACTTTTATGCCTAGCTCGTATTTGCTCTGCACTGACTATTGTCTCATTGTATTGTAGCAACATTTAGTTTATGTGTTTTTGTCATGACCTACCCAGGTCCACCCTGCAAATGAGTCTGTCTCAACGGAGTTTTGCTTGGTAGAATAAAGATGATTGATTGATTGATTGAAGGTCCAGTTTATCCAGCAGTGCTGAAGTTTTTTTAATGGTTCTTTTTAAACCTAGAGGGGTTTGGGAATACAATGAAACATCATCCACATAAAGCAGAGTGCTGATCTTACAAACCATGATCCTGGAAGCAGAGGTATCTACAGTTTGTAATTCTTTAACTAAGGATTCCAACTCTAGATTAAAGAGTAGAGGGGCTAGCAAATAGCCCTGCTTGACTCCATTTTCTTTTTAATTTCTTTAGAGATAGAACCATCTCTTGCCAAACAGCAACTCCAGACAGCCCTGGGCATCGGGGATTCTTGTGCCCATTCAGTGGCAGCTGCAGTCACCATGCACCACAGGGCCTGGCTGAGGGTCTCGATCTTTATGGCAGACACCCAGCACAAACTGGCAGACGTTCCTTTCCTGTGTACCGACTTGTTCTGTCCAGGAGTCGACGGTCATGTCCAGCGTATCAAGAAGTCCAGTGCCACCTTGGACTCCGTTACTTCCACCCAGAAAGAACCCCAGGGTTCTAAGAAGAAGCAGCAGCAGAAGAAGAAGCCCTTTCGGCCTTCTGCCTCTGCAGACAAGCAGCTCCAGTATCAGTCTGGGCAGCAGGCTCAAACTTGGCACCCTCGGCCCAAGTCGGGGGCTTTGGCGAACTGTAAGCTCAGAGGGAAAGGTCCCGGCGGCCCCTCTGCCAGACATGCATCCTCCAAGCCTGCACAGTGATGGGATGGGGGCAGCCACTCCCATGCCCGTCACGACCACCCTGGATCCTCCCATGAGGGTCCGGCTCCACACTTCCTTTCCACCTGGTCCGCTGTCACAACGGAAAGTTGGGTCTTGGAAGTGGTCAGCCAGGGTCTGCCACTGGAATTTGAGCTGCACCCTCCAAGCTGAGCCTGCACCCCACAGGAGGAAAAGGTAGTCGCCCATACTCGGTGGCTCTTGGAGACACCACTGCCCAACTCCTCTGCAGGGAGGTAGTGGTTGGAGTCGTGGATCCCTCTGTCAACCAAGGGTTCGTTTCCAGATACTTCCTGGTCCTGAAATGGATGGGGGGCTGGTGCCCCATTCTAGATGTGCATGACCTGAATCAGTTTCTCAGGTCTCGCACCTTTCAGATGGTAACTCTGTTCCAGATCATACCATCTCTCAAGCAGAACATGTGGTTCTGCTCACTGGATCTAAAGGACGCATTCTTCCGTGTCTCGATCCGTCCGTCCCACCACTTCAGAGTGGAGGGAACCCTCTACGAGTTCCAAGCCATGTCGTTCAGCCTGTCTTTGGCCCCCAGGGTCTTCACCAAATGAATAGCAGTGGTGGCGGCCCATCTTCGGTGTCAAGGGGTCAGAGTGTACCCTTGTTTCTAAAACTGGCTAATAGTGGGTCCCTTCAGACTGGAGGTGGAGAGGTCCAGGGATCTGACCTTCCAAACTTGCCTCAGCCTTGGCCTCCTGGTCAACGAGGCCAAGTCGGAACTCATACCCTCGCAGCTGATTTTCTTCATCAGGGCAAAGTTCGACTCTTGCCGAGCCAGAGCCAGGCTCCCGGCAGACAGGGTGGAGGTACTCGCCTCCTTTGCATGATCATTTCTGGTTGGGCAGCTGCACCCTGCTCAGGACTTCCTGCAGCTTCTGGTTTACATGGCGTCCTGCACCTCTGTGGTCCGATAGGCCCGGTGGCATATGCACCCCCTTCAGTGGGAGCTGGCCAGCCAGTGGTCTCAGCAACACGGTCATTTTGACCAGCTGGTCGCTGTGACCTGGAAGATGTTGGACGTCCTCCAGTGGTGGACTGTCCTGGAACATCTGCAGGGAGGGATCCTGTTTTTCTGCCCAAGCCAACAGTCATCCTGATGACTGATGCACCTCTCACGGGCTGGGGTGCTCACATGGGGAATCACAGAGTCCATGGACTTTGGACCCCCGAGGAATCCCTGTGTCACATCAGCCTGCTGGAGCTCCGAGCAGTTCGGCTGGTGCTGACTGCATTCGCTCCGGTCCTTCGGGGTCAGGTGGTTCAAGTCCAGACGGACAACACCACGACCATGTACTACCTCAACAAACAGGGCGGCACACACTTCCGGCCTCTGTGCAGGGAAGCTTCCACATCTGGACCCTTGTAAACCAACTGGAGGCATATTTCCTAGCCATCCTTGTGGCAGGAGCATCGAATCAGTTGGCAGACTCCCTCAGCCGTGTGGGTGAGGTGTCCCATGAGTGGTCTCTCCATCCAGAGGTAGTTCATAGCCTGATCTCCCAGCGAGGCAACCCTCAGGTGGACCTGTTCACCTCCAGGGAGAATACAAAGCTGAAAATGTTTCATGCCTGCCCCCCTCAGTAGGGCTAGCTGCAGGGGGATGCCTTCTTGAGGCCGTGGACCCCAGGCCTCTTCTATGCCTTCTCTCCACTTCCCTTGGTCCACAAGGTGCTCCTCAAGGTCAAGAGGGACAAGGCACAGGTGATCCTGGTAGCTCCAGACTGGCCTCGCCAGTTCTGGTATCCAGGTCTCCTCAGCCTCAGCATCAGGCTCCCAAGGCGTCTTCCAGCATGCCCGGACCTGCTCTCCATCAGTCAGGGGAAGATACTACACCTGGACCTTCAATCCCTGCACCTGACAGCCTGGTTCCTGAGTGGCTACAGTTCCAGGCTTTGGGTCTCTCCGACAATGTACTCACTGTAGTTGAGGCATCTAGGAAGGAGTCGACCAGGAAGTGCTATGCCTTCAAGTTGAAGAGATTCTCCATTTGGTGTCAGGGTAACGGCCTGGATCCCTTGTCCTGTCCAGTGGCTAGCATCCTTGACTACCTTTGGACTCTCTTTAAAGGAGGTCTTCAGTCTACGACCTGTAAGGTGCACCTGGCAGCAATCTCTGCTTACTGGGCGTGGGCTGGTCAGGAGATGGTGGCACAGGAGAAGGTGGTCTGGCATTTCTTTAAAGGCCATGACCACATTTCCCCTCTGTTGCGTAAACCACTACCTCTGTGGAATCTACTGCTGGTACTGGCAAAGCTCCTGGGGCAAGTCATTCGAACTGATGCACAGGTGTGAGATGTCACGCCTGTTGTGGAAGGCCGCCTCAGGTCTCTCTATCTGGTCTTCCATAGGGACAAGGTTGTCCTGCGCCCCAACCTGAAGTTCCTTCCGAAGGTTGTGTTGGAGTTTCACCTGTACCAGGTGTTGACTCTGCCAGTGTACTACCCCAACTACACCTCGGAGGCCGAGTACAGACTCCATACATTGGACCTGAGATGAGCACTGTCTAATTATAAGGAGTGAACGGCAGAAGTTCAGGGAGAGTTTCACCAGCTGTTTATCACGTACGCTAAAGCCGCACCTGGCAGACCTGCAGCAAAGTGGACAGTTGGCAGATGGATTACATCCTGCATTGATCTCTACTGCTGGTTGGCGGGCAAGGAGCCTCCCGTAGGGATAAGAGCTCATTCCACCTGCCATACTGCTGTGTTGGTGGCGGCTTCTAGGGACATCGCTATCCAGGATCTCTGCCGGGCTGCTACCTGGAAGTCAGCAAACACCTTCATTACCCACTACCATATCAACCTACAGTCACGTGGGGATGCTGGTTTTGGGGCCTCAGTTCTCCAATCTCTGTTCCCTAAGTAGGATGTGTGCACCTTGCCTCCCTCCTCTCAGAGAACTGCTAGGAGTCTGCCAACAAGTGTGGATAGAGCAACATATCTGGGATCCTAGAAAAACAGGATCTTACTTCGAGAGGGCTCTTGCAGTAGGTAATTACATATAGAACTGACGCCGGCAGGCGGCAGGACCCCACGGAAAAATTTCTAGCTAGCAGTCCCTGGCGAGGGACCACCCCCTCGTCAGGGGACCAGCATCAGGAGACGTCGGTATAAAGGGGCGGTCCCTCACGCCCGCCTTCCAGTTCTTTCCCGCTGTTAGCCTTTGCAGCGCCTCGCGGAAAAGTTCCTTGCTCGTCAGGCTCCTTCGTCAGTTATTTTACCGAGTTTTTTTGCATTTTTCTTAGTAATCATCAGTCATTCATCGGTGTATGTCGTCCCCTACACCCTCCGAGCACAAAAATAAGTGCGACTGAAGCGGCGCTCAACTCCTGCACAAGGACAGCCATTCCCTATGCCTTTTTCGTCTAGGCCCCGACCATCAAGTAGAGAAGTGCCAGCACTGCGCGAATTTCAATGGGGCCACCCGGAGAAGGCGGCAGCAGTCCCTGGAAGCCCACATTCTCAAAAAGAAGATGCGCTCCAAGGAAAAGAACTCAAAAACTGGCAGGCGTCAACTTCCCTGAAGCCATGCAAAGAAAGGACAAGGAAAAGCACCGGGACAGGGCTCCCTCCTCCCCATCGCGACTCCCTTAGGAGTAGCCGTGTGCAAATGGCATCCCCCAGGGAACGCTCCTTAATGGCCGCCTTAGAGCCTTCTAAGGCTGTCTGCCCACCCGTCTGGCTTGTGCTCGGGCCCGTCGGGTGCCTCCAGACTTTGGAGGCTTCCGCCCAGTAAAGTCGTGGCTTCACGGCCTACTGTTGCGGTGGCTCTGATAAGCGGACGTCGGCTCCTCCAAAGTCTGCATGGAGAGGTCAGTAAGTCGCCGGACCCTTCCAGAGTTCAGCGTCGCGACCCATCCTCCGCCAGACAAATAGCCTCCGCCAGCTACCCTGCCTCTGGCGAGGTCCGTTAAGTCGGACGCTGGCCCTCTAGCGCCCGCCCGGATATCGCTGGCAAGACGCACGTCAATCTGCCCGACGTCCACACAGCGGATGAGCTGACGCCGGACCCTCCCATGTCTGCCATTCCCGGCTCTCCGTAGCCTTCGCTGCCCTCCGGGGAACCAGAGTCTCCTCAGCTCGACCCCGGGGATTTTTTCCCCCTCCATCCCCGGGCGATGCTGAGGTCCCTGTTCCACCTCCGTTGGACCAACATCCTGCTGATCTGACATCAGCTCCCCGGACGCCGGCCCCGACGCCGGTAGTGCCGGCTCCGGGCATCATCCCACTTCCGGATGCCGCCCTGATGCTGGGCCCTCCGCTCCCCCGGGCCTTCTGCCACAGTCCTGCCCATGGGGCCTCAGGCAGGGCTGTCTGCTTCTGCAGCTCCCCCAGCTCCCAGGTACCCGACCCCGTCATATCCGGGACGTAGTACCCGACGCTGCAGTACCCGATGCCACATTACCTGACGCCGGGCTTCCCGCCGTTGGGTTATGGATACTCGCTCTGTGGGTATAACCCATACCCTTATCCCACTCCTCCTCTTCTACCGCCCCCCCCAGCCGCTGGTGGATTTGCAGGAGACTTTAGCCTCCTGGTGGGCTGAGGCCAAGGCTCAGCTCACCAGAGAGGTGGAGAGCCGTCTTCCGACGACAGTGCTGGTACTGGTTCCCGTACGTCCACGACGGCAAACTCCCTCCCCTCCTCCAGACACCAGGGCTAAAAACTCTGGGTCCAGAGAGGGGCAGGACACGCTTCCCCGAGGGCTTCCCAAGGGGTCCGTTCCTCCCCCCTGGATGGGAAAGGGAGTCGTCTTCTTAATCAGTTTCTTCCTCTTCCTCCTCAGATGCCTCCGACGGTTGCTCCGAGAAGGACGATGAGCCTCGCTCTCCGTCAAAGCCCAGGCCAAGGACTCCTCTGAAGTCTCCTCCGGAGGATCCTTCCTTCACGGAGCCGCTTCCTAAAATCCTGGCAGTGCATAAGTGGCAATCCTTGGAGCCAGAGCCACAGCGGTTAAAACTCGCTGAGCATCTGGATCCGCCCGTGACAGCTCCCACCTTGGTGCCATCCTAGATCGAGCCTCATGCCCACCTTGTTACCATGATTTGAAAACAACCGTCGGCATTAGCCCCTCTTCCACGGAAGTTGAACAGGCTATACCAGGCTCCAGAGGGTGTTGACTATTTAGATTCCCACCCTTGAGCTGACTCGGTCGTGATTAGCGCCGGTCATGGCCGGTCAGCTAATCCAAAACACCTTAGCTCGTCGCCACCTGATAAAGAATCCTGCCTTCTGGGCCAGTACGGCAAGAAGATTTTCACTTCTTCCACATTGGGGATCAGGGCCCTGAACTATGTCGGTCATATGGGGGATTATCAGAAGGCAATTCTTTCTGAGGTGGAAACCAAATTGGACTCCCTACCAGACTTTCAAGTCAAGCAGGAACTGTCTAACCTCGTCCGCTCTGCATATTCGGCCAGTCAACACATGCTTCGTGTGACTTACGGTGCAGTGGACACTGCTGGACGGAGCTCAGCTTTCGCTGTAGGCTTACAACGTCATGCTTGGCTCCATGTGTCAGGGTTGGTCCCGGAAGTGCAGTCCGCTATACAGGAAGCGCCCTTCCGGGGGTCGGTGCTCTTCGGGGGTGATGTCAAGGACCTCATAACTGATCTGCAGGAGAAGGGGATGACACTAAAGTCCATCGATTCTATGTACCATCCCCATCAACCACAGCACTGTCCCTTTCGCAGACAGAACCAGCCAAAGGCGAAACGTCCGGGAAAGCGGGCCACTAAACGCTGGGCCCCTTCAGCTGCCAAGCCCCCTCCACCCAAAAAAGCAGCCGGCGCTTCAGCTGCAGCACTGCCCCACACCACCTGACTCCTTCCCTCTCCCACAGCCTCCGGGCTTCCCAGAGGAACCAGTAGGAGGGAGGGAGGGAGGTTCTCCCTCCACCTTCAGGGCTAGGAGAGGATAACAACAGATTCATGGGTGCTCCAGCTAATCGCAGAAGGACACTCAATAGAGTTTCTACAGAAACCACCTTGTCACCTTCCCCATACTCTCGGGAACATCTTCTTCTGGTCCAGGAAGTGATTTCAGCACTGTTGCTGAAACAGGCGATAGAACCTGTCCCCTTCCCCTTCAGGGAACGAGTTACTATTCCCACTTCTTCCTGGTCCCGAAGAAGACAGGAGATGTAAGACCCATCCTAATCTCAGTTCCCTGAACCTATTCGTGGAATACAAGAGGTTCAGAATGCTCTCACTGCAGAGCCTTCTGAACCTCCTCCACTCGGGCCAGTGGCTGTGTGCTCTGGATGTGCAGGATGCTTACCTGCATATATCCATTCGCCCGTCCCACCGCAAATACCTCCGTTTTGCTTTCAGGACCACTACCAGTACAAGGCACTTCCATTTGGTCTCCCCTCGGCTCCCCAAGTATTTACCAAATGCCTTGCGGTGGTGGTGGCCTACCTGCATACCCGGGGAGTGCAGGTTTTCCCGTACCTGGACGACTGGCTCCTGGCAGCTTCGTCCAGGAAGGAACTCTAGCGCTGCCTCTCCCTTACCCAACAGGTCTTTGCCTGCCTGGGTATTACCATCAACTATTCCAAGTCTCACTTGATCCCATCCCAGAGACTCCAGTTTATCGGGGCGATACTGGACACGACCCTGGGCAGGGACTTCCTGCCACCAGACAGGGCGGCCTCTATTCAGACTCAGGTAAGCCTGTTGTCCGTCCGAAGGCGAGTCACTGCAAGGTCAGTTCTTCACCTTCTCAGGCTCATGGCGGCTGCTATCCTGACAGTTCCTCGCGCTCGGCTTCACATGAGGGTTTCTTATTGGATGCTTCGCTCCCAATGGGATCAATTGGAGGACGACTTGGATCAGCTGGTCCTGGTCTTCTCTCCCATGGTTCGAGACTTGCAGTGGTGGATGGTCAGAGAGAACCTGTTTCGGGGGGTTCCATTCTCCCTTCCTCCCCCTTTCCAGACTCTGACCACAGATGCCTCGGGCGAAGGTTGGGGGGCCCATCTCAGTCCTCATCGGACCCAGGGCTCTTGGTCCAAGCTCGAACAAACACTTCACATCAATGTGCTTGAGCTCCGGGCAGTGCTTTATACACTTCAAGCCCTCCATCTGTATCTCCTTCCAGGCCACCTAGCCGTCCAGATGGACAATACGTGTGTTGTATGGTACATCAACAAACAGGGAGGGACTCGGTCCTACCCTCTTTACAGGGAAGCGATGAGAGTGTGGGATTGGGCAACACAACACGACCTTCACCTTACGGCAGCTCATGTTCCGGGAGTCAAGAACGCCTTGGCAGACAAACTGAGTCACTCGTCCGCCCTGGCCCACGAGTGGGAACTGGATCAAGGGGTCCTAGACGATATCTTCCTACGTCGAGGAACACCACAGGTCGACCTGTTCGCTTCCCCTCAAAATGCAAAGCTTCCAGACTTCTGCTTGCTTGTTCAAAAGTGAGGCATTTTCTGGAGAGACGCTCTGTCTCTAGATTGGAAGGACAGATTCATCTATGCCTTTCCCCCAATTCCTTTGATCCCACGGGTCTTGAAGAAACTAGGTTCAGATGGAGCACGAATGATTCTGATCGCTCCTTTTTGTCCCAGGCAAGTTTGGTTCTCTGTTCTGCAACAATTCTCAGAGGAACCTCCGCTTCCTCTTCCTCTGTCACAATGTTTACTGACCCAGGGTTGGGGGACCCTGGTCCATCCAGGTCTCAAGTCCCTTCAGCTACATGCATGGCTCCTGCAGACATAGCCCAAGCCCGCTTTGGAGTTTTCTCCCCAGGTGGCGGAAATTCTGATGGAGGCTAGGAGACCCTCCATTAGGTCTACCTATGCCATGAAGTGGAAAAGGTTCACAATCTGGGCTGCTTTGAAAGACGTTGAGCCTTTCTCCTGCCCCTCGGGACGTCTGCTGGAGTACCTGTGCCATCTCTTCGACCTAGGTCTTAGTCACTCCTCTCTGAAAGTCAACATGGTGGCCATTTCGGCCTATCATGTTCCATTTGCAGACAGAATGTTTGCTCAACTGGAAGTCTCGAAGACTTTCCTCAGAGGGGTTCTCCACCTGAGACCTCCTATTCCAGTTTCCGCCCCTCCTTGGGATTTGAATTTTGTTCTTGAGAAACTAACTCTGCCTCCTTTTGAACCGGCAGCCTCCGCAGACTTGAAGTTCCATTCTTGGAAGACACTTTTTCTCGTGGCCATTACCTCGGCTTGGAGGATTTCCTAGCTCCAGACCCTGATGTGTAAAATTCCATACTTGATTTTCCACAAGGAACATGTAGCTCTGCGCACCAGTCCTAAGTTTCTCCCCAAGGTGGTAGTGGAGTCTACATTGAACCAGTCCATAGAGTTACCCACTTTCTTTACAAAGTACTTCAATCAAGGGGAGTATTTATTACATACTATGGATGTTCACCTTATTCTGAGATACTACACTAACAGGACAAAGGATCTCAGAAAGACTGATCAACTGTTTGTCTCTTTTGCACCCAAAAGGGAAGGCAATGCTGTTTCTAAGCAATGCCTATCCAAATGGTTGGCTCATTCCATCACTTTCTGTTATGACAAGTACAACAAGACCCTTCCAGGTCAAGTAAGAGGCCGCTCCACCAGAGGAGTCGCTGCCTCAGCGGCTTGTTTCAAGAAAGTGTCAGCGGCAGACATCTATGCTGCCGCCACTTGGACTTCCGTCCATACCTTTACAAAACATTACAGTGTGGATATTGCTTCTAGTCGTAGAGCAGGCTTCGGGTTGGCTGTTCTGCAAGGCCTACTTTCTTAAGGTCTTCACAGCTAAAGGATCTACTCTGAGTAGCTTTCCTCCTCTCGTGTCCTTCTTCTTGTTGCAGACTGCTTGGGACTCAGTCCCATATGTAATTACCTACTGCAAGAGCCGTCTCGAAGTAAGATAGTACAGTTACGTAAGAACTTACCGTAACAGTAGATCTTCGAGAGAGGCTCTTGCAGTAGATAATACCTTCCCGCCCTCCATCCCCCTAAGCTTTTTCAGCTACTTTTCCAGTAAGAGAAATACTCGCTTCTCTCTCGTCCGGCCTCCTTTGGCCTTTGACGGAAAGAACTGAAGGCGCTGAGTGAGGGACTGGCTATACCGATTGCCTCTGACGCTGGTCACCTTGACGTAAGTGTGTTCTCGCCAGGGACTGCTAGCTAGAAATTTTTCTGTGGGGTACTGCTGCCTGCCGACGTCAGTCCTATATGTAATTACCTACTGCAAGAGCCTCTCTCGAAGATCTACTGTTACGGTAAGTTCTTACGTAACTGTACTTTACTCACCTGTAACAGTAGTTCTAGGAGTGGTATATGTTGGTCTTCCACACGGACCCACCTGCCCTCTCCAGCTTCTACGCACAACCTCTGCTTCCAGTGGGCAAGATCTGGTGTCATGGGGCGGAGCCAAGGCTTATACCACCCGGGTGGGTGGGAGGAGCCAGCGTTTAGACCATCCAGCAAGATTTAAAGGGAAAAGGACATGCCAGTAAGTGTGGATGAACAACATATACCACTCCTAGAACTACTGTTACAGGTGAGTACCCTGTTTTTTTAATGACCTATCCATTAATTTGGAATCAAGTTGTTTTTCCCCCTCTTGTCTTTACTGTATATCCTAGTTTTTTGTTTGAGTCTGATAATCTCATACGTGGTAAAGTAGAGTCAAGAGTGGTTCCTAAAGCCTTGAACTTCTGCTTCATTTCAAGAAGGGCTAGCTTTATCTTTTTTTTGGTTGAAAACTAAACAAATTATCCCCTTCATGGATCCTGCCTTATGTCTATAGGTTGAGTAAATATCATTACAGTTAAACATGTTTCCAAGCACTCTATTACAAATGTTATAAGTCAGTGTACTTAATGTTGTGGGTTTTCATTCCTCCCTTTAGGCACCCCATCCAAAAACACCATGGCTACTCTTAAACCCAATTCATTTTCTTTCTTCCTGTCCAGATTCACCTTTCCATTTACCACTCCCCCCCTTGCGTGTTCCTTGCTATCCAGTTCACTGTCTGAGTTAGCACCTGGGTATGCATTGAACCTATGTCTCATATTCCTATTGGCCTCATTCTTCCTAGGGCCCTTCTTTTTATTGTCTTGTTGTGCAGTGCTTTCTGCTTTCTTATCAATTACCATAATATCTCTAGTTTGAGTTCCTGTTGTTTTATTCTTAATTAAGGCAGATGGTTCCTCTACTACAATTTTCTTAGTCCTTCCCTGCAACTTTTCAACTAATTAATAGCTATCCCTTCTTGATCAGCTATTTGTTCAATAATTTTTTTGATCTGTATTTTATTATAATTAAAAGAAGTTGTAGGGATGTGGGTATGGTGTACTCTCCACATTTCTGTCAGCCATTCACCTCTGCTATCTTTGTTTCATTCTCCCCAGAGGCCCTCGGTACTGTACTTGGTACATTTCCTCATTTTCCTCCCCGTCCCCTCCTCCCTTACCGACGTGAGGACATTAGTACATGCTGCCTGACTTGTAGTGCCCTCCAGCCACTGCCAGAGGGCAGTCAACCAGTGGGACAACAAGTCTCCCTCCCCCCGAGAGAGGAAAGCAGTCCTCCGGATGCTTGGTCCTCTCTTCCCCCCCCCGCTGACCCCTGGTGGCCCGGGCTCGTTCCCTAACCTGGGTCATCGGCGTGGCGCGAGGTGTATCGACCAGTGCCTCAACCTCCAGCGCCACTGGGTTAACTTCTCACCCTAATTTTTAACCCACTAACCACATGGGACAGTGTTCCCAGCCCTCCCCCACTGTCACAGTTACAGGTACCCGAAATGCAGAGGACCTCCAGGTCTATCCTCCTATGCAGGGTTGTGGCACCACTACATAGGACCAATCGCTGAAATTCCTTGCCATGAAGCCTTGGCAAACAGCAGCATTGCATGCACTCCTCTAAGAAGCAGGGCCCAGCTGCTGCACATCCAAACAGCTCCTACTCTGCAGGTGATGTCCCTCAATCCCTGAAGCTGCAGAAGGAATTTACATACCACACACTCTTCTACTCCATCCTGGTGGCTGGTCAGACTGCCCACAATTATGGAGCACAAGGAAAAAAACCAAAAACAAAGCAACTAAACCAGAAGATACAAAACAGCATCCTCCTTACTCCGAACACCCCACTTTATGAACTGCAGTGATGCATAATGCTGCACAACTGCTTACGGAGCTCTACACATGGACTGCAACAGCCTGAAGACTTAAATTGGACCTATCCACACACATTGCCTCATTGCACCTACACGTGCTCCTCCAAACCAGGCAGTAGCAGGAGAACACAGCACAACGGAAGTGATTATTTTGCAGCAGTGACCGTGAAACTCCTTAGATGGGGACCTGGATAATCCTTTGCTGTTGCATGCTCCCTTTGCAGATGGGGGAACCACACCAGAACAAAGAACTAGAGCACCAAGAAGTCCCCCCCCCACCACCACCAACACCAACTTTAACAGCTCTGCGCTGCTGCCCGAGTATCTGACATATTGCTATTGTAAATGCTCCTGAAGGGCAGGACTATGGACTCTGATGTTTGTCAACTATTACAGTGTTCTTCAACAGTATGAGTCCTGTTGGTATATATTCCCTCAGGGAGAGCACCATTACTTGCCCGCATTGATCTCCTGTTTATTTATTTAACTTCTGTTAGAGTAGGTGTACTAGGCAAAAACCTGCCTATTTTCAGGTACAACCCAGGAGAGTACGTTACAGGTGAATAAATATGTCCCAACAAAGAACTGGATGCAGATATTTAGAGCAAAGGTAATTACTGGTACTCTAAGGAGAAATACAAATATCATTTGCAAAGTTTAAAGCAAATACAACCATTGTTCCAGCATTACAAGCATACAGTAGTGCAATGAACAGGATACACTGGTTTAGAGCAGGTGGTAATTGCCTGCCATAACAAACAGCAATGTAGGACAAAGAGAAAAAGTGCACAGGGTACAGCCTAAAAGAAGTTATGTACACTGTCTGGTTTGAAGTAGAGAAACAGATACTAATAAATATGAGGTCATAATATCCCCCCCACCTGACCCAGATACCACAGGTACCCACTGCAGCAAGAACCATGAGCATGCTTCTTCCACGGCAGCACTGTATGCGAATTCATGGTATAACCTGTCCATCCAGTTACCAACGGTAGGCAAGCCTCTCCTCCCACACTCCTATGGACCTATATTATTATTAAGAGTGCACTACAGAGGAAAATGTCATAAATCCAGGGCTCTGCCCTTCTTTACTTATTGGATAACCCACCACTTCTCAGCTGCCCTGGCTAAACAAGTAGGGCTGGTGCAGTGGGGGAGGAGGACAACACTCCCACGGGCATTTACAGCAGACCTCAGAGGCATGGATGACCCGGAGAAGGGACATCTTATAGTGAGTCTTGCCAGTTCTTATACTGCTACATGTGGGGGGCCCAGATGGTGATAGTGGCTCTGGCAATGCACCCCAATCCGATTATGCTACCCTGAAGCAGGGCCTTGATTTGAGGTATCTCAGCAGAGTGCTGTGCCCTCTTTTATAGCCCATTTATAACCATTGCCCTAGGATCTCCATCAGGCTTGGTGATGCCACATTCCACTCTCCATTAACACCATCCACAGATATTAGAAAATAGACTATGCCTGCATTACCAGCACCCTATAAATCTTTCTCATACAAGAGACCTCTTACGTTCAACACCCCTTGCCTCTCAGGGGGACCACCTGATTACAGTGGTGCGGTCACTCCCAAATGACTCAGTTACATACCATACTGTAATCTAGATCCCCTCCTATAAACTATCTTATTTCTCCCCCCCCCCCAGCATACAGCTGGAATACCTCTCCCTAGCATTCAAGATTACAGAGGACTGATAATATCTCAAGGTCTAGGAAACCATAAGCTCAACAGACCAGGTTTCCAAGGAGCTGAGGGTTGCCTCCTGTCCCGCTCATTTACTGTTAGGCTAATGTCCATGAGAGCGAATAACAGGGGCCCGGTAATGTCCCAGCTGCCTCAGACATTGTTGTCACTGTGTATAGTTCTGTGGTGTTCTGTATTTAGTTTAGTCATATGTTGCTTAATGACGTATCTGTTGAATGTAGACTCTTCTCCACCTCTGTGTATGCCTCAGGAATTTCAGTGTTGCTAGTACTGCTCAAGGCCCTACCTAGCTCTCTAAACAGAGGGCTGTTTTGACCCTCTCCATTTACTGCATTTCTTGCTCCATCTTCATCTGCTCAGTATGCAGCAAAACATGTCAACCCCACTCACTGCAGTAGCTGACCTATGACTTCATAGTTGGAACATGAAGGGGTTGAACTCACTGGCAAAGAGGAAACAAATCTTAACACACCTCAAATGACTGTACATCCGAGTGGCCCTACTACAAGAAACTAAGCTTCTGACCCAAGATGCAGAGAAGCTCGAGAGAGTGTGTAAGGGTGAAAGTACACAGCTTAGCCAAAGTAAAAAAAAAAAAAAAAAAGGACAGTATCCATTCTAATACATAAATCTCTGCACTGGACAGTTAAAAAGACAGCTGAAGATCCTGATGGTAGATGGGTCTTGGTTCTCCTTGGAACCCCTACTCCTAGGTAACTTTTATATGCATCTAACCAAGATGCACCTTCCTTTTTCCATAAGCTCGCTGATTAGGTAGTGCAGTTCAGTAAGAGCAGTGCCCTGCTCTTCCTGGGAGGGGATTCTAACTTAGTGCTAGATCACTTAGTTGATCGTAGTCATGGCATGACAGAGACCCACACAAAAGCAGTACAGGTGGTTAAACTCTGGATGACCGACCAGGCACTGTCAGATGTCTGGTGTCTATGCAATCCCCGGACCTGTTATTACACATACTGCTATGCTGCTCACCCATCTTACAGCAGACTGGATATGTGAGCTAGCCTCCCAAGCCCTCCTTCCCATAGTATTGGCAGCCAATATCCAACCTCTCATCATTTCGGATCACACAGTGATACAGCTAGACATGTTGAGGTGCCCACCCTCCCAGAAATCCCCACCATGGAGGCTAGACCCTCTTCTGATGCACGACCTGCAATTCAAAGCCTGGATACAGGAGGAAGCAGCGCATTGATGGAACAGCCCCGTCCTCTTTACTCCAGCCATCATGGTCCGGCAAGGTTGTTTCAGAGGCTTTTAGGCCTTGTGGTGGAGCCATTGCCATGGCTCACCTAGCCAGGTTGCATATGAGAATTCCTCAATGGATGCTGCAGGTCCAGTGGGACCAACGCTTGGATGCCCTGTATCAACCAGTGAATTGGTGGCAGATGCAGTCAGGAAGGTACTGTTGTGGTGGCTGGAGGCCAGCAACCTGCTTCCGGGGGCCTTTTGTATACCTCTCTCTCAGCAGGTCCTTATGACGGATACCTCGGGTCTCAGCTGGGGGGGCTCACCTGGGGGCCCACCAAACTCACAGGGCATGGTCTGAGGTGGAGAGGGACTTCCACATCAATGTTCTGGAGATGCGAGTAGTCTTGTGCACCCTGCAGGCCTTCCAGACTCCGCTCTCCCTGGGTCCGCTCTTGATTCAGATGGACAACATGTGTGTAGTTTATTACATAAACAAGTGGGGGGGGGGGGAACGATGACTCATTCCTATACCCTGTGCAGGGAAACAGTGAAAGTCTGGTAGTGGGCCATCTAGCATGGCCTGGAACTCTCAGCCGTCCATGTTCCCGGTGACCAAAACATCTTGATGGACAGCCTAAACTGATCTTGGTCCAGAGCCCACGAGTGGGAGCGTCTGACCTCAGAGGTAGAAGACCTATTCAACAGATGGGGTCGGCCCGAGTTGGACCTTTTTGCGTTCCCTCACAGCACAAAGCTGCCGCTTTTCGGCTTGCTAGACCCAGAGCTTGGAGTTTTCTGGCGAGATGCATTGTCCATCTCCTGGACAGGGAGGTTTCTGTACACTTTCCCTCCCTTCCAGCTCCTTCAATGAGTTCTGATCAAACTCCAGATGGAGGAGGCTGCAGTGATCCTCATAGCCCCCTTCTGGCCTCTTCATATATGATTCCCATTGCTGCAGTGGCTGGCAGTGGAACCTCTGTTGTCCCTGCCCCTTTGCACAGGCTTGCTGTCCCAGGAGCAGGGCACCCTGGTCCATCCGGACCTCAGATCTCTCCATTTTCATACGTGGCTGCTAAGGACATAGCCATCGCCAGATTTGGGGTCTCCCCCAGAGTAGCAGATGTCCTGGTGGCAGCCAGGAAGCCCTCCACCAGGGCCACTTATTCTATGAAATTGAAGCGCTTCACTCTTTGGGGTGCATCGCACCATTTATCTCCCTTCACCTATCCAGTGGATCAGGTGCTGGAGTACCTCTGTCCCTTTCAGACTCATGTTTGCGGTACTCCTCTCTCAAGGTACATCTCTCTGTCATCTCTGCATACCATGTACCTGTGGATGGGCGTTCAGTGTCTCAACTTGATGTGCCTCACACATTCCTGAGGGGCATTTTGCATTTGAAGCCCTCAGTCCTCGCCTCTGTCCTGCCTTGGGACCTTAATTACGTGTTGGAAAAGCTTACGCTGCCTCACTCTGAACCGGCCGTGTCTTGCGAGCTGCGCTTTCTGTCATGGAAAGTGTTATTTTTTGTTGCTACTACTTCTGCTCAAAGGATTTCCGAACTTCAGGCCCTCCTGTGTGAGGAGCCTGATTTGATTTTTCACAAAGACCGGGTGTATTTGCATACCAGTCCTAAGTTTCTTCCTAAGGTGTTGTCGGAGTTTACTTTGAATCAATCCATCCACCTGCCTGTTTATTATCCAGAGCATTCCAGTCAAGAGGAGGCATAGCTCCATACCTTGAATGTGCATAGAATCTTGAGGTACTGTACACACTGGACTAAAGGATCTAACCAGTTTGTTTCATTCGCCCCTGGGAAAGAGGGTGCTCTGGTGTTCGAACAGTGTTTGTCTAAATGGTTAGCCAATTGCATTGTCTTTTGTTACCAGAAGTACGGCAAGGAACTTCCTGGAGGGGTTAAAGGCCATTCCAGTAAGGGCATGGCCACTTCAGCAGCTTGTTTCAGAAATGTGTCAGCTGCTGACTTTTGTGTTGCTGCCACCTGGAGCACTGTCCACACTTTCACTAAACAGTCTGGACATCGCCTCTAGGCATAGGGCCAACTTCAGCCTAGCTGTTCTTCAAGGCCTCCTTTCATAGGCTATCATTTTTTGCCTACCACCCGGACTGTACTTCTGTAGTGCCAGTACTGCTTGGGTCTCAGTCCTGCTGGTGATGGCCTGCTGCAGGAGATACCCTTGAAGTAAGATAGTATAGTTATGTAAGAACTTACCGTAACAGTAGATTTTCAAGAGTATCTCTTGAAGCAGGCCCTGCTTTCCTGCCCTCCCACCTTCCTCCTTCTTCTGTCTCTCTCTCTCTCCCTTTCAATAGGGATGAGCCTTCAGCATTTCTTTTCTATGCTCTTGGGATACCTCGGAATTTGCCTCGGTTCCCCTTTACGGCATCCTGCTTTTGGTCTCCAGCAGGAGAACTGAGGAGTGTATGGGGGTCACCTGCCTTTACAGGATTGGTTGACATCAGTGGCTGACATCAGAGGTGGGCGGCCCCCTCAGGTAGACTGCTAGCTAGAAGTTTTCCATGTGGTCCTAGTCCCTAGCAGCTTTGTCTAACCAGTAATGGTCTGCTGCAAGAACTTCTCTCGAAGATCTGCTGTTACGGTAAGTTCTTACGTAACTGTACTTTATGCGCCAGGTCTTGGCAGGGTGTTGTTCTCCTATTGTAAGGAGAGAACTGGCCATGCCTCCTAGATAGGTGGTCTGTCAGCCTTCATATCTTGGTACCATTTGCTCAGGGGAGGTATCTGAAAGTCACATGGGACAGGAAGCATCCACAAATCAGATCCTTGCCTTTTGGTTTGCCCTTTGCACACTGGGTCTTCCTCCAGTGCTGGGTAGTGGAAACAGCAGCCCTCAACAGGGAAGGCCTACTTAATTTTTTGAAACCAGGTAACTTGGCTCCTATAAGCCTACGCTAAGGCACTGCTTGTTCACAACCAGAACCAGGTCCAGAACCAGGCAGCTGGAAGCAGATCAATAGTTGCTCACCACCACTTCCATGTACAGAGTGCTGATGTGGGCGGGATGGACTGCATTGTTTTGCACATTAGCATCCTAGAGACCAGAGTGGTCTTTCACCATGCTAGGGTGTACAGACGTTTCCAGTCGCTGATCATGTGTGACTTCCGTCTCTCCTCCCTTTCCTAGGCCAAATAGAGTGTTACTCAAACTGGCAGTGGAGGGTGTAATTTTAAACCCTTTTGGTCCTCCATGATCAAGACAGATGGGGTACCCACTGCTGTAATGAATAGCAGTGGTAGCTGTGGGAACTCTGCCCCTGTGCAGCGGTTTGTTGTCTTAAGGACCTGGGGCCTTTCGTTCATTTGGGCCTGATGTCCTTCCCTCTACTGCATGTCCTTTGAGGACATAGCCATAGCATGCTTTGAGGTCTCTCCTAGGGTGTTGGATGTCCTGGTGGTTGTCAGACAATTGTCCTCCGGACTCACCTATTTGCTGACGTGAAAGTGATTTACTTTGTGAGCCGCTTACCAACTTGCTGTCCCTTGAGAACTCTGCTGTACAGTATTTATTGCTCAAGGTGCACTAGGTTGCCTGTTCAGAGTTTCATGCCCCTGTTGTTGGCTGTCCAGTTCCCAAGCTAGATGCGGCCAGTACCGTTTTGAGATTATTTTTCATTTAATTCTTTCACGCAGAAATCCTGCCCTGATTTGGAACCTGTCTTTTCTTTTAGGAAGGCTCACTTTGACTGATTTTTGAGCTAGCCTTGGGCTGTGGCTCCTGCTTCCTATCAGGGAAAGTGTTCCTTTTAGTTGCAATCATTTCTGCTCAAAGAGTTTGAGTAGCAGGTTCTCAAGCCAGAGCCTCCTTATTTGCATTTCCATACAGACAAGATTTTGGCCTAAGTGAGAGTCAGACTTTATAGTGAATCAGGCCGTTCACTTTATAATGGAGCTTGCTAATCTGAGGGAAGCATTGCTTTGTATAAAATATATATATATATATATATATATATATATATATATCTTTCTCAGGCTTGCTTTCACCGCACTGAGGACTCTGGAGGTCCTGTTGGGTGTGTATTTTGTTTATCCTTGGTGGGGAAAAGGGCACTTCGCTGTCTAATTAGTGCCTATTCATAAGGCCTGCCATATTGTGCTAGGTTTTGATATAAGAAGTATGGTAAGGAACTTCCTACTGTGGATCATGCCCTTTCCATGAGAGGGATAGGCAGTTATATTGAGTATTTCAGAAATGTTTCTGATGCTGTTATGGGTGTGGATGCCACATGGCATGCTATGCATACCTTCTCGCAGTATTACAGTCTGGACATTGTTTACAGTTGTAGAGCAGTTTTGTGGGCCTGGTGTCACTACAGGACCTGTGCTCTTGTGCCTTTACCTGTCCTCCACCCAGACAGTTGGCTTTTAATACTGCTTGGGACTTGTTCCAAAGGTGTGACCTGATAAAAGATATATCCTGGAAGAAGAACAGTTACATAAGAACTTACTGTAACAGTAGATCAGAGAATCTCTCTCTCCCCCCCCCCCGATTGGTTGCCTCTGCGAACCTGCTCCTTTCCCATTGGCCGCCTTCAGGATACTGGACTCTCTACACTCAAGCTCACCCTGTCTCTGTCTGCTAAACTCCTGGTACTGTTTTTTGCAAACCAATTAATGTTGGCAATATTGTTTTGTTGGCTGTGCAAAATCTGCTTCTTGATGCCTGAAAAACAGTTAATTTATGGCAATTTTAGTGCTGCCTGTGTAAATCTGCTTTTCTCTCAACTGGTAGAAAGTCTGAACATGCTAGTACAGCTACAAATAACGGAACAAAACATTCTAGGGACGTGGATATGTTGTTCAGTCCACACTTTGTGGCAGGTTCCTTGCCGCTTTGAATCTTGCCGGAAGGTCTTCAAGCTGGCTCCTCCCACCCACCCGGGTGGTAAAACCCTTGGCTCCGCCCCAAGACGCCAGATCTTCCTTACTGCTTAGAAGCTCAGGTTCCCTCCTTAGTGCTCTGTGTTTTAGGCCTGGATCCAAACTTTTCGGGTTTTCCGAAAATAATTTTAAAGTTTACTAGACTACAGTCTTCATCTTCCCTCGCGGCTGCGATGGACAAATCCACTCCCGGCTTCTGTCGGTGCCCTTGTGGGCAGAAGATGTCCCGGACAGATCCACACTTCACGTGCGTTTACTGCCTGGGTCTTGCCCACGATCTGGAGGCCTGCGATCTGTGCAAGTCCTTCTTGGCTTCAGTTTTAGAGGACCGCGCTGCCAGACTACAACTTGGGTGATACGAGACATGGTACCCGCTGGTGAAGTCAAAGGAGGCCCGTTGGGCGGTGTCCACGGCTGCGGGCTCCATGGAGCAGCTGAAGCAGTTGATCGCCCTCGAGGAGGAGGCGGCCCAGGCCGCTTCATCTTCCTCCTCTGCCGCGGCGTTTATCCCTCTCTCCTTGGGTTCCTCCTACAATGCTTCTTTTAAGGAGCTTTGCCAGTCCCTCTCCACCAAGGGAGAAGGGACATCGGGACTTACCAAGAAAAAAGAACCAAGAGGTAAGTCCCACTGTCGACATTCGTGGGAGCGGGAGAGATCCCCTTCACCGGACCATCGACTCTCGACTTCGGTCGAGGTTGTGGCTAAGGTCGCTGGCTTCTCGGTGTCCCTGTCAGGTCAGCCGGCTGAGACACCCGTCGATGCAGTCGAGATTTTTCTTGACCCGTTGGACGGTTTGTTGACTGGAGGAGTCGACAACCCTTCTTCACCGGTCCCCCCGGTGGTAACTGAGGACTTGCCTGTGCCGAAGTCAAGGACCCTGAACCGAGGGATGAGCGGGTTTCCCCCCGCCCCCTCTTTGACCCACCCTCGGTGACTCCGAAGGTCTCTGTCTCTGTCCTCTTCCAGGTCGAGTAGGTCCCACCGACATCGGCGGTCTTGGTCTCAGCACCATGGAAAGCGCCGTCGCCGCTCGTCATCTTCATCCTCTTTGGAGGATAGGCTCCAACGTAAGTTATGCCGGCGCTATGAGGACATGATGTGGCAACAACTTTTGTTGAGTGGTAACAAGCTGACTCCGTCGCCTTCTCCAGGCATTAAGTGGCTGTCACCGGAGCGACCGAAGCAACCCCTTGTAGTTGTCGAGGAGCCGACCCCAGTGCCGGTTGTTCGGACGAAACTGGCTACTCCGCCCATTGTGGTGGAACCACCGCCTCCTCAACCGAAGACTGGGGCCCCGACCAAGGATTCTTGGTTGGGTCAGGGCTTGCCCCACAGGTTGTCGGTCACCCTCACTCCCGATCGGCCTCAGCAGGTGGAGGGTGGCTCAGGCGCTCGGCAGCTGTTTGCAGACTCCTCAGAGTCTGATGATGACTCCTCCCTGTACTCCAGGCCCATTGACCTGGAATCTGCAGGGGGTCAGTCGGTGGACGAGAGCCCATCCTCGTTCTTGGGTATACTTCAACTCATCTCAGAGTCCACTGGGATGCAGCTCGAACCCGTTCAGAAACGGGCCAGGTATCCCCTCATGGAGATACTGGACTGAGGAGATTCCCCTACAGAGGCCTTCCTGGTGGCCGAAGCCATTGTTGGCCCGACCCTGGAGTTGTGGCAGCAGCCTGCATCTTGTCCCACACCTTTGGCCAGGATGGCTCGCAAATACGCGGCCCCCACCGGTTCACTCTCCGGTTTCTCGGAACACCCATCTGCAGAGGGGCTGGTGACCGACAGTGTTTTCTGGCGTTCCAGGAATGCTAGGGACGTGGACAAACTGCCCGATAAAGAATCCAAAAAGCTGGATTATTCAGGACGGAAGGTTTATGCTGCTTCCTCCCTAGGCCTTCGACAGGCTAGCTCGGCTGTACTGATGACATATTTTCACATGTCCTTATGGGTTCCCTGGATGAGGTGATTCAGCGTAAGCCCTTTCTCCCTTCCCGCCCCTGCGGTACATCCAGCTCAGCAGCACCAGCAACAGGGCCAGCAGGCTCACACTTGGCACCCTAAGGCCAAGTCTGCCACTTCCTCCAGTAGGAAGCCTGGAGGGAAGGGTCCTGGAGGCCCCTCAGCCGGCCCTTCCTCCAAGCCTGTCCAGTGACGGGTTGTGGGGTGTTTCTCCCCAGCCTCGTCACTCCTCCCTGGGTTCCCCCCATGGGGGGATGGCTCCGCCACTTCCTTTCCACCTGGTCCGCTATTGCCGTGGACCGCTGGGTGCTAGAAGTGGTCGGCAGGGGTCTGCCTCTGGAGTTCGAGCAGTCCCCTCCCTATCGAGCTGTCGGCCCACGGGGGCAATGGGTTCCGCATCCTGTCTGTCGGCTCGTCGAGCCAGCATTGCCCTGCTCCTCCAGAAGGAGGTGATCAGCGAGGTGGCGGACCCTCCTTCAGACCCAGGGTTTGTGTCCAGGTACTTCCTGGTCCCAAAGCAGACGGGGAGGAGGGGGGGCTGGTGCCCCATTCTCGACCTGCACGACCTGAATAAGTTCCTAAGGCCGTGCACCTTCAGGATGGTCACTCTGGCTCAGATCATTCCATCCTTGGAACTAGGCGTGTGGTTCTGCTCTCTGGATCTCCAGAACGCATTCTTTCACATCCCAATCCGTCCGTCTCATCAGCGATTCCTCCGCTTCAGAGCAGAGGGATCTCTTTACAAGTTCCGGGCCATGCCCTTCGGCCTTTCTCCAGCTCCCAGGGTCTTCACCAAATGCATGGCAGTGGTGACAGCATTCCTGCGGCACCGAGTGGTCCGGGTGTACCTTTACCTGGACAACTGGCTGATTGCAGCCCCCTCCAGGTTGGAGGTGGAGCGGTCCAGGGATCTGGCCCTCCAGGTATGCGCTCAGATTGGCCTCCTCATCAACGAGGCCAAATCAGAACTCATGCCATTACAGGTGATTCAGTTCATCGGGGCAGAGCTCGACTCTCTTCGAGCCAGAGCCCGGCTCCCGGCGGACAGGGCCAAGGTCCTTTCCTCCTTTGCCCAGTCATTTCTGGTTGGGCAATTGTGCCCTGCCTGGGACTTCCTGCACCTTCTGAGCCTCATGGATGCCTGCACCAGCATGGTCTACTGGGCCTGCTGGCATATGCGCCCCCCCTGCAAAGGGGGCTGGCCAGTTAGTGGTCACAGCGCTCCGGTCCCCTGGACCAGCCGGTGACAGTGACCCAGGAGATGTGGGGCGACTTGCAGTGGTGGCTCGTCCCAGCTCATCTGCAGGAGGGTATCCTGTTTGTCCACCCTGAGCTGATGGTCACTCTAACGACAGATGCCTCTCTGATGGGTTGGGGTGCCCATCTGGGTGATCTCCGGGCCCATGGCCTCTGGTCCCCTCAGGAGTCTCGATGCCACATCAACCTGCTGGAGCTTCGAGTGGCTTGACTAGCCTTCACCACCTTCACTCCGTTTGTACGGGATCAGGTCGTTCAGGTCCAGACAGACAACACCACGATCATGTACTACCTCAACCATCAGGGCGGGGACGCACTCCTTGCCTCTGTGCAAGGAGGCTCTCTGCATCTGGTCTCTTGTGATCAGCCTGGAGGCAGATCTCCTGGCCGTCCATGTGGCAGGAGCCTCCAACATTCTGGCCGATGCCCTCAGCCAGACAGGCGCTGCATCTCACGAGTGGCCTCTTCTGCCGAAGGTAGTACAAGATCTGTTCTCCCATTGGGGCACCCCTCAGGTGGGCCTGTTCGCCTCCAGGGAGAATGTGAAGCTGAGGCTGTTTCACGCCCGCCCTCCTCAGCAGGGCTCGCTGCAGGGGGATGCCTTCTCGAGGCCATGGACCCTGGGCCTCTTTTACGTCTTTCCTCCATTTCCCTTGATTCACAAGGTGCTCCTCAAGGCAAGGAGGGACAAAGCGCAGGTGATCCTGGTAGCCCCAGACTGGCCTCGCCAGTTCTGGTACGCAGATCTCCTCAACCTCAGCTCCAGGCTCCCGAGGAGGCTTCCAGCCCGCCTGGACCTGATCTCAGTCGACAAGGGGAAGGTTCTCCACCTGGACATTCAATCCCTGCACATGACAGCCTGGTTCCAGAGCGGCTAGAGTTCCAGGTCTTTCCGACGAGGTCCTCAACGTCGTTGAGGCATCCCGGTAAGGAGTCAACCAGAAAATGCTATGCCTTCAAATGGAAAAGATTCTCCATTTGGTGTCAGGACAAGGGGTTGGACCCCTCTTCCTGTCCCTTGGCTAGTATTTTGGACTACCTGTGGTCCCTTTCTCAGCTAGGGCTTTGGTCGACGACCCTCAAGGTGCACCTGGCAGCTATCTCTGCTTACCGGGCAGGGGCCAGCAAGCAGTCAGTGGCGCAGGAGAAGGTGATCGGGCACTTTTTCAAAGGCCTTGATCACATATCCCCTCCAGTGCGAGAACCTCCACTTCTGTGGGATCTACTGCTGGTATTGGCTAAGCTCATGGGCAAGCCATTCGAACCAATGCACAGGTGCGATGTCTCCCACCTGTCATGGAAGACCGCCTCCTTGGTGGCTATAACATCAGCCAGAAGGATGGGAGAGCTCCAGACGCTTTCCATCGAGTTTCCTTATCTGATCTTCCACAGGGACAAGGTTGTCCTTCGCCCCACCCGAAATTCCTTCCGAAGGTGGTGTCGGAGTTTCACCTTAGCCAGGTGTTGATTCTGCCAGTGTTCTACCCCAGTCACACCTCGGAGGCCGAATATAGGCTCCATACTTTGGACCCTAAAAGAGTGCTCGCATATTATAAGGAGCGAACAGCTGAAGTTCGGGGAGAGGTTCTCCAGCTGTTGGTCACCTACGCTGAAGTCGCACCTGGCAGACCTGCAGCCAAGCGGACGATAAGCAGGTGGGTCACCTTCTGCATAGATCTCTGCTATAGGCTGGCGGGCATGGAGCCTCCCAAAGGGATAAGCTCATTCTACCCGCCATAGTGCTGCTTCAGTGGCTGCTTCTAGGGACGTCCCTATCCAGGAAATCTGCAGGGCTGCTACCTGGAAGTCAGCACACACCTTTATTTCCCATTACCACATTGACCTAGAGTCACGCCGGGATGCTGGTTTTGGGAGCTTGGTACTCTAGTCCTTATTCCCCAAGTAAATATTGGAGGTGCACGCCTTGCCTCCCTCCTCCCGGAGAACTGCTAGGAGTCTGCCACAAAGTGTGGGTTGAACAATGTATCCACATCCCTAGAAATACAGGTTACTCACCTGTAACAGGAGTTCTAGGAGTGGTATATGTTGTTCATCCACACGACCCACCTGACCTCCCCGGCTCCGACGCGCAACCTGGCTTCCAGCAGGCTAGATCTGGTGTCATGGGGCGGAGCCGAGGGTTTTACCACCCGGGTGGGTGGGAGAAGCCAGCTTGAAGACCTTCCAGCAAGATTTAAAGCGGCAAGGAACCTGCCACAAAGTGTGAATGAACAACATATACCTCTCCTAGAACTCCTGTTACAGGTGAGTAACCTGTATATTTGTGACATCGCAGTTTATTTTTGATTAGTCTTTCTCTATTTCTGCGACGTGTGCCAATTTCCTACTTCACCTTCCTTAAATCTGATTCTGTCATCCCCTGCCAACTCAGCGCTGACCTGCCCTGCCTCTGCTTTCCCTCATACCTGCTATTCTTTTTTTTCCCCCATCTCCATTGTCTCTACAACTTCTCCTGGAGAGCCCGGCCCTTGCTCAGCATTAATTGCACTACCGGTTACAGCCCCCCTACTGCTCTGCTATCTCCGAAACAGTCTACCCCTGCCCCCGTTTCTGCCTGTTTTAACCTTCACTTTGTCTCTCTCTCTCTCCACAGATCCGCCTGCTCTTTACCGGGTGCTTTCAGCCACAGCTGGGGAACGGTGCCTGCAGACCTCCCGCCGCCCGCCCTCCGCTACCACAGGACAGCTCCCAAGGTACGGTTCTCAGCTGCGCCAAATGATTTGATTCTCGGCTCCTTCCTCACTCTCTCTCCCTGATTGGCTGCATCTGCGAACCTGCTTCTTTCCGATTAGCCGCCCTCAGGATACTGGACTCTCTACACTAAAGCTAACCCTGTCTCTGTCTGTTAAATTCCTGGTACTGCTTTTTGTCCCACCCCCCACTACCCAGGCCACCTTTTAAATACTCTTTCTCCCCTTGTAGCCCCACTCCTGTCCCTCCTCCTTGTTTATAACACTGATCTATCACTCCAGCTCAGCCTATTCCTATCCAATAAAAATGCAATCCTTAGTACTATGCTGCTCTCTTGTACTTTTGCTTAAGCTTTCACTCCCTAGCTGCAATTCACAGGAACTATATCCAGACAATTCCATCCCCAAACTAGCCTGTGATCCTTTCTACTTCCCTGCTCCTGGGACAAAGTGCAGAGACTTTGCTTTTCAAAACCCCCTGATGCCAGAGTACCCAGACAAGTGCACCTACTTAATCCCTCTGACACAGCTGAACTTTCACCTAATCTCCTTGGATCAGAGCAAAAAAAGTCCAATTCACAAAGCAGATCCCAGGAGTTAAAATGGTTAAAACTGCAAGCAATAAGACTAGCCTGGCTGCTCCTACTGCTGTCGGGGAACATTCATCCCAAGCCTGGTCCTGGACTGAGAACAAATAAACCTACATCAGTACAGAAGGGTGGCACTATTACAATTGCATCCATTAACGTATGCAGCCTCATGGCAAAATTTGATGCTCTGCAGGCATGGACACTCCAACATAAACCGGATGTCCTCTCAATTGTGGAAACATGGCTTACCTATAAAACCTCGGACTCGGCAATCCAACTGGAAGGCTACACAACCTTCAAGGTTGACAGACTAGGGAAAAGAGGTAGAGCCTGTGTTATATATGTTAAGGACACCCTCCAAGGCAGAGCACTCCCAGTCCCTTCCACAGGGGGCAGCTCACAGCTGCTTGCAATCCAGTTGCAAATTGGGGCCCATGGAAAGTGTCTCACTGTAATATCAGTGTACATTCCCCCAAAAAATCAGGTGGCTGGTTTTAAACTAGCACTTGACTACATAACTGACCTTTGGAATTCCTCCGAAGTACTAATGCTTGGGGATTTCAATGTAAATTGGTTATCCCCTGAAGCAGCTCCTTACAGGGATGCCATCGCGGCCATAGATATGGTCCAACTTGTCCAGTCCCCTACCAGGGTAAGCTACAAAACTGGCACCAGTACACTTATAGACTGGATACTAACTAATCAGCCACAAAGAATATCTAGCATCACCATACTAGCAGACACTATCATCGATCAGTCTCCCATTCTATGCACCTGGAGGAACAAGTCTCAAAAAACCCCTCCCAGAACAGTAACCAGGAGAGTTCTAAAAAAGGAGCATCTTACCTCCCTTATAGCCTACCTCGGGATGCAAGATTGGGCTGGGGTCTTCTCTGCTGCTGATGTGGCTTCTGTACTACAGTGCTTTATTAACACTTTCAATATGGCCTGCAACATATTTGCCCCACTGAAAACAAGGAAAATTAAAGGCTCTAGTAAGACATGGTTCACACCCCAGCTCCTCAAACTCATGAGGACTAGGGATGATATATGGAACATAGCCAAAAGCACAAGGTCTCCTATAAACAACAAAATAGCTAGGAATAGGTGCACCAGAGCTATCCGCCTAACTAAAATATCACATTTCAAAAGAGAACTAAACAACTCCTGGGGTGATAGCAAGTTCTGGGAGAACATCAAATCCCTAACAGGCCGTACCAGCAAAACCCCTCCCACGCTACTTAATATCAATGGAGAAATTACCCAAGACCCTACTAATATCGCCAATGCATACAACAAGGCATTCTGTGACCTCAGTGGAGTTTTCCCCCTGGACTTTCTCCTTCCCAAGCCCTGTGATAACCCATGCCACAACTCCATCCCATCGGCTAGTGCAGCACCTCCCTTCTACCTTAAGATTCTCATGGCTTCCGTGGCCAAAAAGTACCTAGGTAAGGTACTCAGAAAAAACAACTCCGGCAGTGACTCACTTGATCTTAAGATCTTAACTCTCACCCTGGACTTTCTCCTCCTGGAAATGAAGATGTGAACCATGTACTTCTCCTAGAACTATGGTAACAGGTGAGTAACCTGTTCTCTCTGGCCTCCAGGGTACACAGGTCTTTGCTGGTAATTTCAGTACAGTTAGTAAACTGTTCCATGTTTTTGGTTCCATAAATGGAAAGGAGGAATATCCCTTAGTTGTTTTGTACATGAGAATTTAAAATTCAGTACTAGAGACAAGTCTTGACACTTTCTAAGTGTTCTGATTTTGAGAAAGTAGGGTATATACTCAGGAGCATTTTGTAAATAACATTCATGCATAAGGGATTAAAAATGCAGTTTTGTTTAGGCTCCTAAGTGTAACCACCCCAGATCCCTATGTAACTACCAATAATGTTTATCCTGAGGGGCATCCAGGGTGAAGCGGGTGAAATTGTTGTACATGACATCCAGCTTTGCCAGCTCCTGCTTGGATGCCTCCCATACAACATGTCCTTGTAGTCAAATATTGGAACTGTTACAGTGCTTACTGTCTGGAGCCATGAACCTGGGAAATAAATACACTACTTTTGTTGATACAAAAGTCCCAATTTAGTATTCAATTTTTTTTAATGCTGTATTAAAATGAGTATCACATTTACACCGAGAGTCTAACCAGACTCCCAAGTATTTCTAAATATGTACCTTTTGCAGACTACATACCTCAGTGGTAACAATCTTAAGTTTGTATTTGGTTTATCCAAGTTGTTGTGATGCATGTGGGTTTTTTTAAGGAGGTCATTTGTTATCTGTCATTTATATAGCCAAAAACCATTTAAGTACCTTGTCATCAAGGCCTAACGAGTTTATATTTTTTCATTAATATGTTGTGATCCATTGTAACGCTTTTGGAATGTATGTAAAAGTATTTGTCACTTAAGGCATATTCTGAGTTATTGAGTGGCTTTCCAATGGCACAACTGCCTTTTTTCAGGAGGTTTCTCAGGGTAGTACTTCTTTGAAGAGCTTCAGGAAAGAAGCCAGCGGGATCTCAGATTAGTGCTGGAGAGACTCGCTCAAAAATCTTTTTTTTTTTCCTATTTATATATAGGTATTTATCTCCTGCGCCTGTCCCCAGCTGCCTCCTTCTATCTGACCCCCCCCAGCCCCGTCACCCCGGTATCACTGGGACTTACCCTGCCTGGTTGCCGGGTATGGAGCCTGCAAGGAGTCGGTCTTCATCTGCAGCTGGGGGTGTTTTTCCTCCCTTCCCTGTTGCTGAGGTGCACACGCAGGACGTGTGTACGTGGAGGCGTATGCATGTCCACAGAAGTCCGGCAGCACCCTCCCTTCCATGGTGTCCACAGTTCTGCACTACCCTCAGGCCTCCACCTGGGGGCAGTCGTTCAGCAGGAGTGCCAGTCCTCCCTCCCCGGGAGAGGAGAGCCGTCCACTCAATCCTCTCCCACCCCTGCCAACCCCCGTCGGCCCGTGCTCGTTCCCGAAGACAGGTCGCCAGCGTGGCATGAGGTGTTTGCGTCCAGCGCCTCAACCCTCAGCGCCACTGGGCTGGCTTCACATTAAAATCTTTTAACCAGCTGCCACATGTGAGCTGAAATTCCTCACGTGAACACTTTTTCTGATAGCATCACCTTACTAAGAAAATCCAACTAGGCCTTACTCCCACTGGAGTCTCAGCCTCCCTCCGTGCTGCACATATGCTAGCAGGTGGTGCGAGCAGTTGGGTTACCAACATTGTCATTAATATACAGTAGCAACAGTGGGATAAGGATGTCTTTAACTCAGGGTCTCGCCATTCGTAGGCAGATACCTGTTCTTAGTTGGAACAATGGCAGTGGCAGGTGGTGATTATGTGGTTTTTGAGGGCTGTTTTGAAGGAGCCTAGTCTGGAGATAGAGGTAATGGCCAGGGGGAGTTCATTGTACCAGGATGGTGCTCAGTGGGAAAAAGACCGTTGTGCAAGGGTGGTTGTGACTCTGGGAACAGCTCACGTTAATTTATCTGCCACGCGGGTGTTTGCTGAGGTATGTGCAGCACGGAGGGAGGCTGAGACTCCAGTGGGAGTAAGGCCTGTACTCTTTCGTCTAGGGTGAGGATTTTTGTTAGCGCATACAGGGTGCAGCTGTGGGTACGCTTATCCACTCCAACAAGGAGCCTACAGGCTTTATTAATGGATTGGTGGATTTTATTTAGTGCAGTGCGGTCAGCGGCCAAGTAGACGGTTAGCCCATAGTCTACAAGGGAGAGAACAGAGGAGGTAACAGCAATGTTTAGGGCCTCTGGAGGTAGGCAGTCTTTGTGCTGATACAGTAGTCCTGTGCGTATATTTATGGCAGAGGAAAGATTACTAATATGTGGGTGGAATGAGAGATTAGGATTGAAGGTAATGCCCAGATATTTATAGGTGTAGAACTGTTCCAGTAGGAGGAGGGTTTTGGAAAAGATTGTTAGATGGGCATTGTAGTCCTTACTCTGGCAGTGGGAAAGGAGCATTGATTTAGTCTTTTTTACATTGACCACGAGTCTGTGGTCAGTGAACCAGTTTTCAGTGTGGTTGAAGGCAAGTTGTAGGGAGGACTGAAGGATTGTGGGATCCGAGTGGGAGGCATACATTACCGCGTCATCTGCGTAGAGCAGAAGGCTACATGGACAGGATTTAGGCAGGGTATTCAGGAAGATGCTGAATAGCAATGGGCCAAGGATGGAGCCCTGGGGGACCCCCGAGCGGACTGGTAGAGTGGGTGAGAGGGTGCTATTTATCTTCACACATTGGGACCTATCTGTGAGGTAACTTGTGAACCAAGCGATGGGTCCAGGGGACAGGCTGGTGCAGCGAAGAGTATTTAGGAGCAGGGTGTGGGAGACTGTGTCGAACGCTTTTGACAGGTCTATGAATACGGCTCCTGCTAGCAGTTTTTTATCTAGGGCATTGTGCAGCGAGTTGGAGAACTCTATGGGGGCAGTGGTTGTGCTGTGTCCGGCTCTAAAACCATGGTGTTCCCTGCATAGGATGTCATGCACAAGCAGGTAGTCTGTGAGTTGGGTGGCAATTATTTTTTCCAGGGCTTTCGAGAGGGGAGGGAGTATGGAGATGGGCCTGTAATTATTGGGTAATGTGGGGTCCCCACTCTTTAGTATTGGTGTGATGGTGGCCACCTTCCAGTCGATTGGGAACTGCCCTAGGCATAGGGATAGGTTAAGGAGATCAAGTCAGGGGAGAGCACCGAGTCAAGTACCAAATTAAGGATTTTCATGTCAAAGGAGTCTTTGCAGTAGTTTGAGCCCCCTAGTGCTTTTTTAAGGTAAGAACTTGCTTCATTCATAGTAATAGCTCTGAGGTAGAGGGGGGGGGGTCGGTATTCCTGGGTTCTGGGGTCTTAGGGGTGAGGTCGAAGAAGTTGTTTGGCAAAACTGTGCTTAGATCAGAAAACGTAGCATTTAGGCCGTTGGCGATGGTGAGTGGGTCAGAGGTAATATTATTGACAGTTAGCTGGGCGGGGGGAGGCATCCTGGACTTTCCGTTCAGTTCCTTTAAGTTGTCCCAAAACAACCTAGCATTCCCCCAGGATGAGGCCAGGGTGGACTTGTAATTGCTGGATTTGGCCATTCTAATAGCCCAGGTACACTTGTTGTGAGCCATTTTATAGGCCAGCCTGTCAACTGCTTTGTTCCAGAGGTCATCCACGGCTCTTTAGTTGCTGGAGCAGTGCTGGTGTGACCCAGGGGGTATTTTCTTTTTTTGCTTTGAACCTTTGTGAGTGGGGCAAATGTATCACAAGCATTGTTGAATGTGTGGATGAGGTATTCAAGGGCTACATCTATGGAAGGGGTGTGTCTGATGGAGGACCAATCACATTGGGCAAGATATCTCCTTAGTTTAGTGAGGCCTCCAGGTTGAAGATGGTGTCTGATAAAACTGCCTGGTTGGGGTAGTTGCCGCTGACATGACCAAGTGAAGAGGATGGGGGCGTGGTCGCTTAATGAGTCTGGGAGTACAGTTAGGTTTGTGATTCTGTTAGGGCGATTGGTGAGTAGGAGGTCGATTAAGGTGCTAGAACCATTTCTGGGATTAACCCTGGTTGGCTGGTTAACTAATTGGGCCAGGTTTGCGCTGAGAGGGTGTCTTTTATAGGAGAGGCCGAGCTTGATAACCAGTTCACATTAAAGTCCCCCAAGATAATGTGCTCAGTTTTGGGTGGGAAACTGGAGATATAGTCGGCCAGAAATTGAAAAGCTGAGGCTTGGTTACGTGGTGGGATGTACACCACCGTAATGGTTAGAGGGGCTCTGGTAGGGTCTGGTGTGAGTTTTAGTGTCAGAGCCTGTGCCTTGTGGTTCAGGGAGGGTGTAGGTAGGCTTTGACATAGCAGTGAATCTCGGATGTAAAAGGCAACCCCCCCTCCCCGTTTGCCAAATCTGTCGGCTCTATAAGTGGTGAGGCCAGGGAGTTCGACGGAGGAGTCCGGGACTTTCTTTGACAGCCAGGTCTCAGTAAGGGCTAGCACATCTGGTTCATGCAACTGCATCCAGCATTGTAGCTGTGCTATTTTTTGGGGTAAGCTGCAGATATTCATTGCAGCTATACTTAGCCCTTGGCGTGAGGTGCCAGGACTGACTGAGATGGGGCCTGGATTAGGGTGAACATTGCCTGACATAAGGAGCAGTAGAGCGAAGATTCTGAGGAGGGCCAGTACTCTCTGTTTGCTGATGTTGGCATGTTGCTTTCTAGCTGAGGTACCGTCTGTGCAAGGGATGGCCAGGGAGATGAGGGTAGGGTAGGAGAGGAGAGGAGAGGAATACAATGGGACATGGGAGGTGGTATTGAGAGGAGATAGGTGGGCGATGAGTAGGGAGAGGGTGCAGTGGAGTTACCGTGACAGGGAGAGTAGGTGGGAGCTGGTGTTGTGTCGCAGGGGTGCCAGAGGGGTAAGTCACAGAGTCACAGGCGAGGGACTGGGGTGTCCCTAGAGGAGGATGACAGAGATGAGGAGTAAGGTAAGCATTCTAGTGCTGGTGCGCTGCTGCCAGGGGAGATGCCAGGAATTGAGAGGCAAAGGGGAAACTGTCTGTGGCGGTACAGGAGAGAGGTAATTAGGGTAGAGTAGGAAGGAGAGAAAGAAGGCACAGAAACCAAAGGGCATAATATACAAGTTTAGAGTAAGGGGAATCAGTGGTTGGGGATATAGGACAATGCTGCCTCAAGTGGTGCGGTGTTACAGGCTGCTAATGGTAAAGTGGGCTGATTGGTTCAGGCTCAGCCTCAGCCCTTATAGAAACATAGAAACATAGAATGTGACAGCAGATAAGGACCGCTTGGCCCACCTAGTCTGCCCATTTTTCTACCTAACAGATAAGCTGCAGATCCTAGTTAACCAACAGTTTACTTCCTCCTGCCCCCCACTAGGACTGCCTTATGTCTGTCCCATGCATTTTTGAATTCCCCCACTGTTCTTGACTCCACGATCTCCTCAGGGAGACTGTTCCATGCATCCACAACCCTCTCTGTGAAAAAATACTTCCTCACATTACCTCTGAGCCATCCCCCCTCTATCTTCAAATTGTGTCCCTTGTTCTTGCACATCTCTTTTTCTGAAAGATGCTACCCTCTTGGACTTTGTTGATTCCCTTGAGGTACTTGAAAGTTTCTATCATGTCCCTCTCTCCTCCTTCCTCAAGGGTATACATATTAAGCTCCTTTAGTCTTTCTTCATATGTCTTCTGGTGCAGACCCTGCACCATTTTGGTTGCCCTCCTGTGGACAGTCTCCTCTGTCTGTGTCTTTGAGGAGATGGGGTCTCCAGAACTGCACACAGTACTCCAGATGGGGTCTCACCAACTGTCTGTACAGAGGGATAACAACTTCCTGTTTTCTACTATTGATGCCTCTCCCTATGTATCCCAGTATCCCCCAGCCTTCCTTACTGCCCTCTCACATTGCTTGCCCACCTTTAGGTCATCTGATATAATTACCCCCAGGTCCCTTTCCATTTTTACTGTTGTCAGTATCTCACCCGCCATTGTGTACTCTTCCCCTGGGTTTTTGTTTCCCAGGTGCATTACCTTGCACTTCTTTGCATTGGCAAAAGCCCTATTGGTTCTTGGTTCTTTTCCAGCCCTGTATAAGAGCGTGTCGACCAAGGGTGGTGGTGGGGGCGGTAGGGAGCCGACGCAGCCCTCGTGACCTCCGCGGACCCTTGCTAGGATCCTGTTCTGTGGGCTGTGGAGAAGCAGGTAAGAATTATATATACAGTGCTGCAGGGGGAGGAGTTTTTTTTTTTTCTTCACTCTCCAAGGTTGCCCCCAATACAAAAGCTAATAATACTTGTCCCCGATATGCAAGAGGTAATAATAATTGTCCCCGATATATTAGATAACATTAATGCCCTATTATTGCTATAGGCAGTTACAGGTAAGGCTATCAGGATATGGATAACATAAGAGAATAAACAATTCCTTTTAGAAAAAAACAATTCCTTTTAGAAAAAACAATTCCTTTTAAAAGTCCTTAAGGTACAGTTGCACAGGCATACAGGTACTGCTAGTAGCGATGAAAATCTTGCAAAAATAGAACTGTCTCCACTGCTGGGCCGACATAAATTTTTAAAGTGAAAAGGCGCCAAAAGCAACACCAATCCTAAATCGCCCACAGTCACCAGCAGCTTAGTGTACCAGCGCTCCGTACCTGCTGTTTGTCTCTGGGTTGAGGAGGTGTTTGCACTCTGGCCCTCGCGACCTCTGTGGACCCTTGCTAGAATCCTATTCTGTGGGCTGCTGTTTGTCTCGGAGGGTGGGGAGGCGTCTACACTATAGCCCTCCGACCTCCATGGACCCTCGCTAGGATCCTGTTCTGTGGGCTGCTGTTTATCTCGGGGTGGGTGGGTAGGGCGCTGCAGTCTGGCCCTCGCGACCTCCATGGACCCTCGCTAGGATCCTGTTCTGTGGGCTGCTGTTTGTCTCGGGAGGGTGTCTGCACTCCGGCCTCCCGACCTCCGTGGACCCTCGCTAGGATCCTGTTCTGTGGTCTGCTGTTTGTCTCGGGGAGTGATGGGGGAGGGCGTCTGCACTCTGGCCCTCATGACCTGCGCGGACCCTCACTAGGATCCTGTTCTGTGGGCTTCTTTCTGTGCCTAGATGCTTTGTGGTCCCTTCAGGTCTTCGTGGTCGCAGCAGCAGCGGGAGGTTGAGTAATGGGTGCAGATCGGGCTCACAGATGTGATGATCAGAAGGAGAATGTTGTGACTCACTGCTAGTCCAGAATGGGTTCCCACTAGCCATGACTGTCTTTCACTTATTCTTTCCATACATCGCACGCTCCATAGCCCCAGCTGCTGTGTACAGTTGGTCTATTACAACCAGCCATTGCTTAATTCTGTGGGGCGGAAGTGAGGTCAGTGACGGAGGCAGGACAGCAGTGGCCCTGTTTGTAATTGGCCATTCACTGTTGTCCTTTCTTACAAAAAAAAGGTACTGAGGCAGTTGGGGCCATTGCCACTTTATATGCAATGGGTGTGCACATGGCACTGTACGTCCAAAGGTTCTGGTTCCTTTGGGGTCCTAATACTGCTGTCTCCAAGATCAGGAATTGTGGCTGTATAGAAGAGATACTATGGCAGATCAAGAGATCTTACTTCAAGAGGGCTCTTGCAGTAGGTAATTACATATAGGACTGAAGCCGGCAGGTGTCAGGACCCCACGGAAAAATTTCTAGCTAGCAGTCTCTGGCGGGGGACCATTCCACGTCAGGTGACCGGCGTCGTACAACGTCAGGTATAAAGGGCAATCCCCCACTACCTTCCAGTTCTTTCCCGCCGTTAGCTCGTGTCAGCGCCTCGTGGTAAAATTCAACGCTTGTCAGCCTGTCGGTAGTTCTGCCATCATTTTTTCTCGATTTAATTCGATAACTAGTTTACTTTTTCGGTGGTGTATGTCATCCCCCACACCCTCCGAGCACAAGAATAAGTGCGACTCGTGCGGCTCCCAACTCCTGCATGAGGACGGCCATTCCCAGTGTCTCTTCTGTCTGGGCCCGGATCATTAGGTGGAGAAGTGCCAGCATTGCCTGACATTCAGTGCCGCCACCCGCAAACGGAGGCAGCAGTCCCTGGAAGCCCACATCCTTAAAAACAAAATGACCTCCATGGAGAAGGAGTTTAAAAAGCTCCATCAGGCTTCACCACCCCAAAAGCCATCGTAAGAAGAAGGATAAGGAAGCATCAGGACGTGGCTCCTCTTCCTACGACTTGGCTGAAGGTCGCGTGTTACAATTAACATCCCCGGATCGCTCCATGACAGCCGTCTTGAGGCTTCCAAGACGGCCGTCTCCGCCTGTCTGATTCACGTTTGGTCTCTTCGGGCACCTCCGGGCTTTTGGAGGCCCCCACTCCCAGTAAGGCCGCCGCTGTGTGGCCTACTGGTGCGAGTGGCTCCGGTAAACCGGACGTCAGCTCCTCTGATGCCCGCCCGGAATCAGCCGCTAAGTCACCCGACCCTTCGGGGCAGCGCATGGCCCCTGTTCCACCCAACCTGACTGCCCCTCCTTCGCGGTCTGCCTCGGGCGAAGGGTCCGCCCAGACTCCGCCGATAAGTTGGACATCAGGCTGCCCGATGCCTGCGTGGCGGCCGAGCCGGCGCCGGACCCTACTCCATCCGCCGTTTCCGGCTCTCCGCAGCCTTCGCTGCCCTCCGGGGACCCTGGGTCTCCTCAACCTGATCCCAGGGATTTTTCCCCTCCTTCCCTGGGTGGTGCCGAGGATTTTTCTGGAGCCCCGTCAGGTCTCCTTCCCACTGGGCCGGACGACCTGACGTCTGTTCCCCAGATGCCAGCCCCGACGCCGGTCCTGCCTACACCGGGCGACATCCCCCTCCCGGGTGCTGCCCATACGACGGGCCCGCTGCCTGCCGGGCCTCTGATTCCAGGCCTGCCTGCTGGGTGCCCCGCCAGGCCGTCTGCCCCGACAGACCCCCGGTTCCTGGGTATCCGACCCCATCGTATCTGATGCTGTCATACCCGGGTCCGCAGTATCCGTTGCCCCAGTACCTGACGCCGGCCTATCCAATGCTACAGTACATGGTGCCTCATTACCCGATGCCGGGTTACCCGCCGTCCGGTTATGGATGCGCTCCTTACGGATACACTCAGTATCCGTATTCCCCTCTTCCTCCTCCACCACCGCCTCCTCAGCCGCCGGTGGATTTGAAAGAGACTCTGGCTTCCTGGTGGGCTGAGGCCAAGGCTCAACTCACCAGGGAGGTGGAGAGTCATCTTCCGATGCCGGTCCTGGTTCTGGACCCCCTTCGTCAGAGATGAGAGACTCCCTTCCCTACTCTGGATACCAGAGGTGAGCCCTCCGGTTCCAAAGCAGGGTTGGATACGCTTCCCTGAGGGCTTCCCAAGGGGTCTGTTCCTCCCCCGCATCAGGAGATGGTGTCTTCCTCTTCTTCTTCTTCCTCTTCCTCCTTGGAGCCTTTGGATGACTCCGATGGGTGCTTTGACTTGGACGACGAGCCCCGCTCTCCGGATAAGCCCAGGCCGAGGACTCCTCTGAAGTCTCCTCCGGCGGATCCTTCTTTTATGGAATTGCTGTGCAAAATCTAGGCTATCCATCAGTGGCACTCTTTGGAGCCAGATCCACAGCGGCAGAAGCTAGCTGCCCATTTGGACCTGCCCGAGGTCGCTTCTACCTTGGTTCCACCCTGGATTGAGCCTCACGTGGACCTTGTTTCCACTATCTGGAAGCAACCCTCCGCCATAGCCCCCTTTCTGAGGAAGGCGGACAGGCTTTATCAGGCTTCCGAGGGTGTTAAGTTTCTTACCTCTCACCCCAAAGCTGACTCAGTCATGATAAGCGCCGCCCATGGCCGGACAGCCAATCCAGAGCATTTGAGCTCATTCCCTCCGATAAGGAATCCCGCCTTCTGGACCAGTATGGGAAGAAGGTCTTCGCCCACTCTGGGTATTAGGGGCCTTAAACTACGTCGCCCTTATGGGGGATTACCAGAAGGCTGTCCTTAGTGAGGTGGGAGCTAAACTGGACTCCCTTCCTGAGTCACTGACCAAACAGGAAGTGGCAGACCTGGTCCGATTTGCTCGTTCGACCAGTAGGCACAAGCTTTGTGCTTCATACGATACAGTGGACACTGCTGGTAGGAGCTCGGCGTTCGCCGTAGGTTTGCGGTGACATGCCTGGCTCTAAGTGTCGGGTTTGGTCCCTGAAGTGCAGTCTGCCATCCAGGACAAGCCCTTCAGGGGTTCGGTGCTGTTCGGTGGTCATGTCAAGAATATCATCACCGGACTGCGAGAGAAGGGCACTGCTCTCAAGGAGGTCGACGACTTGTACAGAGCCCCTCAACCGCAGCGCTGTGCCTTTCGCAAGTGGGCACGGGCCAAGGTAAAATCACAAGGGAAGCGGGCCAATAAACACCGGGCCCCTCAGGCTGCGAAGCCCCCCCCCGCCCAGACGAGCAGCGGGAGCTCCAGCGGCGGCGCTGCCTCACACCACCTGACTCCTTTCCTCTCCCACAGCCTCTGGCCCTTCCAGAGGAACCGGTAGGGGTGAGGTTCTCCCTGCATCTACCGGGTTGGGAGAGGATAATGTCAGACGTTTGGGTGCTCCAGCTGATAGCAGCAGGACACTCAATAGAGTTTCTTCAGAAACCTCCCAGAAAACCCCCTCCAAGGTCATCTTACTCCCTGGAACACCTTCTTCTGGTTCGGGAAGAAATCTCCGCCCTTCCTTGGGGGACGGGTTACTATTCTCATTTCTTCCTGGTTCCGAAGAAGTCAGGCGACATGAGGCCCATCCTGGACCTCAGTTCCCTGAACCTGTTCGTGGAGTACAAGAGGTTCTGGATGCTCTCTTTGCAGAGCCTTCTGCCCCTCCTTTGGCCGGGACAGTGGCTGTGCACCCTGGACATGCAGGATGCCTACCTGCATATCCCTATCTGCCTGTCCCACCACAGATACCTTCGGTTTTCTTTTCAGGGGGACCACTACCAGTTCAGGGCCCTCCCATTTGATCTTTACTCGGCCCCCCGAGTATTTATCAAATGCCTCTCTGTGGTGGCAGTCCACCTGTGTACCCAGGGGGTTCAGGTTTTCCCTTACCAGGACGATTGGCTTCTGGTGGCCCCATCCAGGGAGGATCTCCTGCGCTCCCTTTCCTTTACCCTGCAGGTTAACACCAGCTTGGGTATTACCATCAACCAGGCCAAGTCCCATTTGATCCCATCTCAAAGTCTCCAGTTTATCGGGGCGATACTGGACACGACTTCCGGTATGGCCTTCCTGCCTTTGGACAGGGTGGCCACCCTTCAGGCTCAGTCCAGCCTGTTGTCCAGCTGCAGGTGGGTCATCGCCAGGTCAGTTCTTTGCCTCCTCGGGCTCATGGCGGCTGCCATTCCGATGGTGCCTCACGCTCGGCTCCACATGAGAATCTCTCAGTGGACGCTTCGGTCTCAGTGGGATCAATTGGTGGACGACTTGGATCGCGAGATCCTGGTCTCCTCCCCGATGGTCCAGGACTTGCAGTGATGGATGGTTCAGGAGAACCTTTGCTGGGGAGTTCCCCTCTGTCTTTCTCCCCCCCCTCCCAGATCTTAACGACAGACGCCTCGAGCATGGGTTGGGGAGCCCACCTGGGATCTCATCGGACCCAGGGCTCTTGGTCCAGACTCGAGCAGGCTGTTCACATCAGTGTATTCAAGCTGAGGGCCATCCTGTACGCCTTACAAGCTCTGCATCTGTACCTGCTTCCCGGTCATCTGGCTGTTAAGAACGACAACATGTGTGTAGTGTGGTACATCAATAAACAGGAAGGAACCCGTTCCTACCCTCTGTGCAGGGAAGCAATGCAAGTTTGGGATTGGGCGATATTTACAACCTTCACCACATGGCGGATCATGTTCCGGGGGTCGAGAACACTTTGGCAGACCACCTCAGCCGGTCGTCTGCCCAAGTGCACGAATGGGAACTGGATCGGGGGTAGTAGATGATGTCTTCCTACGCTGGGGAACCCCTCAAGTAGACCTGTTTGCCTCTCCTCTCAACGCAAAACTTCAGGTCTTCTGCTCGCTCGTTCCAGGGTGCGGAGTGTTTTGGAGAGACGCTCTGTCTCTAAACTGGAAGGGCAGATTCGTTTATGCTTTCACTCCGATCCCGTTGATCCTGAGGGTCCTACACAAACTCTGTTTGGAAGGAGCTCGAATGATCCTCGTTGCTCCGTTCTGGCCCAGGCAAGTTTGGTTTTCTCTTCTGCAACAGTTCTCAGAGGAACCTCCTCTTCCTCTTCCTCTGTCGCAAATTTTGTTGACCCAGGATCAGGGGACCCTGGTCCGTCCAGGACTCAAATCCCTTCGGCTGCATGCGTGGCTCCTGCAGACGTGATTCAATCCCGGTTAGGGGTTTCATAACAGGTGGCGGAGATTTTAGTGGAGCCCAGAAAGCCCTCCACTCGTTTCACTTACACCATGAAATGGAAAAGGTTTTCTATTTGGGCCTCTTCCAGAGCTTTCGAGCCATTCTTCTGCTCTGTCGGGAGTCTCCTGGATTACATGCGTCACCTCTTTGATCTGGGTCTCAGTCACGCCTCCTTGAAGGTCCACATGGTGGCCGTTTCCACTTACCATGTTCCGTTCTGGGACAGGTCTTTTGCACAGCTGGAAGTAGCTAAGACCTTCCTTAGAGGGGTTCTTCACTTGAGACCCCCCATTCGCGCACCTGCCCCTCCTTGGGACTTGAATTTCATTCTCGAGAAGCTTACCCTGCCTCCCTTTGAGCCAGCAGCATCAGCAGACCTTAAGTTCCTTTCCTGAAAGGCCCTCTTCCTGGTGGCCATTACCTCTGCTCGACGAATTTCCAAGCTTCAGGCCTTAATGTGCAAAATCCCGTACTTGATTTTCCACAAGGAACATGTGGCTCTGCGTACCAACCCTAAGTTTCTCCCTAAGGTGGTAGCAGAATCTACGCTGAATCAGTCCATGGAACTGCCTGCATTTTTTACGCAACATTCTAATCAAGGGGAGTACCTCTTACATACTCTGGATGTTCACCGGATTCTGAGATACTACACCAATAGGACTAAGGATCTCAGAAAGACTGATCAACTGTTTGTCTCTGTTGCTTGCAAAAGAGAGGGCAATGCTGTTTCTAAGCAATGACTTTCAAAATGGTTGGCTCGTTGTATCACTTGCTGTTATGACATGTATCACAAGACCTTGCCAGGTCAAGTCAGAGGTCACTCCACTAGGGGTGTCGCTGCCTCTGCTGCTTGTTTCAAGAATGTGTCGGCGGCTGACATCTATTTACGAAACATTACAGTTTGGACATTGCCTCTCGCCGTAGAGCTGGCTTCGGGTTGGCTGTTCTGCAAGGTCTTCTTTCCTACGACCTTCACAGCCAGAGGATCTGTGTGTGAGTAGTTTCCTCCTCCCGTGAGCTTCTCTTTGTTCCAGGCTGCTTGGGACTCAGTCCTATATGTAATTACCTACTGCAAGAGCCCTCTTGAAGTAAGATAGTACAGCTACGTAAGAACTTACCGTAACAGTAGATCTTTGAGAGAGGCTCTTGCAGTAGGTAATACCTTCCCGCCCTCCATCCCCCTCAGCTTTTTCAGTTCCTTTTCCAGGATGGGAATTATCTGCTTCTCTCTCATCTCGCCTTTTGGCCTTTGGCGGAAAAGAACTGGAAGGTGGGCGTGGGGAACTGCCCGTTTATACTGACGTCAGTCACCTGACATGGGGGCAGTCCCCCGACAGAGACTGCTAGCTAGAAATTTTTCCGTGGGGTCCTGACACCTGCCGGCTTCAGTCCTATATGTAATTGCCTACTGCAAGAGCCTCTCTCGAAGATCTACTGTTAAGGTAAGTTCTTACGTAACTGTACCTATGTAAGTAACTTTCTAGGAGCGTGGATATGTTGTTCATCCACACTGTCTGGCATTGTCCCTTTCCCCTTTAAATCTTGCCGGAAGTCTTCAAGCTGGCTCCTCCCACCCACCCGGGTGGTATATACCTCGGCTCCGCCCCATGACGCCAGATCTTCCTTTCCACTGGAAGATACAGGTTCCCTCGTGCTACTTTGCAAGTACTGTAGGCCCTGGAGTCTAATCAGCGGTTTTCGCCGCACTTACTCTCTTTAAAACTCATTAGAGTTTATAATTCAGATCCGAACGCTTTGGATATGGAGGACAAGTCATCCCTTGGGTTCCGCCGGTGTTCTTTTGGAGAGAAAATGACTCGCACCGATCCCCACCTCTCATGCGTTTAGTGCCTAGGCGCTGTGCACGATACTTGGTCATGCACCATCTGTTTGGCCTTCCATCCCACCGTCCTGGAGGACCGCAAGACGTGCCTTAAGCTGGGGAGACTGGAGCTTCGCAATCCACCAGTGAAATCGAAGGAGGCCAAGTGAGCGGTTTCCGCAGCTGCGGGATCCGCCGAGCAGCTCGAACAGATGGCGGCTTTCGAGGAGGATGCTGCCCAAGCTTCGGCCAACCGAAGTTTTTTCATCCCACTCAACCTGGGCTTCACCTTCACAGGGTCCTTTCGGGAGTTGTGCCAGTCTCTCCCTACCAAGGGTGAGGCGCCTTCGGGCTCGCACTCCTCCCGCTCCAAGAAAAAGGAAAAGGACCCCAAATCTTCTTCTTCTAGCCGAAGAAGACGTTCCTGGGACCGAGAGTGGTCCGATACTCAGGAGCAGGTGGTCTTGGCCTCAGTCGAGATCGCTTCCTCGGCTGCCGGCTTTTCAGATCTTCCGTCAGGCCAGGGCACTGAAGCCGAGGATACAGCAGAACCGGCTGAGATTTCTCTCGACCCGATCGAGCCATTGTCACCAACGCCTGTCAGCGACTCCTTGGAGAGGACTCCCATCCTTTCCTTCCCCGATGAGGAGACCCGTCCTTCGGGCATCCCGATCGAGGGACAAGAGCCGGAACCTCGGTTTTCACCGGATCCGGCTTCTTCCAACCGACAGAGCCGATGCCGTCGGTCTCGATCGAGGAGTAGGACCCCATTGGTCGAAAAGCCAAAAAAGGGTCATAAACACTCCAGGAAGAGGCGCCGACACCATTCCTCATCCTCCTTGGATGAGGAGAGACTTAGACGGAAGCTCCGTTGACGTTATGAGGACCTCATGTGGCAGCAACTACTTTTGACCGGTCAAAAGCCGTCTACTCCGGCTGTACTGGCCATTACTTGGCCCCAGCCTCTTCAGCCGACACCAACTCCCTCGGTACCGAGGACTTCGGTTCTCCCTCCGGTGGGACCGGCGCGTATTTCTGGTCGGCCTGTTACAGGCTCCCCACCAATTTTGGTGGAACCACCACTTAAACAGCCTCAGGGAGGGGCTCCCTCTAAGGAGGATTGGACAACTACGGGCTTGCCCCATAGGTTGTCCATTACTGTTACTCCTGATCGCCCTAGGCGCATCGAGGGGGACACAGGTGGGAGACCCCTGTATCCTGATTCCTCGGATTCAGATACTACTGGCCTTCACTCACACCCCGATGATGAGCTGTCAGTGACAGGCCTGGAGGAAGGTCCTTCCTCCTTCCAGGGCATCCTTCGACTCATTTCTGAATCCACGGGTATGCCTTTGCAGCCTATACAGAAGAAGGCGGAATATCCTCTCACGGATATTCTTAAGAGGGGGGATACCCCGACAGAGGCCTTTCCAGTGGCCGAAGCCATAGTTGGCCTGGCACTTGAGCTTTGGCAGCGCCCTGCCTCTTGGCCAGCTCCGTCTGCCCGTATGGCTCGCAAGTACGCGGTGCCCATGGGGTCCTTGGCGGGCTTCACTGAGCATCCCTCTGCCGAGAGCCTTGTGACTGCCTCAGTGTTTCGGCGCATGGGCAGCTCTGTGGATACTGAACGCCCTCTGGACAAAGAGTCCAAAAATGTGGACCACTCTGCCTGGAAAGTTTATGCGGCATCATCCCTGGGCCTTTGTCAGGCCAGCTCGGCAGTGATTATGGCACACTTCTCTCATGCCTTACTGGGGTCGCTTGATGAAGTCCTCCCTCATCTCCCAGCAGACATGCAGACCACGGTCAAGCAGGTCCGTGACCAGGGCCATGCTGTTGCTAAACAGCAGCTCCAGATGGCTCTGGACATTGGAGATTCCTGTGCCTGTTCACTAGCTGCCGCAGTGGCCACTCGCCGCAGGGCCTGGCTGAGGTTATCCTCCTTTCCAGCAGATACTCATCACAAGCTAGCCGACGTGACCTTCCTTGGCACCGCCCTTTTCGGTCCAGGAGTGGCAGGTCATCTCCAGCGCATTGAGCAGTCTAATGTCACCTTAGATGCCACCTCTGCTAAGGGTTCTTCAGGCAAGAACCAGCAGAAGCGCAAGAAGAAGTCCTTTTGGCATTCTTCCCCTGCAGTTAGACAGCCCTCCTTCCAGGGAGGTCAGCAACAACAGCAGGCTCAAGCTTGGCGCCCTAGGCCCAAGCAAGGTCCCCAACAGCCCGACAAAGGAGGCGAGGTGCTGGTCCAGGTGCCTCCTCCTCCTCCTCCAAGCCTGCACAGTGATGGGTCAGGGTGGCCTCCCACACCCGTCATGCCAGTTCTGGGTCCTCCTGTGGGGGCCAGCTCGCCACTTTCTTTCCGGCTGGTCGGTATCACTTCAGACAGGTGGGTTCTGGAAGTGGTCGGGCAGGGACTGCCTCTAGAGTTCGAGCAGTACCCCCCCAGCCAGGCCCGTGCCCACCGGGAGGAAAGGATCTCAGTTGGCGCTCAGTCGGCTCTTCAGGACGACATTGCTCACCTCCTCCACAAGGAGGCAGTAGCTTCAGTGCCGGATCCTCCTACAGACCCAGGCTTCATGTCCAGGTATTTCCTGGTGCCCAAGCGGACGGGGGGTTGGCGCCCCATCCTAGATCTCCACAACCTGAATCAATATTTCAGGTCTCGCACCTTCCGGATGGTAACTCTGAACCAGATCATACCATCTCTGAAGCGAAACATGTGGTTCTGTTCACTGGATCTTCAGGACGCATTCTACCACGTCCCAATCCGTCCGTCCCACCAGCGGTTCCTCCGCTTCAGGGTCGAAGGGACCCTGTACGAGTTCAGAGCCATGCCGTTCGGCCTGTCTTTGGCCCCACAGGTCTTCACCAAATGCATTGCAGTGGTGGCAGCCCTTCTACAGCGTCAAGGGGTTCGTATATACCCCTATCTAGATGATTGGCTCCTGGCGGGTTCCTCCCTACAGGAGGTGGAGAGGTCCAGGGACCTGACCCTCCAAACCTGTTCCTACCTGGGCCTCCTGATCATCGAGGCCAAGTCAGAACTCATGCCCTCTCAGGTGATGGGCTTTATCGGGGCAGAGCTCGGCTCCCGGCGGACAGGGCAGAGGTTCTTTCCTCCTTTGCCCAATCGTTTCTGGTTGGGCACTTGCGCCCTGCCCGGGACTTCCTGCACCTTCTGGGTTACATGGCAGCGTGCACCTCAGTGGTCCGTTGGACCAGACTGCACATGCGCCCCCTTCAGTGGGAGCTGGCTGCGCAGTGGTCTCAGTGTCAGGGTCTTTTCGACCAGCTGGTCACTGTCACCCAGAGGATGTGGGACGATCTGCAATGATGGACCGTCCCGAGTCATTTGTGGGAAGGGATCCCGTTTGTCCGCCCCGAGCCGACGGTCGTCCTCACGACCGATGCCTCTCTCATGGGCTGGGGAGCCCACATGGGGGACCGCAGAGCCCACGGGTTCTGGACTCTCGAGGAGTCTCGTTGCCACATCAACCTGTTGGAGCTCAGGGCAGTCAGACTGGCACTGTCAGCTTTTGCTCCTCAGCTCCAGGGTCAAGTGGTTCAAGTCCAGACGGACAATACCACGACCATGTACTACCTCAACAAACAGGGCGGCACGCACTCCCGTCTGCTATGCAGGGAGGTGCTCCGGATCTGGACCTTAGTCAGCCGGCTGGAGGCGGATCTCCTGGCCATCCATGTGGCAGGCCAGACATCCCACGAGTGGTCTCTCCATCCAGAGGTAGCTTACAGTCTGTCCTCCCGTTAGGGCAAATCGTTGGTGGACCTGTTCGCCTCCAAGGAGAACACCAAGCTGTGGCTGTACCATGCCCGCCCCCCTCAGCAGGGCTTGCTGCAGGGGGATGCCTTCTCGAGGCCGTGGACCCCAGGCCTCCTTTACGCCTTCCCTCCATTTCCCTTGATAGACAAGGTGTTACTCAAGGTGAGGAGGGACAAGGCGGTGATCCTGGTAGCCCCAGATTGGCCGCGCCAGTTCTGGTATCCAGATCTCCTCAGCCTCAGCTGCAGGACCCTGGAGCGGCTTTGTACACACCCGGACCTGATATCATTGAACTAGGGGAAGGTATTCCACTCGGACCTTCACTCCCTGCACCTCACAGCCTGGTTCCTGAGCAGCTAGAGTTCCAGGCTCTGGGTCTTTCCGAGGATATCTACACCGTGGTGGAGGCATCTCGAAAGGAATCAACCAGGAAATGTTATGCCTTCAGATGGAAAAGGTTTTCCATTTGGTGTCAGGGAAAGAGTCTGGACCCCTTATCCTGCTCTGTGGCTAACATTCTAGACTACCTTTGGTCCCTCTCCAAAGGGGATCTTCGGTCATCGACCCTTAGGGTGCACCTGGCAGCCATCTCTGCTTACCGGGTGCGGGCCAGTCAGCCGACATTGGCACAGGAGACAGTGGTCGGGCGCTTTTTCAAAGGCCTGGATCACATATCCCCTCTGGTGCGTGAACCTCCACCTCCGTGGGATCTCTTGCTGGTTTTGGCAAAGCTCATGGGCAAGCCATTCGAACCCATGCACAAGTGTGAACTCTCACACTTGTCGTGGAAGACTGCCTTCCTGGTGGCTGTCACGTCAGCCAGAAGGACAGGGGCGCTCCAGGCGCTTTCAGTGGACTCCCCTTATCTGGTCTTTCACAGGGACAGAGTTGTCCTGCGCCCCCACCTGAAATTCCTTCCAAAGGTGGTGTCAGAGTTTCACCATAACTAGGTGTTGACCCTGCCGGGATATTACCCTAATTATACCTCGGACGCCGAGTACAGACTCCATACTCTGGACCTCAGACGTGCTCTCTCCTATTATGAGAGGACGGCGGAAATTCGGGGAGAGGTTCGCCAGCTGTTTGTCACCTACGCTGAAGCCGCTTCTGGCAGACCTGCAGCCAAGCGGACTATTGCAAGATGGATCACGTCATGCATAGGTCTGTGTTATGAGTTGGCGGGCAAGGAGCCTCCCAGAGGACTGAGGGGCTGAGAGCTCATTCTTCCCGCCATACTGCTGCATCAGTGGCTGCTTCCAGGGACATCCCTCTCCAGGAAATCTGTCGGGCTGCTACCTGGAAGTCAGCAAACACCTTCATTGCCCATTACCACATCGACCTTGAGTCACGCCGAGATGCTGGTTTTGGGGCCTTGGTTCTCCAATCTCTTTTTTCCTAAGTAAGGGGAGTGCGCCTTGCCTCCCTCCTCCCGGAGAACTGCTAGGAGTCTGCCAGACAGTGTGGATGAAAAACATATCCAAGCTCCTAGAAAAACAGGTTACTCAACTGTAACAGTAGTTCTAGGAGTGGTATATGTTGTTCATCCACACGCACCCACCCGACCTCCCTGGCTTAAGGAGCACAACCTTGTTTCCAGTGGGCTAAGATCTGGCGTCATAGGGCGGAGCCGAGGTATATACCACCCAGGTGGGTGGGAGGAACCAGCTTGAAGACTTCCGGCAAGATTTAAAGGGGAAAGGGACAATGCCAGACAGTGTGGATGAACATATACCACTCCTAGAACTACTGTTACAGGTGAGTAACCTGTTTTTCTTGTACCCTGGAAGGGCACTAACAGCAAATCTAAGTTTCAAAGAATTTTAAAGTCGCACATAACACCCTGATGCAAAGCAGTTTAGATAGTATATGCAAATCCCTATGTAGGAATGCTTTAAGCAGGACTGTGTGGTGCCAAAAGTCCTCGCAGACATGCTGCAAAGGCTGAAAAGAGCAGACCACAGACATGCATTTCATCTTTGTTAGGACTCATCAGTGTGCATGATCCAAATCATTGACATCATGTGGTTGGTCCCCCACTGCTTCTAGATTGAGGCTGCAGGGAAAGCACAGTGAGTACTAACAGTAATGAAAAACTTTGTCTACGGTCTGTTGTATTTAGTCTGCAGATTATGAGGTAAGTAATTTTGTAGAATGCAGTCCTGCTTTAAGCCAAGACAGCTTACATTCCTTCATGGGGTTTTGCACAGGCACTATAGCCTAGAGGTTAATGAGCTGTGAATGAGCTTGGTGCATCCAACAGACCTGAGTTTGAATCCCACAACTGCCAGCTCCATACTGTGTGACCCTGAGCAAGTCAGTTAACCTCCCCAGTCCTCCTGGATCACCCAAGAAAACAAGGCATTGTGCCTAGTGGGCCTTACCTGGTTACCAAAGAATAACTAAAAAAGAAGAAAGAAAGAAACTGTACTTTTTACTGCATATATAAAACATTATGCAAAAATCAAGTCAAACAGCCTGGAATAAATCCACAGAGCAGTATAAGTCAGTGTAAATCTGCTAAATGCAGATACCCCTTTGTGTACTAGAAATTTCAATTTCGACATATACATCCAGTCTGTCTGCCTGTCTCCCACTACCTTTATGCCTTCATAATTATTTATATGGGTTGCTATAGGAACAGGAGCTCTGCTTTCTTTTGCAGAGAATAGAGAAAGTCTGCATTTTCACTGCATATTTATGTTTCTATATCTTGTGACAGGTGCCAGACTTGAGGTTGCGAACAGACCTGCATTTCCATCTATTAGGCTGCCTTTACTGACTCGATGTGTTGTAACTGTTCACACTGTATCTTACTGGGTGATGACAAAAGCCCTACACTTCCTTTCATCCTGGTCTCTTAATCCATTCCTGTTAGTAACACAAGGAGATCTAAAAGTAAGTGTCATTTAATAGGTAAAAACCTTAATGGAAAGTATCATGCCACAGTGGAACTTGTCTATTCAGGGTGCCTTGAAGACCCCAAGAATCTGTCCTTTATATAAATTTATCCTTAATATGCAGGTGGCACATTAGTAAAGAAATTGCAGTCAGGACTACAAGAGAATTCCTTAATATTGCGGTGTCCTTAATATGAAGTGTCCTTAATAGGCAGGTTTCACTGTATATTTTTTTTCCATGACTCTTGGGGAGGCTGTGTGGTCTGGGAAACATTGGAAGGAACTTTTTGTGTGTCATTCTAGGGAGATAATACCACTAGATTGGAGGTGTGCATGCCCACATACAGTGTACAGCTTTGGCTACCACATCTCAGAAGCATGTGGATGGACTTGAGAAAGTTCATCATAGAGCAGCAAGAATGATAATGGATATGTAGTGAAAAGAATACAAGGATAGGCTAGCAGCACTTATACATTAGAATATAGGAGGCTGAAGGGAGACATGATTATAAGATCTAAAATTAACAGGGGCTACAATAAAGGTAAACAGAGGAGTCCTCCACGGGAGATCTAGGGGACATGAAGATTTTGGATGGAGGAGTGCAGATTATTAGGCAGGAATGTGATCTCATGGTTGGTAATTGTGGCACAGGGCTGTACGTCAAGAGATCCTGTTTTGAATCCCAGCTTAGATACAGGGCGACTGTATGACCTCTCAGCATCAGTCTTCCTAGCTGTAACTAGCTGTAAAACTGGGCAGAAGCCAACTTAATACAGAAAGACATATTATGTTATTTTTATTGTTGCATTTAGTCCTTGCTGGCAAATGTAAGGGAAGCTAACCACTAGAGACAGAGTATACTCTTTTGAACTGACTCAGTAGACACGTGGGTTGTCAAATTATTTACTGTTTTAATAAGCTGTTTCTGTAATTTATAAGCCAAGTCTGAGACATGATTTAGCCTTCCCAAGTGTTATTGAACTGGATAAGTAATGTTATAATTAGTAATGCTAGCCATATACTAATGTGTTGGGGGGTATGGGACCAGTGCCCTACTAATCGTTTCCAAAATGGTTGTTTTACTTGCTAGTGTACATGTTTAAATGGTGATGTGCTCTGCCCCTCTCCCTCTCCCTTCCCCACCCCTACTGATGGTCATCTGCCCCCTGGGACCTCATTTTCCCATCCGTAGCTTGTGTAACCCTGCCTATGGACGGATCGTTCACTTGCTTGTTGAGACCTGCTCCTCCTCTGGCCTCAAGCAGCTGAGTTACCAGTTGGGTGGAAACATGGTATCCAGTTTCTTTCCTCCCTCTCTAGGATCAGTCTCAGGCCTGTCCTAGTCACCTGAGTAGCACAGTAGGCAAGCTAATTCCGTCCATTCCACCAAGGTCTTCAGTTAGCACTGCTTTCTGTAGCCACCAGGGAGCAGCAATGCAGTAGGAGACTCTGCCCTCCATTCCTGTATCCCCGGAGGAGGTGACCATCCTCTGGGATGCTTGAACCTCCCTCAGAGGCAGTGTCAGTCACATGCTCAGAAAGTGAACTAGCATCATCAAATCTTACATTGAATGTGCTCTTGCAGCAGGCAAAACCGGCAGGACCAAGCTGCCTGGCGCCAGGTCCACACGGAAAACTTATAGCCAGCAGTCTATAGTGGGGGACTGCCCCCAATGTTGACACGCCGATATCCGCCTATGGTATAAAAGGGTAGTCCCCCAACTCCAGTTCAGCTCTTTTCCCGCTGTCAACCCACACATGGACCTTTACAGACGCCTGCTTCAGTCGACTGCCATTTTGCTCTCGCTTTACTTGCAGTTTTCTTTTAAATTACATCGTTTCTGGTGTTTCTTTACTTTTGTGCATGTATTCTTCTCCAGTTTCATCCTCCAACCAGTGTACAAAGTGTGTTTGCGGCAAGCAGTTTCCCTCCAAGGATGGCCACTCTTCAAACAACATGAAGTCTTGCTATATTATAGACATTAGCAGTTTGATCCAGCTCTAGAACTGCCCCGGAGTGAAATGGTTAAAACCATTCCAAAATAGAATTTTGGCACGAGAGCAGCTCTATCTGTGTCATTTCAAACTTGAACTGTCAGATTCTTTACTCCGCCTCAGTGAACAGTCGCTCCGGAGATTTCTCCTTCTGCTCGGTTCATTTCGGTTTAAAAGTGTTTTCTCGGTTGGATTTAACCGAGAATAGTTTTATTTTAACCGCAAAACCGCTCGTTCAAGCTTCTATCTGTGGTAAACGTAGTAAATGAAGGTTTTGTCTTTGTGGAACTTGTAAGTTATCGGTTCGGTTTTGAACCAATCAGTGGGTTTAAAACTCATTTAAAACTAAAAGTTACTATTTTAGAGTGCGGTTCCCGGTTCTTATCGGTTCTAAAAAAAACAGATTTATCACGTTTTTTTCCAATACCCGTGACACGGTTAGGAACCGATAAGGGTGTCTTGCCTGGCACTGCCGTTAAAAGGGCAAGTTTTTGGTTAGGCTGGCATCATGTCTGAGAAACCCAAAAGAAAACCGGCCCATTGTTTCAACACTGTGATGTTTGTGGGGAAGTCTTTGCCAAGGCTGACCCACACACCACATGTGTTTATTGTCTGGGTTTGACCACCTCCAGTCAGACTGCCAGGTATGTAAGAATTTCCCTGCAGCCACCCTGGAAAAAGATTGGGCAGGCTCAGAGAACGAGAGGCCAAAAGTCCGCGACCCGATGGCAGCCCGGTTCGGTGCCAACCGAACCAAGAGGGAGTGCCTCTGACCAGGGCCAGACTTCCCAGGCAAAGAAAAGCTGGTTCTGAGGAACCAATTCCAGTAAAGAAAACAAGAAAATCAGCAGGTCTGGAGTCCAAATTCTTCTTCAACTGCTGCAGAGATAGCAAAAGCCATACAAATTGTCCAGTCACTGTCTCAGGGTCCGTCTGAACTACCACTATCTGGTAAAAGGTCGGTTCGTCCGTCCCAGTGGTTCAGGATTATGATATTGAGGAATTTTATGAACCAGAGGAGGGGGAGGAGGATTATGAACAGTATGAATGTGGCTGGGAAGGTCTAGGTGTGCCCATTGAACCGGACATCTCCCCAGACAGACCTTTAGAATCTCCCCCTATGCTGTCTGAGTCCCCATCTCATTTTATGTTTTATAAAAAGTTGCTGAAACCTCCAGCTTCCTTTAGAAGAGGCTGTGGATGAGCAAGAGGAGCCTGATTTTGTAGAAATGATGGATATTCCAGAGTCTAGAAATTGTCTATTCCTTTACATAAGTCTTTAGGAAACAAACAATTAAAATTTTAAAAGCTCCTAATTCTGTGCCTCCTGTAGATAAAAGATGGACAGAAGGTATACATTGTCAGGCCCTGATACAGAATTCCTTTCTCAGCAGTGCAGTCATGTTAGTAGTTCAGGCTGCTGCCTGTGATAAGCTAATATTCCCTTGGCTTCACATCCTCCTGACAAGGATTCCAGGAAGATTGATGCCATGGCAAAAAAACAGTATATGACAGCCTCTCTGGGACTCAGGCAAGCAAATTATATGGCTTATGTAGCTAGGTATCAGAAATCTAGATGGATACTGTTATGCAATTGGCCAAGCAGGCCCATGGCCAGCTGGCTAGTGAACTAGAACAGGTGGCTGCTGATGGCATTGAAGCCTCTAAGGTTCAGTTTCATGCTGCTGTGGATGTTAATGATGTTTCCTCTGGGGTCATGGCCACATCTGTAGCTTTTAAGTGGGATTGGCCTGGCTCAGGTGTCCTAGTTTGTCACAGGATACCCAGACTAAGGCTATGGATTTTCCTGTGGTGGGAAATTCTCTGTTTGGAGAGCAGACAGAGAATTACATGAAGAAGATGGATGAATATAGGACTACTTACAAGAGTGCCCAGGCTAGGGAGCGGCAAGCCACTCCTCAAAGGTATGCCCCCAAGGGTAGGGGTAGGCCTTTTCACAGGCCTTTCTACCAGACTCAGGCCTCCTCTGCCTATGCTCAGAGGGGCTTCTTCAGAGGCAGGGGCAGACGAGGGGTGGGCAGACCTGCTCCCACCCCCCAGCCTAAAGCAAACAGGCACCCTGATGGGGTGCCCAGGGCCGATTCTCCTGTACCAGTGGGGGGCAGGCTGGCTTACTTCAGTCAGAATTGGGCTTCTTTAACCTCAGACAAGTGGGTTCTGGAAGTAGTAAGCCAGGTCTGGTTCTCAGCTTCAAAAGTTTCCCAAGTTGAGAAGCAGATTTTTTCTACCTGCAGTGTTTCAGAGACCCTCGCTCTGGAAGCAGAGGTCTCATCCCTGTTAGCTCAGAGCAGTAGAAAGGGTTCCTCCTGCATCAGGGCAGGGGTCTGTATTCCAGATACTTCCTTACCCCAAAAAGACAGGAGAATGATGCCCATCTTAGATCTCAGATATCTGAACAAGCATCTTTTGAAACCAAAGTTCAAAATGGTAACTCTGGCAATGATTTTACCTTCCCTAAGGCCAGGGGACTGGCTAGCCTCCCTGGACTTCAAGGATGCCTATTTCCATGTCCTAATCATAAAATCCCATCGAAAGTACCTCAGATTTGAACTGCCCTCAGGTCATTACCAGTTCAGAGCAATGCCCTTCGGCCTTACCTCTGCTCCAAAGGTATTCACAAAGTGTCTAGCAGTGGCAGTGGCCCACTTAAGGAGGCAGAGGATTGCTGTTTTTCCCTATCTAGATGACTGCTCATTGTAGGCCAGTCCCCAGAACAGGTAAAATCTCACCTGCAGGTCACCCAGCAGCTTCTCACCTCCCTGGGTTTTCTGCTAAACCTACCGAAGTCGGTTCTGGAACCAGTCCAGGTACTCACCTTTATAGGGGCAGAATTGGACACAAAGCTAGCCAGCCTTTCTTCCCCAGAAAGGGTAAGGAATTTAGTGGCTCTGGCCTCTTCCTTCACTCTGCAGGTCTCTCGACCAGCAAGACACTTTCTGCAGCTCCTGGGGCACATGGCTGCATCCACAGCTGTTGTGCAAGGGCCAGATTTCAGATGAGAGACATTCAGTTTCACTTGAGAACCTTTTGGTCTCAGAGAAGACCCCCTTTCCAAGTTGGTCCCAGTGACTCGAACCTTGATCCTAGCTCTCCAGTGGTGGCAGGATCAGAGCAATTTAGAGCGGGGTCCCCTTGATTTCCCCTTCTCACGACTTGACTCTCACTACAGATGCTTCCCTTCTGGGTTGGGGGCCACATGGGCGACCTTTCCCTCAGGAGTTTGGTCCCCCAGGAATCTCTGCTCCACATCAATTTGCTGGAACTCAGAGCTGTCTCTTTAGCTCTTCAAGCTTTTCTGCATCTGTCCACGACAAGGTGATACAAGTCAGAACAGACAACACCACAACAATGTGGTACATCAACAAACAGGGGGCACTCGGTCTTGACCTTGTGCACGAGGCAATGAAGTTGTGGTCTCTGGCCTATTCCCTGAACACTTCCCTCATAGCAGTTCATCTTCCAGGGAAGGACAATGTCCTAGCGGATGCCCTCAGCAGGATTTCCCAGGGCCATCACGAATGGTCCCTGGATCCTGAAGTGCTGGGGATAGTTTTTGCCAGGTGGGGCATCCCTCAGATAGATCTTTTTGCAGCCCCAGACAATCACAAACTTCCTCTGTTCTGTTGCAGACCTCCAGTGCTGGGCTCAGTTCCCTGGATGCCCTTCTTCTGGATTGGGAGGGAAGTTCCTCTGTGCTTTCCCCTTTTTCTCTCCTATTCAAGTACTAGTCAAAATCAGATCTCAGCCTTGCAGGGTGATTCTGATTGCCCGGATGGGCCAGGCAGCCCTGGTACCCACTCCTTCTGTCTCTGACAGTCCATCTTCCCCTGTGCTTCCCCAGGAATCACAATCTGTTGACTTGTGCCCAGGGAAGGGTTTGGTATCCGGACCTCAAATCCCTCAACCTCAAGGCCTGGCTCTTGAGGAGTTAGAGTTTGCTGATTTACACCTCTCTCAGGGTGTTCTTGAGATCCTAAAGGCTTCCAGAAAGCCTTCCACTAGAGCTACTTATAGTTCTAAATGGAAAGGTTTTCCATTTGGTGTGCTAGGAAAATATTTCCCCGAATCTGCTGAATTGCCCATTTTGTTAGATTACATGGTACATCTTAATTCCTTGGGTCTCAGACCAGCTACCCTGAGAGTTCATTTGGCAGCTGTGTCTGCTTTTGTGTCAGCAGGAAAGTCATCCCTCTTTCCTCTCATCCTGTGTTTTCCAAGTTTTTTAAGGGATTACTCCATACTAATCCTCCCTTTGGGAACCGGCCCTGCTTGGGACCTTAATGTTTGCATTGCCCAGTTAATGCACCCCTTTGAACCTCTGTCTTCTGCAGAGCTTAAGTACCTAACTTGGAAACTGTTTTTCTAGTGGCTATCACTTCTGCCAGGCATAAGTGAATGTAAAACCTTGTCAGTGGAGACTGACTTTATTTCTTTCCACAGGGATAAGGTAGTTCTTAGGACTAATAGGAAGTTTTTGCCTAGGTGGTTTCAGATTTCATCTTAATCAATCTATCTCCTTCCAGTATTTTTCACTGATCACTCCTCTTCGGTGAGAGGAGGTTGCACAGCCTGGATGTTAAGAGAGCTCTTAGTTATTATATAGAAGCGTACCAAAGGTCCACAGGTTGAATCCTCAACTTTTCCTTACCTATGGTGAAGTTGGGAAAAGCAAACCTGCCACTCAAGAGATCAATAGCCAGGTGGATTGTCTCTTGTTATCCAATTTGTTATCAGAAAGTGGGCAGAACCCCCAGGTTTGAGGCTCATTCTACCAGGGTACAGCTGCGTCTCTAGCTGCTGCCAGAGATATCCCTTTATTAGAGATTTGCCAGGCTGCTACTTGGAAAACGGTGACACTTTTACCAAGCATTACTCCCTGGATGTCCAGGCCAGAGAGATGCTCTGTTTGGCACAGCTGTTCTTCAGAGCCTATTCCTAAGTAGGTTCTGCCCTCCTCCATGGAGGTACTGCTGTGTATTCTGCTAATGTCTATAATATAGCAAGACTTCATGTTGTTTGAAGAAAAAATTACTCACCTTAGTAATGTTGTTTCTTCAAATGGAGTCTTCTATATTATAACCTCCCCAACCTGCCCCTCTCAGAACCTCTACTTGGTGGGGTGCGGGCAACTTAGTGTGGGCACTACTCATGTTCTTTTAGCATTTTGTCCCTTTGGGACTTTGGGGTGTGTATGTGCAGTGTGTGTGTTTTATTATACTTATGTTCCATTTTCATATTATTAGAATGGTGTTAGTATTTCTGGTCCCCTGACTTGAGTCTTGGGTGTTGGGACCATCAATGGTTGTTATTATTTAGGTAGCCATTTGGCTAGTGTGAGTTACAGCTTCCACACAGACCTTAGTGAGTTTGGCTCGTAAAGATCTGACAGTTCAAGTTTGAAATGACACAGATAGAGCTGCTCTCGTGCCAAAATTCTATTTTGGAATGGTTTTAACCATTTCACTCTGGGGCAGTTCTAGAGCTGGATCAAACTGCTAATGTCTATAATATAGCAAGATTCCATTAGAAGAAACAACATTACTAAGGTGAGTAATTTTTTCTTCTTGCCTGCTCTGCTTAGGCTCTAACCACGACACCGAGGCCAGCCAGTCCTGCCAGGACTTCAACCCAGCCACATGGAGATGCTGTTTAAAGACCCTCCAGGGCTTCTTGCTGCACCAGAAGTTAGCTGTGATGGAGAAGGAGCTCTGGGGCAAATGTTCTTCTTCTTCCCGGCCTCTGTAGCTTTGACTTCCTCCACTGCCCAGAAGGAGGAGAAATCTACTGAGAAGCATAAGCTCCAGCACAAGCACAGGGACCGTCCCTGGTCAGCCACCTGCTCTCGCTCCCCGCACATGTCGGCAACTGCCTCTGGGTCTTTTTCCCATGGGATGTCGGCCCCTCCTCCTTTGGCAGATCTCACTTCTTCAGGACTGTCAATTTCTCTGCCGCCTGCCCTTACTTCAGTCTCAGGCAGAGGCTCCTTGGGGCATTGGACTTTGTCCCCTGCCTCCCACCTCCTGATGCTTCGGCCCTTACATCCAACGGGCCCTCAATCAGGTGGTTCGACCGGGGTCTCTTTCGTGGGTGTTAGGTTTTTGCCCATCGCTCCCCCAGTCCTGGTGTTGCCCATGTCGGTCCCTGACTTCATGACTGGTGCCTCTTTGCAGTGCCTGGAGCAAGCGCTCGCCTTCTCCACACAGGCATTGCCTCTGCCTCCATCAGGAGCTAGCTCCCCTGTACAGTTGCCCACTTCCCCTTTGAGGCCTGTGGCACCTGTCTTGCTGGACTGGCATCAGCCTTCGTCCGTCTGGCCAACGCCTGCTCTTCCAGCAGCTGACCCAATGACGCCCCAGCCATCGTCGCCTCAGCCGACACCCACTAGCCCTTTGGACAGTCCCCAGTTGATGCCTAAGGGACCAGCACCTGGATTCCCACCAACGCCAGGGAACCTGACGCCTTCAGGGCCAATGCCTGGTTACCTGTCACCTTATGGACCTGCGCCAGGGTAACCAGCGCCCCAAGGACTGATGCAAGGTTACCTGATGCCGGAGTACCTGGCACTGTCTCCTTAGTATCCGTAGCCACCTTATAATTCACCTCCTCCAGTGGACTATTATGTCCTTTTCTCAGCATAGTGGGCTTTCATGAAGGGCAAGGATACCCCCAGGAGGCCCTCCACTCCACCTCCACAGGACCCTCCTCCTTGGGACTCTGGTCTGGTGGGTCCTAGACAGCCCCGGTCTCCAGGACCCTCTCCGGATTGAACAGACCATCACAAGGAGGAATGTTGCCCACCGATGCCAGTCCCAGAAAGTGACCTGTCTGGTAGGGATTCCTTCTCTTCCGCTTCTCAGGACTCTGATGATTCTAGGGGTTCTTCTGATGAACCTGAATCCCCCAAGGAATCTCTTACGTCCCCCCCCCCCCGACAACCCTATGTTTATGGACATTTTGAGGCATATTTAATCCTTGATGGGGTGGGAGACAGAAGAACTAGACCCTGAACATCGCCATCTGGCAGTCTGTCTCCACTGAAAGGAACCTGTCCCATTAGTGGTGCCTATGACAACCCTCCTCTCCCTCTGGGCTGAAACAGCTTTTAGAGAGGTGTCTGTCCTCGGGTATTCACTGCCACCAGCTGGACTTTCCTTCCGGCACCTCTTTCAAGAGTACAGACTTGAATAATTAAACGTGCAATTGCACAAGTTAAAGTCTGGTTGTGTGTCTCTCTCAGGTGCCGGATGCTACACAGAGTTTACCTCAGCTAGTGGAAACCAAATATTACCTTAGAAAAATGACATCACAGTCACAACTGTTGAGCAAATAAATAGCTTTTACTTAATAGAAAGTGCACTGAGCATTTACAGGATATATATTTACAACACAAGAGAATAACACTCATACAGGAAAAGTAAACAAATGTTTTTAAATAACAGATAGCAAAAGAAGAAGGCTATTACTGAAATATGCTATCACTAAACTTACACTTCCCTGTCCTTACAAGAGACACTGGACCCTGTTCTAACTGCCAGCTCACGCGGACATAGCTTCAAGGTAGGCTCCAAGCTTATGTATCCCCTCCCAGCTTCCAAAGCACAAGAGAGCCTTCTCTGTCTTTCAGAAGGTTATATACTCTGTGGAGAATAGGTCATTCCTATTCTCCCCTTAAATGCACCAACCAACTAACATGTATGTATTTAATTGTCCCAATCAGAGTGAACACCTATCAGTAACCAATTATATTCCCTTTTCACCTTAAGTTTATATTTGAATGATTCAATCCATTCAAACTGCCCTGTGTCCATGTCTGCAGGTCTGTGTGTGTCTGGAGATGTCCACTCGAGATTTATGACCCAGCTCTTATCAGCTAGGAATTCACAGGCTGGATGCTGCTGGACAGAGGATTTCAGCCTGACTGTATTTTTTCCAAACTGCTAAAAAAAATAAGGCACCTACAGAATCCAAACCATTAACTCCTTCCTGCCCATTTCTGTCACATCTCCCCCCCCAGATAATGAAGGCGTGTCCCTTGGGCCACCCCAAGTGACACAGCCGTTCATGCAATTACTGGGAAGTGCCCAAAAGTATCCAGCCAGGCCATTAGCCCTGTCTAGATAGCCCATCCGCATTTGCATTTTGTTTGCCACTGCGATGCTGGATGGTCATGTTGTATGCCTGCAGTACCAAACTCCAACATAGTAGTTTACCATTTTGCCCACTGGACCTATGAAGCCAAATCAGGGGATTATGATCTGTGACCACAGTAAATTCTCTCCCATATAGGTAAGGCTGCAGCTTCTGAAGGGCCCTCACTATTCCCAAGCATTCCTTCTCAATTGTGGCGTATGACTCCTCTCTGGGCAAAAGCCTCTGGCTGAGGTACACAACCGGGTGCTGCTCCTGCTGGGTAACTTGGCTCAGCACAGCCCCCAGCCCATGATCTGAGGCATCCACATGGACCATAAATTTCAAACTATAATTAGGGCTAGCCAATACAGCTGGGCTGCTTAAGGCCTTTTTTAGCTCCTGAAAAGCAACCTCACAACCTTCTGACCACTTCACTGTATCTGGCTTTCCCTTCTTGGTTAAGTCTGTCAGGGGCTTAGCCAGATTGCTATAGCGGGGAACAAACCTTCGGTAGTATCCTGCTGTCCCTAGAAATGCCCTGACCTGTTTCTTTGTGGTAGGAGTAGGCCAGGCCAGGATGGCATCAACCTTGGCAGGCTCTGGAGCGGATGTGTCCACTACCACCCGGTGCCCAGGTAGGATACTTCTGCCATACCTACCTGGCACTTCTCTGCCTTGACTGTCAGACCTGCCTTCTTTAACCTGTGGAACACATCCCGCACATTCTTGATGTGCTCATCCCAGGTCTGGCTGTATATGGCTATATCATCCATATATTCCAATGCAAACTCACTTACCTCAGACAGAATGTGATCTACAAGCCGTTGAAAGGTTGCAGGTGCATTCTTCATTCCAAATGGCATTACCTTAAATTCGTATAAACCAAATGGAGTAACAAAAGCTGATCTTTCCCTGGCTGCAGGGGTCAGAGGTACCTGCCAATAGCCCTTTGTTAGGTCTGTTGTGGTCAAATACTTGGCTCCCCCAAGTCGCTCCAGGGTCTCATCTGTTCTGGGCATGGGATAGGCGTCAGACTCTGTGCAGCTATTAAGCTTCCGGTAGTCCACGCAGAATCGTGTGGTGCCATCCCTTTTGGGGATCAGTACCACGGGTGATGCCCAGAGGCTACTAGATTCCTGGATTACCCCCAGTTCCAGCATCTCTTTGAGATCCTCTTTCAGTCTGCTTAGCATTGCTCAGGTACCCTGTAGAGAGGACTGTGTCAGGGAACCTGGGTCTCTGTATCCACATGGTGCTCTGCCATCGTGGTGTACCTTGTTCCCGTGAACATGTCTCAAATTCTCTCAGAACACCCCTAATTTCTTGCACCTGGGCTGGTGTCAGCTGTTCCGAGAGGGTAAGGTTGTCCACAGAGGATGCAACCCTGGCCTCCCCAAGCAGGTCCAACAGTGGATCTACCTCAGTTTCCTCCTCTGGGGCACTGCATACAGCGAGGACCATTTCCTCCCTGTCATGGTAGGGCTTCAGCATGTTAACATGATACACCTTTCGTTTGCATCTCCTGTCTGGTAGCTCTATTATGTAATTGACATCACTAACCTTTCGGACAATGGACAGTGGCCCCTCCCATGCTGCCTGTAATTTATTCTGTCGGACAGGGATGAGTGCCATCACTCGCTGTCCCACCTCATATTCTCTGGCTCGGGCCCCACGGTCATACCAGACTTTCTGCCGCTGTTGTGCAGTGGCCAGGTGCTCCTGAGCAAACGCCATGAGCTCCCTAAAATGGGTTCTGAAGTTCAGGACATACTCCACAACAGACTCCCCTTGGGAGGCACAGTCACCCTCCCATTCATCCTGAATCAAATCTAGGGGCCCCCACACCCTATGACCAAACAGGAGCTCGAAAGGTGAGAACCCTGTGGACTCCTGTGGGACTTCCCTGTATGCAAATAGGAGATGAGGCAAATATTTGTCCCAGTCTCTTATGCTGGTCAGCAAAAGTCCTTAGCATGGTCTTAAGGGTTGAATTAAATCGCTCCACTAGACCATTAGCTTGGGGATGGTATGGGGATGTTTTGAGCTGCTTCACCCCACACTTCTCCCACAAACTACTCATTAACCCTGACATAAAATTGGCACCCCGCTCTGACAGTATCTCCTGGGGAAAGCCCACCCGGCTAAATATTCCCAACAGTGCATCTGCCATTGATTCTGCCTCAGAGGATGTTAGGGCCACTGCCTCTGGGTATCTGGTGGCATAGTCTACACCTACCAGGACATACCACTTGTCAGTGCGACTTGGGGTGCTCAGTGGCCCCACTATGTCCACCGCTACCCTCTTGAAGGGTTCATCAATAATGGGCAGGGGCACCAAAGCTGCCTTGGCCTTGTCCCCCACCCCCATTTTCCCCACCCGCTGGCACTGTGGACAAGTCCTGCAATAATTTGCCACATCCTTGCCAATACCAGGCCAGAAGAAATTGTTGGTTAGATGCTTTTTTGTGCGCCTCACCCCCAAGTGCCCTGAAAAAGGGATATCATGGGCCAGGGCCAAAAGCTGCTGATGGTGAACCTTAGGGACTACCAACTGCTGGAGTACCTCACCATCTAGCCCTTCCTCTGTTGTACATTCTCTGTACAACAGCCCATTGTCCCAGTAAATGGACTCTTTACCCCCCTGAGAATGTTCAGTCCTATGAGCTATTTCTCTCAAGTTTTTCAGGGTAGGGTCAGTTCAGCTGGCAGCACTCAGCTGCCCCTGTCTGACCCTTCCCAGTGCCCTTCTGAAGGAAGTGCTGTGGGCTCCTCTATTTGTGACTGGGGTTCTGGACTGCTGCTTCTAGCCAGCCCTCCCTGTGCTAGACACTCTCCTCAGCTGCTGAGGTGTGGCTGGACCACCCAGAGTCAACCCTCTTACCCTCAGAAGCTTGCCCTTGTGCCTGACTACGAGTTACAACACACACCAGTTTTTACTGGGGTTCAAATCCTTCCCCACAATCATACTTACAGGTAGGTCCTCTACAGCTCCCACCTCCTTTTCTCCATGGCCCCCTTCTCAGCTCAGGAAGACTCTAGCCATTGGTAATGGGACTGGTGGCCCTGTGAATGCCCGGACCTTGGAGTACTTCCCAGGCACCATCTGCTCTGCCCGAATGAGATCTTGCCTTACCAGGGAGATGTTAGCTCCTGTGTCCCACAGTCCCTGTGTTACTATTCCATTAACTGTAATGGGACGCAGATTCTCATCAGAGGAGAGTGGTTCTTCAGACTGGACACACCCTACAAACACACCAGTGCTCTTTTGATCACCCCCACCCCATATCTCTGCCCCTTGACCAGTTTCTGAGGGCAGTTATATCTCAAGTGCCCCACTTGATTGCAAATATGACATTTCTTGGGACCTATTTCTTGAGTCCCCTTAGAACCAGAGGGCTGTACTTTGGGCTCAGGTGCAGGCTGGTTTCCTTTGGGCTGCCCCCCATGGGATCCCTTATAACCATGTGCTGCCCCCCCCACCATAAGACTTATGCTGTGTGTATGGCTGGCTAGACAGATACTCGTCAGCGCTTTCTGCCACCTCTGTGGAAGAGGCGCATGCCCTGTCTATGAGCCATACACGCATGTCCTCAGGTACAATTTTAAGGAATTGTTCTCTCACCAATACATCTTTAATCAGTTCCACAGTAGTTGCTTTAGCCCCTCCATCCACCTATCAAGGTAAGTATACAATTTAACCTGCAGTTCTGCATAACTGTCTTCTGGGCTTTTCTTTAACTCCCTAAATTTCCTTCTATAAGCCTCAGGAGTTAATTCAAAACGTTTCAACAACACTGTTTTCACTTTATCATAATCAGCATAGTCTTCATTACTCATTTTAGCAAATGCATGCAATGCTCGCCTCGTCAGCATGGGTGTGAGATAAGTTGACCAGGAAGCCTTAGTCAATTTTAATTGGTCGCATACTCTCTCAAATTACCTTAAAAATAAATCAAGGTCATCTCCCTCTTTAAACTGAGGGAACAATTTAGAATTCATTTTGGCTTCATGAGGTAAACTCACTCCACCATTACTCACAGTTTGCTGACTGCAGAGGGTCATCATCTCCTTCTCGTACTGTTGTCTCTGGAGTTCATGCTGTTGTTCTTTCTCTCTGTCTTCGCGTTCCTTCTCTTTGTCTTGGCCTTCTTTCTCTCTGTCTGCCAGTCTCTTTTCTTCAAGTTCTTTCTCTGCTTCCTGTCTTCTTGTTTCTGCATCCAACCTTCTTGCTTCTGCTTCAGCATCCAGTCTTTTCCCTCCAACGGCTTGTCTTGCACCAACAGCTGCAGTCGCAGTGCCTCAAGCTGGTTTGGGGGGTCTGCTGCCTCAGTTCCTGACTCACCCCCAGCGACTGTCTGCTCCAGGTCATGTGCCAAGAGAGTAGCTATGAGGTCTGCCTTTTTCTTCTGCTTTAGACCTTCAGGCTTAATCCCCTTTTCCTGGCACCTTTCAAAAAGCTGTGGTACAGTAAGTGAGTCATACTCCATGGAGCTCATTCTCTACTGATACACTTTATTGTGCTATCTAGAAACAAATAAAACTGTTGTACAAATGTATCCTCTTGTATATCCTGTTTTGCAATACTACGGTAACTTTTGCTGGCAAACTCTGTATCTCAGTGTGCTCATGAGTCCACTATCATCACCAGCGCTGCCAACCAATATGTGACTACCACCTCTCCTCTGGGCTGAAACAGCTTTTAGAGGTGTCTGTCTCAGTATTCACTGCCACCAGCGGACTTTCCTTCTGGCACCTCTTTCAAGTGTACAAACTTGAATAATTAAACGTGCGATTGCACAAGTTAAAGTCTGGTAGTGTGTCTCTCTCTCGGGTGGCGGATGCTACACAGAGTTTACTTCAGCCAGTGGAAACCAGATATTACCTTAGAAAAATGACATCACAGTCACAACTGTTGAGCAAATAAATAGCTTTTACTTAACAGAAAGTGCACTGAGCATTTACAGGATATATATTTACAACACAAGAGAATAACACTCATACAGGAAAAGTAAACAAATCTTTTTAAATAACAGACGGCAAAAGAAGAAGGCTATTACTGAAATATGCTATCACTAAACTTACACTTTCCTGTCCTTACAAGAGACACTGGACCCTGTTCTAACTGCCAGCTCCCACAGACATAGCTACAAGGTAGGCTCCAAGCTTATGTTTCCCCTCCCAGCTTCCAAAGCACAAGAGAGCCTTCTCTGTCTTTCAGAAGGTTATATACTCTGTGGGGAATAGGTCATTCCCCTTCTCCCCTTAAATGCACCAACCAGCTAACATGTATGTATTTAATTGTCCCAATCAGAGTGAACACCTATCAGTGACCAATTATATTCCCTTGTCACCTTAAGTTTATATTTGAATGATCCAATTCATTCAAACTGCCCTGTGTCAGTGTCTGCAGGTCTGTGTGTGTCTGGAAATGTCCACTCGAGATTTATGACCCAGCTCTTATCTAGCAGCTAGGAATTCCACAAGCTGTATGCTGCTGGACAGAGGATTTCAGCCTGACTGTATTTTTTCCAAACTGCTAAAAAAAAAATAAGGCACCTACAGAATCCAAACCATTAACTCTTTCCTGCCCATTTCTGTCACAGTGCCACCCACATAGAGTCCTATGAGGACGTCACCAAGGCCACCTAGACCCACCCCTCCTCCACTCCGGCCTCAGCTAAGAAGGCTGATTGCCTTTATCATGCCCCATTGGCAACCCTATTTGGGGGAGCAACTGAAGGTAGACTCAGTGGTCATGAATGTGGCTCATGACTGCATCAAGAAGCCTAGGCACCTCAGCACTCACCCTCCTAATAAGGAGTCTCGCCAAGTCGACCAATTCGGCAAGTGTGTCTATGCCTTAGTCACACTTGCCATTCTAACTCAAAATTACCTGGCCCATATGGTGCAGTATCAAAACGCCTTATGGGACAAGGCCTTAGATCTTGTGGAGGCCCTTCCCGGGCACCCTACGAAGACCCAGTCAGTCCAGCTCCTTAATTCGGGCATGGACATGGGCAACCATGTTCTTAGGGATGCTTATGATACAATGGATGCAGCTGGGCAAGCGGCAGTGACTGGAGTCTGCACCCTCCATCACTCCTGGCTTCCGGTATCAAGTTTTGCACCTGATGTGCAGGTGAAAATTCTAGACGCGCCCTTTCGGGGCTCTGTCCTTTTTGGCAGACACACCCAGGACATTATTTCTCACCTACAAGAAAAGGGTAAAGCCTTGAGATCGGTGAAATCTGTGTACCGTTCTCAGCCCAGGTCTAACCAATGCCAGTCCTTTCGTCGGACACCTAGACAGCAGCAAAAGGGTCAGCAGCCCAGAGAAGGGCCAGCAGGCCAGAGAAGCGTTCAAGCGCAAGGCTTCCACCCATCCAGATGGAGTTTCCATCCCTAGGGCCCCAAGAGCATCCCCAGCCGCTCTGCCTACCCCAGGTTGGGTACCACTGCCTGACTCCTTGCCCGACCCTCCCTCCTCTGGCAGAGGCCTTGGGGGAGGCGGTTGGAGTCACTTTTCCATATACCTCAACAGGTGGTGCACTGTAACTTCAGACCAATGGGTACTTCAGATTGTGGAAAGGGAATACACTCTGAATTTCTGAAGGTCCCTTCGGACAGCCCTCCCTTGCATTCCCATTACCCTCAGGCCCATGTCATCCTCATCCAGGAGGACATTCAGGTGCTTCTGTGCAGAAAGGCCATAGAGCCCGTCCCCCTGGCACAGAGAGGGAAGTGGTTCTAGCCCCACTTCTTTCGAATCCCCAAGAAGACGGGGGACCTGAGACCAACTCTGGATCTCAACCACCTGAATATGTACATAGAGTACAAGCATTTCAGGATGATCACCCTCCAAGGGTTGCTTCCCTTCCTTCCTTCCTTCCTTCACCAGGGGGACTGGCTCTGTTTGCTGGGCATGCAGGATACCTATCTCCACATCCTGGTTTTCCTGCCCCACCATCGGTTCCTCGATTTCTGTTTTTAAGGGGACCATTTCCAGTTTCGGGCCCTCCCCTTTGGCCTTTCTTTGGTGCCCCGGGTCTTTACCAAGTGTCTGGCAGTGGTGGCTGTGGCCCTGCAGAGGCAGGAGCATTACATCTTCCTTTACTTGGACGACTGGCTGTTGACAGCCCCCTCCAGGGCTCAGTTGATTGGGATCCTGGATGCCACCTTTCGGTTGTTTCAGACTCTGGGGATTACCCTGAACCTCCCCGGGTCTTGTCTTCTGCCAAACCAGCACCTCCAGTACATAAGGGCAGTCCTAGACTCATCACTGGGCAAAACCTTCTTGCCTCAGGACATAGCAGAACGTTTGATAGCGTAGGGCTAGCTGGTTTCCTCCTCTTGGTAGGTTCCAGCCAGGTCTTAACTGCGGCTCCTCTGGCACATGGTGGCAGCTATAACCATGGTCCCCCTGGCCCGACTACACATGAGAGTGCCTCAGTGGACTCTTCGAATCCAATTGGACCAACATACTGACAACCTAGATCAACGGGTCTTTTTCTCCAGTCTGGTGAGCCAGACTCTGGAACGGTGGCAGAACCCCTCCAGTCTCCTCATGTGGGTTCCTTTTGGGGCAGAATTCCTGCAACAGATTTTAACGACGGACACCTCGGATCTGGTCTGGGGTGCCCACCTGGCCCATTGTCAGACTCGGGATTTGGTCAGAGTGCGAACAAAATCTCCACATCAGTGTTCTTAAGATGAGGGTGGTTCTTTACGCTATGCCGCCTCCAGACTCACCTTGCCCCAGGCCCTCTCTTGACACAGATGGACAACATGTCAGTACTTCACTACATTAACAAGCAAGGAGTAACTCATTCTTACCCCACCTTGCAGGGAGGCCATGAGAGTCTGCTACTGGGCCATTCGGCACAACCTGGAACTAGCCGCCATAAATGTTCCAGGTGTCCAAAACATCCTGGCCAACAGCCTAAGCAGGTCCAGGATGAGGGCTCATGAATGGGAGCTTCTGTTCTCCATGGTTGAGGATCTCTTCGACAGATGGTGTCATCCAGAGTTGGACCTTTTTGTGTCCCCACTCAACGCAAACTTGCCCAATTTCTGCTTGCTTGATCCAGGGCCTGGTGTTTTCTGGTGTGACACGCTGTCCCTCTCTTGGACAAGGAGGTTTCTGTATGCCTTCCCTCACTTACCCCTTCTGCAGAGAGTTCTTCTCAAGCTACAGTCAAAGGGGGTGGAGATGATCCTCATAGCCCCCTACTGGCTGTATCAGATATGGTTTCCACTACTGCAGCAACTGGTGGTGGATCCTTCACTCTCCTTGCCCCTGTGCTCCAACTTCCTGTCCCAGGAGCAGGGCACTCTGGTTCATCCAGACCTGAAGTCACTGCATGTCCATGCGTGGCTCCTGCAGACTTGGCTATTTCCCACTTTGGAGTTTCCTCCTGGCTGGAAGATGTCCTAGTGGCTGCTAGGAAGCCTTCCACCAGAACCACGTATGCCATAAAGTGGAAGCGTTTCTCCATTCTGGCCACCTGCTTGGCACTTGGATCCTTTCACCTGTCCGGTGAATCTCATCCTGGAGTACCTCCTATCCCTTTCAGACTCGGGTCTGGGATACTTCTCCCTTAAGGTGCACCTTTCCGCCATCTCTGCATACCATGCATTTGTTGAGGGCAAAACTATTGCCCAATTGGATCTTTCCTGCACTTTCTTGTGGGGTATGATGCATTTAAAACCTCTGATTAGGGACTCTGTCCTGCAATGGGCCCTTCTGGAAAAGCTTCCGTTACCTCCCTTTGAGCCAGCAGCAAGCTGCGAACTATGCTTCCTTTCATGGAGAGCGAGCGTTGTTTGTAGTTACCATTACTTTTGCTCGGAGGATATCTGAGCTGCAGGCTGTGATGTATAAAGAGCCTTGTTTGCTTTCTCACAAAAACAGGGTGTCTTTGCGAAACAGTCTTAATTTTCTTTCTAAGGTGGTGTCTGAGTTTGCATTAAATCAATCCATCCACCTGCCTGTTTATTTTCCTGAGTATTCTAATCAGGGGGAGGCCTTACTTCATACTTTGGATGACAACTGGGTGCTCAGGTACTATGTGGACCGCACCCGCCCTATCAGAAAGATTGATCAGTTGTTTGTTTCCTTAGAAGAGAAAGGGCTTCTGTTTCCAAGGCAGTGTTTGTCTAACTGGTCAGCAAATTGTATTGTTTACTGCTGTCACAAGTATGACAAGCCTCTGCCAGGACCGGTTAAAGGCCATTCTCCCAAAGTCATGGCTGCCTTGGTTGCCTCTTTCAAGAATGTGTCCACTGCAGGCATTTGTGCAGCCGCCACTTAAGAGTTCTGTCCATACTTTCATCAAGCATTATAGTTTGTACATTGCCTCTAGGCGTAGGGCCGTTTAGGACTTGCAGTCCTTCAGGACCTTCTTTCCTAAGTGTTCTAAGTGGAGGCAGTATAGCGCAGTGGGTTAAGGCTCTGAGCTGCAGATCTGGAGACCTGGGTTGAATCCCACAGCCACCTAGGGTGCATACTGTGTGATCCTGAGCAAGTCACTTAACTTCCTTGTGCTTCCAGGTTGCATCTGGAAACAAGCTGCGGCTTAGTGTGCTACTCCTGGGTAAACAATGTTCCCTTTCCAATCAATCAAAATCTTTATTTATCCATGCAGGCACCATTGAGCAAGGCTCAGTTGCAAGGTGGACCTGGTCATGAGTACATCAAAGTACAGTACAGAAGCAAGTATACAAAAAGCAATAATATACAAGGAAGAAAAAGTATATACAGTGTATACAGTACAGTACACGGTTGAAATAAATAAAAAAAACAACATTATTTTACAATTGAAGAAGTCAGCAGATGTACAATCAACCATAGGCATACAGGGGTTATAAGCAGAGATCTTTTGAGTGAGGCAGCCGGCAACTACACATATAGGGGAAAGAGGCCATGTATGGGGTGGCAGGTTAGAGAGGTAAAGAAGAGGAGGGATATATTACTGACGACTAGGGGAAAAATTGAGCTAAAACCACAGAAAGTGACGATGGCTGTCATGTACTTGTTTATTATGATAATGACGGAGGAGGGGTAGATAATTGGGACACTGCTATGGATGGGGTGGGACTTCAGCCAGGCTGGAGTGGACAGGGAAGGGTGGGTGCAGCAGGAAGAGTTAATAGGGAAAGAGTGAGAGCCAGGGTAGAAACATGGCGAGCATCAGGATGGAAAGGGGGAGTTGCGGAATTAGTGGGCTAGCGGTGAGGAAAACATTTGCTAGGTGCTTTCATGTAGCGATCGTAGAGCACCTTGAAGATATTCAGGCTAACAGGGCAGCTCAGCTTCAAGTTCCTTTGTAAACCGTTCCACAATGTGGGTAAAGAGAAGCTTAGAGCAGCTTTGCCGAAACGAGTTTTGACCCTTGGAACTTGGAGGGCAATTAGGGAATAGCTCCTTAGAGTGTAGGTGCCTAACACACTCCGGGAATACAATCTGAGACATATGAGGGAGCTTGTTGGTCACCGCTCTGAAGGCCCATAGGCGGCTTTCTATTCCTTCTATAGTGAAGAGAAGTCCAGCCTAATGAAGAGTACAGGGAGCAGTGGTGTGTGGAAAGTGGAAGGCCAGTAATGAACCTGATAACTCTGTGGTAGAGGGTGTCCAACTTAGCCAGTGCAGTGGCTGTAGTGCAGGTCCACGTAATCTATTAAAGATAGGAAGGTAGCTTGAACCAGTTGAATCTTGGCCTCCTTTGTGAGCAGGTGGTTAATTCTGTAGAACAGTCGTAATCTTTGCCTTAGTTTCTTCTGTAGTTCTTCGAGATGGTCAGCGAAGGAAAGTTTATGATCGAGCCAAACTCCTAGATATTTGAATTTAGCTACGTACTCTAGTGTTTCTTCAAGAACAGTGGTAATTTGAGGGATTGCCCCCCCCCAGCAGGAATTGCCACATGCAAGGAGGGGTAGAAGAGCATGGCTTTTGTCTTTTTCGCATTGAGCAAAAGCTTTTTGTTTATGAGCTGGTATTGTAGAAAGTTAAATTCATCTTGAGGTCTTCAAAGCCTGCTTCCGGCGTGGAACGACTGAAGTACAGTACAGTGTCGTCCGTGAATAAGTGGATGTTGGCTTTTTTGATGGGGTCATTGATGTTGTTAATGTAGACTGCAAAGAGGAGGGGACCAAGGATTAAGCCCTAGGTACGCCCCTCAGCATAGGTTTTAATGGAGAAAGATCACCTTCAACTTTAACCTGCTGTTTCTGTTCTCTGAGTTAGTCTGCAAACCAGCACATAGATTCATGGTCCAGGACTAAGGTGCTTAGGGAGGAAAGAAGCAGGCTGTGATCGACTGTGTCGAATGCCTTACTAAGATCCAAGAAAACAGCACAGACATGCTTCTTGTTGCCAAGATCTAGGAGCCAATCATTGGTCACCTTAGCTAGGGCTGTTACGGTGCTGTGCTTTACTCTGAATCCAGACTGAACTGGGTTTAATAGGCTTCTGGATTCTAAGTATACCCCTAGCTGGCCACACACTATTTTTTCTAGTAAGTTAGACAGGATGGGGAAGGGGAGATCAGTCTGTAATTATTTAGATCGCAGGGGTCACCTGCTTTTAATAGAGGGATGACATGGGCTATTTTCCATTGAGGGGGGGAGGCTACCCTGGGAGAGTGACGTGTTGAATAGGTGGGTGATTGGCACTGCAAGCACATGATAGGCACATTTCAGATAGTATGGCTCTATGAAGTCGGAGCCTGCTCCCTTCCTGGTGTCTAGTTGCAGCAGTAGGTCTTCCACCTCTTTTAGAGAGACAGGCTGGAGGGAGAAGGCCTCCTCGGTAGAGGGGGACTCGCGGGTTGGTGGGCCCTGAGCTGTGCGGAGATCATTGGCAGGACAAGTTTCAAATGCTAGCCCTGCCATTGCAAAATGGTTATTGAGGGCTTCTAATATCTCCGATCGGTTAGCGATAACGCTGCCACCAGACTTAATTTTTGCTGGAATGAAATTACCAGGTATGTGTTCAGACATGTCTTTTAATGTTTTCTAGAGTTTTGAAGGGTTTCTTGAGGCAGAAGCTAGCTCTGAACGATAGTAGGCGGCCTTGGCTGCTCTGACTTACTTGGTGCACTTGGTACGTGCTCTCTTAAAAAGACACCAATCCGAGTCGTTCTTACTTCTTCGGGCTTTTTTCCATAAACTATCCCTTTCTAACAGGGAAGCTTTGAGCTCAGGCGAGAACCAACGGCAGGTGCTGCTCCTGACCCGCACCTTAACCAAGGGTGCATGCTTATTTAAAGCCTCACTTAAAATATCGTAAAAAATGGTATATGCCCTGTTAATCGTTTTGGCTAGGAAGAATTCCTGCCATCACGATGAATGTTTCAAGTCGTGGATGTAAGCAAACAAATCAAAGTTTTGATAGAGAACTTTGCCACAAACTGTGGGTTGTGCACGGATCTAATGGTGGTGATTATACAATGATCGCTAATGTCTGAGAGAAATGTTCTGACATGAGAGAACAGGTGTGGCTTGCTAACCAAAATTACATCTAAGAGGGAGCTGTTGTTGAGGTTCTTTTTATTTGGGCAAGTAGGCTTGCCAATGAGTTGCACCAGCCCTAGAGTGTCACAAAAAGATTTCAAGGGAGCTGATGCACTTGATAGCCAATCGTAGTTCAGGTCGCCAAGAATAATGGTTTCCAAGGAACTGAGCCCCAGTACGGAACTGAGGTGAGACAGGAGATGAGGCCTGGCAGAAGGGAGCCTGTAGCAGCCTATTACACAGAGTGCACTGGAAGGAGAAAGTTCGATCTTTAGGGTCAAGCACTCAAATTCTTTGGGGGAGGACAATGTGTCTATGCATGCGGCTGAGTATTTGTCCCTTACATAAATTCCACCCCACCTCCTCTTGATTGCCTATCCGCTTGGAAGAGTAAATAATTTGGGATATTGATTTCATTGTCTGGGGTGGCTGGCCTAAGCCAGGTCTCAGTGATTACTAGGACATCAGGTAGGGTGTGGCTCACCCAAGCCTGGATAAGAGTGAACTTTTTCAGCAAACTACAGGCATTAAGATGCATAAAAGACATTCCTTTGATACCTGCCAGGTCTGATGGAGAAGCAAGGGTGTCTAATGGTCCTGGGTTGAGTTCGACATTGCCTGAGCACGACAGTAAAAGAAGCAGGATTCTTTTTAAGGCAGCGAACTGTAATCTTTAAACACTATTTTTTGAGCGATAGGGGAGGCGGTGTTGATAGGTAGGCCTGTACCCACTCCTGGTGTTATACTGGCCTAGTGTTACAGCCACTAGTGTCCTGGCAGAAATTTGCCATGAGCAGGAAGTCTCAAGTCTGGATGGGGGGGAGTAATCTGCAGAGGCAGCTCGGGAGATGTCCCACTCCCCGGCAGAGACAGCTGAGAAGTCCAGTAGTCCAGAATGGCTACCTGAAAGGAGCTGTTGGATGCAGGACAGGGAGAAGTGCAACGGTCATTCCACTTTAGGGAGGGATGAGGGTTCTGAAGAATTGAGCTGAGTGCTAGTAAAACTAGTGACACACCGAGGAACCAGCTGTAATTTCCCATAGTAGATCTAAACACCACAGCAGCTGGCAGTAAACGCCACTAGAAGCCTAGACCAATCAGTGATCAGGTGTCATAAGTTCAAAATCTTTTTGTTGGCTGAGAGATGGTTTTGGCGCTGAACGTATCTGTGGAGCAACTCTTTGCAGCTGAGCCAGTGAGGTGGTTCAAGGCTGCAATCCGGTGTTGGCAAGATTGGTCTGTAGCTTTCGTTTCTATTTCTGGCCCTGCTCCACCAGTACAGAATGGGAGTGGGGGCAGGCATTCAAGACTTGCAGCCTTAGTGGATGAGCATGGTTTGGCCTGAGAAACAGGCAGAAAAACCCTGGGGAAGGTCCTCAGAAAGAGAGGTATCTCGGGTCCACTGGAGCAGAAGAGGAAGTAGAAAATATAATGTGTTTCCTCTTTAACAGAAAAGATAGCTGTTGTAGCCCTCTTTTGGCTACATAGTATAATTTGCAAATGAAAAAGTAGACCAAAAAAAAAAAAATGAAATTCTTACTTTACAAAAAAGGATAGTCTCCCAGGGTCAGCAGTGCTGATAAACGTCTCTAATGAAGCCAGGTAAAATGGAGACCAGCAGGAAGAAGTCAGTGAGGCTGAGATCCTCCAATCAGAGTGCTGGCACTGAAAATTCAGAATGTCCAAAGGCGCCAAATACTAACGTACCTGAGGGGTATGACTTTTGGCTGTTTCTATAGATTTCTGGGCCCTGCAGTGGACCGGAGTTTGGAGGATTCCGGGTGGCAGTTTCAACAGGGGAAGAAAGCCTCAGGGTCTGCTAATTTGCAGTAGCAGAATTGTGGGTTGCTTCCCAGGACAGGCTTGTAGCTTTTCCTCTGGCAGCGAGGTGCGAGCCCCAGGAGGGCACGGCACATCTGAGGGGGAGAGGAAAGGAGATGGATTAAGTATGGGCAGGCAGGGGAGGTGTGGTTAACTCCTCCCTCCTATGTCTGCTCTTTCCTCCTCCCTGCTGACCGGGTCAGTTCCGATACTGCTTGGAACTCAGTCATACCAGTGTTGTCTGCTGCAAAAGCCCCCTCAAAGTAAGACAGTACAGTTACTTAAGAACTTACCTTAATAGTAGATCTTCAAGAGGAGCTCTTACAGCAGGCTTTGCTTTCCCTTCCTCCTACCCCCTGATTGCTGTTTTTCCTTATTGGCTTCTTTGCTTTCCTCAGTCCTGAGGAACCGCCTCAGTTCTCTCTTTTCTGGGCATGCCGGGGTCTCCAGAGGGAGAACTGAGGTGGAGCTGGGGGACCATCCCTTTTATACCATAGGCGGACGTCGGTGTGCCCCCGCTGTAGGATGCTAGCTAAAAGTTTTCCGTGTGATCCTAGCACCTGGTGATTTAGTCCTACCAGTGTTGCCTGCTGCAAGAGCTTCTCTCAAAGAAGTACTGTCATGGTAAGTTCTTACGTAACAGTACTATTAGGATGATGCCCTTGCCACTTTACTCATGTGTTTTTTGAAAATTATTATGAAACGGGTATAAAGAATGCTGAATCCTGATTGGCTGAGAGCTACTTTCAGCCAGGCTGTTATTCCAACACAACAACCCATCTGAAAGACTCCCCCACACAATCAGAACACAGCCCATAACAAAGACCCCTATGCTGAAATGCCCACAAAGAACCTGGCTGCTCATCCCCACACAACATGTACTTTATTTTGACCCCAGCTCCGGTTTCCCCTATCTTACACATCCGGTCTGCACTGGAAGACATATGAAGAGAGACTTAAGGAGCTTAATATGTATAACCTCGAGGAAAGGAGGGAGAGGGGGGACATGATAGAAACTTTCAAGTACCTCAAGGGAATCAACAAAGTCCAAGAGGGTAGCATCTTTCAAAAAAGGGTGTGCAAGAACAAGAGGGCACAATTTGAGAGATGGGGCGGCTCAGAGGTAATTTAAGGAAGTATTTTTTCACAGAGAGGGTTGTGGATGCATGGAGCGGCCTTCCGGAGGAAGGTTGTGGAGTCAAAATCAGTGGTGGAAATCAAGCATGCATGGGACAGTCATAAGGCAATTCTGGGGAGTGGGGGTAAGAAGAAGTAGGCTGCTGGTTAACTAGGATCTGCACTTATCCAGTAGGTAGGAAAATGGGCAGACTGGGTGGGCCAAGCGGTCCTTATCTGCCGTCAAATTCTATGTTTCTATCCTCTGGCTCCTGCTCTCAAACAGTGCCGGCCTGGGTCACTGCTCTGCATTTCAACATGAACAAGAAACGTAACGTCCCTGTCTTCAATCGTAGTTGCCGACCATGATTTAGATCAGTGACTCACACCGCTCGTTTGGAATGCAGATGTAAAAGAAATGACAGACAAGCGCCCACACTTAGATAAGCAGCTCCCACCCTTGAGCGTTCTACTGCTGTCTTGTTCCTCCACCTAAATCTGGTCAAAAACCCTGACCCATTTTGATAAATTCCTTTGGTTCTCGGGGAAGTAACGAATAGTGACTTGGGTGAGAGAAAGGGGACTGCTCCACTGGCAGGGTCACCTCATCGAAATGTTCCCTGACTTCTCACCTGCTTTTGTGGAGCAGTGGAGGACCTTCACACCAGCTCATAAAGCCTTGCAGCAGCTGGGAGTTCCCTATAGCCCAGGTACCTAGCAATGCTACATGTGGCCTGAAATAGAGTTTTCCACTCCTTTTCCACCCTGGAGTCAGTGGAGAACTTTATCAAACTGTCTTGGCCCAAGGTTGTGCTTCCAGACATCCTTCACTGCTCCCAACAATCGCTGATGGACACCACACCAGTGCCAGAGGTCACCCATTCTCGTGCGCTGAGTGTGTGTGTGCTTCATTTGCCTTCCTGGACCTGACTGAGGAACCTTGTAAATTGAGCTGCTGCAGACATGGGCAGGGAGCTGGAGGCCAAATGAACAAAACAGACATATGGGACTCACCCCGCTTGCACAAACCAAGAAGTAGGAGCCACAGTCAGGAGAGGGGAGTCCCTTTCTAACAGTTCTGGATAACATGCCTCTGGGAGCAGATTCACACCACTAGTGAACACAACTAAGACCTGTAGGCTTCCTGAATCTTTACCACTGCCATAGCAGTCCCCCGGGACCAGTGCCTCCGCTTTGGCTCCTCTTTCAGCCAGCAAGCAGTACCTACCAACAGCTGCAGCTGAAGCCGCACTTACATACTAACATACTAATTGCCAGCAGATTAGGCCTTACGGTCTATCGAGTCTGCTCGAACCTCAGATCCTTAGTTGGGTGCCGAGGCCCTTCCCTCCCTTGTGTTCCAGGAACCCCTATCATCCATCCCCACCCCCCTGGGACAGGCCATCATCTGATACATCCACTTTCTGTGTCTGTCCCACCCTCTCTTGAAGCCCTCCACTGTGGATCTCTGAACCAGCTCACCAGGCAGTGCATTCCAGGGGTCCACCACCCTCTCAGTGAAAAACCTCCTCCTCTTTTCCCCCCTCACCCTTCCACCTTCCAACTTCAAACCATGCCCTCTGGTGATACCTCCCTGCTTTAGTCTAAAGATCCCCTCCATGTTTACCCTATTTATTCCCTTGGGGTACTTGAAGACCTTAATCATGTCCCCCCTGTCTCTCCTCTCCTCCAATGAAAACAGGCAGAGCTCCTCAAGTCTGTCCTCATACGTCAAATCCCCTAGCCCTGTTCTGTTGAATACACCACCATTGTCCTCTTTCCCAGTGACTAATCTGACAATCTTCCACTCGATCACTCCTGTGCCTCAACAGCTGCTTCCCCCACAAGGAGCCAGAAACCTTTGTCGCACTAACAAGGACCAGGCTGACTACATCTTTTCCACCCAAGTGGTACCATTTGTCTCCATAACTGATAACCCCCCGGACTGTGGAGGCAATTAACCATGCTAATTTACCCCCAGTTTATTACAGGGAATGCTGTGGTCAGGCATGACTGTATATCCTTTTTCACTATTACTGGACTGGCTCTGAGCATTTACCTGTTTAATGCATATGCTCACTGACATCCATCCCTCTTAGCTCAGCAAGCTACTACATGTTTCATAAGATATTTGTGGTATTTGAGCACATTTGTGCACTCTTACTGGAGTCTGCATATGCGTTCTATAGCTATTCTGTCAAGATGATGCCTGGTTAACTCTGGCTTGTCAGTTAACAAGCCTTACTCATGAAGCTGATGGTTCTTGCATTCTGGCTTCATGAAGATACTGTGCTCTGGGCACTAAGCTGCTCAGTGTTCCCATATGATGCAAAGGCTTCCCACGATACACTGCAGGGGCTCCTGCAGCACACCGTGGGAATGATATTGACCCTGGTACTTGGGTTGGAAATTCGCAGACCTTTTAACAAAAGGATTTTACTCTTCTCTGTCACTGTCTGCTTAATCTCTGAGATTGGGGCTCAAGTTCTTACATGTAAGCATGTTTTTTAAACTTAATCTATGTGTGACAGTAGACAAAGTGGTGTGGGTTGGAGGGGATGAGCCGTACCAAGAACTAGCTCCAGTCACGTGGGAGATCGTGTAGCAATTGGCCTATGGACTACTGGATCTTAGTTCTGCAGGTGCTGGCATGTCTGTCTTTAACATTTCTTCATTTTATGCAATATACTGCTTTGAAAGCTGTGTTTGGGGTTAGAGATTGTATCTGGGTTGCTCCAGCTGGGTGCTTTAATTCTCAATTTGGTCCACTATATTGGTTTAATTACTGTACCTTTAGAGTTTGCAGCAGGTTAACCTTTATAGGCTGCTTTTATTCTTGGAGAAATACTGTCCTTACTCCTACACAACAGGTCCCGATAGTACTGGCTCTCAGGGGGGTGGAAGGGGGGACTCCTACATATCATATCATATCACTTCAGTCCCACACTGCCCTTCTACTTTCTTCAATGGCTGACGCCATCTTTATTACCTGGAATGTCCATAGATTAATTTCCCCTATCAAATGAAAGAAGGTCCTAAATCATCTCAAGAAATTTGGAACTAGGGTGGTCTTCCTCCAAGATGCTAGACTAGTAAGCAGTGACTCAGCTAAAGTAAAAACATGGGTGAGTTGATGAAGAAATTCATAGCTCAGCCCAGACAGCAAAATGTGGGGTATCAATCCTTTGGCATAAAGCACTGCCATTGCAACTCCTGAACTCCCCATCAGATTCTGGGAGCCGGTGGGTCATGGGCAAGTTCTCCACATCACAGGGACCGCTTATCTTAGTCAACTCTTATGCTCCGAATGCAGATACCCCTGACTTTCCTGCAATTCTTACAGAGGCTAGCTGATTGGGGGTTGCCCACCACCCTAATACTTCTGGGGAGATGGCTTCAACCTTACCCTAGAGCCACCCCCTGGATAGATCCTTATTTTAGTCAGAACTGTGTACTCAGTCTCCAGCTGCCCTCACCCATGTGGTGCAAGAGCGTGCTTTACCTGACGCCTGGTGGTTGGCCCACCCAGGAATGAGGGACTATACATTCTTTTCCCAAGTACTCTAGTCTTATTTCAGTAGACAAGACCTCTGGATATCCTCACCGCAAATAACTCAGACACTGATGGATACTCTGATACATCCTCTGGTCATATCCATCCATGCCCGTCTCACCCTTAATATTCTTTGAGTCCCTTCTCCTCCTCCCAGTAAGCATCCTTGAGACTTGCTCCTCTCCTGAAAGATTCCCAGTTCCTTCCTTGGGCTAAATCAGAACAGCAGGATTAATTGACACATAATGACATGAACATACAAACATATGAATTTGCCAGCAGAAACAGGCCATAGTGGTCTATCAAGTGTGCTAGAGTGTGCAGCTCTAAACATTTTCCTAGAGCTGCCCCCATACTCCCCCTAGAGTCACTATCCTCCCTGGCACTGCCTCCATCCCAGGAACAGCTACGCTAATTTTCTTCTTCACCCTGTCCCACCCCCATTTGAAACTAGCCACTGTTTTTACTGCAGCCACCTCCTCAGGCAACTCGTTCCATCTCAACACCACCCTTTCAGTGAAATAGTGCTTCCTCATTTCCTTCCTAAATCTACCCCCCCCCCACTAGCTTCAGGCTGTGCCCCCTAGTTGTACCCTCCTTCCTTAAGTTAAAGATGCTCTCCGATCCTACCCTGATAATTCCCTTAAGGTACTTGAAGGTGTCTATCATGTACCCCCTCTCTCTCTCTCCTATCCTCTAGGGAGTACATGTTTAGCTCACTTAGCCTCTCCTCGTACATTTTGTCCCCCATACCCTGGATCATCCCGGTTGCCCTCCTCTGGACCCCCTCTAGTAGCTTGATATCCTTCATCAGATATGGGCACCAGAACTGCACACAGTATTCCAGGTGCAGCATCACCAGTGACCATTACAGTGGCAAGATGACGTCCTCCTTCCTAGAGGTTATTCCCCTGGCGATACAGCCTAGCATTTTATTTGCTTTGTCTGCTGCCTTGTGGCACTGTGCTGAGTATTTCATGTCTCCTCTGACTATCACCCCAAGGTCCTTTTCCTCCTCTGAGACTGCCACCTGTATTCCCCCCAGCCAGTAGCTGGCCCCTGAGTTCCTTGCACCTAGGTGCATGACCTTGCATTTCCTGGCATTGAAACCCAACTGCCAGATGCCAGACCATTTCTCCAGCCTAGCCAGATCTTCCCTTAATTCCTGTCTCCTCTCCACTGTGTCTACCCTCCCACGCTGAACTTTTGAAGACGAGCCCAAAGTCTCCTTGAACCTGTACAGAAAAATAACAGTTATCTGTCTAACAGCTTGAGTAGAGAAGGATAAACTTTTGGCATATGTAGCCCTGCCTCCTTCTTTTTTTTTTGTATTTTTTGTTTTGTTTTGTTGACCGGGTAAGTGCACTAGACAAATCCTGCCTATTTTCAGGCACAACCCGGGGGAGGGGGATACAGATGAATTCCAACTGACCTTGAACCAGATTAAGCTGTTGGTGGTATTTTTAGTGAATGAGGGAAATTTGGCCAGGACACCGGGGAAATTCCCCTACTCTGTAGGCGGGCTGCGCTGTCCGTCTGTCTACAGAGATGGAGGACCTCAGTTGGAAGGAGGTGGTGGACGAGGATGGTTGTGGATTAGGAGCTCAGGAGCTCTCCATGGTAGACAATGTGTTGGAAGAAGAAAGCCAGAATGAAGGCAGAAACCGAGCAGTGGGTTCGGAGTCATCGGATTTAACATTTCAAAATGACATGGATATATCTGCAGAAACGCTACTGCAAGAAGAACTGGACAGAAAGAAACTTCAATTACTGGATTTAATAAATACAGCGGAGAGAGATTTCCATACATGCCAGATGAAACTGGAAGCAGAATGCAATAAACGAAAACGTTCTCCAACCAGCCCATTTAAAAACGGAGGGAAACGCTTTGGGCAACAGGATGGCAGTAATATCGAGAATTCACAAAACATGACAGACCTGAATGGAGAAGGTATACAAGATGAGACTGTTGAGCATTCGTGTTCGTTGTCAACATGCTCCCCAGGAGATGCTTTGCAGCAAGCTGGCTGGCTGTGGGTAGGGGATAAATGGGTTCCAGACCCCTTGATTCCCATTCCCGGTGGTTCTACTTCACCCTTGAAAGGATCTGCTATATCCAAGACAGTCTCTAGGCTAACAATGGATAGTCAAATTTCTAAGTCTTCAGTTGCTGATAATGCGAATGTGCAACTTCAGGGAGAGGCTACTGATTTTTTAGGTGCGCAAGACGCCAGTGGCAACCTAGAACTCCTAACTCCCTTACTGAGTCAACGCCCTTCTAAGGATATTTCTGCAACAGAGCTTGGTACAGCAGGGAACGAGACCGAAAGCCACGTGACGCATTTGGATACCAGAAAAGATCTCGGTAAAACTGTGAGTACTGAGAAACCAGTAGGTTTGGGCACTAAAACGTTTGCAGGCTTGTTTAAAAAACCAGCAGAATCAGCGAGACGAAGGTTTTTTGTGCGTTTGCGATATCAAGGAAAAGCCCCAATAGCTCTGGACAGGCTTTGGGTGGGAAAGGTTTTGCTAATTGATTCTATGGGCTTTTCACCAACAGAAGTATATGCTTTCATACATCCTCCAGGAGAACATAATTACGATATTAGTTTCTGTTCTGTTATTTCTTTAGACAAGTTTTGGAGGCTTTATTATGACTTAAAAGATCAAGAAGACTGGAGGGATTTCCAAGCTATCCCTATCACGAAACCCACAGTTAAAACTGTTACGATTCTTTTCCGAAATGAAGGAGTGAATATCGCGAATATTCTTTTTTGGTTAGCAAAAAGATGTTTTGTTCAGGATAAACCACGGCCTATTCTGGATGGGAATGGATTTTGGACAGGAGGCTGGACAATTCGAGTACAATTAAAACAGGATGATGAGGGCATTCAACACCTACCTAGCTCCTTTTTTTTGTGGAGGGATAGGGGCATAATTTTTTATGCTGGACAGCCAAAAAGTTGTTTTAAGTGCGGGCCATTAACCCATTTGAATACTTCATGTGACCAGATTAAATGTTTCCATTTTGGCATATTAGGACATACAGCAGCAGACTGTGTTGCTCCCTCGGTTTGTAACTTGTGCGATGAAGTTAACCATTTCTTTTCAGATTGTCCATGGAAAAACACGGATACTGAAGATTCCTCAGATCAGGAATACCTTTTGTCACAAGCAAAAGACACTCATCAAGCACAAGAAAGGATAGAGACAGGGCATATGTTTCGAGGTAGACGTAGAGGCAGAGGACGGGGAGGATTAAATTTGAATGGCAGGCAAGCTAAATTTCAAGCCACCCCTAACTCGAGCCCTGAGGAGCCTATTATTGAGGTATTGCTAGCAGAGCAGACAGCAGCTACTCCCTTAGAATCTTCTCAGGAGCCCAGCAGGGAGGAAAAAGAAGCACCATTTGTGACACCACAGGGGTCCCCACAACGGTCATCTATACTGATGGGTAATGAATCCCACTTTTTGACAAAAGTCATAGAATCTAGCAACAGAGGGGATCACGAGGATTTACAAGAACTTAATGACAGTATGTTACCTTCTGAAGGGAGAGTCAGCAGTAATATGCCTGATTCCCCATTACCTTTAGGAAACAGATTTTCTGTTCTTTCATCGTGGGGTGATCAGGTAGAACAAGCTCACCCTATACCTGTCTCTATAGAGGAAACAGTTATAACATCGACATTGTCACCTGTCCCTGGAAGCGCTCTAGGAAAGAAACAGCCAGAAGCCAGGAAACGGGTGATTAGATCAAGTATTAAAATATTTAAACCTCCACCTTAAAACCTTTTACATTATCGATAGTTTTCCTAAATGTGAATAGCTTAAAATCTCATATAAAATGTCAAACGACATTTGGAATTCTTTCCTCTTTAAGATATGATGTATTTATATTACAAGACACACGTTTAAACACAATTTCTGTGACGTCTAGAGCTAGCAAAGAATGGCATTGGGGTACATCTTTCTGGTCCTTTGGGGATGAAAGATGTAGTGGGGTAGGAATATGTTTTACTACAATGGATGTGAAACTTATCAGATTGGTAGATATAGAACCAGGAAGGGCGTTGCTAGTAGATGTTATAGTTAAAAGCCTTACGTGTAGGTTAATAGCAATTTACGGCCCTCAGGTGAAGGCCCTTAGAATAGAGTTATTGCAAAAGATACAGTCTTACTTGTACACAGGTAGACATCTATTTTTTTGCGGGGATTTTAATATAAATTTTCTGCAAAAGAATGTTCTGGGAAAGCAATATTGTGATAAGACATGTTTAAAATCCATTCTTTCTCTACCTGGTTTGAGAGATTCTCATCAATTAGGGAGGAACTCAGCTAAACCAACCTTTTTAAAGGAGGTTTAGCATCACGAATAGACTTTATTTTTGTACAGAAATCACTGTTAATAACCAATTTACATTATGTACCAATAGAAACTTCGGATCGTATCATGATCGGTATAACAATAGATTTTCCTTAAAGTAGGATAAAAGGACCTGGGTTTTGGAAGTTGAATGCTTCTTTTTTAAGTATCCCATCAGTCTTAAAGGATTTAGAAATGATTATTCTAGGGACATGGATATGTTGTTCATCCACACTTATTGGCAGGTATCCTTGCCGCTTTAAATCTTGCCGGAAGGTCTTCAAGCTGGCTCCTCCCACCCACCCGGGTGGTATAACTCTCGGCTCCGCCCCATGACGCCAGATCTTCCTTACCGCTTGGAAGCTCAGGTTCCCTCCTTAACGCTCTGCGTTTGAGACTGGTTCCTATTTCTTCCTTTTCGAATTTAAAGTTTTTGCTAAAAGACTTCAGTCTTAGATCCCTCGCGACGCGATGGACAAATCGACTCCCAGTTTTAGGAGATGCCCCTGCCAGATCAGAAGATGTCTCGGGCGGATCCACACTCCCACGTGTGTCTACTGTTTTAGGCCTTGAGTACGGCCATGGGACTAAAACTTATGCTCTTCATACCCGGCCTATGTCCTCGAGAGCCGTGCTGCCGATTGCATCTGGGCCGTCGAGCGTTTCCCTCGGTGAAGTCAAAGGCCCGGTTGGCGGTGTCAGCGGCAGCGGCTTTCGGCGGATCAGCTCGAGCAGATGATAGCCCTCGAAGAGGCGGCGCAGACACGTGTCTTCCTCGGCCGCGGCATTTATCCCGCTCTCTCTGGGTTCTTCCTACACAGCTTCCTTTAAGGAGCTTTGTCTGTCCCTCTCCACTAAGGGAGAAGGGCCAACGTCTGCTGGACCCTTTTCTCGGTCCAAAAAGAGGGACAAAGGTAAATCCCTCCGTCGATGCTCTTGGGAGCGGGAAAGGTCCCTCTCCCGAGTCATCGACCGTCGGCTTCGATCGGCCGCTCGGCCGGCCACTGGTCTCACGGTGTCCCGTCAGGTCAGTTGACTGAGACTCCCGTCGGCAAGTGAATTTCTCGATCCGTTGGGCGGGTTGTCACCTATAAACCGAGACTCCTCTCGGTTCCCGAAGTTGAGATCCGATGGGCTTGCCTGTGCCTCGGTTCCGGAGCCCTCGGATGAACCCTCCGGGCGAAGGAGTGCGGTTCCTGCCGACACTTCTCCGCACCGACCTCGGAATGAGCTCTCGGTCTCAATCTCGGACCTCTTAGCGGTCCAGCCAATCCCGCCCGTCATAGGCGGTCTGATCTCGGCACCCTGATGGCGCAGCGCCCGCTCTCCTCGTCCTCCTCCTCGGACGAGGAGGTTCCAGCGTAAGTTACGTCGTGATGCGAGACCTCGTAGCCAGCAGCAGTTCCTCCTGACGAAGAATAAGCCGGCCGATGCGCTTGACCATTAATATAGCTGTCACGGAGCCGGCCAACACCCTCGACTTACCGAGCCTGTACCCAGGCGGTTGTTGACAAAACCAGCTGCTCCACCGATTCGGTGGAACCTCCGCCCTCCACAGCCACTATTTGGGGCTCCGACCAGGGATTCTCGGGTCGGCTAGGGTCTACCCTATGGCTGTCTGTTACCCTCACTCCCGACCGACCTCGGCAGGTAGAGGGTGGCTCAGGCCAGAGGCAGCTCTTCGAGGACTCGTCTGAGGTCCGAGGATAATTCCTCCTTTTTCTCCAAGCGAGTAGACTTGGAGTCCTCAGGAGGACAGTCAATGGACGATAGCCGTCGTCCTTCCTAGGACTTCTTGACTCATCTCGGAGTCCACCGGGATGAGCTCGAACCCGTTTCAAAGCGGGCCAGGTATCCCCTCACGGAGATTCTGGACCGAGGATTCTCAACCGGAGGCCTTTCCGGTGGCCGAGGCCATAGTGGTCGGCCTTGAGTTTTAGCGCCCTGCTTCCTGTCCCTGCGCCTTCGGCCAGGATGGCCAGGAAAGTATCACGGTCTACGGGTTCCCTGTCGGTTTTTGAACACCCTCTGCTGAGGGTTGGTTACCGACAGCGTTTTCCGGCACGCCCGAGCAGCTCGAGGATGTGGACAAACCTCCCGACAAGGGATCCAGAAATTGGATTATGCGGTGAAAAGTCTATGCTGCGTCCTCTCTAGGCGCGCCCGTCAGGCCAGTTCGGCCGTCCTCGCGCTTTATTTTTCTCATGCCCTGTTGGGCTCCCTGGATGAGGTCATCCCTCATCTTCCGCGGATCTGCAGACTACGGTCAAAGCAGGTGCGGGACCAGGCACGAGCAGTGGCCAAACAGCAGCCCAGACTGCTTTAGATATTGGGGACTCATGTGCCAGGTCGGTGGCGGCCGCGGTGGCTATGCGTAGGCGCGGGCTTGGCTGAGGATATCCACCTTTTGCCGGATACCTAGCACAAGTTGGCGGATGTTCCTTTTTGGGACTGACCTCTTCGGCCCTGGGGTGGAAGGTCACCTGCAGAGAGATCGAGAGTCCAATGCTACCTTGGACTCGGTCTCTTCCGCTCAGAAGGACAAAGGCCGCAAACCACAGCCTAAGCCCTTTAGTCCTTCTGCCCCGACGGCGCCCGGCCACAACGTCCAGGGCCAGCAGGCTCGACCTTGGCATCCCAAACCCAAGCCTTGGCTTCCTCTAACAGGAGGCAGGAGGAAAAGGCCCAGGAGGTCCCTCGGCGGTCCCTCCTCCAAGCCTGCCCAGTGACGGGTTGAGGTGTAGCCCCATCCCCATCACCTTACCCCTGGTTCCCCGTTGGGGCGGCTCCGACACTTCCTTTCGCCTGGTCGCTGTTACCACGGACAGGTGGGTACTGGAGGTGGTGGGAAAAGGCCTGCCTCTGAATCCGAGCAGGCCCCACCCTTCAGAGCCGTTGCACCTCGGGGGCCTCGAGTCCCAGGCCTCACTGTCGGCTCGTCGAGCCGACATCCCTCCTCCCGAAAGGAGGTGATCAGAGTGTAGCGGACCCCCTCAGACCCAGGGTTTGTGTCCAGGTACTTCCTGGTTCCGAAGCGGATGGGGGCTGGCGCCCATTCTCGACCTCACGACTAAACAAGTTCCTAAGTCTCGAACCTTCAGGATGGTCACTCTGGCTCAGATACTACCATCCTTGGAACGCGGCGTGTGGTTCTGCTCTCTGGACTTGCAGGACGCGTTTTTTCACGTCCCTATCCGTCCGTCTCACCAGAGATTCCTTCGCTTCCGAGCGGAAGGATCCCTTTTCGAGTTCCGAGCCATGCCCTTCGGCTTGTCTCCAGCTCCCAGGGTCTTCACCAAATGCATGGCAGTGGTGACAGCATTCCTGCGGCGCCGAGGGGTTCGGGTGTACCCTTACCTGGACAACTGGCTGATAGCAGCTCCCTCCAGGCAGGAGGTGGAGTGGTCCAGAGATCTGGCCCTCCAGGTCTGCTCTCAACTGGGCCTCCTTATCAACGAGGCCAAGTCGGAACTCGAGCGAAGCAGGTGATTCTGTTCATCGGGCGCAGCTCGGCTTCTTCGAGCCAGAGCGCGGCTCCCGGCGGACAGGGCCGAGGTTCTTTCCTCCTTTGCCCAATCATTTCTGGTTGGACAATTGCGCCCTGCCCGGGACTTCCTGCGCCTCCTGGGTCTCATGGCGGCCTGCTCCAGCGTGGTCCGTTGGGCCCGCTGGAACATCGTTCCCTTCAATGGGGACTGGCCAGTCAGTGGTCACTGCGCTGCGATCCTTTGGACCAGCTTGTAGCCGGTGACACAGGAGATGTGGAGCAGCTCTCCAGTGGTGGATCGTTCCAGGTCATTTGCAGGAGGCATCCGTTCGTCCGCCCGAGCCGAGCGGTCTCTCTCCTATCGACCGATGCCTCTCTGATGGGTTGGGGTGCCCATCTGGGGAACACCGGGCTCGACGCCTCTGGTCCCAGCGGGAGTCCCGATGCCACATCAACCTGCTGGAGCTCCGGCGGTCCGCCTAGCTCTCACCGCCTTCTCTGGTTCCTCCGGGTCAAGTGGTCCGAGTCCAGGCGGACAACACCACGACCATGTACTATCTAAACCGCCAGAGGCGGGGCCGCTCCATGCTTCTATGCAAGGCTCTCCGCATTTGGTCACTCGTGCGCAGCCTGGAGGCGGATCTCCTAGCCATTCATGTGGCAGGAGCCTCCAACACCCTGGCCAATGCCCTAAGCCGGATAGGGGCTGCATCCCACGAGTGGTCTCTCCTGCCGGAGGTAGTACAGCATCTGTTCTCCCATTGGGGCACACCTCAGGTGGACCTATTTGCCTCCAGGGAGAACGCGAAGCTGAGGCTGTTCCATGCCCGCCCCCTCAGCAGGGCTCGCTGCAGGGGGATGCCTTCTCGAGGCAGTGGACCCCGGGCCTCTTCACGCCTTTCCCCCATTTCCCTTGATCCACAAGGTGCTTCTCAAGGCGAGGAGGGACAAGGCGCAGGTGATTCTGATAGCCCCAGACTGGCCTCGCCAGTTCTGGTACCCAGATCTCCTCAGTCTCAGCTCCACGGAGACCGCGAAGCTGAGTCTGTTCCAGCTCGCCCGGACCTGCTCTCAGTCAATCAGGGGAAGGTGTTCCATCCGGACCTTCAATCCCTGCACCTGACGGCCTGGTTCCTGAGCGGCTAGAGTTCCAGGCCTTGGGTCTTTCCGACGAGGTCCTCAATGTAGTTGAGGCGTCCCGTAAGGAGTCGACCAGAAAATGCTATGTCTTCAAATGGAAAAGGTTTTCCATTTGGTGTCAGGGCAAGGGCTTGGACCCTTCCTCCTGTTCCTTGGCAAGCATCTTGGACTATTTATGGTCCCTTTCTAATCAAGGGCTTAGGTCGGCGACCCTAAGGGTGCACCTGGCAGCCATCTCTGCTTACGGCGCGGGCGGGAAGCAGTCGATGCAAGGAGAAGGTGGTCTGGCGCTTTTTCAAGGCCTTGATCACATTCCCCTCGGTCGGAACCTCCACCTCCGTGGGATCTACTGCTGGTACTGGCAAAGCTCATGGGCAAGCCATTCGAACCTATGCACAGGTGTGCTCTCTCTCACCTGTTGTGGAAGACCGCCTTCTTGGTGGCTATCACGTCAGCCAGAAGGATGGGAGAGCTCCAGGCGCTTTCCATCGAGTCTCCTTACCTGGTCTTCCACAGGGGCAAAGTTGTCCTGCGCCCCCACCCGAAATTTCTTCCGAAGGTGGTGTCGGAGTTTCACCTTAACCAGGTGTTGACTCTGCCGGTGTTCTACCCCAATCACACCTCGGAGGCTGAATATAGGCTCCATACTTTGGGCCCTAGAAGGGCGCTCGCCTATTACAAAGAGCGCACGGCTGAAATTCGGGGAGAGGTTCGCCAGCTGTTTGTCACCTACGCTGAAGCCGCATCTGGCAGACCTGCAGCCAAGCGGACGATAAGCAGGTGGTTCACCTCCTGTATAGATCTCTGCTATAAGTTGGCGGGCATGGAGCCTCCCAGAGGGATAAGAGCTCATTCTACCCGCCATACTGCTGCAACGGTGGCTGCTTCCAGGGACGTCCCTATCCAGGAAATCTGCAGGGCTGCTACCTGGAAGTCAGCACACACCTTCATTACCCATTACCACATCGACCTTGAGTCACGCCGGGATGCTGGTTTTGGGGCCTCGGTTCTCCAGTCTCTCTTTCCCAAGTAAGTATTGGGGTGTGCGTCTTGCCTCCCTCCTCCCGGAGAACTGCTAGGAGTCTGCCAATAAGTGTGGATGAACAACATATCCATGTCCCTATAAATACAGGTTACTCACCTGTAACAGGAGTTCTAGGAATGGTATATGTTGTTCATCCACACGACCCACCCGACCTCCCCGGCTTCGACGCACAACCTGAGCTTCCAGCGGGCCAGATCTGGCGTCATGGGGCGGAGCCGAGAGTTATACCACCCGGGTGGGTGGGAGGAGCCAGCTTGAAGACCTTCCGGCAAGATTTAAAGCGGCAAGGATACCTGCCAATAAGTGTGGATGAACAACATATACCATTCCTAGAACTCCTGTTACAGGTGAGTAACCTGTATTTCAAGATCACATCACGACGATAGATCTGCATGATGACAGGGTGAGTTGGTGGGAAGCTTTTAAACTTTGTTTGATAGGATATTTTCAGGCACAGGGACAATTGAAAGCTGAAACAAAAAAAGGGGAGTATTTGTCTCTTCGGCATTCTCTGCAAAACTTAATTTCCAGTCAAATTGAATATGGAATAGATTTATCCAAAAATATTGCACAGATTAAACAAACAATGATACAGTATCAATATGATTGTATGGATTCACTAATTAGGGAACAATCCTTTGGGACGCAAGAGAAAAATGCACAAGTTAATCCCTTTTTAGCTTGTAAAACGAGGATAGATAAAATACTTTTTTCTAGTTTAAAAAATAAGTAAAATAAGTTAATAACTGATAATGTTGGAATCATGGATTTTTTAGACCAACATGTAATTAAAAACTTTTGGGATAAAAATTCAGATTTTGGTTTTACGTCACAGTTATTAGCAGCAGCAGATCTCCCTCGTGTAGAGAGAGATTTACAACAAGCAATGGTAGCTGCATTTACGGTGGCGGAACTAAGATTGGTAATTGCATCTCTTAAAAATGGTGTTTCTCCAGGCTCTGATGGATTGCCAGGAGAACTATATAAAATTTTATGGAAATTGATGCCTAAAGATTTATTGTCATTATATAATTCCTTAATTTCTGATATGATTTTACCAACACAAATGTATGAGGGATTATTAATATTTCTATTTAAGAAAGGAGATCGTTCAGACATAGGAAATTGGAGACCTTTGACCTTATTGAATGTTGATTTCAAAATATTTTCTAAACTTTTAGGGAATAGATTATCCATAGTAATGCCGGATTTAATTAATAAATATCAATATTGTGCAGTTCCAAGGAGGAAAATACATGATGCTTTGATCTATATTAGAGAAATTATGACATTAGGGACAGGAAGCAAAGGAGGAATGGGAGGCTTCTTAGTAAGGCTAGATCAAGCTAAAGCCTTTGACGAAGTATCGCAAGAATATGTATGGGAGTGTTTGAAGGCGTTTGGTATACCGACTATATTTGTACAATGGGTACAGTTGTGCTATGCATTAGCAAATGTAATTCCATTAGATAATGGATGGAAAGGAGGAAAACAAAGAGTGTTGAAAGGAGTTAGACAGGGGTGCCCGCTTAGTCCCCTATTATACGTTCTTGCCTTGGATCCTTTATTGAGGATAATAAACAGATCTCCCTTGATAAGAGCTATCTATTCCGTTGGACACGATGAGCCAGACTAAAATTATTGCTTATGCGGATGATATATGCCTTATTTTACCTGATGAAACTTCGATGATAGCATGTAGAACCATTACAAACTTAGGAAGAATTATGGGTGCACGGATTAATAGTGCGAAAACTAAATGCATTAGCATATCAGGGTTTCCTAATTCTCCGTCTAAAGTGGGAAGTTTTTGGATTGAACGACAACCGTGCAAAATCCTAGGAATATACTTTGGGGGTAGGGATAGCGCAACGGATAACTGGAAAATAGCTTTGCAGGAGGGTAACTCTAAAGTAGCAATTTGGAACAAGAATAAATTATCAAAAAAGAAAAGGATATATCTAATTAAAACTTATTTAATACCCGTCTTTTTATTTTTAAGTAATGTTTTTTTAATACCCAGAACTATGGAGACTTCATTAATGAGATGTTTTTTTTGTGGGGTATGTGGTAGTCGTCTAAACCCAATTAAACGCAATACTTCGTATTTAGATAATAAAGAGGGGGGTTTGGGAATGGTTAATCCTGTCCTTTTTTTCTTTTCGATTTTTGTATAGTCAAATCTGATTCCCGTTATTAGAGGAAGTCATAAGGTTTGGGACACGTTAATCAATGCACATTTAAAGGGTGTATTGTGTGAATGGAGGAATGGTACATTTATGCATCAAAATAAAAGACGCCCTCAATTGATGGAAAGCTGGAGAGAGATTTTTGATAAAATAAAGCGTTGGAAAATTAGATGGGAAGTAGTTTTGAGCATCTCCAGGAAAGAAATGTACAAAAATGTTTTGGAGCAGTTTTTTCATGAAACTGCTTTTTTAAAATGTACTAAGGAGGTATGTTCAGAGATATCCAGATATATAACTAATCCTTGTATCCCGCAACATATGTGGGATATCTCTTGGTTGGGTATTCATGGAAGAATAAATGTACGAAGTAACCAGAAACATAAGTCAATACATGAGCGCTATTGTCCAAGGGAAAAGTGTGTATCTATTTTGGAAACTATGGATCATATGTATTTTAACTGTTGTTATGCTATGGAATTTTGGGACATAGTTAAACAACGCTGGAAGAAAGACTTGATGATTCCACCCACAAAAGAGAGTTTATATTATGGCTCCTTTGATAAAGGAACACCTGAGGGTATTTATAGCACATTGCAAGTGATACATACCTTTTTTTTGTATTGGATATGGATCAGCAGATGTAAGTTATTATTGCAGCAGCAGGTAATACTTCCAATCAATTTGGTGCATATAGTGGAGACTGAAATAGGGAAACTGAAGCTTTTGGAAAAAACTAAGCTTCCATCTAAACGTTGGGGAACTTTATGGAATGCATTTGATTTTATACCATAATATAAATGGAAATTATGAAATTATGGCAGCTGAGAGACAGTTTTTCTTTTTTCTAGGAAGGATTAGTAATGTAATAAGCCCTTCAAGGTAACTATAATTATTTCACAATATTTCTGCTTGTTATTTATTCCGGGAAAAAAATTATTCTGAAGCATTTCTCTGAATTAAGCTGCATTTAGCTATGCTGTAAGAATCCGAAATTTGTATTGCCTACAAAATTATTTGTACTGTGAATAAAAATTCCCTTACTCCTTTTTTTTGGGGGGGGGGGGGGATTTTACTAGTCTTAGCTATTAGGCAGAGGGACATATGAATATTATGGTGAAATTATGTTTTATTGTAGGATGAAATACTTGTCTATTTTATTTTTCTTTTATGTTATGATTTAGTGTGGAGCAACATTGTTAAGAATGTATGTATTTTTGTAAGTGTTAATAAAAAATTCCCCTACTCTTTTCGATAAGTGCCATGCGATCTTTAACATCCACCTGATCTACCACCAATCCAGGCAGATGGGACCTCGGTTTAACGTCTCAACCGAAAGACGGCAGTTCTTAAGTACGTTTACATCTCAGAATCTTAATGTTCTTACCCAGGAGTCCTTTAGCATCAGTAACTTAAAGCAACTAGCTGACCAGGTAGTACTGCCCTGGAGGTGTGGTTTATGCTGATTAATTAGCATCAGTCAATCAGATGAGACTCTGGGGGTAGGCTGAGGAGAGACTGCCTGAGAAGGTTCCAGAATTTTTTTCTCCACTGACTGAACAACACTGCCTCTGAGGTGTTCCCACTCGATTGCCAAGAAAACGTTTTTTCTTGAACTTTTGTGATAAAATCTTTTAAATTTTGTATTTCTTTACTGTGCTGAGTGTTTTTGCTTGTTTTTCACGGTTCCCAGGAACTGCGTTATTGGTCGGTTGTTCTGTGGTTCCCGCCTGTATTTAATTTTTTTATTTTAACCGCGTTTGTGTATTTTGATGGTTCATAGACACATAGACACTGTCGGCAGATAAGGGCCTATGGCCCACCTAGTCTGCCCATTTGAGCTTCTAAGTTCCCTTTATGTTTTTCTAGAAGTCTGTTGCCCCTTAACCCTGACCTCCATAATTCCCTTATGCCTGTGCCAAGCATTCTTAAATCCTGTGATTGTTTCAGCCCCCACGACTTTCTCTGGCGGGGTGTTCCACTTATCCACCACCCTTTCTGTGAAGAAATTCTTCCTCACGTTTCCTCTGAATCACCCTCCCTCCAACTTCATCCCATGTCCTCTAGTCCTGGAACATCTTTTTCATTGGAAAATAGTGTATTCCTGCACCCTGTTCCTCCCTGTAAGGTACTTGTATATCTCTATAATATCTTCTCTCCCTTCTCTCCTCCAGGGAGTACACATTCAAGTTCTTCAGCCTGTCCTCATAGGACTTGTGATGCAATCCCTGTACCATCTTTGTTGCCCTCCTCTGAGCCTTCTCTACCCTGTCTATGTCCTTATGTAGGTAAGGTCTCCAGAATTGTACACTGTACTCCAGGTGAGGCCTCACTAGTGTCTTGTGTAATGGAATTATGACCTCCATTTTCCTGCTGGTGGTGCCCCTGCCTGTGCATCCCAGTATCCTATTTGCTTTACCTGCAGCCTTGTCACACTGTTTCCCTACCTTGAGGTCATCAAAGATAACCCCAAGGTCCCTTTCCTGCTTGGTGCATGGTATATCCTCATCCCCAAACTGATATGTTGTCTCAGGGTTTTCGTGCCCCATATGTATTATCTTGCACTTCTTTGTGTTGAATTTCAACTGCCAAACCCTTATCCGTTTAGCCATGACCTCGTCTGTCCTCTCCCTGGTAGATTATGGCATTGTCATCTGCAGTGCTGTTGACCCCACTGCCTTGCAACGCATCAAAGTCGCACTCAACAAAGCGTGCAGACTGGTCACAGACTATGACAGATGGACACACACCTGTGAGCTGTACAAGTCTGCTGAATGGCTGCCATTTGACGCCCGTCTTAGGTACCACACATGCCTCCTCACCAAGAAAATCCACCTTAGTCAAGCCCCACCCGGCCTTCTCAGCCTCATCCGACCTGACCCTCGTATCAGATTCTCCCATAGTACCACTGGGAGATCCCTACTAGTCCCCCACTGTCGAACCACCCTTGGCCAAAGAGCCTTTTTATACAGAGCCCCCTTTTGACTCAAAGGCTCCCCCCGTCTCCCTGGAACCCAGGATCAGCCCTTTCAAGGCCAAGCTAAAAGCTCTTTCGCTAGTCTCCTCAGCCTGTGACTGTCCCTAACCTTCTCCTTCCACCTGCCCCCACATATCTCAGCTTTGCTCTATAATCTCTCCGCATAAATAGTTATATCTATCTATGGGGATAAATGTGTAACATGTATTGGTACAATATGGTATAAATGTGTAACATGTATTAATCTAAATTCTGTGGATAACGCTGGGTCCTCCTTACCCTAAGACAATTCCCTCCCTTTTTCCTATTCCTTGTCTCTCCATCCTGAACACTGTATTGCTTTATATTGTCTGTAAGTTCTTTATTGTTCTCTGACGTGGAGCCTTTGTAAAGGAGTCTATGACTCAAAGGGTTGTAATTCTGAATGTTGTTTAATAAATACATAAAAAAGCTTCTGCAGATCCTTCCTCATTCTGTCTACATCCTCTGGCATGTCCACTCTGTTACAGAGCTTCGTGTCATCAGTGAACAGGGAAATTCTGCCTTCTAGGTCCTGCCCAATGTCACTGATGAAGACATTGAATAGGACCGTGCCAAGCACTGATTCCTGTGGTACCCCACTGGTCACTCTTTCCAATGTGGAGTGACAGCCATTTACCACCACCCTCTGTGTCCTGCTGCCCAGCCAGTTACCCACCCACTGCACTACTGTTCTGCCCACTCCCACATTCTCCAGTTTGTTTAATAGCCTTCTGTGTGGCACAGTGTCAAAGGCCTTGCTGAAGTCCAGATGGGCCATGTCCACTGATCCACCTATCTTGTCACCCAGTCGAAAAATTAAATGAGGTTGGTCTGGCATGACCTTCCCCTGGTGAAACCATGCTGTCTTGGGTCCTGTAGTTCGTTGGCAACCAGATGTTTCACCAATCTCTCCTTCAGTAGTGCTTCCACGATCTGCCCCACTACCAAGGTCAGGCTGACTGGTCTGTAGTTCCCTCTTCCTCTTTGTTCCCACTTTAGTATAAGGGGGACTACATCTGCTGTTCTCTAGTCTTTGGGTACCTCCCCAGTTTCCAGTGATTGGCTAAACAGGATTGCCAGAGGTTCGGCCACCACCTCTCTTAGTTCTTTAAGGACCCTTGGGTGCACCCCATCTGACCCCATTGCTTTACTGACTCTTATTCCTTTCAGTTCCTTTAGGACCCTTTCCCATGTAAAGGGACTTGTGTCCATTTCTGCGCCATTCCCACCCCTTGTACTCCCTTCAGGCCAATTACCCTCCTCTTCCTCGGTAAAGGCTGAGCAGAAATATCTGTTCGGTATGTCAGCTTTGCTCTTGTCATCCTCCACGTAACCCCCATCCTCCCTCTTCAGCCTCACTATCCCTCCCTTTACCCTTCTTTTTACACTTATGTACCTGTAAAAGGTTTTGTCTCCTCTACCCACTGATTTTGCGATGTGCTCTTGTGTCTGACCTTTGGCTTCCCTTACTGACCTCCCTGCCTCCCTTTGCTTCTCCTGGTTCTTCTTCCTTTCCCCTTCTGCCTGCATCTTTTTGTATTGCTTGAATGCAATCTTTTTGGCTTTCTCTTTCTCCGCTACCTCTTTGGAAAACCATAATGGCTTCCTCTTTCTTTTCTCCTTGCTAACCAGTTTAATGCATAATTCTGTTGCTCTTGTAATCCCAGTTTTAAATATTGTCCACTGTTCCTCCACCCCTGATTTCTTCCCCATTCCCATTAGTGCCTCTTTCAAGCATCTCCCCATTTTCCCAAAGTCTGCCCTTCTAAAATCCAGGATACATGTTTTTGTGCGATTTGGTTCTGCTCCTTCTGTGATTTCAAGCCACAGTGACTGGTGGTCACTAATTCCCAGGTGCTCCCCCACTGTTACCCCATCACACTGTCCCTGTTCGTGAGCACAAAGCCCAATATTGCCTTCTGCTGAGTTGGTTCCATGACCAGTTGCTTAATGAAGGCACCTTGAATGGAGTCCAGGATAAATCTGCTCCTGGTTGATGCTGCTGCTGGGAGGCTCCTGTCCACATCTGGAATATTGAAGTCTTCAACCAGCACCACCTCCCCCCCCCCCCCCTGTCTGCCATCCTTTGGATGGCTAGCATCAACTCCCTATCTGTTTCATCCTCCTGGGCTGGTGGTCTGTAGACCGCCCCGTGCGGATGGCTGACCCTATTTTCCTTTTCGGCTTAATCCACAGTATCTTTCCCCCATTTTATGTCTCCTGGATCTCTGTGACCTTTATGCCATCTTTCACATAAAGTGCCACTACTTCTCCTCCCTTCCTGCCTGCCCTGTGTCTTCTGAATATGTTGTAGCCGGGTATGGAGATCTCCCAGTCGTGGTTATCATTACACCAGGTCTCTGTGATGGCCGCAATATCCAGGTCTGACTGCACCATTGCAGCCTCCAGATCCTTTTAAACCTTTTATCGTGGTTCCCTTTTTTCTTCAGGAACTGCGATTTTTGTTGTTTTTTACTTCAGAAATAATGGCTCTTTACCACAAGGGAACCGATCTACTACTAACTGTAGTGGAACTTTTCAGTTTGAAAAAGTTTCTGTGAACTGGCATATCAGAAACCCCTAAAAAGAGGACTGGACCAACAGGTTTTAAAAATTGCTTAAATTGTCACAGGATTGTGGCCAAAGCTGACACCCCGTGATCTGCGCTTGAAGTGTTTGGATCCAGACCATTACTGTACACTTTGCTCAAAGTTTTGTCCTAAGACTTTGAGAAACAGAGCAAAGCCAAAGAGGCTTAGAGAAATGGCTAAGGAAGGGTCCTTCTGTCACAAAACAAAGACCCAGGCTTACCGATGAGGGGCCTTCTAAAAATTCAAACATGGGTGCTGATGAAGCATCCACTTGCTCTAATCCCAGAAGAGGCACTGATGAAGTGTCTTTAAGAGAAAAAAATAATAAATCAGGTGCTGATGAAGTGCCTTCAAAATTAAAAGCTTCCAAAGGGGCTGATGGAGTTCCTTCAAAAAAATAAAAATAATAGGGGTACTGATGAAATACCTGGATCAAAAAGGAAGCCAATTTCTGCCACTGATGAAGTGGCACCAAAAAAATTGTGTAAAGGCAAATTACCTCCTGTTCCTCCTGACAATGGAAAGGGTGATCAAGCAGGAGGTAAAAAGCATAAAGAGAAGTCTAAGCACACAGCCTGACAGCCTCCCTGATTTTCAGAAGGAGCTGCCTTCAGTTGAAGACATGGCAAATGCTTGGCATGTTTTCCAGGGTATCACATCACAATGGCGACGAGAATACAGAAACATTACCGACAGTTTGTTGTGATGGTCCACTGTATTCCCGACACTGCTGCCTCTGGGGTGTTCGCCCCCTCCTCGAACCAACTCCAACTTGGAGTTGGTTATTTAAAGTCCAGGGGTGCAGGGAGGAGTGTTGAGGTGACCTCACACGAAAATAAAGTTTTCTCAGCGATGGCACAACTTTAATTGGTGTTGTGCGTCACTACTGACAGGCGCTGTTCTCTGTGTCGCGGCAGCATGGTGAAACCATTTTCCAGACCTTACAAGGCATGGGCCCCCTTTTTTCTGCCTTGTCAAGCAGACGCCCTTCTGCAGCCCTCTCTGATGCAGGGGCTTATGGTGGCGAGGATGAGGATTATTATTATGATGCTCCAGACAATATTTCAGGCATTAATTCCCTGGAGCCTGACATTTCCCCTGATCCTAATTTTGGTGCTTCCCCTTCGGAGCAGGAGGAAAATTCCTCTATGTTAACCTTCCTTCAGCACTTGGAGGATACTCTTGACATACCCTGCCAGGAGTCCAATCAGGAGGAAGACGGAGGAGGATGACTACAGAGAGATGAAAGGCCTTCCTCCTCCTAAAAAGATGGTTCTCCCTATCTTCAGATCTTTCAGGAGAAACACCATGAAACTGTTACAGACCCCATCCTCTTTACCTGGGGTCGATAAACGCATTGACAAGAAATACCAGCTCTCCAGAGTGGATACTGACTTTTTGTCCATCCACCCTGGGCATGAGGGAGTAGTGCAGCAGGCTGCCTGTAATAAAGCTGGGGTGCCTTAGTTTTCCTTACCCCTGGACAAGGACTCCAGGAAGGTAGATTACATTGCAAAGAAAACTTATACTTCAGCTTCTTTACTTCTCTGTCTGGCTTCCTACTTGGCTTACACAGTCAAGTATCAGAAGGCTTTGTCGAACTCTGTACTGGCTATTGCATAACAAGGATCTGAGTCTATGGTCCAGGACTTAATAGAAACAGCTAAGACTGCCCTGGAAGCTACCAAAAATCGGTTCCATATGGCAGACGACAATAATGATGCTGCATCTAGAGTTATGGCCCAGGTCATATCTCTCAGAAGGTTTGCCTGGCTGAGAACCACTAATCTTACAGAGGATACTCAGTCCAAAACTCTGGACTTCCCCTGTGATAAAAATCTTCTGTTCCACTCCAGGACGGAAGAGTACATGAAAAAGGTGGATGAGTATAAGTCCACTTACCAGAGCGGTACAGTCAAACAAAGGGCTTCTACCGAGAAGTCTCAGCCTAAGGCAAGCGGAGAAAGGGGTTATTTTTCTAAGCCCGGTTACCCCATCCTCCCCCTAAGTATGACTACTCTCAAACAAGAGGGTACTATAGGGGAAGGGGCAGGAGAGGCCAGAGAAAGCCGGCCACTACCCAAGCCCCTGCATCTCAGTCTAAGCCCTGACTTTATTGCCTTGGTCGCCTCCCCTCTGCCAGTAGGGGACAGGCTCTTCCACTACCTTCAAGGCTGGACCCACATAACTTCAGACAAATGGGTCTTGGAGGTAGTGAAAAAGGGCCTGCCTCTTCACTTCAAGAAGATGCCAGCCTTAAGGGTCACTCTAGTTTCAAAACCCCTTACCCCATCAGAAAAACATCTGCTGGATTTGGAGGTCGAAAACCTTCTGGCATCAAAAGTAGTGGAAAGAGTACCAGCCTTACAGAAAAACAAAGGCCTTTACTCCAGGGACTTTCTCACCCAAAAGAAAAATGGGGAGTGGTGACCTATTCTGGACCTCAGGTACCTCAACAAACACCTTCTGAAACCAAAATTCAAGATGGTGACACTAAAAATGGTCATTCAGTCTCTGCAACATGGTGACTGGCTAGTCTCTCTGGATCTCAAGGACGCCTACTTTCACTTTCCCATAAGGCAGTCCCACAGAGAATTTCTGAGGTTTAGGCTTCCCTCAGGGCATTACCAGTTCGTAGCCATAGGAACATAGGAATTGTGTCGGCAGATGGGGACCACAAGATCCATCTAGTGGTCTGCCTGTGTTTCTCCCCCCATTGAGACTGCACCCTGATGTGTCCACAGTGTCTGTCCCATGCGAGTTTGAACTTGCGTACTGTCTTGGATTCCACCACTTCCTGATGTAGGCTGTTCCATGGGTCTATGATCCTTTCTGTAAAGAAGTACTTCCTGAGGTTGCTTTTGAACTTGCCTCCCACCAGACGCAAGTTGTGCCCCCTTGTACACGCATCCCTGTTTTGCTGGAAGAGGTTTTCTGCTTGTGTTGTGTTGATTCCCTTAACGTACTTAAAAGTTTCGATCATGTGTCCTCTGATCTTACTTCAAGTGGGAGCACTTGCTGTAGGCTATTACCATTAGGACTATGCCGCAGGCACTAGGACCCACCATAAAACTCCTAGCTAGCAGTACCCAGCAGGGGCCACCCCCTGACATCAGCTCCGCCCCAATGTTGGTCATGGTACAAAAGGGGACGGTCCCCAGCTCCACCTCAGTTCTTTTCCCGCCACAGACCTGCTCTCAACAGTGCTCTTAGTGCATTGCATAGCAGTTCAGTGAAGTTTTTCTCGGAATTATTTCTCTAGTTTCTCTTTTCGGTCGAGTGTCCGGCATATGTCTTCATCACCATCATCGTTGTCCTCATCTGGACCGAAGAAGACGAAGTGCTCCTGTGGCCGACAGATCCCTGCTAAGGACGCCCACGAGGCCTGTGCCTTCTGCCTTGGGCCGGACCACGACACTCAGGCCAGCAGGATCTGTAAGGGCTTTACCGGCAGGACGAGGATCAGACACCTGAAGGCATTGAAAGCCCACCTTTTGAGAAACAAGCCGCCGTGGTGCACAGCTCTCCGGGGAAAAATCCACACACCGGGACAAGTCTCACCATAAGTCCCTCGTCAAGGACCATGGCCGGTCCTGTCCGCTCTCCCGCTCTTGCTCACCCCACAAGAAGGTTTCTTCTTCAGGCTCAGGCAGTTCCGACTTCTCCCATCATTCTAAAAACTCCCAAGACCAGGTAGGTGTTCTGGCCATGCAAAAGCCCCGGCATTGGTAGAAGACAAACAGGGCCTGGTAGTTCAACCAGCACTGCCCGTCAAAGTAAAAGTCACTCCTTCGCTTCCCCTTCTACCTTGGGTACTTCTGCTAAGACCTTCTCTTCAGCGCATGCCTCTGCCCTCCCTAAGAAAGCCTCAGCATCGGCCCTTCCTGGGGCTCCAGGTAAGACCTCTTCTAAGGGTCGGGATCCTTCGAAGCCTCCATCAGCTTCCTGCCCTTCTGAGTCCACGGACAAACAGGACCTGGTGCCGGCCAAACCAGTGGTCCAGAAACCGACCTCGGGTACCACGGCCGGCCATTTGGCAGCCAAAACAACACCAGACAAGGCCCAGTCCCCAGGTCGGAGGGCCTCTACACTGGAGGATGTCTCTGCGGGCACTCCGCCTCAAGATCTTCCAGATCTACCAGCTTCTCCTATCCAGGACCAGCCCACGATGCCCGATACCCCAGCTGGGGAAGCGGCAGCCCAGTTCAGTAAAGAGGAGCTTACTGAACTGTTTCAATTTTGGTGGAGCCAGATCAAGCAGGACGTTGTCCCACCTAAACCTGGCCCGACCCCGGTTCCCAATGCCAGGATGGATCAGGCTCCTAAGGGCAGTCCGTCGGTAGTGCCCAACCAACCACTCCATGACCAACCTCCTCCTGATGAGCGGCCTAAACCTTCTAAGTCCTGCTCCCCGGTGGTCTGTTCTCGTTCTAGGTTGAAGGATCGCCGGCGGCGCAGATGTTCCGGGTCCAACAGCTGGCACCGGTCGCCCCGCAGGAGCCGGTCTCACAGCCGCTGTAGGTCTGGAAGTTGCCGTGGGTAGTCTTCCAGCTGTCGTCAGGCCCATAGCTGATGTCAGTCTCCATACCATCG